>OY730173.1:0-1361324 GCA_963422465.1 Lichina pygmaea
CCCTAACCCTAACCCTAACCCTAACCCTAACCCTAACCCTAACCCTAACCCTAACCCTAACCCTAACCCTAACCCTAACCCTAACCCTAACCCTAACCCTAACCCTAACCCTAACCCTAACCCTAACCCTAACCCTAACCCTAACCCTAACCGGGGTATCATCTTCTTGTGTGGACAAGCTCCTCACTTAGCTTCTGCTTGTCCACCAGACAAGCTTCTTGCTTAGCTTCTGCTTGTCCACTGGATGAGCTCCTTGCTTAGCTCCTGCTCATCCACCAGACAAGCTTCTTGCTTAGCTCTTGCTTGTCCACTGATTTGGTCAGATGTTGTTCTGTATAACTAACACTCCTCCCTCACTTACCTAGGCTGTTCTGGCCTAGGCCTTAACACTATCCCCTCTCTCCAAGAGTTCTGTCCCCAGATCCTTTTCCTTCCTACTTCTCTTTTGTCATGAACCAAGATCAGACAACTTGAACTTGTTGTCACAGTTCTCTTTCTTGTCGCATTGGCAAAATAGGCAAGGAATCAAAAATCACATGCGGTGCTTGTTGTCATGACTACGCTAAGTGTGTTGTGAGTTCTGTATTGTCTTTTTGTTGTGGGTGCATCAAGAAGAGTTGTCGCTGCAACCTTCATCTCTCAGAATCAGAATAGAGTAAGATGGAACTTGAGTGTGAGTAGCTTGAGGCTCAGCTGTGAGAGACTGATGACTAATTGTCAAAGTTGCTTCCCTGGCAGATCTGACTCTGCTGGCAGCTGGGTTGTCTCTTACAGAAGAAGGCTGATGCTATCCATCGTGAGCTGTCAGCTATCAAGGATCAAGAGTCCCTTGATGCTCAGGAACAAGAGACTCTCTGTGTTATCTGCGAACAGAAGGCTAGTCAGGCTGCTGCTCCACTGTTCTTTGAGGACATCTTCTCTTCAGAGACTTTGGCTTCTCTCAAGCTGTTGTCCCTGTCAGACTTGGTTGCTGCAGGTTTGCTTGGTGGTAATCCACCAGCTTCTGGTTTGTCGCAGAGCTGAAGTTCTTGGTTGGTTCCCACAAATTCTCCTCTTTGTCAAATCCTAACCACTTCACCAGGTACTTGGTTTTCTTTCTATTTCTTCAACTATCCAGGATTCTTTTAATATCGTACTCTTCTTTGTCATCCTTGAAGTTCTATTCTCTCTTGATCTCTGTGTTGCTGGGTACTGGTTCAAGCAGCAAGATGTGGAATACTCAGTGTATCCTTACTTTTTGTGGTAGTCTCAGTCAATAGTTGACCTTCCCAGTGCACTTCTTGATTTTGAATAGTCCAATTTGTACATGGTCCAGCTTTTTGCTCAGTCACTTTGAGCGCAGGTTTTTTGTTGATAGGTAGACCTTATCCCCCTTTTCCAGGGTTAGTCTCTTCAACCTTTTGTTGTGTAATCAGCGGGTGGTGGTATTCTGGGTACAGTTGATTGTTGTTTTCATCATCTTGTGTATAGCAGTGAGTTTATCAACATTGACAATGTTGCCTCCTGCTGTTGCCTGCTATCAGGGGTTTCTTCTGTAGTTCGCAAAGAACAGTGTTATCCCTGTCACACTATGTTGCTGGTTGTTGTACACAAACTGGGCTATTGGTAGCAGTTCCACCCAGTTATCCTGCTGGTGGTTGACATAGTGTTGTAGATACTGCTCCATCATCTGGTTTGTCTGCTCAGTTTGTTTGTCAGTTTGTGGGTGGTAGACTGTTAACATCCTTGTATCAATACCAAGTTGCCTTGTCCATATATTCCAGAATTTCAAGATGAAGAGTTTGTCTTGATCTGAGATGATTGTTTTTAGTAGCTCTTGGTGGCTTACCAGCTCTTTGAGTAGGACACTTGCAAGTTTATTTGTGGTTCCTGACTCTTTCCACAGGACCAGGTGGGTGTATTTGGTGAGCTTATCAACAACCACCAAAATACTATCATATACCACCTTTGTTGCTGGGTCTGTTGACTTTGGCAACTTGACTACAAAATCCATTATGATAGTTTCCCATAGTACCTCAGGTAGGTCTATTTGCTGTGCCTGCTTGTAGGGCTTATGTCTTGATAGTTTGTTTTCTGTGCACTGTTCACAGTTGTAGATGAACTCTGTCATCTTGCATTTCATTCTGTTGAAGTGGTAGTTCCTTTAGATTTTCTCCAAGGTTTTATCTTGCCTGGAGTGTCTGTGCAAAGACCTGTCATAGTGCCTCTGGATCACCTCCTCTTGTGCTCTTTCTGGCACAATTTCCTTTTTGTTTGCTGCCTTGTGGCTAAGAGTAAGGAGTGGACTCTTTGTTTCAGTTGTTGCCAGTTGGGGTTGGGCATAGACCAGGGTTTGTTCTTTTGTTGCTAGGATTGGGTGTTTCTCTGTTGTTTTCTTGTTCATCAGGTCTGGTCACCTGCTGAGTGTGTCTGCTTGAGTATGTTCAGTGCCCTTCTGGTAGAGAATTTGAAAGTTGTATGATAACAACAACTCTGCCTATTGAACTTGTCTTCAGTTTAGCTTCTTTGTTGTTGTGAAGGAAGCTAAGTTCTTGTAGTCCGAGTACATATCTACCATGTATTTTACCTTCTCCAAGTAAGGCCTCTATTCTTGGAATATATTGACAATTGCTAACAACTCTTTGTTGTGAACATCGTACCTCAGTTCTGGGCCAGAGAACTTTCTTGATCAGTATGTGACAGGGTGTAAGTGTTTGTCAGTGTCTGGTTGACACAAGCAGGATCCCAATGCTTGGTCTGAGACATCAGTGTCTAAAATAATCCTTTTCTCAGAGTCAAATGATGCCAAAATAGGTGTGGAGATGAATTTGTTCTTTAACTCCTGGAAGGCCACTTGTTGGCTCTTCCCCCACCTGAAAGATTTGTTCTTTCTGGTTAACTCTGTCAAGACTGCTGCTGTTCTTGAGTAGTTCTTGATGAATTGTCACTAGAAGTTTGCAAATCCTAGGAAGGATTGTACTTCTTTGAGGTTTTTGGGTGTTGGCCAGTCTTGTACTACTGCTGTCTTTGTGTTGTCTATTCAGATTCCTTCTGTTGTTAGAATCAACCCTAAATATTCCACTTCCTTTGTGTGGAAAATACTTTTATCAAGGTGTAACCTCATGCCTGCTTTCTGGAGTATATGTAGGATTGTTTTGATATGCTGTTTATACTCCTCCAAGGTTCTGTTGGTGTATACCAAGATATCATCAATGTAAGCAGTGACAAATATATCCAGGTATTGTTGGAGGACAGCATTAATAAGTGATTGGAATGTCACCAGTGTATTCGTAAGGCTGAATAGCATCACAGTATACTTGTAGTGCCTGTACCTTGTACAAAAGACTGTCTTCCATTCTTCACTATCTTTCATTCTAACCAGGTTGAAAGCACCTCAAATATTGAACTTGGTAAACTATTTGGCTTCTTGGATCTGGTCTTGGATTTCCAATATCAATGGCAGTGGGTAGCAGTTTTTCACTGTGATCACATTTAGCTGCTGATAATCAACACACAGTTGAAGTTTGCTATCTTTCTTTCACACAAACAATATTGGGTATCCAGCTGGTGATGTTGAAAGTCTTATAAACCCTTTCACTAGGTTCTTGTCCAGGTAGTCTCTCAGAGCCTCAAGCTCTTTTGCTGACAGAGTGTAGATAGGGCTATGTGTGGGTTGTTTTCTGTCTTCCAGCAGAATCTTGTGGTCTCACTCCTGATGTTCTGGTAGTGTCACAATCACTATTTCTTTGAACATCTCCTGGTATTCTTTATACTCACTTGGCAACTGTGGTGCCTGAGTCTTGCCTACAGCATCTTGTGTAGTGCAAAGTTGTTGTGTTCAGAGTTTCATCCAGGCCACACAGACCTCCCCACACTGGTGGTATTTCTTTGTTAAGGCCTAGGCTGGAACAGTCCAGGTAAGCGAGGGAGGAGTGTTAGTCATGCGGAACAACATCTGACCGATCCGGTGGACAAGCAGGAGCTAAGCAAGGAGCTTGTCCACGCAAAAGGATGATACCCCTTGAGGAGACCCCCCCCTTGGGGCATCTGTATAAAGACCCCCCAAAGGGCCCAGAGGGATTAGCTCTCCAGGCTGAACAAACAATACAAACTCATCGTACTGAGACAATAGCACAGGAGAGTTACCCCACCTGTCTATTCCTCTACCAAGTCCCTGTCTAGAATCCACCCTGCGAAGCAACAGACTGAGCCACCTTCTGTGTGAACCCAGCCCAGCCTGTAACAGTTTCAGCCTCTAACATACAGAACACTGACTTGATACGATGGTGGATCCACAAAGCCCTACCCTTTCTCAGGCAGCCCAAGCCCAAGCTGCTCAGGTGGCTCAGGCCCAGGCTGTCCAGGCAGTACCTATTGTTAAACTACCCCCGAAGCCCTTGAAGGTAGGTGCTCTGAAGAGGTACGATAGATCCAGGGGAGGACTGGAGTTGTTCTTCTCACAGCTGGAGCTCTACTATAGGTTCAACACAGCCCAGTTCCTGACAGACCAGGAGAAGATGCTGTTTGCAGCCTCCTACCTGGAAGGACCAGCCTTCGCTTGGTTCAACGTCTACTTAAGGGATTACCTAGACAATCAGGCAGACTCCAAGGAGCAAGAAGATAATACCTGACAGGTCATGGGAAGCTTGAAAATCTTTAAGACAGCTATGAGGAAGATGTTTGGGATCCTTGACAAGGAAAGGGATGTGGAATGAAAGCTCCAAGCACTGCAGCAAACTGGATCAGCATCAGAATTCACGGTGAAGTTCTAACAACTAGCAGTGAGGACTCAGTGGGGAGACAGTGCACTAACAGCACTATTCTACCAAGGCCTCAAGGAACAAGTCAAGGATGACATTGTGCGAGGAGACCAACCAACCAAGCTCTACAAAATGATTGAGACTGCAGCTCGCATCAACAACTGACAGTTCGAGAGAGAGCTTGAGAAGTGAGGCAAGCAGATGAAACTATGGGTGAAGAAAAAGCCAACACCTGCCAAAGATAACTACAGCTTGGTACCTATGGAAATCAATACAGTGGAACCACAAAAGAAGGAGACACAGAAGTGTTACAACTGTCAGAAAGTGGGCCACCTTGCAGTGAACTGCAGGAGCAAGAAGAAGAACAAGAAGAGCAAAGGGAAGCAGTTGAACACCACGAGTGCCTGGAAAGGCAGGAAGATGGAGAAGCCCCAGAGGGCCCCCCAAGGCACACTACCCCACAATCACCCTGAGGCAGCACTCCTCAGAGAGGAGGACAACCTCCGACAACATGCCAAAAAACTCAAGAACATGCTCCAAGAAACCTTGGACCACCTTGACAAGGTCTGAAGGAAGGTTGACAGAATCTACTGGGAGGACAACCTGATCTCCGAGTTTGACACAACTGGCTATATGGAGGAACAGGTTGACAACAAAGAACCCCAGCCACCACCAGTCCCCAACAAAACTGTCCTTCAACGACAGGACACAACCCTATCAGAAATAGAGAAGGTGCAAGTGCTATGATAGGTCGACAATACCCTCAGCATCACACAGGTCAGAGACATTGCTGATGATTGCAACCAAGACCTGGGGGAATGATGCACCACCACACGATGCAAACAACACGTGGTAGAGTGTCAGGCCCAGAGCCTAGGCAGCTCAAAAAACTAGCAGCACTCTTCAAAACCAGGGTCGGAAGAGCAGGCAAGACAACACCCCAGGAGGAAGGAGTCAAGCTGAGCCTTGACGCAACAGCCTGCAGCCTGCACTTTCACATCAAGATCAGAGTCAATAGGTGGTTGGCTAAGGCCATGATCAACTCTGGTACGACTAGCAACTTCATGTCAGAAAGCTTTGCCAGAAGAAACAAGGTTCCAGTCTAAGGCAAGAAAAACCCCTACCAGTTGACAGTAGTGGACAGAACACCACTCTCCAAAGACAAGGGACAAGTGACAAAGAAGACCAAAAGTCTGAGACTGAGTGTCCATGGCATGATAATCAGAACAGAGAAATTCGACTTAGTCCAGATACCACATGAAGTTATATTGGAACTTCCATGGTTGGAAAAACAAAACCCAAGGATTGACTGGAGAAGAAGGCAACTAGTCTTTCCAGATAAGACACTGGTCACGTCAGAACCAGGGGTGACGATTAAAGAAATCTCACTGACACACTGGAAGAAATACCACCAGTACGGGTAGGCCTGTGTGGTCTGGATGAAACCCCAAACACAACAACTTTGCACCACGCAAGACGCCGTGGGCAAGACTCAGGCACCGCAGTTGCCAAGTGAGTATAAAAGATACCAGGAGATTGTTAAAGGCCAGTCCACGTTCACACAGAATGTGGGTGGTCCTGTCTTCGACCGAGGAGGGCAGGGACTCAATAGATGAATAGCAAGTGGGGTAACTCTCTTGCTATTGTCGCTTGTAATGTGCGTTCAGCCTGGAGAGCTAATCCCTCCGGGCTCTTTGGGGGTCTTTATACAGATGCCCCAGGGGGGGGGTCTCCTCGAGGGGTATCATCCTTTTGCGTGGACGAGCTCCTCGCTTAGCTCCTGCTTGTCCACTGGACGAGCTCCTCGCTTAGCTCCTGCTCGTCCACCGGACGAGCTCCTCGCTTAGCTCCTGCTCGTCCACCGGACGAGCTCCTCGCTTAGCTCCTGCTTGTCCACCGGACGAGCTCCTCGCTTAGCTCTTGCTTGTCCACCGGATCGGTCGGATGTTGTTCCGCATGACTAACACCTCTCCCTCGCTTACCTGGGCTGTTCTGGCCTAGGCCTTAACACTATCCCCTCCCTCCAAGGGTTCTGTCCCCAGATCCTTTTTGTTCCTGCTTCTCTTTTGCCATGAACCAAAGCCAGACAACTTGAACTCGTCGCCGTGGTTTTCTCTCTTGTTGTGTTGGCAAAATAGGCAAGGAATCAAAGATCGCATGCAGTGCTTGTCGTCGCGACCACGCCAAGTGTGTCGTGAGTTCCGCATCATCTTTTTGTCGTCGGTGCATCGAGAAGAGTTGTCACTGCAACCTTCATCTCTCGGAATCAGAATGGAAGAAGATGGAGCTTGAGCGCAAGCAGCTCAAGGCTCAGCTGCGGGAGACTGATGACCAACTGTCAAAGCTGCTTCCCCGGCAGATCCGCCTCCGCCGGCAGCTGGGTTGTCTCTCACAGAAGGAGGCTGATGCCATCCGTCGTGAGCTGTCATCCATCAAGGATCAAGAGTCCCTCGATGCTCAGGAGCAAGAGGCCCTCCGTGTTATCCGCGAACAGGAGGCCCGTCAAGCTGCTGCTCCACTGTCCTTTGAGGACGTCTTCTCTTCAGAGGCTTTGGCTTCTCTCGAGCTGTTGTCTCTGTCGGACCTGGTCACTGCGGATTTGCTTGGTGGTAATCCACCAGTTTCTGGTTCATCGCAGAGCTGAAGTTCTCGGTTGGTTCCCACAAATTCTCCTCTTTGTCAAATCCTAACCACTTCACCAGGTACTTGATTTTCCGTCCGTTTCTCCAGCTGTCTAGGATCCTTTCAACATCGTACTCTTCTTCGTCGTCCTCGAAGTGCCATTCTGTTTCGATTGCTGCGTCGCTGGGTGCTGGCTCGAGCAGCGAGACATGGAATACTCGGTGTATCCGTGCCTTTTTTGGCAGTCTCAGTCGGTAGTTGACTTCTCCAGTGCGCTTCTCAATCTCAAACAGTCCGATTTGTACATGATCCAGCTTTTTGCTCAGTCACTTCGAGCGCAGGTTTTTTGTTGACAAATAGACCTTATCCCCCCTCTCCAGGGTTGGTCCCTTCAACCTTTTGCTGTTTAGGTGGTGGCTTGTTGTCTTTTGTGCGGATTCAATTGCAGTCTTCATTTCCTCATGCATAGCAGTGAGTTTTTCGATGTTTGTTGAAGTGCCACTTCCAGCCGCCATTGCTTCCCAGTGGGGGTTTCTGCCGTAGTTCGCAAAGAACAGCGTCATGCCTGTCACACTGTGTTGCTGATTGTTGTACGCAAACTGAGCCATTGGTAGCAGTTCTACCCAATTGTCCTGTCGGTGGTTGACGTAGTGGCGTAGGTACTGTTCCATCATCTGGTTTGTTCTCTCAGTTTGTCTGTCTGTTTGTGGATGGTAGGCAGTAGACATCCTCATGTCTATCCCTAGCTGTCTTGTCCACATGTTCCAGAATTTCGAGGTGAAGAGTTTGTCTTGATCTGAGATAATCTTCGTGGGTAGCCCTCGCTGGCTAACCAATTCTTTGAGCAGGACATTGGCGAGTTCGCTCGCTGTTCCTGTCTCTCACCACGGGATCAGGTGAGCGTATTTGGTGAGTTTGTCAACAACCACCAAGATACTGTCATATTTCACCTTTGTTACTGGGTCCTCTGACCTCGGCAGCTTCACCACAAAATCCATTGTGATGGTATCCCAAGCCGCTTCTGGGAGGTCCATTTGTTGACTCTCTCCATAGGGTTTGTGGCATGACAGTTTGTTTTTCGCACACTCTTCGCAGTTGCGAATAAATTCCGTCACTTTCCACTTCATTCCGTTGAAGTGGTAACATCTCCGGATCTTTTCCAGGGTCTTGTCTTGCCCAGGATGTCCGTGTAGAGGTCCATCGTGATGTTGTCGAATCACGTCCTCTTGTGCGCTCTCTGGCACTTCTTCCTTGTTCGTGGCCGCAACGTTGTGGCCTAGGGTCAGGAGTGCACCCATTTCTTCAGTTTTCGCTAACTGAGGTTGAGCATAGACCAGAGTTTGTCCTTTTGTCACAAGGATTGGGCGCTCTTCTGTCATGTCATCTGTCGTCATATCAGGCCGCCTGCTAAGCGCGTCCGCTCGTGCGTTTTCTGATCCTTTTCGATAGAAGATCTGGAAGTCGTATGAAGCTAAAAGCTCCGCCTATCAGACTTGTTGTCTGTTTAGCTTCTTCGTCGTCGTGAAGTAAGCCAAATTCTTGTGGTCTGAGTACACGTCCACTGTGTACTTTGCTCCTTCCAGGTAAGGTCTCCACTCCTGGAATGTGTTGACAATCGCTAACAACTCCTTGTTGTGAACATCGTACCTGAGTTCTGGGCCAGAGAACTTTCTCGATCGGTATGCGACAGGGTGTAGGTGGTTTTCGGCGTCTGGTTGACACAAGCAAGATCCAAGTGCTTGGTCCAAGGCATCTGTCTCCATGATGATCTGCTGTCCGGGATCAAATGATGCCAGTATGGGTGCGGAGGTGAACTTCTCTTTCAGCTCCTGGAACGCTCTCTCTTGGCTGTTCCCCTATGTGAAGGTTTCTTCCTTCTTTGTTAGTTCAGTCAAGGGTGCTGCTGTCCTTGAGTACTCCTTGATGAATCATCGGTAGAAGTTCGCAAATCCCAGGAAGGATTGGACTTCTTTGAGGTTTTTGGGTGTTGGCCAGTCTCGTACTGCCGTGATCTTTGTATCGTCCATACAGATTCCTTCCGTCGTCAGGATCGACCCCAAATATTCCACTTCTTTCATGTGGAAGACGCTCTTATCAAGGCGTAACCTTATTCCTGCTTCTTGGAGCGTATGTAGGATCTTCTTGACATGCTGTTTGTGCTTCTCCAGGGTTCCATTGGTGTAAACCAAGACATCGTTGATATAAGCAGTAACAAATATATCCAGGTATTGTCAGAGGATGGCGTTAATGAGCGATTGGAACATCGCCGGTGCATTCGTAAGGCTGAATGGCATAACGGTATACTCGTAATGCCCGTACCTCGTACGAAAGGCTGTCTTCCATTCTTCGCCATCTTTCATCCTAACCAGGTTGAAAGCGCCTCGGATGTCGAACTTGGTAAACCACTTGGCTCCTTGGATTCAGTCCTGGATTTCTGATATTAACGGTAGCGGGTAGCGATTCTTAATCGTGATCACATTAAGCTGCCGGTAGTCGACACACAGTCGTAATTTGCTGTCTTTCTTTGGCACAAACAATATCGGGTATCCGGCCGGTGATGTTGAAGGTCTTATGAACCCTTTCGCTAGGTTCTTGTCCAGGTAATCTCTTAAGGCCTCAAGCTTCTTTGCTGATAGAGCGTAAATAGGGCTATGTGTGGGTTTCTTTCCGTCTTCCAGCGGAATTTCATGATCCCACTCTTGGTGTTCTGGTAGCGTCACGACCACTTCCTCACCAAACATCTCCTGGTAGTCTTTATACTCACTTGGCAGCTGCGGTGCCTGAGTCTTGCCCATGGCGTCATGCGTGGTGTAAAGTTGATGGTTTCGGGGCTTCATCCAAGCTACATAGGCTCGCCCTCGCCGGTGGTGCTTCTTCCACCCTGCATATAAGATCTCTTTGATTCTCACTTTCTCTGGCTCTGCTCAAGTTGCCAGACTCCTCTTCGGAAAGACTAGGTGCCTTCTTTTCCAGTCGATCCTTGGGTTTTGACTTTCCAACCACGGAAGACCCAATATAACTTCATGTGGTATCTGGACCAAGTCGAATTCTTCTGATCTGATTGTCGTACTGTCGACACACAGTCGTAGGTTCTTGGTCTCCTTCGTCACTCGTCCTTGGTTGTTGGAGAGTGGTGTCCTGTCCACTACTGTTAGTTGGTATGGATTCCTCTTTTCCTGAGTCGGGATCTTGTGCTTCCTGGCGAAACTTTGTGACATGAAGTTGCCAGTAGCTCCAGAGTCGATCATGGCGTTTGTCAGGTGCCCGTTGACTCTCATCCTGATGCGAAAATGCGGACTGCAGGCTGTCACGTTGAGGCTCTGCTCGACCCCTTCTCTCCGGAGTGTTGTCTTGCCTGCTCTTCCGACTCCAGATTTGAAGAGCACTGCTAGTTTTTTGAACAACCAAGGCCCTGAGCCTGGTGTTCTGCCGCGTGTCTTTCGCACTTTTCGGTGAAGCATAGCTCCCATGCGTCTTCTCCGCAATCATCGTGTTCTTTCCCTTGCTGGCTTAGCTGGTGCTTGATGCTCCAGGCTTTCTTGTGGTATTCTGGGCCAGGGAAGTAGTGCCTTCTCCTTTTCTCTAGGAGATGTTCCTTGCAGTGGTGGTCCTCACATCCTTTCCAATAAGGACGTCTGCAGGCTGGTGTCGTAGCCTGGTGATAGTCCACTTGCACTGCGATGTCTCGGGGCTGTGAGATGCTGATGGTGTCATCCACCCATTGTGTCACTCTTGCTTCGCCGTCCTCCGACAAGGTCGCATCCTGTTGTCGGAGTAGTGGTGTCTCGGGAACTGGTGGCATGCCGGTTATGTTAATCTCGTAGTCTGTTGTGTCGAATTCGGAGATCAGGTCATCCTCCCAATGAACCTTATCGATCTGGTCTTGGATTGCGTGCAGGTCCTCCAGTGACCTCTGCAGATCGTTCTCCAGTCTTTCGATGTGCTGTCTGAGATTGTCCTCCTGTCCGAGGAGTGTTGCTTCTGACCGGTTCATGGGTAGCATGCCTCTGGGAGCCCTCGGTGGCTCCTGAATACCCTTGCCTTTCCAGGCACCGGTGGCATTCAACTGCTTACCCTTGCCTTCCTTCTTCTTCTTGCTTTGGCAGTTGGCTGCGAGGTGTCCTACCTTCTGGCAATTGTAACACTTCCGTGTTTCTTTCTTCTTTGTTGCCTGTGGTGTTGTTGCATCAATCTCCATGGGTGTCAAGCTGTACTTGTCTTGTGCTGGCGCTGTCTTTTTGCCCCATGGCCTTGCATGCTTGCCTTGCTTCTCGAGTTCTTGTTCGAATTGTCGGTCGTTGATGCGTACTGCTGTGTCAATCATATCCTCAAGGTCGGTGGGTCGGTCTCCTCGTGCGATGTCATCCTTGACTTGTTCCTTGAGAGCTTGGTAGAATAGTGCTGTCAAGGCACTGTCTCCCTATTACGTCCTCACTGACAGCTGTTGGAACTTCACCGCAAAGTCTGATGCTGACCCTGTCTGCCGTAGTGCTTGGAGCTTTCGTTCCGCATCTCGTTCTTCATCAATGACCCCGAAGGTCTTCTTCATCTGGGTCTTGAAGGTAGAGAATCTCCCAATGATCTGCTGTGTCATAGTCTCCATGCTAGAGGGATCTTCCTTGTTGTCGAGGAAGTCTTGTAGGTAGACATTGAACCAGGCAAATGTTGGTCCGTCCAGGTAGGAAGCTGCGAACAGCACCTTCTCCTGTTCTGTAGGGAATTGTGCGGTGTTGAATCCGTAGTAAAGCTCAAGCTGAGAGAAGAATAATTCCAATCCCCCTTGTGATCCATCGTACCTCTTCGGCGTACCTACCTTCAACGGCTTTGGAGGTAAGGTGAGGGTGGTAGGGACAGGTGGTTCCTGGGCTTGCGCCTGAGGCGCAGCCCAAGCTTGGCCTGCCTGTGAAGAGGTAGGGCTGCGTGGATCTGCCATCGTATTGAGCTGGTGTCCTATGTGTTAGAGGCTGAAACTGTTAAAGGCCAGTCCACGTTCACACAGAATGTGGGTGGTCCTGTCTTCGACCGAGGAGGGCAGGGACTCAATAGATGAATAGCAAGTGGGGTAACTCTCTTGCTATTGTCGCTCGTAATGTGTGTTCAGCCTGGAGAGCTAATCCCTCCGGGCTCTTTGGGGGTCTTTATACAGATGCCCCAGGGGGGGGGTCTCCTCGAGGGGTATCATTCTTTTGCGTGGACGAGCTCCTTGCTTAGCTCCTGCTCATCCACCGGACAAGCTCCTCGCTTAGCTCTTGCTCGTCCACCAGATCAGTCGGATGTTGTTCCGCATGACTAACACCTCTCCCTCGCTTACCTGGGCTGTTCTGGCCTAGGCCTTAACAGAGATGTTCGAAGAAACAGTGATCACAACACTACCAGAACATCAGGAGTAGGACCACAAGATTCCACTAGAAGATGGAAAAAAACCCACACACAGCCCTATCTACACTCTGTCAGCAAAAGAGCTTGAGGCCCTGAGAGACTACCTGGACAAGAACCTAGCGAAAGGGTTCATAAGACCTTCAACATCACCGGCTGGATACCTGATATTGTTTGTGCTAAAGAAAGACAGCAAACTTTGACTGTGTGTTGATTACCGGTGGCTAAATGTGATTACAGTGAAGAACTGTTACCCACTGCCACTGATATCAGAAATCCAAGACCAGATCCAAGGAGCCAAATAGTTCACCAAGTTTGACATTCAAGGCACTTTCAACCTGGTTAGGATGAAAGACAGCAAGGAATGGAAGACAGTCTTTTGTACAAGGTACAGGCACTACAAGTATACTGTGATGCCATTCAGCCTTACGAATGCACTGGTGACATTCCAATCACTTATTAACACTGTCCTCTGATAATACCTGGACATATTTGTCACTGCTTATATTGACGATGTCTTGGTATACACCAATGGAACCTTGGAGGAGCATAAACAGCATGTCAAAACAATCCTACATGCGCTCCAGAAAGCAGGCATGAGGTTATGCCTTGATAAAAGTGTTTTCTACACAAAGGAAGTGGAATATTTGGGGTTGATCCTGACAACAGAAGGAATCCGAATAGACGACACGAAGACGGCAGCAGTACAAGACTGGCCAACACCCAAAAACCTCAAAGAAGTACAATCCTTCCTAGGATTTGCAAACTTCTACTGATGATTTATCAAGGACTACTCAAGAACAGCAGCAGCCTTGACAGAGTTAACCAGAAAGAACAAATCTTTCAGGTGGGGGGAGAGCCAACAAGTGGCCTTCCAGGAGTTGAAGGATAAATTCATCTCCACACCTATTTTGGCATCATTTGATCCTGAGAAGAGGATCATTCTGGAAACTGATGCCTCAGACCAAGCATTGGGATCCTGCTTGTGTCAACCAGACGCCGACAACTGCTTACACCCTGTCGTGTATCGATCAAGAAAGTTCTCTGGCCCAGAACTGAGGTATGATGTTCACAACAAAGAGTTGCTAGCA
The DNA here is from genome assembly GCA_963422465.1 of Lichina pygmaea. Classification (NCBI taxonomy): domain Eukaryota; kingdom Fungi; phylum Ascomycota; class Lichinomycetes; order Lichinales; family Lichinaceae; genus Lichina; species Lichina pygmaea. The sequence continues at coordinate 13,829 of OY730173.1, forward strand.
ATCATCAACACATTCCAAGAATGGAGGCCTTACTTGGAGGAGGCAAAATACACAGTAGACATGTACTCAGACCACAAGAACTTAGCTTACTTCACAACAACAAAGAAGCTAAACTGACAACAAGTTCAATGGGCAGAGTTGTTAGCATCATACAACTTCCAAATCCTCTACTGGAAGGGCACTGAAAATGCTTGAGCAGACACTCTCAGCAGGTGACCAGACCTGATGGATGAGAAAACAACAGAGGAACACCCAATCCTAGTGATAAAAAGATGAACCCTGGTCTATGCCCAACCCCAACTGGTAACAACAGAAACAAAGAGTCCACTCCTTACCCTTGGCCACAAGACAGCAAACAAAAAGGAAATTGTGCCAGAAAGAGCACAAGAGGAGGTGATCCAGAGGCACTATGACAGGCCTTTGCACAGACACCCCGGGCAAGATAAAACCTTGGAGAAAATCCAAAGGAATTACCACTTTGACAGAATGAAGCGCAAGGTGACAGAGTTCATTCGCAACTGTGAACAGTGTGCGAAGAACAAGCCATCAAGACATAAGCCCTACGGGCAGGCACAGTAAATAGACTTACCCAAGGCACCATGGGAAACTATCATGATAGATTTCGTGGTCAAGTTGCCAAAGTCAACAGACCCAGCAACAAAAGTGGTATACGATAGTATTTTGGTGGTTGTTGACAAGCTCACCAAATACACCCACCTGGTCCTGTGGAAAGAGTCAGGAACCGCGAACAAACTTGTGAGTGTCCTACTCAGAGAGCTGGTAAGCCACTGAGGGCTACCAAAGACAATCATCTTAGATCAAGACAAACTCTTCACCTTGAAATTCTGGAACACGTGGACAAGGCAACTTGGCATTGATACAAGGATGTCAACAGCCTACCACCCACAAACCAACAGACAAACTGAGCGGACAAACCAGACAATAGAGCAGTATCTACAATACTACATCAACCACCAGCAGGATAACTGGGTGGAACTGCTACCAATAGCCCAGTTTGCGTACAACAACCAGCAACATAGTGTGACAGGGACAACACTATTCTTTGCGAACTACAGAAGAAACCCCCAATAGCAGGCAACAGCAGGAGGTGATATTGTCGATGTTAGCAAACTCGCTGCTATGCACAAGATAATGAAAACAATGATCAACTGTGCCCAGAACACCACCACCCGCTGATTACACAACAAAAGGTTGAAGGGACCAACCCTGGAAAGGGGGGATAAGGTCTAACTATCAACAAAAAACCTGCGCTCAAAGTGACTGAGCAAAAAGCTGGATCATGTACGAATCAGACTATTCAAAATCAAGAAGTGTACTGGGAAGGTCAACTATTGACTGAGACTACCACAAAAAGCAAGGATACACTGAGTACTCCACGTCTCACTGCTCAAACCAGCACCCAGTGACACAGAGATTGAGACAGAATGGAACTTCAAGGATAACAAAGAAGAGTACGATGTCAAAAGGATCCTGGATAGTCGAAGAAACAGATGGAAAACTGAGTACCTGGTGAAGTGGTTAGGATTTGACAAAGAAGAAAATTCGTGGGAACCAACCGAGAACTTCAGCCCTGCGATGAACCAGAAGCTGGTGGATTACCACCAAGCAAACCCACAGTGACCAGGTCCAACAGAGACAACAGCTTGAGAGAAGCCAAAGTCTCTGAAGAGAAGATGTCCTCAAAGGATGGTGGAGCAGCAGCCTGACTGGCCTCCTCTTCGCGGATAACACGGAGAGCCTCCTGTTCCTGAGCATCAAGGGATTCCTGATCCTTGATGGCAGACAGCTCACAACAGATGGCATCAGCCTCCTTCTGTGAGAGACAACCCAGCTGCTGGCGGAGGCAGATCTGCCAGGGAAACAACTTTGACAATTGGTCATCAGTTTCCCGCAGCTGAGCCTCAAGCTGCTCACACTCAAGTTCCATCTTCTTCCATTCTGATTGTGAGAGATGAAGGTTGCAGCAATGACCCTTCTCAACATACTGACAACAAAAAGATGATGCAGAGCTCATGACACACTTGGCGTGGTCACAACAACAAGCACCGCATGTGATTTTCAATTCCTTGCCTATTTTGCCAATACGACAAGAGAGAAAACTGTGATGACAAGTTCAAGTTGTCTGGCTTTGGTTCATGACAAAAGAGAAGCAGGAACAAAAAGGATCTGGGGACAGAACCCTTGGAGGGAGAGGATAGTGTTAAGGCCTAGGCTGGAACAGTCCAGGTAAGTGAGGGAGGAGTGTTAGTCATGCAGAACAACATCTGACTGATCTGGTGGACAAGCAGGAGCTAAGCGAGGAGCTTGTCCGGTGGACAAGCAGGAGCTAAGCAAGGAGCTTGTCTGGTGGATGAGCAGGAGCTAAGTGAGAAGCTTGTCCACGCAAAAGGATGATACCTCTTGAGCAGACCCCCCTCTTGGGGCATCTGTATAAAGACCCCTCAAAGGGCCCGGAGGGATTAGCTCTCCAGGCTGAACAAACAATACGAACTCATCGTACTGAGACAATAGCACAGGAGAGTTACCCCACCTGTCTATTCCTCTACCGAGTCCCTGTCTAGAATCTGCTCTGCGAAGCAACAGACTGAGCCGCCTTCTGTGTGAACCCAGCCCAGCCTGTAACATTCTTCCACTGTGTCAGTGAGATTTCTTTAATCATCACTCCTGGTTCTGACTTGACCAGTGTCTTATTCAGAAAGACTAGTTACCTTCTTTTCCAGTCAATCCTTGGGTTTTGTTTTTCTAACCACAGAAGTCCCAATATAACTTTGTGTGGTATTCAGACCAAGTTGAATTCCTCTGTTCCAATTGTTATGCTATAGACACTCAGTCTCAGACTCTTGGTCTTCTTCATCACTTGTCTCTTGTCTTTGGAGAGTGGTGTTCTGTCCACTACTGTCAATTAGTAAGAGTCTTTCTTGCCTTGGACTGGAAGCTTATTTCTTCTGGCAAAGCTTTCTGACATGAAGTTGCCAGTCACACCAGAGTCAATCATGGCCTTAGCCAACCACCCATTGACTCTGATCTTGATGTGAAAGTGTGGGCTGCAGGCTGTTGTGTCAAGGCTCAGCTTGACTCCTTCCTCCTGGGGTGTTATCTTGCCTGCTCTTCCAACCCTGGTTTTGAAGAGCACTGCTAGTTTTTTGAGCTGCCTAGACCCTGGGCCTGATGCTCTACCACGTGTTGTTTGTATTGTGTGGTGAGGCATCATTCCCACAGATCTTGGTTACAATCATCTTGTTCAGAGTTGACTCTTTGGATGTGCCTATTCCATCATGCTTCCACCTCAGACTCTGGGAACCACATCTTCTTTCTTTTCTCTAGAAGGTGTTCCTTGCAGTGGTTATCTTCACACACCTTCCAATAAGGTTATCTGCAGGCTGCTGTTGTGGCCTGGTGTAAGTCCACTTGTGTGGTGATGTCTCTGACCTGTGTGATGCTGAGGGTATTGTTGACTCATCGTGACACTTGTGTCTCCCCTATTTCTGATAGGGTTGTGTCCTGTCATCAAAGGACAGGTTTGTCAGGGACTGGTGGTGGCTGAGCTTTCTTGTTGTCAACCTGTTCCTCTATGTAGCCAGTTGTGTCAAACTTGGAGATCAGGTCTTCCTCCCAGTAGATTCTATCAACTTTCCTTTAGACCTTGTTAAGGTGATCCAAGGTTTCTTGAAGTATGATCTCAAGTTTTTCAGCATGTTGTCAGAGGTTGTCCTCCTCTCTGAGGAGTGCTGCCTCAGGGTGATTGTGGGGCAGTGTGCCTTGGGGGGCCCTCTGAGGCTCCTCCATCTCCCTGCCTTTCCAGGTGCTTGTGGTGTTCAACTACTTCCCTTTGCTCTTCTTGTTCTTCTTCTTGCTCCTGCAGTTCACTGCAAGGTGGCTCACTTTCTGACAGTTGTAACACTTCTGTGTCTCCTTCTTTTGTGGTTCTGCCACATCAATTTCCATAGGTACCAAGCTGTAGTTATCTTTGGCAGGTGTTAGTTTTTTCTTCACCCATGGTTTTGTCTGCTTGCCTTGCTTCTCAAGCTCTCTCTCAAACTGTCAGTTGTTGATGTGAGCTGCAGTCTTGATTATTCGTAGAGCTCAGTTGGTCAGTCTTCTTGCACAATGTTGTCCTTGACTTGTTCCTTGAGGCCTTGGTAGAATAGTGCTGTTAGTGCACTGTCCCCCCACTGGGTTCTCACTGCTAGTTGTTGGAACTTTGCTGCAAACTCTGATGCTGATCCAGTTTGCCACAGTGCTTGGAGCTTTTATTCTGTATTCTTTTCCTTGTCAAGAATCCCAAACATCTTTCTCATAGCTGTCTTAAAGGTTTTCAAGCTTCCCATGACCTGTTGAGTATTGTCTTCTTGCTTCTTGGGGTCTGCCTGATTGTCTAGGTAATCCCTTAAGTAGATGTTGAACCAAGTGAAGGCTGGTCCTTCCAGGTAGGAGGCTGTGAATAGCACCTTCTCCTGGTCTGTTGGGAACTGGGCTGTGTTGAACCTATAGTAGAGCTCCAGTTGTGAGAAGAACAACTCCAGTCCTCCCCTGGATCTATTTTATCTTTTCAGGGCATCTACCTTCAAGGGCTTCAGGAGTAGGTTAACAATAGGTGCTGCCTGGACAGTCTGGGCCTGAGCTACCTGAGCAGCCTGGGCTTGAGCCACCTGGGAAGGGGTAGGGCTTTGTGGATCTACTATCATATCAAGTCAGTGTCCTATATGTTAGAGGCTGAAACTGTTAAAGACTGGGCTGAGTTCACACAGAAATCAGTATAGTCTGTTACTTCACAGAGTGGATTCTGGACAGGGGCTTGATAGAGAAATAGACAGATAGAGAACTCTTGTTAAAGGCTGGGCTAGGTTCACACAGAAACTGGTACAGTCTGTTGCTTTGTAGGGCGGATTCTAGACAGGGACTTGGTAGAGGAATAGACAGGTGGGGTAACTCTCCTGTGCTATTGTCTCAGTACGATGGATTTGTATTGTGTGTTCAGCCTGGAGAGCTAATCCCTCCGAGCCCTTTGGGGGGTCTTTATACAGATGCCCCAAGGGGGGGGGTCTTCTCAAGCGGTATCATCCTTTTGCGTGGACAAGCTCCTCGCTTAGCTCCTGCTCATCCACCAGATGAGCTCCTCGCTTAGCTCCTGCTCATCCACCGGACAAGCTCCTCGCTTAGCTCCTGCTTGTCCACTGGACAAGCTCCTCACTTAGCTCTTGCTTGTCCACCGGATCAGTCAGATGTTGTTCTGCATGACTAGCACTCCTCCCTCACTTACCTGGGCTGTTCCGGCCTAGGCCTTAACACTATCCCCTCCCTCCAAGAGTTCTGTCCCCAGATCCTTTTTGTTCCTGCTCCTCTTTTGTCATGAACTAAAGCCAGACAACTTGAACTTGTCATCACAGTTTTCTCTCTTGTCGTATTGGCAAAATAGGTAAGGAATTGAAAATTGCATGCGGTGCTTGTTGTCGCGACCACGCCAAGTGTGTCGTGAGCTCTGTATCATCTTTTTGTTGTCGGTGTGTTGAGAAGGGTCATCACTGCGACCTTCATCTCTCGGAATCAGAATGGAAGAAGATGGAACTTGAGTGTGAGCAGCTCAAGGCTCAGCTGCAGGAGACCAATGACCAATTGTCAAAGTTGCTTCCCCAGCAGATCCACCTCTGCCAGCAGCTGGGTTGTCTCTCACAGAAGGAGGCTGATGCCATCTGTCGTGAGCTGTCAGCCATCAAGGATCAAGAGTCCCTTGATGCTCAGGAACAAGAGGCCCTCCGTGTTATCCGCAAACAGGAGGCCTGTCAGACTGCTGCTCCACTATCCTTTGAGGACATCTTCTCTTCAGAGGCTTTGGCTTCTCTTGAGCTGTTGTCTCTGTCAGACCTGGTCGCTGCGGGTTTGCTTGGTGGTAATCCACCAGCTTCTGGTTCATCGCAGAGCTGAAGTTTTTGGTTGGTTCCCACAAATTCTCCTCTTCGTCAAATCCTAACCACTTCACCAGGTACTCAGTTTTCTGTCTGTTTCTTCAACTATCCAGGATTCTTTCAACATCATACTCTTCTTTGTCATCCTTGAAGTTCCATTCTGTCTTGATCTCTGCGTCGCTGGGTGCTGGTTCGAGCAGTGAGACATGGAATACTCGGTGTATCCTTGCTTTTCGTGGCAGTCTCAGTTGATAGTTGACCTTCCCAGTGCACTTCTCAATTTTGAATAGTCCAATTTGTACATGGTCCAGCTTTTTGCTTGGTCACTTTGAGCGCAGGTTTTTTGTTGATAGGTAGACCTTATCCCCCCTTTCCAGGGTTGGTCCCTTCAACCTTTTGTTGTGTAATCAGCGGGCGGTGGTGTTCTGGGCACAGTCGATCATTGTTTTCATCATCTTGTGCATAGCAGCGAGTTTGCTAACATTGACAACGTTGCCTCCTGCTGTTGCCTGCCATCGGGGGTTTCTTCTGTAGTTCGCAAAGAACAGTGTCATCCCTGTCACACTATGTTGCTGGTCATTGTACACAAACTGGGCTATTGGTAGCAGTTCCACCCAGTTATCCTGCTGGTGGTTGACGTAGTGTCATAGATACTGCTCTATTGTCTGGTTTGTCCGCTCAGTTTGTCTGTTGGTTTGTGGGTGGTAGGCTGTTGACATCCTTGTATCAATGCCAAGTTGCCTTGTCCACATGTTCCAGAATTTCAAGGTGAAGAGTTTGTCTTGATCTGAGATAATTGTCTTTGGTAGCCCTCGGTGGCTTACCAGCTCTTTGAGTAGGACACTCGCAAGTTTGTTCGCGGTTCCTGACTCTTTCCACAGGACCAGGTGGGTGTATTTGGTGAGCTTGTCAACAACCACCAAAATACTATCGTATACCACCTTTGTTGCTGGGTCTGTTGACTTTGGCAACTTGACCACGAAATCTATCATGATAGTTTCCCATGGTGCCTTGGGTAAGTCTATTTACTGTGCCTGCCCGTAGAGCTTATGTCTTGATGGCTTGTTCTTCGCACACTGTTCACAGTTGCGAATGAACTCTGTCACCTTGCGCTTCATTCTGTCAAAGTGGTAATTCCTTTGGATTTTCTCCAAGGTTTTATCTTGCCCGGGGTGTCTGTGCAAAGGCCTGTCATAGTGCCTCTGGATCACCTTCTCTTGTGCTCTTTCTGGCACAATTTCCTTTTTGTTTGCTGTCTTGTGGCCAAGGGTAAGGAGTGGACTCTTTGTTTCTGTTGTTACCAGTTGGGGTTGGGCATAGACCAGGGTTCATCTTTTTATCACTAGGATTGGGTGTTCCTCTGTTGTTTTCTCATCCATCAGGTCTGGTCGCCTGCTGAGGGTGTCTGCTCAAGCATTTTCAGTGCCCTTCCAGTAGAGGATTTGGAAGTTGTATAATGCTAACAACTCTGCCTATCGAACTTGTTGTCAGTTTAGCTTCTTTGTTGTTGTGAAGTAAGCTAAGTTCTTGTGGTCTGAGTACATGTCTACCATGTATTTTACCCCCTCCAAGTAAGGTCTCCATTCTTGGAATGTGTTGACAATTGCTAACAACTCTTTGTTGTGAACATCGTACCTCAGTTCTGGGCCAGAGAACTTTCTTGATCAGTACACGACAGGGTGTAAGCAGTTGTCAGCATCTGGTTGACACAAGCAGGATCCTAATGCTTGGTCCGAGGCATCAGTTTCCAGAATGATCCTCTTCTCAGGATCAAATGATGCCAAAATAGGTGCGGAGATGAATTTATCCTTCAACTCCTGGAAGGCCGCTTGTTGGCTCTCCCCCCACCTGAAAGATTTGTTCTTTCTGGTTAACTCTGTCAAGGCTGCTGCTGTTCTTGAGTAGTCCTTGATGAATCGTCAGTAGAAGTTTGCAAATCCTAGAAAGGATTGTACTTCTTTGAGGTTTTTGGGTGTTGGCCAGTCTTGTACTGCTGCTGTCTTTGTGTTGTCCATTCAGATTCCTTCTGTTGTCAGGATCAACTCCAAATATTCCACTTCTTTCGTGTGGAAAACACTTTTATCCAAGCGTAACCTTATTCCTGCTTTCTGGAGTGCATGTAGGATCTTCTTGACATGCTGTTTATGCTTCTCCAAGGTTCCATTGGTGTATACCAAGACATCGTCAATATAAGCAGTGACAAATATGTCCAGGTATTGTCGGAGGACAGTGTTAATAAGTGATTGGAATGTTGCCAGTGTATTCGTAAGGCTGAATGGCATCACAGTATACTTGTAGTGCCTGTACCTTGTACGAAAGGCTGTCTTCCATTCTTCGCTATCTTTTATTCTAACCAGGTTGAAAGTGCTTCGGATGTTGAACTTGGTAAACTATTTGGCTCCTTGGATCTGGTCTTGGATTTCTGATATCAATGGCAGCGGGTAGTGGTTTTTCACTGTAATCACATTTAGCTGCTGATAATCAACACACAGTTGAAGTTTGCCATCTTTCTTTGGCACAAACAATATCAGGTATCCAGCTGGTGATGTTGAAGGTCTTATGAACCCTTTCGCTAGGTTCTCATCCAGGTAGTCTCTCAGGGCCTCAAGCTCTTTTGCTGACAGAGTGTAGATAGGGCTGTGTGTGGGTTTTTTTCTGTCTTCCAGCGGAATCTTGTGGTCCCACTCCTGATGTTCCGGTAGCATCGTGATCACTGTTTCTTCGAACATCTCCTGGTATTCTTTATACTCACTTGGCAACTGCGGTACCTGAGTCTCGCCCACAGCGTCTTGCGTGGTGCAAAGTTGTTGTGTTTGGGGTTTCATCCAGGCCACACAGGCCTGCCCACACTGGTGGTATTTCTTCCACCGTGTCAGTGAGATTTCTTTAATTGTCACCCCTGGTTCTGACGTGACCAGTGTTCTGTCCGGAAAGACTAGTTGCCTTCTTTTCCAGTCAATCCTTGGGTTTTGTTTTTCCAACCACGGAAGTCCCAATATAACTTTGTGTGGTATCCGGACCAAGTTGAATTCCTCTGTTCCAATTGTTATGCTATGGACACTCAGTCTCAGGCTCTTGGTCTCCTTTGTCACTTGTCCCTTGTCCTTGGAGAGTGGTGTTCTGTCTACTACCGTCAACTGGTAGGGGTTTTTCTTGCCTTGGACTGGAACCTTGTTTCTTCTGGCAAAGCTTTCTGACATGAAGTTGCCAGTCGCACCAGAGTTGATCATAGCCTTAGCCAACTGCCCATTGACTCTGATCTTGATGTGAAAGTGTGGGCTGCAGGCTGTTGTGTCAAGGCTCAGCTTGACTCCTTCCTCCTGGGGTGTTGTCTTGCCTGCTCTTCCAACCCCAGTTTTGAAGAGCGCTGCTAGTTTTTTGAGCTGCCTAGGCCCTGGGCCTGGCGCTCTACCACGTGTTATTTGCATCGTGTGGTGGTGCATCATTCCCCCAGGTCTTGGTTGCAATCATCAGCAATATCTCTGAACTGTGTGATGCTGAGGGTATTGTCAACCCATCGTGGCACTTGCGTCTCCCCTATTTCTGATAGGGTTGTGTCCTGTCGTCGAAGGACAGGTTTGTCGGGGACTGGTGGTGGCTGGGCTTCCTTGTTGTCAACCTGTTCCTCCATATAGCCGGTTGTGTCAATCTCGGAGATCAGGTCTTCCTCCCAGTGGATCTTGTCAACCCTCCTTTGGGCCTTGTTGAGGTGATCCAAGGTTTCCTGAAGCATGTTCTTGAGTTTTTCAGTGTGTTGTCAGAGGTCATCCTCCTCTCTGAGGAGTGCTGCCTCAGGGTGATTGTGGGGCAGTGTGCCTTGGGGGGCCCTCTGGGGCTCCTCCATCTCCCTGCCTTTCCAGGCGCTTGTGGTGTTCAACTGCTTCCCTTTGCCCTTCTTGTTCTTCTTCTTGCTCCTGCAGTTCACCGCAAGGTGGCCCACTTTCTGACAGTTGTAACACTTCCGTGTCTCCTTCTTTTGTGGTTCCGCCGCATCAATTTCCATGGGTACCAAGCTGTAGTTATCTTTGGCAGGTGTTGGCTTTTTCTTCACCTATAGTTTTGTCTGCTTGCCTCACTTCTCAAGCTCTCTCTTGAACTGTCGGTTGTTGATGTGAGCTGCAGTCTTGATTATTTTGTAGAGCTCGGTTGGTCGGTCTCCTCGCGTGATGTCATCCTTGACTTGTTCCTTGAGGCCTTGGTAGAATAGTGCTATTAGTGCACTGTCCCCCCACTGAGTCCTCACTGCTAGTTGTTGGAACTTCACTGTGAATTCTGATGCCAATCCAGTTTGCCGCAGTGCTTGGAGCTTTTGTTCCACATCTCTTTCCTTGTCAAGAATCCCAAACATCTTTCTCATGGCTGTCTTAAAGGTTTTCAAGCTTCCCATGACCTGTCAGGTATTGTCTTCTTGCTCCTTGGGGTCTGCCTGATTGTCTAGGTAATCTCTTAAGTAGATGTTGAACCAAGCGAAGGCTGGTCCTTCCAGGTAGGAGGCTGCAAATAGCACCTTCTCCTGGTCTGTCAGGAACTGGGCTGTGTTGAACCCATAGTAGAGCTCCAGTTGTGAGAAGAACAACTCCAGTCCTCCCCTGGATCTATCGTACCTCTTCAGGGCACCTACCTTCAAGGGCTTCGGGGGTAGGTTAACAATAGGTGCTGCCTGGACAGCCTGGGCCTGAGCCGCCTGAGCAGCCTGGGCTTGGGCTGCCTGGGAAGGGGTAGGGCTTCGTGGATCCACTATTGTATCAAGTCAGTGTCCTGTATGTTAGAGGCTGAAACTGTTAAAGGCCGGGCCAGGTTCACACAGAAACTGGTATAGTCTGTTGGTTTGTAGGGCGGATTCTAGACAGGGACTTGGTAGAGGAATAGACAGGTGGGGTAACTCTCCTGTGCTATTGTCTCAGTACGATGGATTTGTATTGTGTGTTCAGCCTGGAGAGCTAATCCCTCCGGGCTCTTTGGGGGGTCTTTATACAGATGCCCCAAGGGGGGGGGTCTCCTCGAGGGGTATCATCCTTTTGCGTGGACGAGCTCCTCGCTTAGCTCCTGCTTGTCTACCAGACGAGCTCCTCGCTTAGCTCCTGCTCGTCCACCGGACAAGCTCCTCGCTTAGCTCCTGCTTGTCCACCGGACAAGCTCCTCGCTTAGCTCTTGCTTGTCCACCGGATCGGTCAGATGTTGTTCTGCATGACTAACACTCCTCCCTCGCTTACCTGGGCTGTTCCGGCCTAGGCCTTAACAACTCTCTCTGTACTAATGTCTCAGTATGATGTGTGTATGTGTGTGTTCAGCCTGGAGAGCTAATCTCTCCAGACTCTTTGGGTGGTCTTTATACAGATGCTCTAGGGGGGGGGTCTTCTCCAAGGGGTATCATCCTTTTGTGTGGACAAGCTTCTTGCTTAGCTTCTGCTTGTCCACCAGACAAGCTCCTTGCTTAGCTCCTGCTTGTCCACCAGACAAGCTCCTTGCTTAGCTCCTGCTTGTCCACCAGACAAGCTTCTCACTTAGCTCTTGCTTGTCCACTAGTTCAGTCGGATGTTGTTCTGTATGACTAACACTCCTCTCTCACTTACCTAGGCTGTTCTGGTCTAGGCCTTAACACACACCACAGCCACCAAGTTCTACTATAGATCTCAGCCACTCTAAGCTGACACCAGAAGAGCAAGAACATTGCTGAAGCAAAGGCCTCTGCTTCTACTGTGGGAACCAAGGTCATGTCTCAACCTTCTGTCCAGTGAAAAGCATGCCTGTTGTTGCCACCACCACAACCACCACCAAGTCTGCCACTGTTGAGACTACTCCAGAGTCAGAAAACAAGTAGTCCTTGGTTATCGTCACACCCAAGAACATGAAAAGAATCTCCATGTTGGCTATCTGTCTCCAGACCAGCCGTTGGACAGCAAGTGCTTGTTTCTTCCTTGTATCCTAGATAGGAAATTCAAGTGCAATACTCTCATCAACTCTGGCTGTTCAGCATTTGGCTGCATTGGTGGTTTCTTTGCGCAATCTCTTCACCAAGAACCTCTCCTCTACCCACGCACATTGTGATTGTTTGATGGCAAGATGTCACAAACCACACATCTTGCCAAGACAATCATGACTACAGTATATAGCATGCACCAGGAAGAAGTCTCTCTTTGTGTCTTCTGTGTTACAATCCCTGGGATAGGAGCCACTTATTTATAAGCAATCAGGCTGTGGACCAGGCAAGAGAACACCATGGAAGCCAAGTGACCAAAACTGACAAAGGGTTATGTGACTGTCAAGACAAACACAGGTAGCTTGACACAGCATGCATGAAGCATCAAGACAATCTTACCAGTCTTGATGCAGAGTGCAGGAAGTATCAAGACAATCTCACCCATCTTGACACAGCGTGCATGAAGTGTCAAGACAATCTCACCAGTCTCAACACAGGATGTATAACATGGTGGGACTGTCAAGACAATCTCACCTGTCTTGATGTCAAGACTGTCAAGACAATCTTGATTGTCTTGACAGGCCAGCACTATATAGTCCAGTGATAGTTCTCTTATAGAACAATCATCTTCAACTTATATTGTGATCCAGACAACTAGATCTACTTCAATACAATCCTTTTGTATGAAGCCATCAATCAGGTGTCACCACCACCATATTCCACCAAACCCCTTCACACTCCTTGACACTCCTCTTCTGCGAGAACCAACCTGCCTTCCACATCTCACTCTTAATTCTATACTTAGTTAGGACAGCACAGTACAGACTGCAACACTTTGAAGACCCTCAAGGATGAGTATGTCAGGAGCAACCAACCCCAACTTCCCAGATAGAAAGATTAGTGTTGCCAAGCCAGACCTGTTCTACAGTGAAAGGAATAAAGTTGATGACTAGCTCATGCAACTTCAAGTCTACTTTCAATTCCAACCAGAGACAAGGCTACCTAAAGAAAAGTGGCCACTCTTTGCAATCACTTACATGAGAGGCAATGCCCACTGATGGATTAAGTCTTACATCAACAAACACCTCTCAGGAAACAGAGATCACAACAGCACATCAGAATAGATGATGAAATAGACATAATTCAAGGACAAGATCAAAAGGATCCTTGGACTATCTAACAAAGACAAAGTGGCTATACAAATAATCCAGCACATCAAGCAACAACACTCAGCTGCAGAGTATACCACACAGTTCAAACAATACTCAGTACTGACTGACTGGGATGACAACACTCTGATGGTTATGTACTAACATGGACTCAAGGAAAACATGAAGGACAAGATCACCTTCAACAGACAAGTGGTCAACACACTGGATAAGCTTATCACACAAGCAATCAACATTGACAACAAGTTATTTGAGCAAGTGATAGAGAAGTGCCACAACAGAGGATACAGCCACCCCACATGGCATGTGAGCAACCACTACAAGCCACCTAACAAGACACCACTACATGATCTATATGGCTATACACCCATGGAACTGGATGCAGTCCACCACAGAGGAAGGTTCACAAAGGGAAGGAACAACAAAAAAAGGAAAGCACTGAAGTGCTATACCTGTGGCAAGCTAGACCACATAGTGAAAGACTGTTGTTCAAAGAACAAGATGTACTGACAGCAACTTAATACACTTGACAGAGACTGGAATGTCATCAAGCCAGAGAACCCACCAGGAGAGGCCCAGCTATCTCTTGAACAATAGGATGATTACAATCAAACACTTGAAGCAGTCCACCAACTGGCAACATCAGAAAGCAAGGACCTACCAGAACAGACAGGTCAGGACAAGGGATAGGAGCTCTTAACCACCTCTGATAGGGACTGAGACAAACCTATATCTATCAAAGAAGAAATACCACAAGGAAGCTATGCTTACAGCATGGACCCACAAAACTTACAGCACAGTGAACTACAGTGGAGGTTCTGCATGAAACACTACTGCACCTACCATGAACAACTACAACAGTACAGAGGACACTCACCCTACCACGCCAACTGCCACAAGCATTAGGTCAATTGCGAGAAGGATGTGTGTGAGATCTACCTTTGGGACAAACACAAACACACCACATTCCCCGGGCACACACATGATTAGCATGAACACCTCATATTCCTACAGCAAGGCAACAACAACAACTGCTACATCAACAATTGGCAGTACTACCTCAAACCTGGATGTGACAAGCATCAGCAAGACAAATTCATGAACAGATTCCTCAGGACTGATAGGAAGGACTGGACCTATTGCCCAGTCAGTGGAAAAACACTTCAATCAGGAAAAGACTGAACTCTCTTGTCAAGAGGTGACATCAGGAGCTCAACCACATAACCCCTAGCAACACAAAGCACCTGTGATTGCCTGTGTCACTACACACCAACACGCCAGTACAGACATATGCACTTGTTGATTCTGGAGCCAGTGGAAACTACATTTCAAGACAACTTTACAACACCCTCAGCACTGGAAAGAAACACAAGCAGCAGCCCTACCAGCTCACAATAGCAAATAGACAGACAGAGCTAGTCTGCCATAAGACACAGCCAATGGAAATAGTTACCAGACACTATGCTGAAAGGATCTACCTTGATATTATCAAGTTGGCCACTCAGGATATCTATTTGAGGATGCCTTGGCTAGAGAAGCACAACCTAGTTGTTAATTGGAGGACAGGAGTACTCACATTTAGGAACTGCACTAACAACACAGCTTGGACCTGTTACCAGCTGTAGAAAGTGTGGACAGATGAGGGAAGGAGTCCTCAGTGGAACCTCACTGACAGAAAGGACAACTCTCAAGAGAAGAGGTCCACCTTAACAGGCACACCCCAGAACCAGGTGGCCAAACAGTCAGAGATGAAGAGAGAGGAAGTTGTTAACCCTCTGGAGATCTCTGAAGAGTACTGACCTGGGTATGATAACCTCTTTCAGGAAGAGACAACAACAGCAGTGTTGCCTAAGCACCAACCTTGGGATCATGAGATCAAGTTGTAACCAGGGACAGAGCCAGAATTTGGACTAATTTACCAGTTATCAGAGAAAGAGCTCCAAGTACTTTGCGAGTACCTGGAGGAAAACCTGAAAAAGAGTTTCATTCAAGAATCTTGATCACCAGCAGGATACCCAATACTATTTGCACTAAAGAAAGACAGAAGTCTTCGACTTTGTGTGGATTACAGGAAACTCAACAACATTACTATCAAAAACTGATATCTGTTGCCAAATACAAACAAATTGTGAGACAGGATCAGCCAAGCTACAATCTTCACCAAGCTGGGCTTGAAAGAAGCATACAACCTGATACACATGAAAAAAGAAGAAGAATGGAAGACAGCTTTCAGAACCTGATACAGACACTACAAGTATCTGGTTATACTATTCAGACTCATGAACACACCAGTAACATGTCAAGCATTGATCAACAACATCATCAGAGTATACCTGGACTAAACAGCTATCACCTACCTGGACAACATTCTTGTCTACTTGAAAACATAACAGGAATATACCAAACATGTGAAGGATGTTCTACAATACCTATAAGAGGTAGGGCTCAAGCTCAACCCAAAGAAATACAAGTTCAACAAACTGGAAGTTGAATTCCTCAGATACATCATAGGAATCAAAAAGATTAAGATTGACTCTGAGAAAGTCAAAGTGATTCAGCAATAGCTAACACTGACATCAGTCAAGAAAGTACAAGCCTTCCTAGGATTTGCCAACTTCAACCAACAGTTCATCAAGAACTACTCACAGACAGCAACACTACTGACAGAACTCACAAAGAAGGATGTGGAGTACTGGTGGATGGAGAGATAACAAAAAGTATTCTAACAGCTCAAGGACACTTGTGCCAAGGAACCAGTTCTCCTCAACTTCAAGACAGGCCAGCCAACACAAATCAAAACAGACACTTCAGACCAAGTGGTGGGAGTATGTCTATGCCAACAGGCAGACAGCAAGTGGCACCCAGTTGCCTACTACTCACGCAAAATGTCACAAGCAGAACAAAACTATGATATCTATGACAAAGAGCTACTGGCAGTTGTCAACACACTCGAACACTGGAGAGTGTACACAGAAAGCAGTTCTGAACTCACTATTCTCACAGATCACAAGAATCTGACAATATTCACAACAACCAAGAAGCTGAACAGATGACAAGTCAGATAGGTGTTGCGGTCCGTACTGTACCGTCCTATCCGAGTATAGGATTAGGGCGAGAGGCGGAAGGTGGGTTGGTTCTCGCAGGAGAGGAGTGTCAAGGAGCGCGAAGGGGTTTGGTGGAACGTGGTGGTGGTGACACCTGATCAACGGCTTCGTACAAAAGGATTGTATTGAAGTAGATCTAGTTGTCTGGATCACAACATGAGTTGAAGATGATCGTTCCATAGGGGAACTATCGCCTGGCTATATAGTGCCCAGTTCGTGAGCAGAGTGAGCTCTGCTCACTTTGCTCACTTGGTGAGATAAGTGAGCTCTGCTCACTTTGCTCACTTTTCATGCACGCTGCAGTGAGCTGGGTGAGCTCTGCTCACTTTGCTCACTTTTCATGCACACTGCGGCGAGCTGGGTGAGCTCTGCTCACTTTGCTCACTTTTCATGCACGCTGCGGCGAGCTGGGTGAGCTCTGCTCACTTTGCTCACTTGTTCGTGCATATGCATGCTGCGGCGAGCACCCCCTGGTTTGTCTCGCCGGTCACGTGACCAGTTCCCGTGTCACGCTGTCTGGTACTTCTGTCCAGTATCCTGTCTGCTGCTTTCTGTGAGTATATAAAGACCGTGTTCCTCCTGGGTCGTAACACTATCCTCCTCTCTATCTTTCATTGTCTTGATGAAATCTGGTCATACCTCCAAAGTCACATGCGACTGTTAGCTGAACTCAGCTGGCTGCTCAAATCCGCGATCGGGGTTTTGTTTCGTGTACGCCCTGCGACTTTTGTGTTCTCTGTGGTCGTCCATGCTTCCAGATGCCGGGAGAGGACGATAAGTTGAAATGTGCTGCGTGCACTCGGCGCGGAAGGTCTTGTGTCTCTGTGTCCTGGGAATCTTTGAACATGTCCCGGGACAACCTCCGTGAGGATGTTGCCGCTGACGAGGCAACACGTGATGCACTCTTTGAACAACTTGCCACAGTGCAGGCTTGTCTGTCTCGGAAGCGAAAGGTGTTGGAGGGTGCCGAGGTCCGTGCGAGGCAGAAGCTTCAGTGCTTGGTGAAAGAGATGGAGTCGGATGGCGAGGATTTGACTCGATCAGTCATTGACGCGTCCCTCCTGCAGGCCGAGCTGTTCGGTCCTGTTCCTGCCGAAACTGTCGCAGAAGAAGCTGGCAGTTCACGAGGTTCTTGAGTGGTTCCCAGGTATTTTCTGAGTCTGGGTATCCTTTCCACTTGACGAGGTATTGCTGACCTTTCCTAGCCAGGATCTGTTCAACCTCAAATTCTTGTTCTTCTTCGGGTTGGTAATGGAATGTTTCCTGCAAGGGTGTGCTCTGGTCGGCTGGTTCAATCATTGATATATGAAAGTTTGGATGGACTCTGGCATCCCTTGGTAGTCGCAGTCTGATGTTGACTGGTCTGGTTCTTTCTTCGACTGAAAATGGTCTGACCTTAACATGGTCCAGTTTCTTTGTTCTTGGTTTCTTTGTTTTCCAATTTCTTGTGAGGAGGTAGACTTTATCCCCCTTCTTTAGCTGAGGTGCCATTTTCGATTTCTTGTCTATTTGGCGTTGCATTCTTTCTGAGGTCTCTTGAAGGTAGTGCCTCATCATCGTGTGCGTTTGTCGTAGGAGCTTGTCGTGTTGGAGTGCTTTCTCCGTGTTTGGTGAAGCTCTGCTTGGCATCCCGATGTTTGCATGTTGTCCAAAATTGGCAAAAAATGGTGATTCCTTTGTTGAGTCTGATCTGTGCTGGTTGATTGCCAGCTGTGCCACCGGTAATAATTGTACCCAATTGCTGTGGGTTTTGTTGATGTAATACCGTAGGTAAGTCTCCAGGACTTGGTTTGCTCACTCTGTCTGGCCGTCAGTTCGTGGGTGATAGGCCGTAGACATTTTGGGTTTTGTTCCCATGGCTGCACTGATTGTCTTCCAGTAGTTGGATGTGAAGAGTTTGTCTCTGTCTGTAATGATTGTGATCAGAACTCCGTGGTCTCTGACCAATCTGTCCAGTAAAAGGTGTCCCAACTGTTCTGCTGTGTGGGTTTCCTTGAATGGTACCGCTATTAGATATTTTGTGAATCTGTCCACTATCACCATAATTGAGTCGTAGGTGATTCCTGTGACTGGGTCTTTGGACTTGGGTAGCTTTGTGATGAAGTCCATTGACACGTCTTCCCACGGGCCTCTCGGTATTGTGTTCGGGTGTCCTTCTCCGTATGGCTTGTGTCTTCCATATTTGTTTTTCTGGCATAGTAGACACTTGCTGATGTAGTTTGTGACATGTTGTCAGAGGTTAATGACATTGTTCCCTGCCTGTTGGATAAGGTCTGTGGTTTTGGAGATTCCTGGGTGACCGTGTGCTGGGTTATCATAGTAGTTCCTTATTAGTTCTTCAGTGTCTTCTGCCGTGAGCTCGTTGATCTGTGGCTGGGGCACCAGGTTTCCTTGCTGGTCCTGCTGTAAGATCGTTCCTTGGTGTTCATCATCTTCCATGTAGTCTTTTCGTCGGCTTAGTGCGTCTGCTCTCCCATTGTCTCGTCCAGGGGTGTACAAGATCTTGAACTTGTGTTGCCCTAGGAGTTCAGCCCATCTGACTTGCTGTCTGTTCAGCTTCTTGGTTGTTGTGAACATTGTCAGATTCTTGTGGTCTGTGAGAATGGTGAGTTCGGAACTGCTTTCCGCGTACACTCTCCAGTGTTCGAGTGCGTTGACGACTGCCAGTAGCTCTTTATCGTGGATATCATAGTTTCGTTCTGCTTGTGTCATCTTTCGTGAGTAGTAGGCAACTGGGTGCCACTTGCCGTCTACCTGTTGGCATAGACATGCTCCCACTGCCTGATCTGAAGCGTCCGTCTTGATTCGTGTCGGCTGGCCTGTCTTGAAGTTGAGGAGAACTGGTTCCTTGGCGCAAGCGTCCTTGAGCTGTTGGAATGCTTTTTGTTGTCTCTCCGTCCACCGGTACTCCACGTCCTTCTTCGTGAGTTCTGTCAGTGGTGTTGCCATCTGTGAGTAGTTCTTGATGAACTGTCGGTTGAAGTTGGCAAATCCCAGGAAGGCTTGTACTTCCTTAACTGATGTTGGTGTTGGCCATTGCTGAATCGCTTTGATTTTCTCAGGGTCAATCTTGATCCCTTCGATCCCTATGATGTATCCGAGGAATTCAACTTCCAGTTTGTTGAACTCGCATTTCTTCGGGTTGAGCTTGAGCCCTGCCTCTTGTAGGCATCGTAGAACATCCTTCACATGTTTGGTATGTTCTTGTTGCGTGTTCAAGTAGACAAGAATGTCGTCCAGGTAGGCAATAGCTGTTTGGTCCAGGTGTGCTCTGATGACGTTGTTGATCAATGCTTGACATGTTGCTGGTGTGTTTGTGAGTCCGAATGGCATAACCAGATACTTGTAGTGTCCGTATCGGGTTCTGAAGGCTGTCTTCCATTCTTCTCCTTCTTTCATGTGTATCAGGTTGTATGCTCCTTTCAAGTCCAGCTTGGTAAAGATTGTAGCTTGGCTGATCCTGTCTCGCAATTCGTTCGCATTTGGCAACGGATATCGGTTCTTGATGGTAATGTCGTTGAGTTTCCTGTAATCCACACAAAGTCGAAGACTTCCGTCTTTCTTTGGTGCAAATAGTATCGGGTATCCTGCTGGCGATTGAGATTCTTGAATGAAACCCTTTTTCAGGTTTTCCTCCAGGTACTCGCGAAGTACTTGGAGCTCTTTCTCTGATAACTGGTAAATTGGTCCAAATCCTGGCTCCGTCCCTGGTTGCAACTTGATCTCATGATCCCAAGGTTGGTGCTTAGGCAACACTGCTGTCGTTGTCTCTTCCTGAAAGAGGTTATCATACCCAGGTCGGTACTCTTCAGGGATCTCCAGAGGGTTAACAACTTCCTCTCTCTTCATCTCTGACTGTTTGGCCACCTGGTTCCGGGGTGTGCCTGTCGAGGCGGACCTCTTCTTTTGAGAGTTGTCCTTTCTGTCGGTGAGGTTCCACTGAGGACTCCTTCCCTCATCTGTCCACGCCTTCTGCGGCTGGTAACAGGTCCGAGCTGCGTTGTTAGTGCAGTTCCTAAACGTGAGTACTCCTGTCTTCCAGTTAACAACTGGGTTGTGCTTCTTTAGCCAAGGCATCCCCAAGTAGATATCCTGAGTGGCCAACTCGACGATATCAAGGTGGATCCTTTCAGCATGGTGTCCGGTAACCATTTCCATTGGCTGCGTCTCATGGCAGACTAGCTCTGTCTGTCCATTTGCCATCGCGAGCTGATAGGGCTGCTGCTTGTGTTTTCTTCCAGTGCTGAGGGTATCGTAAAGTTGTCTTGAAATGTAGTTCCCACTGGCTCCAGAGTCAACAAGTGCGTATGTCCGTACTGGCGTGTTGGCGTGTAGTGACACAGGCAATCGCAGGTGCTTTGCGTTGCTAGGGGTCATGTTGTTGAGCTCCCGATGTCGCCCCTTGACAAGGGAGTTCAGTCTTTTCCTGATTGAAGTGTCTTTCCACTGACTGGGCAATGGGTCCAGCCATTCCCATCAGTCCTGAGGAATCTGTTCATGAATTTGTCTTGCTGATGCTTGTCACATCCAGGCTTGAGGCAGTACTGCCAATTGTCGACGTAGCAGTTGTAGTTGTTGCCTTGCTGTAGGAACATGAGGCGTTTGTGCCAATCATGTGTGTGCCCGGGGAATGCGGTGTGTTGGTGTTTGTCCCAAAGATGGATCTCACACGCATCCTTCTCGCAATTGACCCAATGCTTGTGGCAGGTGGCGTGGTAGGGTGAATGTCCTCTGTACCTTTGTAGTTGTTCGTGGTAGGTGCAGTAGTGCCTCGTGCAAAACCTCCACTGTAGTTCACTGTGCCGTAGATTTCGTGGGTCCATGCTGTAAGCATAGCTTCCTTGTGGTATTTCTTCTTTGATAGACGCGGGTTCGTCTCAGTCCCCATCAGAGGTGGTTAAGGGCTCCTGTCCCTTGTCCTGACCTGTTAGTTCTGGTAGGTCCTTGCCTCCTGATGTTGCCAGTTGGTGGGCTGCTTCCAATATCTGATCGTAGTTGTCCCATTGTTCGAGGGATAGCTGAGCCTCTCCTGGTGGGTCCTCTGGCTCGATGACATTCCAGTCTCCGTCAAGCGTATTAAGTTGCTGTCAGTGCACCTTGTTCTTTGAACAACAGTCTTTCGCTATGTGGCCTAGCTTGCCACAGGCATAGCACTTCAGTGCTTTCCCCTTTTTGTTGTTCCTTCCCTTCGTGAACCTTCCCTTGTGGTGGACTGCATCCAGTTCCATGGGTGCATAGCCATATGGATCATGTGGTGGTGCCTTGTTAGGCGGCTTGTAGTGGTTGCTCACATGCCATGCGGGGTGGCTGTATCCTCTGTCGTGGCGTTTCTCCATTGCTCGCTCGAATAGTTTGTCATCGATGTTGATTGCTTGTGCGATGAGTTCGTCCAGTGTGTCGACTGCTCGTCCGTCAAAGGTGATTTCATCCTTCACGTTTTCCTTGAGTCCACGTCGGTACATGACCATCAGGGCGTCATCATCCCAGTCAGTCAGTACTGAGTATTGTTTGAACTGCGTGGTGTACTCTGCGGCTGAGCGTTGTTGTTTGATGTGCTGGATCATTTGTATAGCCACTTTGTCTTCGTTAGATGGTCCAAGGATCCTTTTGATCTCGTCCTTGAATCGCGTCCATTTTGTCATCCATTCCGTTGTGCTGTCGTGGTCTCTGTTTCCTGAGAGATGTTTGTTGACGTAGGGTTTGATCCATCGATAAGCATTGCCTCTCATGTAAGTGGTTGCGAAGAGGGGCCACTTTTCCTTAGGCAGCTTCGTCTCTGGTTGGAATTGAAAGTAGACTTGGAGTTGCATGAGCCAATCGTCGACCTTGTTCCTTTCGCCGTAGAACAGGTCTGGCTTGGCGACGCTAATCTTTCCATCTGGGAAGTTGGGGTTGGTTGCTCCTGAGGTACTCATCCTTGAGGGTCTTCAAAGTGTTGCAGTCTGTACCGTACTGTCCTATCCGAGTATAGGATTAGGGCGAGAGGTGGAAGGCGGGTTGGTTCTCGCAGGAGAGGAGTGTCAAGGAGTGCGAAGGGGTTTGGTGGAACGTGGTGGTGGTGACACCTGATCAATGGCTTCGTACAAAAGGATTGTATTGAAGTAGATCTAGTTGTCTGGATCACAACATGAGTTGAAGACGATTGTTCCATAGGGGAACTATCGCCTGGCTATATAGTGCCCAGTTCGTGAGCAGAGTGAGCTCTGCTCACTTTGCTCACTTTTCATGCACGCTGCAGTGAGCTGGGTGAGCTCTGCTCACTTTGCTCACTTTTCATGCACGCTGCGGCGAGCTGGGTGAGCTCTGCTCACTTTGCTCACTTTTCATGCACGCTGCGGCGAGCTGGGTGAGCTCTGCTCACTTTGCTCACTTGTTCGTGCATATGCATGCTGCGGCGAGCACCCCCTGGTTTGTCTCGCCGGTCACGTGACCGGTTCCCGTGTCACGCTGTCTGGTACTTCTGTCCAGTATCCTGTCTGCTGCTTTCTGTGAGTATATAAAAACCGTGTTCCTCCTGGGTCGTAACAATAGGCTGAACTCCTAGGGCAACACAAGTTCAAGATCTTGTACACCCCCAGACAAGACAATAGGAAAGCAGACACACTAAGCTGACAAAAAAACTACATGGAAGATGATGAACACCAAGGAACAATCTTACAGCAGGACTAGCAAGGAAACCTGGTGCCTCAACTACAGATCAACAAGCTCATGGCAGAAGACACTGAAGAACTAATAAGGAACTACCATGATAATCCAGCACATGGTCACCCAGAAATCACCAAAACCACAGACCTTATCCAACAGGCAGGGAACAATATCATTAACCTCTGACAACATGTCACAAGCTGCATCAGCAAGTGTCTACTATGCCAGAAAAACAAACATGGAAGACATAAGCTATATAGAGAAGGACACCCGAACACAATACCAAGAGACTCTTGGGAAGACATGTCAATAGACTTCATCACAAAGCTACCCAAGTCCAAAGATCCAGTCACCAGAATCACCTACAACTTAATTATAGTGATTGTAGACAGATTTACAAAATACCTAATAGTGGTACTATTCAAGGAAACCCACACAGCAGAGTAGTTGGGACACCTCCTACTGGACAGATTGGTTAGGGACCACAGAGTTCCAATCACAGTCATTACTGACAGAGACAATCTCTTCACATCCAACTACTGGAAAACAATCAGTGCAGCCATGGGAACAAAACCCAAAATGTGTACAGCCTATCACCCACAAACTGACAGCCAGACAGAGTAAGCAAACCAAGTTCTGGAGACTTATTTGCAGCATTACATCAACCAGACCCACAGCAATTGGGTACAGCTATTACCAGTGGCACAGCTGGCAATTAACCAGCACAGATCAGACTCAACAAAGGAATCACTATTCTTTGCTAATTTTGGGCAACACACAAACATCAGAATACCAAGCAGAGCTTCACCAAACACAGAGAAAGTACTCCAACATAACAAGCTCCTACAACAAACACACACAATGATAAGGCACTACCTTCAAGAGACCTCAGAAAAGATGCAATACCAAATAGACAAAAAATCAAAAATGGCACCTCAGCTGAAGAAGGAGGATAAAGTCTACCTCCTCACAAAAAATTGGAAAACAAAAAAGCCAAAGACAAAGAAACTTGACAATATCAAGGTCAGACTATTTTCAGTTGAAGAGAAAACAGGACCAGTCAACATCAAGATACAACTACCAAGGGATGCCAGAGTCCATCCAAACTTTCATATATCAATGATTGAACCAGCTGACCAGAGCACATCCTTGCAGGAAACATTTCATTATCAACCAGAGGAAGAACAAGAGTTCAAAGTGGAACAGATCCTGGCTAGGAAAAGTCAGCAATACCTTGTCAAGTGGAAAGGATACTGAGACTTGGAAAATACCTGGGAACCACTCAAGAACCTCGTGAACTGCCAGCTTCTTCTGCAACAGTATTGGCAGGAGTAGGACTGAACAGCTCAGCCTGCAGAAGGGATATGTCAATGACTGATCAAGTCAAATCCTCACCATCTGACTCCATCTCTTTCACCAGACACTGAAGCTTCTTCCTCGCACAGACCTCAGTGCCTTCCAACACCTTTCACTTCTGAGACAGATGAACTTGCACTGCAGCAAGCTGTTTGAAGAGTATGTCACATGTTGCCTTTTCAGCAGCCACATCCTTGTGAAGATTATCTTGGGTCATGTTCAACAACTCCCAAGAAAGTGACACACAGGACTTCCCATAACAAGTGCATTCAGCGCACTTCAACTTATTGTTGTTGTCAGACATTCAGAAACAGGGCTTGTGGTTCAAAACACAGAAGTCACACAGAGTAAGTGACATGAAGTTATGATCACAAATCTGGGCTGCCAGTTGTCTTCAGTAAGCAGAGGCATGTGATTTGGCAGACATACTCAAGAATTCATCAGGACAATGAATGAAGGAGAGGAGGGTAGTGTTACAATCTCTGGGATAGGAGCCACTCATTTATAAGCAATCAGGCTGCGGGCCAGGCAAGAGGACACCATGGAAGCCAAGTGACCAAAACTGACAAAGGGTCATGTGACTGTCAAGACAAACACAGGTGGCTTGACGCAGCATGCATGAAGTATCAAGACAATCTCACCAGTCTTGATGCAGGGTGCAGGAAGCATCAAGACAATCTCACCTATCTTGACACAGTGTGCATGAAGTGTCAAGACAATCTCACCAGTCTTGACACAGGATGTATAACATAGTGGGACTGTCAAGACAATCTCACCTGTCTTGATGTCAAGACTGTCAAGACAATCTTGATTGTCTCAACAGGCCAGCACTATATAGTCTGGTGATAGTTCCCTTATGGAATAATCATCTTCAACTCATGTTGTGATCCAGACAACTAGATCTACTTCAATACAATCCTTTTGTACAAAGCTATTGATCAGGTGTCACCACCACCATGTTCCACCAAACCCCTTTGCACTCCTTGACACTCTTCTCCTGCAAGAACCAACCTGCCTTCCACATCTCACCCTTAATCCTATACTCAGTTAGGACAGCACAGTACAGACTGCAACATCCTGGTCTTCACTATGATGTGATTCTGGGGATGCCATAGCTCCAGAAGCACAGGCCACACATTGATTGGACAAACACCTCAATCATGTTCAAGTCAGATCACTGCTGATCTGCATGCCTCAAGTCAAACAATAGCTATCCAATCTCTTTGGATCTTGAAGCCAAGATGTCTGCTGGAAAGGCTCAGAATCCCAAGCCTCTTTCTGCCACACTAATCCCCATCAATTCTCAGAACTACACCAAAGTTTCTGACAACTATTTCTCTAAACTGGAGAACAGTCTGGCTGGAAAAACTAACTACTAACCAAGACTTCTGAAAGAAAAGTCTACAGAAAGTTTTCCACAAAGAATGGGAAGCTAGATGGCAGGTAAGCAGAGGAAATTGTTCTGCTATTTGGGACATGTTCACCAGAAGGCCACAGAAGAAAAACCTCAATATCTTCAAAGATTTGAGAAAAGCTGAGTCTAGTCTATTTCTTCAAATTCTGTCAGCAAGAATAGGACTGGCCAGTTTTCATTTCAGAGTAAATGTTCCAGACTTTAACTCCCCTCTATGCACCTGTGGTTTTGGAGAAGAAACAGCCCAACACATCACTTTTTTCTGTAACAAATTTTCAAACCAAAGACAACAAGTCCAATTCCCTCTACAAGATTTCCTATCTATCTTATTCTCCTCCAAGCTATGTTACGACCCAGGAGGAACACAGTCTTTATATACTCACAGAAAGCAGCAGACAGGATACTGGACAGAAGTACCAGACAGCGTGACACGGGAACCGGTCACGTGACCGGCGAGACAAACCAGGGGGTGCTCGCCACAGCATGCATATGCATGAACAAGTGAGCAAAGTGAGCAGAGCTCACCCAGCTCACCGCAGTGTGCATGAAAAGTGAGCAAAGTGAGCAGAGCTCACCCAGCTCACTGCAGCGTACATGAAAAGTGAGCAAAGTGAGCAGAGCTCACTCTGCTCATGAACTGGGCACTATATAGTCTGGCGATAGTTCCCCTATGGAATGATCATCTTCAACTCATGTTGTGATCCAGACAACTAGATCTACTTCAATATAATCCTTTTGTACGAAGCTGTTGATCAGGTGTCACCACCACCACGTTCCACCAAACCCCTTCACACTCCTTGACACTCCTCTCCTGCGAGAACCAACCCGCCTTCCACCTTTCGCCCTAATCCTATACTCGGATAGGACAGTACAGTACAGACTGCAACACTTTGAAGACCCTCAAGGATGAGTACCTCAGGAGCAACCAACCCCAACTTCCCAGATGGAAAGATTAGTGTTGCCAAGCCAGACCTGTTCTACAGCAAAAGAAACAAGGTTGATGACTGGCTCATGCAACTCCAAGTCTACTTTCAATTCCAACCAGAGACAAAGCTGCCTAAGGAGAAGTGGCCCCTCTTCGCAACCACTTACATGAGAGGTAATGCTTATTGATAGATCAAGCCCTACGTCAACAAACACCTCTCAGGAAACAGAGACCACGACAGCACAACAGAATGGATGACAAAATAGACACAATTCAAGGACAAGATCAAAAGGATCCTTGGACTATCTAACAAAGACAAAGTGGCTATACGAATGATCTAGCACATCAAACAACAACGCTCAGCTGCAGAGTACACCACGCAGTTCAAACAATACTCAGTACTGACCAACTGGGATGATA
The DNA here is from genome assembly GCA_963422465.1 of Lichina pygmaea. Lineage (NCBI taxonomy): Eukaryota > Fungi > Ascomycota > Lichinomycetes > Lichinales > Lichinaceae > Lichina > Lichina pygmaea. Next base: position 40,706 of record OY730173.1, read on the forward strand.
ACACCCTGATGGTCATGTACTAACGTGGATTCAAGGAAAACATGAAGGATGAGATCACCTTTGACAGACAAGCAGTTGACACACTGGATGAACTCATCGCACAAGCAATCAACATCGATGACAAGCTATTTGAGCGAGCGATGGAGAAACACCACGACAGAGGATACAGCCACCCCGCATGGCATGTGAGCAACCACTACAAGCTGCCTAACAAGGCACTGCCACATGATCCATATGGCTATGCACCCATGGAACTGGATGCAGTCTACCACAAGGGAAGGTTCACGAAGGGAAGGAACAACAAAAAGAGGAAAGCACTGAAGTGCTATGTCTGTGGCAAGCTAGGCCACATGGCGAGAGACTGTCGTTCAAAGAACAAGGTGCACTGACAGCAACTTAATACGCTTGATGGAGACTGGAATGTCATCAAGCCAGAGGACCCACCAGGAGAGGCTTAGCTATCTCTTGAACAATAGGACAACTACGATCAGACATTGGAAGCAGCCCACCAACTGGCAACATCAGGAGGCAAGGACCTACCAGAACTAACAGGTCAGGACAAGGGACAGGAGCCCTTAACCACCTCTGATGGGGACCAAGACAAACCCGCGTCTATCAAAGAAGAAATACCATGAGGAAGCTATGCTTACAGCATGGACCCACGAAATCTACGGCACGGCGAACTACAGTGGAGGTTTTGCACAAGGCACTACTGCACCTACCACGAACAACTACAAAGGTACGGAGGACATTCACCCTACCACACCACCTGCCACAAGCATTGGGTCAATTGTGAGAAGGATGCGTGTGAGATCCATCTTTGGGACAAACACCAACACACCACATTCCCCGGGCACACACATGATTGGCACGAACACCTCATGTTCCTACAGCAAGGCAACAACTACAACTGCTACGTCAACAATTGGCAGTACTGCCTCAAGCCTGGATGTGACAAGCATCAGCAAGACAAATTCATGAACAGATTCCTCAGAACTGATGGGAATAGCTGGACCCATTGCCCAGTCAGTGGTAAGACACTTCGATCAGGAAAAGACTGAACTCCCTTGTCAAGGGGCGACATCGGGAGCTCAACAACATGACCCCTAGCAACGCAAAGCACCTGCGATTGCCTGTGTCACTACATGCCAACACGCCAGTACAGACATACACACTTGTTGACTCTGGAGCCAGTGGAAACTACATCTCAAGACAACTTTACGATACCCTCAGCACTGGAAGGAGATGCAAGCAGCAGCCCTATCAGCTCGCGATGGCAAATGGACAGACAGAGCTAGTCTGCCATGAGATGCAGCCAATGGAAATAGTTACCAGACACCATGCTGAAAGGATCCACCTTGATATTGTCAAGTTGGCCACTCAGGATATCTATTTGGGGATGCCTTGGCTAAAGAAGCACAACCCAGTTGTTAACTGGAGAACAGGAGTACTCATGTTTAGGAACTGCACTAACAACACAGCTCGGACCTGTTACCAGCCGCAGAAGGTGTGGACAGATGAGGGAAGGAGTCCTCAGTGGAACCTCACTGACAGAAAGGACAACTCTCAAAAGAAGAGGTCTGCCTTGACAGGCACACCCCAGAACCAGGTGGCCAAACAGTCAGAGATGAAGAGAGAGGAAGTTGTTAACCCTCTGGAGATCCCTGAAGAGTACTGACCTGGGTATAATAACCTCTTTCAGGAAGAGACAACAACAGTAGTGTTGCCTAAGCACCAACCTTGAGATCATGAGATCAAGTTGCAACCAGGGACAGAGCCAGGATTTGGACCAATTTACCAGTTATCAGAGAAAGAGCTCCAAGTACTTCGCGAGTACCTGGAGGAAAACCTGAAAAAGGGTTTCATTCAAGAATCTCAATCACCAGCAGGATACCTGATACTATTTGCACCAAAGAAAGATGGAAGTCTTCGACTTTGTGTGGATTACAGGAAACTCAACAACATTACCATCAAGAACTGATATCTGTTGCCAAATGCGAACAAATTGCAAGACAGGATCAGCCAAGCTACAATCTTTACCAAGCTGGACTTGAAAGGAGTATACAACCTGATACGCATGAAAGAAGGAGAAGAATGGAAGACAGCCTTCAGAACCTGATACGGACACTACAAGTATCTGGTTATGCCATTCAGACTCACAAACGCACCAGCAACATGTCAAGCATTGATCAACAACGTCATCAGAGCACACCTGGACCAAACAGCTATCGCCTACCTGGACGACATTCTTGTCTACTCGAACACGCAACAAGAACATACCAAACATGTGAAGGATGTTCTATGATGCCTACAAGAGGCAGAGCTCAAGCTCAACCCAAAGAAATGTGAGTTCAACAAACTGGAAGTTGAATTCCTCAGATACATCATAGGGATCAAAGGGATCAAGATTGACCCTGAGAAAATCAAAGCAATTTAGCAATGGCCAACACTGACATCAGTTAAGGAAGTACAAGCCTTCCTAGGATTTGCCAACTTCAACTGACAGTTCATCAAGAACTACTCACAGATGGCAACACCACTGACAGAACTCACAAAGAAGGACGTGGAGTACCGGTGGATGGAGAGATAACAAAAAGTATTCCAACAGCTCAAGGACGCTTGCGCCAAGGAACCAGTTCTCCTCAACTTCAAGACAGGCCAACTGACGTGAATCAAGACAGACGCTTCAGATCAGGCAGTGGGAGCATGTCTATGCCAACAGGCAGACGGCAAGTGGCACCCAGTTGCCTACTACTCACGAAAAATGACACAAGCAGAACAAAACTATGATATCCACGATAAAGAGCTACTGGCAGTTGTCAACGCACTTGAACACTGGAGAGTGTACGCGGAAAGCAGTTCTGAACTCACCATTCTCACAGACCACAAGAATCTGACAACATTCACAACAACCAAGAAGCTGAACAGACAGCAAGTCAGATGGGCTGAACTCCTAGGGCAATACAAGTTCAAGATTGTGTACACCCCTGGACAAGACAATGGGAGAGCAGACACACTAAGCCGACGAAAAGACCACATGGAAGATGATGAACACCAAGGAATGATCTTACAGCAGGACCAGCAAGGAAACCTGGTGCCTCAACCACAGATCAACAAGCTCACAGCAGAAGACACTGAAGAACTAATAAGGAACTACCATGATAATCCAGCACATAGTCACCCAGGAATCTCCAAGACCACAGACCTTATCCAACAGGCAGGGAACAATGTCATTAACCTCTGACAACATGTCACAAACTACATCAGCAAGTGTCTACTATGCCAGAAAAACAAACATGGAAGACATAAGCTATACGGAGAAGGACACCCGAACACAATACTGAGAGGTCTGTGGGAAGACATGTTAATGGACTTCATCACAAAGCTACCCAAGTCCAAAGACCCAGTCACAGGAATCACCTACAACTTGATTATGGTAATAGTGGACAGATTCACAAAATATCTAATAGTGGTACTATTCAAGGAGACCCACACAGCAGAACAGTTGGGATACCTCTTACTGGACAGATTGGTCAGAGACCACAGAGTTCCAATCACAATCATTACAGACAGAGACAAACTCTTCACATCCAACTACTGGAAGACAATCAGTGCAGCCATGGGTACAAAACCCAAAATGTCTACGGCCTATCACCCACGAACTGACGGCCAGATGGAGTGAGTGAACCAAGTCCTGGAGACTTACTTACAGCATTACATCAACAAGACCCACAGTAATTGGGTACAGTTATTACCGGTGGCACAGCTGGCAATCAACCAGCACAGATCAGACTCAACAAAGGAATCGCTATTTTTTGCCAATTTTGGACAACATGCGAACATCAGGATGCCAAGCAGAGCTTCACCAAATGTGGAGAAAGCACTCCAACACAACAAGCTCCTACAACAAACGCACACGATGATGAGGCACTACCTTCAAGAAACCTCAGAAAAAATACAACATCAAATAGACAAGAAATCAAAAATAGCACCTCAGCTAAAGAAGGGGGATAAAGTCTACCTCCTCACAAGAAATTGGAGAACAAAGAAACCAAGAACAAAGAAACTAGACTATGTCAAGGTCAGACTATTTTCAGTCAAAGAAAAAACCGGACCAGTCAACATCAGACTGCGACTACCAAGGGATGCCAGAGTCCATCCAAACTTTCATATATCAATGATTGAACCAGCCGACCAGAGCACACCCTTGCAGGAAACATTTCATCACCAACCCGAAGAAGAACAAGAGTTTGAGGTTGAACAGATCCTGGCTAGAAAAGGTCAGCAATACCTTGTCAAGTGGAAAGGATACCCAGACTCGGAGAATACCTGGGAACCACTCAAGAACCTCGCGAACTGCCGGCTTCTTCTGCGACAGTTTTGGCAGGAGCAGGACTGAACAGCTCGGCCTGCAGGAGGGATGTGTCAATGACTGATCAAGTCAAATCCTCACCATCCGACTCCATCTCTTTCACCAAGCACTGAAGCTTCTGCCTCGCACGGACCTCAGCACCCTCTAACACCTTTCACTTCCAAGACAGACAAGCCTGCACTGTGGCAAGTTGTTCAAAGAGTGCATCACGTGTTGCCTTGTCAGTGGCAACATCCTCACAGAGGTTGTCCTGGGACATGTTCAAAGATTCCCAGGACACAGAGACACAAGACCTTCCGCGCTGAGTGCACGCAGCACATTTCAACTTATCGTCTTCTCCCGGCATCTGGAAGCACGGACAACCACGGAGAACACAAAAGTCGCAGGGCGTACGCGAAACAAAACCCCGATCGCAGATTTGAGCAGCCAGCTGAGTTCGGCTAACAGTCGCACATGACTTTGGAGGTATGACCAGATTTCATCAAGATGATGAAAGATGGAGAGGAGGATAGTGTTACAACCCAGGAGGAACACAGTCTTTATATACTCACAGAAAGCAGCAGACAGGATACTGGACGGAAGTACCAGACAGTGTGACACGGGAACCAGTCACATGACCGGCAAGACAAACCAGGGGGTGCTCACCGCAGCATGGATATGCACGAACAAGTGAGCAAAGTGAGCAGAGCTCACCCAGCTCGCCGCAGCGTGCATGAAAAGTGAGCAAAGTGAGCAGAGCTCACCCAGCTCACTGCAGCGTGCATGAAAAGTGAGCAAAGTGAGCAGAGCTCACTCTGCTCACAAACTGGGCACTATATAGTCTGGCGATAGTTCCCCTATGGAATGATTGTCTTCAACTCATGTTGTGATCCAGACAACTAGATCTACTTCAATACAATCCTTTTGTACGAAGCCGTTGATCAGGTGTCACCACCACCACGTTCCACCAAACCCCTTCGCACTCCTTGACACTCCTCTCCTGCGAGAACCAACCCGCCTTCCACCTCTTGCCCTAATCCTATACTCGGATAGGACAGTATAGTACGGACCGCAACAAGCTACTTCCTAAACTTCTTTTCTGGTTTGTCTTTGAAAAGTCTTGACCAGTTCAACCTAGCCCACCAACTCTCTTTCTAAGCTCTACCAAGTCAACTGTTTGTTTTAACAAATAGCTACATGTACAAATTTCCTTAGCTACTGCATATTCCACAAGATTTTCCCTAGTCTTTCCCAAGCTCCAGTTTTTATTCCTCCAAAGGTTTTCTGGAGAAACAAACATGTACCTAGAAGTTCTGCATGGCTCTACAGCTAAATCAGTGTAAGAATAAAATAAAATAAAATAAAATCCCCATCAATACTGCTGTATTTTCTCTCCTTACTGCCAAGCCAGATCACCAGGTGTTCAGTGTTTCTCTAAGAGACATTAAGCAGGTGTTGAAGCTAAAGAAGTGTGTGGATCCTGCCACACTTCTCCCTGCTCAGTACCACAAGTTCCTGGACATCTTCAGCAAGGATAACACTGACAAGCTTCCTTCTCTACACCCAGGAGTTGACTACAAGATCAAGATAGAACCAGGAACTCAGGCACTCTTTGGACCTCTGTACAGTATAAGCAGAGAAGAACTTGAAGTTCTCAAGAAGTACCTGACAGAGAACCTGAACAAGAACTTTATTCAAGCATCTTCATCATCTGCTGCTACACCAGTCCTCTCACCCCAAACTCTTCCCAGAACCACATCCTTCAAGAACTATCATTTTTGACAAACACCACAATTTGTCATATATTCTGGAAAACAGCCGAGTTCCTCTCTGAAACCACTCAAACCTTAAGGTGAAAACCCATCACCTTTGAGAACCACGCGTGTTTGTCAAAAGTTGTGATCTTGAATCCACGATCTTCTTCTTTAACAACCAGCAATCTACCCACAACCAGAGAGAGAGTCTCAGGATAAGAGGAATAGTTAGAGTCTGACTGACTCTGGAGCTAGCAGAGTCTTTGGCTCAAGGAAAGTCTAGATAGGGGGTCTGGTCCCTAGTCTAGGTTAATACTTCTAGCTTTGCCCAGAGCTTAGTTGGAAAAAGCTGCCCAGGAAAGTCTAGTCTTGGGGATTGGTCCCAGGACTAGATTATTACTGCTGGGAAACCAGGTGACTCTTCTTTCTGGCAGTACTCTGCAGACAGAAAACACTCAACCAGTGCCAAACAATCTCTAACATGGCTCCCAAGAAGAAAAAACCCACCTCTTCAGAAAGTAACACCAGAGCTACACCAGCTATACTCTTCCAACCAGCTTCCAGTCTGCCTAGCACCCAGTCCAGCTCTCCTACCCTCCAACCAGCTCCCCAGAATGACTACAAACTAGTAGACTCCTGGATCAAAACCCAACCAGTCCCAGAATCTATTCTGAAAAGCTGGGAAAATATCAAAAAGAACTCCTTCTCTACAGAAGCCCAGTCTAGCTCTACTGGCCTCACCAACAGAATCTTCCAGGAGCTGGAGAATATCAACAAGTGGCTGGACAAACAAGAAGCCAAGCCATCATATGCCCAGGCTGTCCAAAAATCTATTCCAGCACAAATCCCTCTACCTGCAAGAATTCTCAAAGAAGTTCTTGTACATCCTGGTATCCAGCCACCTGACATAGCTAATAGAACTCACATCCAGCTTTTCCAGGCTCTTCAAGACAGACTACCCAGCCCCTACAACAAGCAGGTCAGAGCAGTAAGGAAACTTCCTTCAGAGGATATCCTTATTAACACAGAAAACCAAGAGACTAAAGTCTTCCTAGAGAAAAACCCTGCCTGGGTATCAGCTATCTTCACAAAGGAAGCAACCATCCAGCCCAAGAGATTTCCAGTTCTGATCCATGGAGTCAGAACAGAAGATATCCAACCTGAAGACCTGGAGAAAACTTGCCAGATAATCCAGAACAGTAACCCATCTCTGAGCAAGCAAATCACCATCCTGAGAGCCTACTGGTCTAAGAAGGCTATAGCTTAAAAGAAGCCAGTTACCTCTCTCCACCTGGATCTGGCTACCCCTGAACAAGCCAATCTTTTGATTGAGAGTGGGCTAGTGCTGGGGCACAGGATGCATGAACCAGAACCTTTTCTGGCAGACACAGTTATTGCACAATGTTTCAAGTGCTTTGGCTATGGGCACCAAGCACACTTCTGCAAGAACAAAGCTGTATGTGGTGCCTGTGGAGGCCAGCATGAAAGGAGAGCCTGCCAAGTTCCTGAACAGCTTCTCAAGCCAAAATGCTGCAACTGCAGAGGAGCTCACCCAGCCTGGGCCAGTGTCTGTCCAGTACGCCAGGAAGCAGCCAAGAAGGCAAGAGAAGTATGGAACACACACCCAGGAAAATATGAGATCCCAACAGCTACCTCTGTTCCAGCTCTACAACCCCCTCCAGTTATGTCTTTCCCTCTCTCTCAGTCTCTACCAGGAGAGAAAAAACGTAAAACAGCTGAGCCAAGCAGAAGCTCAGAGCAACTCAGAGGTGCACTCCCAGAAGTGCAAATTCTTTCTTCAAGATCAGCCAACTCTGGAGGAAAGCTACTAGCTAACTCCTTCAAGATCTTTGATGCTGAGATGTCTGCATGAAAGACACAAAGCTGACACTTCTCCAGTATAATGTGCAAAAAAGCCAATCAGTCCAAGAGCTACTGCTAGCAACCTCAGCTCTCCAAGAGGTGGACATTATTGCACTTCAAGAGCCCTGGAAAAACCCTCACCTAGAAACAAGCACTTCAACTGTTTTCTCTTCCTTTCTTCCTCTCTACTGTTCAGAGATTGGCAGAACACTTTTTCTTATTAATAAAAATCTGAAACTCTCTTCTCTTCATCCTACCTTCTGGAATAAAGACTTTGTTTCTCTTGAAATCTACTTGGAAAACTCTTCTACTTCTCTTTGGGTACATAATCTCTACTTCACCCCATCAAGTCAAGAAAACTACACAGAGGCATCAGAAGCTCTTCTCTGTTTACTCCAAAATACTTTACAAGAACAAGGACAACATATTCTTCTCACAGACTCAAATCTTCACCACCCAGACTGGTTAAAGAAAAGAAGACTGTACTCTGAGACTGCAAACAAGTTTCAAGACCTAATGAAAGATTTAAATCTGGATTTAGCTATTGCACCTTTCACCCCTACCAGAGCAAGATCTCTTTCTGAAAAACCATGTTCTTCTATTGATCTGTCTTTTATTTCTTCTTCTCTTTCTAACTCTCTGATTTTCTCTAAAGTGGCTCTTCAGTTCTTTCATGGGTCTGACCACAGACCTGTACTAACCTGCCTGGACCTGGATCCTCCAAGGAAAATCTGGAAACCAGAAAGAAACTGGAGAACACTGGACTCAAACCTTGCAAGAGTAGAGTGTGAGAAGCTACACCTGCCCTTCCACTTCCAAGACAAATATGAAGTGGATGAGTACTTGGAGTATCTTGACAACTTTCTCCAAGAAATAGCAAGCAAATCCACACAGCTCCAGAAGCAATCTGGCCACTCAGTTCCCTGGTGGAATCAAGAGATCCAAAACAAGGTTAAAGAGGAAAGAAGAGTAAGAAGAAAAGTGCAAAAAAGGCAAGCAAGTCAAGAGGAACTTGAGCAAGCAACTAAGCTCAAGAAAAAGGCAGTCAGAGATGGAAAACAGAACACTTTCAGACACCAAATCCATGAGCTGGCCAGCTCTTCAAAGTTCTGGAAGCTTGCAAAGTGGGGAAAGTCCAAAGCCAACAAGACTCCTGATCTTCCTCTGGTTCCTGACCTGGAAACACAAGAAGGAATAGCCAAAACCTTTGAGGAAAAGACTAAAGCCTTCTCACAACAGTTCTTTCCAAAAGCTCTAGTTCCAGAACCAGGCTCAGAAAGCTCCCAGACTATCTCTGAGATACAGCTCTCCCAGGAGGTAACATGTGAAGAAGTGGAGTAAATTCTGGCCAAGAAGAAACCTTTCACAGCAGGAGGGAGAGATAAGCTGCCAAATGGATTTCTGAGAGCTCTGGGGCCTAGGTTCTGCCAAGCTCTAGCTATTCTGACTTCAACATGCTGGAAACTGGAGTACTTCCCTGAAAGATTTAAGAGTGCAAAAACAGTCTGCTTGAGGAAACCTGGCAAGAGAACCTACAATCAAGCTAAAGCCTGGCGCCCTATAGCTCTGCTAAACACAACAGGCAAGCTGATGGAAGCTATTGCTGCAGCCAGACTAAGCAAGATAGCAGAAGAAGCTGGACTATTGCCAGATATCCAGATGGGCTTTAGGAAAGGAAGATCCACAGAAGCAGCACTTTTCCTTCTAACCTCCCAAGTGGAAAAAGTCTGGAAGGAAGGCATGGTTGCATCCCTACTCTCACTGGATATCTCAGGAGCCTATGACAGAGTTCTCCCCAAGATACTACAGCAAATTCTGAAAAGAAAAAGAATACCTGTGTTACAACCCAGGGATGGGAGCCACTCATTTATAGGCAATCAGGCCGCGGGCCAGGCAAGAGGACACCATGGAAGTCAAGTGACCAACCAACAAGGGGTCACGTGACTGTCGAGACACACACGGGAGTCTCGACGCATGATGCATGAAGCATCGAGACAATCTCACCAGTCTCGACGCAGGGTGCATGAAGTATCGAGACAATCTCACCTGTCTCAACGCAGGATGCATGAAGCATCGAGACAATCTCACCTGTCTCGACGCAGGGTGCATAACATGGTGGGACCGTCGAGACAATCTCACCTGTCTCGACGTCGAGACTGTCGAGACAATCTCGATCGTCTCGACAGGCCAGCACTATATAGTCCGGCGATAGTTCCCTTATGGAACAATCGTCTTCAACTCATGTTGTGATCCAGACAACTAGATCTACTTCAATACAATCCTTTTGTACGAAGCTGTTGATCAGGTGTCACCACCACCACATTCCACCAAACCCCTTCGCGCTCCTTGACACTCCTCTCCTGCGAGAACCAACCCGCCTTCCGCCTCTTGCCCTAATCCTATACTCGGATAGGACGGTACAGTACAGACCGCAACACTTTGAAGACCCTCAAGGATGAGTACCTCAGGAGCAACCAACCCCAACTTCCCAGATGGAAAGATTAGCGTCGCCAAGCCAGACCTGTTCTACGGCGAAAGGAACAAGGTCGACGATTGGCTCATGCAACTCCAAGTCTACTTTCAATTCCAACCAGAGACGAAGCTGCCTAAAGAAAAGTGGCCCCTCTTTGCAACCACTTACATGAGAGGCAATGCCTATCGATAGATCAAGCCCTACGTCAACAAACATCTCTCAGGAAACAGAGACCACGACAGCACATCGGAATGGATGACAAAATGGATGCAATTCAAGGACAAGATCAAAAGGATCCTTGGACCATCTAACGAAGACAAAGTGGCTATACGAATGATCCAGCACATCAAGCAACGACGCTCAGCCACAGAGTACACCACGCAGTTCAAACAATACTCAGTACTGACTGATTGGGACGACAACGCCCTGATGGTCATGTACCAACGTGGACTCAAGGAAAACATGAAGGATGAAATTACCTTCGACGGACGAGCGGTCGACACACTGGACAAGCTCATCGCACAAGCAATCGACATCGACGACAAACTATTCGAGCGAGCGATGGAGAAACACCACGACGGAGGATACAGCCACCCTGCATGGCATGTGAGCAACCACTACAAGCCGCCTAACAAGGCACCACCACATGACCCATATGGCTATGCACCCATGGAACTGGATGCAGTCCACCACAAGGGAAGGTTCACGAAGGGAAGGAACAACAAAAAGGGGAAAGCACTGAAGTGCTATGCCTGTGGCAAGCTAGGCCAAATGGTGAAAGACTGTCATTCAAAGAACAAGGTGCACTGACAGCAACTTAATACGCTCGACGGAGACTGGAATGTCATCAAGCCAGAGGACCCACCAGGAGAGGCTCAGCTATCCCTCGAACAATGGGATGACTACGATCAGATATTGGAAGCAGCCCACCAACTGGCAACATCAGGAGGCAAGGACCTACCAGAACTAACAGGTCAGGACAAGGGACAGGAGCCCTTAACCACCTCTGATGGGGACCGAGACAAACCCGCGTCTATCAAAGAAGAAATACCACGAGGAAGCTATGCTTACAGCATGGACCCACGAAATCTACAGCACGGTGAACTACAGTGGAGGTTTTGCACGAGGCACTACTGCACCTACCACGAACAACTACAAAGGTACGGAGGACATTCACCCTACCACGCCACCTGCCACAAGCATTGGGTCAATTGCGAGAAGGATGCGTGTGAGATCCATCTTTGGGACAAACACCAACACACCGCATTCCCCGGGCACACACATGATTGGCACGAACGCCTCATGTTCCTACAGCAAGGCAACAACTACAACTGCTACGTCGACAATTGGCAGTACTGCCTCAAGCCTGGATGTGACAAGCATCAGCAAGACAAATTTATGAACAGATTCCTCAGGACTGATGGGAATGGCTGGACCCATTGCCCAGTCAGTGGAAAGACACTTCAATCAGGAAAAGACTGAACTCCCTTGTCAAGGGGTGACATCGGGAGCTCAACAACATGACCCCTAGCAACGCAAAGCACCTGCGACTGCCTGTGTCACTATACGCCAACACGCCGATACAGACATACGCACTTGTTGACTCTGGAGCCAGTGGAAACTACATTTCAAGACAACTTTACGACACCCTCGGCACTGGAAGGAGACGCAAGCAGCAGCCCTATCAGCTCGCGATGGCAAATGGACAGACAGAGCTAGTCTGCCATGAGACGCAGCCAATGGAAATAGTTACCGGACACCATGCTGAAAGGATCCACCTTGATATCGTCGAGTTGGCCACTCAGGATATCTACTTGGGGATGCCTTGGCTAAAGAAGCACAACCCAGTTGTTAACTGGAAGACAGGAGTACTCACGTTTAGGAACTGCACTAACAACGCAGCTCGGACCTGTTACCAGCCGCAGAAGGCGTGGACAGATGAGGGAAGGAGTCCTCAGTGGAACCTCACCGACAGAAAGGACAACTCTCAAGAGAAGAGGTCTGCCTCGACAGGCACACCCTGGAACCAGGTGGCCAAACAGTCAGAGATGAAGAGAGAGGAAGTTGTTAACTCTCTGGAGATCCCTGAAGAGTACTGACCTGGGTATGATAACCTCTTTCAGGAAGAGACAACGACAGCAGCGTTGCCTAAGCACCAACCTTGGGATCATGAGATCAAGTTGCAACCAGGGACAGAGCCAGGATTTGGACCAATTTACCAGTTATCAGAGAAAGAGCTCCAAGTACTTCGCGAGTACCTGGAGGAAAACCTGAAAAAGGGTTTCATTCAAGAATCTCAATCGCCAGCAGGATACCCGATACTATTTGCACCAAAGAAAGACGGAAGTCTTCGACTTTGTGTGGATTACAGGAAACTCAACAACATTACCATCAAGAACCGATATCCGTTGCCAAATGCGAACGAATTACGAGACAGGATCAGCCAAGCTACAATCTTTACCAAGCTGGACTTGAAAGGAGCATACAACCTGATACGCATGAAAGAAGGAGAAGAATGGAAGACAGCCTTCAGAACCCGATACGGACACTACGAGTATCTGGTTATGCCATTCGGACTCACGAACGCACCAGCAACATGTCAAGCATTGATCAACAACGTCATCAGAGCACACCTGGACCAAACAGCTATCGCCTACCTGGACGACATTCTTGTCTACTCGAACATGCAACAAGAACATACCAAACATGTGAAGGATGTTCTACGATGCCTACAAGAGGCAGGGCTCAAGCTCAACCCGAAGAAATGCGAGTTCAACAAACCGGAAGTTGAATTCCTCGGATATATCATAGGGATTGAAGAGATCAAGATTGACCCTGAGAAAATCAAAGCGATTCAGCAATGGCCAACACCGACATCAGTTAAGGAAGTACAAGCCTTCCTAGGATTTGCCAACTTCAACCGACAGTTCATCAAGAACTACTCACAGATGGCAACTCCACTGACAGAACTCACAAAGAAGGACGTGGAGTACCGGTGGACGGAGAGACAACAAAAAGCATTCCAACAGCTCAAGGACGCTTGCGCCAAGGAACCAGTTCTTCTCAACTTCAAGACAGGCCAGCCGACACGAATCGAGACAGACGCTTCAGATCAAGCAGTGGGAGCATGTCTATGCTAACAGGCAGACGGCAAGTGGCACCCAGTTGCCTACTACTCACGCAAAATGTCACAAGCAGAACGAAACTATGATATCCACGACAAAGAGCTACTGGCAGTCGTCAACGCACTCGAACACTGGAGAGTGTACGCGGAAAGCAGTTCCGAACTCACTATTCTCACAGACCACAAGAATCTGACAACGTTCACGACAACCAAGAAGCTGAACAGACGGCAAGTCAGATGGGCTGAACTCCTAGGGCAACACAAGTTCAAGATCTTGTACACCCCTGGACAAGACAATGGGAGAGCAGACGCACTAAGCCGACGAAAAGACCACATGGAAGATGATGAACGCCAAGGAACGATCTTACAGCAGGACCAACAAGGAAACCTGGTACCTCAACCACAGATCAACAAGCTCACGGCAGAAGACACTGAAGAACTAATAAGGAACTACCACGATAATCCAGCACATGGTCACCCAGGAATCACCAAAACCACAGACCTGATCCAACGGGCAGGGAACAATGTCATCAATCTCCGACAACACGTCACAAGCTACATCAACAGATGTCTACTATGCCAGAAAAACAAGCATGGAAGACACAAGCCATATGGAGAAGGACACCCGAACACGATACCGAGAGGCCCGTGGGAAGATGTGTCAATGGACTTCATCACAAAGCTACCCAAGTCCAAAGACCCAGTCACAGGAATCACCTATGACTTAATTATGGTGATTGTGGACAGATTCACAAAATACCTAATAGTGGTACCATTCAAGGAAACCCACACAGCAGAGCAGTTGGGACACCTCCTACTGGACAGATTGGTCAGGGACCACGGAGTTCCAATCACAGTCATTACTGACAGAGACAAACTCTTCACATCCAACTACTGGAAAACAATCAGTGCAGCCATGGGAACAAAACCCAAGATGTCTACAGCCTACCACCCACGAACTGACGGCCAGACAGAGTGAGCAAACCAAGTCCTGGAGACTTATTTGCGGCATTACATCAACCAGACCCACAGCAATTGGGTACAATTATTACCAGTGGCACAGCTGGCAATCAACCAGCACAGATCAGACTCAACAAAGGAATCACCATTCTTTGCCAATTTTGGACAACACGCAAACATCGGAATGCCAAGCAGAGCTTCACCAAACACGGAGAAAGCACTCCAACATGACAAGCTCCTACAACAAACGCACACAATGATGAGGCATTACCTTCAAGAGACCTCAGAAAAGATGCAACGCCAAATGGACAAAAAATCGAAAATGGCACCTCAGCTGAAGAAGGGGGATAAAGTCTACCTCCTCACAAAAAATTGGAAAGTCAAGAAACCAAGAACAAAGAAACTGGACCATGTCAAGGTCGGACCATTTTCAGTCGAAGAAAGAACCGGACCAGTCAACATCAGACTGCGACTACCGAGAGACGCTCAGGTACACCCAAACTTTCACATCTCAATGATCAAATTAGCCGACCAGAGCACACCCTTGCAGGAAACATTTCATTACCAACCAGAGGAAGAACAGGAATTCGAGGCTGAACAGATCCTGAAGAGAAAAGGTCAGCGATACCTTGTCAAGTGGAAAGACTACCCAGACTCGGAAAATACCTGGGAGCCACTCAGGAACCTCGCGAACTGCCAGCTCCTCCTGCAGCAGTTCCGGCAGGAGCAGGACTGAACAGCTCAGCCTGCAGCGCGGACGCATCAATGACCGTCGCCGACAAGTCTTCACCATCCACCTCCATTTCAGCAACAAGGCACTGGAGCTTCTTCCTTGCTTGACCCTCAGCACCCTCAAGAACCTTTCACTTTCGGGACACACGAGCCTGCAGCTCGGCAAGCTGCTTGACAAGAGCATCCCGCTTGGCCTCATCGACAGCCAAATCCTCGCGAAGGTTATCCCGAGTCATGTTCAGCGACTCCCAAGAAAGTGACACACAGGACTTTCCCTGACGAGTGCACTCAGCGCACTTCAACTTATCGTTGTCGTCAGACATTCGGAAGCAGGGCTTGTGGTTCAAAACACAGAAGTCACACGGAGCAAGCGACACGAAGTTATGATCACAGATCTGGGCTGCCAGTTGGTTTCGGTAAGCAGAGGCACGTGATTTTGGAGACATACTCAAGAATTCATCAGGACGATGAATGAAGGAGAGGAGGGTAGTGTTACGACCCAGGGATGGGAGCCACTCATTTATAGGCAATCAGGCCGCGGGCCAGGCAAGAGGACACCATGGAAGTCAAGTGACCAACCAACAAGGGGTCACGTGACTGTCAAGACACACACGGGAGTCTTGACGCATGATGCATGAAGCATCAAGACAATCTCACCAGTCTTGACGCAGGGTGCATGAAGCATCGAGACAATCTCACCCGTCTCGACGCAGGATGCATGAAGCATCGAGACAATCTCATCTGTCTCAACGCAGGGTGCATAACATGGTGGGACTGTCAAGACAATCTCACCCGTCTCGACGTCAAGACTGTCGAGACAATCTCGATCGTCTCGACAGGCCAGCACTATATAGTCCGGCGATAGTTCCCTTATGGAATGATTGTCTTCAACTCATGTTGTGATCCAGACAACTAGATCTACTTCAATACAATCCTTTTGTACGAAGCCGTTGATCAGGTGTCACCACCACCACGTTCCACCAAACCCCTTCGCGCTCCTTGACACTCCTCTCCTGCGAGAACCAACCCGCCTTCCGCCTCTCGCCCTAATCCTATACTCGGATAGGACAGTACGGTACGGACCGCAACAACCTGCCTGGCTAGCTTCCTGGATCTACTCCTTCTGTGATAAGCGCTCTACCACTCTTGTCTTTGATGATTCTGAGTCTTATTCTATTCCTATTCATTGTGGAGTTCCTCAAGGTTCTCCATTATCCCCTATTCTTTTTCTATTCTACATTTCTGAATTGCATGAGACTGTGCATACTCCCTCTTCTGGTGTATCTGCCCTGGGGTTTGCAGATGATACAAATCTGCTTGCTTTTGGTCACTCCTTGAAAAGTAACCTTCTGAAGTTAAAGAACACACACCACAAATGTCTATCCTGGGCTGCAAGACATGGAATAGTCTTCTCACCTGAGAAATATGAAATACTTCATTTTTCCAGAAGAAGATCAGACTGTTACGACCCAGGAGGAACACGGTCTTTATATACTCACAGAAAGCAGCAGACAGGATACTGGACGGAAGTACCAGACAGCGTGACACGGGAACCGGTCACGTGACCGGCGAGACAAACCAGGGGGTGCTCGCCGCAGCATGCATATGCACGAACAAGTGAGCAAAGTGAGCAGAGCTCACCCAGCTCGCCGCAGCGTGCATGAAAAGTGAGCAAAGTGAGCAGAGCTCACCCAGCTCGCCGCAGCGTGCATGAAAAGTGAGCAAAGTGAGCAGAGCTCACTTATCTCACCGAGTGAGCAAAGTGAGCAGAGCTCACTCTGCTCACGAACTGGGCACTATATAGCCAGGCGATAGTTCCCCTATGGAACGATCGTCTTCAACTCATGTTGTGATCCAGACAACTAGATCTACTTCAATACAATCCTTTTGTACGAAGCCGTTGATCAGGTGTCACCACCACCACATTCCACCAAACCCCTTCGCGCTCCTTGACACTCCTCTCCTGCGAGAACCAACCCGCCTTCCACCTCTCGCCCTAATCCTATACTCGGATAGGACAGTACGGTACGGACCGCAACACTTTGAAGACCCTCAAGGATGAGTACCTCAGGAGCAACCAACCCCAACTTCCCAGATGGAAAGATTAGCGTCGCCAAGCCAGACCTGTTCTACGGTGAAAGGAACAAGGTCGACGATTGGCTCATGCAACTCCAAGTCTACTTTCAATTCCAACCAGAGACGAAGCTGCCTAAGGAAAAGTGGCCCCTCTTCGCAACCACTTACATGAGAGGCAATGCTTATCGATGGATCAAACCCTACGTCAACAAACATCTCTCATGAAACGGAGACCACAACGGCACAACGGAATGGATGACAAAATGGACGT
This sequence comes from Lichina pygmaea, assembly GCA_963422465.1. Taxonomy (NCBI): domain Eukaryota; kingdom Fungi; phylum Ascomycota; class Lichinomycetes; order Lichinales; family Lichinaceae; genus Lichina; species Lichina pygmaea. The sequence goes on from OY730173.1 coordinate 58,310, forward strand.
GATTCAAGGACAAGATCAAAAGGATCCTTGGACCATCTAACAAAGACAAAGTGGCTATACGAATGATCCAGCACATCAAACAACGACGCTCAGCCGCAGAGTACACCACGCAGTTCAAACAATACTCAGTACTGACTGACTGGGATGACAACGCCCTGATGGTCATGTACTGACGTGGACTCAAGGAAAACATGAAGGATGAAATCACCTTCGACGGACGAGCAGTCAACACACTGGACGAACTCATCACACAAGCAATCGACATCGATGACAAACTATTCGAGTGAGCGATGGAGAAACACCACGACAGAGGATACAGCCGCCCCGCATGGCATGTGAGCAACCACTACAAGCCGCCTAACAAGGCACCGCCACATGACCCATATGGCTATGCACCCATGGAACTGGATGCAGTCCACCACAAGGGAAGGTTCACGAAGGGAAGGAACAACAAAAAGGGGAAAGCACTGAAGTGCTATGCCTGTGGCAAGCTAGGCCACATGGCAAAAGACTGTCGTTCAAAGAACAAGGTGCACTGACAGCAACTTAATACGCTTGACGGAGACTGGAATGTCATCGAGCCAGAGGACCCACCAGGAGAGGCTCAGCTATCCCTCGAACAATGGGACAACTACGATCAGATATTGGAAGCAGCCCACCAACTGGCAACATCAGGAGGCAAGGACCTACCAGAACTAACAGGTCAGGACAAGGGACAGGAGCCCTTAACCACCTCTGATGGGGACTGAGACAAACCCGTGTCTATCAAAGAAGAAATACCACAAGGAAGCTATGCTTACAGCATGGACCCACGAAATCTACGGCACAGTGAACTACAGTGGAGGTTTTGCACAAGGCACTACTGCACCTACCACGAACAACTACAAAGGTACGGAGGACATTCACCCTACCACGCCACCTGCCACAAGCATTGGGTCAATTGCGAGAAGGATGCGTGTGAGATCCATCTTTGGGACAAACGCCAACACACCGCATTCCCCGGGCACACACATGATTGGCACGAACGCCTCATGTTCCTACAGCAAGGCAACAACTACAACTACTACGTCGACAATTGGCAGTACTGCCTCAAGCCTGGATGTGACAAGCATCAGCAAGACAAATTCATGAACGGATTCCTCAGGACTGATGGGAATGGCTGGACCCATTGCCCAGTCAGTGGAAAGACACTTCAATCGGGAAAAGACTGAACTCCCTTGTCAAGGGGCAACATCGGGAGCTCAACAACATGACCCCTAGCAACGCAAAGCACCTGCGATTGCCTGTGTCACTACACGCCAACACGCCAGTACGGACATACGCACTTGTTGACTCTGGAGCCAGTGGGAACTACATTTCAAGACAACTTTACGATACCCTCGGCACTGGAAGAAAACGCAAGCAGCAGCCCTATCAGCTCGCGATGGCAAATGGACAGACAGAGCTAGTCTGCCATGAGACGCAGCCAATGGAAATGGTTACCGGACACCATGCTGAAAGGATCCACCTTGATATCGTCGAGTTGGCCACTCAGGATATCTACTTGGGGATGCCTTGGCTAAAGAAGCACAACCCAGTTGTTAACTGGAAGACAGGAGTACTCACGTTTAGGAACTGCACTAACAACGCAGCTCGGACCTGTTACCAGCCGCAGAAGGCATGGACAGATGAGGGAAGGAGTCCTCAGTGGAACCTCACCGACAGAAAGGACAACTCTCAAAAGAAGAGGTCTGCCTTGACAGGCACACCCCGGAACCAGGTGGCCAAACAGTCAGAGATGAAGAGAGAGGAAGTTGTTAACCTTCTGGAGATCCCTGAAGAGTACCGACCTGGGTATGATAACCTCTTTCAGGAAGAGACAACGACAGCAGTGTTGCCTAAGCACCAACCTTGGGATCATGAGATCAAGTTGCAACCAGGGACAGAGCCAGAATTTGGACCAATTTACCAGTTATCAGAGAAAGAGCTCCAAGTACTTCGCGAGTACCTGGAGGAAAACCTGAAAAAGGGTTTCATTCGAGAATCTCAATCGCCAGCAGGATACCCGATACTATTTGCACCAAAGAAAGACGGAAGTCTTCGACTTTGTGTGGATTACAGGAAACTCAACGACATTACCATCAAGAACTGATATCCGTTGCCAAATGCGAACGAATTGCGAGACAGGATCAGCCAAGCTACAATCTTTACCAAGCTGGACTTGAAAGGAGCATACAACCTGATACGCATGAAAGAAGGAGAAGAATGGAAGACAGCCTTCAGAACCCGATACGGACACTACAAGTATCTGGTTATGCCATTCGGACTCACAAACGCACCAGCAACATGTCAAGCATTGATCAACAACGTCATCAGAGCACACCTGGACCAAACAGCTATCACCTACCTGGACAACATTCTTGTCTACTCGAACACGCAACAAGAACATACCAAACATGTGAAGGATGTTCTATGATGCCTACAAGAGGTAGGGCTCAAGCTCAACCCAAAGAAATACGAGTTCAACAAACTGGAAGTTGAATTCCTCGGATACATCATAGGGATCGAAGGGATCAAGATTGACCCTGAGAAAATCAAAGCGATTCAGCAATGGCCAACACCAACATCAGTTAAGGAAGTACAAGCCTTCCTGGGATTTGCCAACTTCAACTGACAGTTCATCAAGAACTACTCACAGATGGCAACACCACTGACAGAACTCACGAAGAAGGACGTGGAGTACCGGTGGACGGAGAGACAACAAAAAGCATTCCAACAGCTCAAGGACACTTGCGCCAAGGAACCAGTTCTCCTCAACTTCAAGACAGGCCAGCCGACACGAATCGAGACGGACGCTTCAGATCAGGCAGTGGGAGCATGTCTATGCCAACAGGCAGACGGCAAGTGGCACCCAGTTGCCTACTACTCACGAAAGATGACACAAGCGGAACAAAACTATGATATCCACGATAAAGAGCTACTGGCAGTCGTCAACGCACTCGAACACTGGAGAGTGTACGCGGAAAGCAGTTCTGAACTCACCATTCTCACAGACCACAAGAATCTGACAATGTTCACAACAACCAAGAAGCTGAACAGACGGCAAGTCAGATGGGCTGAACTCCTAGGGCAACACAAGTTCAAGATCTTGTACACCCCTGGACGAGACAATGGGAGAGCAGACGCACTAAGCCGACGAAAAGACCACATGGAAGATGATGAACACCAAGGAACGATCTTACAGCAGGACCAGCAAGGAAACCTGGTGCCCCAGCCACAGATCAACAAGCTCACAGCAGAAGACACTGAAGAACTAATAAGGAACTACCATGATAACCCAGCACACGGTCACCCAGGAATCTCCAAAACCACAGACCTTATCCAACAGGCAGAGAACAATGTCATTAACCTCCGACAACATGTCATAAACTACATCAGCAAGTGTCTACTATGCCAGAAAAACAAATATGGGAGACACAAGCTATACGGAGAAGGACACCCGAACATGATACCGAGAGGCCCGTGGGAAGACGTGTCAATGGACTTCATCACAAAGCTACCCAAGTCCAAAGACCCAGTCACAGGAATCACCTACGACTCAATTATGGTGATAGTGGACAGATTCACAAAATATCTAATAGTGGTACCATTCAAGGAAACCCACACAGCAGAACAGTTGGGACACCTTTTACTGGACAGATTGGTCAGAGACCACGGAGTTCCGATCACGATCATTACAGACAGAGACAAACTCTTCACATCCAACTACTGGAAGACAATCAGTGCAGCCATGGGAACAAAACCCAAAATGTCTACGGCCTATCACCCACGAACTGACGGCCAGACAGAGCGAGCAAACCAAGTCCTGGAGACTTACCTACGGCATTACATCAACAAAACCCACAGCAATTGGGTACAATTATTACCGGTGGCACAGCTGGCAATCAACCAGCACAGATCAGACTCAACAAAGGAATCACCATTTTTTGCCAATTTTGGACGACATGCAAACATCGGGATGCCAAGCAGAGCTTCACCAAACACGGAGAAAGCACTCCAACATGACAAGCTCCTACGACAAACGCACACGATGATAAGGCACTACCTTCAAGAGACCTCAGAAAGAATGCAACGCCAAATGGACAAGAAATCGAAAATGGCACCTCAGCTAAAGAAGGGGGATAAAGTCTACCTCCTCACAAGAAATTGGAAAACGAAGAAACCAAGAACAAAGAAACTGGACCATGTTAAGGTCAGACCATTTTCAGTCGAAGAAAGAACTGGACCAGTCAACGTCAGACTGCGACTACCAAGGGATGCCAGAGTCCATCCAAACTTTCATATATCAATGATTGAACCAGCCGACCAGAGCACACCCTTGCAGGAAACATTCCATTACCAACCTGAAGAAGAACAAGAATTTGAGGTTGAACAGATCCTGGCTAGGAAAGGTCAGCAATACCTTGTCAAGTGGAAAGGATACCCAGACTCAGAAAATACCTGGGAACCACTCAAGAACCTCGCGAACTGCCAGCTTCTTCTGCGACAGTTTCGGCAGGAATAGGACCGAACAGCTCGGCCTGCAGGAGGGATGCGTCAATGACTGATCAAGTCAAATCCTCGCCATCCGACTCTATCTCTTTCACCAAGCACTGAAGCTTCTGCCTCGCACGGACCTCGGCGCCCTCCAACACCTTTCGCTTCCGAGACAGACGAGCCTGCACTGTGGCAAGTTGTTCAAAGAGTGCATCACGTGTTGCCTTGTCAGCGGCAACATCCTCACGGAGGTTGTCCCGGGACATGTTCAAAGATTCCCAGGACACAGAGACACAAGACCTTCCGTGCTGAGTGCACGCAGCACATTTCAACTTATCGTCCTCTCCCGGCATCTGGAAGCATGGACGACCACGGAGAACACAAAAGTCGCAGGGCGTACGCGAAACAAAACCCTGATCGCAGATTTGAGCAGCCAGCTGAGTTCGGCTAACAGTCACACATGACTTTGGAGGTATGACCAGATTTCATCGAGATGATGAAAGATGGAGAGGAGGATAGTGTTACGACCCAGGAGGAACACAGTCTTTATATACTCACAGAAAGCAGCAGACAGGATACTGGACGGAAGTACCAGACAGCGTGACACGGGAACCGGTCACGTGACCGGCGAGACAAACCAGGGGGTGCTCGCCGCAGCATGCATATGCACGAACAAGTGAGCAAAGTGAGCAGAGCTCACCCAGCTCGCCGCAGCGTGCATGAAAAGTGAGCAAAGTGAGCAGAGCTCACCCAGCTTGCCGCAGCGTGCATGAAAAGTGAGCAAAGTGAGCAGAGCTCACCCAGCTCACTGCAGCGTGCATGAAAAGTGAGCAAAGTGAGCAGAGCTCACTTATCTCACCGAGTGAGCAAAGTGAGCAGAGCTCACTCTGCTCACGAACTGGGCACTATATAGCCAGGCGATAGTTCCCCTATGGAACGATCGTCTTCAACTCATGTTGTGATCCAGACAACTAGATCTACTTCAATACAATCCTTTTGTACGAAGCCGTTGATCAGGTGTCACCACCACCACGTTCCACCAAACCCCTTCGCACTCCTTGACACTCCTCTCCTGCGAGAACCAACCCGCCTTCCACCTCTCGCCCTAATCCTATACTCGGATAGGACGGTACGGTACGGACCGCAACACAGACAATCTTCAGCTCAAGCTCAGACTGGGGAATGTGATTCTCAAACCAAAAGAAGAAGTGTGAGTACTTGGAGTGTACCTAGATGCAAAGCTCCACTGGCACAAACACCAGAGGATTATTCTTCAAAAAGCACAGAAAGCACTCTCTTCTCTTTCTAGAACTTCCTATTCTACTTGGGGCTTTCCAGTTCACACATCACGTCTGGTGTACACTGCTATACTGAGATCTCTACTGAGCTATGCAGTGGGGATCTGGTTTAACCCTCTAAGAAAATCCTCCAATATCTCTTCTCTTGTTTTATTTCAAAACAGATGCCTAAGACTTATTGGGGGTGCCTTCAAAGCCACTCCTTCTTTTCTATTAGAGAGTGAGCTTTTTCTTCTACCTCTAGACCTATACTTTAAATTTTGCACTGCCTGTTTTCTTTCTTCTATTCAAAACTCCCCTCTCAAATACTTTCTTGACAGTATCTTTTCCACTATTTCCAGCTATACCTCTCTCTTGAAGAAACCTTTAAAGGAATCCTCAACTATCTCTCCTAAGTGGAAATTCACTTGGTTAAGTCAAATAACTACTAACCAGGCTAGTTCAAAGAAAGAACTACAAAAGCTCTTTACTAAAGAGTGGGAAGACCAATGGGAAGAGAAGAAAAGAAGAAGCTATCCAGGCTGGCAGACTTTCTGTCAAAAGCCACACAAAAACAATCTGAAGCTCTACAAAGAGTTACAGAAAGCTGAGGCAAGTCTGCTACTGCAAATCAGGACTGGAAGAATTGGTTTGGCAAGTTTTCTTTTCAGAGCTGGAGTTCCTGACTTCCCTACCCCACTATGTGTGTGTGGCCAAGCAGAAGAAACTGCAAAACATATCACCTCTTCATGCTCTCTTTATTCAAGACAAAGACAACAAGTCTCTTTTAATCCCCAAGACTTCACCACTATTATCTCAAACCCAGAGCTACTACAGAAGTTCTTGTACTGGTTTATGTCTTTGAAAAGACTAAACCAGTTTAATCTAGCTTTCAAACTCCACTATTCCCAATCCAATACCTAGATTCTCTTCTCTTACCAGAAACTTCAAGATTTCTTTTGTTACATTCCCTAGTCACACTCTGCCTTCAGTTTTTATCTCTTCAAAGGTTTTCTGAAGGAGTTCACTATTAGCTAGAAGATCTGCATGACTGTAAAGCTACTACCAGTGTAAGAATCAAATAAAAATAAAATAAAAATCCTGCAGTACTTTGATCTGGAGAAAGAGTGTGTTGTTAAGACTGATACTTCTGACTACATCTCTGGTGCTGTCCTGTCACAGCCAGACTATGAAGAAGTTCTACACCCTGTTGCCTTCTTGTCACACCACCACCTGCCAGCAGAATGCAACTATGAGATCTACAACAAAGAGTTGCTGGCAATTGTCTGTGCCTTTGAAGAATAGTGAGCAGAGCTTGAAGGATCTCCAGAACCTGTCAAGGTGATCTCTGATCACAAGAACTTGGAGTACTTCATGTTGTCAAAGTGCCTTTCTCACTGTCAAGTCTGTTGGAGTGAGTTTTTGTCATACTTCAATTTCAAGATCAGCTACTGTCCAGGCAGTCAGTGCAAGGCCAACACTCTCACTTGATGTTCCCAAGACCTTCTGTCAGACAGTGATCTCTGTCAAGACTTCATAGAGCAAGTTGTCCTCAAGCCCAAGAATCTTGCATATTTAGAGGTTCAAGTCAAGCCTATCCAGATCCTGAGATGTTCAGAAGCTGCACCAGTTGATACTGAACCTGATGCTACACCTCTTTCAGACATCATCCAAGCTGCCTATAACAACCTTGCTGAAGATGATCCAGTGGCAACAGTATCACAGATGCTAAGGGATAGTGTCAGGCATAGTCAAGAAGTATCTCTCTCAGACTGCAGCTTGGAAAATGACTATCTCTTCTACAAGAACTGACTCTGGATCTCTGAGAATGATGAGCTACACCTACACCTGTTCCAAGAAGTCTATGACCAAGCAATAGCTGGACACACTGGGATTACCAAGACCCACAATCTTCTGTCTTGTTGGTACTATTAGCCAAAGATAGTGAACATCATACAGCAGTACATCAGGAATTGTCATGTCTGGTCTTGAGCAAAGCCTGCCTGTGATCACCAAGGAAAGCTACTGTCTCTTCCCATACCTCAGCAATATTGGCAGGATCTGGCTATAGATTTCATTACTGACTTGCCCAAGTCAAGAGATGCCTGCTTCCCTGGTGCCAAGCACATCTGGGTTATCACTGACTGTCTCACCAAAGAACACCACTTTGTGCTATGTGCTGAGATAACAACCTTGTATCTTGTCTGGATGTTCATCCAGTTTGTTGTCTGTACCCATAGCTTACCCAGGAGTATTATCTCAGACAGAGAAGGTCAGTTTGTCAGCTTATTCTGGAAAGCACTCTGTGCCTATCTTGACATCATGCTACAACTATCCTCAGAACACCACCCAGAGACAGATGGTCAGACAGAACAAGAGAATCAGGAGCTTGAACACTACCTGAGATCCTATATCAACTATCTCCAAGATGACTGGGTCTAATAGTTTCCTCTGGCAGAGTTCACGCAGAACAACTCCCAGTCTGATTCCTCTAGTATGTCACTGTTCTTTGCCAACAAAGAGTTTTATCCACAGCTCAGCATCACACCCATGAGTGAAGCCTGCAACCAAGATGCTATGGAAATCTCTGGAGAAATAACGCAGATTCTGGAACAGTTATAAGCTGAACTCCGACTATCCCAGAAAGCTCAAGCTCACACTACCAATTTGCATCAAGTCCTGTCACAGTTCTATCAAACTAGAGATCTTGTTTGGCTGAATACCAAGAACATCAGGACATGCCACCCATGCAAAAAGCTTGACAACAAGTGGATTGGACTATTCAAGGTGTTGAAGACAGTCAGAAGCTGTGCCTGCCATCTGGAGCTTCCACATACTCTCAAGATCCACCCTATCTTTCATGTTTCTCTTCTACATCTGACACCTGCTAATCCTATCCCTGGCCAATCAAATAAACACTCTGGCCCTGTCATTAGTCAAGACACAGATAAAGAGTTCCAGGTTGAAGAAATCCTTGACTCTAAGACAGTAATATCTTGACAGAAGTTCAAGTACCTGGTTAAATAGTCTGGATGGCTATTTGAAGATACCACTGAAGAGCCTATTAAGCATCTTGACAATGCCAAAAACACTATCTACAACTTCCATGAGAAATACCCAAGGAAACCACAGCTATAGAACTACACCCACAAGCAGCCTGAGACTCACAGGAGTTCACCATGTGAAGGAGGGGGGTAATGTCACAGTTCTGGCCCAGTTGCATATCTGGCACAAGTCATGCACCTTGCCGGGAAGTTCTATCTGCACTGTTGCCTGTTTGCTCTGCTGTATCCCCTGCCTATAAGAACTCCTCCTACTCCCCCAGCTTCTTCTCTTCTTCTTTTCTCTTTTCCTTCCTTGTCTTTTGTCTTGTACATCAATCCAAGTCTCAAGTCTCAAGCCAAGTCAGATCAAGGTTACTGAATCAGTTAGGCTTGAGTTCTGCTCTGCTATTGCCTTGTCACAAGCTGCTGGTGTTGCGGAGTGACAGGCCACCGGAGATGTCACGCAGGCACCCTGGATACCCCTGTGAAACAGCTACAGTAGAACAGAGGACTGCGACCAAGCTTGGGAGATGAAAACCACCTGACAGACAACTACCATGTACACTACAGTCTGAAGCCAGCCCCACAGCTGGTGGATGTGAAGTCTAGACATCTGATAGGGCATCTCTGAAGTAGTCGAGAGAAGTTTTTGTCAAGTCACCCTCCTAGCAGAGTCTCCAGCTAACATGTGAGGATCTGCTAGGGGGGAGAGTGGCCTTGGCACTGTGGTGTTGTTAATCAAACAGAGACCACCTGTTAAAGAAGGAGAGTGGTCGTACAAGAAGACATTGCCACTCCAGTGCCTAAGGGCTGTGTGATAGCCAACGTGCTGGCTTGATGGTTTTGCCTAAGGTCTTGCTACAAAGTCTCTTTGTACAATCCACAATCTGGGGCCGGGGGACTGGGTTATCCAGTGGGCCAACAGGTGCAACCGAGGCCCCACAGGTGACAGCAGACCAAGGAAAACTTCTCCCTACTTGGTTAGTGGGCTGGAAAGGCAGCCCTGCAGGTGCTGGCACAGCCTGCAGGTTCTGTAAGGCTTGCGAGGCATGGTCAGCCTTTGTACAAGAGATCTGCGAAGGTAACACAAAACAGTTAACAACTGCAAGACATAGTATATAATGGCAGTGACAGAGGTAGGGCCTGGGCCTACTACAAGACTGTCTATATAGCCTGAGAGAACAGATGCGCATGCCGGTTCGTACAGAGTGCAGACTTAGGCTGCAAACAACAAGCTCAGGGAGCAAACTACAGTTGGAGTGTGGGCTCTGGGCTGGTGACCCAGCGCTCCGAAGCAGGATCCCAGGGGTGAGCATGTACGGCAGAGTGCAAGAGATCTCTGGACTGTGGGAAAGTGTGGTAGAGACCCTGTGGGGGGGTGCCAACTCTACACTATGTTCTGGCATAGTACGACTGTGGCCTTCTACACTTCTCCACAAACTACACAGTCAAATTTCTCTCTATGTTTCTTCTCTCAGAACTACACCAAAGTCTCTGACAACTATTTCTCTAAACTGGAGAACAGTCTGGCTGGAACAACTAACTACTAACCAAGACTTCTTAAAGAAAAGTCTACAGGAAGTTTTCCACAAAGAATAGGAAGCCAGATGGCAGGTAAGCAGAGGAAATTGTTCTGCTATTTGGGACATGTTCACCAGAAGGCCACAGAAGAAAAACCTCAATATCTTCAAAGATTTGAGAAAAGCTGAGTCTAGTCTATTTCTTCAAATTCTGTCAGCAAGAATAGGACTGGCCAGTTTTCTTTTCAGAGCAAATGTTCCAGACTTTAACTCCCCTCTATGCACCTGTAGTTTTGGAGAAGAAACAGTCCAACACATCACTTTTTTCTGTAACAAATTTTCAAACCAAAGACAACAAGTCCAATTCCCTCTACAAGATTTCCTATCTATCTTATTCTCCTCCAAGCTACTTCCTAAACTTCTTTTCTGGTTTATGTCTTTGAAAAGACTTGACCAGTTCAACCTAGCCCACCAAGTCTCTTTCTAAGCTCTACCAAGTCAACTGTTTGTTTTAACAAATAGCTACATGTACAAATCTTCTTAGCTACTGCATATTCCACAAGATTTTCCCTAGTCTCTCCCAAGCTCCAGTTTTTATTCCTCCAAAGGTTTTCTGGAGAAACAAACATGTACCTAGAAATTCTGCATAGCTCTACAGCTAAATCAGTGTAAGAATAAAATAAAATAAAATAAAATAAACATAGGCTCTGAGGTACTACTCCAATATTTGGTTTTGGTGTTCTGTCTACCTGTCAGTCTGTGAGTAGAACACAGTGCTTAACTTTCTTTTGATCTTGAGGAAGTAGTAGAGAGATAACCAAAACTTGGATGTGAAGACCACCCCTCAGTCTGAGATAATAGCTTGGGGTGTGCTGGCACCCCAAAGAACTCACTTGTGGTAGAACAGATCTGCAAGATTAGCAGTGTTGATATTCTTTCAGGTGTGGTAGTACTGTGCCAGCTTTGTATACTGATTGACAACAACAAGGATAGAGTTATATGTATGTCCATGTTGGGTATACAGTAGCAAATCCCAAGAGACTAAGAGTTTTCTGGAGAAAGACTCTGCCTGGATATCAGCTATTTTTACCAAGGAAGCAACTATCCAACCCAAGAGATTCCCAGTGTTGATTCATGGAGTCAGAACCACAGACATCCAGCCAGAAAACCTGGAAAAAACTCGCCAGACTATCCAGAACAGCAACCTATCCCTGAGCAAGCAAATCACTATTCTAAGAGCCTACTGGTCAAAGAAGGCTATAGCTCAAAAGAAACCAGTTACTTCACTCCACCTGGATCTGGCCACCCCGGAACAGGCCAATCTTCTAATTGAGAGTGGAGTAGTGCTGGGCCACAGATTGCATAAGGCAGAGCCTTTTCTGGCTAACACAGTGGTGGCACAATGCTTCAAGTGCTTTGGGTATGGACACCAAGCTCGCCTGTGCAGGAATCAAGCTGTATGTGGTGCCTGTGGAGGCCAGCATGAAAGAAGAACCTGCCAAATCCCTGAGCAACTGCTAAAGCCAAAATGCAGCAACTGCAAAGGAGCTCACCCAGCCTGGGCTAGCACATGCCCAGTATGCCAAGAAGCAGTCAAGAAGGCAAGAGAGGCATGGATTTCCCGCCCAGGGAAGTATGAGATCTCCACTGCTACCACTGTCCCAGTCACACAGTCTCCAGTTACTTTCCCCTTCATACAGACTCTTCCAGGGGGAAAAAGACGGAAAACCACAGAGCCAACTAGAAGCTCAGAGAGACTCAGAGGAGAGTCTCCAGAAGTGCAAATTCTGTCTACAAGATCAACAAACACAGGGGGAAAGCAGTCAGTCAACCCCTTCAAGATCTTTGAAGATGAAATGTCTACATGAAGAATACAAAGTTCACACTTCTTCAATACAATGTGCAGAAAAGCCAATCAGTCCAAGAGCTACTTCTAGCAACCCCAACTCTTCAAGAAGTAGATATTATTGCACTTCAAGAACCCTGGAAGAATCCTCACCTTCAAACCAGCACCTCAACTGTTTTTTCTTCTTTTCTTCCTTTATATTCTCCAGAGATTGGTAGAACTCTTTTTCTTATTAACAAAAACCTGAATCTGTCATCTCTCCACCCTACTTTCTGGAGTAAAGACTTTGTTTCTCTTGAAATTCATCTGGAAAACACCTCTACTTCTCTGTGGGTGCATAATCTATACTTCACTCCCTCAAGTCAAGAGAACTACCTACAAGCATCAGAAGCTCTTCTCTGTCTACTCCAAAATGCTTTACAAGCAAAAGGGCAGCATATTCTTCTTACAGACTCAAATCTTCACCACCCTGACTGGTCAAAGAAAAGAAGACTATATTCTGACACTGCACACAAGTTCCAAACTCTAATGAAAAACTCAAATCTGGAGTTAGCTATTGCACCTTTTACACCCACAAGAGCTAGATCTCTTTCCCACAAACCCTGTTCACCTATTGATCTTTCCTTTATATCTTCTTCTCTTTCTAACTCTCTAATCTTTTCTAAAATTGCTTTGCAGTTCTTTCATGGGTCTGACCACAGACCTGTGCTAACTAGCCTGGACCTGGACTCACCAAGAAAAACCTGGAAGCCAGAAAGGAACTGGAAAACACTGGACACAAACCTGGCAAAACAAGAGTGTAATAATTTGCAGCTGCCCTTCCACTTTCAAGATAAACATGAAGTGGATGAGTACTTGGAATATCTTAACCACTTTCTCCAAGAAATAGCAGACAGATGCACAGAACTCCAGAAGCAATCTAGCCACTCAGTCCCCTGGTGGAACCAAGAGATCCAAACTAAAGTTAAGCAGGAAAGAAGAATAAGAAGACAAGTGCTCAGAGGACAGGCAAGCCAAGAAGAGCTAGAAGAAGCAACTAAGCTCAAGAAGAAAGCTGTCAGAGAAGGCAAACAGAACACCTTCAGAAAACAAGTTCATGAGCTAGCCAGTTCCTCAAAATTCTGGAAGCTTGCAAAGTGGGGAAAATCAAAAGCTAACAAGACCCCTGATCTTCCTCTGGTCCCTGATCTGGAGACTCAAGAAGGACTAGCCAAAAGCTTTGAGGAGAAGACAAAATCTTTCTCAGCTCAATTCTTTCCAGAAGCACGTGTCCCAGAACCAAGTACAGAAAGTCACCAGAGTACCCCAGAGATCCAGCTTTCCCAGGAGGTTACCACTGAAGAAGTGGAGCAAATTCTGAACAAGAAGAAACCTTTTACAGCAGGAGGAAAAGACAAGCTGCCAAATGGATTTCTGAAAGCTCTGGGTCCCAAGTTCTGCCAAGCTATAGCTGTTCTCACATCAACATGCTGGAGACTGGAATACTTTCCAGAGAAATTCAAGAATGCAAAAACAGTCTGTCTAAGAAAACCTGGCAAGGGAATCTATAACCAAGCTAAAGCCTGGCGCCCTATAGCTCTGCTAAACACAACTGGCAAGCTGATGGAAGCTATTACAGCAGCCAGACTAAGCAAGGTAGCAGAAGAGGCTAAACTCTTGCCAGAAATCCAGATGGGGTTCAGGAAAGGCAGATCAACTGAATCAGCACTTTTCCTTCTAACTTCCCAAGTGGAAAAAGTCTGGAAAGAAGGCATGGTTGCATCTCTACTTTCTCTGGACATCTCAGGAGCATATGACAGAGTTCTTCCAGAGATTCTTCAAAAGATTCTGGAGAGAAAAGGAATCCCTCTCTGGCTAACTTCTTGGATCTTCTCTTTCTGTACCAGACGTACCACCACCCTAGTTTTTGATGACTCTGAGTCCTCTTCTATTCCTATTCACTGTGGAGTTCCCCAAGGTTCCCCTTTGTCTCCTATTCTTTTTCTATTCTATATTTCTGAACTTCATGAGACTGTACATTCTCCTACTACTGGTGTTTCTGCTCTGGGATTTGCAGATGATACAAATCTGCTTGCATTTGGACACTCTCTTAAAAGCAACCTTCTGAAGTTGAAGAATACACATCTTAAATGTCTATCTTGGGCTGCAAGACATGGAATGGTCTTCTCTCCTGAGAAATATGAAATACTTCATTTTTCCAGAAGAAGATCAGACAATCTGCAGCTCAAGCTTAGACTTGGGAATGTGATTCTAAAACCAAAAGAAGAAGTGCGAGTATTGGGAGTGTACCTGGATGCCAAACTCCACTGGCACAAACACCAGAGAATTATTCTTCAAAAAGCACAAAAAGCACTATCTTCTCTTTCTAGAACCTCTTACTCCACCTGGGGCTTTCCAGTTCTCACAGCATGCCTTGTGTACACTGCAATACTCAGATCTGTACTGAGCTATGCAGTGGGAATTTGGTTCAACCCACTCAGAAAATCCTCTAATATTTCCTCTCTTATCATATTCCAAAACAAATGTCTGAGACTTATTGGGGGTGCTTTCAAAGCCACTCCTTCTTTTCTATTAGAGAGTGAGCTTTTTCTTTTACCTCTAGATCTCTATTTTAAATTTCGCACAGCTTGTTTTCTATCTTCTATCCAAACCTCCTGGCCTGCAACGACTCGAACCTCCACGTGGTGCAGGCTGGGAACCTCGGGGCAGTCGATGGCGGGCGGCTTCCCAGGCTGCTCGTAGTCACTGCACCGAGAGCTAATCGAGTCACCGGTCGAGCTGCTGGTGTTGCGGAGTGACGGGCCACCAGAGGTGTTGCGCAGGCACCCTGGACACCCCCGTGAAACAGCTACAGCAGAACAGAGGACTGCGACCAAGCTTAGGAGATGAAAACCACCTGACAGACGACTACCGTGTACACTACGGCCTGAAGCCAGCCCCACAGCTGGTGGATGTGAAGTCTAGGCGTCTGATAGGGCACCTCTGGAGTAGTCGAGAGGAGTTCTTGTCATGTCACCCTCCTAGCAGAGTCTCCAGCTAACACATGAGGATCTGCTAGGGGGGGAGTGGCCTTGGCACCGCGGTGTTGTTAATCAAACGCGGACCACCTGTTAAAGAAGGAGAGTGGTCGTACGAGGAGACGTCGCCGCTCCAGTGCCTAAGGGCTGTGTGATAGCCAAAGTGCTGGCTTGATGGTTTTGCCTAAGGCCTTGCCACGAAGTCTCTTCGTACAATCCACAATCTGGGGCCAGGGGACTGGGTTATCCAGTGGGCCAACAGGTGCAACCGGAGCCCCACAGGCGACAGCGGACCAAGGAGAACTCCTCCCTACTTGGTTAGTGGGCTGGAAAGGCAGCCCTGCAGGTGCTGGCACGGCCTGCAGGGTCTGTAATGCCTGCGAGGCATGGTCGGCCTTTGTACGAGAGATCTGCGAAGGTAACACGAAACAGTTAACAACTGCGAGGTGTGGCATATAATAGCAGTGACGGAGGTAGGGCCTGGGCCTACTACGAGACTGTCTATATAGCCCAAGAGGACGGATGCGCATGCCGGTTCGTACAGAGTGCAGGCTTAGGCTGCAAACAACAAGCTCAGGGAGCAAACTACAGTTGGAGCGTGGGCTCTGGGCTGGTGACCCAGCGCTCCGAAGCAGGATCCCAGGGGTGAGCACGTACGGCGGAGTGCAAGAGACCTCGGGACTGTGGGAAAGTGTGGTAGAGACCCTGTGGGGGGGTGCCAACTCTACACTATGTTCTGGCATAGTACGACTGTGGTCTATCCAAACCTCCTCTCTGAAAGACTTTCTTGACAGTACCTTTTCTACTATTTCTTCCTATGCTTCTTCACTGAGGAAACCTTTAAAGAAATGCTCAACTATCTCTCCTAATTGGAAGTTCACTTGGTTAAGTCAAATAACTACTAACCAGGCTAGTTCAAAGAAAGAACTACAAATACTCTTTACTAAAGAGTGGGAAAACCAATAGGAGGAGAAGAAAAGAAAAGGCTATGCTGGATGGCAGGTGTTTTGCCAAAAACCTCACTACAATAACCTAAAGCTCTACAAAAAGCTACAGAAAGCTGAGGCAAGTCTACTACTGCAAACCAGAACTGGGAGAATTAGTCTAGCAAGTTTTCTTTTCAGAGCTGGAGTCCCTGACTTTCCTACCCCCCTATGCATGTGTGGTCAAGCAGAAGAGACAGTAAAGCATATCACCTCTTCATGCTCTCTCTACTCAAGTCAAAGACAACATGCTCTCTTTAACCCCCAAGATTTCACTACTATTATTTCAAACCCAGAGCTTCTACAGAAGTTTCTGTACTGGTTTATGTCTTTGAAAAGACTAAACCAATTTAATCTGGCTTTCAAACTTCACTATTCACACTCCAACATCTAGAAGCTTTTCCTACCAGACACTACAAGATTTCCTTTTGCTACACTTTCTAGTCATCTTCCTGTCTTCAGTTTTTATTCCTTTAAAGGTTTTCTGAAGAAGTTCACTATTAGCTGGAAGATCTGCATGGCTGTAAAGCTACAAACAGTGTAAGAATCAAATCAAAAAAAAAAATCAAAATACAGTAGCAAATCTGTGATGAAGTCTATAGTAATCTCCACAAAGACATTCTTGGGGAGGGGGAGAGATTGCAGTTCACTATAGAGCTTGTGCTATGTCACCTTGATGTACTGGCACAGATCACAGAAGATAATGTAGGAGTAGGTGTCTTTCACTATACTAGGCCAGTAGTACTAGTACCAGATAAGCTCTAGTGTTCTCTTGTGACTAAAATAACCAGCCAGGGAGTTGTTGTGATGTGACTGAAGAATTGACCTCCACACACCACCCACTGTCAGTATATAGATCTTGCCTTCATAGCACAACATACTGTCAGTGTCAATATGCCACAGCAAGTTCTCTTTGTCACAACTCTGAACCTTGTCACACTTTCTTCCAGTATACAGTAACACCTATCAGATCTCTGGTGGCTGTGACAAGGCAATAGCAGAGCAGAACTCAAGTCTAACTGATCCAGTAACCTTGACCTGACTTGGCTTGAGACTTGAGACTTGGATTGATGTACAAGATGAAAGACAAGGAAGGAAGAAAAAAAGAAAAGAAGAGAAGAAGCTGGGGGAGCAGAAGAAGTTCTTATAGGCAGGGGATCAGGCAACAGCAGAGCAAACAGGCAACAGTGCAGATAGAACTTCCTGGCAAGGTGTGTGCAGATAGAACTTCCCAGCAAGGTGTGTGACTTGTGCCAGATATGCAACAAGGCAATAGCAGAGCAAACAGGCAACAGTGCAGATGGAACTTCCTGGCAAGGTGTGTGACTTGTGCCAGATATGCAACTGGGCCAGAACTGTGACATTACCCCCCTCCTTCACATGGTGAACTCCTGTGAGCTTCAGACCACTTGTGGGTGTAGTTCCATAGCTGTAGTTTCCTTGGGTATTTCTCATGGAAGTTGTAGATAGTGTTTTTGGTGTTGTCAAGATGCTCAATAGACTCTTCAGTAGTATCTTCAATTGGCTATCCAGACTATTTGACCAGGTACTTGAACTTCTGTCAAGACATTGCTGGCTTGGAGTCAAGGATTTCTTCAACCTGGAACTCTTCATCTGTGTCTTGACCAATGACAGGGCCAGGGTGTTTATTTGATTGACCAGGGATAGGATTAGCAGGTGTCAGATGTAGAAGAGAAACATGAAAGACAGGGTGGATCTTGAGAGTGTGTGGAAGCTCTAGATGGCAGGCACAGCTTCCAATTGTCTTCAACACCTTGAATAGTCCAATCCACTTGTCATCAAGCTTTTTGCATAGGTGATGTGTCCTGATGTTCTTGGTATTCAGCCAAACAAGATCTCCAGTTTGATAGGACAGTGACAGGACTTGATGCAAATTGGTGGCATGAGCTTGAGCTTTCTGAGATAGTCAGAGTTCAGCTTGCAACTGTTCCAGAATCTGTGTTATTTCTCCAGAGATTTCCATAGCATCTTGGTTGCAGGCTTCACTTGTGGGTGTGATGCTGAGCTGTGGATGGAACTCTTTGTTGGCAAAGAACAGTGACATGCCAGAGAAATCAGACTGGGAGTTGTTCTGTGTGAACTCTACCAGAGGAAGCTATTGGACCCAGTCATCTTGGAGATAGTTGACATAGAATCTCAGGTAGTGTTCAAGCTTCTGATTCTCTTGTTCTGTCTGACTATCTGTCTCTGGGTGGTGTCCTGAGAATTTTATTTTATTTTATTTTATTCTTACACTGATTTAGCTGTAGAGCCATGCAGAACTTCTAGGTACATGTTTGTTTCTCCAGAAAACTTTTGGAGGAATAAAAACTGGAGCTTGGGAAAGACTAGGGAAAATCTTGTGGAATATGCAGTAGCTAAGAAAATTTGTACATGTAGCTATTTGTTAAAACAAATGTTGCGGTCTGTACTGTACTGTCCTATCCGAGTATAGGATTAGGGCGAGAGGTGAAAGGCAGGTTGGTTCTCACAGGAGAGGAGTGTCAAGGAGTGTGAAGGGGTTTGGTGGAACGTGGTGGTGATGACACCTGATCAGTGGCTTCGTACAAGATTGTATTGAAGTAGATCTAGTTGTCTGGATCACAACATGAGTTGAAGACGATTGTTCCATAAGGGAACTATCACCGGACTATATAGTGCTCAGTCTGTGAGCTCAGTGAGCTCTGCTCACTTTGCTCACTTGTTCATGCATGCTGCAGTGAGCTGGGCAAGCTCTGCTCACTTTGCTCACTGTTCATGCATGCTGCGGTGAGCTGGGCAAGCTCTGCTCACTCTGCTCACATATATGCATGCTGCGGTGAGCACCCCCTGGTCAGTCTCGCCAGTCATGTGACTGTTTCCCGTGTTATGCTGCCTGGTACTTCTGTCCAGTATCCTGTCTGCTGCTTTCTGTGAGTATAAAGACTGTGTTCCTCCTGGGTTGTAACACTATCCTCCTCTCCATCATTCATTATCTTGATGAAACCTGGTTATGTCTCCAAAGTCACATGCGACTGTTAGCTGAACTCAGCTTGCTACTCAAATCCATGATCAGGATTTTGTTTTACGTACACCCTGCGACTTTTGTGTTCTCTGTGGTTGTCTGTGCTTCCAGATACCAGGGGAAGACAATAAGTTGAAATGTGGTGTGTGCACTCAGTGCGGGAGGTCTTGTGTCTCTGTGTCCTGGGAATCCCTGAACATATCCCGGGACAACCTTTGTGAGGATGTGGCCACTGAAAAAGCAACACACAACACACTCTTTGAATAACTTGCTGTGGTGCAAGTTTGTCTGTCTCAGAAGTGAAAGGTGTTGGAAGGTGCTGAGGTCTGTGCGAGGCAGAAGCTTCAGTGTCTGGTGAAAGAGATAGAGTCAGATGGCGAGGATTTGACTTGATCAGTCATTGACATGTCCCTTCTGCAGGCCAAGCTGTTTAGTCCTACTCCTGCTGAAACTGTCGCAGAAGAAGCTGGCAGTTCGCAAGGTTCTTGAGTGGTTCCCAGGTATTCTCTGAGTCTGGGTATCCTTTCCACTTGACAAGGTATCACTGACCTTTCCTAGCCAGGATCTGTTTGACTTTGAATTCTTGTTCTTCTTCAGGTTGATAATGAAATGTTTCCTGCAAGGGTGTGCTCTGGTCGGCTGGTTCAATCATTAATATATGAAAGTTTGGATGGACTCTGGCATCCCTTGGTAGTCGCATCTTGATGTTGACTGGTCCTGTTTTCTCTTTAACCAAAAATAGTCTGACCTTGATATTGTCAAGTTTCTTTGTTTTTAGCTTTTTTGTTTTCCAATTTTTTGTGAGGAGGTAGACTTTATCCCCCTTCTTTAGCTGAGGTGCCATTTTCAATTTTTTGTCTATTTGGCACTGCATTTTCTCTGAGGTCTCTTGAAGGTAGTGCCTTATCATCGTGTGTGTTTGTCATAGGAGCTTGTTATGTTGGAGTGCTTTCTCCATGTTTGGTGAAGCTCTGCTTGGCATTCTGATGTTCACATGTTGTCCAAAATTAGCAAAGAATAGTGATTCCTTTGTTGAGTCTGATCTGTGCTGGTTGATTGCCAGCTGTGCCACCGGTAATAACTGTACCTAATTGCTGTGGGTCTGGTTGATGTAATGCTGTAAATAAGTCTCCAGGACTTGGTTTGCTCACTCTGTCTGGCTGTCAGTTTGTGGGTGATAGGCTGTAGATATTTTGGGTTTTGTTCCCATGGCTGCACTGATTGTCTTCCAGTAGTTGGATGTGAAGAGTTTGTTTCTGTCTGTAATGATCATGATTGGAACTCTGTGGTCTCTGACCAATCTGTCCAGTAAGAGGTGTCCCAACTGTTCTGCTGTGTGGGTCTTCTTGAATAGTACCACTATTAGATATTTTGTGAATCTGTCCACTATCACCATAATTGAGTTGTAGGTGATTCCTGTGACTGGGTCTTTGGACTTGGGTAGCTTTGTGATGAAGTCCATTGACACATCTTCCCACAGGCCTCTTGGTATCATGTTCGGGTGTCCTTCTCCATATAGCTTATGTCTTCTGTGTTTGTTTTTCTGGCATAGTAGACATTTGCTGATGTAGCTTGTGACATGTTATCAGAGGTTGATGACATTATTCCCTGCCTGTTGGATAAGGTCTGTGGTCTTGGTGATTCCTGGGTAACCATGTGCTGGGTTGTTGTGGTAGTTCCTTATTAATTCTTCAGTGTCTTCTGCTGTGAGCTTGTTGATCTGTGGTCAAGGCACCAGGTTTCCTTGCTGGTCCTGCTGTAAGATTGTTCCTTGGTGTTCATCATCTTCCATGTGGTCTTTTTGTCAGCTTAGTATGTCTGCTCTCCTGTTGTCTTGTCCAGGGGTGTACAAGATCTTGAACTTGTGTTGCTCTAGGAGTTCAGCCCATCTGACTTGTCGTCTGTTCAGCTTCTTGGTTGTTGTGAACATTGTCAGATTCTTGTGGTCTGTGAGAACAGTGAGTTCAGAACTGCTTTCTGCGTACACTCTCCAGTGTTCAAGTGTGTTGACAACTGCCAGTAGCTCTTTATTGTGGATATCATAGTTCTGTTCTGCTTGTGTTATTTTTTGTGAGTAGTAGGCAACTGGGTGCCACTTGTTGTCTGCCTGTTGGCATAAACATGCTCCCACTGCCTGATCTGAAGCATCTGTCTTGATTTGTGTTGGTTGGCCTGTCTTGAAGTTGAGGAGAACTGGTTCCTTGGTGCAAGTGTCCTTGAGCTGCTGGAATACTTTTTGTTATCTGTCTGTCCACTGGTACTCCACATTCTTCTTTGTGAGTTCTGTCAGTGGTGTTACCATCTGTGAGTAGTTCTTGATGAACTGTCAGTTGAAGTTGGCAAATCCTAGGAAGGCTTGTACTTCCTTAACTGATGTCAGTGTTAGCTATTGTTGAATCACTTTGATTTTCTCAGGGTTGATCTTGATCTTTTTGATTCCTATGATGTATCTGAGGAATTCAACTTCTGGTTTGTTGAACTCACATTTCTTCAGGTTGAGCTTGAGCCCTGTCTTTTGTAGGCATTATAGAACATCCTTCACATGTTTGGTATGTTCCTGTTGTGTGTTTGAGTAGACAAGAATGTTGTCCAAGTAGGTGATAGCTGTTTGGTCCAGGTGTGCTCTGATGATGTTGTTGATCAATGCTTGACATATTGCTGGTGTGTTTGTGAGTCTGAATAGTATAACCAGATACTTGTAGTGTCTGTATCAGGTTCTGAAGGCTGTCTTCTATTCTTCTCCTTCTTTCATGCATATCAGGTTGTATGCTTCTTTCAAGTCCAGCTTGGTAAAGATTGTAGCTTGGCTGATCCTGTCATGCAATTTGTTCGCATTTGGCAACAGATATCAGTTCTTGATGGTAATATTGTTGAGTTTCCTGTAATCCACACAAAGTTGAAGACTTCTGTCTTTCTTTGGTGCAAATAGTATCAGGTATCCTGCTGGCGATTGAGATTCTTGAATGAAACCCTTTTTCAGGTTTTCCTCCAGGTACTTGTGAAGTACTTGGAGCTCTTTCTCTGATAACTGGTAAATTAGTCCAAATCCTGGCTCTGTCCCTGGTTGCAACTTGATCTCATGATCCCAAGGTTGGTGCTTAGGTAACACTGCTATTGTTGTCTTTTCCTGAAAGAGGTTATCATACCCAGGTCAGTACTCTTCAGAGATCTCCAGAGGGTTAACAACTTCCTCTCTCTTCATCTCTGACTGTTTGGCCACCTGGTTCTGGCGTGTACCTGTCAAGGCAGACCTCTTCTCTTGAGAGTCATCCTTTCTGTTGGTGAGGTTCCACTGAGGACTTCTTCCCTTATCTGTCTACACCTTCTGTGGCTGGTAACAGGTCTGAGCTGTGTTGTTAGTGCAGTTCCTAAACGTGAGTACTTCTGTCCTCCAGTTAACAACTGGGTTGTGCTTCTTTAGCCAAGGCATCCCCAAATAGATATCCTGAGTGGCTAACTTGACAATATCAAGGTGGATTCTTTCAGTATAGTGTCTGGTAACTATTTCCATTGGCTGTGTCTTATGGCAGACTAGCTCTGTCTGTCTATTTGCTATCGCAAGCTGATAAGACTGTCACTTGCATCTTCTTCCAGTGCCTAGGGTGTTGTAAAGTTGTCTTGAAATGTAGTTTCCACTGGCTCCAGAGTCAACAAGTGCGTATGTCTGTACTGGCATGTTGGCGTGTAGTGACACAGGTAATCACAGGTGCTTTGTGTTACTAGGGGTCATGTTGTTGAGCTCCTGATGTCACCCCTTGACAAGGGAGTCTAATCTTTTTCTGTTTGAAGTGTTTTCCCACTGACTGGGCAATGGGTCCAGCCATTCCCATCAGTTGTGAGGAATCTGTTCATGAATTTGTCTGGCTGATGCTTGTCACATCCAGGCTTGAGGCAGTACTGCCAATTGTTGATGTAGCAGTTGTGGTTGTTGCCTTGCTGTAGGAACATGAGGTGTTCGTGCCAATCATGTGTGTGCCTGGGGAATGTGGTGTGTTGGTGTTTGTCCCAGAGATAGGTCTCACACACATCCTTCTTGCAGTTGACCCAATGTTCGTGGCAGGTGACATGGTAGGGTGAATGTCCTCTGTACCTTCGTAGTTGTTCATGGTAGGTGCAGTAGTGCTTCATGCAAAACCTCCACTGTAGTTCGCTGTGCTGTAGGTTTTGTGGGTCCATGCTGTAAGCATAGCTTCCTTGTGGTATTTCTTCTTTGATAGATACAGGTTTGTCTCAGTCTCCATCAGAGGTGGTTAAGGACTCCTGTCCCTTGTCCTGACCTGTCTGTTCTGGTAGATCCTTGCCTCCTGATGTTGCCAGTTGGTGGGCTGCTCCAATATCTGATTGTAGTTGTCCTATTGTTCAAGTAATAGCTGAGCCTCTCCTGGTGGGTCCTCTGGCTTGATGACATTCCAGTCTCTGTCAAGTGTATTAAGTTGCTTTCAGTGCACCTTGTTCTTTGAACAACAGTCTTTCACTATGTGGCCTAGCTTGCCACAGGCATAGCACTTCAGTGCTTTCCCCTTCTTGTTGTTCCTTCCCTTTGTGAACCTTCTCTTGTGGTGGACTGCATCCAGTTCCATGGGTGCATAGCCATATGGGTCATGTGGCAGTGCCTTGTTAGGCAGCTTGTAGTGGTTGCTCACATACCATGCAGGGTGGCTGTATTCTCTGTTGTGGTGTTTCTCCATCGCTCGCTTGAATAGTTTGTTATTGATGGTGATTGCTTGTGTGATGAGCTTGTCCAGTGTGTAGACTGCTTGTCTGTCAAAGGTGATCTTGTCCTTCATGTTTTCCTTGAGTCTACGTCAGTACATGACTATCAGAGTGTTGTCGTCCCAATCAGTCAGTACTGAGTATTGTTTGAACTGTGTGGTGTACTCTGCAGCTGAGTGTTGTTGTTTGATGTGCTGGATTATTCGTATAGCCACTTTGTCTTTGTTAGATAGTCCAAGGATCCTTTTGATCTTGTCCTTGAATCATGTCTATTTTGTCATCCATTCTGTTATGCTGTTGTGGTCTCTGTTTCCTGAGAGATGTCTGTTGACCTTGAGCTTGATCTATCGATAAGTATTGTCTCTCATGTAAGTGGTTGCAAAGAGAGGCCACTTCTCCTTAGGCAGCCTTGTCTCTGGTTGGAATTGAAAGTAGACTTGGAGTTGCATGAGCCAGTCGTCAACCTTGTTTCTTTTACTGTAGAACAGGTCTGGCTTGGTGATGCTAATTTTTCCATCTGGGAAGTTAGGGTTGGTTACTCCTGAGGTACTTATTCTTGAGGGTCTCCAAAGTGTTGCGGTCTGTACTGTACTGTCCTATCTGAGTATAGGATTAGGGCAAGAGGTGGAAGGCAGGTTGGTTCTCACAGGAGAGGAGTGTCAAGGAGTGTGAAGAGGTTTGGTGGAACATGGTGGTGATGACACCAGATCAGTGGCTTTGTACAAGATTGTATTAAAGTAGATCTAGTTGTCTGGATCACAACATGAGTTGAAGATGATTGTTCCATAAGGGAACTATCACCAGACTATATAGTGCTCAGTCTGTGAGCTCAGTGAGCTCTGCTCACTTTGCTCACTCAGTGAGATTGGTGAGCTCTGCTCACTTTGCTCACTTGTTCATGCATGCTGCAGTGAGCTGGGCAAGCTCTGCTCACTTTGCTCACTGTTCATGCATACTGCGGTGAGCTGGGCGAGCTCTGCTCACTCTGCTCACGTATATGCATGCTGCGGCGAGCACCCCCTGGTCAGTCTTGCCAGTCATGTGACTGTTTCCCGTGTTATGCTGCCTGGTACTTCTGTCCAGTATTCTGTCTCCTGCTTTCTGTGAGTATAAAGACTGTGTTCCTCCTGAGTCGTAACAACAAACAGTTGACTTGGTAGAGCTTAGAAAGAGAGTTGGTGGGCTAGGTTGAACTGGTCAAGTCTTTTCAAAGACATAAACCAGAAAAGAAGTTTAGGAAGTAGCTTGGAGGAGAATAAGATAGATGGGAAATCTTGTTTTTTTATTTTTATTTATTTGATTCTTACACTGGTAGTAGCTTTACAGCCATGCAGATCTTCTAGCTAATAGTGAACTCCTTCAGAAAACCTTTGAAGGGATAAAAACTGAAGGCAGGGTGTGACTAGGGAATGTAACAAAAGGAATCTTGAAGTTTCTGGTAAGAGAAGAGAATCTAGGTATTGGATTGGGAATAGTGGAGTTTGAAAGCTAGATTAAACTGGTTTAGTCTTTTCAAAGACATAAACCAGTACAAGAACTTCTGTAGTAGCTCTGGGTTTGAAATAATAGTGGTGAAGTCTTGGGGATTAAAAGAGACTTGTTGTCTTTGTCTTGAATAAAGAGAGCATGAAGAGGTGATATGTTTTGCAGTTTCTTCTGCTTGGCCACACACACATAGTGGGGTAGGGAAGTCAGGAACTCCAGCTCTGAAAAGAAAACTTGCCAGACCAATTCTTCCAGTCCTGATTTGCAGTAGCAGACTTGCCTCAGCTTTCTGTAACTCTTTGTAGAGCTTCAGATTGTTTTTGTGTGGCTTTTGACAGAAAGTCTGCCAGCCTGGATAGCTTCTTCTTTTCTTCTCTTCCCATTGGTCTTCTCACTCTTTAGTAAAGAGCTTTTGTAGTTCTTTCTTTGAACTAGCCTGGTTAGTAGTTATTTGACTTAACCAAGTGAATTTCCACTTAGGAGAGATAGTTGAGGATTCCTTTAAAGGTTTCTTCAAGAGAGAGGCATAGCTGGAAATAGTGGAAAAGATACTGTCAAGAAAGTATTTGAGAGGGGAGTTTTGAATAGAAGAAAGAAAACAGGCAGTGCAAAATTTAAAGTATAGGTCTAGAGGTAGAAGAAAAAGCTCACTCTCTAATAGAAAAGAAGGAGTGGCTTTGAAGGCACCCCCAATAAGTCTTAGGCATCTGTTTTGAAATAAAACAAGAGAAGAGATATTGGAGGATTTTCTTAGAGGGTTAAACCAGATCCCCACTGCATAGCTCAGTAGAGATCTCAGTATAGCAGTGTACACCAGACGTGATGTGTGAACTGGAAAGCCCCAAGTAGAATAGGAAGTTCTAGAAAGAGAAGAGAGTGCTTTCTGTGCTTTTTGAAGAATAATCCTCTGGTGTTTGTGCCAGTGGAGCTTTGCATCTAGGTACACTCCAAGTACTCGCACTTCTTCTTTTGGTTTGAGAATCACATTCCCCAGTCTGAGCTTGAGCTGAAGATTGTCTGATCTTCTTCTGGAAAAATGAAGTATTTCATATTTCTCAGGAGAGAAGACTATTCCATATCTTGCGGCCCATGATAGACATTTGAGGTGTGTGTTCTTTAAGTTCAGAAGGTTACTTTTCAAGGAGTGACCAAAAGCAAGCAGATTTGTATCATCTGCAAACCCCAGGGCAGATACACCAGAAGAGGGAATATGCACAGTCTCATGCAATTCAGAAATGTAGAATAGAAAAAGAATAGGGGATAATGGAGAATCTTGAGAAACTCCACAATGAATAGGAATTGAACAAGACTCAGAATCATCAAAGACAAGAGTGGTAGAGTGCTTATCACAGAAGGAGTAGATCCAGGAAGCTAGCCAGGCAGGTATTCCTTTTCTTTTCAGAATTTGCTGTAGTATCTTGGGGAGAACTCTGTCATAGGCTCCTGAGATATCCAGTGAGAGTAGGGATGCAACCATGCCTTCCTTCCAGACTTTTTCCACTTGGGAGGTTAGAAGGAAAAGTGCTGCTTCTGTGGATCTTCCTTTCCTAAAGCCTATCTGGGGGAAATCTTGTAGAGGGAATTGGACTTGTTGTTTTTAGTTTGAAAATTTGTTACAGAAAAAAGTGATATGTTGGGCTGTTTCTTCTCCAAAACCACAGGTGCATAGAGGGGAGTTAAAGTCTGGAACATTTGCTCTGAAAAGAAAACTGGCCAGTCCTATTCTTGCTGACAGAATTTGAAGAAATAGACTAGACTCAGCTTTTCTCAAATCTTTGAAGATATTGAGGTTTTTCTTCTGTAGCCTTCTGGTGAACATGTCCCAAATAGTAGAACAATTTCCTCTGCTTACCTGCCATCTGGCTTCCTATTCTTTGTGGAAAACCTTCTGTAGACTTTTCTTTGAGAAGTCTTGGTTAGTAGTTAGTTATTCCAGCCAGACTGTTCTCCAGTTTAGAGAAATAGTTGTCAGAGACTTTGGTGTAGTTCTGAGAGAAGAAACATAGAGAGAAATTTGACTGTGTAGTTTGTGGAGTGTAGAAGGAGAGTTGGGTAGTGTGTTTGAATAGAAAGATAAAAGAAAACATGCTGTTCTCAGCTTGAAGTATAAGTCTAGAGAGGGTAGAAATAGTTCTGATTCAAGTAGGAAAATAGGAGTGGCTTTAAAGACACCTCCTATAGCTCTTAAACATTTATTTTGGAAAGTAGATAATGAAATAATATTAGAGAGTTTCTTTTGGGGATTGAACCAGACTCCTACTGTATAACTAAGAAGAGATCTTAGTCTAGCAGTGTAGACATGACATGCTGTTAGGACTGGTAGTCCCCAAGTAGAGTAGATTGTTCTGGATAAAGCTGAGAAATATTTGGAAGCTTTCTGTGACATGATTTTTTGGTGTGTTTTCCTGACAAGTTTTGAGTCAAAGTAAAGTCCCAAGATGCGCACTTCTTTTTTTGGTTGAAGTACCACTTCTCCAAGTCTTAGACTGAGCTGAAGATTGTCTTTTCTTCTTCTAGAAAAATAGAGAAGTTTATACTTTTCAGTTCAAGACAAAGACAACAAGTCTCTTTTAATCCCCAAGACTTCACCACTATTATTTCAAACCCAGAGCTACTACAGAAGTTCTTGTACTGGTTTATGTCTTTGAAAAGACTAAACCAGTTTAATCTAGCTTTCAAACTCAACTATTCCCAATCCAATACCTAGATTCTCTTCTCTTACCAGAAACTTCAAGATTCCTTTTGTTACATTCCCTAGTCACACTCTGCCTTCAGTTTTTATCCCTTCAAAGATTTTCTGAAGGAGTTCACTATTAGCTAGAAGATCTGCATGGCTGTAAAGCTACTACCAGTGTAAGAATCAAATAAAAAAAATAAAAATAAATTATACTTTTCAGGTGCAAACTTCATACTATGTTTTCTTGCCCAGTCCTGACATTTGGAATGTGTAGACTTCAACTTGAGAAGGTTGCTTTTCAAGGAAGAGGAGAATGCAAGAAGATTAGTGTCATCTGCAAAACCAAGTGCTGAAACTCCTTTCTCAGGGGTGTGTACAGTATTGTGCAGTTCTGAGATATAGAAAAGAAATAGAATAGAAGAGAAAGTGATTCTTGAGGGACTCCACAGTATATAGAGAACTGGGGGGATTCTGAGTTATCAAACACCAGAGAGGTAGTATGTGAAGTAGTGAAGGAAAAGATCCAGGATACAAACCACTTAGGAATCTTTCTCTTAATCAGGATCTTTCTGAGAACTTCTGGCAAGACTCTGTCATAGGCTTCAGAGATGTCTAGTGTTAAAGGCCAGGCCGGGTTCACACAGAAGCCAGTACAGTCTGTTGCTTCGCAGGGTGGATTCTAGACAGAGACTTGATAGGTGAATAGACAGGTGGGTAACTCTTCCCTGTACTATTGTTCTCATACAATGTGTTGTTGCGGGCTGTACCGTACTGTCCTATCCAAGTATAGGATTAGAGTGAAAGGTGGAAGGTGGGTTGGTTCTTGCAGGAGAGGAGTGTCAAGGAGTGCGAAGGGGTTTGGTGGAACATGGTGGTGGTGACACCTGATCAATGGCTTTGTACAAAAGGATTGTATTGAAGTAGATCTAGTTGTCTGGATCACAACATAAGTTGAAGATGATTGTTCCATAAGGGAACTATCGCCAGACTATATAGTGCTGGCCTGTCAAGATGATCAAGATTGTCTTGACAGTCTTGACGTCAAGACAGGTGAGATTGTCTTGACAGTCCCACCATGTTATACACTCTGCGTCAAGACTGGTAAGATTGTCTTGATGCTTCATGCATCCTGCGTCAAGACTGGTGAGATTGTCTTGATGCTTCATGCATCCTGCGTCAAGACTGGTAAGATTGTCTTGATGCTTCATGCATGCTGCGTCAAGACTCCTGTGTGTGTCTCGACAGTCACGTGACCCCTTGTTGGTTGGTCACTTGACTTCCATGGTGTCCTCTTGCCTGGCCTGCAGCCTGATTGCCTATAAATGAGTGGCTCCCATCCCCTGGGTTGTAACACTACCCTCCTCTCCTTTATTCATCATCCTGATGAATTCTTGAGTATGTCTGCAAAATCACATACCTCTACTTACCAAAACCAACTGGCAGCCCAGATCTGTGATCATAACTTTGTGTCGCTTGCTCTGTGTGACTTCTATGTTTTGAACCACAAGTCCTGCTTCTGAATGTCTGACAACAACAATAAATTGAAGTGTGCTGAATGCACTTGTTGTGGGAAGTCCTGTGTGTCACTTTCTTGGGAGTCGCTGAACATGACTCAGGATAACCTTCGTGAGGATTTGGCTGTTGATGAGGCTAAGCAGGATGCTCTTGTTGAGCAGCTTGCCAAGCTGCAGGCTTGTGTGTCCTGAAAGCAAAAGATTCTTGAAGGTGCTGAAGGCCGAGCAAAGAAGAAGCTCCAGTGTCTTGTTGCTGAAATGGAGGTGGATGGTGAAGACTTGTCGGCGACAGTCATTGACATGTCTGTACTGCAGGCCGAGCTGTTCAGTCCTGCCTCTGCCGGAACTGCTGCAGGAGGAGCTGGCAGTTCACGAGGTTCCTGAGTGGTTCCCAGGTATTTTCCGAGTCTGGGTAGTTTTTCCACTTGACAAGGTATCACTGACCTTTTCTCTTCAAGATCTGTTTGACCTTGAATTCCTGTTCTTCCTCTGGTTGGTAATGAAATGTTTCCTGCAAGGGTGTGCTCTGGTCAGCTAATTCAATCATTGAGATGTGAAAGTTTGGGTGTACCCAAGCATCTCTTGGTAGTCGCAGTCTGACGTTGACTAGTCCAGTTTTTTCTTTGACTGAAAATAGTCTGACCTTGACATGGTCCAGTTTCTTTGTTCTTGGTTTCTTTGTTTTCCAATTTCTTGTGAGGAGGTAGACTTTATCCCCCTTCTTTAGCTGAGGTGCCATTTTGGATTTCTTGTCCATTTGATGTTGCATTCTTTCTGAGGTCTCTTGAAGGTAGTGCCTCATCATTGTGTGTGTTTGTTGTAGGAGCTTGTCATGTTGGAGTGCTTTCTCTGTGTTTGGTGAAGCTCTGCTTGGTATCCTGATGTTCGCATGTTGTCCAAAATTGGCAAAAAATAGTGATTCCTTTGTTGAGTCTGATCTGTGCTGGTTGATTGCCAGCTGTGCCACCAGTAATAACTGTACCCAATTGCTGTGGGTCTTGTTGATGTAATGCTGTAAGTAAGTCTCCAGGACTTGGTTTGCTTGCTCTGTCTGGCTGTCAGTTCATGGGTGATAGGCCATAGATATTTTGGGTTTTGTTCCCATGGCTGCACTGATTGTCTTCCAGTAGTTAGATGTGAAGAGTTTGTCTCTGTCTGTAATGATTGTGATTGGAACTCTGTGGTCTCTGACCAATCTGTCTAGTAATAGGTGTCCCAACTGTTCTGCTGTGTGGGTCTTCTTGAATAGTACTGCTATTAGATATTTTGTGAATCTGTCTACTATCACTATAATCAAGTCGTAGGTGATTCCTGTGACTGGGTCTTTGGACTTGGGTAGCTTTGTGATGAAGTCTATTGACACGTCTTCCCACAGGCCTCTTGGTATCGTGTTCGGATGTCCTTCTCCATATAGCTTATGTCTTCCATGTTTGTTTTTCTGGCATAGTAGACACTTGCTGATGTAGTTTGTGACATGTTGTCAGAGGTTAATGACATTATTCCCTGCCTGTTAGATAAGGTCTGTGGTCTTGGAGATTCCTGGGTGACCATGTGCTGGATTATCGTGGTAGTTCCTTATTAGTTCTTCAGTGTCTTCTGCCATGAGCTTGTTGATCTGTGGTTGAGGTACCAGGTTTCCTTGCTGGTCCTGCTGTAAGATTGTTCCTT
Organism: Lichina pygmaea; assembly: GCA_963422465.1. NCBI lineage: Eukaryota > Fungi > Ascomycota > Lichinomycetes > Lichinales > Lichinaceae > Lichina > Lichina pygmaea. The sequence goes on from OY730173.1 coordinate 89,573, forward strand.
GGCATTCATCATCTTCTATGTGGTTTTTTTGTCAGCTTAGTGCGTCTGCTCTCCCATTGTCTTGTCCAGGGGTGTACAAGATCTTGAACTTGTGTTGCCCTGGGAGTTCAGCCCATCTGACTTGCTGTCTGTTCAGCTTCTTGGTTGTTGTGAACATTGTCAGATTCTTGTGGTCTGTGAGAACAGTGAGTTCAGAACTGCTTTCCGCGTACAGTCTCCAGTGTTCGAGTGCGTTGACAACTGCCAGTAGCTCTTTGTCATAGATATCATAGTTTTGTTCTGCTTGTGTTATTTTTTGTGAGTAGTAGGCAACTGGGTGCCACTTGCCATCTGCCTGTTGGCATAGACATGCTCCCACTGCCTGATCTGAAGTGTCTGTCTCAATTTGTGTTGGTTGGCCTGTCTTGAAGTTGAGGAGAAATGGTTCCTTGGCGCAAGTGTCCTTGAGCTGTTAGAATACTTTTTGTTATCTCTCTGTCCACCAGTACTCCATGTCCTTCTTTGTGAGTTCTGTCAGTGGTGTTGCCATCTGTGAGTAGTTCTTTATGAACTGTCAGTTGAAGTTGGCAAATCCTAGGAAGGCTTGTACTTCCTTAACTGATGTCAGTGTTGGCCATTGCTGAATCACTTTGATTTTCTCAGGGTCAATCTTGATCTCTTCAATCCCTATGACATATCTGAGGAATTCAACTTCCAGTTTGTTGAACTCGCATTTCTTTGGGTTGAGCTTGAGCCCTGCCTGTTGTAGGTATCGTAGAACATCCTTCACGTGTTTGGTATGTTCCTGTTGCGTGTTCGAGTAGACAAGAATGTTGTCCAGGTAGACGATAGCTGTTTGGTCCAGGTGTGCTCTGATGATGTTGTTGATCAATGCTTGACATGTTGCTGGTGCGTTTGTGAGTCTGAATAGCATAACCAGATACTTGTAGTGTCTGTATCAGGTTCTGAAGGCTGTCTTCCATTCTTCTTCTTCTTTCATGCGTATCAGGTTGTATGCTCCTTTCAAGTCCAGCTTGGTAAAGATTGTAGCTTGGCTGATCCTGTCTTGCAATTTGTTCGCATTTGGCAACAGATATCAGTTCTTGATGGTAATGTTGTTGAGTTTCCTGTAATCTACACAAAGTCAAAGACTTCTGTCTTTCTTTGGTACAAATAGTATCAGGTATCCTGCTGGTGATTGAGATTCTTGAATGAAACCCTTTTTCAGGTTTTCCTCCAGGTACTCACGAAGTACTTGGAGCTCTTTCTCTGATAACTGGTAAATTAGTCCAAATCCTGGCTCTGTCCCTTGTTGCAACTTGATCTCATGATCCCAAGGTTGGTGCTTAGGCAACACTACTGTCATTGTCTCTTCCTGAAAGAGGTTATCATACCCAGGTCAGTACTCTTCAGAGATCTCCAGAGGGTTAACAACTTCCTCTCTCTTCATCTCTGACTGTTTGGCCACCTGGTTCTGGGGTGTGCCTGTCAAGGCAGACCTCTTCTCTTGAGAGTTGTCCTTTCTGTCAGTGAGGTTCCACTGAGGACTCCTTCTCTCATCTGTCCACACCTTCTGCGGCTGGTAACAGGTCCGAGCTGCGTTGTTAGTGCAGTTCCTAAACATGAGTACTCCTGTCCTCCAGTTAACAACTGGGTTGTGCTTCTTTAGCCAAGGCATCCCCAAATAGATATCCTGAGTGGCCAACTCAACAATATCAAGGTGGATCCTTTCAGTATAGTGTCCAGTAACTATTTCTATTGGCTGCGTCTCATGGCAGACTAGCTCTGTCTGTCCATTTGCTATTGCGAGCTGATAGGGCTGCTGCTTGCGTCTCCTTCCAGTGCTGAGGGTGTTGTAAAGTTGTCTCAAGATGTAGTTTCCACTGGCTCCAGAGTCAACAAGTGTGTATGTCCGTACTGGTGTGTTGGTGTGTAGTGACACAGGCAATCACAGGTGCTTTGTGTTGCTAGGGGTCATGTTGTTGAGCTCCCGATGTTACCCCTTGACAAGGGAGTTCAGTCTTTTCCTGATTGAAGTGTCTTTCCACTGACTGGGCAATGGGTCCAGCCATTCCCATCAGTCCTGAGGAATCTGTTCATGAATTTGTCTTGCTGATGCTTGTCACATCCAGGCTTGAGGCAGTACTGCCAATTGTTGACGTAGCAGTTGTGGTTGTTGCCTTGCTGTAGGAACATGAGGTGTTCGTGCCAATCATGTGTGTGCCCGGGGAATGTGGTGTGTTGGTGTTTGTCCCAAAGATGGATCTCACACACATCCTTCTCGCAATTGATCCAATACTTGTGGCAGGTGGCGTGGTAGGGTGAATGTCCTCTGTACCTTTGTAGTTGTTTGTGGTAGGTGCAGTAGTGCTTTGTGCAAAACCTCCACTGTAGTTCACTGTGCTGTAGATTTCATGGGTCCATGCTGTAAGTATAGCTTCCTTGTGGTATTTCTTCTTTGATAGACGCGGGTTCATCTTGGTCCCTATCAGAGGTGGTTAAGGGCTCCTGTCCCTTGTCCTGACCTGTCTGTTCTGGTAGGTCCTTGCCTCCTGATGTTGCCAGTTGGTGGGCTGCTTCCAATGTCTGATTGTAGTTGTCCTATTGTTTGAGGGATAGCTGAGCCTCTCCTGGTGGGTCCTCTGGCTTGATGACATTCCAGTCTCCATCAAGTGTATTAAGTTGCTGTCAGTGCACCTTGTTCTTTGAACAACAGTCTTTCACTATGTGGTCTAGCTTGCCACAGGCATAGCACTTCAGTGCTTTCCCCTTTTTGTTGTTCCTTCCCTTTGTGAACCTTCTCTTGTGGTGGACTGCATCCAGTTCCATAGGTGCATAGCTATATAGGTCATGTGGCAGTGCCTTGTTAGGTGGCTTGTAGTGGTTGCTCACATGCCATGTGGGGTGGCTGTATCCTCTGTCATAGTGTTTCTCTATTGCTCACTTGAATAGTTTGTTATTGATGTTGATTGCTTGTGTGATGAGTTTGTCCAGTGTGTTGACTGCTCGTCTGTCAAAGGTGATTTCATCCTCCATGTTTTCCTTGAGTCTATGTCAGTACATGACTATCAGGGTATTGTTGTCCCAGTCAGTCAGTACTGAGTATTGTTTGAACTGCGTGGTGTACTCTGCGGCTGAGTGTTGTTGCTTGATGTGCTGGATCATTCGTATAGCCACTTTGTCTTTGTTAGATGGTCCAAGGATCCTTTTGATCTTGTCCTTGAATTGTGTCCATTTTGTCATCTATTCTGTTGTGCTGTCGTGGTCTCTGTTTCCTGAGAGATGTTTGTTGACGTAGAGCTTGATCCATTGATAAGCATTACCTCTCATATAAGTGGTTATGAAGAGGGGCCACTTTTCCTTAGGCAGCTTTGTCTCTGGTTGGAATTGAAAGTAGACTTGGAGTTGCATAAGCCAGTCATCAACCTTGTTTCTTTTGCTGTAGAACAGGTCTGGCTTGGTGACACTAATCTTTCCATCTGGGAAGTTGGGGTTGGTTGCTCCTGAGGTACTCATCCTTGAGGGTCTTCAAAGTGTTGCGGTCTGTACTGTACTATCCTATCCGAGTATAGGATTAGGGCGAAAGATGGAAGGCGAGTTGGTTCTCGCAGGAGAGGAGTGTCAAGGAGTGTGAAGGGGTTTGGTGGAACATGGTGGTGGTGACACCTGATCAATAGCTTTGTACAAAAGGATTGTATTGAAGTAGATCTAGTTGTCTGGATCACAACATAAGTTGAAGATGATTGTTCCATAAGAGAACTATCACTGGACTATATAGTGCTGGCCTGTCAAGACAATCAAGATTGTCTTGACAGTCTTGATGTCAAGATGGGTGAGATTGTCTTGACAGTCCCACTATGTTATACACCCTGCGTCAAGACTGGTGAGATTGTCTTGATGCTTCATGCATCCTGTGTCAAGACTGGTGAGATTGTCTTGATGCTTCATGCATCCTGTGTTGAGACTGGTGAGATTGTCTTGATGCTTCATGCATGCTGTGTCAAGACTCCTGTGTGTCTTGACAGTCACGTGACCCCTTGTTGGTTGGTCACTTGACTTCCATGGTGTCCTCTTGCCTGGCCCGCGGCCTGATTGCCTATAAATGAGTGGCTCCCATCCCCTGGGTCGTAACATGTGTTCAGCCTGGAGAGCTAATCTTTCTGGACTCTTGGGGGGTCTTTATGCAGATGCCCAAGGGGGGGAGTCTTCCCCAAAGAGTATTGTTCTTTTGCGTGGACAAGCTCCTTGCTTAGCTCCTGCTTGTCCACCAGACAAGCTCCTTGCTTAGCTCCTGCTTGTCCACCAGACAAGCTCCTCACTTAGCTCCTGCTCATCCACCAGACAAGCTCCTCACTTAGCTCTTGCTTGTCCACTGGACTGGTCAGATGTTGTTCTGTATGACTAACACTCCTCCCTCACTTACCTAGGCTGTTCTGGCCTAGACCTTAACACTATCCTCTCTCTCCAAGAGTTCTGTCCCCAGATCCTTTTTCTTCCTACCCCTCTTTTGTCATGAACTGAGATCAGACAACTTGAACTTGTTGTCGCAGTTCTCTTTCTTGTTGTATTGGCAAAATAGACAAGGAATCAAAAATCACATGCAGTGCTTGTTGTCATGACCACACTAAGTTTGTCGTGAGTTCTGCATTGTCTTTTTGTTGTCAGTGTGTCAAGAAGGGTTGTCACTGTGACCTTCATCTCTCAGAATCAGAATGGAAGAATATGGAACTTGAGTGCAAGCAGCTCAAGACTCAGCTGCGAGAGACTGACAACCAATTGTCAAAGTTGCTTCCCCAGCAGATCCACCTCTGCCAGCAGCTGGGTTATCTCTCACAGAAGAAGGCTGATGCTATCTGTCGTGAGCTGTCAGCCATCAAGGATCAAGAGTCTCTTGATCCTCAGGAGCAAGAGACTCTCTGTGTTATCTGTGAACAGAAGGCCAGTCAGGCTGCCACTCCACTGTTCTTTGAGGATGTCTTCTCTTCAGAGACTTTGGCTTCTCTTGAGCTGTTGTCCCTGTCAGACCTGGTCACTGTGGGTTTGCTCAGTGGTAATCCACCAGCTTCTGGTTCATCACAGGGCTGAAGTTCTTGGTTGGTTCCCATGAATTCTCCTCTTTGTCAAACCCTAACCACTTCACCAGGTACTCAGTTTTCTGTCTGTTTCTTCAACTATCCAGAATCCTTTCAACATCGTACTCTTCTTCATCATCCTTGAAGTTCTATTCTGTCTCAATCTCTGTGTCACTGGGTGCTGGTTTGAGTAGCAAGACATGGAATACTCAGTGTATCCTTGCTTTTTGTGGTAGTCTCAGTTGATAGTTGACTTTCCCAGTGCACTTCTCAATTTTGAATAGTCTGATTTGTACATAGTCCAGCTTTTTGCTCAGTCACTTCAAGCACAGGTTTTTTGTTGATAGGTAGACCTTATCCTCTTTTTCCAGGGTTGGTCTCTTCAACCTTTTATTATGTAGTTGGCGGGTGGTGGTGTTCTGGGCACAGTTGATTATTGTTTTCATCATCTTGTGCATAGTAGCAAGTTTGTTAACATTGACAATATTACCTTCTGCTGTTGCCTGCCATCAGAGGTTTCTTCCATAGTTTGCAAAGAACAGTGTTATCCCTGTCACACTGTGTTGCTGGTTGTTGTACACAAACTAGACTATTGGTAGCAGTTCCACCCAGTTATCCTGCTAGTGGTTAACGTAGTATTGTAGATACTGCTCCATTGTCTGGTTTGTCCACTCAGTTTGTCTGTCAGTTTGTGGGTGGTAGGCTGTTGACATCCTTGTATCAATGCCAAGTTGCCTTGTCTATGTGTTCTAGAATTTCAAGGTGAAGAGTTTGTCTTGATCTGAGATGATTGTTTTTGGTAGTCCTTGGTGACTTACCAACTTTTTGAGTAGGACACTCGCAAGTTTGTTCGTGGTTCCTGACTCTTTCCACAGGACTAGGTGGGTGTATTTGGTGAGCTTGTCAACAACTACCAAAATACTATTGTATACCACCTTTGTTGCTGGATCTGTTGACTTTGGCAACTTGACCACAAAATCCATCATGATAGTTTCCTATAGTGTCTTGGGTAGATCTATTTGCTGTGCCTACCCGTAGGGCTTATGTCTTGATAGTTTGTTCTTCGCACACTGTTCACAGTTGTGGATAAACTCTGTCACTTTGCACTTCATTCTGTTGAAGTGGTAGTTTCTTTGGATTTTCTCCAAGGTTTTATCTTGCCTGAGGTGTCTGTGCAAAAACCTGTCATGGTGCCTCCAGATCACCTCCTCTTGTGCTCTTTCTGGCACAATTTCCTTTTTGTTTGCCACCTTGTGGCCAAGGGTAAGGAGTGGACTCTTTGTTTCAGTTGTTGCCAGTTGGGGTTAGGCATAGACCAGGGTTTATCCTTTTGTTGCTAGGATTGGGTGTTCCTCTGTTGTTTTCTTGTCCATCAGGTCTGGTCACCTGCTGAGTACGTCCACTTGAGCATTTTCAGTACTTTTCCAGTAGAGGATTTGAAAGTTGTATGATGCCAACAACTCTGCCCATCGAACTTGTTGTCAGTTTAGCTTCTTTGTTGTTGTGAAGTAAGCTAAGTTCTTGTGGTCTGAGTACATGTCTATTATGTATTTTGCCCTCTCCAAGTAAGGTCTCTATTCTTGGAATACATCAACAATTGCTAACAGCTCTTTGTCATGAACATCATATCTCAGTTCTGGGCCAGAGAACTTTCTTGATCAGTACACAACAGGGTGTAAGTGGTTGTCAGTGTCTGGTTGACACAAGCAGGATCCCAATGCTTGGTCTGAGGCATCAGTCTCCAAAATAATCCTTTTCTCAGGGTTGAATGATGCTAAAATAGGTGTGGAGATGAATTTGTTCTTCAACTCCTGGAAGGCCACTTGTTGGCTCTCCCCCCACCTGAAAGATTTGTTCTTTCTGGTTAACTCCATCAAGACTGCTGCTGTTCTTGAGTAGTCCTTGATGAATCATCAGTAGAAGTTTGCAAATCCTAGGAAGGATTGTACTTCTTTGAGGTTTTTGGGTGTTGGCTAGTCTTGTACTACTGCTGTCTTTGTGTTGTCTATTCAGATTCCTTCTGTTGTTAGGATTGACCCTAAATATTCCACTTCTTTTGTGTAGAAAACACTTTTATCAAGGTGTAACCTCATGCCTGCTTTCTGGAGTGCATGTAGGATCTTCTTGACATGCTGTTTATACTCCTCCAAGGTTCCATTGGTGTATACCAAGACGTCATCAATGTAGGTGGTGATAAATATGTTCAGGTATTATCAGAGGACAGTGTTAATAAGTGATTGGAATATCACCAGTGTATTCATAAGGCTGAATGGTATCACAGTATACTTGTAACACCCGTATCTTGTATGAAAGGCTGTCTTCCATTCTTTGCTGTCTTTCATCCTAACCAGGTTGAAAGTGTCTTGAATATCAAACTTGGTAAACTATTTGGCTCCTTGGATCCAGTCCTGGATTTCTGATATCAATGGCAGTGGGTAGCAGTTTTTCACTGTGATTGCATTTAGCCACCGATAATCAACACACAGTCGAAATTTGCTGTCTTTCTTTAGCACAAACAATATCAGGTATCCAGCTGGTGATGTTGAAGGTCTTATGAACCTTTTCACTAGGTTCTTGTTCAGGTAGTCTCTCAGGGCCTCAAGCTCTTTTGCTGACAGAGTGTAGATAGGGCTATGTGTGGGTTTTTTTCTGTCTTCTAGCAGAATCTTGTGGTCCCACTCCTGATGTTCTGGGAGTGTCACAATCACTGTTTCTTTGAATATCTCCTGGTATTCTTTATACTCACTTGGCAACTGCGGTGCCTGAGTCTTGCCCACAGTGTCTTGCGTAGTGCAAAGTTGTTATGTTCAGAGTTTCATCCAGGCCACACAGACCTCCCTGCACTGGTGGTGTTTTTTGCACTGTGTCAGTGAGATTTCTTTAATCATCACTCCTGGTTCTGACTTGACCAGTGTCTTATCTGGAAAGACTAGTTACCTTCTTTTCCAGTCAATCCTTGGGTTTTGTTTTTCCAACCACAGAAGTCCCAATATAACTTTGTGTGGTATTCAGACCAAGTTGAAGTCCTCTGTTCTGATTGTTGTGCCATGGACACTCAGTCTCAGACTCTTGGTCTTCTTTATCACTTGTTCTTTGTCTTTGGAGAGTGGTGTTCCATCCACTACTGTCAACTGGTAAGAGTCTTTTTTGCCTTGGACTGGAACCTTATTTCTTCTGGCAAAACTTTCTGACATGAAGTTGCCAGTCACACCAGAGTTGATCATGGCCTTAGCCAACTACCCATTGACTCTGATCTTGATGTGAAAGTGTAGGCTGCAGGCTGTTATGTCAAGGCTCAGCTTGACTTCTTCCTCCTGGAGTGTTGTCTTGCCTGCTCTTCTGACCCTAGTTTTGAAGAGTGCTGCTAGTTTTTTGAGCTGCCTAGACTCTGGGCCTGACACTCTACTGTGTGTTGTTTGCATCGTGTGGTGAGGCATTGTTCCCACAGGTCTTGGTTGCAATCATCTTGTTCAGGGTTGACTCTTTGGATGTGCATATTCCATCATGCTTCCACCTCAGACCCTGGGAACCACATCTTCTTTCTTTTCTCTAGAAGGTGTTCCTTGCAGTGGTTGTCTTCGCACACCTTCCAATAAGGTTGTCTGCAGGCTGCTGTAGTAGTCTGGTGTAGGTCTACTTGTGTGGTGATGTCTCTGACCTGTGTGATGCTGAGAGTATCATCAACCCATCATGACACTTGTGTTTCCCCTATTTCTGATAGGGTTGTGTCCTGTCATTGAAGGACAGGTTTGTCGGGGACTGGTGGTGGCTGGGCTTCTTTGTCGTCAACCTATTCCTCTATGTAGCTGGTTGTGTTGAACTCGGAGATCAGGTCTTCCTCTCAGTGGATTCTGTTGACTTTCCTCTGGACCTTGTTGAGGTGATCCAAGGTTTCTTGAAGTATGTTCTCAAGTTTTTCAGCATGTTGTCAGAGGTCATCTTCCTCTCTGAGGAGTGCTGCCTCAGGGTGATTGTGGGGTAGTGTGCCTTGGGGAGCCCTCTGGGGCTCCTCCATCTCTCTGCCTTTCCAGGCACTTGTGGTGTTCAACTGCTTCAATCTGCTCTTCTTGTTCTTCTTCTTGCTTCTGCAGTTCACTGCAAGGTAGTCTACTTTCTAACAGTTGTAACACTTCTGTGTCTTCTTCTTTTGTGGTTCCACTGCATTGATTTCCATAGGTACCAAGCTGTAGTTATCTTTGACAGGTGTTGGCTTTTTCTTCACCCATAGTTTCATCTGCTTGCCTCACTTCTCAAGCTCTCTCTTGAACTGTCAGTTGTCAATACAAGCTGCAGTCTTGATCATTTTGTAGAGCTTGGTTGGTCAGTCTCCTTGTGCAATATTGTCCTTGACTTGTTCCTTGAGACCTTGGTAGAATAGCACTGTTAGTGCACTATCCTCTCACTGGGTTCTCACTGCTAGTTGTTGGAACTTCACCGTGAACTCCAATGCTAATCCTGTTTGCCACAGTGCTTGGAGCTTTCGTTCTGCATCCCTTTTCTTGTCAAGAATCTCAAACATCTTTCTCATAGCTGTCTTAAAGGTTTTCAAGCTTCCCATGACCTGTCAGGTATTATCTTCTTGCTTCTTGGGGTCTGCCTGATTGTCTAGGTAATCTCTTAAGTAGATGTTGAATCAAGCAAAGGCTGGTCCTTCCAGGTAGGAGGCTGCGAATAGCACCTTCTCCTGGTCTGTTGGGAACTGGGCTGTGTTGAACTTATAGTAAAGCTCCAGTTGTGAGAAGAACAACTCCAGTCCTCCCCTGGATCCATCATACCTCTTCAGGGCACCTACCTTCAAGGGCTTTGGGGGTAGGTTAACAATAGGTGCTGCCTGGACAGTCTGGGCCTGAGCCACCTGAGCAGTCTGGGCTTGAGCTATCTGGGAAGGGGTAGGGCTTTGTGAATCCACTATCATATCAAGTCAGTGTCCTATATGTTAGAGGCTGAAACTGTTAAAGGCCAGGCTGGGTTCACACAGAAGCCAGTACAGTCTGTTGCTTTGCAGGGTGGATTCTAGACAGGGACTTGATAGGTGAATAGACAGGTGAGTAACTCTTCCCTGTACTATTGTTCTTATACAATGTGTTCAGCCTGGAGAACTAATCCCTCCAAGCTCTTGGGGGATCTTTATGCAGATGCCCAAGGGGGGGGGTCTTCCCCAAGAGGTATCATCCTTTTGCGTGGACAAGCTCCTTGCTTAGCTTCTGCTTGTGCACCAGACAAGCTCCTCACTTAGCTCCTGCTTGTCCACCAGACAAGCTCCTCACTTAGCTCTTGCTTGTCCACCGGACTGGTGAGATGTTGTTCTGTATGACTAACACTTCTCCCTCACTTACCTAGACTGTTCCGGCCTAGGCCTTAACATCTAGAGAGAGAAGACTAGCAACCATTCCTTCTTTCCAGATCTTTTCTACCTGGGAGGTCAGAAGAAAAAGTGCTGATTCTGTTGATCTTCCTTTTCTGAATCCTATCTGGATTTCTGGCAAGAGATTTTCTTTCTCAGCTAGTTCACTTAGTCTTGCAGCTGCAATAGCTTCTATTAGCTTCCCAATTGTATTCAGGAGAGCTATAGGGCACTATGCTTTTGCTTGACAGTAGGATCTCTTGCCAGGTTTCCTTAGGCAGATTGTCTTGGCTGACTTATACCTCTCTGGAAAGTATTCCAGTCTCCAGCAAGCCTCCAAAACCTTAGCAATTCTTTTGTTGAAAGGGTCTCCCAGTGCCCTTAGAAATCTATTTGGTAGAGTATCTTGGCCTGGTGCTGAGAGAGATTTTTTCTTCTTTAGAACCTCTTGTACTTCTTCCTTTGAGACTTCTTGGGATTTTTTTTTTTTTTTTTATTTTTATTTGATTCTTACACTGGTAGTAGCTTTACAGCCATGCAGATCTTCTAGCTAATAGTGAACTCCTTCAGAAAACCTTTGAAGGGATAAAAACTGAAGGCAGGGTGTGACTAGGGAATGTAACAAAAGGAATCTTGAAGTTTCTGGTAAGAGAAGAGAATCTAGGTATTGGATTGGGAATAGTGGAGTTTGAAAGCTAGATTAAACTGGTTTAGTCTTTTCAAAAACATAAACCAGTACAAGAACTTCTGTAGTAGCTCTGGGTTTGAAATAATAGTGGTGAAGTCTTGGGGATTAAAAGAGACTTGTTGTCTTTGTCTTGAATAAAGAGAGCATGAAGAGGTGATATGTTTTGCAGTTTCTTCTGCTTGGCCACACACACATAGTGGGGTAGGGAAGTCAGGAGCTCCAGCTCTGAAAAGAAAACTTGCCAGACCAATTCTTCCAGTGAAAAAACTCTTCCCAGTACCACTACGTTCAAGGACCATCACTTCTGATAATCACCGGACTTTGTCAGAAGTTCTGGAAACCAAGCGAGTATCTGTTGGGAACCACCAAAACCTTAAGGTGAAAACCCATCACTTTGGGTAACCCAGCTTGTTTGTCAAAAGTTGTGATCTCTGAATCTTCGATCTTCAACTTCAACAACCAACAGACTATCTATAACAAGGCAGAGAGTGGCCAGTGGGATTCTGAAAGACTGGGGACAGGCCCCAAGTACCTAGGAACACTCAGTCTTGGGGTGTGGTCCCAGGATTGAGCAAGTACTCCCAGTCAGACAGATAACAGCTTGAACTTCTCTCAAGAGAAACATCTAGCATCAAGGAGATCAGGGCTCCCAGGATAAGAGAAATAGTTTAGAGCTTGCCTCTAGTGCTGGTAGAGTTGAAAAACTCTAGGAAAGCTCAGGCAGGGGGTGTGGTCTCCAGCTTGAGTTAATACAGCCAGATTTCCCTAGAGTCTAGTTGGAAAAGACTGCCCAGGAAAGTACAGTCTTGGGGAGTGGTCCCAGGATTGTGCAATTACTGCTAGGAACCAGGTGACCCTTTGTGAACAACCCACTGTGCAGGTTACCTACCCTATGCCTGTCAAAAAGAAGAAACCGGACTCCTCCCAGAACACTACCAGAAAAACAACACCTTCTCCAACAATGCCAGCTCCCAGTTCTGCTGGTACTCAGCCTAGTTCTTCTACCCCCTATCCAGCTCTCCAGAATGACTACAACCTACTGGACTCATGGCTCAAGACTCAAGCTACCCCAGAATCTGTACTGAAAAGCTGGGAGAATATTAAGAAAAACTCTTGTACTAATGAAGCCCAGTCCACCAAAACCCAGTCTCTCCCCACTGGTCTGACCAACAAGATTTTCCAGGAGCTGGAGAATATTAGCAAGCGGCTAGACAAGCAAGAATCCAAGCCATCATATGCCCAGGCTGTTCAGAAACATATCCCAGCTCAAATCCCTCTAGCTCCAAGGATTCTGAAGGAAGTTCTTGTCCACCCTGGTAACCAGACACCTGATATGGCCAACAGGACTCACATCCAGCTTTTTCAAGCTCTCCAAGACAGACTCCCCAGTCCCTATAATAAACAAGTCAGAGCAGTGAGAAAACTTCCCTCAGGGGACATTCTTATTAACACTGAAACCCAAGAGACTAAGAGTTTTCTGGAGAAAGACTCTGCCTGGATATCAGCTATTTTTACCAAGGAAGCAACTATCCAACCCAAGAGATTCCCAGTGTTGATTCATGGAGTCAGAACCACAGACATCCAGCCAGAAAACCTGGAAAAAACTCGCCAGACTATCCAGAACAGCAACCCATCCCTGAGCAAGCAAATCACTATTCTAAGAGCCTACTGGTCAAAGAAGGCTATAGCTCAAAAGAAACCAGTTACTTCACTCCACCTGGATCTGGCCACCCCGGAACAGGCCAATCTTCTAATTGAGAGTGGAGTAGTGCTGGGCCACAGATTGCATGAGGCAGAGCCTTTTCTGGCTAACACAGTGGTGGCACAATGCTTCAAGTGCTTTGGGTATGGACACCAAGCTCGCCTGTGCAGGAATCAAGCTGTATGTGGTGCCTGTGGAGGCCAGCATGAAAGAAGAACCTGCCAAATCCCTGAGCAACTGCTAAAGCCAAAATGCAGCAACTGCAAAGGAGCTCACCCAGCCTGGGCTAGCACATGCCCAGTACGCCAAGAAGCAGTCAAGAAGGCAAGAGAGGCATGGATTTCCCGCCCAGGGAAGTATGAGATCTCCACTGCTACCACTGTCCCAGTCACACAGTCTCCAGTTACTTTCCCCTTCATACAGACTCTTCCAGGGGGAAAAAGACGGAAAACCACAGAGCCAACTAGAAGCTCAGAGAGACTCAGAGGAGGGTCTCCAGAAGTGCAAATTCTGTCTACAAGATCAACAAACACAGGGGGAAAGCAGTCAGTCAACCCCTTCAAGATCTTTGAAGATGAAATGTCTACATGAAGAATACAAAGTTCACACTTCTTCAATACAATGTGCAGAAAAGCCAATCAGTCCAAGAGCTACTTCTAGCAACCCCAACTCTTCAAGAAGTAGATATTATTGCACTTCAAGAACCCTGGAAGAATCCTCACCTTCAAACCAGCACCTCAACTGTTTTTTCTTCTTTTCTTCCTTTATATTCTCCAGAGATTGGTAGAACTCTTTTTCTTATTAACAAAAACCTGAATCTGTCATCTCTCCACCCTACTTTCTGGAGTAAAGACTTTGTTTCTCTTGAAATTCATCTGGAAAACACCTCTACTTCTCTGTGGGTGTATAATCTATACTTCACTCCCTCAAGTCAAGAGAACTACCTACAAGCATCAGAAGCTCTTCTCTGTCTACTCCAAAATGTTTTACAAGCAAAAGGGCAGCATATTCTTCTTACAGACTCAAATCTTCACCACCCTGACTGGTCAAAGAAAAGAAGACTATATTCTGACACTGCACACAAGTTCCAAACTCTAATGAAAAACTCAAATCTGGAGTTAGCTATTGCACCTTTTACACCCACAAGAGCTAGATCTCTTTCCCACAAACCCTGTTCACCTATTGATCTTTCCTTTATATCTTCTTCTCTTTCTAACTCTCTAATCTTTTCTAAAATTGCTTTGCAGTTCTTTCATGGGTCTGACCACAGACCTGTGCTAACTAGCCTGGACCTGGACTCACCAAGAAAAACCTGGAAGCCAGAAAGGAACTGGAAAACACTGGACACAAACCTGGCAAAACAAGAGTGTAATAATTTGCAGCTGCCCTTCCACTTTCAAGATAAACATGAAGTGGATGAGTACTTGGAATATCTTAACCACTTTCTCCAAGAAATAGCAGACAGATGCACAGAACTCCAGAAGCAATCTAGCCACTCAGTCCCCTGGTGGAACCAAGAGATCCAAACTAAAGTTAAGCAGGAAAGAAGAATAAGAAGACAAGTGCTCAGAGGACAGGCAAGCCAAGAAGAGCTAGAAGAAGCAACTAAGCTCAAGAAGAAAGCTGTCAGAGAAGGCAAACAGAACACCTTCAGAAAACAAGTCCATGAGCTAGCCAGTTCCTCAAAATTCTGGAAGCTTGCAAAGTGGGGAAAATCAAAAGCTAACAAGACCCCTGATCTTCCTCTGGTCCCTGATCTGGAGACTCAAGAAGGACTAGCCAAAAGCTTTGAGGAGAAGACAAAATCTTTCTCAGCTCAATTCTTTCCAGAAGCACGTGTCCCAGAACCAAGTACAGAAAGTCACCAGAGTACCCCAGAGATCCAGCTTTCCCAGGAGGTTACCACTGAAGAAGTGGAGCAAATTCTGAACAAGAAGAAACCTTTTACAGCAGGAGGAAAAGACAAGCTGCCAAATGGATTTCTGAAAGCTCTGGGTCCCAAGTTCTGCCAAGCTATAGCTGTTCTCACATCAACATGCTGGAGACTGGAATACTTTCCAGAGAAATTCAAGAATGCAAAAACAGTCTGTCTAAGAAAACCTGGCAAGGGAATCTATAACCAAGCTAAAGCCTGGCGCCCTATAGCTCTGCTAAACACAACTGGCAAGCTGATGGAAGCTATTACAGCAGCCAGACTAAGCAAGGTAGCAGAAGAGGCTAAACTCTTGCCAGAAATCCAGATGGGGTTCAGGAAAGGCAGATCAACTGAATCAGCACTTTTCCTTCTAACTTCCCAAGTGGAAAAAGTCTGGAAAGAAGGCATGGTTGCATCTCTACTTTCTCTGGACATCTCAGGAGCATATGACAGAGTTCTTCCAGAGATTCTTCAAAAGATTCTGGAGAGAAAAGGAATCCCTCTCTGGCTAACTTCTTGGATCTTCTCTTTCTGTACCAGACGTACCACCACCCTAGTTTTTGATGACTCTGAGTCCTCTTCTATTCCTATTCACTGTGGAGTTCCCCAAGGTTCCCCTTTGTCTCCTATTCTTTTTCTATTCTATATTTCTGAACTTCATGAGACTGTACATTCTCCTACTACTGGTGTTTCTGCTCTGGGATTTGCAGATGATACAAATCTGCTTGCATTTGGACACTCTCTTAAAAGCAACCTTCTGAAGTTGAAGAATACACATCTTAAATGTCTATCTTGGGCTGCAAGACATGGAATGGTCTTCTCTCCTGAGAAATATGAAATACTTCATTTTTCCAGAAGAAGATCAGACAATCTGCAGCTCAAGCTTAGACTTGGGAATGTGATTCTAAAACCAAAAGAAGAAGTGCGAGTATTGGGAGTGTACCTGGATGCCAAACTCCACTGGCACAAACACCAGAGAATTATTCTTCAAAAAGCACAAAAAGCACTATCTTCTCTTTCTAGAACCTCTTACTCCACCTGGGGCTTTCCAGTTCTCACAGCACGCCTTGTGTACACTGCAATACTCAGATCTGTACTGAGCTATGCAGTGGGAATTTGGTTCAACCCACTCAGAAAATCCTCTAATATTTCCTCTCTTATCATATTCCAAAACAAATGTCTGAGACTTATTGGGGGTGCTTTCAAAGCCACTCCTTCTTTTCTATTAGAGAGTGAGCTTTTTCTTTTACCTCTAGATCTCTATTTTAAATTTCGCACAGCTTGTTTTCTATCTTCTATCCAAACCTCCTCTCTGAAAGACTTTCTTGACAGTACCTTTGCTACTATTTCTTCCTATGCTTCTTCACTGAGGAAACCTTTAAAGAAATCCTCAACTATCTCTCCTAATTGGAAGTTCACTTGGTTAAGTCAAATAACTACTAACCAGGCTAGTTCAAAGAAAGAACTACAAATACTCTTTACTAAAGAGTGGGAAAACCAATGGGAGGAGAAGAAAAGAAAAGGCTATGCTGGATGGCAGGTGTTTTGCCAAAAACCTCACTACAACAACCTAAAGCTCTACAAAGAGCTACAGAAAGCTGAGGCAAGTCTACTACTGCAAACCAGAACTGGGAGAATTGGTCTAGCAAGTTTTCTTTTCAGAGCTGGAGTCCCTGACTTTCCTACCCCCCTATGCATGTGTGGTCAAGCAGAAGAGACAGTAAAGCATATCACCTCTTCATGCTCTCTCTACTCAAGTCAAAGACAACATGCTCTCTTTAACCCCCAAGATTTCACTACTATTATTTCAAACCCAGAGCTTCTACAGAAGTTTCTGTACTGGTTTATGTCTTTGAAAAGACTAAACCAATTTAATCTGGCTTTCAAACTTCACTATTCACACTCCAACATCTAGAAGCTTTTCCTACCAGACACTACAAGATTTCCTTTTGCTACACTTTCTAGTCACCTCCCTGTCTTCAGTTTTTATTCCTTTAAAGGTTTTCTGAAGAAGTCCACTATTAGCTGGAAGATCTGCATGGCTGTAAAGCTACAAACAGTGTAAGAATCAAATCAAAAAAAAAAATTCTTCCAGTCCTGATTTGCAGTAGCAGACTTGCCTCAGCTTTCTGTAACTCTTTGTAGAGCTTCAGATTGTTTTTGTGTGGCTTTTGACAGAAAGTCTGCCAGCCTGGATAGCTTCTTCTTTTCTTCTCTTCCTATTGGTCTTCCCACTCTTTAGTAAAGAGCTTTTGTAGTTCTTTCTTTGAACTAGCCTGGTTAGTAGTTATTTGACTTAACCAAGTGAATTTCCACTTAGGAGAGATAGTTGAGGATTCCTTTAAAGGTTTCTTCAAGAGAGAGGCATAGCTGGAAATAGTGGAAAAGATACTGTCAAGAAAGTATTTGAGAGGGGAGTTTTGAATAGAAGAAAGAAAACAGGCAGTGCGAAATTTAAAGTATAGGTCTAGAGGTAGAAGAAAAAGCTCACTCTCTAATAGAAAAGAAGGAGTGGCTTTGAAGGCACCCCCAATAAGTCTTAGGCATCTGTTTTGAAATGAAACAAGAGAAGAGATATTGGAGGATTTTCTTAGAGGGTTAAACCAGATCCCCACTGCATAGCTCAGTAGAGATCTCAGTATAGCAGTGTACACCAGACGTGATGTGTGAACTGGAAAGCCTCAAGTAGAATAGGAAGTTCTAGAAAGAGAAGAGAGTGCTTTCTGTGCTTTTTGAAGAATAATCCTCTGGTGTTTGTGCCAGTGGAGCTTTGCATCTAGGTACACTCCAAGTACTCGCACTTCTTCTTTTGGTTTGAGAATCACATTCCCCAGTCTGAGCTTGAGCTGAAGATTGTCTGATCTTCTTCTGGAAAAATGAAGTATTTTATATTTCTCTGGTGAGAAGACTATTCCATGTCTTGTAGCCCAGGATAGACATTTGTGGTGTGTTCTTTAACTTCAGAAGGTTACTTTTCAAGGAGTGACCAAAAGCAAGCAGATTTGTATCATCTGCAAACCCCAGGGCAGATACACCAGAAGAGGGAGTATGCAGTCTCATGCAATTCAGAAATGTAGAATAGAAAAAGAATAGGGGATAATGGAGAACCTTGAGGAACTCCACAATGAATAGGAATTGAACAAGACTCAGAATCATCAAAGACAAGAGTGGTAGAGCACTTATCACAGAAGGAGTAGATCCAGGAAGCTAGCCAGGCTGGTATTCGTTTTCTTTTCAGAATTTGCTGTAGTATCTTGGGGAGAACTCTGTCATAGGCTCCTGAGATATCCAGTGAGAGTAGGGATGCAACCATGCCTTCCTTCCAGACTTTTTCCACTTGGAAGGTTAGAAGGAAAAGTGCTACTTCTGTGGATCTTCCTTTCCTAAAGCCCATCTGGATATCTGGCAATAGTCCAGCTTCTTCTGCTATCTTGCTTAGTCTGGCTGCAGCAATAGCTTCCATCAGCTTGCCTGTTGTGTTTAGCAGAGCTATAGGGCGCCAGGCTTTAGCTTGATTGTAGGTTCTCTTGCCAGGTTTCCTCAAGCAGACTGTTTTTGCACTCTTAAATCTTTCAGGGAAGTACTCCAGTTTCCAGCATGTTGAAGTCAGAATAGCTAGAGCTTGGCAGAACCTAGGCCCCAGAGCTCTCAGAAATCTATTTGGCAGCTTATCTCTCCCTCCTGCTGTGAAAGGTTTCTTCTTGGCCAGAATTTGCTCCACTTCTTCACATGTTACCTCCTGGGAGAGCTGTATCTCAGAGATAGTCTGGGAGCTTTCTGAGCCTGGTTCTGGAACTAGAGCTTTTGGAAAGAACTGTTGTGAGAAGGCTTTAGTCTTTTCCTCAAAGGTTTTGGCTATTCCTTCTTGTGTTTCCAGGTCAGGAACCAGAGGAAGATCAGGAGTCTTGTTGGCTTTGGACTTTCCCCACTTTGCAAGCTTCCAGAACTTTGAAGAGCTGGCCAGCTCATGGATTTGGTGTCTGAAAGTGTTCTGTTTTCCATCTCTGACTGCCATATTATCCACATAGGCAGTACCAAAGATGTCAAGAATGTCAGGTCCCAAAACATTATTGATGTAGTTCTGGAATGTGCTTGGAGTATTGGCAAGACCAAAGAGTATAACAAAGTATTCGTAGAGGCCTGAGCGTGTGTAGAACACAGTCTTCTATTCTTCACCTTCCTTCATCTGGATACAGTTGAAGGCACCAACAATGTCAAGCTTGGTGTACCACACAGCTTTGCAGAGCTAGTCCAACATCTCCCGGATCAGTGGCAGGGGGTAACAATTCTTGATGGTGATGGTGTTGAGTACTCTGTAGTCTACACAGAAATGTAATCCACCTTCTGACTTCTTGACAAAAAGGACTGGTGCAGTAGCAGGTGATGAAGATGCTTGAATAAAGTCCTTGTTCAGGTTCTCTGTCAGGTACTTCTTGAGAACTTCAAGTTCTTCTCTGCTCATGCTGTACAGAGGTCCAGAGGGTGCCTGGGTTCCTGGTTCTATCTTGATCTTGTGGTCAACTCCTGGGTGTAGAGGAGGAAGCTTGTCAGTGTTATCCTTGCTGAAGACATCCAGGAACTTGTAGTACTGAGCAGGGAGAAGTGTGGTAGGATCCACACACTTCTTTGGCTTCAACACCTGCTCAATGTCTCTTAGAGAAATACTGAACACCTGGTGATTTGGCTTGGCAGCAAGGAGAGAAAATGTGGCAGCATTGATAGGGATTGGTGTGGCAGAAAGAGGCTTGGGATTCTGAGACTTTCCAGCAGACATCTTGGCTTCAAGATTCAAAGAGATTGGATAGCTATTGTTTGACTTAAGACATGCAGATCAGCAGTGATCTGACTTGAACATAATTAAGGTGTTTGTCTGATCAATGTGTGGCCTGTGCTTCTGGAGCTATGGCATCCCCAGAATCATATCATAGTGAAGACAAGGAGATACAAAGAGAGAGACTTCCTCCTGGTGCACGCTATGTGCTGTGGTCATGATTGTCTTGGCGAGATAAGTGGTTTGTGACATCTTGCCATTGAATGATTGCAATATGTGTGGGTAGGGGAGAGGTTCTTGGTGAAGAGATTGCGCAAAGAAAGCACTAATGCAGCCAAATGCTGAACAGCCAGAGTTAATAAGAGTATTGCACTTGAATTTCCCATCTAGGATACAAGGAAGAAACAAGTACTTGCTGTCCAATTGCTGGTCTGGAGACAGATAGCCAACATAGAGATTCTTTTCATATCCTTGGGCATGATGATGACCAAGGACTACTTGTTTTCCAACTCTGGAGTAGTCTCAACAGTGGCAGACTTGGTGGTGGTTGTGGTGGTGGTAACAACAGGCATGCTTTTCACTGGACAGAAGGTTGAGATATAACCTTGGTTCCCACAGTAGAAGCAGAGGCCTTTGCTTCAGTGATGTTCTTGCTCTTCTGGTGTCAGCTTAGAGTGGCTGAGATCTATGGTAGGACTTGGTGGCTGTGGCGTGAAGACTGGCTTGATGAACCCTGGACACAGAACTGAAGCTTCTGACTGTGGAACTGAGGCTTGGGTGGGAGGTGCTTGATATGGACAGTGAGAGTTGGCAGAAGTGGCACGCAAGTGGTTGTCCTGCAGCTGGCATTCCTCAACAAGCTTCTGATAGCTGATGTTCTTAAGGTTGATACTGACAAGCTGCTTGGCAAGCTCTTCAGAGACAGTGCATTGAAGATAGTACTTCAAGACCTTGTTATTGAAGTCTGTGCGTGGAGCATACTGATTGAACTCTGTGAAGAACTTGGCAAAGGAACAGTTGGCCTGACACAAGGTGATGAGCTTCCTCTGAGCTAGGAACTCTGGGTCTTGGTTGGAGAAGGTATTCCAGAGATCTTGGACAATGTTGTGCCAGTCAATGTACTGGCCAGCTGTGATCTTAGCTGAGATGTAGGACTACGCAGTGCCAGTCGTGCGTGAAAAGACATACGCAATCTGTGATGTTTCTGTGGGGTACCAGTCAGTGTTGAGCATCATCTTGAGTAACAGTGATGTGATGAAGCTCTCAAGCTTCTCATACATGATTTCTGTGTTTCTGCCATCACCACTGAAGATCTCTGGGTCAGCAGTGTGTTCAGACTTGGACTTGGGAGTAGTGTTAGTAGCTTGAATTCACATGAACTCTGCAAACATGTTGTGAAGAAACTTGTTATTTCCAGCAACTGGCATAGCTTGGTCTGGTTGTTGAGACATGACAAGGACATAAACATGGCTTGGTGAAGTGTGATATGGTTGGGTAGATCTTTTGTAGTGTGACAAGGTAATAGCAGAGCAGAACTTAAGTCTAACTGATTTGGTAACCTTGACCTGACTTGGCTTGAGACTTGAGACTTGGATTGATGTACAAGATGAAAGACAAGGAAGAAAAAAAGAAAAGAAGAAGAGAAGAAGCTGGGGGAGTAGCAGAAGTTCTTATAGGCAGGGGATACAGTGGAGCAAACAGGCAACAGTGCAGATGGAACTTCCCAGCAAGGTGTGTGACTTGTGCCAGATATGCAACTGGGCCAGAACTGTGATATTGGCTGGGTCCATGCTCACAGATCTGGGTCAGCCATCTTCAGTGGTAGACTGAATGATGAGGCCAAGGTACTTGACTTGATGCACTTCAAAGTTGCACTTGGAGATGTCAACTTGCAGGCTTGCATCTTGTAGTCAACTGAGAACAAGCTTGACATACTTCTGGTGTTCCTTGAGTGTCTGACTGTAGACAAGAATGTCATCCACATAGGCAGTGCCAAAGACATCAAGGATGTCAGGTCCCAAAACATTATTGATGTAGTTCTGGAATGTGCTTGGAGTATTGGCAAGACCAAAGAGTATAACAAAGTATTCGTAGAGGCCTGAGCGTGTGTAGAACACAGTCTTCTATTCTTCACCTTCCTTCATCTGGATACAGTTGAAGGCACCAACAATGTCAAGCTTGGTGTACCACACAGCTTTGCAGAGCTAGTCCAACATCTCCCGGATCAGTGGCAGGGGGTAACAATTCTTGATGGTGATGGTGTTGAGTACTCTGTAGTCTACACAGAAATGTAATCCACCTTCTGACTTCTTGACAAAAAGGACTGGTGCAGTAGCAGGTGATGAAGATGCTTGAATAAAGTCCTTGTTCAGGTTCTCTGTCAGGTACTTCTTGAGAACTTCAAGTTCTTCTCTGCTCATGCTGTACAGAGGTCCAGAGGGTGCCTGGGTTCCTGGTTCTATCTTGATCTTGTGGTCAACTCCTGGGTGTAGAGGAGGAAGCTTGTCAGTGTTATCCTTGCTGAAGACATCCAGGAACTTGTAGTACTGAGCAGGGAGAAGTGTGGCAGAATCCACACACTTCTTTGGCTTCAACACCTGCTCAATATCTCTCAGAGAAACACTGAACAACTGGTGATCTGGCTTGGCAGCAAGAAGAGAAAATGTGGTAGCATTGATGGGGATTGGTGTGGCAGAAAAAGGCTTGGGATCCTGAGACTTTCCAGCAGACATCTTGACTTCAAGATCTAAAGAGATTGGATAGCTATTGTTTGACTTGAGGTATGCAGATCAGCAGTGATCTGACTTGAACATGATTGAGGTGTTTATCTAATCAATGTGTGGTCTGTGCTTCTGGAGCCATAGCATCTCCAGAATCACATTATAGTGAAGACCAGGAGACACAAAGAGAGAGACTTCTTCCTGGTGCACACCATGTGCTGTGGTCATGATTGTCTTGGCGAGATGTGTGGTTTGTGACATCTTACTATCAAACAATCACAATATGTGTGGGTAGGGAAAAGGTTCTTGGTGAAGAGATTACGTAAAGAAAGTACCAATGCAGCCAAATACTGAACAGTCAGAGTCAATAAGAGTATTGCACTTGAATTTCCTATCTAGGATACAAGGAAGAAACAAGCACTTGCTGTCTAATTGCTGGTCTGGAGACAGATAGCCAATATGGAGATTCTTTTCATGTTCTTGGGTGTGACAATAACCAAGGACTACTTGTTTTCCGACTCTGGAGTAGTCTCAACAGTGGCAGACTTGGTGGTGGTTGTGGTAGTAGCAACAACAGGCATACTTTTCACTAGACAGAAGGTTGAGACATAACCTTGGTTCCTACAGTAGAAGCAGAGATCTTTGCTTCAGTGATGTTCTTGCTCTTCTGGTGTCAGCTTAGAGCAGCTGAGATCTATGGTAGGACTTGGTGGCTATAGTGTGAAGGCTGGCTTGATGAACTCTGGACACAGAACTGAAGCTCCTGACTGTGGAACTGAGACTTGGGTGGGAGGTGCTTGACGTGGATAGCAAGAGTTGGCAGAAGTGGCACGCAACTGGTTGTCCTGCAGCTGGCATTCCTCAACAAGCTTCTGATAGCTGATGTTCTTGAGGTTGATGCTGACAAGCTGCTTGGCAAGCTCTTCAGAGATAGTGCATCAAAGATGGCACTTCAAGGTCTTGTTGTTGAAGCCTGTGTGTGGAGTATACTGATTGAACTCTGTGAAGAACTCAGCAAAGGAACAGTTGGTCTGACATAAGGTGATAAGCTTTCTCTGAGCTAGGGACTCTGGGTCTGGGTCAGAGAAAGTATTCCAGAGATCTTGGATGATGTTGTGCTAGTCAATGTACTGGCCAGCTGTGATCTTAGCTGAGATGTAGGACTGCACAGTGCCAGTCGTGTGTGAAAAGATGTACACAATCTATGATGTTTCTGTGGAGTACCAGTCAGTGTTGAGTGTTATCTTGAGTGACAGTGATGTGATGAAGCTCTCAAGCTTCTCATGCGTGATTTCTGTGTTTCTGCCATCACCACTGAAGATCTCTAAGTCAGCAGTGTGTTTGGACTTGGACTTGGAAGTAGTGTTAGTAGCTTGAATTTACATGAACTCTGCAAACATGTTGTGAAGGAACTTGTCATTTCCAGCAACTGGCATGGCTTGGTCTGGTTGTTGAGACATGACAAGGACATGAACATAGCTTGGTGAAGTGTGTTATAGTTGGGTAGGTCTTTTGTAGTGTGACAAGACAATGGCAGAGCAGAACTCAAGTCTAACTGATTCAGTAACCTTGACCTGACTTGGCTTGAGACTTGAGACTTGGATTGATGTATAAGACAAAAGACAAGGAAGGAAAAGAGAAAAGAAGAAGAGAAGAAGCTGGGGGAACAGGAGAAGTTCTTATAGGCAGGGGATACAGTGGAGCAAACAGGCAACAGTGCAGATGGAACTTCCCAGCAAGGTGTGTGACTTGTGCCAGATATACAACTGGGCCAGAACTGTGACACAGCTTGACTGGTGACTTGATTAGCTCTTGGTGCATCAACTACAAGCAGTCTGGGAAGCTGCCCGCCATCGACTGCCCCGAAGTTCCCAGCCTGCACCATGTGGAGGTTCGAGTTGTTGCAGGCCCAGAGTCTATGTAGTATACCAGCAAGGCAACTAGAGTACCTGGCTACCAATAGCTGAGTTTACCTACAACAACAGCTTCCACCCAGTCTTAGACTGTTCACTGTTCTACACACTCCAGAGTGCAGACCCAGTGATCCAACAGCAGCTTGTCAAGAAGATAGATACTAATATTCCAGCCACCAAGAAACAGACTGAAGCTATAGCCACAATGCACACTGATGTCAAAGTGCAGTGAGTCTACACACAGTACACCCAGGCCACCTACACAAACTGGAAGACAAAACCTTAGGTGTTCAATATTGGAGACATGGTGTAGCTATCAGACTGCAACCTTAAGACACAGCAGTCTAACAAGAAGCTTGACTTCAAGTTCTTGAACTTCTTTAAGGTTGAAGATAGGGTGGAGATACAGGTGTACCACCTGGAGCTTCTGCATACTATAAGAGTTCACCCAGTCTTTCATGTCTTTCTGCTCAAGCTATGCAAGAGTAGCAATTACCCCAATAAGTGGCCACCTTCTGATGTTGTCAGTAACAATAAGAAGGAGTACAAGATTGAAGAGATACTGGACAGCTATCACTACTGTGGGCATGTCCAGTACCTGGTCAAATAGAAAAACTACCCTGACTACAACAACCAGTGGGAGCTGCCTGGGAACCTTGGCAACACTGAGAACACACTCCAGGATTTTCTTTTGAAGTACTCTGGGAAGCTAGGCCACCACTGTCCCAACACTTCCATGAAGAGTATAGCTGCTGCAGACTGACCTACTGGGAAATAATAACAGAGGGCTACTACTGGACTGCAGTAAGCTCTTGCAGGCACACAACCTCTGTAGCTTTCTCTTGGGAATCACAGGTCTATGCTAGATCTTTCACAAAACTTAACAAAACTATATTTTAATTCTACTAAGAGAGACAGTCAATTCTGCAATCAATTATATTACCACTGTCACTACAGCCAGACCACACTACTACCAAACACACACTCACACCTGGTACTAATCAGCTCCCATCACTATCACCATCACTATCATTATTGCTATCAGACTGGTTGATAGTGTCCACAATATCACTAACCTAGTTCTACTTGATCAGCTCCTTATAGGTCTACAACCAGTTAGTATAGACTGACAACAGTCCACAGGTGGTCCAGCCACTCACTGTCTTACAGGTGGTATTGGCTGTGATGTGGCTAGCTTTCAGTGTCTCCAACATGATTACCAGGTGGTACCTCTGTGGCACTATGTTAGCCAACATCAACAAAAAACAAAGTAGATCTACCTACCTCCAGAGTGCTTATCAACATGTTCTTTAGCACACCTGATAGCTTCTGCTGCAAGATGTGCTGGTACACTGTAAAGTACTTCTTGAGCTTATTCTTCTGTGCCTCTGTCAGCTTGGTGGTGTTGTGAACAACAAACACAGTCTTTATCAGTGTCTTCACCACTTTGACTGCACACACCAGGACCTGTCCACCTATTTATTTTTTTTTTTATTTTTTATTTGATTCTTACACTGTTTGTAGCTTTACAGCCATGCAGATCTTCCAGCTAATAGTGAACTTCTTCAGAAAACCTTTAAAGGAATAAAAACTGAAGACAGGGAGGTGACTAGAAAGTGTAGCAAAAGGAAATCTTGTAGTGTCTGGTAGGAAAAGCTTCTAGATGTTGGAGTGTGAATAGTGAAGTTTGAAAGCCAGATTAAATTGGTTTAGTCTTTTCAAAGACATAAACCAGTACAGAAACTTCTGTAGAAGCTCTGGGTTTGAAATAATAGTAGTGAAATCTTGGGGGTTAAAGAGAGCATGTTGTCTTTGACTTGAGTAGAGAGAGCATGAAGAGGTGATATGCTTTACTGTCTCTTCTGCTTGACCACACATGCATAGGGGGGTAGGAAAGTCAGGGACTCCAGCTCTGAAAAGAAAACTTGCTAGACCAATTCTCCCAGTTCTGGTTTGCAGTAGTAGACTTGCCTCAGCTTTCTGTAGCTCTTTGTAGAGCTTTAGGTTGTTGTAGTGAGGTTTTTGGCAAAACACCTGCCATCCAGCATAGCCTTTTCTTTTCTTCTCCTCCCATTGGTTTTCCCACTCTTTAGTAAAGAGTATTTGTAGTTCTTTCTTTGAACTAGCCTGGTTAGTAGTTATTTGACTTAACCAAGTGAACTTCCAATTAGGAGAGATAGTTGAGGATTTCTTTAAAGGTTTCCTCAGTGAAGAAGCATAGGAAGAAATAGTAGCAAAGGTACTGTCAAGAAAGTCTTTCAGAGAGGAGGTTTGGATAGAAGATAGAAAACAAGCTGTGCGAAATTTAAAATAGAGATCTAGAGGTAAAAGAAAAAGCTCACTCTCTAATAGAAAAGAAGGAGTGGCTTTGAAAGCACCCCCAATAAGTCTCAGACATTTGTTTTGGAATATGATAAGAGAGGAAATATTAGAGGATTTTCTGAGTGGGTTGAACCAAATTCCCACTGCATAGCTCAGTACAGATCTGAGTATTGCAGTGTACACAAGGCGTGCTGTGAGAACTGGAAAGCCCCAGGTGGAGTAAGAGGTTCTAGAAAGAGAAGATAGTGCTTTTTGTGCTTTTTGAAGAATAATTCTCTGGTGTTTGTGCCAGTGGAGTTTGGCATCCAGGTACACTCCCAATACTCGCACTTCTTCTTTTGGTTTTAGAATCACATTCCCAAGTCTAAGCTTGAGCTGCAGATTGTCTGATCTTCTTCTGGAAAAATGAAGTATTTCATATTTCTCAGGAGAGAAGACCATTCCATGTCTTGCAGCCCAAGATAGACATTTAAGATGTGTATTCTTCAACTTCAGAAGGTTGCTTTTAAGAGAGTGTCCAAATGCAAGCAGATTTGTATCATCTGCAAATCCCAGAGCAGAAACACCAGTAGTAGGAGAATGTACAGTCTCATGAAGTTCAGAAATATAGAATAGAAAAAGAATAGGAGACAAAGGGGAACCTTGGGGAACTCCACAGTGAATAGGAATAGAAGAGGACTCAGAGTCATCAAAAACTAGGGTGGTGGTACGTCTGGTACAGAAAGAGAAGATCCAAGAAGTTAGCCAGAGAGGGATTCCTTTTCTCTCCAGAATCTTTTGAAGAATCTCTGGAAGAACTCTGTCATATGCTCCTGAGATGTCCAGAGAAAGTAGAGATGCAACCATGCCTTCTTTCCAGACTTTTTCCACTTGGGAAGTTAGAAGGAAAAGTGCTGATTCAGTTGATCTGCCTTTCCTGAACCCCATCTGGATTTCTGGCAAGAGTTTAGCCTCTTCTGCTACCTTGCTTAGTCTGGCTGCTGTAATAGCTTCCATCAGCTTGCCAGTTGTGTTTAGCAGAGCTATAGGGCGCCAGGCTTTAGCTTGGTTATAGATTCCCTTGCCAGGTTTTCTTAGACAGACTGTTTTTGCATTCTTGAATTTCTCTGGAAAGTATTCCAGTCTCCAGCATGTTGATGTGAGAACAGCTATAGCTTGGCAGAACTTGGGACCCAGAGCTTTCAGAAATCCATTTGGCAGCTTGTCTTTTCCTCCTGCTGTAAAAGGTTTCTTCTTGTTCAGAATTTGCTCCACTTCTTCAGTGGTAACCTCCTGGGAAAGCTGGATCTCTGGGGTACTCTGGTGACTTTCTGTACTTGGTTCTGGGACACGTGCTTCTGGAAAGAATTGAGCTGAGAAAGATTTTGTCTTCTCCTCAAAGCTTTTGGCTAGTCCTTCTTGAGTCTCCAGATCAGGGACCAGAGGAAGATCAGGGGTCTTGTTAGCTTTTGATTTTCCCCACTTTGCAAGCTTCCAGAATTTTGAGGAACTGGCTAGCTCATGGACTTGTTTTCTGAAGGTGTTCTGTTTGCCTTCTCTGACAGCTTTCTTCTTGAGCTTAGTTGCTTCTTCTAGCTCTTCTTGGCTTGCCTGTCCTCTGAGCACTTGTCTTCTTATTCTTCTTTCCTGCTTAACTTTAGTTTGGATCTCTTGGTTCCACCAGGGGACTGAGTGGCTAGATTGCTTCTGGAGTTCTGTGCATCTGTCTGCTATTTCTTGGAGAAAGTGGTTAAGATATTCCAAGTACTCATCCACTTCATGTTTATCTTGAAAGTGGAAGGGCAGCTGCAAATTATTACACTCTTGTTTTGCCAGGTTTGTGTCCAGTGTTTTCCAGTTCCTTTCTGGCTTCCAGGTTTTTCTTGGTGAGTCCAGGTCCAGGCTAGTTAGCACAGGTCTGTGGTCAGACCCATGAAAGAACTGCAAAGCAATTTTAGAAAAGATTAGAGAGTTAGAAAGAGAAGAAGATATAAAGGAAAGATCAATAGGTGAACAGGGTTTGTGGGAAAGAGATCTAGCTCTTGTGGGTGTAAAAGGTGCAATAGCTAACTCCAGATTTGAGTTTTTCATTAGAGTTTGGAACTTGTGTGCAGTGTCAGAATATAGTCTTCTTTTCTTTGACCAGTCAGGGTGGTGAAGATTTGAGTCTGTAAGAAGAATATGCTGCCCTTTTGCTTGTAAAACATTTTGGAGTAGACAGAGAAGAGCTTCTGATGCTTGTAGGTAGTTCTCTTGACTTGAGGGAGTGAAGTATAGATTATACACCCACAGAGAAGTAGAGGTGTTTTCCAGATGAATTTCAAGAGAAACAAAGTCTTTACTCCAGAAAGTAGGGTGGAGAGATGACAGATTCAGGTTTTTGTTAATAAGAAAAAGAGTTCTACCAATCTCTGGAGAATATAAAGGAAGAAAAGAAGAAAAAACAGTTGAGGTGCTGGTTTGAAGGTGAGGATTCTTCCAGGGTTCTTGAAGTGCAATAATATCTACTTCTTGAAGAGTTGGGGTTGCTAGAAGTAGCTCTTGGACTGATTGGCTTTTCTGCACATTGTATTGAAGAAGTGTGAACTTTGTATTCTTCATGTAGACATTTCATCTTCAAAGATCTTGAAGGGGTTGACTGACTGCTTTCCCCCTGTGTTTGTTGATCTTGTAGACAGAATTTGCACTTCTGGAGACCCTCCTCTGAGTCTCTCTGAGCTTCTAGTTGGCTCTGTGGTTTTCCGTCTTTTTCCCCCTGGAAGAGTCTGTATGAAGGGGAAAGTAACTGGAGACTGTGTGACTGGGACAGTGGTAGCAGTGGAGATCTCATACTTCCCTGGGCGGGAAATCCATGCCTCTCTTGCCTTCTTGACTGCTTCTTGGCGTACTGGGCATGTGCTAGCCCAGGCTGGGTGAGCTCCTTTGCAGTTGCTGCATTTTGGCTTTAGCAGTTGCTCAGGGATTTGGCAGGTTCTTCTTTCATGCTGGCCTCCACAGGCACCACATACAGCTTGATTCCTGCACAGGCGAGCTTGGTGTCCATACCCAAAGCACTTGAAGCATTGTGCCACCACTGTGTTAGCCAGAAAAGGCTCTGCCTCATGCAATCTGTGGCCCAGCACTACTCCACTCTCAATTAGAAGATTGGCCTGTTCCGGGGTGGCCAGATCCAGGTGGAGTGAAGTAACTGGTTTCTTTTGAGCTATAGCCTTCTTTGACCAGTAGGCTCTTAGAATAGTGATTTGCTTGCTCAGGGATGGGTTGCTGTTCTGGATAGTCTGGCGAGTTTTTTCCAGGTTTTCTGGCTGGATGTCTGTGGTTCTGACTCCATGAATCAACACTGGGAATCTCTTGGGTTGGATAGTTGCTTCCTTGGTAAAAATAGCTGATATCCAGGCAGAGTCTTTCTCCAGAAAACTCTTAGTCTCTTGGGTTTCAGTGTTAATAAGAATGTCCCCTGAGGGAAGTTTTCTCACTGCTCTGACTTGTTTATTATAGGGACTGGGGAGTCTGTCTTGGAGAGCTTGAAAAAGCTGGATGTGAGTCCTGTTGGCCATATCAGGTGTCTGGTTACCAGGGTGGACAAGAACTTCCTTCAGAATCCTTGGAGCTAGAGGGATTTGAGCTGGGATATGTTTCTGAACAGCCTGGGCATATGATGGCTTGGATTCTTGCTTGTCTAGCCGCTTGCTAATATTCTCCAGCTCCTGGAAAATCTTGTTGGTCAGACCAGTGGGGAGAGACTGGGTTTTGGTGGACTGGGCTTCATTAGTACAAGAGTTTTTCTTAATATTCTCCCAGCTTTTCAGTACAGATTCTGGGGTAGCTTGAGTCTTGAGCCATGAGTCCAGTAGGTTGTAGTCATTCTGGAGAGCTGGATAGGGGGTAGAAGAACTAGGCTGAGTACCAGCAGAACTGGGAGCTGGCATTGTTGGAGAAGGTGTTGTTTTTCTGGTAGTGTTCTGGGAGGAGTCCGGTTTCTTCTTTTTGACAGGCATAGGGTAGGTAACCTGCACAGTGGGTTGTTCACAAAGGGTCACCTGGTTCCTAGCAGTAATTGCACAATCCTGGGACCACTCCCCAAGACTGTACTTTCCTGGGCAGTCTTTTCCAACTAGACTCTAGGGAAATCTGGCTGTATTAACTCAAGCTGGAGACCACACCCCCTGCCTGAGCTTTCCTAGAGTTTTTCAACTCTACCAGCACTAGAGGCAAGCTCTAAACTATTTCTCTTATCCTGGGAGCCCTGATCTCCTTGATGCTAGATGTTTCTCTTGAGAGAAGTTCAAGCTGTTATCTGTCTGACTGGGAGTACTTGCTCAATCCTGGGACCACACCCCAAGACTGAGTGTTCCTAGGTACTTGGGGCCTGTCCCCAGTCTTTCAGAATCCCACTGGCCACTCTCTGCCTTGTTATAGATAGTCTGTTGGTTGTTGAAGTTGAAGATCGAAGATTCAGAGATCACAACTTTTGACAAACAAGCTGGGTTACCCAAAGTGATGGGTTTTCACCTTAAGGTTTTGGTGGTTCCCAACAGATACTCGCTTGGTTTCCAGAACTTCTGACAAAGTCCGGTGATTATCAGAAGTGATGGTCCTTGAACGTAGTGGTACTGCTGGCAAGATGTGACCTGTCCACCTATTAGCCACCAACAAGCTGAACACACACTTCTGACTCACCTTCTCACACTTTTTCTTTGTGCCCTGGCACCAAGAACAGATGTACCCACCCTTGACAGTCTAACAGTGTGACGAGGCAATAGCAGAGCAGAACTTGAGCCTAACTGATTCAGTAACCTTGACCTGACTTGGCTTGAGACTTGAGACTTGGATTGATGTACAAGATGAAAGACAAGGAAGGAAAAAAGAAAAGAAGAAGAGAAGAAGCTGGGAGAGCAGGAGAAGTTCTTATAGGCAGAGGATACAGTAGAGCAAACAGGCAACAGTGCAGATGGAACTTCCCAGCAAGTTGTGTGACTTGTGCCAGATATGCAACAAGGCAATAGCAGAGCAAACAGGCAACAGTGCAGATAGAACTTCCTGGCAAGGTGTGTGACTTGTGCCAGATATGCAACTGGGCCAGAACTGTGACAAACAGATTGTCACTGGCTTAGTGCCAAGGTTGTACACACAACAGCAACATATCTTGGTACACTCTGTCATCAGGGTGTTAGGTCCAGGGTGTGCAGTAGAAGTACCAGGAGAGGCTATCATCAAGCCCAAGAAAAAACAGACAAAAAAAGGTGGACAAGACACAGCAACAGGGATAGGACAACAGTGTTGACTAGAGTTCTTGGATGTTTGAAAAAAAGAAACTCTGACAAGCTGGGGGAGTCTCTCTTATACACACCCTCTTCTACATCATCTGACAACCACACCCACCCTGCCCTCAGTAAACAAACAGAATCCACTGACACAAGGAGAGCTCTGGACATCCAACAGCAGTCTCTGGAAGTGCCAGAGGCACCTTCAGCTATCTACAGATACTTCTGGAGATAGCATTAAGTGCTGTTCACACTGCATGCAGGAATTGACAGAACAAGATGCACTTCTTTGTCAAATCTGCCTCTTCATGCAGAGACTACTGTACCCCACACACCACAATGAAATCTTGGGTAAGCTGCATGTGGTACTGCCACAAAAGCACACTTCTTGTCAGTTCTATCAGCTCTCCTCTAGAACACATCAAAAACCTGGGTAGCTTATGTTATAGTTCTGGCCCAGTTG
The DNA here is from genome assembly GCA_963422465.1 of Lichina pygmaea. Classification (NCBI taxonomy): domain Eukaryota; kingdom Fungi; phylum Ascomycota; class Lichinomycetes; order Lichinales; family Lichinaceae; genus Lichina; species Lichina pygmaea. The sequence goes on from OY730173.1 coordinate 121,705, forward strand.
CATATCTGGCATAAGTCACACACCTTGCTGGGAAGTCCCATCTGCACTGTTGCCTGTTTGCTCTGCTATTGCCTTGTTGCATATCTGGCACAAGTCACACACCTTGCCAGAAAGTTCCATCTGCACTGTTGCCTGTTTGCTCCGCTGTTGCCTGATCCCCTGCCTATAAGAACTTCTTCTGCTCCCCCAGCTTCTTCTCTTCTTTTCTTTTTTTCTTCCTTCCTTGTCTTTTGTCTTGTACATCAATCCAAGTCTCAAGTCTCAAGCCAAGTCAGGTCAAGGTTACTGAATCAGTTAGACTCAAGTTCTGCTCTGCCATTGCCTTGTCACACTACGAAAGACCTACACAACTATAACACACCTCACCAAGCCATGTTCACATCCTTGTCATGTCTCAACAACCAGTTGTGTGCCACTTCTGCCAACTCTCACTGTCTATGTCAAGCATCTCCCACCCAAGCCTCAGTTCCACAGTCAGGAGCTTCAGTTCTGTGTCCAGGGTTCATCAAGCCAGCCTTCACACCACAGCCACCAAGTCCTACCATGGATCTCAGCCACTCTAAGCTGATGCCAGAAGAGCAAGAACATTACCAAAGCAAAGACCTCTGCTTCTACTGTGGGAACCAAGGTCATGTCTCAACCTTCTGTCCAGTGAAAAGCATGCCTGTTGTTACCACCACCACAACCACCACCAAGTCTGCCACTGTTGAGACTACTCCAGAGTTGGAAAACAAGTAGTCCTTGGTCATCGTCACACCCAAGAACATGAAAAGAATCTCCATGTTGGCTATCTGTCTCCAGACCAGCAGTTGGACAGTAAGTGCTTGTTTCTTCCTTGTATCCTAGATGGGAAATTCAAGTGCAATACTCTTATTGACTCTGGCTGTTCAGTATTTGGCTGCATTGGTGTTTCCTTTGCGCAATCTCTTCACCAAGAACCTCTCCCCTACCTATGCACATTGTGATTATTTGATGGCAAGATGTCACAAACCACACATCTCACCAAGACAATCATGACCACAGCACATAGTGTGCACTAGGAGGAAATCTCTCTCTTTGTGTCTCCTGGTCTTCACTATAATGTGATTCTGAGGATGCCATAGCTCCAGAAGCACAGGCCACACATTGATTGGACAAACACCTCAATCATGTTTAAGTCAGATCACTGCTGATCTGCATGCCTTAAGTCAAACAATGGCTATCCAATCTCTTTGGATCTTGAAGCCAAGATGTCTGCTGGAAAGCCTCAGGATCCCAAGCCTCTTTCTGCTACACCAATCCCCATCAATACTGCCACATTTTCTCTCCTTGCTGCCAAGCCAGATCACCAGGTGTTCAGTGTTTCTCTAAGAGACATTAAGTAGGTGTTGAAGCCAAAGAAGTGTGTGGATCCTGCCACACTTCTCTCTGCTCAGTACCACAAGTTCCTGGACATCTTCAGCAAGGATGATGCTGACAAGCTTCCTCCTCTACACCCAGAAGTTGACCACAAGATCAAGATGGAACCAGGAATCCAGGCACCCTCTGGACCTCTGTACAGCATGAGCAGAGAAGAACTTGAAGTTCTTAAGAACTACCTGACAGAGAACCTGAACAAGAGCTTTATTCAAGCATCTTCATCACCTGCTGCTGCACCAGTCCTTTTTGTCAAGAAGTCAGAAGGTGGATTACATTTCTGTGTAGACTACAGAGCACTCAACACTATCACCATCAAGAACTGTTACCCCCTGCCACTGATCTGGAAGATGTTAGACCAGCTTTGCAAAGCTGTGTGGTACACCAAGCTTGACATTGTTGGTGCCTTCAACTGTATCTGGATGAAGGAAGGTGAAGAATAGAAGACTGCGTTCCGCACACACTCAGACCTCTACAAATACCTTGTCATGCCCTTTGGTCTTGCCAATACTCCAAGCATGTTCCAGAACTACATCAATGGTGTTTTGGGACCTGACATCCTTGATGTCTTTGGCACTGCCTATGTAAATAACATTCTTGTCTACAGTCAGACACTCAAGAAACACCAGAAGCATGTCAAGCTTGTTCTCAGTCAACTACAAGATGCAAGCCTACAAGTTGACATCTCCAAGTGCGACTTTGAAGTCCATCAAGTCAAGTACCTTGGCCTTATCATTCAGTCTACCACTGAAGATGGCTGACCCAGATCTGTGAGTATAGACCCAGCCAAGACTGACACCATCAAGGAGTGGAAGCCTTCTGCCAGTCTCAAGGAAGTGCAGAGCTTCATTGCCTTTGCAAACTTCTACCACCAGTTCATCAAAAACTTTACCAAGCTTGTATCCCTGCTCACAGCTCTGACCAAGAAGAATGTTGCCTTCAAGTGGGAAACCCCAGAGCAGTGCTTGTTTGAAAGCATCAAGAAGATGTTCAGCACTACACCCATCCTACAGTACTTTGATCCAGAGAAGGAGTGTGTTGTTGAGACTGACACTTCTGACTACATCTCTGGCACTGTCCTGTCACAGCCAGATCATGAAGGAGTTCTACACTCTGTTGCCTTCTTGTCACACCACCACCTGCCAGCAGAATGCAACTACAAGATCTACAACAAAGAGTTGCTGGCAATTGTCTGTGCCTTTGAAGAATAGTGAGCAGAGCTTGAAGAATCTCCAGAACCTGTCAAGGTGATCTCTGATCACAAGAACTTGGAGTACTTCATGTTGTCAAAGTGTCTTTCCCACTGTTAAGCCTGTTGGAGTGAGTTCTTGTCACACTTCAATTTCAAGATCAGCTACTGTCCAGGCAGTCAGTGCAAGGCCAACACCCTCACTTGATGTTCCCAAGACCTCCTGTCAGACAGTGATCTCTGTCAAGACTTCATGGAGTAAGTTATCCTCAAGCCCAAGAATCTTGTACATTCAGAGGTTCAAGTCAAGCCCATCCAGATCCTGAGATGTTCAGAAGCTACACCAGTTAACAATAAACCTGATGCTACACCTCTTTCAGACATCATCCAAGCTACCTATAACAACCTTGCTGAAGGTGATCCAGTGGTAACAGTGTCACAGATACTAAGAGATAGTGTCAGGCACAGTCAAGAAGTGTCTCTCTCAGACTGCAGCTTGGAAAATAACTGTCTCTTCTACAAGAACTAACTCTGGATCCCTGAGAATAATAAGCTACACCTACACCTGTTCCAAGAAGCCCATGACCAAGTAATGGCTGGCCACACTGGGATTGCCAAGATTCACAATCTTCTGTCTTGTTAGTACTATTGGCCAAAGATGGTGAACATCATACAGCAGTACATCAGGAATTGTCATGTCTGCTCTCAAGCAAAGCCTGCCTGTGATCACCAAGGAGAGCTGCTGTCTCTTCCCATACCTCAGCAATGTTGGCAGGATCTGGCTATGGATTTCATTACTGACTTGCCCAAGTCAAGAGATACCTGCTTCCCTGGTGCCAAGCACATCTGGGTCATCACTGACTGTCTCACCAAAGAATACCACTTTGTGCTATGTGCTGAGATGAGAACCTCACATCTTATCCAGATATTCATCCAGTTTGTTGTCTGTACCCATGGCTTGCCCAGGAGTATTATCTCAGACAGAGGAGGTCAGTTTGTCAGCTTATTCTAGAAAGCACTCTGTGCCCATCTTGACATCATGCTACAACTATCCTCAGAACACTACCCAGAGATAGATGGTCAGACAGAACAAGAGAATCAGGAGCTTGAACACTACCTGAGATCCTATGTCAACTATCTCCAAGATGACTGGGTCCAATAGCTTCCTCTGGCAGAGTTCACACAGAACAACTCCCAGTCTGATTCCTCTGGCATGTCACTGTTCTTTGCCAACAAAGGGTTCCATCCACAGCTTAGCATCACACCTACAAGTGAAGTCTGCAACCAAGATACTATAGAAATCTTTGGAGAAATAACGTAGATTCTGGAACAGTTATAAGCTGAACTCCAACTATCCCAGAAAGCTCAAGCTCATGCCACCAATTTGCATCAAGTCCTGTCACTGTCCTATCAAACTGGAGATCTTGTTTAGCTGAATACCAAGAACATCAGGACACACCACCCATGCAAAAAGCTTGACGACAAGTGGATTGGACTATTCAAGGTGTTGAAGACAGTCGGAAGCTGTGCCTGCCATCTGGAGCTTCCACACACTCTTAAGATCCACTCTGTCTTTCATGTTTCTCTTCTATGTCTGACACCTGCTAATCCTATCCCTGGCCAATCAAATGAACACCCTGGCCCTGTTATTGGTCAAGACACAGATGAAGAGTTCCAGGTTAAAGAAATCCTTGACTCCAAGCCAGCAATGTCTTGACAGAAATTCAAGTACCTGGTCAAATAGTCCGGATAGCCAATTGAAGATGCCACTGAAGAGTCTATTAAGCATCTTGATAACACCAAAGACACTATCTACAACTTCCATAAGAAATACCCAAGGAAACCACAGCCACGGAACTACACCCACAAGTGGCCTGAGGCTCACAGGAGTTCACCATGTGAAGGAGAGGGGTAATGTCACAGTTCTGGCCCAGTTGCATATCTGGCACAAGTCACACACCTTGCCAGGAAGTTCTATCTGCACTGTTACCTGTTTGCTCTGCTATTGCCTTGTTGCATATCTGGCACAAGTCACACACCTTGCCAGAAAGTTCCATCTGCACTGTTGCCTGTTTGCTCCGCTGTTGCCTGATCCCCTGCCTATAAGAACTTCTCCTGCTCCCCCAGCTTCTTCTCTTCTTTTCTCTTTTTCTTCCTTCCTTGTCTTTTGTCTTGTACATCAATCCAAGTCTCAAGTCTCAAGCCAAGTCAGGTCAAGGTTACTGAATCAGTTAGACTCAAGTTCTGCTCTGCCATTGCCTTGTCACAGCTTATTGAGCACTGGCAATAAAAGTGCACTTCTTTGTTGAATTGTATATTACCTTGTCTCTTGCTTATGAAGTCAATGGAAGTGCAGTGTGTCCAGAGGACTACTGCCAACAGAGTGCACTCCCTTGTTGTGATAATGCTATTACTTCCTTGATCAGTCAACAGAAGTGTGGTGTGTCTGGAAGACCACCACTGACAGAGCACACTCTCTTGTTGTGACAATACTATCACTTCCTTATTCATGAAGTTAATAGAAGTGCAGTGTATCCAGAGAACTACCACTGATGGGGTGTAATCTCTTGTTGTGATAAGCTGTCACTTCCAATTAAGAACAGTTCCCAGTGACTTGTTGGCCAGACTGACACCCAGATCTGTATAACAGTACTAGGCTGAGTCACATCTCCATGTGGATATTGTGCATGACTCCATGTTGCTAGTACTCCACCACCAGGCCCAGGGCTAGCCCTACAGTGCTGGGTTGGGACTACCAACCTCTTGAGACTATAGAGACATGGCTGCAGGTGAGGGGTAATGTCAGGAGTGACTGCACCACATAAGAGTCACATGCAGGTCACCTGACAGACTCCAGGCTACAGTGTTGCTTAGTCTAGGCTAAGCAGACTGCTGTGTACCTATGTAGATCATGGGGTTGCTTTTTTTTTATTTTTTTTATTTGATTCTTACACTGGTAGTAGCTTTACAGCCATGCAGATCTTCTAGCTAATAGTGAACTCCTTCAGAAAACCTTTGAAGGGATAAAAACTGAAGGCAGGGTGTGACTAGGGAATGTAACAAAAGGAATCTTGAAGTTTCTGGTAAGAGAAGAGAATCTATTCATTTATTTTATTTATTTTATTTGATTCTTACACTGGTAGTAGCTTTACAGCCATGCAGATCTTCTAGCTAATAGTGAACTCCTTCAGAAAACTTTTGAAGAGATAAAAACTGAAGGCAGGGTGTGACTAGGGAATGTAACAAAAGAAATCTTGAAGTTTCTGGTAAGAGAAGAGAATCTAGGTATTGGATTGGGAATAGTGGAGTTTGAAAGCTAGATTAAACTGGTTTAGTCTTTTCAAAAACATAAACCAGTACAAGAACTTCTGTAGTAGCTCTGGGTTTGAAATAATAGTGGTGAAGTCTTGGGGATTAAAAGAGACTTGTTGTCTTTGTCTTGAATAAAGAGAGCATGAAGAGGTGATATGTTTTACAGTTTCTTCTGCTTGGCCACACACACATAGTGGGGTAGGGAAGTCAGGAGCTCCAGCTCTGAAAAGAAAACTTGCCAGACCAATTCTTCCAGTCCTGATTTGCAGTAGCAGACTTGCCTCAGCTTTCTGTAACTCTTTGTAGAGCTTCAGATTGTTTTTGTGTGGCTTTTGACAGAAAGTCTGCCAGCCTGGATAGCTTCTTCTTTTCTTCTCTTCCCATTGGTCTTCCCACTCTTTAGTAAAGAGCTTTTGTAGTTCTTTCTTTGAACTAGCCTGGTTAGTAGTTATTTGACTTAACCAAGTGAATTTCCACTTAGGAGAGATAGTTGAGGATTCCTTTAAAGGTTTCTTCAAGAGAGAGGTATAGCTGGAAATAGTGGAAAAGATACTGTCAAGAAAGTATTTGAGAGGGGAGTTTTGAATAGAAGAAAGAAAACAGGCAGTGCAAAATTTAAAGTATAGGTCTAGAGGTAGAAGAAAAAGCTCACTCTCTAATAGAAAAGAAGGAGTGGCTTTGAAGGCACCCCCAATAAGTCTTAGGCATCTGTTTTGAAATAAAACAAGAGAAGAGATATTGGAGGATTTTCTTAGAGGGTTAAACCAGATCCCCACTGCATAGCTCAGTAGAGATCTCAGTATAGCAGTGTACACCAGACGTGATGTGTGAACTGGAAAGCCCCAAGTAGAATAGGAAGTTCTAGAAAGAGAAGAGAGTGCTTTCTGTGCTTTTTGAAGAATAATCCTCTGGTGTTTGTGCCAGTGGAGCTTTGCATCTAGGTACACTCCAAGTACTCGCACTTCTTCTTTTGGTTTGAGAATCACATTCCCCAGTCTGAGCTTGAGCTGAAGATTGTCTGATCTTCTTCTGGAAAAATGAAGTATTTCATATTTCTCAGGTGAGAAGACCATTCCATGTCTTGCAGCCCAGGATAGACATTTGTGGTGTGTGTTCTTTAACTTCAGAAGGTTACTTTTCAAGGAGTGACCAAAAGCAAGCAGATTTGTATCATCTGCAAACCCCAGGGCAGATACACCAGAAGAGGGAGTATGCACAGTCTCATGCAATTCAGAAATGTAGAATAGAAAAAGAATAGGGGATAATGGAGAATCTTGAGGAACTCCACAATGAATAGGAATAGAATAAGACTCAGAATCATCAAAGACAAGAGTGGTAGAGCGCTTATCACAGAAGGAGTAGATCCAGGAAGCTAGCCAGGCAGGTATTCTTTTTCTTTTCAGAATTTGCTGTAGTATCTTGGGGAGAACTCTGTCATAGGCTCCTGAGATATCCAGTGAGAGTAGGGATGCAACCATGCCTTCCTTCCAGACTTTTTCCACTTGGGAGGTTAGAAGGAAAAGTGCTGCTTCTGTGGATCTTCCTTTCCTAAAGCCCATCTGGATATCTGGCAATAGTCCAGCTTCTTCTGCTATCTTGCTTAGTCTGGCTGCAGCAATAGCTTCCATCAGCTTGCCTGTTGTGTTTAGCAGAGCTATAGGGCGCCAGGCTTTAGCTTGATTGTAGGTTCTCTTGCCAGGTTTCCTCAAGCAGACTGTTTTTGCACTCTTAAATCTTTCAGGGAAGTACTCCAGTTTCCAGCATGTTGAAGTCAGAATAGCTAGAGCTTGGCAGAACCTAGGCCCCAGAGCTCTCAGAAATCCATTTGGCAGCTTATCTCTCCCTCCTGCTGTGAAAGGTTTCTTCTTGGCCAGAATTTACTCCACTTCTTCACATGTTACCTCCTGGGAGAGCTGTATCTCAGAGATAGTCTGGGAGCTTTCTGAGCCTGGTTCTGGAACTAGAGCTTTTGGAAAGAACTGTTGTGAGAAGGCTTTAGTCTTTTCCTCAAAGGTTTTGGCTATTCCTTCTTGTGTTTCCAGGTCAGGAACCAGAGGAAGATCAGGAGTCTTGTTGGCTTTGGACTTTCCCCACTTTGCAAGCTTCCAGAACTTTGAAGAGCTGGCCAGCTCATGGATTTGGTGTCTGAAAGTGTTCTGTTTTCCATCTCTGACTGCCTTTTTCTTGAGCTTAGTTGCTTGCTCAAGTTCCTCTTGACTTGCTTGCCTTTTTTGCACTTTTCTTCTTACTCTTCTTTCCTCTTTAACCTTGTTTTGGATCTCTTGATTCCACCAGGGAACTGAGTGGCCAGATTGCTTCTGGAGCTGTGTGGATTTGCTTGCTATTTCTTGGAGAAAGTTGTCAAGATACTCCAAGTACTCATCCACTTCATATTTGTCTTGGAAGTGGAAGGGCAGGTGTAGCTTCTCACACTCTACTCTTGCAAGGTTTGATGTTATGACCCAGGGATGGGAGCCACTCATTTATAGGCAATCAGGCCACGGGCCAGGCAAGAGGACACCATGGAAGTCAAGTGACCAACCAACAAGGGGTCACGTGACTGTCGAGACACACACGGGAGTCTTGACGCATGATGCATGAAGCATCAAGACAATCTCACCAGTCTCGACGCATGATGCATGAAGCATCAAGACAATCTCACCAGTCTTGACGCATGATGCATGAAGTATCAAGACAATCTCACCAGTCTTGACACATGATGCATGAAGCATCGAGACAATCTCACCAGTCTCGACGCAGGGTGCATAACATGGTGGGACTGTCAAGACAATCTCACCCGTCTCAACAGGCCAGCACTATATAGTCTGATGATAGTTCCCTTATGGAACGATTGTCTTCAACTCATGTTGTGATCCAGACAACTAGATCTACTTCAATACAATCCTTTGTACAAAGCCATTGATCAGGTGTCACCACCACCATGTTCCACCAAACCCCTTCGCGCTCCTTGACACTCCTCTCCTGCGAGAACCAACCCGCCTTCCACCTCTCGCCCTAATCCTATACTCGGATAGGACAGTACAGTACGGACTGCAACACTTTGAAGACCCTCAAGGATGAGTACCTCAGGAGCAACCAACTCCAACTTCCCAGATGGAAAGATTAGTGTCACCAAGCCAGACCTGTTCTACGGTGAAAGAAACAAGGTTGACGACTGGCTCATGCAACTCCAAGTCTACTTTCAATTCCAACCAGAGACGAAGCTGCCTAAGGAAAAGTGGCCCCTCTTTGTAACCACTTACATGAGAGGCAATGCTTATTGATGGATCAAACCCTATGTCAACAAACATCTCTCAGGGAACGGAGACCACAACGGCACAACAGAATGGATGACGAAATGGACGTGATTCAAGGATGAGATCAAAAGGATCCTTGGACTATCTAACGAAGATAAAGTGGCTATATGAATGATCCAGCACATCAAACAACAACGCTCAGCCGTAGAGTACACCACGCAGTTCAAACAATACTCAGTACTGACTGACTGGGACGACAACACCCTGATAGTCATGTACCGACGTGGACTCAAGGAAAACGTGAAGGATGAAACCATCTTCAACGGACAAGCAGTCGACACACTGGACGAACTCATCACACAAGCAATCAACATTGATGACAAACTATTCAAGCGAGTGATGGAGAAACACCACGACGGAGGATACAGCCACCCCGCATGGCATGTGAGCAACCACTACAAGCTGCCTAACAAGGCACCACCACATGATCCATATGGCTATGCACCCATGGAACTGGATGCAGTCCACCACAAGGGAAGGTTCACGAAGGGAAGGAACAACAAAAAGGGGAAAGCACTGAAGTGCTATGCCTGTGGCAAGCTAGGCCACATGGCGAAAGACTGTTGTTCAAAGAACAAGGTGCACTGACAGCAACTTAATACGCTTGACGGAGACTGGAATGTCATCGAGCCAGAGGACCCACCAGGAGAGGCTCAGCTATCCCTCGAACAATGGGACAACTACGATCAGATATTGGAAGCAGCCCACCAACTGGCAACATCAGGAGGCAAGGACCTACCAGAACTAACAGGTCAGGACAAGGGACAGGAGCCCTTAACCACCTCTGATGGGGACTGAGACAAACCTGTGTCTATCAAAGAAGAAATACCACAAGGAAGCTATGCTTACAGCATGGACCCACGAAATCTACAGCACGGCGAACTACAGTGGAGGTTTTGCACGAAGCACTACTGCACCTACCACGAACAACTACGAAGGTACAGAGGACATTCACCCTACCACGCCACCTGCCACAAACATTGGGTCAATTGCGAGAAGGATGTGTGTGAGATCTACCTTTGGGACAAACACCAACACACTGCATTCCCCGGGCACACACATGATTGGCACGAACACCTCATGTTCCTACAGCAAGGCAACAACCACAACTGCTACGTCAACAATTGGCAGTACTGCCTCAAGCCTGGATGTGACAAGCATCAGCAAGACAAATTCATGAACAGATTCCTCAGGACTGATGGGAATGGCTGGACCCATTGCCCAGTCAGTGGAAAGACACTTCAATGAGGAAAAGACTGAACTCCCTTGTCAAGGGGCAACATCGGGAGCTCAACAACATGACCCCTAGCAACGCAAAGCACCTGCGATTGCCTGTGTCACTACACGCCAACACGCCAGTACAGACATACGCACTTGTTGACTCTGGAGCCAGTGGAAACTACATTTCAAGACAACTTTACGACACCCTTGGCACTGGAAGGAGACGCAAGCAGCAGCCCTATCAGCTCGCGATGGCAAATGGACAGACAGAGCTAGTCTGCCATGAGACGCAGCCAATGGAAATGGTTACCGGACACCATGCTGAAAGAATCTACCTTGATATTGTCAAGTTGGCCACTCAGGATATCTATTTGGGGATGCCTTGGCTAAAGAAGCATAACCCAGTTGTTAACTGGAAGACAGGAGTACTCACGTTTAGGAACTGCACTAACAACACAGCTCGGACCTGTTACCAGCCGCAGAAGGCGTGGACAGATGAGGGAAGGAGTCCTCAGTGGAACCTCACTGACAGAAAGGACGACTCTCAAGAGAAGAGGTCCACCTCGACAGGCACACCCCGGAACCAGGTGGCCAAACAGTCAGAGATGAAGAGAGAGGAAGTTGTTAACCCTCTGGAGATCCCTGAAGAGTACTGACCTGGGTATGATAACCTCTTTCAGGAAGAGACAACAACAGCAGTGTTGCCTAAGCACCAACCTTGGGATCATGAGATCAAGTTGCAACCAGGGACGGAGCCAGGATTTGGACCAATTTACCAGTTATCAGAGAAAGAGCTCCAAGTACTTCGCGAGTACCTGGAGGAAAACCTGAAAAAGGGTTTCATTCAAGAATCTCAATCGCCAGCAGGATACCCAATACTATTTGCACCAAAGAAAGACAGAAGTCTTCGACTTTGTGTGGATTACAGGAAACTCAACGACATTACCATCAAGAATCGATATCTGCTGCCAAATGCGAACAAATTGCGAGACAGGATCAGCCAAGCTACAATCTTTACCAAGCTGGACTTGAAAGGAGCATACAACCTGATACGCATGAAAAAAGGAGAAGAATGGAAGACAGCCTTCAGAACCCGATACAGACACTACGAGTATCTGGTTATGCTATTCGGACTCACAAACGCACCAGCAACATGTCAAGCATTGATCAACAACATCATCAGAGCACACCTGGACTAAACAGCTATTGCCTACCTGGACAACATTCTTGTCTACTTGAACACGCAACAAGAACATACCAAACATGTGAAGGATGTTCTACGATGCCTACAAGAGGCAGAGCTCAAGCTCAACCTGAAGAAATGCGAGTTCAACAAACCGGAAGTTGAATTCCTCAGATACATCATAGGGATTGAAGGGATCAAGATTGACCCTGAGAAAATCAAAGTGATTCAGCAATGGCCAACACCGACATCAGTTAAGGAAGTACAAGCCTTCCTAGGATTTGCCAACTTCAACTGACAGTTCATCAAGAACTACTCACAGATGGCAACACCACTGATGGAACTCACAAAGAAGGATGTGGAGTACCAGTGGACAGAGAGACAACAAAAAGCATTCCAACAGCTCAAGGACGCTTGCGCCAAGGAACCAGTTCTCCTCAACTTCAAGACAGGCCAACCGACGTGAATCAAGACAGACACTTCAGATCAGGCAGTGGGAGCATGTCTATGCTAACAGGCAGACGGCAAGTGGCACCCAGTTGCCTACTACTCACGAAAAATGACACAAGCGGAACAAAACTATGATATCCACAATAAAGAGCTACTGGCAGTCGTCAACGCACTCGAACACTGGAGAGTGTACGCGGAAAGCAGTTCTGAACTCACCATTCTCACAGACCACAAGAATCTGACAATGTTCACAACAACCAAGAAGCTGAACAGACGGCAAGTCAGATGGGCTGAACTCCTAGGGCAACACAAGTTCAAGATCTTGTACACCCCTGGACGAGACAATGGGAGAGCAGACGCACTAAGCTGACGAAAAGACCACATGGAAGATGATGAACGCCAAGGAACGATCTTACAGCAGGACCAGCAAGGAAACCTGGTGCCTCAACCACAGATCAACAAGCTCACAGCAGAAGACACTGAAGAACTAATAAGGAACTACCATGATAACCCAGCACACGGTCACCCAGGAATCTCCAAGACCACAGACCTTATCCAACGGGCAGGGAACAATGTCATTAACCTCTGACAACATGTCACAAACTACATCAGCAAGTGTCTACTATACCAGAAAAACAAACATGGAAGACATAAGCCATACGGAGAAGGACACCCGAACACGATACTGAAAGGCCCGTGGGAAGACGTGTCAATGGACTTCATCACAAAGCTACCCAAGTCCAAAGACCCAGTCACAGGAATCACCTACGACTTGATTATGGTGATAGTGGACAGATTCACAAAATATCTAATAGCGGTACTATTCAAGGAAACCCACACAGCAGAACAGTTGGGACACCTCTTACTGGACAGATTGGTCAGAGACCACGGAGTTCCGATCACGATCATTACAGACAGAGATAAACTCTTCACATCCAACTACTGGAAGACAATCAGTGCAGCCATAGGAACAAAACCCAAAATGTCTACGGCCTATCATCCACAAACCGACAGCCAGACAGAGCGAGCGAACCAAGTCCTGGAGACTTACTTACGGCATTACATCAACAAGACCCACAGCAATTGGGCACAGTTATTACCGGTGGCACAGCTGGCAATCAACCAGCACAGATCAGATTCAACAAAGGAATCGCCATTTTTTGCCAATTTTGGATGATATGCGAACATCGGGATGCCAAGCAGAGCTTCACCAAACGCGGAGAAAGCACTCCAACACGACAAGCTCCTACGACAAACGCACACGATGATGAGGCACTAACTTCAAGAGACCTCAGAAAGAATGCAACGTCAAATGGACAAGAAATCGAAAATGGCACCTCAGCTAAAGAAGGGGGATAAAGTCTACCTTCTCACAAGAAATTGGAAAACAAAGAAACCAAGAACAAAGAAACTGGACCATGTCAAGGTCGGACCATTTTCAGTCGAAGAAAAAACTGGACCAGTCAACGTCAGACTGCGACTACCGAGAGATGCTCGGGTACACCCAAACTTTCACATCTCAATGATCGAATTAGCCGACCAGAACACACCCTTGCAGGAAACATTTCATTACCAACCAGAGGAAGAACAGGAGTTTGAGGCTGAACAGATCCTGAAGAGAAAAGGTCAGCGATACCTTGTCAAGTGGAAAGACTACCCAGACTCGGAAAATACCTGGGAGCCACTCAGGAACCTCGCGAACTGCCAGCTCCTCCTGCAGCAGTTCCGGCAGGAGCAGGACCAAACAGCTCAGCCTGCAGCGCGGACGTATCAATGACTGTCACCGACAAGTCTTCACCATCCGCCTCCATTTCAGCAACAAGGCACTGGAGCTTCTTCTTTGCTCAACCCTCAGCACCCTCAAGAACCTTTCGCTTTCGGGACACACGAGCCTGCAGCTCGGCAAGCTGCTCGACAAGAGCATCCCGCTTGGCCTCATCAACAGCCAAATCCTTGCGAAGGTTATCCCAAGTCATGTTCAGCGACTCCCAAGAAAGTGACACACAGGACTTTCCCTGACGAGTGCACTCAGCGCACTTTAACTTATCGTTGTCGTCAGACATTCGGAAGCAGGGCTTGTGGTTTAAAACACAGAAGTCACACGGAGCAAGCGACACGAAGTTATGATCACAGATCTGGGCTGCCAGTTGGTTTCGGTAAGCAGAGGCACGTGATTTTGCAGACATACTCAAGAATTCATCGGGACAATGAATGAAGGAGAGGAGGGTAGTGTTACAACCCAGGGATGGGAGCCACTCATTTATAGGCAATCAGGCCGCGGGCCAGGCAAGAGGACACCATGGAAGTCAAGTGACCAACCAACAAGGGGTCATGTGACTGTCAAGACACACACGGGAGTCTCGACGCATGATGCATGAAGCATCGAGACAATCTCACCAGTCTTGACGCATGATGCATGAAGCATCGAGACAATCTCACCAGTCTCGACGCATGATGCATGAAGCATCGAGACAATCTCACCAGTCTTGACGCAGGGTGCATAACATGGTGGGACTGTCAAGACAATCTCACCCGTCTCGACGTCGAGACTGTCGAGACAATCTTGATTGTCTCGACAGGCCAGCACTATATAGTCTGACGATAGTTCCCTTATGGAACAATCGTCTTCAACTCATGTTGTGATCCAGACAACTAGATCTACTTCAATACAATCCTTTGTACGAAGCCATTGATCAGGTGTCACCACCACCATGTTCCACCAAACCCCTTCGCACTCCTTGACACTCCTCTCCTGCGAGAACCAACCTGCCTTCCACCTCTCACCCTAATCCTATACTCGGATAGGACGGTACGGTACGGACCGCAACATTTGAGTCCAGTGTTCTCCAGTTTCTTTCTGGTTTCCAGATTTTCCTTGGAGGATCCAGGTCCAGGCAGGTTAGTACAGGTCTGTGGTCAGACCCATGAAAGAACTGAAGAGCCACTTTAGAGAAAATCAGAGTTAGAAAGAGAAGAAGAAATAAAAGACAGATCAATAGAAGAACATGGTTTTTCAGAAAGAGATCTTGCTCTGGTAGGGGTGAAAGGTGCAATAGCTAAATCCAGATTTAAGTCTTTCATTAGGTCTTGAAACTTGTTTGCAGTCTCAGAGTACAGTCTTCTTTTCTTTGACCAGTCTGGGTGGTGAAGATTTGAGTCTGTGAGAAGAATATGTTGTCCTTGTTCTTGTAAAGCATTTTGGAGTAAACAGAGAAGAGCTTCTGATGCCTCTGTGTAGTTTTCTTGACTTGATGGGGTGAAGTAGAGATTATGTACCCAAAGCCACAGTCGTACTATGCCAGAACATAGTGTAGAGTTGGCACCCCCCCACAGGGTCTCTACCACGCTTTCCCACAGTCCCGAGGTCTCTTGCACTCCGCTGTACGTGCTCACCCCTGGGATCCTGCTTCGGAGTGCTGGGTCACCAGCCCAGAGCCCACGCTCCAACTGTAGTTTGCTCCCTGAGCTCGTCGTTTGCAGCCTAAGCCTGCACTCCGTACGAACCGGCATGCGCATCTGTCCTCTCGGGCCATATAGACAGTCTCGTAGTAGGCCCAGGCCCTACCTCCGTCACTGCCATTATATGCCACGCCTCGCAGTTGTTAACTGTTTCGCGTTACCTTCGCAGATCTCTCGTACGAAGGCCGACCATGCCTCGCAGGCCTTACGGACCCTGCAGGCCGTGCCAGCACCTGCAGGGCTGCCTTTCCAGCCCACTAACCAAGTAGGGAGGAGTTCTCCTTGGTCCGCTGTCGCCTGTGGGGCCCCGGTTGCACCTGTTGGCCCACTGGATAACCCAGTCCCCTGGCCCCAGATTGTGGATCGTACGAAGAGACTTCGTGGCAAGGCCTTAGGCAAAACCATCAAGCCAGCACTTTGGCTATCACACAGCCCTTAGGCACTGGAGCGGCGACGTCTCCTCGTACGACCACTCTCCTTCTTTAACAGGTGGTCCGCGTTCGATTAACAACGCCGCGGTGCCAAGGCCACTCCCCCCCTAGCAGATCCTCACGTGTTAGCTGGAGACTCTGCTAGGAGGGTGACGTGACGAGAACTCCTCTCGACTACTCCAGAGGTGCCCTATCAGACGCCTAGACTTCACATCCACCAGCTGTGGGGCTGGCTTCAGGCCGTAGCGTACACGGTAGTTGTCTGTCGGGTGGTTTTCATCTCCCAAGCTTGGTCGCAGTCCTCTGTTCTGCTGTACGGTAGCTGTTTCACGGGGGCGTCCAGGGTGCCTGCGCGACACCTCCGGTGGCCCGTCGCTCCGCAACACCAGCAGCTCGACCGGTGACTCGATTAGCTCTCGGTGCAGCGACTACGAGCAGCCTGGGAGGCCGCCCGCCATCGACTGCCCCGAGGTTCCCAGCCTGCACCACGTGGAGGTTCGAGTCGTTGCAGGCCATGGGGTTGCTTAGTGCATGACTAAGCAAGCTCTGTGAACTGATGTAGACTACTTGGGTGACTGTCAGCATGGCTGAGATTCCCAGTAGTCTGAGTATCTACAGACCAACTCTGTTCTCTAGACTCTACAGTACTACTTATTGTACCTACTTGTAGCCTATCAGGATACAGTCTTCCCTCTCTTACAGCCACACTGTTCAGCCACCTCCTGAGCCCTCTACAGTCTCACACTATTATATATCCAAGTTTCAGATAGTTCTGACAAATATCTATTAAGTTATTCAACTTTTCCTTGAGGGAGTGCTTGGTTGTGATAACAAGTGTCACATGGTTGACTACAGTACAGTATGGCTCAGCACTGTGTTAGTCAGCTGTGAGAGCAGTGGTTTTGTCAGCCGCCAGCCCCACCAAATGGACTGTCGGCCTAGTTAGCGATTATTGATGACTAAGCCTATATTGGAGCCTCAACCGAGGCGCGGCTGCGATGCCAGACAACAAACACTATTCAACACCTAGTTGACTGACCAACCTTCGATCTGCCCAACCAAAGAGTCCGTCGGGGGTCTATCGTGTTCCTCGTCGCAACCCAGTTACGCGATTGTACCTGGAGCTTACTTCCGTATTGCCTCTTGCACTCGAGTCATTCATCTAATTGTTGCGACTAAGCCAGCAGCTGGATCCGCGTCGACACGAGCCCCAGCAGCAACATCAATCTCGTCGCGATCAATAGCAAGGCGGTGACGGCCGCACGCCCATCCGCTTTGGATCCCCCATCATGTCTGTCAAGTTCGAGAAGGAGACGATACGCGAAGGGAGCGTCCGTGGTGGAAGCATCCACGGCGGAGGAGGAGGAGGAAGGGGGGGAGAACGAGAAGGGGGGGTACGAGGAGGCATCGAGGTTGGTGGTGGTGGTGGAGGAGCTAGTGCCACTGGCAGCTCACGGGGTCATGAACACCACCTTCACCTCCGCCATCTTGGGCACGATCTGGCGCAGGACATGGGCGAACGTTTGACCGGCGGACAGCCTGCCACAGGATATCTCGCTGTGAGTCGGCACCTGGGAATGCTACAACCCTCGTCGCGCCGGACCGGGTCATTGGGATGCTGATGCGGGGATACTGGACGCAGCTGTACCTCAAACAGCTTCAGTCCAACCCAATGCGGACAAAGATGTTAACCTCCGGAACTCTGGCCGCGCTTCAAGAGATCATTGCTTCGTGGATTGCTCATGATCGCGGCAAGAGCGGCCACTACGTCAATTCGCGCGTCCCGAAGATGGCAATATACGGAGCCTTCGTCAGCGCGCCGTTGGGCCACGTCTTGATCGGCCTTCTTCAGAAGATCTTCTCAGGGCGGACGAGCCTCAAGGCGAAGATTCTCCAGATCTTGGTCAGCAACTTGGTGGTAAGTCAGCCCGACGACAACCCCAACGATGCAGCTCGTGAGATTTTTATGCCATACGATGATGAATCGCTAACTGATCCTGGGAACGGCAGGTATCCCCAATTCAAAACACCGTCTATCTCACGTCGATGGCAATCATCGCCGGCGCCCGAACGTTGCATCAGATCCGGGCCACGATCCGGGCTGGGTTCATGCCGGTCATGAAGGTCAGCTGGATCACGTCACCGCTGGCCCTTGCCTTTGCCCAGAAGTTCTTGCCCGAGCAGACATGGGTGCCGTTCTTCAACATCATCGCCTTCGTCATCGGCATCTACGTCAACGCTCACACCAAGAAGAAGCGTCTGGCGGCGCTTCGAAGGAAGGTGAGTGGCAACAAATTCGGAGGCGTCCCTTCGGAGGAAGTCTGGAAAATCTGCCACATGCCGCACGGCTTCTCCGCTGTCTCGATTCAGTGATAGCATCATTTTACTGACTTCGCCTCTGGGGACAGTACGCCGACACAAGATCCATGAGCGGCCGATCCGGAGGCGGAGCAGACAACTACCCGCGGCGAGCTTACTGAGACCAGTCGGACTAAGTCTTGGGCGGCAGGGCCCGAACCGGTGTTGTCTGTCCTTGCGTCAGGTGTCGATCTTACTCGCCCTGTCCTTTTTTCTTGCAGCCCGATCCCTGTTCTCAACCGTAAATCATCTCTTCATCTCTTCAGTCTCAAGTTCGAACGTGGAGAAAAGGCGTGGGTGGATGGTTCAAGAAAGATCAGAGAGACACAACCACGCTTGGTTGGCCTGCCGGTCCATTAGAGAATCGGCCAGTAAGGCTACATTGGTGGCCGGCGGACAGGCGTGGCCCAAATGCACAGTATGCGTCTTCTGGTCATGTTTGCTTTGGAAATGTGTAGGGAGAGGAACGCCTTATGTATGTTGTGTTGGGCAACTCAGAAGGCCGTCTTGGAGGTTGGAAGTCGAAGGATGATGGACGAAATCAGTATCACGGATCTGGTGCGTGGCCACTGCTGTAAATGGCTTAAGATGGCTTGCTCAGGCACTTGTCTATGAGCGGCGAGATTTCTCACGAGTAAGACCTGCAAAAGATATCGGATGAATCAAGGATACTAAGGGTCTTGCCATCGAGGCAAAGAGCTTTTCTGGCCGGTCAAGACCCAGTCATCTTTCTCGTTGTGCGTGCGAAGCCTCAAGATCTCGAACTTGCGTTGAAGCCAATCGGCGCTGGTAAAGACCTTGACTCCCGGCTGCGCTGCCACGGTCGACTTGCTCTTGAGACCTGTCATCGGTGTCGAGTCCTCGGCACGTACGAGATAGGCGAATGAGTGCCTCGTGTCCATTGGAAGATTGGTGAGGGGTCCCACCCGGTGAAGACATGAGTGGAAAAGGTGGTTTGTGAGCAGCGACATGCCATCGCCAAGGTTGACAATGGCGCAGCCAGCTCGCGGCTGAACGTCCAGCCACTGCTCGGCATTCCGTGGCAGCAGCTGAAGGCCAGGCAGGCGGGTGAACAGGAAGGTCAGTGTGCCGAGGTCGGTGTGCGGTGTGTGTGGGGCCCCACGCTCGTGCATGGGTTGCGCGTGATACTTGAGCAGCCGAATGATGTCGGGGGACGGCCGGTCCGGGCGATGGTAAGCCTCAAGCGTCTCGTCTTCGGACAACCCGAGAGAGCGAGAGAGATTGGACAGCACCGTGAGGGTGGCGCCGTTCATCTCGGACGTAAACGCGCGCAAGAGGCCGATGTGCTGGTCGACGATTGGGGGCCGAACGAAGGGGGAAGCATCTTTTTCCAGATCCATGACGCCGTTCTTCGGAATCTAGGCGATGCAAAGCCGATCAGCTCCTCCAGGCAGCATCTGGCGGGAGGGCGATCGGCTTGTCGCGCCCCTACCGTGTAGGTCTCGAAGCCATCCTTTTTGCCATCGAGTCCTCCAAAGTTCCGCCCAACGGGCTTGTACCTAGCGATCCATCAGCACAAGGTGTTTGCCATCAAACGGCAAACTAACATGCGGATTGAAACTTACCCATTGCGACCTAAGCTCGACAGAGCATCGGAATCATAGCTACGCTTGTCGTCATCGGAGAGATGAAGGAACAAGTCCGCGTTCAGCCGATGCATGCTCTCAACGATCCTGCTGAAGTGGGAACCATCTATCTGAAGATCGAGATAGAAAATGCCATCGTTCTTGCACGCCGCGAAGAGTCGTTCTCGCTCCCGCTCATTCCCTAGCCGTAGCAGATCCAGACGGATCGTCAGAAGCTCCGCAACCGGAAGGCCTGGACATCGGCCGGGCTTGATTGTCGTCTCTGCGTTAGCGGCAGCCTCGGTTGGAGTGGGCGACGGCTGCTTCGATATGACTGCAGACATAAGGAAGGTAGAATGAAAGTCGACGTTGGGAGCGGTTTCTAGTGTGACATGACTTGATGTTGCTGATTAATACTGCATATATTCCGTATACTCGTACCTGCCCTTACGTACGAGTACATACGTACTTCCTTATTCGGTTAGCGCTTATGCACGAATCCATATTAGATTAGCACAATGTACGGAAGTACGTAGCCCGAGGACTCGGGTATGTTTGTAAACCAAGGACTCGGGCGTATCCTCGGGCGCATCCCTTGAACTTCCCCTGAAGCCCCTTGAACTTCCTCGAAAGTCTCCCCCTGACCTTTCCCTTGGTGTCCCTGGCCTTCCTTTGCAGAAGTGCCCATCTGTGCCTTCATTCTTGTCCCAGTCTTACTACAGTCGTAGTATCTGTTTTCCGAGTGATGTCTTCAGTGGCTGACAACCAAAAAAATAAGATAGGGAAGTGTGATGGCGACAAACCTCCATGTTACAAATCACTTACAACTGATCAGGAAAGTACCAGGAAAGCTCAAGGGTATCAGAAGAGATTTAAGGTATGTTGCTGCTTGAAATTGTACAATTACATACTGAAGGGAAAGACCAGTCTGACGGACATTGAACTAACAAAGTATTACTTGTTCTTGCAGGCCCTATAAGTTGCCATGCCACTGCTTCACCTATTGGCAACCGTGGGTCAGTCTGTCAGTACCTGTCTCCACAAGGATAGCAAGTAAGTGTCTTTTCCCTTATATATCATCCCTCATCTCCGAATCTTGACTCTTTTCTACACAATAATATCCAAACCCATTGGCATAATCCACATCGCCGTCATCGCCATCATCATTGTTGTCATATTTGTCATCAACATCAACATTACCATCGACACGATAACCATCGTAATCATCAGCATGGAAGCCTATTTAGCAGGTGTGCTGCTTACGTTTCAAATCATTACGCATACATTGCGTATTGCTGGGCCGAAAATGTACAATTCAGACTTGTTCTTGTCCACTACTTTCTTGTGTTTTTATCTTGATAGTTAGCTAAATTGATTGTTCCTATAGCCAAAAACATGGCCATGCGGATCTGCTCGTGCGGTTGCTGCCCTTGCTGCCTCTCGGCAGACAACGACGAGGACGTTGAACTCGAGCACGGCGCCACTGAGCCCAATGGAGCCGGTGCGACCGCGCCGGCGGCGGCGACGACGACAACGACGACAACGACGACAAAAGAGGGCGCTTCTGGCGCTTCTGGCGCAGTGGCCCCTGGCGCCACGGCCGCCCCAGCGGCGGGGGCGGCTTCTGGTGGCGCGGAGGCCACCAGCGGGCCTGGGGATGGGGGGTACGTGGCCCGGCGCAACCGGGGCGCAGGGCCAGCCCCTGTCATCTTCTGCTGTGGGTCTCGAGTCGGCCGGACCAAGGTGGTGAATGGCCACCGCAACAGCAACAACAACAACAACGGCGGCATCATCCTTAATATTAGTACCCGATATTGTTAGGACTACTCCGTACAAAGGATACTTCTTACCGCTGAACGACTTCAAGTCCTCGGAGTACCACTTCGTAGAAGGAGACACTTTGCCATCTCTGCACCTATAGATTGTACGCTCTGTATCCCCGAGAGAATCACAAGATTTTGACTACATGCGGAGCTAGGACATCTACAATTTACCGCTCTGCGACATCAAGATTGTTCTCATCACGTTTCCGGGCGAGACGATGAACAAGAATCTTCCAATGTGACCTAGTATGACATTTCATAGCTGCAAGGAAATGACCGTCTCCATTTACTATATAGCTTGACTAGGCCCCGCAAAAGAAGGGACTCAAGCGTGCAAGCTCTCCCCCCACAGATGCTTCAACCCAACTAGCCCCGCTGATGTCCCCAGGATCCCTATCCACAGGTCGCTGACGGCGCCTCCTTCGAGGCTCCAATGGAGCGTCAACGGTGCATATGCTGCGTTTACATAGAGCTGTCTCCACCACTTGTCATCCTCTCCACGAACATGGGAACGTGTGACGGCGATTTCAGTATCCTTGATCTCCTCCAAGTCGACAGGCTTGTCTTCCGCGGCTGTAGCGCTCTTGGGAGATTGTGGCAACCTTTTCTGCTGGCGCGCAATGCTCAGCCTCCAGAGGCGACCTAGATCCAGTGCAACATGCGCTGCCCAGAAGCGTGAACTCCAGATCCAGGCACGTGTCTGCTTCTCGGCAGGCCAGTCGACGACGCCATGCTGGGCGAGGTAGGCTCCATTCTCGAGCCACTGGTACATGACGCTCGCAAAGATCTGCGCCCAAACGATGCCCATGACGACCGTGTCTCGAGGCGGATTCTTCCAAGTCTCGCTGGTCCATTCCCATACGCTCAAGAGCCCCCACAAGCGCAGGAACGTGCGTACGTCACTGATCCGATCCGTCAAGGCGCGGAGCTTTGCGCTTGTCCGTCGTATCCTGTTGTGCGACCCTTCTGAGATGGCCGCGATGAACGTCTCGCCTGGCAAGAGCGCGCCGCTCGCCTTCTCGGCCACAGCTAAGGCTGC
Organism: Lichina pygmaea; assembly: GCA_963422465.1. Lineage (NCBI taxonomy): Eukaryota > Fungi > Ascomycota > Lichinomycetes > Lichinales > Lichinaceae > Lichina > Lichina pygmaea. The sequence goes on from OY730173.1 coordinate 144,468, forward strand.
ATGCTCAATTCGTCGGCGCGAGTACATGTCGAGGCACGTCAGGAGAGCGAGAAGACTGTAATTCAACGTCGCGAGGACATTGTCTGTGCCTGCGGTCGTGGATAGAATCCTGTCGGGCGGTATCTCTGTCGTCAGCTGCGGTATGCTTGGTCAAGTCGGCTGGGCGAAGTGGGCACTGGTGACGACAGGGAGGGGCAATCGAACCTGTTGAGATGTGATACAGTCTTGTCGGTGCGCTTCAGATACAGAGGCAGCCATTTCCTGAGCTGATGGAATTTGATCTTCGGTGGAGCCAACGGCTCTGGCGCACCTCCATCTCTATTCATGGCTGCCACCTTTGACTGTCGTCGATGATCCAGGATGAGAATGACGAGCTACGGTACGGTACAGGACTACGTACGTACCGTATATGACGTATCAGTACGACCGCTCCACGTGCTGATACCAGGTATGCTCGTGCACTTGCCGAGGTTGTACCCCATCTTCAAGTCTAACCGCTTGGATGATTTCCACGACACTCATCTCGCAGTTGCTCCTCCACCATCGATCTTCTCAGCTACTTAATTCGATACTGGGGCAGAGCTAGGTCACAGTCGAATGGTGGCCCTAGTTCATGAAAGAGGACCACCGCACCCGATCATTATAGGTGCACCGCAATTGGTCTACCGAACACTGTCCACGAAGTCGGGTCGAAAGTAGGAGGGCAGAAGCGGCCTCGGGGTCTTGTATTCCTATGCTCCTCTCGCTATGCAGTAAAACACAATAGTGCTCGATGCGACGACTGAGTCAAGGGAGATATAAGTAGAAGCAAGGTGAAAAGCAACATAGCCGGACCGTCGCCATGGTATCCCGCTCCCGCTCATGCTCAAGTCTTCGCGCTCTGGTCGTCGAGCCGCGAGGTTTGTTCAATCGTCCATCCTCGAAGAAGATTCCTGCTCGATGATTTTCACCTGAGCATTGAACTCTTTCCGGACCCAGTCGCAGTAGTAGCGCCACGCTTGGTGAGCGTCGGCGGTAGCAGTCGGCCTAGGGCCGGCAGCGCCAACGTCAGCATGGCCACTCACGCCTGGAAAGGCCCGCATGAGCTGAACGGTTGCCTTCAGCGCGCCCTTGCTGGCTTCTTCGGCCATCTCGACCTCCTGCTTGACGGCCGACTCCTTTGGTTTGAACGAAAGGGTGGCTCGGAAGCGATCGGCGATCTCGTTGAGGCGACGTGAGGTCTCGTTAGGTTCGAGCACAAGAAGCTTGCTCAGCGTGAGGTTGCACAAGACCCCGATGTCATGTTCGTCGCTCAGTCCGGCCATGACCCGATCGAATATTTCGACCACGTCGACGTGAGGGAAAGCAGTCTCTACGACGGCGTAGAGGGTCTCGAAGGCGGCCTAAGCGTCGCGGTGAGCGAGCGAAGAAAATACATCCAGACCTGTCGTCGGGGTGGGAATCTGTACTTACCTTGCGCAGTTCCAGGCCATCGTCAATCTTGTGTTTGAATGGACCCATTTGGACTTCACGGATCAGTTCGGGTTTGATCATCGACGCCGTGATGACAGGTGGGAGCAACTGCCGGAAGTGTGGAGCGATGAGTTGAGGCTTGCTGTGATTTGCTGCCATCAGCGTGCTCATAGCCAAGCGTTCGTTCTCAAGGTCTTTATCCTCAAGGATGGTCTTGAGCGTTCCAGCGATCATCGGATGGAAGAGGCTATCGGACGACTCATCCGAGTCTGACAGCGCATAACGGAAAGCCGAGATCATAACGCCGCGGACCGACGCCTTCTTATCTCGGAGATACGCCTTTCAGGTCCAATGTCAGCAAGCGCCCACGGCAGATCCGCTCGACAAACGGGGAGGAAGGGGAACGGCGACGTACCTGCAGCGGTGTCAGGTAGGATTTGGGATCGATGACGATAAGCCTCCCGACACATTCGGCTCCGAGGGCCTTGTTGTCTTCCTGTTGGGAAACAAGGATCACCTCCTCCCAGATCTGTTTCGAGAAAGGTGCGAGACCAGTCTTGCCAACGTTCCCATGCTGCAGAATCTCATTGACGGAATGGAGTAGGAGATACTGCGAGATGTCGGCTTTGTCGAGGTGATTGAGGATGACGGGAATGTATTTTGCCACGTCGCCAACGCCGGCTCGACCAAGGGCGACGGCCGCCGCAAGCGGCACCTGGTCAGATTTCGATCTGAAGTGGGCGATGAAGGCCTCGGGTTCGAGCGGGGACGACAACCCGAGACGCAGGGCAGCTTCTCCAATGACCGAGAGCGCGAGACACTTTCGTTTGTCGTCTTGGGCGTGCTCAAGTTCCTTCACGAAGTCGTCCAGGCTGACGCCGGTCTTCGAACCGCCACAGACCAAGAGCGTCCCGATCAGCCGTCCGACCACGGCCGGATCACCGTTGACACCGACATCTTTGAGCAAGCTGCTCATCAAGGGAGCACCGGCCCCCTGCTCGCCGATCGTCTTGACCAGGTTCAGGAGGGTATCGAGGACAGTCCCGACGAGGTCGGCCAGAGCCAGCGACGAGATGGCCCTCACCACGGACCCGTCGATCACTTCCGGCCCGAGTTCAGCGAATCTGGTCAGCATGACCAAGCTCGGGCCCAGCATGTGAAAGTCGTTGGTGTTCAGGAGCGGGGTCAAGGCGTCCTTCAGGACTTTGGTCGTCTCCTGGTCGAGATGCTGGACGCCGGATGGACTGAGGACGAGGTCCCTCAGGCCGGTGAGGCCCCCAACCCTCAGCGACCGGTTTGCCTTCCGAAGCTGCGCCGACAGCTCGACCATGACGGCTCGAGTCCAGGTCTCCGGCAGATCGTCCGAGCTGGAGGCATGGAGAACGACCTCGCGAACGGCCCGCATCGCGGCGCGGCGCGTGATCTCGTTCTGCAAGCGTTCGTAGAGCACCGCAAGCGCCGCGTCCCGACTCGGCTGCGGCAGAAGATCCTTCGAGGTACGAGCCAGGAGGACGCCGAGGGCATGGACAGCCTGCTGCTTCACCTCGCTGTCCACGTTGGCGGTGTTGGCGCGATCCATGACGACGTCGTACAAGGGGCCCAGGAGATCGGGCCGAGGTGCATCCTCGGCGGACGGACGACGCGGCAGCGACGTGACAACCCTGATCAGCTGCTCGGCGACCTTAATCGCTTCGCTCGAGATCTTGTAGAACCTGTCGCGAGCTGCCGTCGTGACGCAGGAGACCAAATCTTGCAGGAACGGTCGCAAGACAGCGGTGTCGTGGGTCTGAGCCACGGTGGCGACGAGGCTGAGCGTTTCGATGCGCAAGCTGCTCCCGGTGGCCGAGGCGGCACCGGAGACGGTTGACGGAAGAACGGCCCCGGTGCCGGTCGAGGTCGAGGTCGTCAACAGCTCGATGACCCTCTTGACCGTCTCGGCCAGGTACTCGGCGAGACAGCCCGGTCGAACGACGGTGAGAATTCGAAGCAGACCCACGGACGCCTGCTTCGTCGGTTGCGACTTCGTTTCCAGAAGCTTCAGCGCGCCGCGGACGATGGCGGGCGTGATAGCGGCTAGCCCGTCTGGCGGCCCCGACGAGGCAGACATGTTGGTCGCCGGGAGCACCACGGCCTGCGCATCGAGCATGCTGACATCGCTGCTGCCACGGCGTCGCTTGCGGCTGTGAATAGACGCCGGCGTGACGGACGGATCGAAGCCACGACCGCCTAGTTTGAGCGACAGATTACTCTCACCCGTCTTCCGGACGAACAGCGTCACGACATCGAGGATCTCGAGCCGGACGTTCTCATCTCTCTCCTTGAAGCGCCGGACGAGGGCGGGGGCGATTCGCTGGTGCAGCGTCCCTTCTTCGAGCAGGTCTCCCGTCGCCCTCGACAGAACGAGCGCGTGGAGGACCTTGGCGGCGCAACGACGCACCCTCCAGCTAACATCACCTTCGTCATTGAAAGCCTCGAGATCCCCAAACTCGTAGTCGTCGTCGTCAGCGTCGTCGCCAAAGTCCAGGTCGTCTGAATCTCCCAGGGACCCAGCCATGTCGTCGTCGTCATCGTCGTCGTCGTCGTCGACGACGTCGTGAAGGTTTGGATCGTACTTCAGGAAGCGCAAGGCGGCCTCGACGGTTTCGCTGCTGTAGAAGCGCATGTCGGCGCTGCAGAAGGTAAGGAAGCTCTCGAGGGCGGCCAGGGCCGCCTCCCGGACCTCGTCCAGCTGCGAGTCCCTCTCACCATCCTCCGCCATCCTCTCCGTCTGTTCGGCGAGTTCGGCTTCGCCGACCGGGCTGAGGATGAAGGGAGCCAACGTCTGCAGGTGGGGCCCAAACCTCTTCGGGATCGACCGTGCCATGGCGCCGGCTATCGTGACGAGTAGACGACGCTTCGGGGCAGCCAAGTGAGGATCCCTGAAACCCTCGATCAGATGCGACACGAAGGCGCTGAGCAGGTCATCGGAGAAGTAGATGGCCAGCACGGATAGAGCAACGACGGCTCGTTTCTTCGCGCTCGAGCTGCTGTCCTCGTCGGCGAGAATGTTGTCGAGGGCATCTCTCAGAGCTCTGATCTCCTCTTGCCTAAGGAGCAGTCCGTAGCAGCGACCGAGCTCGACGACGACGTCAATCGCGTCGGCGCTGACGCGACTTCCTGCGGAGGGCACAAGCAGCGGCCGGCTTATTTCGATGCCGGGCAGGCTGGCTGCTCCGGGGCGGACTACGACGAAGCGTCCGACGATGTTGTGGATGAGATACCGGCTGATGGTCCGATAAGCCTCTATGACAGGAGCCGACGGGGCCTCGCCCGGGACCGGGTGCGGCAGGTTTGTTATCACGGTACGGAGCGCCGCAGACCGAATTGAACCGTCGATACAGTTTCGGAACTCGATCCTTGGAAGCCGGTCAAAGATGAGGGCGACCAGGTACGACGATATCCTGCGGACGAGGGGGCCCAGGCTATCGAGCGCGAGAAGGTCAGACACACCGTCGCAGTGCAGTCTCTCGCCGTGGTCTCACTTACCATTTGATGGCCAAGCCCTGGACCTCACCGTGATTGTCGTCCAGCCGTTTGAGGATGCCATCGACGACCTCTGGTCCAAGAGTCGACTCGTGCCTCAGGATGCCGGGCGGACCAAGAGTGAGAGCGTGGTGCAGGTCATTCAAAGCCATGAACCGATGATCCGAGTCGGTGCTGGTGAGCTTTGGTAGCAACCCTACGATCGTCGACGTCATCTTGTCGTCGCTAGCCTTGATGCGCTTGAGCTCGACAAAGTCGGAGATACGAACGAAGGCGTACAGATCGTCGGTGAGGATTGCTTCAGCGAAGATGAACCCCACATGGTCTGGGTCAAGGCCGGGTTCCATGGCTAACCGAAGCTCTAGCTAGCCGAGGCGGCTAACCAAGAATCGCTTAGCGCCGATACGGGAGGAGCCGGCAGGCGTCAAGCGCGTTTGGAAATGTGGAGGGGGGGGACGCGTTGACGTGAGTCTACCCTAGCCTAATAAGCGCTAGAGTACCTCCGTACATAGCACATCACATGACCTCTAAGTGATCACATCACGTGACCCTCACTACATGCGTGTTCTGCTCATGCCTTTAGAGTGCGACCGTACGAACGTGCATACGTTCAAAGTACCAGGACAGTACCAGCACGTTCGTGCCCAGATCCTTCATGACCTCTGCTTTGTCGTGACCGAGTCCGAAGCTCTCCATTGGATGAAGTCCGTCGATCCACTTGAACCACCAATTGATCTGTAGCTCCCAACGCTCATCGTCGGAGCCGTTGACAGTCATCAGCGATCATGTTTAGCCCCAGGAACTGCTTGAATCGAGTGTCCAGATGCCGTTTAAGCTCCAGCTTAGGCCGTCGAAGTACCCGGGGTCAATTTGGAGCATTTGGTCGTAGGGGATATGCCAGTGAGCATGCTCATGGTGGACATGCGCCGAAGAAGTCTGGCGGCGACCTTCCCTGGTAAGTGAAGCATCACGCGGAGCTTCATCTCAAGTGTCTTTCTGTCGTCGATCGACCATTCATCTAAGGCGCAGCAACTGCTGATTTTCTGGGACACAGGCTCATCGCTTCGGTTACGGTGACTGTGACAGGCTGCGCCTATCTGTTGCAGGCCGAGAAGAGTCGTCGACATGATCACAGCGATGGCCACGGCCATGGCCATGGCGGTCCAGACGACCAACAAGGGAAAGAGCCAGTCGCTGAAGCAACCGAGGAGGTGCGCGATGTTGCATCTTCGGCCAACGGAACCGAGGGAGGAGCACCGGAAGAGGGGGAGCCGGTTGCTGAGAGCTCGAGTGACGATGCTCAGAGGTCTGAGGATAGAGATGACAAAGATGGGACGGATCAGGGCGCAACTGGCGACGATGCACGCGGCCAGGGCGCGGACACTAAAGGAGAGCCTTCGGCCTCGGAATCCTCAGAAGCTTCGGAAGGGGACTCATCTTCCGGGGACTCCAAGCCTGAGTCGTCCGAGTCCTCCGAAGAGGGTGACGCCGAGGGCAAGGATGACGCCGGCGCGGGCGACTCTCGGCCTTCTTCGCCAACCGATCCTGGGGAACGCGCCGAGGCGGGTTTGCCAAGGGCGACGGCACCAAAGACGGGACCGCCGGCTGACGTCTCGGTCGAGCACCTTGGAAAAGGAGACGACAGTGGTCCACGGAGGAAGAAGGTCTCGAGCGGCATTCCTGTGAGCGGGGGTCAGCAGGAGAGTGTATCGCACGGCGACGAAAAGTCTCCGACAGACAAGGTACGTGACGAGGTGACCATTCCCTCCTCTTTTCCTCTTTTCCTGCATTCCACCGATTTCCCATCTCGTTTGAGTCTCCTAGAGCGTGACGCACCAACTTACGTCGTCGTGCTCGAGTAAAAGGCCCGCCCTGTCGGGGATACTCCTCCGGGCTTCGGCAACCAGTCGACGAAGCAAGAAGGCCTCTCCAACGCCGACACCAAGTTCGCGTGGGATGCCCGACAGGACGAGACGATCTCCAAGAAGAAAGGCGAGGACACGGTGGAGAGCGCCAAGGTCAAGGGCACGGTCGATCCCTTCCGAAAACAGGGCTAGTAGGACACTATCAGCGTGTATTTTTCCCCCTTGTGGCGCTCTGTCCGGATGACGGGGGAAAGCCAGTGTCATGCCAATTTTAAACTCTCATGCACGTTGCTTTCAGCTTTCTCGATCGATCTCATGGCCGTTCCTCTAGAGACCTGAACATCGTGTGCAGGCTTGTAAGATGTCTATCATCGCAGCTAGGGGGGTGTATACTCCGTACATACTCATCGGACACGACCAGCAGCGACGTTGCAACTTGCACAAAGCACGATTATGCCCTGCCATGAGTCCTACTTGCGATCGGCACCGAGTCCTACCGGTACTCACCAACAGCCTTGTAAACATAAGACACCTTTTCATCATCAAGCATCTTGGGGGTCTTCTCGCCGGAGAGGACCGGTCTACGAGTATGTTGTCGATTCCGTTCATCTCTGGGGTTACGCGCGTCGTCGACACTCATGTACGTACAGTACGTACGTGACGCTTATGTAGGTATACTAGATTAGTGCTCCGTAGTAACATTAACACCTAACAAGAACTTATCTCGAGCATGCCTTGTAGCCTCTCCACTCCTTCTCTCTCTCTCCCGAGAAATCTGGGGCAGGAAAGGGAGGGGGGGGGGGGGAGGGGACAAGAGGATTATTATGTACAGGTGCCCTGAAGAACTGTCTACTCAGAGCTTGCAGTCCAGAAGAAATTCCCCAAGACATGTGCTCTAATCAGGTGTGGTGCTGGTATCAAACAAGTAGCTCCCACTTGTTGCAGGAGGAGTAGTGCTGGCTGTCTATTCACACTTGTCCAGTTTTGAGGGAATGTGTTGGGGGGTTATGAGGATAATGTACATGTGCACATGCGTGTGTAGATTTCATGACTTCGTGGCGTGACAGACGTGTAGATGAAAAAGAAGGGATTCGGGGAGGGGACGCCTGTTCAGTACACGACACCCATGCTCTGGCCAATTTCTTCCTCGAGCAGAACCTCGAGCAGGTCGAAGCCGCCGACGTCCGGGCCCATTAGAGACGTCTGGGTCACGCCGGCGCCGTGGCTGTTCAGCAGCGGGTCGAGCGGGAGCGCGAGCCAGTCGGCCTGGTAGCTTGAGCCGTCCTCTGCCACCGAGGACGAGGATATGCCCATGTTGCCTTGGGCTGTGTAGTGGTTGTTGTTGTTGCTGCTGTTGTTGGTGCTGGATGCTGCGCTGGGGTACGGCTTGGTGTCGTCTTGCCCGGACGCTTGCGGGTACGCGGAAGGATGCAGGCCGGGAGGCTGGAGATGCGAATACTGTTGGTGCTGCTGGTGTGTGTGATGCTGATTTACTGTGGGATAGGCTTGTTGATCCGAGGCGTTGCTAGGGTTGTTGCTGCTGCCACTTTCGGGCTGTGTATCCATTCCCGCCGGTGTCGGCGTCTGATACGAGAACAGTGACGGTGGAGGCATGATCGAGATGTTGCCCTCGTTAGGGTCGATCGATTCCGTCGAGATGCCCATGAGAGCATTGCTCGGCGTCGACGACCGTCCCTCGATACTGCCCGCGTTCATGTAGCCGAGCGATGGCGCTGCGCGGTAGCCACCGCCGACCCCGATGCCCCCGAGGTTGGTGCTGCCGGATTGAGCAGGACCTTGGTAGTTGTCGGGCCACGCCGACGATGATGATGATGGCGCTGCTGCTGCTGCTGCTGCTTCTGCTGCCGACAAGAACTCCTGTTGCTGGCCGCTTGAAAGGGCGCGCGAGTTGCCGCTTCCGTTGAGCAAGGCAGGACTGCGACTGTCTTCCGCTCGGTTGCCGTTGCCGGCTGCCGTGCCGCCACCGCTGGAGGTCGCCATGCGTACGAAGCGACTTCTGATGCGCTTCGTGAGGACGTCCAAGAGGTCGGCGAAGCGAATGCCTAGATGCACGTCGTCGACGACGCACGTACGCAGTGCCTCGACGGCGCTGTCCAGCAGACCCAGAGAGATGGCGACGTCGTCTTCCTTGGCGCCGAGTGCGAACGTCTAAACCATCGGCGGTCAATCCAGGGGAACGTTACGGTAGGGAGCGAGGACGGAGCGCCCAGCAGGTCGATATCACTTACCTTGAGCAAGAACATGGCTCCCGAGACGATCCGGAAGTACGTTCGTACCGGGGCGTGCTGGAGATACCCGCCAGGCAAGAGACCCTCGACCACGGTCTGCAGGAGACTACGGGAAGCGTCGACCACCTCTTTGATGTACCCTTGATCACCGCCGTAGAGACCGGCCAGCGTCGAGAAAGGCACGTTGGCGCCTCCCCCACCACCACCACCACCACCACCACCACCACCGCCGCCGCCAACGCCACCACCTCTCGTCTGCTGCGCCGAGCGGCCGTCTGGAGCGACACCGCCCGAGGCAGAAGGGTCGAGTTGCTGTTGATCTTGAGACGATGCGCCGTTGGCGTTCGGCCCTCCGGAGTTGGCGCAACGCTCGACGACGGCTTGCAGGGCGAGCGAATTGATGTACACCCGAACGTACTCGTACTCGATGTTCAGGACATGTCGCATGTAGATGGGAACTGGCGGACACTGTTAGCCTCACGGCACGGCAAGATCGAAAGCCACGCGCTCGGTTGGTGACATACGACGGAGCCGATCGAGATCTCTCCGACAGTCTCTCAGCAGCGGCTGAAAGTGCTCGAGCAGGTCGGTGTAGCGCCCGGTGCGGATCAGGTCTCGGGTGTGATCTCGGGTCGGGAACAGAAGCTCGTTGCCCTTCCGCATCAGGGTCGTCACCTCGATCCAGCAGAGCTGGATCGTGTTCTCGATGCTGATGGACGATTTGGCAATGTTGCTGAAATCGCTCGCCGCGACGCCGCCGCCGCCGCCGTCACCCGGCCCCAACCCCGGCAGCCTCAGGCTGGCCAGGACGTTCCCGTCGCACGGGTTGGGCCAATCGAGGCGGCCAGACAGCTGGGTGAGGTAGACGAGAATCAGGTTCCGCAGCTGGGTCGCGCGGGTGAGGTAGGCGGGCGACTGGTACTCCGGCCGATACGAGCTCCGGTCGAGCACGCTGTCGTCGAGGGTCGCGTCGAAGATGCCGAGCTCGAAGGACAAGGCCAGGGCGTTCCCCAGGAGCATCCAACACATGCGGTCGCTTCTCCAGGCCGGCTCGAGCCAGCTCTCGATACGCTTGCCTCCGATGCCCCTCTGGGCCTGCGCCGGCGGTCCCTCGCTGCTGCCGTTGTCCGAGCCGTCGGCATCGGCTCGACAGTCGTCGATCACGAGCTCGTCGCCGTCGTCGCCGGGCGGGAAATGCAGGGCGCGAGGGTGCCACTCGGTCAGCAGCATGAGGCTCTCGACCGTGCCGAGCGTCCGCAGACTGCCCTTCCTCAAGCCCCGCCAAGGGGCCGTGCTCGACGTCTGGATCTCCTCTTGCGACTTGTGAGGTCCACCGGAAGCGGCTCCAAACTGTTCCTGACCCCACACGATCCGCTCGATCATGCCACGGAGGTAGTTCCACAGCTTCTCGTGGATCGCGTACGCCCTCGACCAGGCGCCGGGTCCGGAGAGGCGCATGTAGCGCGACGAGATGGTGAGCAGCGTGACCGCCAAGATGGGCTCTTCGGCGAGCAGGGTGCGGTGCGCGCTGGGGTCTTGGAACGACGGCGGCGAGATGGGCGTCAAGGGAGACATGTACTGGTAGAAGCTACAGGGGCCGGGGCGCATCAGCTTCCAAAAGCAACAGGGCTTGGTCTCGAGTGAGGCAAGGGGCAAGACCTACTATTCGATGTACTCGATCGCTTCACGAGCCGTGAACCAACCAGCACGCACGAATCGGCATCTCGACCAGGCTCGTAGCGCTGCTCGCTCTGCGTCCGGCTCCGGCCCCGGCTCCGGCGCCGGTGCCGGCTCGGTCTCGTTGGGACGAGAGGAGACTTGAAATCGTCTGGCGTCGCTGATAGCGGGATCGATGGGGACGTTCGGCACCTCGCGTTTGGAGTCTGGCAGGTGCGCGTAGGGTCGTGTCGCGCCGACGTCGGCGCCGACGATGACGGAGCTTCCGTTGAGCGTCTGGGAGCCGGAACTGCCCTGGGCCGCCACCGGCGAGGCCTTCACCTGAGGCTGGCTCTCGTCGCGAGCGCGCACGATATCGCCGCTGCGGCCAGCTGCCTCGAACAGGAGGTTCAGGGCGTCGTGGCCGCTGTAGACCTCGGTATGCAGGAGCTTCTCGGCGGTCAGACGCTGGTCCTCGACGCCCGTGTCGGCAGGCGTACCACCGGTTCCAACTCCGCTGGCCGCGTACCGGCCCGACGGGTAGCTTCCCGGAGGTGCCTGCGGTGAGATGCTCGACTGGTCCTGCGATCCTGGCCGGCGAAGCGGCTGAAGCTGCCCCACCGAGCCTCCCGGCGTCAGCGGATTCGGAAGAGCGGTCGACGCCGTCGATCGACTCGCCGGTCGAAGCGCGCCGACCGCTGCCTCGGCGGCGGTATCACTCACGCGGAGCCTCTTTCGGCTGTTGCGTAGCTCGTACTCTGCATCTCCGTTGTTGTTGGTATTGTTGTTTTTGTTGTTGTTGTTGTTGTTGTTGTTGTTGTTGTTGCCGCTGCCGTTGAAGTCAGGTATCTCGTCGCTGCCGTCGGCGGCCCGACGCTTGCGACGCGTGGCCGAGAAGAAGCACTCTTTGCTCTCTCGCCGGCATCGCACGCAGGGGGGATCATGAGGATCGTCGACACTGCCCAAGTCGCAGCGCACCTTCCGGCGGCGACAGGGGATGCCTATCAAGCGTCAACCTTCGATCGGCCTCTCGCATCCAGGACGAGACGCGTCGAACGACTTACACGCCTGATAAGTACGACGATGCTGTTGCGGTGGCGGCGGTGCTGACGAGCGAGGAGAGCCGGCCAGCTCCGCCGTCGACTGGCGCCTGTCGTCGTCGTCGACCAGGGCGGCTTGGTTCTGGCTCGCGTCCATGGTTGGTGCTGGGGTTTCGGGCTGGGCTCGGCTTGTGACGGCTATTCCAGGGTCAAGGAAAACTCAGATGTTCCGGGCGTTCCGCACGACAAAGGCCGAGGTCGAGTCGGAGCGACCAAGGAACCGCCGGAGGGCGACACGGCCTTGTGCAGTGATGAGACCGAGTGCAACGTCTCGGCTGTGATTCAGGGCTTGATCTTGATGTTCTGATGTTCTGATGGATGCAAAGCTGGTGGTCGAGTCATCCTCGCCTGGCCCTGTCGAAATCGTACTATCCCCATCGGGTCGAAGGCAGCACCATCTTAGGCCTACCCGAACAGTACGGCATCATCAGGCACGCATGCCTCATGACCAACAAACACGCCGCATCGCCACCTTTGCGCTTGTAATCCGTACATAGACTGATGGAAAAGCAACGTTGAGTCGACCATGGCAATAATCTGCGCGCGAGGACTCATGTCCTGCTAGCGGCTTATTCAACAGGCTCTCGTGATGTCATCCAGGCCGATGCCGCGCATGTCCTTCCACCTCAAGATCTACCGTAAGGTAGAGTAAACCAGTGTTCACTCCGAGTAGCTTGATGCAAGTCTTACTGCTCTGACATTCAGGTTGGCAATGAGGATCACTGAAGTTAATCACGGATATCTCGTCGCGTATTTGTTGGAGACGCTGAAACTCCTCCACTGATCATCTATTGCAGACCAAGAGGCTGACAATCGTTGTGGCGGTAAGGTAGGCTGGCGAGCCGGAGAGGCAGTGGACAAGTATATGACATTGCTTGTACTATCCCGATTTGACGCAGTTCTGGCGATACGTATCAACAAAGGAGTTGATATCTGCTAAAGCCTTGCTAACGAACAACACCGAAAGAGGTAGTAGCACAGAGAATTTCATGACAGATTGTTGTCCATAACCAACCAACAGAACAGCTCATGTGAAACCTTCCTGCTTGCCTTGCGCCTCTGGGGAGACCAGGGACAAGAAGGACAAGGGAAGGACCAGAGATTGTTAGAATCATTCAAATGTTGAATGTAGATGACCTGAATAAAAGCTTTATTGGGGACAGCTCATCCTGTGGAGGGCCATGAGTGCCAGCCTTTCTCCAGGTTACGTGAATGGATACAGGAAGGCAGTGCAGGAAAAATAATATCAGAGGTCATTCATCGTTTGCGTAAAGACCCGGCTACATGTTGACCGTATCAACCTGTCTTTTTCGTTGACACGATGGCGTGACCGCGTACGCAGGTCGTAGCGAGAGAAACAGAGAGAGAGAGCTAGCAACATATGGAAAGGAAGAAGTGAAGAGAGAGGAAGGGTAGACCAGAAAGAAAAGAGCCTACGAAATCCACCGCCGCGGTAGACGAGCTCGCAAATCGCGCCCCGAATGAGGAGATAGTGTAATGGAAATCCAACGACGATAAAGCGTAGTTTTCCGCTTTTGAATTGGTCGGACCGTTTCCCTCATCTCGTCGTGATCGTCCCAGCCAAGACGCTTTCGAAAAGAGAAGGGCTTCCGTCGTCGGCGGTGAGACCGCGGCCGAGTCCGAGACCACCGTGGGTCTTATGGCGGCGGAGCGATGTGAAACTCGCCGTGGCAGCGAAAAACAGATGCTAGGATCTTCTTCGAGAGGCAAGGCGCCGCGCGTCGGTCAGTGGCTCAGTCAGTCTGTCTGCCTGTCCACCTGCATCTCGCGGCATCCTCTTGCTGCAAGTAAATGTTGTCCACGGAAGCAAGAAGATGAGAATAGAAAGCACCCCCGAAACATCAATGACCATAGTATGTTCACATGAAAGAGCCGGTTCGCCGGTACATGCTTGAAGGGCAACAGAACAAGACCGCCACGATGAATGACGCGGTCGAGTTGCCTCTCGGAATTTCGTGCTGGAATGGCCAGAACTTACAAAAACCCGCCATACACAAAGTTACAGCCACTTTTGTAGACAAGGGAAAGGGGTTTTGGATTTCATAAACAAAGTACAGAAAGGGACTCGGTGATGACGTTGCAGGAGAGACATTTCTTGGCATTGATTAGCAACGTACGTAGAGCGACTCGGTGGTGGTAATCGTTTTGCCGGGGAAGCAAAGAGTGATGACTGCCCGTCGTAACAACAAAACCATCGACGTTCGTTGGGGATGAAAGCTTAGTCTGAAGCAGACAGACGTAAGGACGGATCAAGAGCAAGACGACTTGGGTATTTTTTTAAATTTTTTTTATCCTTGGGGCGGATCCAAGATATGTATAACGGAAACGTTGATTCGTCGCCGGCGTAGACCGTTCACATCGAGCAGACCATGGCCGACATGGCCGATTGGGCTGCTCGTGCGCTGATCACGGCGGCTTGTTTCTCGAGCGCTTCGGCCATGGCGCTCATCACTGGTGTCACGTCAGTCCCCGCCCGTCGAGAGAAAAGAGAGCGAGGAACGCCAACGCACCTGGCCAGACGGCGGCCTTCCGGAGCACCGACGCCATCACCAGCAGGAACCTGCCGTCGTAGCCGCAATCCTTGCCGTAGCCCATCTCGGTGCTGGCGTTCAGATCGAGTCCGAGCCCGGCCATGGCCGGAAAGTCAACGGCGAAGGCCGCCTCGACATCGTGCACGACCTGGTCAATCCGTGCCAGAAGCTTACGTTCGTCTTCGTCGACGGGCAGCGCATGGCGGACCTGGACGACGTCGAGATCGGAGCCGAGGCGAGGAAGGAGAGAGCCGACGCGTTCTTGGACGGTCGAGACCCACTCCGCCACTACGAGGGTACAGTCCAGGACCGAGAGGCCAAACTGAAACGACAGCTCGCGGGCGTCGAAGTCGGTCGAGATCATGCCAAACTTGCTCGAGGTCAGGAGAGAATCGATGGCGTAGGAGGCGGCCTTCCGAAGCTGTCTCTCCCGCCGCGCCGCGCCGGACGGTGACGACGTTGACGACGACGACGACGACGGCGACGACGATGACAACGGCCGTAGGTCGCTCGTCGCCACGGTCGGGATGGGATGCATGGGAGTCGAGGTCTTGACGGCGTCGAGGCCGGGGGATGACGACACCGTCAGCGGCGACCCGCCAGGACTGTTCAACGATGGGAGCGAGTCGGGTAGGTCAAAGCCGCCGAGGTTGTTTGTCGTCGTCGTCGTCGTCGTCGCCGTCGTCGTCGTCGTCGTCGTCGTCTTCGTCGCCCCGGTGGGAGAGGTGTCGGCTTGGGGAACGGTGTCGTGCCAAGCCGTCATGCCCGTCGTCGGCGTGGGGTCGATATCGCGCCGCCACAGCGCGTCTTCGGACCGATCAAGCCCGACGTAGAGCCTGACGTGGGCGAGATTCCAGAGCGGGATGCTGTCCGAATGTAGCGTGCTGTGGCTCGAGCGCCGACCGGGTTCGGGCGAGCCTTGCGATTGACGGAGCCACGCCGCTTTCCAGGCCCTCAGCGAAGGCTCCATCTGCGACTGCATGGTCTCCGTCTCCTTGGCCGTCCACTCGGACGCGTGGTGACGCTGCCGAGTCTCCCAGATGTAGTTGTGCAAGGCGTTGATGAGCACCAAGCAGCCGAACGCGCTGGGTCTGATCTCCCCCTTCGACTCGTCTGCCGGCGACGGACTGTCGACGGCCGTCCGTGCTGCTGCCGCTGCGTTGGCCGCAGATGGCGCCGGCGGGCGACCGGCCGCGAGCAGGGTGCCGAGCGCGACTTTGAACGACAGGCCTTCGTTTCCGGCCGGGACCGAGCCACCTCGGCTCTGCCACGTCTTGGCGTCTTCGGCCGTCCACAGCTCCTCGTCGCAGGGAAGATCCAGCTTGATCTCGGAGTTGGTCAGCCCCGGTGGAAGGCTGTAGACGGAGACGAGGAAGCTGGAGACGATGAAGATGGCGAAGAGCGTCCGTTTCCGTTCCTCGACCGCGATCCACGCGTGCCACGCGAGCCCCTCGTCGTCGCCGCCGCCGCCGCCGCCGCCGCCGCCGCCGCCTAGGCCTTCGGAGTTCAGGTCGAACGGCCACGGCTCGTCGGCCATCTCTGCGTCGCACATGGTCGTGTCGACGGTGTCGCCGAATCCGTCCGAGGGTCGAGGGACGTGCACGCTCGTCGTCGTCGTCGTCGTCGCAGCAGGCGCCGGCGGCCGCGTAAGCTCGGCCGCGCGAGCCAGACCGATCAGAGTGGGCCAATATCCCATGACCGCCTGGGCAGCGCTGACGTCGCCGCAATGATGCCCGTAGACAACGCTGAGCAGCATCGCCTGCAGCAGCGTCAAGGGTGGGTCGAGCGAGCCGTGCGGCCAGCTCGACACGTCCGGCGCCGAGGTTGGCGCCGTCGCCGGCCGACCGGCACGATCTCGGTCGAGCTGGATCTTCACGCACCCTTGCGCCATCTCGAAGAGTTGGCGCGACGTGGTGAGCTCGAACTCGTGGAGAGATCCGATGGCGGCGATGACCAGGACCAGGCATCCCAGCCCGCCGGCCGCCGCGGCCGACGTCGCGTCACCGGCGTTGGTGGCACCGCCGGCCATCAGGATCGAGTCGAAGGTGAGGGTCGGGAGGTGCAGGAAGGGCAGGTGTGGATGAAAGTATCGCATGTAGGCGGACACGTAGCGTTGCAGGTCGACCGTGCTCGGAAGCGTGACGTGTGCGGTCGCGGGCACGGTCGAGGGCGCATCGGCCGGCCACGGCGAGCCTTCGGTCTTGGTCGAGCCCGGATGATGGTCATGGTGGTTGCGGTTGTGGCTGTGGTGCTGGCGTTGGAACTGATGCTCGTGCTGGCGAGGGTTGAGGTGACCATCGGGCTCGGGCGAAGAAGGAGGCAGATGGAGGCTCGTTATCAGCGCCTGCCGCGTCACGTCCGTGACAGCCTCGGTGCGAGAGGGCGACGCCGACGACAGTGACGACAAGGACGGCGACGACAGCGACAGCGACATGTTGTGACCGCTGGCCGCCATCGGCACGGAAAAGGCAGCCGAGGTCTCGGGGTTGAATGCCGTTGGGACGTAGGAGTGTTGCGGGAGGAAGGGGTGGGAGAGACCTTCCGGGCTCACGGCGGCGGCCACGAACGCTGGAGGGAGGTACGCCTCGAGCCCGCCGAATTCGCCGTGAAAGTCCTTGGGCGAGAGAGTGTCCGGGGCAGGGATCAGGTCGAAGCCAGGGGTACTCGTCGCCGCCGCCGCCGCCGCCGTCGCCGCCGCCGCCGCCGCCGCCGCCGCCGCTGCTGCTGCTGCTGCAGCCGTTGGTGATTCCAACGGGAGGTGCCCCATGGCGCCGCCGGTCGTCGTGCTCGTCGCCGTCGTCGTCGCCGAGACCGGTAGCAGCGGCAACAGCGCCTGGGGGCGAGGACAGGGATGGGAATGGGAGTGAGAATGGGGCTGCGGCGCTTGGGTGAAAGACGGCTGGGCCCAGTTCGCGGCGGGGTTCATCCTGACGTCGCTCGCCACGTCGTGGCCGTCGACGCTGAACGCCGACGGGGGGGACTCGGCCACGGCGTCTTCGGGAAAGTCGACGAAAGGCATCTGGTCGTCGAAGACGCTCGACCAGTGGAAGCTCTCGTCCCCTCCGGCCGCGCTGCCGGTGGTCATGGGGCTCCCGGCGTAGCCAGGCGGATACGGAGATGCCGGGGCGGCCATGGCGTAGGACTGCGGCGAGTCGCAGAGACGTAGCTGGGCCGGGTTCACGGTCGGATTCGATCCGCCGCCGTAGAAGCCGCCACAGTCTCGCTCCAGCGGAAAACTACCAAAGGCCGGCGCCGTTCGGAGGCTGTCGGCCGGGTCGGCCGTCGAAGGTACGGCTCGAGTATCCAGTCGGGGGAGCATGTGACGGGCGAGGGAGTGCGGGACCGTGAACGGCGTCGACCGCACTTCGAAGGCGGTCGTCGTCGTCGTCGTCGTCGTCGTCGAGCCGGGAAGCTGGCCCAAGCTGGCGTGGTGGGCGTGGCGCACGCCGACGTTCGGCGTGCGCCCCGACGGCGGTGTCGCCGAAGGATTGGCCGCGCCGAGGCCAACGCCGTTGAGAACGCCGAAGGCGTCACGGTCCACGTGGCCGACCGTCTTGGCGCGAGGCCGCATCGATGCCGCCGAGCCGGAACCAGCACCGCCACCGCCGGAGGCGGTGTTGGTGCTGGTGCTGCTGTTGCTCTTGCGTGCCCGAGCTGGGGTGCCGGCGGCAGCGGGGGCGGCAGCGGCGCCGGCGCCGGTGCCGCCGCTCGCGCTCTCCCTCCGCGCCGTTCGACTCCGCGACGAGGTCACGTTCGTGTGATGCAGCTTCTGCTGATGCCGAAGCAGAAGGTCCCTACGCGCGAAGCGCCTCGTGCACTCGGGGCACTCGAACGGCTTCTCCTTGGTATGGGAGCGCTCGTGGCGCTTGAGATGCTCCAGCCGCGCAAAGCACCGGGTGCAGGTGGTGCAGACATGTGGCCGAGGTTTGTCGGTCTTGGACGGTGGGAGGGCCGGGCTCGAAGGCCGGGCCCCGGTGGAGCTCGCGTCCGAGCTTCCGGCTGCTGTTCGTGGAGCCGTCCGTCAGCGCGGCCCCGTCGGTCGATGGGCACATCCGAGGAGGAGAACGACCGGACACGACGGAGGGGTAGCCTCGTCGGCGATCCACGTACCGGCAGTCACTCCCGCCATGCCCGGAGCGACGGTCTCCGTACCACCGACCGTCGACATCGTCAACGGATCGCTCCCGGATACTGCCTGCCCGGCTTCGTCTTCGCAGTCTCAGCCTTGCATGCGACGTGGCGTCCGGCCCAGATTTGCTTCGGCCTGGCTCCCCGACGCTACTCGGACAGCACAACGACCCGAGAGGAAAGGATCTCCCTTTCACCGACGTCCGACGCCTGACGCCTGCGAGCAATGCCGTCGAGGACGACGTGGCAGCCCTACGGACCGATCCTGAGCCGAAGGGCGACGACGGCGACGAAGGAGCTTAGCGACATGAGCTCGGCGATGAACGACGTCCCATCCAGGCGCAGGCCGAAGCCCGGTCCGAGGAATGATGCGTCCGAGGGACGATGTGGCTGTAGGGGGTCTTTCTTGCGCCAGGAGTATAGCTTCAGCGTCGTGTCGGGATGCATGCGTGGTGGATCAAGCTACGCACCTTGTCTTTCGCTGTAGCCAACGACGATCCCTCGAAGGACAGACTCGGGGCCGGCAGCGGTCTTCAGGCCATCGGGCTCCGTCAACACACGACCGACGACGATACCTCGTCCTCGGCTGTCTCGTCAGCTCGGCTCCTGCCGGGTCGACCGCCTGTGTTTGGTGGGGGGTACAGATGTGTACGCGCGGTCGAGGCGACGACCGAGGCAATTCTCTATGTCGCTGCGGTCGAGGTCAGCGACGGGCGTTTGTGCGCTTCGAGGGGTTCGCCACGATGGGGCAGGAGCTTGGAGGGTTGCATCATGGGACGACGGTCGACGCACGGGTGAATGTGGGAGGCCGAGCGGGGTGAATTCCGAGGCCGACGACGCAGCAGCAGCAGCAGCAGCAGCAGCAGCAGCAGCAGCAGCGACGTAGATCGGGTGAATCGAGCCGACGACGATGGGGAACAGAGCGAGCTCGAAACGATGCCGTCACCAGAAAGCCGCCTACGGACTGGATCGATATAGTACGTAGATAACGTACTGTACGGAAGAATGTACGGTTCAATTCAACGGGCGAATGGTGGATGACTGTCACTCGAGCTACGGCCCACACGGGCACGACAGGTCGAAGGACGAGGAGGGTGGCAGAAGTCTTTGCGGGTTTGGACTCTGCAGTACGCACCAAGTACGGACCGTGTCAAGCTACAGTACCGTACCACGGCCGCACTGTACCAAGCAAGCCCGTCCGTGGCGGTACTTGAGATGATAGGAGGCCAGGGGTCACGACTACCTTTCAGACACATCATCACAGCCCGATCGCGATGTACCTGGTTCGAGTGCTAGCAAGTACATATGCCCCACTACCACCACCACCCCCCCAACCTCACTCGGGCCCCGGCCGGTGCCGTCGAAAAAGGGGAGGGGGAGGGGGGGCGCACCACGGCGTGGAGCCGCGGGTCACAAACTGGAGGGGGGGTCAGCCGCACGGAGAGAAGCTGGGTACGGTGAGTTTTAGAAGCTAGGATGGCAGTGAAAACTCTCCTCCCCTTCGGCAGCATCCAGGGGCTGATAAGCGATCGGTACATACTCGTACGTACCACTTCGGCCTACTGAGACCGCGATAGGCAGGTGGACCCGTGAACGTGATCTGACGACGGCTATTTCAACCTCGACCGACAGAGCCGCATGTCGATGCTTGTACTCGTACTCACCGCACGTGCGTACGGAAGTACCCGTGCCCATGGGGGGGCAATACCCCCCTACTCCCGCCCCTTCGGTACGTCCGGAACACCCTCTCTGAAGGAGAGGGTGTCTATCACCGGTACGATACTATCACCGGTCCAATACATTTTATGGATAGAGTCAACTGCAATACACAAAACTCCACAACACAGTGACTAAATAGAAATGTAAGTAGCTGGTTTTATTCCTCTACATCTCTTCTACAATCTGTGAAGATTTAGGCTTCTCTAGATTTTTGTGGCATTACTGAGAAGTTACTGTCGTGATCGCTCAAGAATAAATTCCCAGCAACATCAATTTTATAACACTTGTAACTCCGCAAACAGATGGACAACCCATAATTTTTTATGTGCCTATCTGGTTCTCCTGCTCTTTTACTATCATCCCTGAGGCTACAAGTCTTTCTTGATCTTGCTGGCGTTGTTGAGTAGCTGCTGTAGCTACTGTAGCTACCTTAGCTACCATAGAAACTTGAGTTGCTCGCTTCACTTCTCTCAGATATGTGCTCTTTTCATCACTCCTTGTTTTATAGTTCTTCCACTACCATGGCTTGAGAAAAGACCTACAATTTCAGAGATTGTAGTGCAGAAGCAGGCGAATCAAATAAGCCACTTACATTTCTATTCAGTGGCTGTGGTGTGGAGTTATATACATTGCGGTTGACTCTACCCAGAAAATATATTGGACCGGTGATAGTATCGTACCGGTGATAGACACCCTCTCCTTCGGAGAGGGTGTTCCGAACGTACCGAAGGGGTGGGAGGAGGGGGGTATTGCCCCCCCATGGGGCACGGGTACGTACGTACGTCCGTCCGTATTACGGATGTATCTACAACGTCCATCAGCCAGGGCAATGTTTCGATGAGCTTTGCGGCTTTACGACGGAAGACATCGGCTTCGAGACCTTCGAGACGTTCGAGTCGACGACGCGATCGTCGATGGATGGGGATATCCCTCTTCTGTGCTTTTGCTGCCCTAAGACCTCTACGGGTGGTGGTATGAGACATGGGATAAGTTCTCCCGTACCTGCACCTAACGTTATGGTTCCGTACCGAACGTGAAGCTAGCTGCATGCCGCTACGCCTAGTACGAGGAACTCCGTCGAGCTTTTGACGATACCGTACCCAAGAACGTCCTTCTGTACACACGTACGTACGTACGGAGTACCGGTACAAGCCCACTGCGACGCGCCTGTGCGCCCAAGATCTGGGCGTTTGGTAGCCTGCGACAGGACCTGCGAGTGAAGCGACAACCCTATAACTCAGGTGAAAGAATCGTGGCCGATGGACTCAAGACGTGGCAAGACTTTCAAGGTGCAGGAATATGCCGACAGAGGTGTAGGTGTAGGAATGCGCCCTGGAGATTCTTCGTGGCGCTTGTGGAATTGGCCCGTCTCGTCATCAACAGCTTGATCCCTGCTGCGCGCATCTCCACGATGCGAACGTACGAGGGGTCGGTCTACGAGTGGTACGGACGTGTGATCCTGGCAGTAGGGGTAGCTGAGCAGCGTAGAAGCAGGATCCTGGCAAGATGCCGACACGCCTCGTACGGCAGCGTGAGAGGATTGCAAGCTCGGGGCTCATGGCACCAAGATGATTGGGCTGCTCTCCGGTCGCTGGACGAAGCTTGAACGGCGCCGACAGGGCTCCATCTAGAAATCTTCCACGCTAAGGCAGGCTGTCGAGAAACGGCTGCGGCGGCTTAAGGTACATAGGTACGGGGAGTATCAAGCTACAAAGCACCGTACAGGTGGTGCGTACGTATGTACGTATGTAGGTACCGTGCCGTGGCACTGACGCTTGATGCTTTTTCCCGTCTGTCCTGGCTCGAGTCGACGTGCTTGCGGACGGACGGCGCCGTCACGGCTTGGTCGTCGACCGGGGGTGCCCACGGCTCTTGCGGCGAAGCGAGAGAAGCGCAATCGGACGGGACTGTAATACGTACTTCCGTACGTCGTACGTACGTACTGTATGTAGGAAAGCCCCCCGTCTCCCACAGTACTGTACTGTACGTATTACATACGTACAGTACGTAGTGCAGCGCCGTTGGCTTCGAGCGGGAGAAGATTCCGAGGCTGGATGCCACCGTCGTCCGCGTTGGTGATTGCGTGTGTGTGTGTGTGGTCCGCGGAGTACGTCACGTACGGATGTACTGTATCTTGCCTGCTCGGGACCGACGAGCCTGACCCGAATATGTGTTTTGGCTCGGGAGCTCCGTCGATGGGGTAGGCAAGCTGTCCGCTCGTGTCGGCACGAGATCTCACGATCAAGCTCCTCGGAGGCCATGGGGCCCCTGGCCTCACCCTCTGCCCGGCGGCAAGCTGTTTCGGTTGGTGAGACACTGAGACGTCGAGAGAAGCGGCGGTAAGAGAACCGATCAGGTACGCTTCGTGACCGGAGTGGCTCTCTAGTACATACCGTTTCTTGTTCGGAGCCCAGCACAGTACGTACATACGTACGTATGGTACTGCGAGGATATTGGCAATCTGCTGAGGAAGGGAACCAGAGCTGATGCTTGTCCTCGTCCTCGTCCTCGTCCTCGTCCTCGTGCTCACGCTCGGCCACGTCGCTCATGTCTCTGAGATGTTTCTGTAGCACTTTCGTTGCGATGCCGAGATGATCTGCGCGTCGGTGGACCTGCTATACGTACGTATTGCCTTCGTACGTTTCGTGCGCACTGTATCGTCGTACCAAGAACTCTGAAGGCATGTGAACGCAGCTGACTGGCACTCCTTGCTGCCCCGGTAGGCGTGGTGGGCCGCCGTGGGGTGCGTGCGTGCTAGTGTAGAGGGGGTGGAGCGAGCTCCTGCGTCGCAGTAAAGCTAGCGCCATGTCGCCATCGTCTCGACCGGCACAGCTTTCCCGCGGTCCAACGTGCCCTGGCGAGGCCGATCGTTCTGCGCCGTTCGGCCTTTCGCTCTCTTCCTCTCGCTTTCCTCTCCATTCCGAAGACCGGAATACGAGAAGAGAGAGACACGGCGAGGGGGGCGCGCGATGCCGGAGCCATCGGTCAACATCCAATGCCGCATGCGCCAAGGGCTCTTCCGAGTCGACCGGTGCGCCAATGACGCATTGCGACGGGAAATTCGATCAGACCTAGAAGGGCGATGACCAGTGAGGACATGCCTTCAGTTCGGCTCTGATCAGTTGCTGGTTATCCTGCAGACCGGGACGGCCTCTGGCACTCGGCCGAGGCATGAGCGAAATGGACGATGGATCAAGCCATCTCCCGTACCGATACGTACCGGACGGTGGCGGCGGCGGCAGCGGCGGCGGCGGCGGCGGCGTCGAGGCATTCCTGCCGAAACGTTGTCCATCAGAGAAGCTCGTTGCCCTAAGAAGCTCAAACGGGTGGTGGGCCACCGGCTTGGTAGCTCTGCCCAGGGCTCCATGTCCGGGGGGACAGAAGTCGTGACGCACCTTCATGCCGAGCACAATCGACAAGCCAACAAGCCAACGAGCGACGTTGAAGTGCCGACAGTGCTTGAGGGCCGCCGAATTGGCCAATCAGGAACATCTGGCCGCTGCGTTGGGCCAGAACATCTGCCGTATAACTTCTGTCTGAAGACTTCGTAACACAACCCCCCACCTTTGGCTTGCGTGCGCTGCTGATCACCATTCGGCCCGGCGTCCAGGACGGGAAGCTCAAAGCGAGAACGGGTCCCAGCCCCCTGCCCCCTGCCCCCCCCCCCCCCCCCCCCAAAGTCGCCCTGAGCTCGATCGAACGAAAGCCTGCAGTCGGTCTGCGTGCAATGTCATCGCCCTTCAATCGAGCCTCGGCCGAAAGGACCCCGGTTCGAGCTAAAGCAAAATGCCTCGAACGTCCAGAGTACTCGTAGTCTCCGCGAGAAGGAGAGGTTGGGGGTCTTGTTCGAAGCGACCGCACGGCAAACCCGACAGTGCATAACACCCGAGCCGAGAGAGCAGCTCTATTCCTCTTCGGGCGGGTGGCGCATTCGCACCGATGCAGCCGCCTGCACTCTGCAACCCAATGCAACGGCCCCAGCGAAGGTGGGTGGGTCGAAGGCGAGAAAGCTCCCCTAGACTGGCGCGCCTGGGTACGGGCATCTTCCGCGCTTCATCAAGCTCGCGCTGCCGGGTGCTGTGGATCAAAGGCTAGATTTCGTCCTGATAATCTAGCTTCTCCGACGCGAGGGCCAGAGATCCTTGCGATCTGTCCGTATCAGAGGACAAGTCCGAGATCTTTCTGCGGTGTTGACCCATGTCAGCAAGCGACGCTACTACACCCAGTACAGTAGCTCCCATAGGGTCTGCTTGATCGCTGTCGAGCTTGCAGTATGGTTTGGCCGAACCGCGTTGAAAGCGCCCTCCTTCGGGGCAGTGGTGGCCACGGCTGTCATTCGATTGGTATGTCGTGCAAACCTGGTTGATTCCATCTCCAGATCTGTTCAACTGTGGGGAGATGGAGAGGATGAAGCAACGGGAAAGAGACGGTTGCTCCACCCGCCTCCGGTGGGTCACGCAACTGTGCCGTATCGCATGACAGGTCCCTGTCTCAGCAATGTCCCCGGCGTCGACCAGCCCTTTCATCCTGTCGGGCCTGTGTTATACGGTACTGGGGAAGAGCGCTTGACCCAACCAGCGCAAAAACACGCTTGTCGGCGCGCAACTCAAGCTTGTCGAATCCGCGCAGCTCTTGTCATCGTTGCCGGCAGGAGTGTAATTTTCTTGTCCCACCGCGCCGAGCCAGCATTTTGCCTGTGCTGGCGCTCGTGCCCGTCGCTAGCTTCGTTTTCGCTGTCGCATTCTCTGAGGGGGCGTGCGAACCCTCACCTGACCCATCATCCTTGAAAACACCGAACGATGAGGCCAGACTTGGTTCTTCGTTCCAGCCGTGCCGAACAAGGTTCCTGCGACCTCGGTAACCTGACGATGCTGCCTCGCCTTCTATCTTGTGGTTGGCCACCGAAGCCTTGCCAATCCTCGGAAAGCACCTTCCACTCTCTGTGGACTTGAGAGCTCGGTACGGTCGGGTGACGTCCGTACACGTAAGTTACGTACTCTGCATGTTTCGTATTGCTGTGGCTGCCTACCGCACGAGGCATACCAGTAGAGTCCCCTCGTGCATACATACGTACATACGTATGTACGTATGTACTTCCGTACGTATGCAACGCTTCCAGGAGGTGCCGTAGGGCTCCCAGCCAAGGGCGACTAGGGAGGCAAGCCTTTGGTTGGTATGAACTAGCTCAGCCAAGTGCAGCCCATGCACGCCATGGCTGGCTCGCAAGCGGACCGTGGACCATGTAGAGATGTCAATTGATCCCAATTGGAACGATCTCCGTCAGAAAGCTCTCCTTCTTCCGTGCCAGTCAACTTGCTTGAGATGTGTGCTCGAGGAAGGTCCAAGTATATCCAAACTTCACACCTACTGTAGGTACGGTAGATGCCGACAGGCGAGACGGAGAGTGACGTAATATCACGTGGTATGGGGTGACGTGGAGTGGGTGGGGTAGCCGATGAGACGAGTGCTATAAAATCCAGCCAACAACACAGTACGATATATACTCATAGCATGCTCTTCTTTCTACTTCTAACCTCTTGACTGCCATGGTCTCTGAATTCCGTAGCTTCATTACCACTCTATCGATGTCCCTCATCGAACATGTGATCAAGGGAACCATCGTCCAACCGGCTTTCGAGATATCTTCGACAGATCTTCCACGTGACTACAACGTTCTGCTGCAGCAGAAGTCCAGACTTCGAGACCCGTAGTAGTTGTACATGGTAGATGGCGCAGGATCGACGCTGTTCGACGAGCGACGATACGCAGGCGACTCAAGGGATAGAGAGGAGGAATTGACCACCGGGCGCGGCGGAGGAGCAACGGCGCCGGCAAGCTTGGTTGGGCCGACCGTTCGTCGGGCTGGACCGGAAGACTGGCAGCAGAGACAACGTCGTTCTGGAGCCTGACCCTGACCTTGCCGGGGGTCGACCGCTTCTGAGCGGTTCGAATCTTAAACCGCCTCCTGGTACATCTCACACGCTGATCGTCTTGAGAAGCCTGCTCGTCATGTCAGCCAGATTCCTCGAGTCCTGGGGAACGCAACGGCCGAACAAGGGAGCGGACGAGAGGAAGGCTCACCCGAATCCCGAGCCGCCGGTCGCCATGACGCAGCCGGGAATCTGCGGGTGCCAGTGGCATTCCTTGACCGATTCTGCGTAGTGCAGGAAGAGGAGCTGCGGCGGCACGTCCTGGACGCCGGCCGTGTCGCGGCTCTCCTCGTCGTCGAGCTCGACGGCCAGGTCCCAGAGCGTGAGGGTGTTGTCGCCGGCGGCGACGGCCACGATCGAGTCTTCCTGTGGATGCCACTCGATCGAGGTGATCTGCTCCTTGTGGAAATGAAAGCTGGCGACGGAGCTGCTCGACGGATCCGTGCCGGTGCGGTCGGAGCCGGACCTGGCAGGCTTCCACTGCCGCAGGTCCCACACCCCCCACGTGCCGTCTTCGGCGCCCGTCGCCAGCAGATGGGCCGTCTGGCGGGACCACGACATGACGTTCACGTCGGTATGGCTCACGGGCACGCTCAGCGCTGGTAGATGGCTCTTGGATCGGATGTCCCAGATCTTGACGGTGCCGTCGCTGCTGGCCGAGGCGAAGACGGTCCGCTCCGTGGGTGACCACTGGACCTCCTCGACGCTGCTCTCGTGACCCAAGAACGGTCGAGCGTCGGTCGTCCAGCTGCCGCCGTCGGTGTGCGTGGTGACGAAGATTCTGCCGTCGTTGTCTCCGGTCAGGAGCTTCCCCTGGGGGATGAGCGGCGACCAGTCCACGGCGTAGCCTTCTGTCCGGTCATGCATCCGCAGCGTCGCGATGGCCCTGTTCTGCTGCGTCGAGATGCTCGCCCCCGGCGCATCGAAAGATCTCAGGTGAGGGGTGATGTCGTGGATGAGCACCTGGCCGCTCTCCGTCATCGATGCCGTCAGTGCGCGAGGCGGCGTCGAAGGATCGGACGTCGGCATTTGATGTAAACGAACGCGGTTCGAGGTCGATGACACCGGTAGCGACCTGGTTTCCATGACCGGCTCCGCGTCTTCGGCATCCTCATCGTCTTCGCTGTCGGACGAGCCGTCGTCTTGGTGGCGTGTCCGGGGCAATCCGTGGAGCTTCATGACCAAGAGCTCGTTTTCCGCCTCCCTCCCGACTTGCGCCTGGGTGCCAGCGACTGCGTACACCGTGGCTGGGTACGACTTTCGACTGTCGCCCAGAGCATCGCGAACAATGTCGAACGACAGGCATGGCCAGGTGGTGGTGAACGTATGTAGCATCTCGTACGTGGACGGGTCAGGCGCCAATGTCTCTCCGGCTCCCAGTTTGTGTCTCCCTGGGATGAAGGTCTTGTGATCGACCTGCATCGCCTCTGTTCCATCTGGGTAATTCGACGTGCGAGGTCAGTGCAAGCTCTGGGCAGTATTTCGAGCCAACTCCTGAACGCACCTTCGTGTCCCTGGCCGTCAGGCTCCAGTTCGTCCTCGGTCTCATATTCGTCTTCATATTCGTCCTCAAAATCCACAGTGTCGTCCTGATCAGTGCCTTGGGGTCGATGTCCGCCCTTCAAGGACTCGGCCTCGGTCCCTGAGACGTCGGCCGGGCGTTTCCCCATTGTCTGGATGGAGCTCTGCTGGTGGAGTTACCACAATTTATTCTTTTCGGATTCAATTTCGTGCGCGTCCCGCGGCACGGCCACAGTGAGATTGTCCAATCAAACGTTTTTGATTTTCATAAGACTTTTTGATTGTCATTTTCTCCATTGATGCTATCAATCGTCGGCTTTGATCACTGCTAGGGCTAATATTAGTGCCCCCCCCCCCCCCCCCCCAACTACCGTTAGCCTACGAGTACAGCACAAGTACAAGCATGGAGACTTTGGTGCATGCCTACCTGTAGCTCTGTATTCGTAGTGTAGGCAGCTTAGGTATTGCAGTAGGACTGGTTGTAAAGCGCTAGCTTCAGTGGTGACGACTGCGAGTACTCCCGGCCTAGCATCGTCTGGCGCAACGTCGGGGTGTCAATGTCTCCCCAGCTACGTAACCGACCTTGAACAAGTCGAACTTTGACAGATTGGTGAGTACCAGATTTATACAGTTCCGTACGGTATACCCTCTTAGATGTAGTGTGTTCAGGTGTGCTTGATCATGTGGTCGAGGCCTCATCTCCAGGTTATCCGGCGTGACTTCAGATGACTGACCTTGTTAGGGCACTCAATTGCTCCGGTAGAGGAATTACCCGCGGCTTTCCCCGAGCTCTGTCACCATGGCATCTTGGAACATGGATGGCACGCCGTCCGGGCCCTCTGATTCGGCCTATTTCCCCACCGTCGGCCACGAGCAAGACCACGCGATGGATGGTGTTGAAACCGAGGCCAGTCCGGATCTCGACAACTACAACAACGGCTATCAAGATTCCCAGGCATCTCGCCCGCCTGAGCCCTCACCTCCCCCAGTCATCCACGCACCACAGCAGTATCCGTTTCCTCCTCCTCCTCCGCCAGAAACAGAGCCCGATAACCGGTACCAGCCTCCAAATCCATTTCAACAGCAACAGCCACAGTCACCGCAACCTCAGCCTCAACTTCAAATGCAATCTCAATCGGAGCCTCAGCAGCAGCAGCAACCATCTCAGCTACCTCCGCTATATCTACAACAACCTGCCCAACACATCCCAAGGCCATCCTCAGATCCGTCCCCGTCCATGGAGACAGATATTCACGGCTACGGACACCTTCAGGGTGACAGCCGTGCAATGGCATATCAGGAACCGATCCCGCGGGGTCCACCTCAGCACGTCACAGAGCAGACAGCCAAAAGCAAGGATAGCGTGGTCATCAAGGTTGGGATGGTGGGAGACGCGCAGATCGGCAAGACCAGCCTGATGGTCAAATATGTCGAGGGCAGTTGGGATGAAGATTACATTCAAACACTGGGTCAGAGTCCTCCGGTTCTCAGTACCCAGCATCAGCTTCTAGCGAGCAGTCCACGTGGACGCACCGCTCGGAAGGCAACCCGCGATCAAGCCCTGTAGAGCTTGTTCACCGGCTGTAACGTCCTCAGGCTGACCGTTCGTAGGTGTCAACTTCATGGAGAAGACGATCTCGATCCGCAACACCGAGATTACCTTTTCTATATGGGATCTAGGCGGACAGCGCGAGTTCGTCAACATGCTGCCGCTGGTTTGCAACGATGCCGTCGCGATCCTCTTTATGTTCGACCTGACACGAAAGAGCACTTTAAACTCGATCAAGGAATGGTATCGACAGGGTCGAGGTTTCAACAAGACCGCGATCCCCTTTCTGGTGGGAACAAAGTACGACCACTTTGTCAACTTCCCGCGCGAGGACCAGGAGGAGATTTCGAGTCAAGTATGTCCGAGCACAGAGTCGGCTGTCTAGCGAAATCTCAAGTGGCTCATGCATGATGTTGCGCGAGCAGGCACGTCGGTTTGCGAAGGCCATGAGAGCGAGCTTGATATTCAGCAGCACGAGCCACAGCATCAACGTCCAGAAGGTAAGTGGTGGTGGCGGGCCGCGGCTACGGCTTGCTTGTGACCGATGAATTTGCTCATCATGAGCCGTATCGCAGATCTTCAAGATTGTCCTCTCCAAGGCGTTTGATCTCAAATGCACCATACCGGAGATTGAAAACGTCGGGGAGCCGCTCTTGCTCTACCAATCGGTCGTATGAAGACGCGGGACTGTCTCATCCTCGTGCTGCGCCCCTGCAGCGGCGTGCACGAACAAAGTTCTTTCTGTGCATGTTTCAATCCCCACGTTTGGGCTCGACCGGGCGTCTCGACCCTGCTGCGCTGCTGAAATCCCAAGGTAGCGTTGGGTATCGCTTCTTATGAATTCGGCCGCAGCCGGGTCATTTTTTCCTTGTTTCCTCTCATTTGCTGTCTCTGGCGTCTTGAGCATCCTTCCAATCTCAGACTACAAGCAGACGGAATGGAGTTGCGGCTTATACGTAGAGAGGGCCGGAATCTCGACGCAGCGTCTAAAGGGGAGTCGCTCTACTGACATATTGGGCGAGCTTTGTCCGTTTTTGAGCTGAGGAGAAGCGTCTAATGGCGGGCTGATGCATCTTGGCCATATCGATACTGTCTTGGGAGTCTTGGGAAGGTGGTGTCAGATATTGAATTTATAAAAACCTCTATTCAAGACAGCTTCCACTTCTTCACCATCGAGATACTGTTACAAGCTTCGGAGATGAGATTAGAAGTGCGAGACTAAGGATCAAGTTTGTTATTACGATGGTGTTTTATTTGTCACAGTCCACGTTGACTCAACATAGTTGTATCTTGATCGTAGGTATCTTGGATACTCCAGGCCCCAAGAGTGTTGTCGTCGGCATTGAGATGAACTACACCACAGATTTCCACGTCATGCAGGAGTTGAAGGCAGAATTGATAGTTATCAGGCCAATTACTCATGCTGTATTTTTATTATCATCGCCACTACGTTCATTGGTTTATGTTGCTCTTCAAATCCTCAGTGCAGTTGAAAGACATTTGAGGTTGGAACAAGATCAAGAACGAGGTACTCGTCGGACTCTGCTACCTCATTTTCTCCAACGAACACTTGTTATATCCGTTTCGTGGTGTGCTTCCTTGAGGGTTCTAGATCTAGCTTCAATCTAGACACATTCCGATGCCTTGACACTTCAGAGAAGCACTGTGCCAGATACGAGTTCTTGTCCAGAGATCCTGGCCGGGATTTCGGCTGTTTCGAGAACAGGGCTCGATCCTTGTTGGATCCCAAAGCCTGTATGACGAGCCATCATCCCACCTCGCTCACGATGGTTCAAGGGTGCAGCCGCCACCACGCAAAGCGGCATAGATATGGACGACCACAGATCAACATCGCCTCAATCGATATCTGCCCGGATTGCGGCTTTGAAGATCGACCAGCTTCCGAGGAAGCCTGGGAATGCGACCCCGCCAAGCCATCCAGAGCAAAAGTCGACCCCTCCACCCTTGCCACCGAGGCCACTACCGGTAGAGCCCTCGCGTAGGAACCCTGCAAAGGAAGACTCAGCCAACGCCAACGCCTCCGCAACCAAGAGTACAAGACACCTTAAGCACTTTGAAGCGGAAAGCCGCGATCCAACGCCGCATGCTTCGGCCAACACCAAGAACTCGTCGCAGCCAGTCAACGGAGCTGGACGCCTGCCACCACAGCTTCCCCCGAGAAGGGTTGTCGCTGACGCATCGGCGTCTGTCCAACCAACACGATCCTCGGAAACCGGCTTGCCAGTGAAGGAGTCTACCGGCACCGGATCTTCTCGCTCGAGCCCGTCTGCCCGTTCGCCTGTTTATGCGGAGTCAAAGAGCACTGCTTCGAGCGGGACATCAGCGTCGACATGGACTGATACATCCCTGAGTGGGTCTGAACCAGCTGTCAAGGCCACTCGCAAACTGCCACCCCCTGTTGTCAGGAGTCCAGAAGAGCCATTACGCCCCGGTCGAGCATCTCCGCCAAGGCCACGACGATGCCACACAGGGGAAGCATCACTGCACGATAGCAGCCTGCGCGGAGGGCAGCCTGCCCCACTACCTACAGGACTTGGGACCGCAAGGGGCTCCATCGCGGTCACCGTAGAGCCAAGATTGCCAAAGCCGAGGCGTTCAGCCCTGTCCTTTGCCCTGAACGAGACTCGTCCTTCTCCACCGTCGGATGGACTTCCACAGAGGCCCAAAACGACCTCGCGGGCAGCTACAGTTGCACAGGCTGCTGGCTTGGCGCCTCCCATTCCGTTGGCCACAAAGCCAGCTTACGTGCCGTCGGAACGGCCGAGCGCCTCGGCCGTGGGTTCTGAGCGACAATGTCTGGTCTGTCGAGACTTCTCAGGCCCAGATGGCCATGCTGCCAAGTTCCCACGACAGACACTGCCTTTGGAGTCGACACAATGGCTAGCCCACCAACTGACCGCGCCATTCTCATCGTCGACCGATAAAGCCCGGGCCATCTTCACGTGGCTCCATCACAACATCGCGTACGACGTCGAATCATTCTTCAACGGAGATGTCAAGCACAGCACGCCGGCTTCAACGCTGAGTAGCGGGCTGGCCGTATGTTCAGGCTACGCCGGACTCTTCAGCGCCCTGGCCTCGCACGCCGGGCTCGAGAGCGTGGTGATCAGTGGTCATGGGAAGGGGTACGGCTTCGCAGCCATGGCCCGGGACTCCTCCGTCCCGCCGTTCAGCGCAGGCCACGCGTGGAACGCGGCTCGGATCGACGGCGGTGAATGGAAGCTGATCGACTGCTGCTGGGGGGCCGGCGTCGTGAACGGCAAGGGAAAGCCATACACCAAGCGCTTCGATCCCACGTACTTCACCATGAGCAACGGCCAGTTTGGTCGGAGACACTTCCCCGAGAATGCAGCCTACTTTTTCAGGGGTGGTGGCAGCAGACCGCCTACATGGGAAGAGTACCTAAGAGCAGATGGGCCGGAGGACGAGGCTCCGACGGTGTTCTCAGGCTGCGACGAAGATCACGGCCTCGACGAGCTCAGTCTCCAGCCTAGTCGCAAGAAGATTGTCATCTCGTCCGCGGCCTCGCCCGACGGTTCCTCCCCTGCCAGAATCGTCCGCTTCCAATTCTCGAAAAAGTGTCCGCACTGGGATTTTGAGAGGATGGGCAAGGGGAAACCGTACGTCTTCTTCTTGAGCTGCTCCTCTTCTGCTCCTTCTTCTTTCTCCGGCGGCGGCCGCGACGACGACAACAGCCGTCCGACCGAGCACGGTCCGTTTTCTACAGACGGCGCTACGTGGTGGCTCGACGTTCCCAGCTCAGGTCTCGGCGGGCCCGGGGCAAGAGTGAAGCTGTATGCCGTCACGCAAATCGACGGCGTTTCCGCAAGAGGCCGAACTCCCGCCGAGTACACGGCCGCCAAGGGCAAGAAGTCGATGCGTTTCGGCGGTGTCGCGGCGTGGGAAGTGATCTGAGCCCGTCGGCTGTTGCGACATTCTTTGGTTCCGAACACCGTCCGTCGAGGGCTCTCTTCGTTTGCATATGTCAGGACCGCTCCTTCACGTCGTCAGTTGCTCCCTGAAATTCACTTGGCTTGTCAGGGGAGCATTAGAACGAGGTGCTAGTTGTTGTACTGCAACCCTGGTTGTGATACTCATGGCGACTGGGTGATCAAAAAAACGTGATTGCATGATGAGTTTGGACTACCGTACGCTCTTCTAGCCTGATCTCATGATGCTCATTTTCGTGGGACTCGTAGATATGAATGCCCTGCGGAGGCGTGGCTTGCGACGCGCGGTCTCGGCCTCGGTCTCGGTTCGGGCTCGGGATCCATGTGTGTTTCTATACCGATACTTGGTACCCTAGCTCTCAATACATTACGTCCTTCTCTCGTTGTCCGTCTCGAGGCTTGCACAGGGGAGCATGGTGTGTGGCCTTCCGGCATGATGGGGCTACGACGTGTCGCCCCGCTCGGCGGGAGCGTCTCCGGCGTTTCGGCGCTTGAGGTGGACGGCAAAACCATCGATGACGGACGGCCAGGCGCCCATCTCGTCCCACCAAGCGAGACTGTCGTCCGTGAGGGTGCGCCTGTAGAACTCGTACGTCATGTTCCACATGTCGCGATTGACCGACTTCTTCCACTCGTGCTCAAGGTAGACGAGCCACTCGTCGAGGAAGTTGGTCGTCCCCGAGAACCAGCCGCGGCCGCCGGACGGGGCGAAGATCGTGCGCCAGTACTCGATCGCCGTCGAGAGCTCGATCGATTTCTGCTGCGGCTGCCGAGCGAGCTCGAACGTGTACTTGTAGACCCGCTTGAACAGCTCTTCGTTCCGGGCGACTTCGGTGCGCAGATTGGCAATGGCCACCTGCTGCTTCGGCAGAGTGTCGGCGCTGTAGACATGGTGGAGCTTGTTAGCGGCGATGCTTGGGCTTGCGAAGCGATGCGAAGCCGACAAGATGAAAGCGCGGGACCGGTGCTCGAAGGACGATATCGGGGTCGGTAAGGGCGTGCCTACCTCAGCTTAGTCCAGCCCTGAACGAAGCCTTCCCGGGTGATCTCGCCCATCGTGGGACACTGGAGAGCTTCGCCAACGACAAAGACGGCGATGTCGTCGAGCAGAACGTTCAGGTCATTCATGTACCGCATCGTGCCGTGGGTGCCGATGCGACCCACGTCCGACTCGTCATCTGAAGCCCGTGGGGCAGAAGAGTCAGCGGGTAGCCCGGGGCTGAATGTATGTTTCGACTCAGAGAGCTCACCTCGGTACTGTTCGAACAACTCGTTCAGCGACGGCGCATCGGCGCGGCCGTATCCACTGGCGATCTTGCCTGCGCTGTGGTAATAGCTAGTCGGGCCAGTCCTCAGCCCGTTGCACACAAGTCCTATTTCGAAGCGGAAGCTTGGCCATACCCGTCGGCAGCGCGCTCGACATCCCAGCCATGAGCCTTGAGAAACTGCGTGTTGGTATGCGGTGTCAGCCATTGCATCTCCCGACAAGCAGCAACGCCGCCCGACCCGACCGCTTGAACAGTGAGGAGAGCTCGTCTTACCCTGGCGGCAGTCCTCTCAGTCGCCGAGGTGAGAGCGACCAGCTGCTGGATCTTCGCCTTTTGCTGACTGCTGTACGCAGCTGGCATATTGAGGCGTATGAGGGTCTCCTGAATGCGTGGGATCTGGAGGTAGCGGTGCCAAGCATCACGCAAGAATGGGGACGCATGGGCCGGCATGTTGCGGGCTCGGCTAAGCACGCTTCTCGGAAAATTGTTTATCCGAGGCGGCTAAAGATGCGAGTTAGGTGCTGGTAGGGCTAGCCTTAGGCGCACTTCATCAAACCACTTTTTATACCTTCGTAGTCGACAACGTCTCGGTGTGTGCTGTTGTCAGGCAGTCATGGTGATTGTGAAGCCACAGATTTGAGAACGTGGGACTAGGGCTCAGCACGATGCTCTGCAACACAACCACATAGGCAGGAATTCCCTCCAGAACATCGTCCTCCAGTCGCTCCTTCTCCGCAGAGAATCGTACGGTACGTACCGGTAACGCAGTACGTACCGGTAGCAGAGTGTCCACATGTACGGAACATACTCCGTACGGAGGTACTGTACTCGCACCTATGGACTGCGCTGCGTTGCACTCTATAGACAAGAGTAGTCTATTTGCTTCAGGGTGATGTGCCTCCAACATATGCCATCAAGGATCTAAAGAGCTGTCTAACGCACTTGTCTGCAAGGTCTGCTACGACTCACGGTACAACTTGTACTTTGAGCACGTTACAGAATTACAATACTTCGTACAGAGTACATACTTCTGTACGTACCGTACTGCATTCCCTCGTACGTAACGTACTGGTAGAAGACCAAGGCACACACCTGTGGAAGATGATGGACGTTGCCAGTGAGCACGTACGAGGTACATACGTACTCGTACGTTACGTACTGACTAATTATTGGTAGCTCAATCAAGCCTAGCAGGGGCTTCGAGTATCACGTGACGTGTCTGTCCGAGTCACCAGCCAGTTCTAGTCACGTGCGGACTTCTGCTACCGTTGATACCTCGCATCGTGCGTCCGAGGCCGAATTACTTCAACTCGATGTCATGTCTCTATTTGGAACATCTCCTGACGATCCCAGTGCCACGAAACAGTCGTCTCTCTTTGAGGACCGTCCCACGCCAGGTGCAGGTGGATCACAGTCATCTTTGCTCGCTGACGATCGACCTGCCCCAGCCGAGGGAGGGTCGCATTCGTCGCTTTTCGCCGACGACGAAGCGGACGACACCAGCTCTCCATGGCGTCTGTCGACGCCGAAGAAGCCATCTCGCTCTGAGCTAGTCAAGTCCATCCTGCCCTCTTCAGACGTGCCTGAACTGTACATAGACATCTACGATACCTTACTGGAATCGGAGGGCCTGGGATCCGGTGTCAGTCTAGCTGGCGTTAGACGAGTGCTGGAAGGAAGCGGCCTGCCAGCAGAGGTGCAATCCAGGATACTCAACATCACTCTTCCCGAAGGGGCTGAGAATGCTGAAAGCGCAGCCGATGGTGTCAGTCAGGGTCAAATCAGCGTCCTCCTCACTCTCATTGGCCTTGCTCAGGAAGACGACGATGTCACGCTCGATGGCGTAGACGAGAGGAAACGCAGTAGGTGGCCACTTCAGGTGCATGATGTGTCGGATAGGCGTTGTTGACCTTGTGTTGCAGACCTTCCCATCCCGTCGATTAAACCTCTAAAGCGGGCTTCATCGCCGTCAAAGGCGCAGGCTTCCGGCGACGCTGCCGCTCCAAAGATGTCTCAAACCTCCGACGAGCCCTCGACGACGGGATCGCCAGCGCGGAACCGGAATCATCAAGATGATTCCCTCGACTATCCCGATGCGGACCCATGGTCTAGTCCGGCGCTGCATAGAGGTCACAATCACGGCGAGCGGGACGACCGCGCCCGGGCACCCAACGGCGCGTCGACCAATGAGGCCACGGCCACGGATCGCGGCATGTCTTCTCGTAACGAGGCCTCAGCCGCCGGGGAATCGAGCGCCGCTCGTGCTCAATCCCCGTACGACACGCCGCAGAGGACGACGCTGGAACGGAGAGACAGCGGGGGGTGGGCATCGTTTGGTGGATCAACGATCAATGCATTCCCCAGCCAGCCTGATGCCGGTCTCGGCCCCGAGAGCTCAGCACGGGCCGGGGGTGATCCACGCGGCCACGGTCACGCAAACCCGCTGGCGAGATCTTTGGGGGCCGGGAGAGTCCCCGGCCGTGATACCGACGAGTTGGTGACGGTGGCGCTCTTGCCAGACAAGGAAGGCATCTTCCTCTTCCAACATCGAAACTATCAGGTGTCGAGCCGCCGTCGAGGAGCAAAGGTGATTCGCAGATACAGTGACTTTGTCTGGCTGCTCAACTGCCTCGTCAAACGCTATCCGTTTCGACAGCTGCCTCTGCTGCCTCCCAAACGAGTGGCCGGTAAGGACGCCGCCTTCCTTTCCCGCCGCCTGTCCGCTGATGCCGCCTGACAGTGAATGGTAATCACATACTCTCGGACGTGTCTTTCGTCGAGAAGAGGAGGCGCGGCCTGAGCCGGTTCGCCAACGCTCTGGTCCGGCATCCGGTCTTGAGCCAGGAGCAGCTCGTCGTAATGTTCCTGACCGTTCCAACGGTAAGCCACCGTCGTCGATCTCGGCAGCCCCGACGCTCGATCCTCACGACGTCTAGGAGCTGGCGGTCTGGCGGAAGCAAGCAACGATCTCGGTGCAGGAGGAGTTCGCGGGCAAGGCGCTCCCACCCGCGCTTGAGGATTCTCTACCCCCCAACCTGGCGGATACATTCGACACCGTCCGGATCGGCGTGCGACGCTCGCTAGAACTACACGTGAGCCTCTGCACCCTGCTGGACCGTCTTTCCAGACGCAACGAAGGGATGGCGGCCGACCACCTCCGCCTGTCGCTTGCCCTGCGGTCGTTGACCGAGGTCTCCGAGAGCACGTATGCCGTCGACACGAACGACGTGCCGTTGCTCAATGCCGGTCTGCAGGCCACCGCGCAGCATCTGATCACCGGCCAGACCTTGCTCGAAGACGAGGCCAAGGCGTGGGAAGACGGCGTCCTGGAGGACCTCAAGAGACAGCGAGACACCCTCGTCGGCGTACGAGACATGTTCGATCGACGGGACCGGCTGGCGAGGAACAACATTCCAGCCTTGGAAAAGCGAATACAGAGCAACGAGACCAAGCTAGCAACGCTACGAAACCGGCCAGAAGGAACGGTGAGGCCGGGCGAGCTTGAGAAAGTAGAAGATGCCATCATCCAGGTAAGGGGAAAACCCCTCCTTGACGGCGTCCCCCACCGTTTCCGACCGCCGTGCCCAAGTGGCATCGCCATCCTACCCAGCGTGGTGGCTCATGCGCGTCAAATGTGAATCAGGACAAGCAATCCATCGTAGCGCAACACGCCCGTGGAGTTTTCATCAAGGAATGCATCCGCGACGAGCTCACCTACTTCCAGTCGTCGCAGTACCACATCAGCCGGCTACATCAGGACTGGAGCCAGGAACGGGTCAAGTACGCCGAGCTCCAATCGGACAACTGGCGTGCGCTGAGCGAGGAGGTCGAGCACATGCCGCTGGGCGAGTCGTGATCGAGGGCGGACATGAACGCACATCATCGGAAACCGGGACGACTCGACGAGCATCTAGGGACTGGACTCCATTGATCTGACAAGGCGTACCGTGACGGGGAAGGCAAAATTGAGAGCCCACCACCGGAGCGCTCGGGTTCAGGACCTCGGGCACATGTAGGGTATCGCGCCGCCCGAGCAGAGGAACTGTGATGACTGCGGGAAAATGGCTCCAATGACCTCCGGTGGCCCATCACCACTCTCTCTTTGATTCATCTGTTGTATATCTATCTTTCACCGCGGCTGAGTTCTTGACGCATCTCTTCCCACCCGATATTGACAGCAAGCTCATGCTCACGTGGAATTCCTACAGTCAAATGCAATACCTACGACGCATGAGTATCCCCAGCCTACGATGATGTCTTTCCAAATGGTCCAAGAGCTCTAGGGATCGTTAGACCATTTGGCCAACTCAAGTCAGATGCCCCTCAGGTGATCAGATCCACGCTGTCGTCTGAGCCGCGATAGCTCTTCAAGCGAACAGGTCGCCCGACCCGGTAGATCGAAGCACAGCAGCCTTTCAGAGACCGGCCAACAGCAGTACCGCAACGGCCATTACAGGCAGCCCCAGAAACTGCCATGAGACAACTACTATATGATACCTAGGAAGAGGAGAATGTCTCCAAGGTATCGGCGTAGGTAGAAGCGACCACCAGCCAGTGGGGCTTGGCCCCAGGTCAGCCTGGTCTTGTCTTTCTGAAGACTGGCTGCGGCCTGATTTGTAATCGGGTACTGGTACGTACGTACCGTATCGTGGCGTGTGTACTAGTACGGTATTACGTACTGTACGTAAGATGCCAGGCAGCAGAAGTCAGCGTCATCGCTAATTTTACAGCAACTCGCAGCTACTGTACAGTATTGAGCAGTACAAGCTTCTCTTAAATAATTAGAGGTTTTATTGTTCATTTTGAATTCACGAGCGATTCTGATTGGTTGCTTCCGTCATATCTGTCAACAGAAGACCCATGATAGTTCGACGAGGTTCCATCTACCGGTACGTAAGTACATACGTACATACAGTACGAGTAGAGAGCAAACTTATAGCATATGACACAATCACCAATATCACAGGCTCTCATCAAAAGTTCAAGTGGTACGTATCGTAGCGCAGGCCTGCGACAACAGGCTTACCTCATCACTTCCATTTGGAATGCAACAGCTCCCCTGGCTAATCAGAGCTCAGACTCTCGACAGACGATCACATCCGTCATCAACTTTTTCACGTCCATCTCCGTTCTAACCCCCCACTCAAAACTCCTCGCCTCGCCGACGGATCCTTACTTGCTTCCGAGTCTACTCCCGTCACGAGTGGTCGACAGGCGTCAAGATGTCAGCCGAACCAGATCATGTCGATTCTAAGAAGAAGGTCAATCTCCACGACGCCTCAGGCGCAGAGAAGAAAGACGTCGACGATACCGCCACGGCGATTCTCAAGCGGAAAAAGAAGCCGAACGCCCTGATCGTCACCGATGCCGTCAACGATGACAACTCCATCATAGCGCTCTCGAACAACACCATGGAGACGCTCCAGCTCTTCCGTGGCGACACAGTGCTGGTCAAGGGCAAGAAACGGCGAGATACGGTCCTGATCGTGCTGGCCGACGACGATCTCGACGACGGCAGTGCCCGCGTCAACCGGGTCATCCGACATAACCTGCGCGTCAAGCATGGGGACATCATAACCGTCCATCCTTGCCCGGACATCAAATACGTACGTGGCCTTGTTCCGATCCGGTGACGGTGGGTTGAACTGACACGTCTGGAAAGGCCAAACGAGTCGCCGTGCTTCCGATCGCCGACACAGTCGAAGGGCTGACGGGCTCGCTGTTCGATGTCTTCTTGGCACCTTACTTCCGCGAGGCCTACCGCCCACTCCGACAAGACGACTTGTTTACCGTCCGAGGCGGCATGCGGCAGGTTGAGTTCAAGGTGGTCGAGATCGATCCGCCACCTTACGGCATCGTTGCTCAGGATACCGTCATCCACTGCGAGGGCGAACCGATCCAACGCGAGGACGAAGAGGGCAACCTGAACGAAGTGGGCTACGACGACATCGGCGGCTGTCGGAAGCAGATGGCGCAGATTCGGGAACTGGTTGAACTTCCGCTCCGGCATCCTCAGCTGTTCAAATCGATCGGCATCAAGCCTCCCCGAGGCATTCTCCTCGTAGGCCACCCCGAAGACCCCGTACGCCCGAGATTCGGCTGCTGACGTCCGTCCCAGTTCGGCCCGCCCGGTACCGGTAAGACGCTCATGGCCCGTGCCGTCGCCAACGAGACCGGCGCCTTCTTCTTCCTGATCAACGGACCCGAGATCATGTCCAAGATGGCGGGCGAATCCGAGTCGAATCTGCGCAAGGCCTTTGAAGAAGCCGAGAAGAACGCACCGTCGATCATCTTCATCGACGAGATCGACTCGATCGCTCCGAAGCGAGAGAAGACCAACGGCGAGGTCGAGCGTCGTGTGGTGTCGCAGCTGTTGACGCTCATGGACGGCATGAAGGCTCGCTCGAACATCGTGGTCATGGCCGCGACCAACCGGCCGAACTCGATCGACCCGGCTCTGCGCCGGTTCGGACGGTTCGATCGCGAGGTCGACATTGGCATTCCCGACCCGACCGGCCGGCTCGAGATCCTCGAGATCCACACCAAGAACATGAAGCTCGGCGAGGACGTCGACCTCGAGCAGATCGCGGCCGAGACGCACGGCTACGTCGGCTCCGACATCGCCTCGCTCTGCTCGGAGGCCGCGATGCAACAGATCCGCGAGAAGATGGATCTCATCGACCTCGAGGAGGACACGATCGACGCCGAGGTGCTCGACTCGCTGGGCGTCACGATGGAGAACTTCCGCTTCGCCCTCGGCGTCTCCAACCCGTCGGCCCTGCGCGAGGTCGCCGTGGTCGAGGTGCCCAACGTGCGCTGGGACGACATTGGCGGGCTCGAGAGCGTCAAGCGCGAACTCATCGAGAGCGTCCAGTACCCGGTCGACCACCCCGAGAAGTTCCTCAAGTTCGGTCTGTCTCCGTCGCGCGGCGTGCTCTTCTACGGTCCTCCCGGGACGGGTAAGACGCTCTTGGCCAAGGCCGTCGCCAACGAGTGCGCGGCCAACTTCATCTCGGTCAAGGGCCCGGAGCTCCTGAGCATGTGGTTCGGCGAGTCGGAGAGCAACATCCGAGACATCTTCGACAAGGCCCGAGCGGCCGCGCCTTGCGTCGTCTTCTTGGACGAACTGGACTCGATCGCCAAGTCCCGTGGTGGGTCGGTCGGCGATGCCGGCGGCGCTTCGGACCGTGTCGTGAATCAGCTCTTGACCGGTACGTTGGTCTCTTTCTCTCGACGCCTGACAGATCGGAATCGGAGTGACGGCTGACGGTATCCTCGGCAGAGATGGACGGCATGACCTCGAAGAAGAACGTCTTCGTCATCGGTGCCACCAATCGTCCGGAGCAGTTGGACGCGGCCTTGTGTCGGCCCGGTCGTCTCGACACGCTCGTGTACGTGCCGTTGCCGGACGAGCAGTCTCGGGTCTCGATCTTGACGGCGCAGCTGCGCAAGACGCCGGTCGCGCCGGATGTCGACATGAAGTACATCGCCAGCCGGACGCACGGCTTCTCGGGCGCCGACCTGGGCTTCGTCACGCAACGGGCCGTCAAGCTCGCCATCAAGGAGTCCATCTCGATCGATATCGAGCGGCGCAAGCAGCGTGAAGCCAACGGCGAAGACACGGCCATGAGTGACGAGGACGCTGAGGCCGAGGAGGATCCGGTGCCGATGTTGACGCGGCATCACTTTGAGGAGGCGATGCAGGCGGCGCGTCGGTCCGTGAACGACGTCGAGATCCGCCGCTACGAGGCCTTTGCCCAGAGCATGAAGAACTCGTCCGGCAGCAACTTCTTCCGCTTCCCGAGCGCCGAGGAGGCGAACGCGGCTGGCGCCGGCAACGACGGCGGTGCCGGAGGAAGCGGGGGTGTCGGTGGTGGATTCGGCGACGCCGGGAACGACGACAGTCTTTACGACTAGGTAGATCTGGGGAAGGAGACTGAAAGTCGGTAGAGAAGTGATCTGTCATGCTTTTCTTCTTCTGCTTGGAGTAGGATGTGGGGCTTCTGCTGCTGGTGATGCTAGTAATGCTCATACTATAGTACTACTACCTGTAGCACTCGACTACCGCAAGGTACCAAGTATTCATCTCCTCTCCACGCCACCTCACCACCGCTACCAGCAGCAGTCTACCTACTTCAGCACGAAAGTAGCCACTCGTAGCTGGTCTCGGGGTTATCACAGGGTGTTTCACCATTGGAACCATCGTGATCCAGTAATTGAACATTGTCACTCTCTCTTCTTCTCTTTCTTCCCATCTGTATCTTCCTCTCCTGTTCCCTTTCCTTTTTTTCTTCCCCCCCTCTTCTCTAGTTAGAGTGTTTTGTCGCTCTGTTGACCAGATATTGTCTGTTGACTGAAGAAGTGTCGGTGACTGTCTGGCTGATTTAGTCTTCCCACTTCCCTTTCGCCCTCTTGTTCCCTGTAACTACGGTGGCACGGAGTGGCATGAGTGGATTGTCTCTGCGGCACACAACTTGGACCAGACTGACAATTCTTCTGTCCCCAGTTGAAGTTGCCCACGGATTGTAGCTAAATCACGCTCGTGTCTTGGCTGCTCCTGGGTACGCAATTACTAGCTACGTACGGAAGTACGGCGCAGAGATGATTAGATGATCATCGGGTCGGTCCACCACCAGACCAACAATCGGTTTGGCCAGATGGAGGCAGCATCTTCACTGCTTGATGCTCACATTTCTGTCCTGAACGGCCTTCTGCCCTCTTTTCCTTTTTTTATCTTTCTCTTTTTCGATGTTATCTTGAAGTGTCTCACCGGTCTACCGGTACCGTCAATTCCAGTCTCGATCTTGATCGTGTCTCTGGTTTTGAACGAAGCTGAATGAAGCTGATAGAGGCTGAATGGGATAAATTTGTACAAGTGTCATGAGAATGTTTGGTCGGTTTGGTTGGGTTGCCCAGGTAGTATGGTGGTACCGAAGTAGTTGTAGTGATACTGTGGTGGAATGGCGTCATAGGGGGAACGGAGGGGGAGGTGGCGTTAGAGCGATCTCCCTTTGATCAGGGTTGAGCACCACAGGAACGTGGCGTTCAAAACGCCTTCAGACTCGATATGACATGGTGTCATCTCCATCTGTCCAATGACGAGGAACATCCACGAGAGCGTTCGCCTTTCCCCTGTATCTGTACGCGCTGCAAGGAGACCTCTTCGTAGTCTGTTCCTGCTACCGAGGCCGCATGACAATCAAGTCCTTCAAGAACGCGTGCAGGAGCATCGAAGCATCCCGAACGACATGCTCTGGTATGGCCACGGAGCTTTGATCGGGTCGTGGGTGCGTCACCAGTCCACGGTCTCGTACGCTGGTTCCTCTCTCGGCCCAGTTCTGCTGCGCATCAGATCTGTTCTGGGTCGAGCCGTTCGCAGGAGACGGGCGCGACAGTGCTCGATAGGATGCGAAGATCTCCGCCTGTAGCCTCCTGATCACGACGGCGTCGACGTCGTCGGAGACCGCGCCGGGAAGATCGGACTCGGTCGTCTGGCGCATCAGCTCGAGAGCGCCGTCGGACGGCCGAGGTCCAGTCCATGGATTCCAGAGCGGCGAGAAGATGGGCTTGAAGTCTACAAATCGAGCGCAGTTGCGATCAGCCCGTCGTTGGGTGCGGTACGGTAGGGCACGAAGAGACGTGCAGGAGAGACAAGTTCCAATCCAACCATGGTAGTGCAAAGTGGATTGGTGAGACTGGTTCGTAAAAGTGTGCTTCAGAAGTTTCTCTCTGGAACAGATCAATGTTTGGTGATGGTATTTGAAAAATTTGATGTTGCTTGGTATCTCTAGTCGTGGAAGATGGAACTCATAATGATGATGATGATGATGATGATGATGATGATACTGATGCTGCTGATGCTGCATGGAGATGTAAAAACCAAGTAGATCAAAGTGCTCTCAAAGAGATGGTCATGTAAGAAGTGTCATAAGAATAAGGTGACCAGGTAGAGAAACTAAGAGAGATCAAGAAGTGGTCGCAGTAGTGCTTGTTGCAGAAAGAACGGATAGATGATACATGAATCCTGCCGGACACAATGACATGATCAAATCACAACAGTAGAAAGCTGGGAGAGAGGTACATCAGCTGCAGCTTGTCCAGAATTGGGATGACACCGTCCCCTAAGTAACTTGATCGGTGTCTTTGAGATATCGCTTGTGAGACGAGCAAGAACCAAAAAGGGGTAGTGGGTGGTTAAATAACATACAAATTTTGGGGAAACAGCCACCGTCGCGTGTTTTTCGTGGGGGAGAAGGATGACACCCAGCCCCGAAGACCGAA
The DNA here is from genome assembly GCA_963422465.1 of Lichina pygmaea. Taxonomy (NCBI): domain Eukaryota; kingdom Fungi; phylum Ascomycota; class Lichinomycetes; order Lichinales; family Lichinaceae; genus Lichina; species Lichina pygmaea. The sequence goes on from OY730173.1 coordinate 189,231, forward strand.
AGTGAAGGAATGGGTCCATGAGCGAACGGGGTCATAGGATGGCAGGCTTACGTCAAAGTGGAGTGCAGTCGAAGAAAAAGCTGTCGTTGCTGTCATTGCGTTGAAGAAGCTCAGGGTGAGGACAGTGTGCTCGAGGATCCCCGAGTGTGCTCGACGGCGGAGGTGAGGGGTAAGAGGAAGGCAACTCGTGTCAAAGGAAGCGGCAGCGCAGAGGGAGAAGGCGGAGGAAAGGAGGTGAGAGAGAGAGAGAGAGAGAGAGAGAGAGAGAGAGAGAGAGAGAGAGAGAGAGAGAGAGATAGAGAGAGATGAAAACAGCCCGTCTCAACATCGCGGTCGGTGGTGGGTTCCTCTGATCCTCCACCTCAGCGATATCATAACACGCCACCCGGCAATGTGACGCCGCTTTGGTAAGCCATCCCCCGCGTCATGCCCCCCGATGCACCGGCTCCCCCCGGGCCGCTACTACCGCCGGCGGCGCCGGGGTGACTGACGTTCTGGGCCGAGCCGTCGCGCGGCAGGCCCGCGCTGCCCGGTTGGTTCCCGGCCGCGCCAACGCCGACCCCACCGGCGTTGACGGCGCCCTGCCCGGACGGACCGCCGGCACCGACGGCAGCTGCGTCGGCTGCCAGGGCGTTGCTCGGCGCCGCGCTGATCTTGCGGAGCATGAACATGGGCTTGCGGCCCTCGCGGTCCAGCTGCTTGAACAGGATCAACGGTCTTTCGTCGAGCTGCAGACAGCGCTCTTCGTCGCCGTGAACGATGTACAGCGCGTATTCCCGCCAGTCGGCGTTGATGCGGTACCGTTCGAGCGCAGCAGGGAGGACCTTGTAGCACGGGTCTTCCATCGACACTCGGAACGACTTGAAGATCTCGACGCTGGGAGGCGCACCCCCACCTCCACTTCCGCCTCCGCCTCCGCCGTCGCCTGGGCCACCGTCGGCCCGGCCGCGTGGTGCGTGGGCGTTCGAAGTCTGGTTGCCGTGAGGGGTCGGCGTCGGATGCGAGTACACGTTCGTCGGAAGAAGAGGGTCGTCGTTCTGTTGCGCGAACCGCTCCCCTCTGGCCAATAATGACGGCGGCGGTGGTGGCGGCTGCTGTTGGAGCGAGTTGCTCGGTCGCGGCATTATCGGGCTCTGACTGACGGGGTCCTTGTACGACGGGGGTGAGGTCGGAGAAGGTATGTTTGGAGGCTGACCGGGTGACGCCGACGGCTGCGAGCCTCCGCCGCCGCTCACGGAGGCGTGCAGACTGTTGGAGGCGGCTACGGCGGCGGCGGACGGTTCGATTCCTCCTGCTCCACCGCCACCGTCCACGTAGGCTTTGTTCTCTGGTATCAGAGGTGGGCCATGAGTGGGCGAGGCGTTCTTCGGTGTCGATCCCAGCATGAGCTTCTTGTGGGAGAACTTGCGGGAGAGAGACAGCTTCTCGGGCTGCAGCTGCGGCAGCGGATGGAGGCTGCCGACCTGGTCGTGATTGTGCGTGTCGTTGGATGCGCCGGCCGGAAACGGTAGCGGCTGGGACTCCTTGACCATCCTGAAGACGGGTAGAAGATCCTCGCGCAGGCGGCGGTACTCCTCCGTCAGCCTGCGCAACTCGCGCTCGGCCAGCACAATCCGTTCGTCTCGGATCTGGATGGACTGGATGATGCGTGCAACGTCTTCTTGCGTCGCCACGGCATCTTGCATGCCCGCATCGGCCGCTGCAGCCCCCGGCGGGGCGTAGAGTTAGCCAAGGAGCTCCAATCGGACCTCCGGTTAAAAAAAGACTTATTTGGGGAGGGGGAGGAGGGGGGGATTCTGGGGTGGAACGATTTTGGGTCACACGTACATAGCGGGACGTAGTGCTCGGGGTCCACGGGGATGTCTTGTCTGATCTTGATGTCGTACACGCTCTTGAGAAGCGTCAAGCGGTGGCCAACGCTAGCGACGCCCATCTCCTTCAGCTCCTCGTGTTTCAGCGCGATCAGGGCCTCGCCGACAACGTCGTTCTCTGTAGAGCTCCGGCCATCAGCAACGCTCCGACCTGCCAAGTTTCGAACACACAATCGAACGTTGGATCTACTCTGCTCTGCTTCGCTCCACTCCCGAGGCAAGGACTACCCACCCAAGAACGCATCGGCGTACTGCGAGAGTCCCAGACCAGACACGTAGTCAGCACACTCCTCGGCCGTCCACTCGGTGATGATGGTCCGTGGCAGCTTGTCGTCGCTCAGGCTGCCGTAGACGGTCGGCGTGTTCTCGGTCGAGGGGGGCTCCGAGTCGGTCGGGGACGTCTCGGAATCCGTCGCCAGCGGCGGCGACACGACGCTCCTCTCATACTCATCATCGGCATCCGAGTCCTCGTAGGCCGGTTGGAAGGGCATGGCGGGGCCTTGTCGTGCGCAGGGTAGCTTGGCGCCGATCGAACCGGTGGCCGTCGACCGGTCCTCCCTGGCTTACAGTACGTCGACGATCTTTGGGTGATCTCAGCCGGGCTCTGGTTCCGACGCTTTCCACCGGCCACGAGCGCACACCGACACAATCTCTCTCTCTCTCTCTCTCTCTGGCTTCCGCTCCACCTGACGTGGCGCAGGGGAGTCGCGAGAGCGGTTGACGGCAGGACTGGGCCTTGTGCGACCGCAGCCTAGTATATTCTCCTCTTCGATTACTCAGTACCGTAAAAGCGCTCTTGAGGCGAGGATGGAGAGGCGCTTCTGGCTTTCCTGGGGAAAAGGAGGGGTGGATGGTTCTTGATAGACGCTTGGACCAGGTGGCCTTGTCTTGCTTGCCTGCTTGCTGTCTTGCTCGCGAGCCTGGCAGCGCCGTAGACCGTAAGAAGCGGTACAAGGGCCAACACGAGCAGAAGAAAACGTACGGAGTACAGTTCCGCAACGGCGCTACAAGGCCGTTGGCGCCGCTGCGGCTGGCCAGGTAGATGGCAGCTCGGTCAGATCATCAGTCACAAGCTACTGGTAAGCCGAGCAGGACGAGGAGGCGAGTCGAGGCGGAGTGCAAGCCGAGCTTTCGGAGGAATGGGGCTGAGAACTTTCTCGGATCGTATATAGTAGTATACAGTACAGCAAGTGCTGGACTGCTCCACAGTGAACTCTGATGTTATCAATCCATCAAAGAGGCACAGCGACATGTATGTAAGGAGTGGAAGGTGACAAGAAGTGTTCCTGGATTTCATAACTCTTGAAGACTCCATACGCCAACTGCGCTTAAGAGTACGGAGCATGGCACGTGTGGGTGGGTGGGTGGGTGGGTACGTACTTACTGGTATGCACTTTCAAGTCATGTGACACCATGATTGTGAAGATCTGGACAGTGTTCCTGATCAGAGTTTTTAAAGCTGTTTTTACCAGAGGTATTGTTATCAGTTACTACATATCCACAATTGTCAGGATCCTTCCACAATAGGACTAGTGTAGTACATAGATACATAGCTATGTCATGTGCTTACAGCAGAGCTGCATCACTCTGACTAGAGGTGCATCATGTGACACTGGTGCAGCCACTACTCCAAGACTCTGTGCAGTCTCTGCATGGATTATTGTCATCATCATTTCATTATACTTACAGCTCTAACATACTTTGCCTCTGTGAACACAGTCACTCTGATGGGTTTACTTAGTCCCCAGCTCTCTTCTTATCACTCAAACTTTCTGACTCAGCCTCTCATCTGGAAAGGTGCACTCTAAGTGAGTATTAGTAATATTATCTGCATGTAAGCAGCTTGTCGCCGACTGGGCACTTAGCACAGCCCTGCGGCCTGACTAAGCAGGTCACGCGCTATAACTTACCACCTGTGAGATGCACTGCAAACAAAAGAGAGATAGTTGACCTGACTTTTGACTTCCACTCTCTTTGATAGTTTGATTTTATTCTTGCATGACAAAGTGCAACCAAAGATGTGGGTTAGAGTAGTGCATAATATGTACAAGGACAGTTGTGACTTATCAGATAGATATCCGGGGTGATGCAACAGGCTCGAAATAGACATAAAACCCCGGCACATTGCTCTTAGTGGTATAAGTAGTCACCTGCGCGGATAATCCCTTCACCTTGGAAGGATTGCCAAAGAATATCCACTTTTGCCCAAAATGTGTTTTCTCTGGATTCTTCTGATCTTGATACATGTAGGAAACCCGAGTAGGCGCGCTGTCTGCAATGGTTGTCTGCTCGAACGGATAGACATGATTAGCTTCCATCCACCTCAGTCTTGCTTGCTTGATCACAGTACGAGAAGTGATTGATGCAGATGTTCCATGTGAGCGAAGAAGAATAGACTAGCTAGCGGGGGTTTTGACAAATGACAAACTTGGACTCACCAATGGGTAATTCTTGTGGTGCTTACTTGGGCACCGGAGCGAATAGCCAGTGACGCCACACCGATTCCGCCCGGCCTTTAGAACACCTTGCCCGTCTGGATAATGCAGAAGAGATCACGTTAGAATATGATGAATACATCAAGAGAAAGTAGTGGGGCAGCCACCAAGGAGGGGGGACTTAGTAGCTCACTTTCCATGGTAAAGTTGAACTCAGCACAACCACGCTGATTGCGACCTGAAAAAGGAATCGTCCGGCCTTCTGCGTTCAGGCAAGCAACTACAGATGTTGTTGCCTGCTCGTAAATGAACAGGTAACCAGAAACTGGGACGTCTATCCTTAGTTGCTGTTGTTGAGCCATCCGGGTTCCTTGGAGTTGTTGAGATGTTGGCCGCACTTCCTTGTATGGAAGGATTCCACGGTCGACTTGAGGTACAGAAGACTCTGAAGGTATTTCGTCGATCCCAAACTGGCGCTGAGGATGGCCATTGGCGGCCATCAACCACAGCACACAGAGAGCCACACAGGTGCAGAGTCTTGAACCCAACAGGCGAAACATGACGACGTCACTTTCTTCTGTTATCACCTGCTTGTAGCTATCAAGAGTGTGCTGGGTGGTAGTGGCAGTTCGTGATAGGAAACCATGGGATGTGCAAGGGCTTTATATCTTGTCTGCCTCCACTGACAACTGTGGTACCGTACGAGGGACATACGTAATTAGACAACAGGGATTCCGTATTTCTCACGCATGACAACTTAAATCACGCCTTTGCAGGGGCGTGTAGCATAACAAATCTACCCGGGAAGATGACTACCTCGTATACCTAAAGGACTGTATTGTTTAAGGCTCAGTCACCTCGCCTCCCCGCGGTACTGTAGAGCGCTGTGTTGACAGTGAGCACGTACCACGGAGCTCGTGTTCACATACGTAACCACTGAAATCACATTTTGACAGGTTCGTGTAGTATGACAAGTCAAACTGGAAAGATGTGGACAATTACTCTGGTACCCCCTCTATGCATGTTTCTATCTACGATAGAAACATGAATAGAAGGGGGGTATCAGAGTAAGTTTAATGGTCCGTACCCTTTGACCAGAGCTTACCTGCAGCCCCTTGAACGTACGGAAGTGAAAATTACTTCCGTACATACCACCAATCATGCGAGTACACTTGAGCGTGTGTACGTATGCACGGAAGCGTAAGTCATCAGATACCGGTGCAGTCCAAAAGGCACAGCTATGGTAGAATATATGGTAGAGTTTGAGGTGGCGATGACGACCCTGGGCAAGCCTGGCCCTCGGACACCCCATCTCGTTCGCTCTCGAGAACAAGCCCAAATTCGGCTCTGTGTTGTAGGCGATGCGGCCTCGTGCGGACGATGGTGGCGACAAGGCCGGCAAGGACGACCAGCAAGACGTTGCGAATCCAGCGGGGCAAGGCCATCATGAGGCTGATGCTAACCAGGGCCGTCACCACCGCGCCGATGGCCAGGTCGAGGTTTTCGACGACGAGGTCGTCATCGGCTCGCGCAAGAGCTGCCATCTGGCGTGATACGCCCATGAGCGTGCCTAGTCCGAGCTGGGCGAGCACCGTGGCTCGTGAGAGCTCGGTGTGAGGTGACATGCCACGTAAAGCTGGCTTGCGCGTCTTGGCAACGATGGTTCTGTCGAGCCGAGTGCACTGGCGCGAGAAGCAATACACTAGACATACACAAACACACGCACACACACCTGAGGTAAGGTCAAGGATCGGAATGCCGCGTGAGACCCGATTAGACCTCCACGGACACCTGACAGCCGCGTCTCGGCATACCCGGTTTGCGGAGTAGGGAAGCGGCCCCGTGAATGGAACAATGAGAAGCTTTATAAAAAATACCAGGGAAGGAAATTGTTCTGAAGCGTCTGCGAGTTTGGAGTAGATGCGCGGATGAGAATGGGATTATGCTGCATGCCAGTATCTTCGCCGACCATCAGAACAGCTACAGTACCTCTGTGGGGCTAGTCTTCATCTCAGGCCTCCTGAGCACTTGTCCGGAAGACGGGGAAGTGAACTTGATGGCGCGCGGCGTCGTGCAGATCCTGCCGGTTGGAATAGTAGTGCTTGTGTTCTCGACCCTCGATCTGGTCGTCGATGGCCGACGCCGGGCCGGACTCGGCAGGACCGTCTGGACTGCCGAGCGTGAGCACTCGGCTGATCAGGTCGGAGACGAGCCCTGGCGTTGCGAAGGCTGGCAGGAAGCCGGCGTGGGACCGGTACATGCGGTCGATCTTGCCCTTGTTGCCCAGCACGAGCGCCGCCGAGCGCCAGCCGGCCGCCGAGATCTTTAGCGCCAGGTACGCTGGCTCTCCACGGCCCCAAGGCTCCCGTTCGTCGTCCAGGGCTGGGTGGAGATCCCAACCGGCACCGTTCGCTTCGAACCAGTCCGCCATCTCGCGTCGGCCAGCGCCGTCCTCGTACATCTGGCCGGCCCGAAGCTGGCCCTGGTGCCGGTCGACCCCTCCGCGTCTCATGTAGCGCAGCCACTCGCGTTGCTCGGGCGAGAACCAGACCTGGCGCCATTGCCCGTCGAGATCGCCCTCGACGCTGAATTGCGGATGGGTAAAGTGTAGGCCTCTGAAGGGACCCTCGCCAAACTCCACGCCCAGACCGAGACAGCCACACGCCTTCGGTTCCCTCCCCGACGCGAGGATGTATCCTTCCTTGGTCAAGGCTAGTCTGTGCCAGTCTCCAAAGGCCAACGACACCACACCTCTGCCTTGGAGCTCGGGCGGTCGCTCCGGAAGAAGAGGCGCGTGCTCCTCGGTCGAACCGGACCGCGGCGGCTCGAATGTCCTCGCCCAGGCGCGATCCAGCAGGACTTGGTCGCCGATGACGACGTCGCCGCCGGTGTTGAAGACGGCGAACGATCGAAAGGCACCTTGGAGGTCGGACATCTTGTCGTCCGATTCGGTCGGCTCAAAGTGATGGAGCTCGAAGATTCCGCGTTGGGCGGTGGCCGACGTCGCGTGCCGGATGGCGAAGACCTTGCCCAGATCCGTCAGGAAGACGATGTATTTCTCCAACATGACGTGGCTGATCACTTCTCCGACGGTCTTGCCAAGCTCCTCGTCTTCGACGGACATGTCCCGAGCCCGACGTTGCGGGTGCTGATAGGACGTCTGTGGCACGAGACGATCATCGACAAGCACGACAGAGGGCGACGTCGAGTCAGGTGGGCGAGGCGGGAGCGCAGAGCGGCGATGGATCTCACTCCAGTAGACGATGCCTTTGCCGGCGACATGAACCGAGTTCGCATGCCAGCCGGCAACGATCCGAAGGATCTTCCAGGCTCCGCCGGCGGCGGCGGCGGCGGCGGCGGCGGCGGCGGCATCATCGGAGACATCCAAGTTCTGAAACTCGACCCGAGAGGCCGGGGTGGCCATGTCCGACGACCAGAGCCAGAGCAAGCCAGAGTCGGACAGCGCTAGGATCTCGGTGCGTCCGACGGAAAAGCGAGCGACGGTGCTGTCAGCGGTGCGCCGGTGTCCTTGGCTGTCCGCGGCCGGAAAGCTCAGTCTCTCTAGCCGTTGCCGGACGACGCTCGGCACGTCGTCGCGCAGATATCCAACGCTGTACAGGTCGCCTTTGGAGGTGAGCAGCGTCGTACTGCAGCCCCTGAGTCGCACATGAGGACGTCAATCGTCGACGGAGGCCATGGAGGGGCCGGCACGTCGTCAGCTCACCCGCACTGTATGTCCACGACGGGATCCAACTCGTCCAGGCCTTGCATCTCCGTCGGCCAGGCCACGCCAGACGTCGTCCCATACCGACGCTCTGCTTCGCTAAGATCGCTGTCTTGTCGTCGAGCGTGTCCTAGACCGCCGGGGGCGGAGGGGCTTCCCCAGGTGTAGGCACGGCTCTCGGTCCGGAGCCTTCGATACAGGTTCAACCATCTCGCGCCGTCGGACTTTTGAAGGGGCTGATTGGGCAACCTGTAGGTCGACTGCGTCACTCGTCGCCAGAACGACGGTTCGAATTTGAGGGCCCACAGGCGTTTCTATGGGAGAAGGGGCCCCGTGCGTAAGCCTCCTGCTTGTACCTCGACGGACGATCGCTTGCGATTACCGATGCGCAACAGAGGTTGAGGAACTCTGGAGGTTCAAGATACTGGCATATGCATATGACGAGCTCACTTGCTTTGGTATCGGTCAGCCACCATACGTCACCGAAAGGTGGGATCCAAACCGACAAGCTTGAATGTCCAGTCGCAAACTTACGCAGGTCGAGCAACTCTGTTCTAGGTACGTCGGTCCCCATGTCGAGCGGTCAGAAGGACAGACTCGTGCGAGTTCAAGTCTGTCGTGTTCCTTTCGCACTCCTTGAATATGCCCAAGACCTGGACGAGATGCAGGTCAGGATGGATGGGATATCAGTGCCCAGCCCACACATCGACGCCGATGGAGTTTACGGTACATACGTACCGACCGGCACCGAAGTGGAAAGTGCGTCATGTTGCGTCATGTGCCAGCGTCGACTATTGGGGGCTACGTACGTAGGTACCATTCGCACCAGATGGAATCATACGAAGCATATACTGCCTCTGCACTTCTTTATCGACGCTTTCATTGATAGCTTCGGTCACGATACACCGGAATAGGTCCGGTGGACATGAGAGAAGATCAAAACCTCTTCTGATGGATCAGTCGATGGATTCTGCAAATATCCATAGCGCAAGAGGGCACTGGTGTTGCGGCCGCAGGCCGGGCATGGCCCTGAGTAGCTTGGTCAGTAAGCGGGGCATACCGTATAGGCCCTGAGCCCTCGAGGGAATCAACGAGCAGCTCTCCTCCCCTTGATGCCAGGCGCTCGCCTTGTAGCTGTGCCAACTGGGAGCGCGATCCATCGAGCATCTGCTATGCCTGGTCAACTCCAGGACCGAGTTTGAACCCGCCAGAGCCAAGTTATAGCTTACAGACCCAATACTTGTCTTGGCCGTCTTGAAGAGAAGCGCATCTTGCGGGACGCGACCGATGCCAAGTGCAGAAAGGGATGATGATGGTGATGATGTAAGAAGTTGGTGAGGAACTGAAAGTACTATGCAACGAGAGTGAAACAGCAGAGCGCTTCGTGTGCCAATCTTCTATGATTATTATATCCAACCCACTCCGTGCCATGCCATGCCATGCCACGTCACGTCACGTCACGTCGCGCGATGCCGTACCATAAAACCTCCCAGAAAGTCTTCGTGAGGGGAACAGATGGATAGAGGATGTGTTGGCGAGGGAAGAAATGGGTATCTCGAGCAAGCAATCCTTTCGTGGTATCGTCCGCTCCGATGGGAACACGAGAGCCAAACGACAGCGGGTGAGGGTGCCCAGGCACGGTACCATCCCCAAAGGTCGGTGGCTCCACGGCACTTCCGGGAGCAGCACGCACGCGTCGGACGGCCATTGGACAGAGAGATGAAATGCTGTGGAGAAACGGACGGACCGAGGGGATTCCAGCAGCGACCGGCTTCAGACATTCCCGTAGACCGCACCGGTGCTGGGGCGGCGGCGGCGCTGGCTGAGGAGGGGTTCGGCCTCGGCCGGATCGTCGGCCGCGGCGGGGCCGGGGGATCGCGCGACCGGTGCCCAGCCTCTCATCCAGCCCGTGACCCTCCTCCATCGACCGTCTTCGTCCTTGACGATCTCCTTCTCGATCTCTTCCCGGTACATCAGGAACTGGACGCCGACGGCGGCGTCGAGCGAGAGCACGCCAGCGGCGCCTAGCCAGAAGGGGATGGCAAGAGCCAGCCATTCGACCCGATCGTTGCCTTCCTCTCCGGCCCAGCCGCGGCCGCCGTACGGAGGCATGTCGTACCACGCGCACGGGTTCGTCAGCAGCGAGGTCGAGTAGAACAGGTTCCCGAAGAAGGCCGCGACGAAGAGCTTGGCGCTGAGGCCCGACGTGCTCTGGCGCACGTAGTTCTTGTACAGCTGCGGCAGCCGCGAGCCAAGGTAAAGAAGGGTCGACGACCAAGAGAGCACCCGGCCAGCGGTCAGCAACGCGGCGTCCTGCGCCGGGGACGGCGACGACGGCGACGACGGCGGCGGCGGGAGACCAGAGCGCACCGGCTGCGGCGGCGCACCGGACGGGTGCGCCATGGCGAGAGCGCAGACGAGGGACAGGTAGAGGAGGCTCTTGGGCGCGGCCAAGGGCGCGATGGAGCGCGGAGGAGCGGCCGTCGGACGGGCGGGCATCATCGCCGACGAAGAGCCACGAGGCGACGAGCCCTTCTCTCTCGGAGCCGGGCCGTGGATCGTACGTAGCGAGTGTGCCTGGAGATCTTCGCCGAGCAGGTCACGCACCCCGGCCGGCGGCGGCGACGTCACCGGGCGCGGCGCGGACGCGTTCGGGTCGGCTGCGACGGCGGCACCGTCGTCGGAGCCGCCGTGCGAGGCGGCGCTCGACCGCCGCCGTCGACGCGATCGCCTGCGCGGCTTGACGTGGGTATACCACGCGTACTGCCCCACGAGGACGAGGTCAACGAAGACGTAGTAAGCCGCCACGAAGACCTGCCAACTCGCCTGCCTCGTAAAGATGGCACCCAACAGGTTGGTCGAGTCGCCCAGGCACCACTCGATCAGGAAGAAGATGCTGAGCCCGCTGGTGGAGCCGACGGCATAATTGGTGAAGATCTGGGGTAGCTGAGCGAACAGCCAGGCCGCGATGCTCAGCAGGCCCAGCGTCGACGAGACGAGGGCGAGAGGGGTCGGTACGCAGACGTGGAGATGTGCGGACAGGTGCGCCAGAAACGGCGATGACGGCGAGCAGTGCGCCGGAAGGCCCGCCGTCAACGACATCGTCGACCATGCCGACGACCCCATAGTCTCGCACGGCTCGGCCGTCGTCGAGACCGTTCGAGAGAGAGCGTTCGAGACGCCGTCAAGCGGAGTGGGTCCGCAATCGGCGGCGCCGTCGATCTGCCACGACCGGGGTTCCCGCAAGCGTCGATATCGTGCCGCCGTCCAAGCTCGGCAGTGCTACGACTAGGGTCTGGCCGCTAATGCTGTTGGACGATCGGCGTCGGCGGCGGGTGAAGCCAGCGGGGGATGACGATGTCGTGCAGACCAAGACCGAGTCGAGCCCATGTGGATCTTCTTGGCCTCGGAGAGACAGGAGAGCTGGTCGTCCGCTGCATCAACGGGGTCGAGGAAACCAAGCCGTACGTGGACGGACACGTGCGACCGTGACCCTGACCCGCCACTGCCTCCCACCACGCAAATGTCAGCGGAGGGATGAGTCGCACAGCGAGAGCGGGATCAGCAAGGCACCACCAGGCTCGCCAGGGTACGCACGTACCGTAAGGCCAGCGCTGCGAAGCCCCATCGGCGTTATAGCAGTCGGGGCAGATGAGGATGCCAGTGGACGCCTAGCACGGCCGCCGTCCGCCATACCGTCGACCGTCCGAGGCCCGGGCGGTGGGGGTGGATCTGCCTCGTGGTCCACAGACGGCAACCCCGATGATGTGGGTGCACCGGCACGGGTCGACAGGGAAGTCGCTTCGAGGCATCCGCCGCGGATCTTTGGGGCCATGATTTCTGTTCGGTGCTGTACCGGCCGCACCACACGACCCCACAAGGTAGACGTCTCTGTCGAAAGTAAGAAGGACGGCCGACGAGGGCGCTTCCGCGCGTGTGATCTGGCCTCGGCACGTGAGCGGACGTCGCTGAGTCATCTTTGCCGATGACGCCAACGAGGCCCAGAACAAGCAAGTCGAATATATCGACCTTCCGTCTCTGTAAGTGGGGGCGCCGGCGCGCTAACATAGATATGTGGCCCTAACTCTCGAGGGTTCTCGCTGCGCATCGATCTCGTCAAGAATCCATAGACGTGCAGTACTGTAAGATGTAAACAGAGTGCTTACAGGAAGTTGGGTCTCTCTTGGTCGCAGAAGATCCAAAGGCTGTGAAATCTACAGAGTACATCTATGAATCACTCAAGTAGTTGATGGACTGGTGTCAAAAGCTTCAATCACGTGAAAGGTGCTACTTTATCACATGTCGTGATTACTCATACGCGCACGAGTCCTCGGTCCATTGTTCTTACGTCAGCAACGACATCCGTCCGGAGGGACTTGACTGGAGCACTCGATGACTGATGTCATCGGCTCTGATCAGTACAAGGTCGGAGTTCAGAAGTCTCTGGGTATAGGGAAGTGGCAGATACCCGGGATGGAAGGTCTTTTGTTTCTGTCGATGTACGAAGTACTCTGCGAGTGTTCTCATTCGTGTTGAGAGCAACAAGTATCAGTCACTCCTGTACGCCCAGAGACTTCTGAACCCCTGCGAGGTTGAGTGTCGTGACACAAGTTTGAACAAGCCCCCATACAAACTTGACTTCTACTACATACTCATTGCCTCTTTTACCCCTGTTGATATGACAACAATTGTAGGGGAAGTACGTTACGTACGTTCCGTACACACAGAATTCTTACTACTTATGACTATCAGGTTTGTAAGCAGGAACCGGCTTCTTCAAACTTGTGTCGACCCACTGTACGAAGGCGTACTACTTGTTGACCGGGGGTGGGAGAGACCAGTCCTCGCTCACTGCTAGAGCTTGGGTCACGTGAGACGAAGAGGATTTTTCCTGTGTATTAGACTGTCAGATAACGACACTCAGAGGATCAAGAGAGTCTTACGCGCTGGGAGCCTCTTCCGCACGACGCCGACGCCGCACGCTGACCAGTGGCCTGGCCGCTCAACAGTCATGAGCTTGGAATCGCATGCCGCTTGACCTTTTCGATTTGAATTGTATCAGACCTCAACACTACTGTACATACCTACAGTAAACCCGGCGGGGGCTTCTCTCCAGCCCACCAAGCCTGGCGGCATCTTGGATGTTGTTGCGCAGTGGCGTATTTGTATTGAAGCAGCTCGACTCCAGCCGACGCTCGTCCAGTGGGCCTGATGGAATCTCACATTGTCCAGCGTCGACGTCCGGTCCGGCCAGCGGACCGTCTGGGCGTTGGTATGCGCCGCGCTGTCTAGTCTGCACGGACGTGGCTCCGTCGTAGCGTCGTCGTGAGGTCGGAGCATAGGACGTTCGTTCGTTCGCTGGCTGCCCTGTAAAGACGCTGCCGCGGGAAGAACGGCGACTTCGTCGGCTCCGTGCGTACCGGTGCTCGTGACTTCGGATCCAGCCGGAACAGAGACGCACAAGCGCTTGATTTCCGCCCTCGGTGTGATGGTAAGCATTGCTCGACTCCAACCCCCGCATACTCGATTGTCATCTTGCTCCATAGGGATCTGCTCGGAATCTTCCGACTCGTACGGTCGACCTCCCAGCCATGGCCGACTCCTTGCCCAAGACGTTCAAGGCCGTTGTTGTCGAACGGAAAGATGGAGCGATGGTCCTCAAGGACGTGCCGCTCGAACAGCCAAAGCAAGGCGAGGTTCTCATCAAGGTGCTCGCGACGGGCGTCTGCCATTCCGACTCCATGCTCGCGCCGGGCCTCTTCGGGAACCCGTTGTGAGTAGCCCCCTCCGTCGGCCCATGCTTCACGTTGGCCTCTCGCTCACGGCGCCGTGCTCGTAGCCCGATGGTTCCCGGTCACGAGGTGATCGGGAACGTAGTAGCTCTCGGTCCAGGCGAGAGCGACTGGAAGGTTGGAGACCGGGTGGGGGCGCCGTGGCACGGCGGACACGACGGTCTGGTCTCTCGGTCCGTATCCATGCGTGCAGGAGCGACTGCTGACGGCCTCGTCCGGTAGGCGTATGTCGAGACTGTCGAAAGGGCCAGTTCCAGATGTGCGATCATGAGGTCGTCAACGGCTTCTTTCGCTTCGGCGGCTGTGAGTGAAGCCTCGCCCCGCGCCGCGCGTGTCTGAGGATGGAGGCTGAGATGGAGCGACGCACGAAGACGCCGAATACATGGCGCTGCGTACGGAAGCCACCGTTCGCGTGCCAGAGGACGTCGATCCGGTGGCCACGGCTCCCCTTCTCTGCGCGGGCGTGACCACGTTCAACGCGATCCGCAACATGGGCGTCTCGCCCGGCTCGCTCGTCGCCGTGCAGGGGCTCGGCGGCCTCGGGCACCTCGCCGTTCAGTTCGCGGACAAGATGGGGTACCGGGTCGCGGCCCTCTCGAGCTCGGCCGACAAGGAGGACTTCGCCAAGGAACTGGGTGCGTCGTACTACATCGACGGCGGCAAGCAGGACCCGGCCGAGGAGCTGCAGAAGCTCGGTGGGGCGTCGCTGATCGTGGCGACGGCGCCGAACCCGAAGTCGATCGAGCCGTTGCTCAACGGCCTCAAGAGCTATGGCACCCTGCTCATCCTTGCGGGTAAGTCGTCCCTGCGAACCCCGCTTCGGCTCGAACGGCTCGGTGCTGAGTTGATGCAGCTGCTGGCAACGTCTCCGTCGACACCACCACCTTGATTCAGCGGGCGCTCACGGTGCGGTCCTGGGCGAGCGGACATGCGTTGGACAGCGAAGAGACGATCGACTTTGCCCGGGCCAAAGGTGTCAGGTCCCTGGTCGAGAAGTACCCGCTCCGGGACTTTCAAAAGGCCTTTGATCGCATGATTGGCGGCCATGCCCGTTTCCGATGCGTCCTGGAGATGGAATGAAAAGATGAAGCGGGGAGAGGAGAACTTCGTACATCCTTACGGGCAGGCGCGGCAGGTAGCCACCAAGGTGTCTTGAGCTACGTACTGTAATACGTAGATGAGAAAACACCCCGAACAGATCTTTACCATACGAGTACTTCCGTATATGGTCTTCAGGTGCGCTGAAAGCGACTAAACCACTTTAGGCAACTACGGTATCGATCTTACCTCGTAGACAGGCCCGGGGACTCGGGTATAGTCTTCCGTATTTGGCTAGCGCTTATGTACGTAGCCCGAGGACTCGGGTACGTTTGTACCAGCATTTCCCCTAAAGTCTTCCCTGAACTTCCCCTTGGGTCTCCCTGGCCTTCCTTTATAGAAATGCCATCTGCTCCTTCTTTTTCGTCCCAGTCTCACTACAGTCGTATCTGTTTTCCGAATGATATTTCCAATGACTGACAACATGAGGAACAAGATGGGGATGCATGATGGCAACAAACCTGCACCTTACAAATCACTCACAACTGATTCTGAAAGCATCAGGAAAGTTCGAGGGGATCAGAAGAGACGTAAGGTATGTTACTGCTTGAATTCCTGTGATTACACAGTGAAGGGAAAGACCTGTTTGATGGGAAATTGACCTAACGAAGCATTACTTGTTCTCATAGGCTCTACGCGACTGCTTCACCTACTGGCAGTCGTAGGTCGGTCTGTCAGCACTTGCCTCCACAAGGGGAGCAAGTGTCTTTTCCCTTATCTATCATCCCTCGTCCCCCACCTCAACCCTTTTCCACACATTGGCATCCGAACCCATTGGCATATTGTCGTCGTCATTGCCATCGACATCGACATCGTCATCGACACCATCATCATCATCGGCATGGAAGCCGTTTCTACAGGCATCCCCGATCGCTTTCAAAATCATCATGCATACATTGCGTCATATCGGGCCCAAAATGTACGATTCAGACTTGTTCTTCTCCGCTGCTTTCTCGTGTTTAATCTTCATAGTTAGCTAACCCGATCGTTACTATAGCAAAGCCGCTACCATGCGAGCGTGCAGGTGTGGTTGTTGCCCTTGCTGCCTCACGGCAGACGACGACGAGGGTGTCGAACTCGGCCACGGGGCCACGGAGCCCAGCGGGGCCGGTGCGACCGCGGCGACGACGAGACAACGACGACAGAAGGGGGCGCTGCCGGCGCAGTGGCCCCCCGGCGCCACAGCCGCCCCGGCGGCGGGGGCGGCTTCTGGTGGCGTGGGGGCCACCAGCGGGCCCGGGGATGGGGGGTATGTGCCCCCCAGCGCCGCGACCGTCCCTGGCGGGGGGACGGTCCTAGGCGGTGCTGGGGCCACCAGGGCCGGGCGGGCGCCCACCCGGAACCGAGGGCCAGTGGCCATCATCTTCTGTTGCGGTCCTCGGACCAAGGGCGACAACCGCAAGGGCAACAACAGCAACAACGGCATCATCGTTGACATCAGTACCTGATAGTTTTACGACTCCCAATCCAAATTTTTTTCACCGCCGAACAACTTCCAGGTCCTCGGAGTACGGTAGCACTTTTGTAGAAAGAGGCATCTTGCCATTTCTGCATCCATAGACCGCGCGGCCCTGTTCACCTGAGAGAAGTACAAAGCTCTTGACTATAGGTGTAAAGTAAAGCTAGGAGATCTACAGTCTACCATCCCACGACAACTATCAAAGATAGTTTCTCATCGTCTTTGCGGGGTGAGAACGATGGACAAGACTCTTCCCAACGTGACGTACCGTGGTATGACACATTTGGATAGCTGCCCAGGGAAAGATATCCGTCTTTCATTTGTTTGCCATACGTACAGTACCCTATAGCTTGAACTTTTTCAACAATTTGCTTCTCTTCTCTGGGGTGGTGGGGGGGTTTCTTTTCACGTCTCTTGACAAAAAAGAAAAAAAACAGACTAGATATGCCAAACCTTTCTCTTGGCAGACACTTACTGTACACCTCTCTGTGTGATTTGTTTCCTTGCAGAAACAATGCGGCATATTCTCCGAGAATCTACTGTGGTCTCGCCCCCCCCCCCCCCCCCCCAACTCTCGGTTTTTAATTCCTTCAAAGGGGTTTCTGGGAAGACGAGCATATTTCTAAAAGTCCTGCGTGGCTCACCGGCCAAATCAGAGTAAGAATAGAATTTAAAATTTTTAGCCTGACTAGGCCCCCCTTCGTACACACTGCGTCTCTGGCTCGCGTGCAGGTTCCCATCCCTGGAGAGTGTAGTACAATTTTGGTTAATGTCGGCGACCGTCGATCACTCCACCCCCACTGGCGCCGGAGCGACCTCGAGGGTTGGCGTGTCGAGCCTCTCCGGCGCCTTTTCACCGATGGGAGCGGGCTCGGCGCGCTGCAGACCTCCAGTCTTGCCGGCCGTCGGTGCAAAGTGGGTCAGGACGTTGGATACGGTCGGTAGCTCCTCCGGGTCGTTTCCAAGGTCGACGATGGCGCTCGACACAATGACCTTCAACGACGGGACGCTCTCGAGCGCGACGTTGCCACCGCCCACCTGTTCATGGAAAGGGCATCGATCAGCGTTTGTGGCGCGGTGCAGACAGGGAGGCTGCTAGTGCTGCGTGCGAAAGTGATCGAACAACGTACCTTCTCGATTTCCCATCGCAGATCTCCCGAGAGCGCCGGAGCGGCCTCCTCCGCCCGCAGCGCAATGTTTCTGTCGACCAGTCCGCGCGTCAGCGGCACCGTGAAGTTCGCTTGCCTATCGCCTCCTGCGTCGGGCTTGTCGTCCGTGAAGACGCCGAGTCGGCCAACAAGTTCGTTACCAAGGTAGAAGCGGATGCGGTGAGGCCCCCTGAGCTCAGACGGCTTGAACAGGACGTTGGCGGTCCATTCCCGACGCGCGTTCGGCACTGGGAGAAGCGACAGGTCAGGGAAGCAGGTCCAGCAACCGGGTGATGACCGTCGTTAGGGGAAACAAAAAACTGCCACCACCAGAATGGGGGAAAGACGTACCTCGAGCTGCACCGGAGGCAAGTCCCCTGAATGAAGCGGCAACTTTTCGGTCGCTTGTCTGCGGCTCTCCGTACAGCCGGTTGATCTGCCTACAGGTGAATCGACGAAGACTTTCCGTCGACCTTCCCTGCGGAACCTCCGGGTACGCGTATCCGTATGTGAAGATGTCCTCGGCCCTCTTGATCTGGTCCGAGTTCCACTCCTGGCCGTTCGCGTTCCGGAAGGGATAGAGCGGTGTCGTGATGGTGTCCTGGCCATCGCCAGAGAGCGCGAAGGTTGGAGAGCCGGGCTCGGGCTGCAGGTACACACCCGGATGAGTCGCCTGCCACATGGCCCACAGCCGATCGACGTTGCTGTGATGTAGCCAGAAGATGGGATCGAACGCCGACACGGACACGAAAGACATTCCTCCACCAACGTCGACGTGGACGCCGCCGTGGATGCCCTCGGCGTTGGACTGGTAGTCGTTGTAAGTGGCAAGCCGCAAGGCCTGGTACGTCGCATCTCGCGTGGACTCCCCAAAGTCAAACTGGCCCGAGTCACGTCGGACGGTCTCCTCTCCGACGCCCCAGTCCGAGTGGTCCTGCAAGAAGCGGTACGACCGGAGCGGGTTCGGGATCGAGGTCGATTGGGGAGCGCCGTCCGGCCCGGGCCGGGTCACCGGGACGCTCTCGTCGATCAAGATGGAAGGAATCCTGGCCTCGACGCCCTTGGACGCCCAGTCCCAGTATCTGCGCGGAGCAGGATCAGCACAACGTACGCGGTGCTACGCGGGAGACACGAGGAGCGTAGACGACAAGGACAACGGCATGATCATGCACTCACGGTAGCCGGACATTGTTTGCGGCTGTTAGCCACTGCGTCCGCGAGCTGTTGTCGAAGCGGTTGGCGATGACAAGAGCTTCCTGGCGGAGCAGCTGCTCGAAGAGCACAAGGTAGGGCCGGTGCCATGTCATGAACAGGACGCTGGCATGGGTGCAGTAGCCGTAGAACGGGTTCTCCGTAGCCGAATCTGGATACTGCCATGGCTGGTACGGTCGTCCGTGGATGCCTGGACCGCCCAGAATCAGTCATCGCAGACTCGGATCGAGTAGCTTTCTCCTGATGACGATGATAGACGACGCACCTGCAACCTGATAGTAGCTGGTGTCGTTGGCCTCAACACGGGCCGCGACGCTGTGCCAGGCCAGGAGCAAGATATTGTACCGATCGGGAAACTGGTCCTTCAGCGTCGTGATGGACTGTCTGCTGACGACGCGGGCAGGATCGCCAACAATCGGCGTGAAGCCTGTGGAGTTCCCGGCCTGGCGCTTGGCCAGCAGAGACAGCGGCTCCAGCGCGGCCGGAGACACCTGCGTCGCTAAGAAAGACACCAAGCCCAGCAGCACGAGAGCTGGCTGTGCCAGCAAGCACTTGAGAGGCTGCATGACGCAGTGGCGGAGACGACAGGACTCGATGGGTGGCCTGATCGCGAGATACGAACGGTTCAAGTGCGTCTGCGAGAAAGACGTCAACGCCAGGTGACTTGGAAGTTGGAGCTCAACAGGCCAAGAACGGCGGCGGGACAGGCGCCTCTTATGTTTCCTTTGAGTTGGTCCTCCTCAGCCGTGCTCGGCCGCTCCATCCTCGGGTCTCATTTCCGCGTGGCGTTCGACGCCCGATATCCCTAGAGGGCGCGGCGAACCTCCTGATCGAACGTGGTCCGAAGGAGGGACCCATGCTGCTGACTTGTGGGCGACGGACCGGATCTCTCTTGGCTGTTCAGCCGCCATCCAAGGGCCGACGCCGTAAGCCTCGGCCAGGACATGCATGTCGATCATCACACCATGTAGGTTGGGCTTCGAGCGTTCGTTCTGGACCGGTACGGATCCAAGCGTCTTCGAGTCTGCCCGGCGCAAAGATACCGGACCAGCACCGACCCCCATGTGGGGCCATCTACGCAACGTACCGTGGCACGCGTGCGTCCAGCCGGACTGTCGCGGACAGCCGTCAGCGTGTCGGACCGTCGCGGACAGCTGTCAGCGTGTCGGACCGTCTCGGACAGCTGTCAGCGTGTCGGACAGAACCGAGGACGGCAGATATGTGGAGAAGTCGTCAGCTCAACGGCTGACAGATTGACCGTCGGCCGAAGCACAATGTCCCTTGTGTCCGTCACAGCTGAAGCCTGCCGATCCTTCATACGAGCCGGAGGTCTTTTGTCGCCAGCATAGGCGAGCTCGTCCCGGCTGGACCCAAGATCTCGCCTCCTCCAAGGCTCGATGCGAGGAGCAAGGGCTGAGCTACTCAAGATGCTTATCGCCGAGCGACATGCGGTGAGGTCGAAGCTCGCTGCTGAAAGTAGTGCTTCACCCATCAGCCGTGGGAGCGGAGACTTTCCCAGCGTGTCCATTCCAAGGAAATCCTTTTCCCTGGGAGAAGAGAGGAGAAGAGTCAAGGTACATGTGGCGGCAGCGCGAGAGTGACAGGCTGTGTGGGGCACGGTACTTCTGTACTCCGTACGTACGTGATTTCAGACACAGAAGCCACCACAAGCAGGTGCAGCTTGCTTGTACGAGTATGTGCAGGTCCAACGTGACCGTACCGTGTCGCATCTCCAGGTGGCAGCTGTCCTGTACAGCTGTGCGGGAGTACAGGATAAGCAGCGCTAGCGGAGAGGTGCCAACGAAGACACCAAGATGCCGAATGAGAAGAGTGGAATGACGAACGAGTCGCGGCAAGAAGACCGGCTGCCGTCCCAAGTCTGGCAACGGCATGGAGAAAGGAGGCTCTAGACGATGGTGATGCTGCCCGTCGACCTTCTCGATGTGCTGATTCCTGTCCGATGTCTCTGCTGGATGCCGTGCACGAAAATAGCAGACGCAGTCGGTCGTGTGGGGCAAGATCGGCTGTTGTCGGGTAACTCAAACCCTCCCCATGGCGCCATGGCGCGGGTACTGTAGCGTTAGACCAGGAACTAGATATTCATGTGTCGCGGACGATTGCCGCTATTAGCTCCACATGCCTGGTCGTACAAAGTACGTATGTCCGTATGTACCGGTAGCGATGTGCGATCTCCTGCACCTTGTGCTGCACCGCCACGAGCGTGAGGCCTTGGATGTGCTTCCAGGGCTGTGATGCAGCTTGGGGGTCAGATCGCACCCCGCGTACTTCCGTACCTCGCACATAGACCTACAAGAATCCTTGATGATCAGCTCCATTGGGCCGCCGGGCAATGCCGGGTCTGTGCTTCGACGGTGGCCAACTACCGTAACTTTAGTCGACCCCAAACAAGCACGGCAAGGTGACAGCCAGCCACAGCAGCGGGTAGCCAGCTCAACCACAGCCTTGACCGAATCATGTTTGGTTCCTTTCCCGAGCGGTAAGACCAATGCCGTCCGGGGTACTTCCGTAGATGCTGTGTAGCCTATCGGGGCCTCGACCAGGCTGATTATGCTCCCGCGCAAGAGTACAGTATCCACTGGCACGAGGACGCCGCAATCGGTCGAAATGACACATGGTCGCACAGTCAACGTCGGGTGTCGTCGTGCATGAGGTCGCTTGCTCGTTGACGAAGGCCGCACAGCTATGTCGACGTCGGCTGTGCCAGATCCGACCCTCGTCAACTCGGCAAAATTAGTAAATGAGGGCATCGAAGAAGGCCCATGCGTCCAGGTCAACCCTCTACGGGTTCGCCATTGCCACCTGGACTTTGGAGATTGCTTTAGTGTCTCGGTATTCCATCGAGCTCGGCAAAGGCTCGGCTGTACATACGTAGATGCCTCCTGTTCGTCACGACAGACGTGCACGACCCGGATCGTCCCTTCCAGGCTGCAGTAGTCTTCCGGTACGCACCGCGCCGACTCCGAGGGGCGTGGAGTACCCGAGGGTTGGGCCGAAGTCGGACATCAACCAATAGACCAGTCCTAAAAGGGAACAGGCGTCAGCAGGCATTGTCCATCAGTACTCGTACCGGTACTGTATGGGAGTACCCTCGTACGTACGTACCTTGGACGCTCCGTACATGGCGGCAGTCAGATAACGCTGCAGCTGGTGGCTTGATGCTCTTGCATGATGACCACCCTCGACGAGAATGGATCGCAGACGACGTTGCGGCCTGATAGACACCTTCACTCGAACGCCCAGGTAGGAGAATAATAGCAAGCCTGCTCACGACAATGCTTCGACGAGATTCGTGCTAGTGAAGCCGCGGCGGCTCCACTGTATCTCGTACTGTACGTCCCACGGCAAAGCTAGGGCTGCTCCATCGAGCCTTTCCCTCGGCGTCATTGAAAGCATAGTCCCCCAACACACTGGTGGTGGCTGCGGAGACGATATCTCAACAGGCTAGTGTTTGCATAGCGGCACACTGGCCCAAAGAAAGGTCGTACTCTACGGTAAAGTAGAGCATCGACTTCGGAGTTGAACCGCACACGTTAAAGCCTTGGCTTCCTATGGCTGCTGTAGGCCATTCTGCAAGTACTCCACGAGATATCGTCGTCAAGTTCAGAAGCACCCCCATCTGTGAGGTTCTATGTTATTTTTCAAAGGTTTTATAGAGCTCTGTTATTCTCGTTGGTCGATGACAACATCTCTGTAGATACTGTATGGAAGCAACTTTAGGATGTCTAGCAAGAGCTAGACATCCTATAGTTCTATAGCTCTCTACATATCAGCCTTGTTCCTTGAACCAAGCGCTAGATAGTGATCACTGCAGTCTTTTGACTTGCTGAAAATCACTAACGTCAATTAGTCAATGGTCGGAATCAAGTGCATGTACAGAGTATACAGAACATCTTTGATTCTAGAACTAACAGGCATGGCCAACAAGTCACATCTGATCAAAGGATTGGCTGTTGCCATGATGAAGGTGGAAGTTGGTAAGATAAGGCATCCACGCTGCACCGCACAGTCTGTACTTACTCACACTACTTCCCCAGTGCAGCTGGGCATGGCTTGGTCGACAGTACTGTACATTACCGTACTGTAGGTCCTTGCACCTGCCATCTCCCTACCGGTCCAGCATGCACAGCAGTGGAGTGACCATATAACGTCTGCTGTACCACGTTCCAGAACCTCACCTCCTTTGTTAATATGCTTCCTCGCCTTCAACCTAGTCCAAGAACAGCCTCTCTCCACCGCACCGCTGAGGCGCCGACGTCCTTCCCCTTTTGCGAGGCGTACTGTATTTGCCGAATGGATTGCTCGTGTCATCCTGCTAAGACCTCCATGTGCTCAACTTGTCTGTACTGTACAGACGGTTTCTCGTCAAAGCAATGCAGCTGCGCCTGTGGTCCTACAGTACAAGGGTGTACAGCTGCTCCAGGGCCGCAGGACAAGGTTCCTGCAGGCCGGGGCATCACCAGAGGGAAGGGAGAGAGAGAGAGGGGGCTTACCCCAGATCCCAGAACCCCGCCGTCGGTGCAGTGGTAGCACAAGACAAGACAAGACTGTAGAGACTGTGAACGCTGTACGGAGTAAGATAGGCAACGCTCACACCGCGGACACGTGGTGCATCGGCGACGAACAGCCGACGCATACGCCGATGCTGCAGTCATCGGACTAGTAGTGCCCCGGTTCATCTCTTTTCGGGCCGACAGCGTGTTCCGAGCCCGGCTGAGAGGCTGGAACGGCGAGCGGTGGTAGTCGACAGGTAGCCAATATCGCACGCTCATGCGTCTTGGGGTAGGACCGGTCTCTGCTCGGCAGCAAGACACTAGTCCTGTAAGCTTACGTTATGCTAGGCTAGAATTGCACTGATGTCGAGGGTACCGCTCTTGTAAGATACGATGACGCTCATGATGATAATGATGATGAGAGTGACAAGGATGGTGACGGTGACGACGACGACGACGACGACGACGACGACGACGACGACGACGATGACGATGACGATGATGATGATGATGATGATGATGATTGTGCGCCGGTCAACGACGAGGGACACAAAGGTGAAGACAAGGACGAACAAGGATAGCAGAGGGAAGAGTACAAGTTGCAGCAGATGTGATATCAAAGGGTTGCAGTTCTCGACGAGACGCCGATGCACGCAGAGTTATCCATTCGCCCATCTCCAGCCAGAGAAAGACGCCGCTTCGCGAAAAGCCCAGTTTTCCTCCTCGACTGCATCTCGCCAGGAGAGCTGACGGAGGGGTGGCCCACACAAGAAACAATCCGGCCCCCGGTAAAGCTGAGTGAAATGTGTGCTGGACGTGCGCCGCCCGACGCCGATCCTGCGAGTCGAGCGGCGTCGGCATGTACTAGGGTACTGTAGGCTCCGTGGGCCCGCCACGACGCGCTCCGCCCGACCTAGCCTACCGCCACCCCCGGTGACCGGTCGACTGACGCCCGGCTCTGTCGAGGCCATCGAGGCCGTCGAGGCCGTCGAAGCCGTCGAGACCGTCGAGACCGTCGAGACCGTCGTGGATCTCGCCCCGAAGGAAGGCGCAGGCGAGGATGTCTCGGACGGTCCAGCGCGCGTGCGGGTCCATCTCGAAGCAGCCCCGCAGCAGTTCGATGGCGTCACCGGCGCAGCCGTCGATGGCGAGCGCCGTCCGCAACGGCTCCTCGTCCCACTCGCCCTTCAGGATCTTCATCTGGACACGGGGCAGGAAGGTGTGTCGGAAGGGCAGGTCCCCGACGAGCAGCGCGTAGAGCACGACGCCAAAGGCCCAGACGTCGGCCGTCGGTGAGACGAGGCCGGCCCGGCTCGCCAGGAGCTCCGGCGACGCGTACTCGAGACTGCCGGCGACCGACGATGTCGGGCTCGCGCTCAGCGCGGAAGCGTCCGTCGTGCCGTCGGCAAGGTTCGCGGGCGACGAGAACGAGGACGACGACGGCGACGGCGGCTCGCGCGCCTCGGCCGCGTCCTCGGGTCCGCGTCCGGCCGCGCCCTCGCTCTGACTTTCCCCGTCGGCCGGCATGTATTCGGCCATGCCAAAGTCGCAGAGGAGCACGTCGCCGCCGAGGGCCGCGCTCGCCGGGTCGGTCCGGTCGACGAGGCAGTTCTCGAGCTTGACGTCGCGGTGGACGACCCGGACGTCCTCGTGCAGGTACCGCAGCGCCGAGGCGAGCCCGGCCGCGTAGCGGCGGGCCTGAACCACCGTGATGCCACGCCGGTTGGCGCGCACGAGGTCGAAGAGGGTCCCGTCCGGGTGCAGCTCGGTGAAGCAGAAGGTCGCAAAGGGCGTGTCGTAGACGACGAGCAGCGGCAGGATGGAGCGGTGGCCGAGGCAGCGCCACAACGACACCTCGCGCTCGAACTCGACCTGGAGGAGCTCGTTCTCGCGCTCGGTCCGGCCGGTCAGCTGCTTGCGGACGATCTTGACGGCGCGCCGCACGCGTCGGCCGTCGCCGTCGACGCCGTGCGCCTCGCGCACGACGCTGAAGCCGCCGTAGCCGATCTGCTCGCCCAGGACGTAGTCGCCCACCTCCTGGCCGGCGTCGTCCGGCTCGGGCGCCGGCGCGCCCACCTTGCCCCACGTCGACAGGAACATGCTCGCCGGGGACAGCGAGCTGGACGAGGCCGGCGAGCGCAGCGACACCGTGCGCCGGCCCTTCCGCAGCCGCGGTAGCCCCTCGAAGGCGTCGCTCTTCGTCCGGCACGCTCGACCCGGCCCGGCCGGCCCGGGCCACGTCGCGGGGCCCCCTTCGTCGTCGTCGTCGTCGTCGTCGTCGTCGTCGTCGTCGTCGTCGTCGTCGTCGTCGTCGTCGTCGTCGTCGTCGTCCTTATCCTCCTTGGCCGGCACGGCGGCTGCAGCCACGGCCGCTTTAGGGGCGGCGTGTTGCGCCGACGAAGGCGTGCCGAGCGGCGCCAGCGCGAGCTCGACGGGCGTCTCCAGCAGCGGCGTTGGCGGCTCGTCCGGTGGCGGCGAGGCGGTGGAGGTCGATGTCAAAGAGGCCATGCGTTCACGGTAGCCGAGGTAGTTGTCCTCCGAGAGGTCATCGCCGGGGCCAGGCACGAGCAACGAGCGGCGTCGGTTGTCCGTCGCCGGGATCGCCCGTGGCGCGGCCAAGGCGACGGCCGAGGCCCGACCGTCCTTGAGGCCTAGACCGTGCGTGAACGGGTTGTAGCCGGTCCCTGCGGTGCCCGCTCGGGGCCAGTCCGCGAACGAGGCGAGACGACCGGAGTGCACCGCGAGCTCGCACATCAGCGATCGCCCGCGAGGCCGCGAGCCGCGATCCCTTCTGGACGTCTCGGCCAGAGGGTCTTCGAGGCGCTTCTCGTGGTTGCCGTCGAGAGCGAGCCTGCGGTTGAAGGCAACGGACCGCCGGCGCTTCTCGAAGGATGTCGCCAGGAGTGACGGCTCGAGCCAGCGCTGCGCCGGCGAGATCTCGCCGTAATCGTTGGGCTCCGCTCCACCGCGCGGTGCCGAGGGGATCTTGATCGGAGGGGTCGACGAATGGCCGGTCATGGCATCCAAGCCGAGACGGTCCTTGGCGCCGAACGGGTCGGCGCACAAGTGCGGTACGCTCGACTCGAGCTTGTCGTTCGTGAAAGGGAAGCCATCGGCCAGGCCAGCTGGCGATTCGCTCCGTTCTTCATCGTAGAAGGCCGTTTCGGGACCGAGCGGCGTCTGCAGGGGCGAGGCCGAGTCGTCCTGCCCCACTCTCCAGAAGCGGCCGGAATCGAGGGCGGTCATGGCCGCCCTGGACCCGCTGGCACTCGACGACGCTGCTCCTGTTTGGCCGTCAGGCTTCTTTTCCTCTTCGGCAGTCGATCACGGCGAACGGCGTCGACGAAAGATCGTTAAACGGTATTCGGATCAGTCGTCGTTGCTCCCGTTTCTCCGCCTGGGCATCGTCGAGTCCCTGTCGAGGCGGGTCTTGCGCTGGAATGTTGAATTGGCCGCTGAACAGAGCGGAAAGGAATCGGATGACCGTGGGAAATGGCACGATGTGCATCCGCCCAAGGTAACCGGAGCGCTATACTCGTACGAGTAATACGTACGTACGTAAGTCCGGGTCAGGGTCGTCGCTAGCCGGACGTCTGTGCCACCAAACTATGGGATAAGGTCGGAATGCGGCGTCGTCGGTCTCTCGGACCTCGAACCGTCGGCCTCCTTTCTTTTTCTCGCGGTCAACCTCGTTTCTCCATCGTCGAGGCGACGATGCCCCTCTTCGCTTGTTGGCTGCAGTGCCGGTTCTTCCCGTACGGAGATATCGTGGGCACCAAAGGTTGAGTATCAGGGATAACAATGGGACCATTCGTCCAACTTTTCCTTGTCTGTTTCTTCCAGGGTCAGACAGTCGCCTTGTCAGTACCACCTTCTATCTCTTTCCCCTCATCCTCCTCCGGCTGTGGTGGAACGGTCAATGGGTGCCAGCATGTCGTGGAGGAGGAAGGAGTCGTCTTGGAACCGCACTTGCTCCGGTCGAATTCGAGTCACTTCGTTCGTACTGTACTGTACGTACAGTAAGTTACGTAGCGGACGCCCACATTACTGGTACTTCATTAGTCAAGGAAACTCGACTGCGCCCGACTTCCCCCGTATGGGACCGTCGCGCCTACTGGAGGCCCTCGTTAAATACGGTACTTTTAGGCATTAGACTAGGGAAAGCCGCCTAGCGGGGGCTCGCTTCTGCGGCAAGCACCAATGACAAGCCTAGGCATCCCCACCATGGGGACGCCAGAACACCCGAAGAACTCTCACGGCGCGGATCCCCCACACTACGATGTCGTGGCCCTTTCACTCGCACTGGCTCGACAAGACTTTTGAGCTCGGTGCCGACCGACCTGGTGGACGTATCATAATTACGAATGTATAGAGACCCCACACGGTACTCCATACCTCGTTTCTCGTACGTAGCGCAGAGGCTTCTCTGTCGGTCAGCTTCAAACAGCGTGATGGCTTCAAAATCATATCAAAGTTGAATGATGGCAGCTCATCTGGACGGTTGGTGATGTTGTTGACACTACGCATATAGATCAGGATGCACTCCATCCCAAGATGGGGCAATTTCCATCTTACGCCACTCACTGGGTCAAAGTTGAGAATACGGGTCATCGGGCCCAGCTACCAGGCACGCAGGTGCGAAACCAGGATCAGGCGTGGGGTACTCTTGTACTCGTTCTGGACGAACCCTGGACTGGACAGATAGCGTCGCAGTAGCCCCACCCGCTGTCGCATGACAACCGAGTTCGAGACCTGCCTACGGTCTTATCTCTGACGAGCGTCTCAGACAGGGACCAGCTTCCACGTGATGTTGCACCGAGCGCTGTCAGACCGTGTCCACAACTCATGATGCTGAATTGGCGCAGTAACGGCTCCTCAAGGGGAAGAAACACCTGTAAGGCTATCAAGGTCAGAGGGAGAGCAGACATGCCATCCACGGGCAAGCCTAGTGGACCCAGGTCTGTCACGCCTCCTGAGTGCTGACGCTGATACATCTGGGTGCCCATGCGAGGGAGGGCTTCGGAAGGTATACGAGATTCCCACCTGAGGTCCGGGGTCGGAAGATAAGGATGCATGCATCGAAACGACTCAAGCCTACCGTACTTGATATGGGACAGGATGTGCGGAATCTCCGTACGCATAGCGGTATGTTAGAGTTCCAATCTCCAATATGTGTACGGGAGGAGCTACCAGTAAACAACTCGCAGTCACTTATCCGCTATGTTTTACAGCCTACATGTGACCTATCATCCTACGAAGCTCTGGTATGTATCCTCGTACAGTACTACGCAGGGAGGGGAGTTGCACCTGTCTGAGGAGGTTCAAAGAAGAGACTGGCAACAAGACATCAAGAAAGGGAAAGATGAACGTGAGATCTGAGATGTCGTGGGACAAGAGGATATCAAAAAAAAAAAAGATTTGTAAGCTTTGTCGATCATACAGTACGAGTGCGTACGTAAGAAAAGTAACCACAATGAAACAAGCGTGTAAGACGAAAAGGGATACAGCCAAAGCGTGCACTCGATATATCTGGTTAGAGAGTCCTGATTCTGCCCACCGGCCTCTTCTGACTGATTGCTGTTGTTCTTGTTGTTAGGGAGATGCTCCGAGCCTCCCAACAGGCCTCCCGACAGAAGGCAGCTTCCCGAGCCTTCATCCTTCTTCG
The DNA here is from genome assembly GCA_963422465.1 of Lichina pygmaea. Classification (NCBI taxonomy): domain Eukaryota; kingdom Fungi; phylum Ascomycota; class Lichinomycetes; order Lichinales; family Lichinaceae; genus Lichina; species Lichina pygmaea. Next base: position 218,146 of record OY730173.1, read on the forward strand.
CTGAGATTCCAGAATGTTGTCATCTCTTTCCTTTGTTGCATAGAATAAGGACTGTCTATATACGGTAGTAGACTAGTTAGCCATCCCTTATGCAACACAGATCTCACCTCAGTCGTTCCTCTGCATCAGGCAGTCGCCTGCTTCTAACAGTTCTTCCCATGCTCCCCACCCAATGGAGGTTGATTTAATTGTACATTGGCTGTTCACACAGTGAGTGAGCTTTCTTGACAGGGAGGCTCTACGGATCAAACCGCACTTGCAGTTACTTTTCATAGAGGACTGTGGTCACGCCTACTTGCCTGAGGTCACTCGCCGTCGGTGTGTCTGATCTCGTTCTCCCCACGTATCTGCCTTGAAGCTCGCCGATTTCCCCATCAAGGGTGACTTGGAGCTTGTGGGTTTCCACTCTGTGCTGCTCTTGAAGGTCGCAGATAGTCCCTTGGCGAGTCTCGGAGAGTATGTTGATCCTCTTCGTGTGCGGGGCTAGAATTCCAAAACTCTCTCCGTACGCTGGCTTTATAGGTGGTGGATTCCCACGACTTGTCTTGACGCCTCCAAGTGGCCTGGGGGTGTTGGTTTTGGAGTCACCAAGACCCTTCCACAAGGGAAGGTAGGTCTGGCCAGCAAGCCAGGGTAGACACCAGACCCGCAGCTGGCCTACAGGCGACACGCACAATGCGATGAGAAGAACGCACGTGGAATTGGGAACTAGCAACGTTTGATTCTTGAAGCTAAGGCCAGCCAACGTCCTAATGGAGGAGTGTTGGTATGTTTCGTCCTTTTCGAGATGAGTGCAGACTACAGCAAAGTAACAAAGAAATACAGATGGTCGAAGACGAAGGGAGATGGAGCCAATGACGACAAGACTGATGACTGGAAAGACTAGATCTGATCTCTAGTGCGATTACAAGCAATGATCGAAGGAGGCTGTTTTGAGAAATACTTGGTAGTTGCATCAAGTAGCAGTGCACTTGACTTTGCCGTACCTACCTAGAGCCATACAAAGATCTCCTTGTGAAAGACAAAGGACGATGATGTTTGGAGAAGCCTGAGCCTTGAAAGATTCCCGGGTGGCTGATCTGATTCTCACATCAAGTGTCGAATGATGGGATGATGCGGAGCGTCAGTCATGACGATGATGTCTGTTTACAACCGTCGTGAACCATCTTTAATCCCAGCAAGGAAGGGACTACATGTCAATGACGATAGCGAGGTGCACAGCCAGACTCCCCTGCTGGTGAGGACAAGCCAGAGGCTACGGTAGACGTCGAATGATAGTCGTCGATCTGAGTACGGAGGTGCAGTGCCACGACAGAAGTTGGTGTATAGCCCCATACAAAATCAACTTTGGGTGAGCTCATCTAGTTGTTAGTAGTGCGACAACACGGTGCAAGAAAGGTGTTGATTATGTCGCATTACATATGATCACTGCGAGGTGGGTGACGGATATAACGTTACGGTCCTACAAGCAAAAGTTGGTTGCAGAGCCGCATTGTCACAGAACAACGCAAAACCAGAACATTCCAGCAGAGGTATCCAGACGAGGTTCTGCCTTTCTCCTCTTCGGAAGAGAATCGCCAAAGGACCCATAACTACGCGGACTCTACGACCACTGTGACTTTCTTACGAATTTCTTACCCGGAACGGAGATTGAGTGAATGGGGTCGGTCTTGGGTGCGGTGCTTTTCTCGATTTGTCGGGTACGTTCCCGTAGACCCCGAGGGACGTTCTTGTGACTGCAAGTAGGGCTTGTAGAACTTTTGATATTCTCCTGGCTACAGTACACATCTGAAACCAAAGCCGCAAGCAGATTCCCGTGATCCGTAACTTCGGACAATTACTCTGGTACCCCCCACTATGCACGTCTATCACTTCGGTGCCCCCTCTTACTTCCATGCCCCCCCGGCATAAATCAGTACATACACTTTGCCGAGCCACACCATACAAAGCTAGGTATTTCTTCAAGTCAAGCAAGGAATCAGCTTCATAAGTTCTGGAAGTATCACACAGTGTACATTCTTCGGTCGCAATTTTTTTTCAGTCGCATCTAATGCCTAGCTCTAGGTCTATCAAGCCAAATCTTATTTTCGATGTCATATATGGCATTTTCGGCGCGGTGGAGACCTTGTGAGTGGTGTGGAGTTGGGCGGTGGGTGGGCCGATGCCCCAAAAGTTTAGTAGTACTTAGCTCTTCCAGGGGTGTGCCGCCAAATTAGAAGTATTTGTGCTAAGCGAAGGGGGCATGGAAGTAAGAGGGGGCACCCAAGGAAGATACGTACGAAGTACGTTACGTACATAGAGGGGGGTACCGGAGTAATTGTCCGAACTTACAATCCCCTCTGCCCCTATAATCAGTACGATTCTTACCTGTACGTTAGGTAGGCCAAAGTGTACGAGTACACATTGTCAAGTCCGGACTTGACCATGTTCTCATCTAAGTACATGTGATATCTGTCACTGGTGAAGACGTCATCAGGGGTGAAGAGCTGACTTCAGCTGTCAGCGCTTTCCAAAGCGTCAGCAGAGTCACGTGCATGCTCACCTGCAGCAGTGCCGCCTCGAGTGTCGTGCCACGCTAGCGGATCGGCGGGCGCAGGAACGATCATCGGTCGCTGTCTTCATCGGATTTCTATCTCGCCATTCCCAAGGCCATCATTGGCTTACGAGCGATTGATTACTGGAGAGAGATTCTGGCCGTTCTGTGGGAGAAGGATATGGCACGGCGCAACGGTCCGGGGACGACGGATAGCCACCGTCTTTGCCGATCCCGGCCCCCAAACGAAACATGAAAAAAAGCAATCCCAGCCGACTTCCTTTCGGTCGGGATGGAGGAGCAGGTAGTGCCGAGCCAGAAGCGCTACCCCTTACCGTAGGGTACGGGACTGGATCAGTCTAGGCGTGCAAGGCACGCTAGGGCCTGATTCCGGCGCCGCACAGCGACACAGTTCACCCAAAGAAACCTAGCGGGCTTAACTCCCCATTTTTGAAACTGTGGACCGGAGAAAAAGCAAGCGATTGAGAGGGTCGGATCACGAGTTTTGGTAGAAGACTCTGCTACTACCTGATCGAGCTCGGAACCAAAGGTGCAATCCGGGGTCGTGGAACGGTAGATCGTCCCTGCCGAAGCGCCGTGTCGAGAGCGCCGGCGCACCGGCACTTTCGAGTCGGAACATTACTACTGGAAAAAATAATAATTGATTAATGCCCGGGACGCCTCAGATCGATTGCGCCCCCGACGGCCATTCTCTCGTGGCTCTCGCTCTCTACGAGGTACAGCCAGGACGACAGACTCTGTTCATGGTACTGGAAAGTCTCGGCGCTGGACAATTCGCGACTGTCGAAGACGACGACGACGACGACGACGACGACGACGGCAACAGTAACAACAACAACAACAACAACAACAACAACAACAACAACAACGAATCCTTGACCGAGTTGGTCTGTCGAACCACTGTCTCTCGTCGGATCTCGCGCGGCTCCCCTCCTCCTCAGGCCCCCTCCACTGCCCCCCTCTGCGACAACGTGCGACGTCGGACCTTTGTTTCTGGTCATCGCATGGCAAAACGAGCCTGAACGAGACCGGCGCCGCTGTCGAAACACCGTCGCTCTGCGCTCTCGGTAGCCACCTTGGATCGTATAAATCGAACGGGTCGCGCTGGTCGCGCTGGTTCGTGACGCACCGTCGTCTTTGAAGGCTGGGACTTCTGGGGCACCCTGTCGACGGTGCGATAGCTGGTCTCTGCTCCCGCGATGACCCGTCCTCAGATCATCCGGGCCGGTACGTGACTCGATCGGGTGGACGCCTCGTCGCGCTTGCGGTCGTCTCGTCGTTGGAGCTGACCGAGGTCCGTGGCCGGACCGCTTCAGATACCATCGACCTTCAAGACCCCAAGGCGCCGTCGGCGAAGGATCACTCGCGACAGCCACATCGACCGAGTCCGCTCGGCGGGGGCCCGTCGCCGCATCAGGCCGATGCCTTGCGCCACGCCGAGAAGGAGGCGGCGAGCGCACAGCAACGCAGCCCCCGCGTCTCCTGGGTCGAGGGCGATGGCTTCGCGCCCGACGGACAGGCAATCCTGGTCCGCCAGGACCACGACCAGGACCCGGACCAGGACGACGACGGCCGCGCCGGAGCCTTTGACGATGACGCCACCACGATCGCCGACGACGGTACGAGCGACTCGCCGCCCGACGACATGACCCTGGTGGATGGTGACGACGACGACGGGCTCGACGATGACCTGTTGCAGAACATGTCGAGCTCCCCGTCCATCGACGATGGTGGGTATCACACTTCATCTAGCCGCTTGCCCGCCAGGACCGATCCTCTTCGACGCCGTCCCAATTCTTCTTCTCCATCTTCTCCTCCTCCTTCCTCGTCCTCGCCCCTTTCTACGCCCAACCGTCTCGGCTTTTCACCCTCGATCCTGTCTCGGTCTCGTCGTCCACCCTCATATCAGCACCAGATGGAGGGCGAAGTCGAAGAAGGTATGGTTCATCATCGTCATCGTCATCGTCATCGTCGCCGTGGAGACTCGAGAGGAGGAAGAGGAGGGATCGACGATCGAAGCGACGGCACCCGACCCGGCGCGGCATCGCCGATCCACAGACGCGCCATCCGGTGCCAGTTTGATGGTTCCCAGGAATCACATCGGACTGATCCCCACGACGACAGCTTGGACGGACTAGGCCCCGCAGGGGAAGATTCGCTCCTGGACAGGGGTCTTGACCAGCTCGCCTCGGACTCTCACGACAGGGAGTACGGCAGCGGCGGCATCGAAATCGACAATGCTCCCGGCCTTGACCGTGACGACGACGACGACGACGACGACGACGACGGATTCGGGGTCGATGATGATGATGATGATGATGATGATGATGATCACATCTATACATTTGACCTCGACAATGACACGGACGGAACCGACGACGTTTTCTTTTCTGACGACCCTCGATTCATCGACTACGGCTGGGGTGCAAAGTGCTTACACGTCGCAGAAGACATCGATTTCGAGTTCGTCTACGCCCTGCGCAGCTTCACCGCTACGGTCGAGGGCCAGGCCAACGCGAGCAAGGGAGAGACGATGGTCCTCCTCGACGACACCAACAGCTACTGGTGGCTCGTGCGGGTGGTCAAGGACAGCAGCATCGGTTCGTCTCTCGGCCTCGCCTTCCCGACGTGCGGTTGCTGGCACCCTTCCGTCTCGCTGAACCCAAACACCTTCAGGCTACCTTCCGGCCGAAGACATCGAAACGCCGACGGAGCGACTGGCGCGGCTGAACAAGCACCGGAACATCGACGTGCGTGGCCTCGTCGGGGAGACGCTGTCTTGGCGCTTCCCTTCCTCGCCTCGTCGTGACGTGACGCTGACCGTTCGGTTCAGCTGTCGGCAACGATGCTGGGAGACAACGCCGAGAGGCCCATGAACCCGCTCAAGAAGGCGATGCGACGCCGAAACGCCAAGACGGTGCAGTTCTCCGATCCGACCTACTACGAGGTCTCGGACGTGGACTACTCGACCGACGACGAGGCCGACGACGACGACGGCGTCGACGACGTCGGAGCTGACGCGGAGGCGGACGACGTCCAGCGGCACGCGCGGGACGATCGCGACGAGATCACCGCCGTCGAGTCCCTTCGGTCCGACGATCGTACCGCTCCCAACACTGGCAACGAAGCTCACGAGAGGGTCGCCACGGGCAACGCCGCGGATGCCAACAAAGAAGCCCGGGCCAGATCCTCCAGCGACTCGGCCGACACATCGAAGGACGAGACCGGTGACCGAAACGGTAAGCAAAGGAGGCCACCGCCTCGGGGCCCGGTACACACCTGCCCGGGCAGAGCACGGGCACACGCGACTGACGCTCGGCAGCCGAGTCGATCAACAAACATCGGCATGGCTTCGTGCGCAACACGGATTCCTTCTTCAAGGACGACAACATCGAGACGCGGAAGATCACGCTCACGCCCAACCTGCTACGGGACGATTCGGGTTCGGTGACGCCTCGGTCGAGCGAGTCTCGAGACGTGAGTCGGTCCCGGCCGCGCATCGGACAGGTCCCGGGTCTCTCTGCTGATCGCGCCGCAGCAGGTGCAGCTCCGCACAAAAGGCAGCTTGGAACTGTTCGAACGATCCGGGCCGGGCGACAAGTCCAAGGACGACAAGAAGAAGCGAGAGAAGAAGCCGGGCATGCTCAGCGGGCTCTTCCGACGCAAGGACAGGAAGAGCAAGCCGGCCGACGACGACACCGAAGAAGGCAGCTACGGCGAGAAGCAGTCGGTCGAGTCGATGCGGGCCTCGCCGGTGTCCGAGGGCTCCGAAGAGCCGTCACGGGCCGAGGTCCAGAGGGTCGGGCCGCCGTCGACCAAGGAAGCCCCCAACAAACTCCAGAAGAAGAGCCGCGGCGACGCGGCTCCATCGCGAGAGGGGCCGGTGCGGTCTGCGACGGGCTCGCGGGAGCCTTCGCCACGGCAGATACAGGGAGCCGATCGCGCGACGCCTCCGGCATCGACCGGGGCATCTCCGGCGCGGCCGGTCGAAGAGGACGCCTCCCGACAAGGTGCGCGAGGACGCTCGGAATCCATCCGCAAGCTCTCCCCGGAAGCGGCAGATCAAGAAGCGCAGCCGCCGCAGCAGCAGCCCCGAGGCGTCCTGAAGGGCGCCGTCAGGGAGCAGACGAACGCACCGGCAGCCGAGGTCACGGCGGGCCCACGGCCAGGCTCGCCCGAGCCGCGACATGAAACCATCAGGGCCGTGGACCCACGAACCGCCATCGAGGACGGTGGCCCCATGCCGAGTCGAGCCCTCCGCCAAGCGAGCGCCTCTCCGGAGAGGTTACGGCAGCGAGGAGACAGCGGGGACGACGACGTCCGAGCACGGGCAACGCCGCCGCCGCCGCCGACGAGGCCTGTACCGGTAGCGGCCACGGGCCGGCCGTCCGAGTCTCCGGTGCGGATGTCCCGGCAGCGAGAGGGTGCCGCAGACTCCCCGGCGCCGACGTCGATCGACTCGTTTAGCGGCGTCACGGAGGAGAGGCCGAGCACGCCGTCGACCGCAACCGCCACGCCTCCGGCCGCGGCGTCCTCGACGTCCTCGACGTCCTCGAACGTCGCTCGAGGCGGCCAAGCACACGCGGCGCCGACGGCCAGCAACGCGACCGACGACGAGCTCGAACGAAGGCAGACGCCTTCGCCGTCGACCACGAACACCACCGCGACGACGACGACCAACACCACCACCACCAACGGAACGTCGTCGACGCCGACGTGGAGCGATTCGAGCCTGCGATCGTACCTCGACAGCGACAACGACATTCGAGACCTCTTGATCGTCGTGCACGACAAGTCGGGAGTGCTGCCTGCCGGTCCGGAGCACCCCGTGGTCGGGGCGCTCTTCAGAGAGGAGAACGCTCGACTGGCGGACATGACGAACGTGCGTGGGGCTCGTGATCTCGTTCTCCGTCCATTTCGTTCCATTCGTGCTCGGCCCAGCCTCCCGGTGATCTCATCTCGCCGACGATGGAGTCGCGAGCGGGTGGCTTTCGACAACGCTAACTCTTCTCTTCGACACAGAGATTGGACTCTCTCCTCGGAGACTGGCTGGCCAGCAAGACCAAAGCCCCTGCACAGCGGCATGTCACTTGACCGAAGCTCGCGTCGGGACCACGGCCTGCACGATCGCGCCTGTAAATACACCCCGTCTCCTGCCCCTCCCCCCACCGACCTCGAAAAGAGTCTCCTCTTCGCCGTCCCGATTCTCACTTGATCGTGCGGACCCTCATCCCAGCCACAGCCTCACCGTACGGCTCAACCCCCGCTCGACATCTCGTTCCCCTCTCTCTGTCGAATCCACTTCTCTCCACCGAACCGGCCGAAAGCCTCGGTCCATCTTTCTCTCCTCTACGACCGTGCCCACAATCTCCCGCCCTGCCCGACACTCTGTTTTGTTTCAGCGTAGCGTGACGTCCGACAGGAAAGGTCACGACTCGGCGCACTCCCGCAGCCCTCACGATCCTCTTCTTTTCCATCTTTGGGGTCCGTCCGTCCATCCTCCATACCCTCTCGAACCTGTTGAACCAAGTCGTGACGATCGGCTCGACTTCTCGTCTCGTCCGGCCATAGGGATCGATATCAAGTTCAACTCTTCCACCGCCGTTTGGATCACATGTGTCCTTGTCGAGGATGTAGCGCAAAGGACAGTCGGATCTGGATGGATGCTACTACCGTTTCTCCGTAGGCAGTGGCCGTGGCTTGGATGTCTACGAAGCTCCCGGTCGGAGCCCTGCAAGACCCGGCATCGCCAAACAGGCCATACAAAGCTACCGACGTGTATCCATACAAGGGATACCGGGCGGTCAACGGCAGCGCCCGAACACTCGACCGGCTCTCGCGCCAGACGGTCGAGGAGAGACGCCGGCACAACCGAAAGACCAGAGCAACGAGGGCACGACTAGATCGGACAAGCACAACCATACCAGGTGGTGGGGACGCCTAGGACCGTCAACATCGTGAAGTGAGAACCGTCGAGAACAGTCGATCGACGTCACATCTCTTCCCAGCTTTCCTCGAGATGTGGGTTCCCCGTCGTCTAGAAAGCTCCCTGGCTCACGAGTACTCCTCCACGATAGGTCGTGACCCAGCTCGGCCTCACCAGTGGGCTCACGTGACCTGCCGAGCAACCGTCCAGGTCTTTCGGCGTGCACGGATGCCATCCGATCTGCAACGGACGACGAAGCGATGTAAGCGTTCAGCTCAGCCGTGGCATCGTGCCAACCGACCAAGAGCCGTCGTACAGTACGGGGTAACATACGTACATACGTCGAACCACGGGAGCACGCCGCTACAGAGGTAGCTACATCAAGCCACGACGTTGGGGTTCCACTACCGTTTCGCCCTAATGGGATGATGCGATGCGAACCTTTCCCACCGGTGGGGTTTAGCTTGACTGGGTTCAGCTCAGCCAGGGCTACCTTCTCTTTCGAGCGCTTGGTCGTAGAGCCGCTGGGACTCTCTCCGGTACGTACCCTTCGTACGGTCGCGGTCGGGCGACGGCATTACATAATCGTTTGCACAGCCCTCATCAGCTTCAGCTTCAGCTTCGAACTGAGTGAACCCGCAGATGCCGCCGTGGGTGCCGAGCGGCAATCGTGCGGCATGGCGCTCGATCTTGCCCCGCGCTCGTCGTCCTCCCCCCGCCACGGTGGGCGGCATCAACGGCCGCAGAGACGCGTGACCGACCGAGAACCGCCGACGGCGTCGATACGTACATAAAAGACCTGGACCGGTACCGACCAAGACCGACGACGGCGTTCGCTTCGAACTGCGAAGACGACGCGCTTGCCTTGACCGGTCTCGGGCTCATCGAAGCGTCCTCGCAGCGGCACCGTCCAGCGCATCCTCCCTTTCTGCGTCTCGACGCATCCGGCACGGAGCAAGATGGCAGACCCGTACAGCCACAACCCGTACGCACCGCCTCCAGCGCCGTCCTACACCGGCCAACCGCAATCGCCACCGCCGCCGCCGCCGCCGCCGCCGCCGCCGTCGCAACGATCGACGGTCCCGTACGGAGGAGCCTACGGGCCACCTTACCAAGGCGGCTTCCAGCACGGCCAACAGTACGGCGCCGCGGCGGCCTACGCCGGCGCTCCAGCAGGCCCTTACGACCCGTCGCAACAGCAGCAAGGTCTACCGGGGCACGGCGCCGCCGCCGGGTATCACCCGGCCGCTGGGTATGCTGAGACGGAGCACGCTGGACAGAGGGCAGATGGGTACCAGTGAGTTCCGTCTCCAATCTTGTCCGACGGCGCCCGCCCGCGGTAGTGACCGTACGTTCAACCTACCCGACCGAGCGACGCTGACGTGCATGCGCTGCGCTACGGTAGCCAACAACCTCTCCTGACCGAATACGGCATGGTCCTCCCTCCGGCTCCAGACTACGAGTACACCAACCAGCCGATGAGCCCGTCGAGCCCGTCGAGCCCGTCGAGCCCGTCGAGCCAATTCCCGCAGCAAGGCGCTTACAGCCAGGCGCCGTACCCGGCCGACCCGAACGACCCGAACGCGCCCGGCGCCGACGGCGAACGCGGTCTCGGTGGCGCCATCGTGGGCGGCCTCGCCGGCCACTACGCCGGCAAGAAGAAGAACCACGGGCTGCTGGGCACCATCGGCGGTGCCCTCATCGGAAGCTACGCGCAGGACCATCTCAAGACCGGCGGCGGCGGCCGCGGACAGCAGCGTCGCGGCCACGCACATGGCCTCGGCGGCTTTGGCGGCTTTGGCTTCGGCGGTGGCAAGCACTGACACTTACTGTCCGGTACTGTATCTTCGTCGTATCGTCATCTGTGCTCGGTTCGAATCTCAACCTCGGTTCTTCACCTTCTCTGTCGTATCTCTACCGAGCTCGGTTCTTTCTCTGTCGTGACCTCAAGCTCGGCCCTTCAGGTTCTCGGTTCGTGTCCCAAGCTCATCTCTTCGTATCTCTACGAAGCTCGGGTTCTTTTCTAAGTTATCGTACGGCATACCTCAAGCCGAGCTCTCCGAGTCTCTCTGTCTGCGTCCCACTCAAGCTCACATCTTCATGTTCCCTGCCGAGTACATCTCACACCCGACCCGGCCCGGCCCAGCCCAGCCCAGTCCTTGTCCGTCCGATGGTGATACAAGAGTGAGAGAGAAGAGCAAAATTCATTCCTTCATTCTTCTTTCTGTCGTTGCTCTTGATCATCACTGTCTGATGTTGACGCTACTGTCGATATCACCCAGGTCGTCCTCCCTTGTTTCAACAGCCCATCCGAGTCCTCGACTCTTGCAGTCCCAAAGTCTTCAAGTCTTCAAGTCTTGATGAATAACGAATAAATACTACTTGCACCCTGGATATATACAAAGTCTCAGAAAAGTGAACGGCAGATCTGGTTTGTTTTTGGAGGGAGAGAGGGAGAGAAAGGGGGAGAGTTGAAGATGACAATGCTTTTGCTGTATCTCCTCACCGTCGCTCACAGCCGCAGGCCAGAACTACCGGTAGAGTACGGAACGTACTCGGTACGGAGAGTACGGGAAAGGAAAGTGGAGGGTGGGATGAAGTACTGAAAGCCGACGGTCGGTCGACTTTGTGGAGAGGTGCTTTAGCTGACAACCGGTCGACTGTAGATTTGTCTCTCTGGCCTAACTAAGTAAAATCTAGGAGCGACAACAGAGAAGAAGAGGAAACCTCTCCAGACTGTCACGTGCAGACAACAATTTAGCCGTCGCTCAGGGGGAGGCTGATCTCGACACCCCTGCAAATCCGCGGGCAAATCTCGGTGGAGTACGTATGGCAATTTACATGCCCTACGCTTAACGTACACTACCGTAAGTGATCTACACCTAGCCTACACGAACTGACCTACCTAAGCCCACACCAGTCCCATCATGTTCCAGCGTCGTGTTCGATGCACTCGCCCCCTGTGAGAATTATGCTTCTTTCGGCTTTCCCTCGGCCTTTCGGCGTCCTTCGGCGTCGTCGTCGTCGTCGTCGTCGTCGTCGTCGTCGTCGTCGTCGTTCTTCGGCGGCAGCAGATAGTCTCCGCCGCGCAGAGCCTTGTACACGCCGTAGAGACCCGGGACGGGCCAGACGCCGGTGACGAGACCGCGCGACCAGGCCGTCCATGACGACGACGACGACCGCCGCGTCGCGTCTCCCGCGCCACCGTCGCGCGTCTTGACCTTGTCGTACAGCGTCGGCAGGTGGCTCGCGTGGTACTTGGCCCGCAGCCGGTCGAGCCCGGCTCGGTCGTACGTGGCCCAGAACTCGTCTTCGGCGTAGTACGTGTGCGCGTATAGCCACTTCTTGCCGTCGAGCTCGTGCACCTTGCGCTCGAGCGCGCGGTTCGCGGCCACGAAGGCGTCCCGGCGCGACGGGCCCATGCCCCAGACGCCAAAGTTCATCAGCATCCTGGCTTCTGCGTTCGCTTCTCGCGCCGCTGTAGGCTGCTTGAGCTGTGCGTCGGCGTCGGTCTCGGTCTCGGTCTCGGTCTCGGTCTCGTCCGCGGCCTCGGCCGGCGCCTTTTGTTCGGCGAGCAGTCCGTGCGGCGCCTCGGGAGACTGCCCCCGCTGGTGCAGCGGACAGAGCCAGAGCGGATAGATCCCGAACTCGGCGTCCAGGAAGTCGACAAGATCTCCGGCGGCCTCGTAAGGCACAGCCACGTCTTGCACGATGCACTGGTCCGACAACCCGCTCTTGTGCAGCGCATGGTACATGACGCGCGTGTGCATGAACCAATCGAGCAGCCAGCGGGTGACCCAGTTGAACGGCGTCAAGAAGTACTTGAAGGCGTATACCCCGGTCCAGAACGCGCCTCGGTCGTAGCGAAAGAGGTAGTCCACCAGGGGGACGGCCTCGCTGGTCGGCCCTGTGGACCTCTCGAGCACGTCCTTGGCGTGGAGATAGAACCATGGGTCCCTCGCTCTCGTGAACCGCTGCGGTCTGGCCCTGTCTTCGAGGTCGTCGGTCAGGCGGCCGGCGCAGATGACTCCACGGTCTTTGGCAAACAGGATTGCGTCGAGGTACTGCACGTGAGCGTCTGCTGTGAGCTCTTCCATCTGGCGCACCGCGTCGGTCGCACCAGATGTGGGACGGTAAGTCAACTCGACGAAGCGTTTGGCTTCGATAAGCTGCAGCTCCAGCAGCGTCGTCACGCCCAAGGTTCCAAACGAGGCTGCGGCGCCGTAGAACAGATCGGGCTTGTCCGCGCTCGACGCCGTGACGACGTCGCCGTTCGCCAGCACCATCTCGATCCAGTTGATCGTCCGGTCGAAGAAGCCGTAGCGAAAGGAGCTGCTCTCGCCGGATGTGCCTGCGAACCCGCCGCCCACGGTGATGCCCGGAAACTCCATGACGACCGGTGGCACCAGACGGTAGGGCAGCGTAGCTTTGACGAGCTGATCCATGGGCACGTTGGGTTCCACCAGAACCGTCCGCTTCTCGGGATCGACATGCAAGACATGCGTCAGACTGCTGGTGTCGACGACCCTGTCGCGATCGAAGCTCGAGTGCCGCGTGCTGTTCGTCGAGCCATGATAGATCCGAAACGGCTCGCGGCGGTCGTAGAACCGTTGGATGCGGCCAGAGATGGCAGCAACAGCGGCGTTGTGGCGGTCCATGGCACTGACATCGACCCCCAGCGAGAATCAACCTCGCAAACCAATGCTGGCCTTGCCGTCGACTCTGGTAAGCTGCTCCTGTTCAGCCCTCTGCGACATGGACGTGCGACTTTCGAGACATGGCTCTTCGACCGCGGAGCTGTGGACCTTCTGGGCCAACCTTGACAGCCTGGTCCCTAGTCGAGAGCTTTCCTCCGTACCCTTCCTTCCGACTGGCAGAGATTGTCCTGGTTGCAAGGCTGTCAGAGCTGTCAAGGTCGAGGTTGTTCGTCTCACGCCCGTCTCGAGGGGCTTTATTGGCAGTTAAAGGCGTACCTGCGAACTGCCCCTTGCGGCTAGTCCGCTGCCGCTTCGGGCAAAGCTTCTCGCTTCGCTACCCTCCCCGCTCGCACGTCATGGCTATAAGATCTGACTCCTTCCCCCTTCGCCATCCTACGACTTCCGTCTGCTCTTTACTCGTCTCCTCGCCGGTCTTGCCAGTACCTGCGCCATCTGCCAGCCGCCAGCCAAGCACTTCTGCCTAATCTCTGCCGTCAAGCTGTTGGTTTCAGATCGCGAGGTGGTTTTCTTTTTGGTGCTAATGCCAACTAGGGCATGTACTGTACGAGGTAATTACCACCGACGCCACTGTCCATTTCCCCAATGTCTGCTCTCGTGTCGAACAGGATCAAGGTCAGCTGGCCGGATCATGTGGTGATTGAAAGTTTGACCTTGCGACCAACACCACCAATCCAACTTGGAGAGTGCCAGTGGTGACATGTCTTGCCAAGAATAGGTAACCCCACGAAGAACGCCTTGCATCCCACGACAGTGTGCAAATGGTGGCGCCACACACTGTTGGTCCTAAGCCCAAGCGGAGTTGTCATTCCGGCTGACTCTAGCCTGTTGGTCAACCGGGAACCTTCAGCTCCGAGAAGCTCCGAGCTGGTGAGCATCAAATTGTTTCCACTTGGACCAGGGTTGGCAGTTACCCAGCCAAGCAAGATCCGGCCTCTAGTTAGCTTTGAGTATCACCAAGACATTGATGTTAAGGCTTAGGCCGGAACAGCCCAGGTAAGCGAGGGAGGAGTGTTAGTCATACGGAACAACATCCGACCGATCCGGTGGACGAGCAGGAGCTAAGCGAGGAGCTCGTCCACGCAAAAGGATGATACCCCTCGAGGAGACCCCCCCCCTTGGGGCATCTGTATAAAGACCCCCCAAAGGGCCCGGAGGGATTAGCTCTCCAGGCTGAACACAAACAATACAAACCTATCGTACTGAGACAATAGCACAGGAGAGTTACCCCACCTGTCTATTCCTCTACCGAGTCCCTGTCTAGAATCCGCCCTACGAAGCAACAGACCGTACCGGTTTCTGTGTGAACCCGGCCCGGCCTTTAACAGTTTCAGCCTCTAACATACAGGACACTGACTTGATACGATGGTGGATCCACAAAGCCCTACCCCTTCTCAGGCAGCCCAAGCCCAAGCTGCTCAGGCGGCTCAGGCCCAGGCTGTCCAGGCGGCACCTATTGTTAACCTACCCCCGAAGCCCTTGAAGGTAGGTGCCCCGAAGAGGTACGATGGATCCAGGGGAGGACTGGAGTTGTTCTTCTCACAACTGGAGCTCTACTATGGGTTCAACACAGCCCAGTTCCCGACAGACCAGGAGAAGGTGCTATTTGCAGCCTCCTACCTGGAAGGACCAGCCTTCGCTTGGTTCAACGTCTACTTAAGGGATTACCTAGACAATCAGGCAGACCCCAAGGAGCAAGAAGACAATACCCGACAGGTCATGGGAAGCTTGAAAACCTTTAAGACAGCCATGAGAAAGACGTTTGGGATCCTTGACAAGGAAAGGGATGTGGAACAAAAGCTCCAAGCACTGCGGCAAACTGGATCGGCATCGGAATTTGCGGCGAAGTTCCAACAACTAGCAGTGAGGACTCAGTGGGGGACAGGGCACTAACAGCACTATTCTACCAAGGTCTCAAGGAACGAGTCAAGGATGACATCACGCGAGGAGACTGACCAACCGAGCTCTACGAAATGATCGAGACTGCGGCTCACATCGACGACCGACAGTTCGAGAGAGAGCTTGAGAAGCGAGGCAAGCAGACGAAACCATGGGTGAAGAAAAAGCCAACACCTGCCAAAGATAACTACGGCTTGGTACCCATGGAAATCGACGCGGCAGAACCACAAAAGAAGAAGACACGGAAGTGTTACAACTGTCAGAAAGTGGGCCATCTTGCAGTGAACTGCAGGAGCAAGAAGAAGAACAAGAAGGGCAAAGGGAAGCAGTTGAACGCCACAAGCGCCTGGAAAGGCAGGGAGACAGAGGAGCCCCAGAGGGCCCCCCAAGGCACACTGCCCCACAATCACCCTGAGGCGGTACTCCTCAGAGAGGAGGATGACCTCCGACAACACGCTGAAAAACTTGAGAACATGCTCCAAGAAACCTTGGACCGCCTTGACAAGGTCTGAAGGAAGGTCGACGGAATCCACTGGGAGGATGACCTGATCTCCGAGTTTGACGCAACCGGCTATATGGAGGAACGGGTTGACGACAAGGAAGCCCAGCCACCACCAGTCCCCGACAAACCTGTCCTTCGACGACAGGACGCAACCTTATCAGAAATAGGGGAGACGCAAGTGTCACGACGGGTCGACAATACCCTCAGCATCACACAGGTCAGAGACATTGCTGATGATTGCAACCAAGACCTGGGGGAACGATGCACCACCACACGATGCAAATGACATGTGGTAGAGCGTCAGGCCCAGGGCCTAGGTGGCTCAAAAAACTAGCAGCGCTCTTCAAAACCGGGGTCGGAAGAGCAGGCAAGACAACACCCCGGGAGGAAGGAGTCAAGCCAAGCCTTGACGCAACAGCCTGCAGCCTGCACTTTCACATCAAGATCAGAGTCAATGGGTGGTTGGCTAAGGCCATGATCAACTCTGGTGCGACTGGCAACTTCATGTCAGAAAGCTTTGCCAGAAGAAACGAGGTTCCAGTCCAAGGCAAGAAAGACCCCTACCAGTTGACGGTAGTGGACGGAACACCACTCTCCAAAGATGAGGGACAAGTGATGAAGGAGACCAAGAGCCTGAGACTGAGTGTCCATGGCACGACGATCAGAACAGAGAAATTCGACTTGGTCCGGATACCACACAAAGTTATATTGGGACTTCCGTGGTTGGAAAAACAAAACCCAAGGATTGACTGGAAAAGAAGGCAACTAGTCTTTCCGGACAGAACACTGGTCACGTCAGAACCAGGGGTGACGATTAAAGAAATCTCACTGACACGGTGGAAGAAATACCACCAGCGCGGGCAGGCCTGTGTGGCCTGGATGAAACCCCGAACACAACAACTTTGCACCACGCAAGACGCCGTGGGCGAGACTCAGGCACCGCAGTTGCGAAGTGAGTATAAAGAATACCAGGAGATGTTTGAAGAAACAGCGATCGCGACACTACCGGAACATCAGGAGTGGGACCACGAGATTCCGCTGGAAGACAGAAAAAAACCCACACACAGCCCTATCTACGCTCTGTCAGCAAAAGAGCTTGAGGCCCTGAGAGACTACCTGGACGAGAACCTAGCGAAAGGGTTCATAAGACCTTCAACATCACCAGCTGGATACCCGATATTGTTTGTGCCAAAGAAAGACAGCAAACTTCAACTGTGTGTTGATTATCGGCGGCTAAATGCGATTACAGTGAAAAACTGCTACCCGCTGCCATTGATATCAGAAATCCAAGACCGGATCCAAGGAGCCAAATAGTTTACCAAGTTCGACATTTGAGGCACTTTCAACCTGGTTAGGATGAAAGACGGCGAAGAATGGAAGACAGCCTTTCGTACAAAGTACAGGCACTACAAGTATACTGTGATGCCATTCAGCCTTACGAATGCACCGGCGACATTCCAATCACTTATTAACGCTGTCCTCCGATAATACCTGGACATATTTGTCACCGCTTATATTGACGATGTCTTGGTATACACCAATGGAACCTTGGAGGAGCATAAACAGCATGTCAAGAAGATCCTACATGCGCTCCAGAGAGCAGGAATAAGGTTACGCCTTGATAAAAGTGTTTTCCACACAAAGGAAGTGGAATATTTGGGGTCAATCCTGACAACGGAAGGAATCCGAATGGACAACACAAAGACGGCAGCAGTACAAGACTGGCCAACACCCAAAAACCTCAAAGAAGTACAATTCTTCCTAGGATTTGCAAACTTCTACTGACGATTCATCAAGGACTACTCAAGAACAGCAGTAGTCTTGACAGAGTTAACCAGAAAGAACAAATCTTTCAGGTGGGGGGAGAGCCAACAAGCAGCCTTCCAGGAGTTGAAGGATAAATTCATCTCCGCACTCATTTTGGCATCATTTGACCCCGAGAAGAGGATCATTCTGGAAACTGATGCCTCGGACCAAGCATTGGGATCTTGCTTGTGTCAACCAGACGCCGACAACCGCTTACACCCTGTCGCGTATTGATCAAGAAAGTTCTCTGGCCCAGAACTGAGGTACGATGTTCACGACAAAGAGTTGTTAGCAATCGTCAACGCACTCCAAGAATGGAGGCCTTACTTGGAGGGGGCAAAATACACGGTAGACATGTACTCAGACCACAAGAACTTAGCTTACTTCACAACAACAAAGAAGCTAAACTGACGACAAGTTTGATGGGCAGAGTTGTTAGCATCATACAACTTCCAAATCCTCTACCGGAAGGGCACTGAAAATGCTTGAGCGGACGCTCTCAGCAGGTGACCAGACCTGATGGATGAGAAAACAACAGAGGAACACCCAATCCTAGCGACAAAAAGACAAACCCTGGTCTATGCCCAACCCCAACTGGCAACAACAGAAACAAAAGGTCCACTCCTTACCCTTGGCCACAAGACAGCAAACAAAAAGGAAATTGTGCCAGAAAGAGCACAAGAGGAGGTGATCCAGAGGCACCATGACAGGCCTTTGCACAGACACCCCGGGCGAGATAAAACCTTGGAGAAAATCCAAAGGAACTACCGCTTTGACAGAATGAAGCGCAAGGTGACAGAGTTCATCCGCAACTGCGAACAGTGCGCGAAGAACAAACCATCAAGACATAAGCCCTACGGGCAGGCACAGCAAATAGACCTACCTGAGGCACCATGGGAAACTATCACGATGGATTTCGTGGTCAAGTTGCCAAAGTCTACAGACCCAGCAACAAAGGTGGTATACGATAGTATTTTGGTGGTTGTTGACAAGCTCACCAAATACACCCACCTGGTCCCGTGGAAAGAGTCAGGAACCGTGAACAAACTTGCGAGTGTCCTACTCAGAGAGCTGGTAAGCCACCGAGGGCTACCAAAGACAATTATCTCAGATCAAGACAAACTCTTCACCTCGAAATTCTGGAACACGTGGACAAAGCAACCTGGCATTGATACAAGGATGTCAACAGTCTACCACCCACAAACTGACAGACAAACTGAGCGGACAAACCAGACAATGGAGCAGTATCTACAACACTACGTCAACCACCAGCAGGACAACTGGGTGGAACTGCTACCAATAGCCCAGTTTGCGTACAACAACCAGCAACACAGTGTGACAGGGATGACACTGTTCTTTGCGAACTACGGAAGAAACCCCTGATGGCAGGCAACAGCAGGAGGCAACGTTGTCGATGTTAGCAAACTTGCTGCTATGCACAAGATGATGAAAACAACAATTGACCGTGCCCAGAACACCACCGCCCGCTGATTACACGACAAAAGATTGAAGGGACCAACCCTGGAAAAGGGGGATAAGGTCTACCTATCAACAAAAAACCTGCGCTTGAAGTGACCAAGCAAAAAGCTGGACCATGTACAAATCAGACCATTCGAAATCGAGAAGCGCACTGGGAAGGTCAACTATCAACTGAGACTGCCACGAAAAGCAAGGATACACTGAGTATTCCATGTCTCGCTGCTTGAACCAGCACCCAGCGACGCAGAGATTGAGACAGAATGGAACTTCAAGGATGACAAAGAAGAGTACGATGTTGAAAGGATTCTGGATAGTCGGAGAAATGGACAGAAAACTGAGTACCTGGTGAAGTGGTTAGGATTTGACGAAGAGGAGAATTCGTGGGAACCAACCGAGAACTTCAGCTCTGCGATGAACCAGAAGCTGGTGGATTACCACCGAGCAAACCCGCAGTGACCAGGTCTGACAGAGACAACAGCTCGAGAGAAGCCAAAGCCTCCAAAGAGAAGACGTCCTCAAAGGACAGCGGAGCAGCAGCCTGACAGGCCTCCTGTTCGCGGATAACACGGAGGGCCTCTTGTTCCTGAGCATCAAGGGACTCTTGATCCTCGATGGCTGACAGCTCACGACAGATGGCATCAGCCTTCTTCTGTGAGAGATGACCCAGCTGCCGGCGGAGGCAGATCTGCCAGGGAAGCAACTTTGACAATTGGTCATCAGTCTCCCGCAGCTGAGCCTCAAGCTGCTCGCGCTCAAGTTCCATCTTCTTCCATTCTGATTCCGAGAGATGAAGGTCGCAGTGACAACCCTTCTCAACACACCGATGATAAAAAGATGATGCGGAGCTCACGACACACTTGGCGTGGTCACGACAACAAGCACCGCATGTGATTTTCAATTCCTTGCCTATTTTGCCAATACGACAAGAGAGAAAACTGCGACGACAAGTTCAAGTTGTCTGGCTTTGGTTCATGACAAAAGAGGAGCAGGAACGAAAAGGATCTGGGGACAGAACCCTTGGAGGGAGGGGATAGTGTTAAGGCTTAGGCCGGAACAGCCCAGGTAAGTGAGGGAGGAGTGTTAGTCATACGGAATAACATCCGACTGATCTGGTGGACAAGCAAGAGCTAAGCGAGGAGCTCGTCCGGTGGACGAGCAGGAGCTAAGCGAGGAGCTTGTCCGGTGGACGAGCAGGAGCTAAGCGAGGAGCTCGTCCACGCAAAAGGATGATACCCCTCAAGGAGACCCCCCCCCTTGGGGCATCTGTATAAAGACCCCCCAAAGGGCCCGGAGGGATTAGCTCTCCAGGCTGAACACAAACAATACAAACCCATCATACTGAGGCAATAGCACAGGAGAGTTACCCCACCTGTCTATTCCTCTACCGAGTCTCTGTCTAGAATCCGCCCTGCGAAGCAACAGACCGTACTGGTTTCTGTGTGAACCCGGCCCGGCCTTTAACAATTGAGCATTGAAAGATAGTCTGTGGATGGGCACCAGTGCCTGACACAGCTGACAAAGAGAAGTTCCGGATGAATGCTATACAGGGAGATAATCTGAGACTGTGCTACACAGACACCAACACCAATACTGAAAGATGCCAAGAATAAGATAAGACTAGCCTTAACCAGAGTGATGCAGCTACAGTATAACACTAGTTCTTCTATCCCAATATTTTTTTTAATTTGATTCTTACACTGATTGTAGCTTTACAGCCATGCAGATCTTCCAGCTAATAGTGAACTTCTTCAGAAAACCTTTAAAGGAATAAAAACTGAAGACATAGGGGTGACCAGAGAGTGTAGCAAAAGGAAATCTTGTAGTGTCTGGTAGAAAAAGCTTCTAGATGTTGGGGTGTGAATAGTGAAGTTTGAAAGCCAGATTAAATTGGTTTAGTCTTTTTAAAGACATGAACCAGTAAAGAAACTTCTGTAGAAGCTCTGGGTTTAAAATAATAGTAGTGAAATCTTGAGGGTTGAAGAGAGTATATTGTCTTTGACTTGAGTAGAGGGAGCATGAAGAGGTAATATACTTTACTGTCTCTTCTGGTTGACCACACATACATAAAGAGGTAGGAAAGTCAGTGGCTCCAGCTCTGAAAAGAAAACTTGCTAGACTAATTCTCCCAGTTCTGGTTTGCAGTAGCAGACTTGCCTCAGCTTTCTGTAGCTTTTTGTAGAGCTTCAGGTTGTTGTAGTGAGGTTTTTGGCAAAACACCTGCCACCCAGCATAGCTTCTTCTTTTCTTCTTCTTCTATTGGTTTTCCCACTCTTTAGTAAAGAGTTGTTACAACCCAGGAGGAACACAGTCTTTATATACTCACAGAGAGCCACAGACAGGATACTGAGTGGAAGTACTACGCAGTACAACACAGGAGAAAGTCATGTGACTGTCAAGACTGACCAGGGGTTGCTTGACATAGTGTGTATATGTATTAAGCATGGCAAGCCCAACTTGACCCACTGTTATGACCCAGGGGATGGGAGCCACTTATTTATAGGCAATCAGGCCGCGGGCCAGGCAAGAGGACACCATGGAAGTCAAGTGACCAACCAACAAGGGGTCACGTGACTGTCGAGACAGACGGGAGTCTTGACGCAGCATGCATGAAGCATCAAGACAATCTCACCAGTCTCGACACAGCATGCATGAAGCATTGAGACAATCTCACCTGTCTCGACACAGGGTGCATAACATGGTGGGACTGTCAAGACAATCTCACCTGTCTCGACGCAGGGTGCATAACATGGTGGGACTGTCAAGACAATCTCACCTGTCTCAATGTCAAGACTGTCAAGACAATCTTGATTGTCTTGACAGGCCAGCACTATATAGTCCAGTGATAGTTCCCTTATGGAATGATCATCTTCAACTCATGTTGTGATCCAGACAACTAGATCTACTTCAATACAATCCTTTTGTACAAAGCTGTTGATCAGGTGTCACCACCACCATGTTCCACCAAACCCCTTCGCACTCCTTGACACTCCTCTCCTGCGAGAACCAACCTGCCTTCCACCTCTTGCCCTAATCCTATACTCGGATAGGACAGTACAGTACAGACCGCAACACTTTGAAGACCCTCAAGGATGAGTACCTCAGGAGTAACCAACCCCAACTTCCCAGATGGAAAGATTAGTGTCGCTAAGCCAGACCTGTTCTACGGCGAAAGGAACAAGGTTGACGACTGGCTCATGCAACTCCAAGTCTACTTTCAATTCCAACCAGAGACAAAGCTGCCTAAGGAGAAGTGGCCCCTCTTCGCAACCACTTACATGAGAGATAATGCTTATCAATGGATCAAGCCCTATGTCAACAAACATCTCTCAGGAAATGGAGACCACAACAGCATAACAGAATGGATGACAAAATGGACATGATTCAAGGACAAGATCAAAAGGATCCTTGGACTATCTAACAAAGACAAAGTGGCTATACGAATGATCCAGCACATCAAACAAAAACACTCAGCTGCAGAGTACACCACGCAGTTCAAACAATACTCAGTACTGACTGACTGGGACAACGACACCCTGATGGTCATGTACTGACGTGGACTCAAGGAAAACATGAAGGATGAAATCACCTTTGACAGACAAGCAGTCAACACACTGGACAAACTCATCGCACAAGCAATCAATATTGATGACAAGCTATTTGAGCGAGTGATGGAGAAACACCACAACAGAGGATACAGCCACCCCGCATGGCATGTGAGCAACCACTACAAGCTGCCTAACAAGGCACCGCCACATGACCCATATAGCTATGCACCTATGGAACTGGATGCAGTCCACCACAAGGGAAGGTTCACGAAGGGAAGGAACAACAAAAAGAGGAAAGCACTGAAGTGCTATGCCTGTGGCAAGCTAGGCCACATGGTGAAAGACTGTTGTTCAAAGAACAAGGTGCACCGACAGCAACTTAATACACTTGACAGAGACTGGAATGTCATCAAGCCAGAAGACCTACCAGGAGAGACTCAGCTATCCCTCAAACAATAGGACAACTACAATCAGACATTGGAAGCAGCCCACCAACTGGCAACATCAGGAGGCAAGGACCTACCAGAACAGACAGGTCAGGACAAGGGACAGGAGCCCTTAACCACCTCTGATGGAGACCAAGACAAACCCATGTCTATCAAAGAAGAAATACCACAAGGAAGCTATACTTACAGCATGGACTCACAAAATCTACGGCACAGCAAACTACAGTGGAGGTTTTGCACAAAGCACTACTGCACCTACCACGAACAACTACGAAGGTACGGAGGACATTCACCCTACCACACCACCTGCCACAAGCATTGGGTCAATTGCAAGAAGGATGTGTGTGAGATCCATCTTTGGGACAAACACCAACACACTGCATTCCCCGGGCACACACATGATTGGCATGAACACCTCATGTTCCTACAGCAAGGCAACAACTACAACTGCTACGTCAACAATTGGCAGTACTGCCTCAAGCCTGGATGTGACAAGCATCAGCAAGACAAATTCATGAACAGATTCCTCAGAACTGATGGGAGTGGCTGGACCTATTGCCCAGTCAGTGGAAAGACACTTCAATCAGGAAAAGACTGAACTCTCTTGTCAAGAGGTGACATCGGGAGCTCAACAACATGACCCCTAGCAACACAAAGCACCTGTGATTGCCTGTGTCACTACATGCCAACATGCCAGTACAGACATACGCACTTGTGGACTCTGGAGCCAGTGGAAACTATATCTCAAGACAACTTTATGATACCCTTGGCACTGGAAGAAGACGCAAGCAGCAGCCCTATCAGCTCGCGATGGCAAATGGACAGACAGAGCTAGTCTGCCATGAGACGCAGCCAATGGAAATAGTTACCGGACACCATGCTGAAAGGATCCACCTTGATATTGTCAAGTTGGCCACTCAGGATATCTATTTGGGGATGCCTTGGCTAAAGAAACACAACCTAGTTATTAACTGGAAGACAGGAGTACTCACATTTAGGAACTGCACTAACAACACAGCTCGGACCTGTTACCAGCCGCAGAAGGTGTGGACAGATGAGGGAAGGAGTCCTCAGTGGAACCTCACTGACAGAAAGGACAACTCTCAAGAGAAGAGGTCTGCCTTGACAGGCACACCCCGGAACCAGGTGGCCAAACAGTCAGAGATGAAGAGAGAGGAAGTTGTTAACCCTCTGGAGATCCCTGAAGAGTACTGACCTGGGTATGATAACCTCTTTCAGGAAGAGACAACAACAGCAGTGTTGCCTAAGCACCAACCTTGGGATCATGAGATCAAGTTGTAACCAGGGACAGAGCCAGGATTTGGACCAATTTACCAGTTATCAGAGAAAGAGCTCCAAGTACTTTGCGAGTACCTGGAGGAAAACCTGAAAAAGAGTTTCATTTGAGAATCTCAATCGCCAGCAGGATACCCAATACTATTTGCACTAAAGAAAGACAGAAGTCTTCAACTTTGTGTGGATTACAGGAAACTCAACAACATTACCATCAAGAACTGATATCTGTTGCCAAATGTGAACGAATTGCGAGACAGGATCAGCCAAGCTACAATCTTTACCAAGCTGGACTTGAAAGTAGCATACAACCTGATATGCATAAAAGAAGAAGAAGAATAGAAGACAGCCTTCAGAACCTGATACAGACACTACAAGTATCTGGTTATGCTATTCGGACTCACAAACACACCAGCAACATGTCAAGCATTGATCAACAACATCATCAGAGCACACCTGGACCAAACAGCTATCGCCTACCTGGATGACATTCTTGTCTACTCGAACACGCAACAGGAACATACCAAACATGTGAAGGATGTTCTATGATACCTACAAGAGGCAGGGCTCAAGCTCAACCCAAAGAAATACAAGTTCAACAAACTGGAAGTTGAATTCCTTGGATATGTTATAGGGATTAAAGGGATCAAGATTGACTCTGAGAAAATCAAAGTGATTCAGCAATGGCCAACACTGATGTCAGTTAAGGAAGTACAAGCCTTCCTAGGATTTGCCAACTTCAACTGACAGTTCATTAAGAACTACTCACAGATGGCAACACCACTAACAGAACTCACAAAGAAGGATGTGGAGTACCGGTGGACAGAGAGACAACAAAAAGCATTCCAACAGCTCAAGGACGCTTGCGCCAAGGAACCAGTTCTCCTCAACTTCAAGACAGGCCAACCAACACAAATCAAGACAGACACTTCAGATCAGGCAGTAGGAGCATGTCTATGCCAACAGGCAGGCAGCAAGTGGCACCCAGTTGCCTACTACTCACGAAAAATGACACAAGCGGAACAAAACTATAATATCCATGACAAAGAGCTATTGGCAGTCGTCAACACACTTGAACACTGGAAAGTGTACACGGAAAGCAGTTCTGAACTCACTGTTCTCACAGACCACAAGAATCTGACAATGTTCACGACAACCAAGAAGCTGAACAGACAGCAAGTCAGATGGGCTGAACTCCTAGGGCAACACAAGTTCAAGATCTTGTACACCCCTGGACAAGACAATAGGAGAGCAGACACACTAAGCTGACGAAAAGACCATATGGAAGATGATGAACACCAAGGAACAATCTTACAGCAGGACCAGCAAGGAAACCTGGTGCCTCAACCACAGATCAACAAGCTCACGGCAGAAGACACTGAAGAACTAATAAGGAACTACCACGATAATCCAGCACATGGTCACCCAGGAATCTCCAAGACCACAGACCTTATCCAACGGGCAGGGAATAATGTTATTAACCTCTGACAACATGTCACAAACTACATCAGCAAGTGTCTACTATGCCAGAAAAACAAACATGGAAGACACAAGCCATACAGAAAAGAACACCCGAACACAATACTGAGAGGCCTGTGGGAAGACATGTCAATGGACTTCATCACAAAGCTACCCAAGTCCAAAGACCCAGTCACAGGAATCACCTACAACTTGATTATGGTGATAGTGGACAGATTCACAAAATATCTAATAGCAGTACCATTCAAGGAGACCCACACAGCAGAACAGTTGGGACACCTTTTACTGGACAGATTGGTTAGAGACCACGGAGTTCCAATCACGATCATTACAGACAGAGACAAACTCTTCACATCCAACTACTGGAAGACAATCAGTGCAGCCATAGGAACAAAACCCAAAATGTCTACGGTCTATCACCCACAAACTGACAGCCAGACAGAGTGAGCAAACCAAGTCCTGGAGACTTACTTACAGCATTACATCAACCAGACCCACAGCAATTGGGTACAGTTATTACTGGTGGCACAGCTGGC
Source organism: Lichina pygmaea (assembly GCA_963422465.1). NCBI lineage: Eukaryota > Fungi > Ascomycota > Lichinomycetes > Lichinales > Lichinaceae > Lichina > Lichina pygmaea. Next base: position 244,326 of record OY730173.1, read on the forward strand.
AATCAACCAGCACAGATCAGACTCAACAAAGGAATCACTATTTTTTACCAATTTTGGACAACATGTGAACATTGGGATGCCAAGCAGAGCTTCACCAAACACGGAGAAAGTACTCCAACATAACAAGCTCCTACGACAAATGCACACGATGATAAGGCACTACCTTCAAGAGACCTCAGAAAGAATGCAACGTCAAATGGACAAGAAATTGAAAATGGCACCTCAGCTAAAGAAGGGGGATAAAGTCTACCTCCTTACAAGAAATTGGAAAACAAAGAAACCAAAGACAAAGAAACTTGACAACATCAAGGTCAGACTATTTTCAGTTGAAGAAAAAACAGGACCAGTCAACATCAAGATACGACTACCAAGAGATGCCAGAGTCTATCCAAACTTTCATATATCAATGATTGAACCAGCCGACCAGAGCACACCCTTGCAGGAAACATTCCATTACCAACCTGAAGAAGAACAGGAATTCGAGGCTGAACAGATCCTGAAGAGAAAAGGTCAGCGATACCTTGTCAAGTGGAAAAACTACCCAGACTTGGAAAATACCTGGGAACCACTCAGGAACCTCGCGAACTGCCAGCTCCTCCTGCAGCAGTTCCGGCAGAAGCAGGACTGAACAGCTTGGCCTGCAGCGCGGACGCATCAATAACTGTCGCCAACAAATCTTCACCATCCACCTCCATTTCAGCAACAAGGCACTGGAGCTTCTTCTTTGCTTGACTCTCAGCACCCTCAAGAACCTTTCACTTTCAGGACACACAAGCCTGCAGCTTGGCAAGCTGCTCAACAAGAGCATCCTGCTTGGCCTCATCAACAGCCAAATCCTCACAAAGGTTATCTTGAGTCATGTTCAACAACTCCCAAGAAAGTGACACACAGGACTTCCCACAACAAGTGCATTCAGCGCACTTCAACTTATTGTTGTTGTCAGACATTCGGAAGCAGGGCTTGTGGTTCAAAACACAGAAGTCACACGGAGCAAGCAACACAAAGTTATGATCACAGATCTGGGCTGCCAGTTGGTTTTGGTAAGCAGAGGCACGTGATTTTGCAGACATACTCAAGAATTCATCAGGACAATGAATGAAGGAGAGGAGGGTAGTGTTACAACCCAGGGGATGGGAGCCACTCATTTATAGGCAATCAGGCCACGGGCCAGGTAAGAGGACACCATGGAAGTCAAGTGACCAACCAACAAGGGGTCACGTGACTGTCGAGACACACACGGGAGTCTTGACACAGCATGCATAAAGCATCAAGACAATCTCACCTGTCTTGACATCAAGACTGTCAAGACAATCTTGATTGTCTCGACAGGCCAGCACTATATAGTCCAGCAATAGTTCCCTTATGGAACAATCGTCTTCAACTTATGTTGTGATCCAGACAACTAGATCTACTTCAATACAATCCTTTTGTATGAAGCTGTTGATCAGGTGTCACCACCACCATGTTCCACCAAACCCCTTCGCACTCCTTGACACTCCTCTCCTGCGAGAACCAACCTGCCTTCCACCTCTTGCCCTAATCCTATACTCGGATAGGACAGTACAGTACAGACCGCAACACCCACTTGACACAGTATGTATATGTATCAAGACTTGTGAGCACAGCTTGACAAGCTCAACACAGTATGTATATGTATTAAGCTTTTCAAGCACAGCTTGACAGGCTTGACAGTGAGCAAAGTGAGCACAGCTTGCTGAGCTTGAAAACTAAGCACTATATAGTCAGATGATAGTTCTCTTATAGAATAATTGTCTTCAACTCATGTTGTGATCCAGACAACTAGATCTACTTTAATACAAACCACAGTCTTGTACAAAGCCACTGATCAGGTGTTATCACTACCACATTCCACCAAACCTCTTTGTACTTCTTGACACTCCTTTTCTGCAAGAACTAACCTGCCTTCCACATCTTACCCTAATCCTACACTTGGGTAGGACAGTACAGTACAAACCACAACACTTTGAAGACTCTCAAGGATAAGTACCTCAGGAGTAACCAACCCAACATTCCCAGATGGAAAGATTGGCATTATCAAACCAGACCTGTTCTATAGTGAAAGAAACAAGGTTGATGACTGGCTTATGCAACTCCAAGTCTACTTTCAATTCCAACCAGAGACAAAGCTGCCAAAAGAAAAATAGTCTCTCTTTGTAACCACTTACATGAGAGGTAACACTTATTGATAGATTAAGCTCTACATCAACAAACACCTCTCAGGAAACAGACAACAACAGCACAGATAAATAGATAACTACATGGAGACTATTTTATTTTTTTTATTTTTTTATTTGATTCTTACACTGATAGTAGCTTTTCAGCCATGCAGATCTTCTAGCTAAGAGTGATTTTCTTCAGAAAACCTTTAGAGAAATAAAAACTGAAGACTGGGGGTGACTAGAGAATGTAGCAAAAGGAAATCTTGTAGTGACTGGTAGAAAGAAAACTTCTAGATATTAGAGTGTGAATAGTGGAGTTTGAAAGCCAGATTAAACTGGTTCAGTCTTTTCAAAGACATGAACCAGTATAGAAACTTCTATAGAAGCTCTGGGTTTGAAATGATAGAAGTGAAATCTTGAGAATTAAAAGAAGCTTGCTGTCTTTGACTTGAATAAAGAGAGCATGAAGAGGTGATATGTTTCACTGTCTCTTCTGCTTGACCACAGACACATAAAGGGGTAGGAAAATCTGGAACTCCAGCTCTGAATAGAAAACTTGCCAGGCCAATTCTCCCAGTTCTGGTTTGTAGTAGTAGACTTGCCTCAGCTTTCTGTAGCTCTTTGTAGAGTTTCAGGTTGTTGTGGTGAGGCTTTTGATAAAACACCTGCCACCCAGAGTAGCTTCTTCTTTTCTTCTCCTCCCATTGGTTTTCCCACTCTTTAACAAAGAGTTTCTGTAGTTCTTTCTTTGAACTAGCCTGGTTAGTAGTTAATTAGTTTAACCAAGTGAACTTCCAATAGGAGGAGATAGTTGAGGATTCCTTTAAAGGTTTCTTCACAGAAGAGGCATAGTGGGAGATATTGGAAAAGATATTGTCCAGAAGTATTTTCAGAGAGGAGGTTTGGATAGAAGAGAGAAAACAGGCTGTGCGAAATTTGAAATAGAGATCTAGAGGTAAAAGAAAAAGCTCACTCTCTAATAAGAAAGATGGAGTGGCTTTGAAGGCACCTCCAATAAGTCTCAGGCATTTGTTCTGCAATGTGCTAAGAGAAGAGATATTAGAAGATTTTCTTAGAGGATTGAACCAGATCCCCACAGTATAACTCAGTAAAGATCTGAGTATTGCAGTGTACACAAGACGTGATGTGAGGACTGGGAAACCCCAAGTAGAATATGAAGTTCTAGAAAGAGAGGAAAGTGCTTTCTGAGCTTTTTGAAGAATAATTCTCTGGTGCTTATGCCAGTGGAGTTTTGCATCCAGGTACACTCCTAATACTCGCACTTCTTCTTTTGGTCTTAGAATTGTCACAGTTCTGGCCCAGTTGTATATCTGGCACAAGTCACACACCTTGCCGGGAAGTTCCATCTGCACACACCTTGCCGGGAAGTTCCATCTGCACGCACCTTGCCGGGAAGTTCCATCTGCACTGTTGCCTGTTTGCTCCGCTGTTGCCTGATCCCCTGCCTATAAGAACTTCTTCTGCTCCCCCAGTTTCTTCTCTTTTTTTCTCTTTTTCTTCCTTCCTTGTCTTTTGTCTTGTACATCAATCCAAGTCTCAAGTCTCAAGCCAAGTCAGGTCAAGGTTACTGAATCAGTTAGGCTTGAGTTCTGCTCTGCTATTGCCTTGTCACACTACAAAAGACCTACCCAACCATAACACACTTCACCAAGCCATGTTCATGTTCTTGTCATGTCTCAACAACCAGACCAAGCCCATGCCAGTTGCTGGAAATAACAAGTTCCTTCACAACATGTTTGCAGAGTTCATGTGAATTCAAGCTACTAACACTACTCCCAAGTCCAAGTCCGAACACACTGCTGACCCAGAGATCTTCAGTGGCGATGGTGGAAACACGGAAATCACGTATGAGAAGCTTGAGAGCTTCATTATGTCACTATCACTCAAGATGACACTCAACACTGACCAGTACCCCACAGAAACATCACAGATTACGTACGTCTTTTCACGCACGACTGGCACTGCGCAGTCCTACATCTCAGCTAAGATCACAGCTGGCCAGTACATTGACTGGCACAACATTGTCCAAGATCTCCGGAACACCTTCTCTGACCCAGACCCAGAGTTCCTAGCTCAGAGGAAGCTTATCGCCTTGTGTCAGGCCAACCACTCCTTTGCCGAGTTCTTCACAGAGTTCAATCAGTATGCTCCACGCACAAGCTTCAACAACAAGGTCTTGAAGTGCCATCTTTGATGTGCTGTCTCTGAAGAGCTTGCCAAGCAGCTTGTCAGCATCAACCTCAAGGACATCAGCTATCAGAAGCTTGTTGAGGAATGCCAGCTGCAGGACAACCAGTTGTGTGCCACTTCTGCCAACTCTTGCTGTCCACGTCAAGCACCTCCCACCCAAGTCTCAGTTCCACAGTCAGGAGCTTCAGTCCTGTGTCCAGGGTTTATCAAGCCAGCCTTCACGCCACAGCCACCAAGTCCTACCATGGATCTCAGCCACTCTAAGCTGACACCAGAAGAGCAAGAACATCGCTGAAGCAAAGGCCTCTGCTTCTATGTTGTGGTCTGTACTGTGCCGTCCTAAGCAAGTATAGGATTAAGGGTGAGATGCGGAAGGCAGGTTGGTTCTCGCAGGAGAGGAGTGTCAAGAAGTGCGAAGGGGTTTGGTGGAACATGGTGGTGGTGACACCTGATCAATGGCTTTGTACAAAAGGATTGTATTAAAGTAGATCTAGTTGTCTGGATCACAACATGAGTTGAAGATGATTGTTCCATAGGGAACTATCACCAGACTATATAGTGCTGGTCTGTCAAGACAATCAAGATTGTCTTGACAGTCTTGACATCAAGACAGGTGAGATTGTCTTGACAGTCCCACCATGTTATGCATCCTGCGTCAAGACAGGTGAGATTGTCTTGACACTTCATGTACACTGTGTCAAGACGGGTGAGATTGTCTTGATGCTTCCTGCACCCTGCATCAAGACTGGTGAGATTATCTTGATGCTTCATGCATGCAGCGTCAAGCCACCTGTGTTTGTCTCAACAGTCACGTGACCCTTTGTCAGTTTGGTCACTTGACTTTCCATAGTGTCCTCTTGCCTGGCCCACGGCCTGGTTGCTTATAAATAAGTGGCTCCTATCCCAGGGATTGTAACACTACCCTCCTCTCCTTTATTCATTGTCTTGATGAATTCTTGAGTATGTCTGCAAAATCACATGCCTCTGCTTACCGAAGACAACTGGCAGCCCAGATCTGTGATCATAACTTTGTGTTGCTTGCTCTGTGTGACTTCTGTGTTTTGAACCACAAGCTCTGTTTCCAAATATCTGACAACAATGATAAGTTGAAGTGCGCTGAATGCACTTGTAGTGGGAAGTCCTGTGTGTCACTTTCTTGGGAGTTGTTGAACATAACCCAAGATAATCTTCGCAAGGATGTGGCTGCTGAAGAGGCAACACGCGACACACTCTTCGAACAGCTTGCTGCAGTGCAAGTTTGTCTGTCTTGGAAGTGAAAGGTGTTGGAAGGTGCTGAGGTCTGTGCGAGGAAGAAGCTTCAGTGTCTGGTGAAAGAGATGGAGTCGGAGGGCGAGGATTTGACTTGATCAGTTATTGACACATCCCTCCTGCAGGCTGAGCTGTTCAGTCCTGCTTCTGCTGATACTGTCGCAGAAGAAGCTGGCAGTTCGCAAGGTTTTTGAGTGGTTCCCAGGTGTTTTCTGAGTCTGGGTATCCTTTCCACTTGACAAGGTATTGCTGACTTTTCCTAGCCAGGATCTGTTCAACTTTGAACTCTTGTTCTTCCTCTGGTTGATAATAAAATATTTCCTGCAAGGGTGTGCTCTGGTCAGCTGGTTCAATCATTGATATATGAAAGTTTGGATGGACTCTGGCATCCCTTGGTAGTTGTATCTTGACATTGACTGGTCCTGTTTTCTCTTTGACTGAAAATAGTCTGACCTTGATATTGTCAAGTTTCTTCATCTTTGGCTTTTTTGTTTTCTAATTTTTTGTGAGGAGGTAGACTTTATCCCCCTTCTTCAGCTGAGGTGCCATTTTCAATTTTTTGTCTATTTGGTGTTGCATCTTTTCTGAGGTCTCTTGAAGGTAGTGCCTTATCATTGTGTGTGTTTGTTATAGAAGCTTGTCATACTGGAGTGCTTTCTCTGTGTTTGGTGAAGCTCTGCTTGGTATTCTGATGTTTGTGTGTCACCCAAAATTGGCAAAGAATAGTGATTCCTTTGTTGAGTCTGATCTGTGCTGGTTAATTGCCAGCTGTGCCACTGGTAATAGCTGTACCAAATTACTGTGGGTCTGGTTGATGTAATGCTGTAAATAAGTCTCCAGGACTTGGTTTGCTTGCTCTGTCTGGCTGTCAGTTCATGGGTGATAGGCTGTAGACATTTTGGGTTTTGTTCCCATGGCTGCACTGATTGTTTTCCAGTAGTTGGATGTGAAGAGTTTGTCTCTGTTGGTAATGACCGTGATTAGAACTCTGTGGTCCCTGACTAATCTGTCCAGTAGGAGGTGTCCCAACTGCTCTGCTGTGTAGGTTTCCTTGAATAGTACCACTATTAGGTATTTTGTGAATCTGTCCACAATCACCATAATTAAGTTGTAGGTGATTCCAGTGACTGGGTCTTTGGACTTGGGTAGCTTTGTGATGAAGTCCATTGACATGTCTTCCTAAGAGTCTTTTGGTATTGTGTTTGGGTGTCCTTCTCTGTATAGCTTATGTCTTCCATGTTTGTTTTTCTGGCACAGTAGACATTTGCTGATATAGCTTATGACATGTTGTCAGAGATTGATGATGTTGTTCCCTGCCTGTTAGATAAGGTCTGTGGTTTTGGTGATTCCTGGGTGACTATGTGCTGGATTATCATGGTAGTTCCTTATTAGTTCTTCAGTGTCTTCTGCTGTGAGCTTGTTGATCTGTGGTTGAGGCACCAGGTTTCCTTGCTAGTCCTGCTGTAAGATTGTTCCTTGGTGTTCATCATCTTCCATGTGGTCTATTTGTCAGCTTAGTGCGTCTGCTCTCCTATTATCTCATCCGGGAGTGTACAAGATCTTGAACTTGTGTTACCCTAGAAGTTCAGTCCATCTGACTTGTTGTCTGTTCAGCTTCTTGGTTGTTGTGAACATTGTCAGATTCTTGTGGTCTGTGAGAATGGTGAGTTCAGAACTGCTTTCCGTGTACACTCTCCAGTGTTCAAGTGCGTTGACAACTGCCAGTAGCTCTTTGTTGTGGATATCATAGTTTTGTTCCACTTGTGACATTTTGTGTGAGTAGTAGGCAACTGGGTGCCACTTGCTGTCTGCCTGTTAGTATAGACATGCTCCCACCACTTGGTCTGAAGTGTCTGTTTTGATTTGTGTTGGCTGGCCTGTCTTGAAGTTAAGAAGAACTGGTTCCTTGGCACAAGTGTCCTTGAGCTGTTGGAATGCTTTTTGTTATCTCTCTGTCCACCAGTACTCCATGTCCTTCTTTGTGAGTTCTGTCAGTGGTGTTGCTGTCTGTGAGTAGTTCTTGATGAACTGTCAGTTGAAGTTGGCAAATCTTAGGAAGGCTTTGTTGCGGTCCGTACTGTACCGTCCTATCCGAGTATAGGATTAGGGCGAGAGGTGGAAGGCGGGTTGGTTCTCGCAGGAGAGGAGTGTCAAGGAGCGCGAAGGGGTTTGGTGGAACGTGGTGGTGGTGACACCTGATCAACGGCTTCGTACAAAAGGATTGTATTGAAGTAGATCTAGTTGTCTGGATCACAACATGAGTTGAAGACGATCATTCCATAAGGAAACTATCACCGGACTATATAGTGCTGGCCTGTCAAGACAATCAAGATTGTCTTGACAGTCTCGACGTCGAGACAGGTGAGATTGTCTTGACAGTCCCACCATGTTATGCACCCTGCGTCAAGACGGGTGAGATTGTCTCGATGCTTCATGCATCATGCGTCAAGACTGGTGAGATTGTCTTGATGCTTCATGCATCATGCGTCGAGACTGGTGAGATTGTCTCGATGCTTCATGCATCATGCGTCGAGACTCCCGTGTGTGTCTCGACAGTCACGTGACCCCTTGTTGGTTGGTCACTTGACTTCCATGGTGTCCTCTTGCCTGGCCCGCAGCCTGATTGCCTATAAATGAGTGGCTCCCATCCCTGGGTCGTAACACTACCCTCCTCTCCTTCATTCATCGTCCCGATGAATTCTTGAGTATGTCTGCAAAATCACGTGCCTCTGCTTACCGAAACCAACTGGCAGCCCAGATCCGTGATCATAACTTTGTGTCGCTTGCTCCGTGTGACTTCTGTGTTTTGAACCACAAGCCCTGCTTCCGAATGTCTGACGACAACGATAAGTTGAAGTGCGCTGAGTGCACTTGTCGGGGAAAGTCCTGTGTGTCACTTTCTTGGGAGTCGCTGAACATGACTCGGGATAACCTTCGCGAGGATTTGGCTGTCGATGAGGCCAAGCGGGATGCTCTTGTCGAGCAGCTTGCTGAGCTGCAGGCTTGTGTGTCCCGAAAGCGAAAGGTTCTTGAGGGTGCTGAGGGTCGAGCAAAGAAGAAGCTCCAGTGCCTTGTTGCTGAAATGGAGGCGGATGGTGAAGATTTGTCGGCGACAGTCATTGACGTGTCCGCGCTGCAGGCCGAGCTGTTCAGTCCTGCTCCTGCCAGAACTACTGCAGGAGGAGCTGGCAGTTCGCAAGGTTCCTGAGTGGCTCCCAGGTATTTTCCGAGTCTGGGTAGTCTTTCCACTTGACAAGGTATCGCTGACCTTTTCTCTTCAGGATCTGTTCAGCCTTGAATTCCTGTTCTTCCTCTGGTTGGTAATGAAATGTTTCCTGCAAGGGTGTGCTCTGGTCGGCTAATTCAATCATTGAGATGTGAAAGTTTGGGTGTACCCGAGCGTCTCTCGGTAGTCGCAGTCTGACGTTGACTGGTCCGGTTCTTTCTTCGATTGAAAATAGTCCGACCTTAACATGGTCCAGTTTCTTTGTTCTTGGTTTCTTCGTTTTCCAATTTCTTGTGAGGAGGTAGACTTTATCCCCCTTCTTTAGCTGAGGTGCCATTTTCGATTTCTTGTCCATTTGGTGTTGCATTCTTTCTGAGGTCTCTTGAAGGTAGTGCCTTATCATCGTGTGTGTTTGTCGTAGGAGCTTGTCGTGTTGGAGTGCTTTCTCCGCGTTTGGTGAAGCTCTGCTTGGCATCCTGATGTTCGCATGTCATCCAAAATTGGCAAAAAATAGTGATTCCTTTGTTGAGTCTGATCTGTGCTGGTTGATTGCCAGCTGTGCCACCGGTAATAACTGTGCCCAATTGCTGTGGGTCTTGTTGATGTAATGCCGTAAGTAAGTCTCCAGGACTTGGTTCACTCGCTCCGTCTGGCCGTCAGTTCGTGGGTGATAGGCTGTAGACATTTTGGGTTTTGTTCCCATGGCTGCACTGATTGTCTTCCAGTAGTTGGATGTGAAGAGTTTGTCTCTGTCTGTAATGATCGTGATCAGAACTCCGTGGTCTCTGACCAATCTGTCCAGTAAAAGGTGTCCCAACTGTTCTGCTGTGTGGGTTTCCTTGAATAGTACCACTATTAGATATTTTGTGAATCTGTCCACTATCACCATAATCGAGTCGTAGGTGATTCCTGTGACTGGGTCTTTGGACTTGGGTAGCTTTGTGATGAAGTCTATTGACACATCTTCCCACGGGCCTCTCGGTATCGTGTTCGGGTGTCCTTCTCCATATGGCTTGTGTCTTCCATGCTTGTTTTTCTGGCATAGTAGACATTTGTTGATGTAGCTTGTGACGTGTTGTCGGAGATTGATGACATTGTTCCCTGCCCGTTGGATCAGGTCTGTGGTTTTGGTGATTCCTGGGTGACCATGTGCTGGATTATCGTGGTAGTTCCTTATTAGTTCTTCAGTGTCTTCTGCCGTGAGCTTGTTGATCTGCGGTTGAGGTACCAGGTTTCCTTGCTGGTCCTGCTGTAAGATTGTTCCTTGGCGTTCATCATCTTCCATGTGGTCTTTTCGTCAGCTTAGTGCGTCTGCTCTCCCATTGTCTTGTCCAGGGGTGTACAAGATCTTGAACTTGTGTTGCCCTAGGAGTTCAGCCCATCTGACTTGCCGTCTGTTCAGCTTCTTGGTTGTCGTGAACGTTGTCAGATTCTTGTGGTCTGTGAGAATGGTGAGTTCAGAACTGCTTTCCGCGTACACTCTCCAGTGTTTGAGTGTGTTGACGACTGCCAGTAGCTCTTTGTCGTGGATATCATAGTTTCGTTCCGCTTGTGACATTTTGCGTGAGTAGTAGGCAACTGGGTGCCACTTGCCGTCTGCCTGTTGGCATAGACATGCTCCCACTGCCTGATCTGAAGCGTCTGTCTCGATTCACGTCGGTTGGCCTGTCTTGAAGTTGAGGAGAACTGGTTCCTTGGCGCAAGTGTCCTTGAGCTGTTGGAATGCTTTTTGTTATCTCTCTGTCCACCGGTACTCCACGTCCTTCTTCGTGAGTTCTGTCAGTGGTGTTGCCATCTGTGAGTAGTTCTTGATGAACTGTCAGTTGAAGTTGGCAAATCCCAGGAAGGCTTGTACTTCCTTAACTGATGTCGGTGTTGGCCATTGCTGAATCACTTTGATTTTCTCAGGGTCAATCTTGATCCCTTCAATCCCTATGATGTATCCGAGGAATTCAACTTCTGGTTTGTTGAACTCGCATTTCTTTGGGTTAAGCTTGAGCCCTGCCTTTTGTAGGCATCGTAGAACATCCTTCACATGTTTGGTATGTTCCTGTTGCGTGTTCGAGTAGACAAGAATGTCATCCAGGTAGGTGATAGCTGTTTGGTCCAGGTGTGCTCTGATGACGTTGTTGATCAATGCTTGACATGTTGCTGGTGCGTTTGTGAGTCCGAATGGCATAACCAGATACTCGTAGTGTCTGTATCGGGTTCTGAAGGCTGTCTTCCATTCTTCTCCTTTTTTCATGTGTATCAGGTTGTATGCTCCTTTCAAGTCCAGCTTGGTAAAGATTGTAGCTTGGCTGATCCTGTCTCGCAATTCGTTCGCATTTGGCAGCGGATATTGATTCTTGATGGTAATGTTGTTGAGTTTCCTGTAATCCACACAAAGTTGAAGACTTCCGTCTTTCTTTGGTGCAAATAGTATCAGGTATCCTGCTGGCGATTGAGATTCTCGAATGAAACCCTTTTTCAGGTTTTCCTCCAGGTACTCGTGAAGTACTTGGAGCTCTTTCTCTGATAACTGGTAAATTGGTCCAAATCCTGGCTCCGTCCCTGGTTGCAACTTGATCTCATGATCCCAAGGTTGGTGCTTAGGCAACACTGCTGTCGTTGTCTCTTCCTGAAAGAGGTTATCATACCCAGGTCAGTACTCTTCAGGGATCTCCAGAGGGTTAACAACTTCCTCTCTCTTCATCTCTGACTGTTTGGCCACCTGGTTCCGGGGTGTGCCTGTCGAGGCGGACCTCTTCTCTTGAGAGTTGTCCTTTCTGTCGGTGAGGTTCCACTGAGGACTCCTTCCCTCATCTGTCCACGCCTTCTGCGGCTGGTAACAGGTCCGAGCTGTGTTGTTAGTGCAGTTCCTAAACATGAGTACTCCTGTCTTCCAGTTAACAACTGGGTTATGCTTCTTTAGCCAAGGCATCCCCAAGTAGATATCCTGAGTGGCCAACTCGACGATATCAAGGTGGATCCTTTCAGTATGGTGTCTGGTAACCATTTCCATTGGCTGCGTCTTATGGCAGACTAGCTCTGTCTGTCCATTTGCCATCGCGAGCTGATAGGGCTGCTGCTTGCGTCTCCTTCCAGTGCTGAGGGTGTCGTAAAGTTGTCTTGAAATGTAGTTTCCACTGGCTCCAGAGTCAACAAGTGTGTATGTCCATACTGGCATGTTGGCGTGTAGTGACACAGGCAATCGCAGGTGCTTTGCGTTGCTAGGGGTCATGTTGTTGAGCTCCTGATGTCACCCCTTGACAAGGGAGTTCAGTCTTTTCCTGATTGAAGTGTCTTTCCACTGACTGGGCAATGGGTCCAGCCATTCCCATCAGTCCTGAGGAATCCGTTCATGAATTTGTCTTGCTGATGCTTGTCACATCCAGGCTTGAGGCAGTACTGCCAATTGTCGACGTAGCAGTTGTAGTTGTTGCCTTGCTGTAGGAACATGAGGCGTTCGTGCCAATCATGTGTGTGCCCGGGGAATGCGGTGTGTTGGTGTTTGTCCCAAAGATGGATCTCACACGCATCCTTCTCGCAATTGACCCAATGCTTGTGGCAGGTGGCGTGGTAGGGTGAATGTCCTCCGTACCTTCGTAGTTGTTCGTGGTAGGTGCAGTAGTGCCTCATGCAAAACCTCCACTGTAGTTCACCATGCTGTAGATTTCGTGGGTCCATGCTGTAAGCATAGCTTCCTCGTGGTATTTCTTCTTTGATAGATGCGGGTTCATCTTGGTCCCCATCAGAGGTGGTTAAGGGCTCCTGTCCCTTGTCCTGACCTGTTAGTTCTGGTAGGTCCTTGCCTCCTGATGTTGCCAGTTGGTGGGCTGCTTCCAATATCTGATCGTAGTCGTCCCATTGTTCAAGGGATAGCTGAGCCTCTCCTGGTGGGTCCTCTGGCTTGATGACATTCCAGTCTCTGTCGAGCGTATTAAGTTGCTGTCGGTGCACCTTGTTCTTTGAACGACAGTCTTTCGCCATGTGGCCTAGCTTGCCACAGGCATAGCACTTCAGTGCTTTCCCCTTTTTGTTGTTCCTTCCCTTCGTGAACCTTCCCTTGTGGTGGACTGCATCCAGTTCCATGGGTGCATAGCCATATGGGTCATGTGGCGGTGCCTTGTTAGGCGGCTTGTAGTGGTTGCTCACATGCCATGCGGGGTGGCTGTATCCTCTGTCGTGGTGTTTCTCCATCGCTCGCTTGAATAGTTTGTCATCAATGTCGATTGCTTGTGCGATGAGTTCGTCCAGTGTGTCAACCGCTCGTCCGTCGAAGGTAATTTCATCCTTCATGTTTTCCTTGAGTCCACGTCGGTACATGACCATCAGGGTGTCGTCGTCCCAATCAGTCAGTACTGAGTATTGTTTGAACTGTGTGGTGTACTCTGCGGCTGAGCGTTGTTGCTTGATGTGCTGGATCATTCGTATAGCCACTTTGTCTTTGTTAGATAGTCCAAGGATCCTTTTGATCTTGTCCTTGAATTGCGTCCATTTCGTCATCCATTCCGATGTGCCGTCGTGGTCTCTGTTTCCTGAGAGGTGTTTGTTGACGTAGGGCTTGATCCATCGATAAGCATTGCCTCTCATGTAAGTGGTTGCAAAGAGTGGCCACTTTTCTTTAGGCAGCTTCGTCTCTGGTTGGAATTGAAAGTAGACTTGGAGTTGCATGAGCCAGTCGTCAACCTTGTTTCTTTCGCTGTAGAACAGGTCTGGCTTGGCGACACTAATCTTTCCATCTGGGAAGTTGGGGTTGGTTGCTCCTGAGGTACTCATCCTTGAGGGTCTTCAAAGTGTTGCGGTCTGTACTGTACTGTCCTATCCGAGTATAGGATTAGGGCGAGAGGCGGAAGGCGGGTTGGTTCTCGCAGGAGAGGAGTGTCAAGGAGTGCGAAGGGGTTTGGTGGAACGTGGTGGTGGTGACACCTGATCAACGGCTTCGTACAAAAGGATTGTATTGAAGTAGATCTAGTTGTCTGGATCACAACATGAGTTGAAGATGATCATTCCATAAGGGAACTATCACCGGACTATATAGTGCTGGCCTGTCGAGACAATCGAGATTGTCTCGACAGTCTCGACGTCAAGACAGGTGAGATTGTCTCGACAGTCCCACCATATTATGCACCCTGCGTCAAGACAGGTGAGATTGTCTCGATGCTTCATGCATCATGCGTCAAGACTGGTGAGATTGTCTCGATGCTTCATGCATCATGTGTCGAGACTGGTGAGATTGTCTCGATGCTTCATGCATCATGCGTCAAGACTCCCGTGTGTGTCTCGACAGTCACGTGACCCCTTGTTGGTTGGTCACTTGACTTCCATGGTGTCCTCTTGCCTGGCCCGCGGCCTGATTGCCTATAAATGAGTGGCTCCCATCCCTGGGTTGTAACAGGCTTGTACTTCCTTGACTGATGTTGGTGTTGGCTATTGCTGAATTACTTTAACTTTCTCAGAGTCAATCTTGATCTCTTTGATTCCTATGATGTATCTGAGGAATTCAACTTCCAGTTTGTTAAACTTGTATTTCTTCAGGTTAAGCTTGAGCCCTGCCTCTTATAGGCATCGTAGAACATCCTTCACATGTTTGGTATGTTCCTGTTGTGTTTTTGAGTAGACAAGAATGTTGTCCAGGTAGACGATAGCTGTTTAGTCCAGGTGTGCTCTGATGATGTTGTTGATCAATACTTGACATGTTGCTGGTGTGTTTGTAAGTCTGAATAGCATAACCAGATACTTGTAGTGTCTGTATCAGGTTCTGAAAGCTGTCTTCCATTCTTCTCCTTTTTTCATGTGTATCAGGTTGTATGCTTCTTTCAAGTCCAGCTTGGTGAAGATTGTAGCTTGGCTGATCCTGTCTTGTAATTTGTTTGCATTTGGCAACAGATATCAGTTTTTGATAGTAATGTTGTTGAGTTTCCTGTAATCCACACAAAGTCGAAGACTTCTGTTTTTCTTTAGTGCAAATAGTATCAGGTATCCTGCTGGTGATTGAGATTCTTGAATGAAACCCTTTTTCAGGTTTTCCTCCAGGTACTTGTGAAGTACTTGGAGCTCTTTCTCTGATAACTGGTAAATTAGTCCAAATTCTGGCTCTGTCCCTGGTTGCAACTTGATCTTATAATCCCAAGGTTGGTGCTTAGGCAACACTGCTGTTGTTGTCTCTTCCTGAAAGAGGTTATCATACCCAGGTCAGTACTCTTCAGAGATCTCCAGAGAGTTAACAACTTCCTCTCTCTTCATCTCTGACTGTTTGGCCACCTGGTTCTGGGGTGTGCCTGTCAAGGTGGACCTCTTCTCTTGAGAGTTGTCCTTTCTGTCAGTGAGGTTCCACTGAGGACTTCTTCCCTTATCTGTCCATGCCTTCTGCGGCTGGTAACAGGTCTGAGCTGTGTTGTTAGTGCAGTTCCTAAATGTGAGTACTTCTGTCCTCCAGTTAATAACTGGGTTGTCAAATCAGGACTGGAAGAATTAGTCTGGCAAGTTTTCTTTTCAGAGCTGGAGTTCCTGACTTCCCTACCCCACTATGTGTGTGTGGCCAAGCAGAAGAAACTGCAAAACATATCACCTCTTCATGCTCTCTTTATTCAAGACAAAGACAACAAGTCTTTTTTAATCCCCAAGACTTCACCACTATTATTTCAAACCCAGAGCTACTACAGAAGTTCTTGTACTGGTTTATGTCTTTAAAAAGACTAAACCAGTTTAATCTAGCTTTCAAACTCCACTATTCCCAATCCAATACCTAGATTCTCTTCTCTTACCAGAAACTTCAAGATTCCTTTTGTTACATTCCCTAGTCACACCCTGCCTTCAGTTTTTATCCCTTCAAAGGTTTTCTGAAGGAGTTCACTATTAGCTAGAAGATCTGCATGGCTGTAAAGCTACTACCAGTGTAAGAATCAAATAAAAATAAAAAAAAATAAAAATAAAAATAACTGGGTTGTGCTTCTTTAGCCAAGGCATCCCTAAATAGATATCCTGAGTGGCCAACTCGACAATATCAAGGTGGATCCTTTCAGCATAGTGTCCGGTAACTATTTCCATTGGCTGCGTCTCATGGCAGACTAGCTCTGTCTGTCTATTTGCCATCACGAGCTGGTTTTTTTGATTTGATTTGATTCTTACACTGATTTGGCTGTTAAGCCATGCAGAACTTCTTGAAGGATTTTTGTCTCTGGTAGACTTGACTTGGGGACCTCACGCATTTACTGTACACCCTGTGGTTTGTAGTGTATGTACTGTGGGAAAACCCCAAACCCTGTAGGGGAAATAGGAAAACCACAGTAATAAGGGTTTTGTGGATCTTGACAGATATTGGGTGAGCTATTTCTTGGGGGTTTTCATACATCTTGCGAGGAGTACATCTTAGACAAGTTCTATGAATCTTGGGGTTTTTGTGGCAGAATGTGGGGTGGGTCAGATTTGAACTGACAACTAGTTTAGTCAGGTTCTCCAGGCCTGACACCACTAGTTCCAGGTCATGGGTGCCACGTAGTGGGAAACTCTCACCAGCTTCCCACTACACTATGCCACCCCATCACAAGCTGGTAGGGCTGCTGCTTGTGTTTCTTTCCAGTGCTGAGAGTGTTGTAAAGTTGTCTTGAAATGTAGTTTCCACTGGCTCCAGAATCAACAAGTATGTATGTCTGTACTGGCGTGTTGGCGTGTAGTGACACAGGTAATCGCAGGTGCTTTGCGTTGCTAGGGGTCATGTGGTTGAGCTCCTGATGTCACCCCTTGACAAGGGAGTTTAGTCTTTTCCTGATTGAAGTGTTTTTCCACTGACTGGGCAATAGGTCCAGCTATTCCCATCAGTCCTGAGAAATCTGTTCATGAATTTGTCTTGCTGATGCTTGTCACATCCGGGTTTGAGGCAGTACTGCCAATTGTTGATGTAGCAGTTGTTGTTGTTGCCTTGCTGTAGGAACATGAGGTGTTCGTGCCTATAATGTGTGTACCCAAGGAATGCGGTGTGTTTGTGTTTGTCCCAAAGGTGGATCTTACACACATCCTTCTTGCAATTGACCCAATACTTATAGCAGATGACATGGTAGGGTGAATGTTCTCTGTACCTTTGTAGTTATTTGTGGTAGGTGCAGTAGTGTTTTGTGCAGAACCTTCACTGTAGTTCACCATGCTGTAAGTTTTGTGGGTCTATGCTGTAAGTATAGCTTCCTTGTGGTATTTCTTCTTTGATAGATGTGGGTTCATCTCAGTCCCCATCAGAGGTGGTTAAGGGCTTCTGTCCCTTGTCCTGACCTGTCTGTTCTGGTAGGTTCTTGCCTCCTGATGTTGCCAGTTGGTGGGCTGCTTCAAGTGTTTGATCATAATCATCCTATTGTTTGAGGGATAGCTGGGCCTCTCCTGGTGGGTTCTCTGGCTTGATGATGTTCCAGTCTCTGTCAAGTGTATTAAGTTACTGTTGGTGTACTTTGTTCTTTGAACAACAGTCTTTCACCATGTGGCCTAGCTTGCCACAGGTATAGCACTTCAGTACTTTCCTCTTTTTGTTGTTTCTTCCCTTTGTGAACCTTCCTCTGTGGTGGACTGCATCCAATTCCATGGGTGCATAGCTATATGGATCATGTGGCAGTGCTTTGTTAGGTGGCTTGTAGTGGTTGCTCACATACTATGCAGAGCAGCTGTATCCTCTGTCATGGTGCTTCTCCATCACTCACTTGAATAACTTGTTGTTGATGTTGATTGCTTGTGCGATGAGCTTGTCCAGTGTGTTGACTGCTTGTCTATCAAAAGTGATCTTGTCCTTCATGTTTTCCTTGAGTCCACATCAGTACATGACTATCAGGGTGTCATCATCCCAGTCAGTCAGTACTGAGTATTGCTTGAACTGTGTGGTATACTCTGCGGCTGGCCTGTGACAACTCAAACCTCCACGCAGTGCAGGCTGGGAACCTCAGGGCAGTGATGGCAGGCAGTCTCCCAAGCTGCTTGTAGTCACTGCACCAAGAGCTAATTGAGTCACTGGTCGAGCTGCCGGTGCCCGCGGAGTGATGGGCCACTGGAGGTGTCGCGCAGGCACCCTGGACACCCCCGTGAAGTGACATCAGCAGAACAGAGGACTTCGACCAAACTGATTATGAAAACCACCCGACAGATGTCTGCTGTGTACACTACAGCCTGAAGCCAGTCTTGCAACTGGTGGATGTGAAGTCTAGACACCTGACAGAGCACCTCTGGAGTAGATGAGAGAAGTTCCTATCACACACCCCCCTTCTAGCAGAGTCTCCAGCAGCTGATGCATCGAGGATCTTGTTCTAGAAGGGGAGTGATGTCTGTACCACAGCATTGTTAATCGAACAGAGACTACGTGTTAAAGAAGGCAAGCAGGTGGCACAAAGAGTTTCCGCCACTCCAGTACCTAAGGGCTGTGTGATAGTCAAAGTGCTGGCTTGATGGTTTTGCCTAAGGTCTTGCCACAGATTCTATTCAGGCCACCTACAGACTGGGGCCAGGGTACTGGATGTCCAGTGGACCACCACGTACAACCGGGGCCCCACAGGCGACAGCGGGCAGACGGAGACTTCTCCCTACTTGGTTAGTGGGCTGGAAAGGCAGTCCTGCAGGTGCTGGCATAGCCTGCAGGGTCTGTAGAGCCTGCGAGGCATGGTCAGCCTCTGTACGAGAGATCTACAGAGGTAACACGAAACAGCGAGAGCTGCGGGGTGTGGCATATAATGGCAGTGACGGCAGTAGGGTCTGGGCCTACTACAAGACTGTCTATATAGCCTGAGAGGACAGAAGCACATGCCGGTCCGTACAGAGTGCAGGCTCAGGCTGCAAATAACAGGCTCAAGAACAGCAGGAGGAAAAGACAAGCTGCCAAATAGATTTCTGAAAGCTCTGGGTCCCAAGTTCTGCCAAGCTATAGCTGTTCTCACATCAACATGCTGGAGACTGGAATACTTTCCAGAGAAATTCAAGAATGCAAAAACAGTCTGTCTAAGAAAACCTGGCAAGGGAATCTATAACCAAGCTAAAGCCTGGCGCCCTATAGCTCTGCTAAACACAACTGGCAAGCTGATGGAAGCTATTACAGCAGCCAGACTAAGCAAGGTAGCAGAAGAGGCTAAACTCTTGCCAGAAATCCAGATGGGGTTCAGGAAAGGCAGATCAACTGAATCAGCACTTTTCCTTCTAACTTCCCAAGTGGAAAAAGTCTGGAAAGAAGGCATGGTTGCATCTCTACTTTCTCTGGACATCTCAGGAGCATATGACAGAGTTCTTCCAGAGATTCTTCAAAAGATTCTGGAGAGAAAAGGAATCCCTCTCTGGCTAACTTCTTGGATCTTCTCTTTCTGTACCAGACGTACCACCACCCTAGTTTTTGATGACTCTGAGTCCTCTTCTATTCCTATTCACTGTGGAGTTCCCCAAGGTTCCTCTTTGTCTCCTATTCTTTTTCTATTCTATATTTCTGAACTTCACGAGACTGTACATTCTCCTACTACTGGTGTTTCTGCTCTGGGATTTGCAGATGATACAAATCTGCTTGCATTTGGACACTCTCTTAAAAGCAACCTTCTGAAGTTGAAGAATACACATCTTAAATGTCTATCTTGGGCTGCAAGACATGGAATGGTCTTCTCTCCTGAGAAATATGAAATACTTCATTTTTCCAGAAGAAGATCAGACAATCTGCAGCTCAAGCTTAGACTTGGGAATGTGATTTTAAAACCAAAAGAAGAAGTGCGAGTATTGGGAGTGTACCTGGATGCCAAACTCCACTGGCACAAACACCAGAGAATTATTCTTCAAAAAGCACAAAAAGCACTATCTTCTCTTTCTAGAACCTCTTACTCCACCTGGGGCTTTCCAGTTCTCACAGCACGCCTTGTGTACACTGCAATACTCAGATCTGTACTGAGCTATGCAGTGGGAATTTGGTTCAACCCACTCAGAAAATCCTCTAATATTTCCTCTCTTATCATATTCCAAAACAAATGTCTGAGACTTATTGGGGGTGCTTTCAAAGCCACTCCTTCTTTTCTATTAGAGAGTGAGCTTTTTCTTTTACCTCTAGATCTCTATTTTAAATTTCGCACAGCTTGTTTTCTATCTTCTATCCAAACCTCCTCTCTGAAAGACTTTCTTGACAGTACCTTTTCTACTATTTCTTCCTATGCTTCTTCACTGAGGAAACCTTTAAAGAAATGCTCAACTATCTCTCCTAATTGGAAGTTCACTTGGTTAAGTCAAATAACTACTAACCAGGCTAGTTCAAAGAAAGAACTACAAATACTCTTTACTAAAGAGTGGGAAAACCAATGGGAGGAGAAGAAAAGAAAAGGCTATGCTGGATGGCAGGTGTTTTGCCAAAAACCTCACTACAACAACCTAAAGCTCTACAAAGAGCTACAGAAAGCTGAGGCAAGTCTACTACTGCAAACCAGAACTGGGAGAATTGGTCTAGCAAGTTTTCTTTTCAGAGCTGGAGTCCCTGACTTTCCTACCCCCCTATGCATGTGTGGTCAAGCAGAAGAGACAGTAAAGCATATCACCTCTTCATGCTCTCTCTACTCAAGTCAAAGACAACATGCTCTCTTTAACCCCCAAGATTTCACTACTATTATTTCAAACCCAGAGCTTCTACAGAAGTTTCTGTACTGGTTTATGTCTTTGAAAAGACTAAACTAATTTAATCTGGCTTTCAAACTTCACTATTCACACTCCAACATCTAGAAGCTTTTCCTACCAGACACTACAAGATTTCCTTTTGCTACACTTTCTAGTCACCTCCCTGTCTTCAGTTTTTATTCCTTTAAAGGTTTTCTGAAGAAGTTCACTATTAGCTGGAAGATCTGCATGGCTGTAAAGCTACAAACAGTGTAAGAATCAAATCAAATCAAAATCAAAAAAACAGGCTCAAGAAGCAAACTGCAGTTGGAGCGTGGGCTCTGGGCTAGCAACCCGGCGCTCTGAAGCAGGACCTAGGGGTGAGTGTACACAGCAGAGCGCAAAAAGCCTCAGGACTGCGGGGAAGTGTGGCAGAGACCTGGCAAGGGATAGTGACTCTGCGCTATACCTCGGCATAGCTCAACTGTGGTCCTATTGCTATGCCAAAGCTTGGAGGCCAATAGCACTTCTCAACACAATTGGGAAGCTGATGGAAGCTCCGGCAGCCACAAAGCTAAGTGAACTGGCTGAGAAAGAAAACCTACTACCAGAAATCCAGATAGACTTCAGAAAAGGAAGATCAACTGAGTCTGCACTATTTCTACTCACTTCCCAAGTTGAAAAAGTCTGGAAGAAAGGAATGGTAGCAAGTCTTCTTTCTCTGGATACCTCAGAAGCTTATGATAGAGTTCTGCCAGAAATTCTCAAGAAAATTCTGGAGAGAAAAGGAATCCCCAGCTGGTTTGTTAACTGGATCTTTTCTTTCACTACCCAAAGAAAAACCTCTCTTGTCTTTGATGATTCAGAGTCTTCTTTTTTTCCAGTACACTGTGGAGTCTCTCAAGGTTCACCTCTCTCTCCTATTTTATTTCTTTTCTATATTTCAGATCTTCATAATATTGTTCATACACCAGAGAAAGGTGTATCAGCTCTGGGCTTTGCAGATGATACAAACCTTCTGGCATTTTCCCCTTCTCTTAAAAGCAATCTCCTGAAGCTAAAGTCTACTCACTCCAAGTGTTTAGACTGGGCAAGAAAACATGGAATGAAGTTTACACCTGAAAAGTATGAACTTCTCCATTTTTCTAGAAGAAGAACAGATAATCTTCAGCTCAGTCTAAGACTTGGAGAAGTGGTACTACAGTCTAAGAAAGAAGTGTGTATTCTGGGACTACACTATGATTCCAAGCTTCTCTGGAAAAAACACCAGAAAATCATGTTACAGAAAGCTTCCAAGTTTTTCTCAGCACTTTCCAGAACTACTTTTTCTACATGGGGTCTACCTGTTCTCTCTGCTAGACTTGTCTACACTGCAATACTGAGATCACTTCTCAGCTATGCAGTAGGAGTCTGGTTCTATCCCCACAAAAAACTTTCTAATATTTCTTCTCTAAATCTTTTCCAGACTAAGTGTCTAAAAACTATAGGAGGTGTCTTCAAAGCTACTCCTACATTTCTTATTGAAGGAGAACTATTCCTACCACCTCTTGATCTTTATTTCAAATTCAGAACAGCAACTTTCCTACAATCTTTCTATTTTTCTAATACTTCTTCTAATCCTCTCTCCTCACTTCTCTATAAGCTCTTTTCCCAGATCACTGTTTTTGTTTCTACTCTGAGAACACCTCCAAAGTCTCTGTCTACTGTCACACCTAACTGGAAAGCAAGATGGCTAGAAGAACTAACCACTAACCAAGATTACTCTAAGAAACAATTTCAAGAAGTGTTTCAGAAAGAGTGGGAAGCCAGATGGCAGGCAAACAGACAGAAATGTTCTTCAGTCTGGGAGCTATTTTGCAGACTACCCCAAAAGAAAAATCTCAAAGTTTTCAAAGACTTGAGAAAAGCTGAAGCTAGTCTTTACTTGCAGATTCTATCAGCAAGGATAGGACTAGCCAGCTTTCTTTTCATAGCAAATGTTCCTGACTTCCAATCCCCTCTATATTCCTGTGGTTTTGGAGAAGAGACTGCTCAACATATTACTTTCTCTTGTAACAAGTTTCTTACTCAAAGACAGCAAGCCACTTTTCTTTTCTACAATTTCTCTACTTTACTTCAAAAGCTTAAAGTGCTTAAAGAATTTCTTCTCTGGTTTATGTTTTTGAAAACACTAGACTAGTTTAACTTAGCACACCAACTCTTACCAGAAAACCTATCATCTCTGTGATTTTATTTTCTCCAGACACTGCATATTCTTCCAGATAATTCCCTAGTCTTACCCAAGTCTCAGTTTTTATTCCTTCAAAAGTTTTCTGGGAAAAAACAAGCATGTATCTAGAAGTTCTGCATGGCTCACCAGCCAAATCAGAGTAAGAATAAAATAAAAATAAAAATAAAATAAAAAAAAATACTCTGCGGCTGAGCATTGTTGCTTGATGTGCTGGATCATTCGTATAGCCACTTTGTCTTTGTTAGATAGTCCAAGGATTCTTTTGATCTTGTCCTTGAATTATGTCTATTTTGTTATCTATTCTGATGTACTGTCATGATCTCTGTTTCCTGAGAGATGTTTGTTGATGTAAGGCTTAATCCATCAGTGGGCATTGCCTCTTATGTAAGTGGTTGCAAAGAGTGGCCACTTTTCTTTAGGCAGCCTTATCTCTGGTTGGAATTGAAAGTAGACTTGAAGTTGCATAAGCCAGTCATCAACCTTGTTCCTTTCACTGTAGAACAGGTCTGGCTTGGCAACACTAATCTTTCCATCTGGCAAGTTGGGGTTGGTTGCTCCTGAGGTACTTATCCTTAAGAGTCTTCAAAGTGTTGCAGTCTGTACTGTGCTATCCTAACCAAGTATAGGATTAAGGGTAAGATGTGGAAGGCGAGTTGGTTCTCGCAGGAGAGGAGTGTCAAGAAGCACAAAGAGGTTTGGTGGAATGTGGTGGTGGTGACACCTGATCAATAGCTTCATACAAAAGGATTGTATTGAAGTAGATCTAGTTGTCTGGATCACAACATGAGTTGAAGACAATTGTTCTATAAGGGAACTATCACCAGACTATATAGTGCTGGCCTGTCAAGACAATCTCAATTGTCTTGACAGTCTTGACATCAAGACAGGTGAGATTATCTTGACAGTCCCACCATGTTATGCATCCTGTGTTGAGATAGGTGAGATTGTCTCAACACTGCATGCATGCTGTGTCAAGACAGGTGAGATTGTCTTGATGCTTCCTGCACTCTGCATCAAGACTGGTGAGATTGTCTTGATGCTTCCTGCATGCTGCGTCAAGCCACCCATGTTTGTCTCAACAGTCACGTAACCCTTTGTCAGTTTGGTCACTTGACTTTCCATAGTGTCCTCTTGCCTGGCCTGCAGCCTGGTTGCTTATAAATAAGTGGCTCCCATCCCAGGGATCATAACATTCTACTGTGGGAACCAAGGTCATGTCTCAACCTTCTGTCCAGTGAAAAGTATACCTGTTGTTGCCACCACCACAACCACCACCAAGTCTGCCACTGTTGAGACTACTCCAGAGTCGGAAAACAAGTAGTCCTTGGTTATCGTCACACCCAAGGACATAAAAAGGATCTCCATGTTGGCTATCTGTCTCCAGAACAGCAATTGGACAGCAAGTGCTTGTTTCTTCCTTGTATCCTAGATGGGAAATTCAAGTGTAATACTCTTATTGACTCTGGCTGTTCAGTATTTGGCTGTATTGGTGCTTCCTTTACGCAATCTCTTCACCAAGAACCTCTCCCCTACCCACGCACATTGTGATCATTCAATGGCAAGATGTCACAAACCACACATCTTGCCAAGACAATCATGACCACGGCATATAGTGTGCACCAGGAAGAAGTCTCTCTCTTTGTGTCTCCTGGTCTTCACTATGATGTGATTCTGGGGATGCCATGGTTCCAGAAGCACAGGCCACACATTGATTGGACAAACACCTTAATCATGTTCAAGTCAGATCACTGCTGATCCACATACCTCAAGTCAAACAATATCTATCCAATCTCTTTGAATCTTGAAGCCAAGATGTCTGCTGGAAAGTCTCAGGATCCCAAGCCTCTTTCTGCTATGCCAATCCCCATCAATGCTGCCGTATTTTCTCTCCTTGCTGCCAAGCCAGATCACCAGGTGTTCAGTGTTTCTCTGAGAGACATTGAGCAGGTGTTGAAGCCAAAGAAGTGTGTGGATCCTGCCACACTTCTCCCTGCTCAGTACCACAAGTTCCTGAACATCTTCAGCAAGAATAACACTGACAAGCTTCCTCCTCTACACCCAGGAGTTAACCACAAGATCAAGATGGAACCAGGAACCCAGGCACCCTCTGGACCTCTGTACAGTATAAGCAGAGAAGAACTCAAAGTTCTCAAGAAGTACCTGACAGAGAACCTGAACAAGAGCTTCATTCAAGTATCTTCATCACCTGCTACTACACCAGTCCTCTTTGTCAAGAAGCCAGAAGGTGGATTATGTTTCTATGTAGACTACAGAGCACTCAACACCATCACCATCAAGAACTGTTATCCCCTACCACTGATCTGGGAGATGTTGGACCAGCTTTGCAAAGCTGTGTGGTACACCAAGCTTAACATTGTTAGTGCCTTCAACTGTATCTGGATGAAGGAAGGTGAAGAATAGAAGACTGTGTTCCGCACACACTCAGGCCTCTACAAATACCTTGTCATGCTCTTTGCTCTTGCCAATACTCCAAGCACATTCCAGAACTACATCAATGATGTTTTGGGATCTGACATCCTTGACATCTTTAGCACTGCCTATGTAGATGACATCCTTGTCTACAGTCAGACACTCAAGGAACACCAGAAGCATGTCAAGCTTGTTCTCAGTCAACTACAAGATGTAAGCCTACAAGTTGATATCTCCAAGTGTGACTTTGAAGTCTATCAAGTCAAGTACCTTGGCCTTATTATTCAGTCTGCCACTGAAGACAGCTGACCCAGATCTGTGAGTATGGACCCAGCCAAGACTGATGCCATCAAGGAGTGGAAGTCTTCTGCCAGTCTCAAGGAAGTGCAGAGCTTTATTATCTTTGTAAACTTCTACCACCAGTTCATCAAAGACTTTGCCAAGCTTGCATCCCCACTCACAGCTCTGACCAAGAAGAATGTTGCCTTCAAGTGGGAAACCCCAGAGCAGCACTTGTTTGAAAGTATCAAGAAGGTGTTCAGTACTGCACCCATCCTACAGTACTTTGATCTGGAGAAGGAGTGTGTTGTTAAGACTGACACTTCTGACTACATCTCTAGTGCTGTCCTGTCACAGCCAGATCATGAAGGAGTTCTACACCCTGTTGCTTTCTTGTCACACCACCACCTGCCAGCAGAATGCAACTACAAGATCTACAACAAAGAGTTGCTGGCAATTGTCTGTGTCTTTGAAGAATAGTGAGCAGACCTTGAAAGATCTCCAGAACCTGTCAAGGTGATCTCTGATCACAAGAACTTGGAGTACTTCATATTGTCAAAGTGCCTTTCCCACTGTCAAGCCTGTTGGAGTGAGTTCTTATCACACTTCAATTTCAAGATCAGCTACTGTCCAGGCAGTCAGTGCAAGGCTGACACCCTCACTCAATATTCCCAAGACCTTCTGTCAGACAGTGATCCCTGTCAAGACTTCATAGAGCAAGTTGTCCTCAAGCCCAAGAATCTTGCACATTCAGAGGTTCAAGTCAAGCCCATCCAGATTCTGAGATGTTCAGAAGCTGCACCAGTTGACACTGAACCTGATGCTGCACTTTTTTCAGATGTTATCCAAGCTGCCTATAACAACCTTGCTGAAGGTGATCCAGTGGTAACAGTGTCACAGATACTAAGGGATAGTGTCAGGCACAGTCAAGAAGTATCTCTCTCAGACTGCAGCTTGGAAAATAACTGTCTCTTCTACAAGAACTGACTCTGGATCCCTGAGAACAATAAGCTACACCTACACCTGTTCCAAGAAGCCTATGACCAAGCAATGGCTGGCCACACTGGGATTGCCAAGACCCACAATCTCCTGTCTTGTTAGTACTATTGGCTAAAGATGGTGAACATTATACAGCAGTACATCAGAAATTGTCATGTCTGCTCTCAAGCAAAGCCTGCCTGTGATCACCAAGGAGAGCTGCTGTCTTTTCCTGTGCCTCAGCAATGTTGGCAGGATCTGGCTATAGATTTCATTACTAACTTACCCAAGTCAAGAGATGCCTGCTTCCCTGGTGCCAAGCACATCTGGGTCATCACTGACTGTCTCACCAAAGAATATCACTTTGTGCCATGTGCTGAGATGACAACCTCACATCTTGTCTGGATGTTCATCCAGTTTGTTGTCTGTACCCATGGCTTGCCCAGGAGCATTGTCTCAGACAGAGAAGGTCAGTTTGTCAGCTTATTCTGGAAAGCACTCTGTGCCTATCTTGATGTCATGCTACGACTATCCTCAGAACACTACCCAGAGACAGATGGTCAGACAGAACAAGAGAATTAGGAGCTTGAACACTACCTGAGATCCTATGTCAACTATCTCCAAGATGACTGGGTCCAATAGATTCCTCTGGCAGAGTTCACGCAGAACAACTCCCAGTCTGATTCCTCTGGCATGTCACTGTTCTTTGCCAACAAAGAGTTCTATCCACAGCTCAGCATCACACCTACAAGTGAAGCCTGCAACCAAGATGCTATGGAAATCTCTGGAGAAATAACATAGATTCTGGAACAGTTGTAAGCTGAACTCCGACTATCCCAGAAAGCTCAAGCTCATGCTGCCAATTTGCATCAAGTCCTGTCACTATCCTATCAAAGTGGAGATCTTGTTTGGCTGAATACCAAGAACATCAGGAAACACCACCCATGCAAAAAGCTTGATGACAAGTGGATTAGACTATTCAAGATGTTGAAGACAGTCGGAAGCTGTGCCTGCTATCTGGTGTTACAACCCAGGAGGAACACAGTCTTTATATACTCACAGAAAGCAGCAGAGAGGATACTGGACAGAAGTACCAGGCAGCGTGACACGGGAACCAGTCACGTGACTGGCGAGACAAACCAGAGGGTGCTCGCCACAGCATGCGCATGCATATGCAGAAACAAGTGAGCAAAGTGAGCAGAGCTCACCCAGCTCACCGCAGTGTGCATGAAAAGTGAGCAAAGTGAGCAGAGCTCACCCAGCTCACTGCAGCGTGCACGAACAAGTGAGCAAAGTGAGCAGAGCTCACTGTGCTCACAAACTGAGCACTATATAGTCCGGGAACCAGGCTGGCAGACTTTCTGTCAAAAGCCACACAAAAACAATCTGAAGCTCTACAAAGAGTTACAGAAAGCTGAGGCAAGTCTGCTACTGCAAATCAGGACTGGAAGAATTGGTCTGGCAAGTTTTCTTTTCAGAGCTGGAGCTCCTGACTTCCCTACCCCACTATGTGTGTGTGGCCAAGCAGAAGAAACTGCAAAACATATCACCTCTTCATGCTCTCTTTATTCAAGACAAAGACAACAAGTCTCTTTTAATCCCCAAGACTTCACCACTATTATTTCAAACCCAGAGCTACTACAGAAGTTCTTGTACTGGTTTATGTCTTTGAAAAGACTAAACCAGTTTAATCTAGCTTTCAAACTCCACTATTCCCAATCTAATACCTAGATTCTCTTCTCTTACCAGAAACTTCAAGATTCCTTTTGTTACATTCCCTAGTCACACCCTGCCTTCAGTTTTTATCCTTTCAAAGGTTTTCTGAAGAAGTTCACTATTAGCTAGAAGATCTGCATGGCTGTAAAGCTACTACCAGTGTAAGAATCAAATAAAAAAAAATAAAAAAAAAATATAGTCCAGTGATAGTTCCCTTATAGAATGATTGTCTTCAACTCATGTTGTGATCCAGACAACTAGATCTACTTTAATACAATCCTTTTGTACGAAGCTGTTGATCAGGTGTCACCACCACCACGTTCCACCAAACCCCTTCACACTTCTTGACACTCCTCTCCTGGGAGAACCAACCCGCCTTCCACCTCTCACCCTAATCCTATACTTGGATAGGACAGTACAGTACAGACTGCAACACTTTGAAGACTCTCAAGGATGAGTATCTCAGAAGCAACCAACTCCAACTTCCTAAATAGAAAGATTAGTGTCACCAAGCCAGACCTGTTCTACAGTGAAAGAAACAAGGTTGACGACTGGCTTATGCAACTCCAAGTCTACTTTCAATTCCAACCAGAGACAAAGCTGCCTCAGGAAAAGTAGCCTCTCTTTGCAACCACTTACATGAGAGGCAATGCTTATTGATGGATCAAGCCCTACGTCAACAAACATCTCTCAGGAAACAGAGACCACAACAGCACAACAGAATAGATAACAAAATGGATGTGATTCAAGGACAAGATCAAAAGGATTCTTGGACTATCTAACAAAGACAAAGTGACTATACAAATGATCCAGCACATCAAACAACAACACTCAGCCGCAGAGTACACCACACAGTTCAAACAATACTCAGTACTGACTGACTGGGACAACAATGCTCTGATAGTCATGTACTGACATGGACTCAAGGAAAACATGAAGGATGAAATCACCTTTGATGGACAAGTGGTTGACACACTAGACAAACTCATCACACAAGCAATCAACATTGATGACAAACTATTTGAGTGAGTGATGGAGAAACACCACGACAGAGGATACAGCCACTCTGCATGGCATGTGAGCAACCACTACAAGCTGCCTAACAAGGCACCACCACATAACCCATATAGCTATGCACCTATGGAACTGGATGCAGTCCACCACAAGGGAAGGTTCATGAAGGGAAGGAATAACAAAAAGGGGAAAGCACTGAAGTGCTATGCCTGTGGCAAGCTAGACCACATGGTGAAAGACTGTTGTTCAAAGAACAAGGTGCACTGACAGTAACTTAATACGCTTGATGGAGACTGGAATGTCATCAAGCCAGAGAACTCACCAGAAGAGGCTCAGCTATCTCTTGAACAATAGGATAACTACAATCAGATATTGCAAGCAGCCCACCAACTGGCAACATCAGGAGGCAAGGACCTACCAGAACAGACAGGTCAGGACAAAGGACAGGAGCCCTTAACCACCTCTGATAGGGACCAAGACAAACCTGTGTCTATCAAAGAAGAAATACCACAAGGAAGCTATGCTTACAGCATAGACCCACGAAATCTACAGCACAGTGAACTACAGTGGAGGTTTTGCACAAAGCACTACTGCACCTACCACAAACAACTATGAAGGTATGGAGGACATTCACCCTACCACACCACCTGCCACAAGCATTGGGTCAATTGCGAGAAGGATGCGTGTGAGATCTATCTTTGGGACAAACACCAACACACCACATTCCCCAGGCACACACATGATTGGCACAAACACCTTATGTTTCTACAGCAAGGCAACAACCACAACTGCTACATCAACAATTGGCAGTACTGCCTCAAGCCTGGATGTGACAAGCATCAGCAAGACAAATTCATGAACAGATTCCTCAGAACTGATGGGAATGGCTGGACCCATTGCTCAGTCAGTGGAAAGACACTTCAATCAGGAAAAGACTGAACTCCCTTGTCAAGGGGTGACATCAGGAGCTCAACAACATGACCCCTAGCAATGCAAAGCACCTGTGATTGCCTGTGTCACTACACGCCAACACGCCAGTACAGACATACACACTTGTTGACTCTGGAGCTAGTGGAAACTACATCTCAAGACAACTTTACAACACCCTCAGCACTGGAAGGAGACACAAGCAGTAGCCCTATCAGCTCACGATAGCAAATGAACAGACAGAGCTAGTCTGCCATGAGACACAGCCAATAGAAATAGTTACCGGACACTATGCTGAAAGGATCCACCTTGATATTGTCAAGTTGGCCACTCAGGATATCTATTTGGGGATGCCTTGACTAAAGAAGCACAACCCAGTTGTTAACTGGAGGACAGGAGTACTCACGTTTAGGAACTGCACTAACAACACAGCTCAGACCTGTTACCAGCCGCAGAAGGCATGGACAGATAAGGGAAGAAGTCCTCAGTGGAACCTCACCAACAGAAAGAACAACTCTCAAAAGAAGAGGTCTGCCTTGACAGGCACACCCCGGAACCAGGTGGCCAAACAGTCAGAGATGAAGAGAGAGGAAGTTGTTAACCCTCTGGAGATCCCTGAAGAGTACCAACCTGGGTATAATAACCTCTTTCAGGAAGAGACAATGACAGCAGTGTTGCCTAAGCACCAACCTTGGGATCATGAGATCAAGTTGCAGCCAGGGACAGAGCCAGGATTTGGACTAATTTACCAGTTATCAGAGAAAGAGCTCCAAGTACTTCGCGAGTACCTGGAGGAAAACCTGAAAAAGAGTTTTATTCGAGAATCTCAATCACCAGCAGAATACCTGATACTATTTGCACCAAAGAAAGACAGAAGTCTTCAACTTTGTGTGGATTACAGGAAACTCAACAACATTACCATCAAGAACTGATATCTGTTGCCAAATGTGAACAAATTGCGAGACAGGATCAGCCAAGCTACAATCTTTACCAAGCTGGACTTGAAAGAAGCATACAACCTGATACACATGAAAGAAGGAGAAGAATGGAAGACAGTCTTCAGAACCTGATACAGACACTACAAGTATCTGGATATGCCATTCGGACTCACGAACGCACCAGCAACATGTCAAGCATTGATCAACAATGTCATCAGAGCACACCTGGACCAAACAGCTATCACCTACCTGGACGACATTCTTGTCTACTCGAACACGTAACAGGAACATACCAAACATGTGAAGGATGTTCTATGATGCCGACAAAAGGCAGGGCTCAAGCTCAACCCAAAGAAATGCAAGTTCAACAAACTGGAAGTTGAATTCCTCAGATACATCATAGAGATTGAAGGGATCAAGATTGACCCTGAGAAAATCAAAGTGATTCAGTAATAGCCAACACTAACATCAGTTAAGGAAGTACAAGCTTTTCTAGAATTTGCCAACTTCAACTGACAGTTTATTACAAACTACTCACAGATGGCAACACCACTGACAGAACTCACAAAGAAGGATGTGGAGTACTGGTGGACAGAGAGACAACAAAAAGTATTCCAACAGCTCAAGAACACTTACACCAAGGAACCAGTTCTCCTCAACTTCAAGACAGGCCAACCGACACAAATCAAGACAGACACTTCAGATCAGGTAGTGGGAGCATGTCTATGCTAACAGGCAGACAGCAAGTGGCACCCAGTTGCCTACTACTCACGAAAAATAACACAAGCAGAACAAAACTATGATATCCACAACAAAGAGCTACTGGCAGTCGTCAACGCACTCGAACACTGGAGAGTGTACATGGAAAGCAGTTCCAAACTCACTATTCTCACAGACCACAAGAATCTGACAATGTTCACAACAACCAAGAAGCTGAACAGATAGCAAGTCAGATAGGCTGAACTCCTAGGGCAACACAAGTTCAAGATCTTGTACACCCTTGGACAAGACAACAGGAGAGCAGACGCACTAAGCTGACAAAAAGACCACATGGAAGATGATGAACACCAAGGAACAATCTTACAGCAGGACCAGCAAGGAAACCTGGTGCCTCAACCACAGATCAACAAGCTCACAGCAGAAGACACTGAAGAACCAATAAGGAACTACCATGATAATCCAGCACATGGTTACCCAGGAATCTCCAAGACTACAGACCTTATCCAACAGGCAGAGAACAATGTTATTAACCTCTGACAACATGTCACAAGCTACATCAGCAAGTGTCTACTATGCCAGAAAAACAAACATGGAAGATATAAGCTATACAGAGAAGGACACCCGAACATGATACCAAGAGGCCTATAGGAAGATGTGTCAATAGACTTCATCATGAAGCTACCCAAGTCCAAAGACCCAGTCACAGGAATCACCTACAACTTGATTATGGTGATAGTGGACAGATTCACAAAATATCTAATAGCAGTACTATTCAAGAAGACCCACACAGCAGAACAGTTGGGACACTTTTTACTGGACAGATTGGTCAGAGACCACAGAGTTCCAATCACAATCATTACAGACAGAGACAAACTCTTCACATCCAACTACTGCAAGACAATCAGTGCAGCCATGGGAACAAAGTCCAAAATATCTACAGCCTATCACCCACAAACTGAGGGCCAGACAGAGTGAGCAAACCAAGTCCTGGAGACTTACTTACAGCATTACATCAACCAGACCTACAGCAATTGGGTACAGTTATTACCAGTGGCACAGCTGGCAATCAACCAGCACAGATCAGACTCAACAAAGAAATCACTATTTTTTGCTAATTTTGGACAACATGTGAACATCAGGATACCAAGCAGAACTTCACCAAACATGGAGAAAGCACTCCAACATGACAAGCTCCTACAACAAACACACACAATGATGAGGCACTACCTTCAAGAGACCTCAGAAAGAATGCAACATCAAATACACAAGAAATCAAAAATAGCACCTCAGCTAAAGAAGAGGGATAAAGTCTACCTCCTCACAAGAAATTGGAAAACAAAGAAACCAAAGACAAAGAAACTTGACAACATCAAGGTCAGACTATTTTCAGGCGAAGAAAAAACAGGACTAGTCAACATCAAGATACAACTACCAAGGGATGCCAGAGTCCATCCAAACTTTTATATATTGATGATTGAACCAGCTGACCAGAGCACACCCTTGCAGGAAACATTCTATTATCAACCCGAAGAAGAACAAGAGTTTGAAGTTGAATACATCCTGGCTAGGAAAGGTCAGCAATACCTTGTCAGGTGGAAAGGATACCCAGACTTGGAAAATACCTGGGAACCACTCAAGAACCTCGCGAACTGTCAGCTTCTTCTGTGACAGTTTCAGCAGGAGCAGGACTGAACAGCTCAGCCTGCAGGAGGGATGTGTCAATGACTGATCAAGTCAAATTCTCACCATCCGACTCCATCTCTTTCACCAAGCACTGAAGCTTCTGCCTTGCACAGACCTCAGCGCCCTCCAACACCTTTCACTTCCGAGACAGACAAGCCTGCACTGTGGCAAGTTGTTCAAAGAGTGTGTCGCATGTTGCCTTGTCAGCGGCCACATCCTCACAGAGATTGTCCTGGGACATGTTCAGAGATTCCCAGGACACAGAGACACAAGACCTTCCGCGCTGAGTGCACACAGCACATTTCAACTTATTGTTTTCTCCTGACATCTGGAAGCACAGACAACCACAGAGAACACAAAAGTCGCAGGGTGTACGTGAAACAAAACCCTGATTGCAGATTTGAGCAGCAAGCTGAGTTCGGCTAACAGTCGCACATGACTTTGGAGGCATGACCAGATTTCATCAAGATAATGAAAGATGGAGAGGAGGATAGTGTTACAACCCAGGAGGAACACAGTCTTTATATACTCACAGAAAGCAGCAGACAGGATACTGGACAGAAGTACCAGGCAGCATGACACAGGAACCAGTCACGTGACTGGCGAGACAAACCAGAGAGTGCTTGCCGCAGTATGCATATGCACAGATCAAAAACTCTTCCCAGAACCACGTTCTTCAAGGACCATCAATTTTGACAAACACCACAATTTGTCATATGTTCTGGAAAACAGCCGAGTTCCTCTCTGAAACCACCCAAACCTTAAGGTGAAAACCCATCACCTTTGAGAATCACACCTGTTTGTCAAAAGTTGTGATCTTGAATCCACGATCTTCTTCAACAACCAGCAATCTACCCACAACCAGAGAGAGAGTCTCAGGATAAGAGGAATGGTTAGAGTCTGACTGACTCTGGAGCTAGCAGAGTCTTTGGCTCAAGGAAAGTCTAGATAGGGGGTCTGGTCCCTAGTCTAGGTTAATACTTCTAGCTTTGCCCAGAGCTTAGTTGGAAAAAGCTGCCCAGGAAAGTCTAGTCTTGGGGATTGGTCCCAGGACTAGATTATTACTGCTGGGAAACCAGGTGACTCTTCTTTCTGGCAGTACTCTGCAGACAGGAAACACCCAACCAGTGCCAAACAATCTCTAACATAGCTCCCAAGAAGAAAAAACCCACCTTTTCAGAAAGTAACACCAGAGCTACACCAGCTATACTCTCCCAACCAGCTCCCAGTCTGGCTAGCACCCAGTCCAGGTCTCCTACCCCCCAACCAGCTCCCCAGAGTGACTACAAACTAGTAGACTCCTGGATCAAAACTCAACCAGTCCCAGAATCTATTCTGAAAAGCTGGGAAAATATCAAAAAGAACTCCTTCCCTACAGAAGCCCAGTCTAGCTCCACTGGCCTCACCAACAGATTCTTCCAGGAGCTGGAGAATATCAACAAGCGGCTGGACAAACAAGAAGCCAAGCCATCATATGCCCAGGCTGTCCAAAAATCTATTCCAGCACAAATCCCTCTACCTGCAAGAATTCTCAAAGAAGTTCTTGTACATCCTGGTATCCAGCCACCTGACATGGCTAATAGAACTCACATCCAGCTTTTCCAGGCTCTTCAAGACAGACTACCCAGCCCCTACAACAAGCAGGTCAGAGCAGTAAGGAAACTTCCTTCAGAGGATATCCTTATTAACACAGAAAGCCAAGAGACTAAAGTCTTCCTAGAGAAAAACCCTGCCTGGATATCAGCTATCTTCACAAAGGAAGCAACCATCCAGCCCAAGAGATTTCCAGTTCTGATCCATGGAGTCAGAACAGAAGATATCCAACCTGAAGACCTGGAGAAAACCCGCCAGATAATCCAGAACAGCAACCCATCTCTGAGCAAGCAAATCACCATCCTGAGAGCCTACTGGTCTAAGAAGGCTATAGCTCAAAAGAAGCCAGTTACCTCTCTCCACCTGGATCTGGCTACCCCTGAACAAGCCAATCTTTTGATTGAGAGTGGGCTAGTGCTGGGGCACAGGATGCATGAAGCAGAACATTTTCTGGCAGACACAGTTATTGCACAATGTTTCAAGTGCTTTGGCTATGGGCACCAAGCACACTTCTGCAAGAACAAAGCTGTGTGTGGTGCCTGTGGAGGCCAGCATGAAAGGAGAGCCTGCCAAGTTCCTGAACAGCTTCTCAAGCCAAAATGCTGCAACTGCAGAGGAGCTCACCCAGCCTGGGCCAGTGTCTGTCCAGTACGCCAGGAAGCAGCCAAGAAGGCAAGAGAAGCATGGAACACACGCCCAGGAAAATATGAGATCCCAACAGCTACCTCTGTTCCAGCTCTACAACCCCCCCAGTTATGTCTTTCCCTCTCTCTCAGTCTCTACCAGGGGGGAAAAAATGTAAAACAGCTGAGCCAAGCAGAAGCTCAGAGAGACTCAGAGGTGCACTCCCAGAAGTGCAAATTCTTTCTTCAAGATCAGCCAACTCTGGAGGAAAGCTACCAGCTAACTTCTTCAAGATCTTTGATGCTGAGATGTCTGCATGAAAGACACAAAGCTGACACTTCTCCAGTATAATGTGCAAAAAAGCCAATTAGTCCAAGAGCTACTGCTAGCAACCTCAGCTCTCCAAGAGGTGGACATTATTGCACTTCAAGAGCCCTGGAAAAACCCTCACCTAGAAACAAGCACTTCAACTGTTTTCTCTTCCTTTCTTCCTCTCTACTGTTCAGAGATTGGCAGAACACTTTTTCTTATTAATAAAAATCTGAAACTCTCTTCTCTTCATCCTACCTTCTGGAATAAAGACTTTGTTTCTCTTGAAATCTACTTGGAAAACTCTTCTACTTCTCTTTGGGTACATAATCTCTACTTCACCCCATCAAGTCAAGAAAACTACACAGAGGCATCAGAAGCTCTTCTCTGTTTACTCCAAAATGCTTTACAAGAACAAGGACAACATATTCTTCTCACAGACTCAAATCTTCACCACCCAGACTGGTCAAAGAAAAGAAGACTGTACTCTGAGACTGCAAACAAGTTTCAAGACCTAATGAAAGATTTAAATCTGGATTTAGCTATTGCACCTTTCACCCCTACCAGAGCAAGATCTCTTTCTGAAAAACCATGTTCTTCTATTGATCTGTCTTTTATTTCTTCTTCTCTTTCTAACTCTCTGATTTTCTCTAAAGTGGCTCTTCAGTTCTTTCATGGGTCTGACCACAGACCTGTACTAACCTGCCTGGACCTGGATCCTCCAAGGAAAATCTGGAAACCAGAAAGAAACTGGAGAACACTGGACTCAAACCTTGCAAGAGTAGAGTGTGAGAAGCTACACCTGCCCTTCCACTTCCAAGTCAAATATAAAGTGGATGAGTACTTGGAGTATCTTGACAACTTTCTCCAAGAAATAGCAAGCAAATCCACACAGCTCCAGAAGCAATCTGGCCACTCAGTTCTCTGGTGGAATCAAGAGATCCAAAACAAGGTTAAAGAGGAAAGAAGAGTAAGAAGAAAAGTACATAAAAGGCAAGCAAGTCAAGAGGAACTTGAGCAAGCAACTAAGCTCAAGAAAAAGGCAGTCAGAGATGGAAAACAGAACACTTTCAGACACCAAATCCATGAGCTGGCCAGCTCTTCAAAGTTCTGGAAGCTTGCAAAGTGGGGAAAGTCCAAAGCCAACAAGACTCCTGATCTTCCTCTGGTTCCTGACCTGGAAACACAAGAAGGAATAGCCAAAACCTTTGAGGAAAAGACTAAAGCCTTCTCACAACAGTTCTTTCCAAAAGCTCTAGTTCCAGAACCAGGCTCAGAAAGCTCCCAGACTATCTCTGAGATACAGCTCTCCCAGGAGGTAACATGTGAAGAAGTGGAGCAAATTCTGGCCAAGAAGAAACCTTTCACAGCAGGAGGGAGAGATAAGCTGCCAAATGGATTTCTGAGAGCTCTGGGGCCTAGGTTCTGCCAAGCTCTAGCTATTCTGACTTCAACATGCTGGAAACTGGAGTACTTCCCTGAAAGATTTAAGAGTGCAAAAACAGTCTGCTTGAGGAAACCTGGCAAGGGAACCTACAATCAAGCTAAAGCCTGGCGCCCTATAGCTCTGCTAAACACAACAGGCAAGCTGATGGAAGCTATTGCTGCAGCCAGAC
Organism: Lichina pygmaea; assembly: GCA_963422465.1. Classification (NCBI taxonomy): domain Eukaryota; kingdom Fungi; phylum Ascomycota; class Lichinomycetes; order Lichinales; family Lichinaceae; genus Lichina; species Lichina pygmaea. The sequence continues at coordinate 281,831 of OY730173.1, forward strand.
TAAGCAAGATAGCAGAAGAAGCTGGACTATTGCCAGATATCCAGATGGGCTTTAGGAAAGGAAGATCCACAGAAGCAGCACTTTTCCTTCTAACCTCCCAAGTGGAAAAAGTCTGGAAGGAAGGCATGGTTGCATCCCTACTCTCACTGGATATCTCAGGAGCCTATGACAGAGTTCTCCCCAAGATACTACAGCAAATTCTGAAAAGAAAAGGAATACCTGCCTGGCTAGCTTCCTGGATCTACTCCTTCTGTGATAAGCGCTCTACCACTCTTGTCTTTGATGATTCTGAGTCTTATTCTATTCCTATTCATTGTGGAGTTCCTCAAGGTTCTCCATTATCCCCTATTCTTTTTCTATTCTACATTTCTGAATTGCATGAGACTGTGCATACTCCCTCTTCTGGTGTATCTGCCCTGGGGTTTGCAGATGATACAAATCTGCTTGCTTTTGGTCACTCCTTGAAAAGTAATCTTCTGAAGTTAAAGAACACACACCACAAATGTCTATCCTGGGCTGCAAGACATGGAATAGTCTTCTCACCTGAGAAATATGAAATACTTCATTTTTCCAGAAGAAGATCAGACAATCTTCAGCTCAAGCTCAGACTGGGGAATGTGATTCTCAAACCAAAAGAAGAAGTGCGAGTACTTGGAGTGTACCTAGATGCAAAGCTCCACTGGCACAAACACCAGAGGATTATTCTTCAAAAAGCACAGAAAGCACTGTCTTCTCTTTCTAGAACTTCCTATTCTACTTGGGGCTTTCCAGTTCACACATCACGTCTGGTGTACACTGCTATACTGAGATCTCTACTGAGCTATGCAGTGGGGATCTGGTTTAACCCTCTAAGAAAATCCTCCAATATCTCTTCTCTTGTTTCATTTCAAAACAGATGCCTAAGACTTATTGGGGGTGCCTTCAAAGCCACTCCTTCTTTTCTATTAGAGAGTGAGCTTTTTCTTCTACCTCTAGACCTATACTTTAAATTTCGCACTGCCTGTTTTCTTTCTTCTATTCAAAACTCCCCTCTCAAATACTTTCTTGACAGTATCTTTTCCACTATTTCCAGCTATGCCTCTCTCTTGAAGAGACCTTTAAAGGAATCCTCAACTATCTCTCCTAAGTGGAAATTCACTTGGTTAAGTCAAATAACTACTAACCAGGCTAGTTCAAAGAAAGAACTACAAAAGCTCTTTACTAAAGAGTGGGAAGACCAATGGGAAGAGAAGAAAAGAAGAAGCTATCCAGGCTGGCAGACTTTCTGTCAAAAGCCACACAAAAACAATCTGAAGCTCTACAAAGAGTTACAGAAAGCTGAGGCAAGTCTGCTACTGCAAATCAGGACTGGAAGAATTGGTCTGGTAAGTTTTCTTTTCAGAGCTGGAGCTCCTGACTTCCCTACCCCACTATGTGTGTGTGGCCAAGCAGAAGAAACTGCAAAACATATCACCTCTTCATGCTCTCTTTATTCAAGACAAAGACAACAAGTCTCTTTTAATCCCCAAGACTTCACCACTATTATTTCAAACCCAGAGCTACTACAGAAGTTCTTGTACTGGTTTATGTCTTTGAAAAGACTAAACCAGTTTAATCTAGCTTTCAAACTCCACTATTCCCAATCCAATACCTAGATTCTCTTCTCTTACCAGAAACTTCAAGATTCCTTTTGTTACATTCCCTAGTCACACCCTGCCTTCAGTTTTTATCCCTTCAAAGGTTTTCTGAAGGAGTTCACTATTAGCTAGAAGATCTGCATGGCTGTAAAGCTACTACCAGTGTAAGAATGAAATAAAAAAAAATAAAAATAAAAATGCATATGCACAAACAAGTGAGCAAAGTGAGCAGAGCTCACCCAGCTCACCACAGCGTGCATGAAAAGTGAGCAAAGTGAGCAGAGCTCACCCAGCTCACTGCAGCGTGCATGAACAAGTGAGCAAAGTGAGCAGAGCTCACCCAGCTTGCCGCAGCGTGCATGAACAAGTGAGCAAAGTGAGCAGAACTCACCCAGCTCACCACAGTGTGCATGAACTGTGAGCAAAGTGAGCAGAGCTCACCGATCTCACCGAGTGAGCAAAGTGAGCAGAGCTCACTGTGCTCACGAACTGAGCACTATATAGTCTGGTGATAGTTCCCTTATGGAACAATCATCTTCAACTCATGTTGTGATCCAGACAACTAGATCTACTTCAATACAATCCTTTTGTATGAAGCCATTGATCAGGTGTCACCACCACCATGTTCCACCAAACCCCTTCGCACTCTTGACACTCCTCTCCTGCGAGAACCAACCCACCTTCCACCTCTCACCCTAATCCTATACTTGGATAGGACAGTACAGTACAGACCGCAACATCTGAAGCTTCCACACACTCTCAAGATCTACTCTGTCTTTCATGTTTCCCTTCTACGTCTGACACCTGCTAATCCTATCCCTGGCCAATCAAACAAACACCCTGGCTCTGTCATTGGTCAAGACACAGATGAAGAGTTCCAGGTTGAAGAAATCCTTGACTCCAAGCCAGCAACATCTTGACAGAAGTTCAAGTACCTGGTCAAATAGTCTGGATAGCCAATTGAAGATGCCACTGAAGAGTCTATTGAGCATCTTGACAATACCAAAAACACCATCTACAACTTCTATAAGAAATACCCAAGGAAACCACAGCCACAGAACTACGCCCACAAGTGGCCTGAGGCTCACAGGAGTTCACCATGTGAAGGAGAGGGGTAATGTCACAGTTCTGGCCCAGTTGCATATCTGGCACAAGTCACACACCTTGCCGGGAAGTTCTATCTGCACACACCTTGCTGGGAAGTTCTATCTGCACACACCTTGCCAGGAAGTTCCATCTGCACTGTTGCCTGTTTGCTCTGCTGTTGCCTGATCCCCTGCCTATAAGAACTTCTCCTGCTCCCCCAGCTTCTTCTCTTCTTTTCTTTTTTTCTTCCTTCCTTGTCTTTTGTCTTGTACATCAATCCAAGTCTCAAGTCTCAAGCCAAGTCAGGTCAAGGTTACCAAATCAGTTAGACTCAAGTTCTGCTCTGCCATTGCCTTGTCACAAGAATCACATTCCCCAGTCTGAGCTTAAGCTGAAGATTGTCTGATCTTCTTCTGGAAAAATAAAGTATTTCATATTTCTCAGGAGAGAAGACTATTCCATGTCTTGCAGCCCATGATAGACATTTGAGGTGTGTGTTCTTTAACTTCAGAAGGTTGCTTTTTAGAGAGTGTCCAAATGCAAGCAGATTTGTATTATCTGCAAATCCCAGAGCAGAAACACTAGTGGAAGGAGAGTGTACAGTTTCATGAAGTTCAGAAATATAAAATAGAAACAGAATAGAAGATAAAGGGGAACCTTGAGGAACTCCACAGTGAATAGGAATAGCAGAAGACTCAGAGTTATCAAACACAAGAGTGGTAGAACAACTGGTGCAGAAAAAGAGAATCCAGGAAGATAGCCAGAGAGGAATTCCTTTTCTCTCTAGGATTTGTTGGAGGATCTTAGGTAGAACTCTGTCATAGGCTCCTGAGATATCCAGAGAAAGTAGAGATGCAACCATGCCTTCCTTCCAGACTTTTTCCACTTGGGAAGTTAGTAGGAAGAGTGCTGATTCAGTTGATCTTTCTTTCCTGAAGCCCATCTGGATTTCTGGCAAAAGTCTAGCTTCTTCTGCTACCTTGCTTAGTCTGGTTGCTGTAATAGCTTCCATCAGCTTGCCAGTTGTGTTTAGCAAAGCTATAGGGCACCAGGCTTTAGCTTGGTTATAGTATCCTTTACCAGCTTTTCTTAGACAGACTGTCTTTGCATTCTTGAACCTCTCTGGAAAGTATTCCAGTCTCCAGTATGTTGATGTGAGAACAGCCATAGCTTGGCAGAACTTGGAACCCAGAGCTTTCAGAAATCTATTTGGCAGCTGATCTTTTCCCCCTGCTGTGAAAGGTTTCTTTTTGTTCAGGATTTGTTCCACTTCTTCAGCAGTAACTTCCTGAGAAAGCTGGATCTCTGGAGTACTCTGGGAGCTCTCTGTACTTGGTTCTGGAACAAGTGCCTTGGGGAAGAACTGGGCTGAGAATACTTTTGTCTTCTCCTCAAAGATTTTAGCTAGTCCTTCTTGAGTTTCCAAGTCTGGGACCAGGGGAAGATCAGGAGTCCTGTTGGCTTTTGTTTTTCCCCACTTTGCAAGCTTCCAGAATTTTGAAGAACTGGCTAGCTCATGGACTTGTTGTCTGAAGGTGGTCTGCTTTCCCTCTCTGACTGCTTTTTTCTTGTTCTTAGTTGCTTGCTCAAGGTCTTCTTGGGATGCCTGTCCTCTGAGAACTTGTCTTCTTACTCTTCTTTCCTCTCTAACCTTATTTTGGATGTCTTGGTTCCACCAGAGAACTGAGTAACCATATTACTTCTGGAGCTGTGTACATTTGCTTGCCACTTCTTGGAGAAAGTTGTCCAGGTACTCCAAGTACTTATCCACTTCATCTTTGTCTTGAAAGTGGGAAGGTAGCTGTAGCTTCTCACACTCTACTCTTGCAAGGTTTGAGTCCAGTGTCTTCCAGTTCCTTTCTGGCTTCCAGGTTTTCCTTGGCCACAGTCGTACTATGCCAGAACATAGTGTAGAGTTGGCACCCTCCCACAGGGTCTCTACCACACTTTCCCACAGTCCTGAGGTTTCTTGCACTCCGCTGTACGTGCTCACCTCTGGGATCCTGCTTCGGAGTGCTGGGTCACCAGCCCAGAGCCCACACTCCAACTGTAGTTTGCTCCCTGAGCTTGTTGTTTGCAGCCTAAGCCTGCACTCTGTACGAACCAGCATGCACATCTGTCCTCTCAGGCTATATAGACAGTCTTGTAGTAGGCCCAGGCCCTACCTCTGTCACTGCCATTATATGCCACACCTCGCAGTTGTTAACTGTTTTGGGTTACCTTCGCAGATCTCTTGTACAAAGGCTGACCATGCATCGCAGGCCTTACAGACTCTGCAGGCTGTGCCAGCATCTGCAGGGCCACCTTTCCAGCCCACTAACCAAGTAGGGAGGAGTTCTCCTTGGTCCACTGTCGCCTGTGGGGCCCTGGTTACACCTGTTGGCCCACTGGATAACCTAGTCCCCTGGCTCCAGATTGTGGATTGTACAAAGAGACTTCATGGCAAGGCCTTAGGCAAAACTATCAAGCCAGCACTTTGGCTATCACACAGCCCTTAGGCACTGGAGTGGTGATGTCTTCTTGTACGACCACTCTCCTTCTTTAACAGGTGGTCTGTGTTTGATTAACAACACCACAGTGCCAAGGCCACTCCCCCCCTAGCAGATCCTCACACGTTAACTGGAGACTCTGCTAGGAGAGTGATGTGACAAGAACTTCTCTCGACTACTCCAGAGGTGCCCTATCAGATGCCTAGACTTCACATCCACCAGCTGTGGGGCTGGCTTCAGGCTGTAGCGTACACGGTAGTCGTCTGTCAGGTGGTTTTCATCTCCCAACCTTGGTCGCAGTTCTCTGTTCTGCTGTAGCCGTTTCACAGAGGTGTCCAGGGTGTCTGCGTGACACCTCCAGTGGCCCATCACTCCGCAACACCAGCAGCTTGACTGGTGACTTGATTAGCTCTCAGTGCAGCAACTACGAGCAGTCTGGGAAGCCACCCACCATCGACTGCCCCGAGGTTCCCAGCCTGCACTACGTGGAGGTTTGAGTTGTTGCAGGCCACATAGAGACTATTCAGGGAAGAAGTTAAGTGTTGCAGTCTGTACTGTACTGTTCTACCCAAGTGTAGGATTAGGGTGAGATGTGGAAGGCAGGTTGGTTCTCACAGAAGAGAAGTGTCAAGAAGTGTGAAAGAGTTTGGTGGAATATAGTGGTGATAACACCTGATCAGTGGCTTTGTACAAGACTGTAGTTTGTATTGAAGTATATCTAGTTGTCTGGATCACAACATGAGTTGAAGACAATCATTCTATAGGGAAACTATCACCTGACTATAGTCTGTGACAACTCAAACCTCCATGTGGTGCAGGCTGGGAACCTCAGGGCAGTGATGGCAGACAGTCTCCCAAGCTGCTTGTAGTCACTGCACCAAGAGCTAATTGAGTCACCAGTCAAGCTGCTGGTGCCTGTGGAGTGATGAGCCACTGGAGGTGTCATGCAGGCACCCTGGACACCTCTGTGAAGTGACATCAGCAGAACAGAGAACTTCAACCAAACTGGTTATGAAAACCACCTGACAGATGTCTACTGTGTACACTACAGCCTGAAGCCAGTCTTGCAACTGGTGGATGTGAAGTCTAGACACCTGACAGAGCACCTCTGGAGTAGATGAGAGAAGTTCCTATCACACACCCTCTTTCTAGCAGAGTCTCCAGCAGCTGATGCATCAAGAATCTTGTTCTAGGAGAGGAGTGATGTCTGTACCACAGTGTTGTTAATTGAACAGGGACTACATGTTAAAGAAGGTGAGCAGGTGGCATGAAAAGTTTCCACCACTCCAGTACCTAAGAGCTGTGTGATAGTCAAAGTGCTGGCTTGATGGTTTTGCCTAAGGTCTTGCTATAGATTCTCTTCAGGCCACCTACAGACTGGGGCCAGAGCACTGGATCTCCAGTGGGCCACTATGTACAACTAGAGCCTCACAGGTGACAGTGGGCAGACAGAGACTTCTCCCTACTTGGTTAGTGGGCTGGAAAGGCAGTCCTGCAGGTGCTGGCATAGCCTGCAGGGTCTGTAGAGTCTGCAAGGCATGGTCAGCCTCTGTACAAGAGATCTACAGAGGTAACATGAAACAGCAAGAGCTGCAGAGTGTGGCATATAATAGCAGTGATAGCAGTAGAGTCTGGGCCTACTACAAGACTGTCTATATAGCCTGAGAGGACAGAAGCACATGCCAGTCTGTACAGAGTGCAGGCTCAGACTGCAAATAACAAGCTCAAGAAGCAAACTGCAGTTGGAGTGTGGGCTCCAGGCTGGCACTCTGAAGCAGGACCTAGGGGTGAGTGTACACAGTGGAGTGCAAAAAGTCTCAGGACTGTGGGGAAGTGTGGCAGAGACTGCAAAAGATAGCGACTCTGCGCTATGTCTTGGCATAGCTCAACTGTGGCCCAGGTTCTGCCAAGCTCTAGCCACTCTGACCTCAACATACTGGAAACTGGAGTACTTTCCAGAAAAGTTCAAGAGTGCAAAAACAGTCTGCTTAAGGAAACCTGGCAAAAGAACCTACAATCAAGCTAAAGTCTGGTGCTCTATAGCTCTGCTGAACACAACAGGTAAACTGATGGAAGCTATTACTGCAGCCAGACTAAGCAAAGTAGTAGAAGAAGCTAGTCTATTGCCAGAAATCCAGATAGGCTTTAGGAAAGGAAGATCAACAGAGTCAGCACTTTTCCTCCTGACCTCCCAAGTGGAGAAAGTCTGGAAGGAAGGCATAGTTGCATCTCTTCTCTCTCTGGATATCTCAGGAGCCTATGACAGAGTTCTACCTGAGATTCTACAGCAAATTCTAGAAAGAAAAAGTATCTCTTTCTGGCTAACTTCTTGGATCTACAGTTTCTGCACCAAGTGCTCTACCACTCTTGTTTTTGATGACTCTGAGTCTTTCCCTATTTCTATTCACTGTGGAGTTTCCCAAGGTTCTTCTCTATCCTCTATTCTTTTTCTATTTTATATTTCTGAACTGCATGAAACAGTGCATACTTCCTCTTCTGGTGTTTCTGCTCTGGGATTTGCAGATAATACAAATCTGCTTGCTTTTGGTCACTCTCTGAAAAGCAACCTTCTGAAGTTGAAGAACACACATCTTAAATATCTGTCCTGGGCTGCAAGACATGGAATAGTCTTCTCTCCTGAGAAATATAAAATACTTCATTTTTCCAGAAGAAGATCAGACAATCTTCAGCTTCAGCTAAGACTAGGGAATGTGGTTCTAAGACTAAAAGAAGAAGTGTGAGTACTAGGAGTGTATCTGGATGCAAAGCTCCACTGGCATAAACACCAGAGGATTATTCTTCAAAAAGCACAGAAAGCACTCTTCTCTCTCTCTAGAACTTCCTACTCAACTTGGGGCTTCCCAGTTCTCACATCACATCTTGTGTACATTACTATACTCAGATCTCTTCTGAGCTATGCAGTGGGGATCTGGTTCAACCCTCTAAGAAAATCTTCTAATATCTCTTCTCTTGTTTTATTTCAAAACAGATGTCTAAGACTTATTGGAGGTGCTTTCAAAGCCACTCCCTCTTTTCTATTAGAGAGTGAGCTTTTTCTTTTACCTCTAGATCTTTATTTCAAATTCTGCACAGCCTGTTTTCTCTCTTCCATCCAAACCTTCTCTCTGAAAACTCTTCTTGACAGTACCTTTTCTACTATTTCTTCCTATACTTCTTCACTGAGGAAACCTTTAAAGAAATCATCAACTATCTCTTCAAATTGGAAATTCACTTGGTTAAGTCAAATAACCACTAACCAGGCTAGTTCAAAGAAAGAACTACAAAAGCTTTTTACTAAAGAGTGGGAAAACCAATAGGAAGAGAAGAAAAGAAGAAGCTACCCAGGTTGGCAGACTTTCTGCCCAAAGCCAGACAAAGATAATCTGGAGCTCTACAAAAAGCTACAGAAAGCTGAGGCAAGTCTACTACTACAAATCAGAACTGGGAGAATTAGTCTGGCAAGTTTTCTATTCAGAGCTGGAGTTTCTGATTTTGCTACCTTTTTATGTATGTGTGGCCAAGTAGAGGAAACTGCAAAACACATCACTTCTTTATATTCTCTCTATTCAAGACAAAGACAACAAGCTTCTTTTAATCTCCAAGACTTCACCACTATTATTTCAAACCCAGAGCTTCAATAGAAGTTTCTGTACTAGTTTATGTTTTTGAAAAAACTAAACTAGTTTAACCTGGCTTTCAAACTCTACTATTCCCAATCTAATACCTAGATCTTTTTTCTCCTACCAGACACTTCAAGATTTCTTTTGTTACATCTTCTAGTCACACCCTGCCTTCAGTTTTTATTTCTTTAAAGGTTTTCTGAAGAAGTTCACTACTAGCTAGAAGATCTGCATGGCTGTAAAGCTACTATCAGTGTAAGAATCAAATAAAAAATAAAATAAATAAAAATCACCTGACTATATAGTGCGCAGTTTTTGAGCTTGTCAAGCTGTGCTTGAAAATCTTGATGTATATACTGTGTCAGGCTTGTCAAGCTGTGCTCAAAATTCTTGATGTTCTTTTATTTTATTTTATTTTATTTTATTTTATTTTATTCTTACACTGATTTAGCTGTAGAGCCATGCAGAACTTCTAGGTACATGTTTGTTTCTCCAGAAAACCTTTGGAGGAATAAAACCTGGAGCTTGGGAGAGACTAGGGAAAATGTTGTGGAATATGCAGTAGCTAAGGAAATTTGTACATGTAGCTATTTGTTAAAACAAACAGTTGACTTGGTAGAGCTTAGAAAGAGAGTTGGTGGGCTAGGTTGAACTGGAAAATTCTTGATGTATAAACATGCTGTGTTGAGCTTGTCAAGCTGTGCTCAAAAGTCTTGATGTATATGCATACTGTGTCAAGCTGGTCAAGCTGGGCTTGCCATACTCAATGTATATATACACTATGTCAAGCAACCTCTGGTCAGTCTTGACAGTCATGTGACTTCTTCCTATATCATGCTGCTTTGGTACTTCCACTCAGTATCCTGTCTGTTACTCTCTGTGAGTATATAAAGACTGTGTTCCTTCTGGGTTATAACACTATCACACCGCATCCCTACTCTCACTGGATATCTCAGGAGTCTATGACAGAGTTCTCCCCAAGATACTACAGCAAATTCTGAAAAGAAAAGGAATACCTGCCTGGCTAGCTTTCTGGATCTACTCCTTCTGTGATAAGCGCTCTACCACTCTTGTCTTTGATGATTCTGAGTCTTGTTCAATTCCTATTCATTGTGGAGTTCCTCAAGGTTCTCCATTATCCTCTATTCTTTTTCTATTCTACATTTCTGAATTGCATGAGACTGTGCATACTCCCTCTTCTGGTGTATCTGCCCTGGGGTTTGCAGATGATACAAATCTGCTTGCTTTTAGTCACTCCTTGAAAAGTAACCTTCTGAAGTTAAAGAACACACACCTCAAATGTCTATCATGGGCTGCAAGACATGGAATAGTCTTCTCTTCTGAGAAATATGAAATACTTTATTTTTCCAGAAGAAGATCAGACAATCTTCAGCTCAAGCTCAGACTGGGGAATGTGATTCTCAAACCAAAAGAAGAAGTGCGAGTACTTGGAGTGTACCTAGATGCAAAGCTCCACTGGCACAAACACCAGAGGATTATTCTTCAAAAAGCACAGAAAGCACTCTCTTCTCTTTCTAGAACTTCCTATTCTACTTGGGGCTTTCCAGTTCACACATCATGTCTGGTGTACACTGCTATACTGAGATCTCTACTGAGCTATGCAGTGGGGATCTGGTTTAACCCTCTAAGAAAATCCTCCAATATCTCTTCTCTTGTTTCATTTCAAAACAGATGCCTAAGACTTATTGGGGGTGCCTTCAAAGCCACTCCTTTTTTTCTATTAGAGAGTGAGCTTTTTCTTCTACCTCTAGACCTATACTTTAAATTTCGCACTGCCTGTTTTCTTTCTTCTATTCAAAACTCCCCTCTCAAATACTTTCTTGACAGTATCTTTTCCACTATTTCCAGCTATGCCTCTCTCTTGAAGAAATCTTTAAAGGAATCCTCAACTATCTCTCCTAAGTGGAAATTCACTTGGTTAAGTCAAATAACTACTAACCAGGCTAGTTCAAAGAAAGAACTACAAAAGCTCTTTACTAAAGAGTGGGAAGACTAATGGGAAGAGAAGAAAAGAAGAAGCTATCCAGGCTGGCAGACTTTCTGTCAAAAGCCACACAAAAACAATCTGAAGCTCTACAAAGAGTTACAGAAAGCTGAGGCAAGTCTGCTACTGCAAATCAGGACTGGAAGAATTGGTCTGGTAAGTTTTCTTTTCAGAGCTGGAGCTCCTGACTTCCCTACCCCACTATGTGTGTGTGGCCAAGCAGAAGAAACTGCAAAACATATCACCTCTTCATGCTCTCTTTATTCAAGACAAAGACAACAAGTCTCTTTTAATCCCCAAGACTTCACCACTATTATTTCAAACCCAGAGCTACTACAGAAGTTCTTGTACTGGTTTATGTCTTTGAAAAGACTAAACCAGTTTAATCTAGCTTTCAAACCCCACTATTCCCAATCTAATACCTAGATTCTCTTCTCTTACCAGAAACTTCAAGATTCCTTTTGTTACATTCCCTAGTCACACCCTGCCTTCAGTTTTTATCTCTTCAAAGGTTTTCTGAAGAAGTTCACTATTAGCTAGAAGATCTGCATGGCTGTAAAGCTACCACCAGTGTAAGAATCAAATAAAATAAAATAAAAAAAAACACTATCACACCAGCTATCTCAGGAAATCTCCAAAGAAGATATTCACAATATTCTGAAAAAGAAAAAATCTTTTACAGCTTCTGGGAAAGACACTCTACCCAATGGATTTCTAAAGGTATTAGGAGACTCTTTCAATGAAAAGATAGCCAAAGTTCTGGAAGCCTGCTGGAAGCTAGAATATTTCCCTGACAGATTTTTTTATTTTATTTTATTCTTACTCTGATTTGGCTGGTGAGCCATGCAGAACTTCTAGATACATACTTTTTTTTCCAGAAAACCTTTGAAGGAATAAAAACTGAGACTTGGGTAAGACTAGGGAATTATCTGGAAGAATATGCAGTGTCTGGAGAAAATAAAATCACAGAGATGATAGGTTTTCTGGTAAGAGTTGGTGTGCTAAGTTAAACTGGTCTAGTCTTTTCAAAGACATAAACCAGAGAAGAAATTCTTTAAGCACTTTAGGCTTTTGAAGTAAAGTAGAGAAATTGTAGGAAAGAAAAGTGGCTTGCTGTCTTTGAGTAAGAAACTTGTTACAAGAGAAAGTGATATATTGAGCAGTCTCTTCTCCAAAACCACAGGAACATAGAGGGGATTGGAAGTCTGGAACATTTGCTCTGAAAAGAAAGCTGGCTAGTCCTATCCTTGCTGATAGAATCTGCAAGTTAAGACTAGCTTCAGCTTTTCTCAAGTCTTTGAAAACTTTGAGATTTTTCTGTTGGGGTAGTCTGCAAAATAGCTCCCAGACTGGAGAACACTTCTGTCTGTTTGCCTGCCATCTGGCTTCCCACTCTTTCTGAAACACTTCTTGAAATTGTTTCTTAGAGTAATCTTGGTTAGTGGTTAGTTCTTCTAGCCATCTTGCTTTCCAGTTAGGTGTGACAGTAGACAGAGACTTTGGAGGTGTTCTCAGAGTAGAAACAAAAACAGTGATCTGGGAAAAGAGCTTATAGAGAAGTGAGAAGAGAGGATTAGAAGAAGTATTAGAAAAATAGAAAGATTGTAGGAAAGTTGCTGTTCTGAATTTGAAATAAAGATCAAGAGATGGTAGGAATAGTTCTCCTTCAATAAGAAATGTAGGAGTAGCTTTGAAGACACCTCCTATAGTTTTTAGACACTTAGTCTGGAAAAGATTTAGAGAAGAAATATTAGAAGATTTTTTGTGGGGATAGAACCAGACTCCTACTGCATAGCTGAGAAGTGATCTCAGTATTGCAGTGTAGACAAGTCTAGCAGAGAGAACAGGTAGACCCCATGTAGAAAAAGTAGTTCTGGAAAGTGCTGAGAAAAACTTGGAAGCTTTCTGTAACATGATTTTCTGGTGTTTTTTCCAGAGAAGCTTGGAATCATAGTGTAGTCCCAGAATACACACTTCTTTCTTAGACTGTAGTACCACTTCTCCAAGTCTTAGACTGAGCTGAAGATTATCTGTTCTTCTTCTAGAAAAATGGAGAAGTTCATACTTTTCAGGTGTAAACTTCATTCCATGTTTTCTTGCCCAGTCTAAACACTTGGAGTGAGTAGACTTTAGCTTCAGGAGATTGCTTTTAAGAGAAGGGGAAAATGCCAGAAGGTTTGTATCATCTGCAAAGCCCAGAGCTGATACACCTTTCTCTGGTGTATGAACAATATTATGAAGATCTGAAATATAGAAAAGAAATAAAATAGGAGAGAGAGGTGAACCTTGAGAGACTCCACAGTGTACTGGAAACAAAGAAGACTCTGAATCATCAAAAACAAGAGAGGTTTTTCTTTGGGTAGTGAAAGAAAAGATCCAGTTAACAAACCAGCTGGGGATTCCTTTTCTCTCCAGGATTTTCTTGAGAATTTCTGGCAGAACTCTATCATAAGCTCCTGAGATATCCAGAGAAAGAAGACTCGCTACCATTCCTTCCTTCCAGACTTTTTCAACTTGGGAAGTGAGTAGAAATAGTGCAGACTCAGTTGATCTTCCTTTTCTGAAGCCCATCTGGATTTCTAGTAGCAGGTGTTCTTTCTCAGCCAGTTCACTTAGCTTTGTGGCTGCCAGAACTTCCATCAGCTTCCCAATTGTGTTGAGAAGTGCTATTGGCCTCCAAGCTTTGGTATAGCAATAGGATCCTTTGCTAGACTTTCTCAAGTATATTGGTCTGGCTGCTTTGTATCTGTCAGGGAAATGTTCTAGCTTCCAGCAGGCTTCCAGAACTTTGGCTATCTTTTCATTGAAAGAGTCTCCTAATACCTTTAGAAATCCATTGGGTAGAGTGTCTTTCCCAGGAGCTGTAAAAGGTTTTTTCTTTTTCAGAATATTGTGAATATCTTCTTTGGAGATTTCCTGAGATAGCTGGTGTTGTTGGTGGTTGGCTGGCTGGTCCTGGGATTCTGGTACTGGCTGGAGAGGTAGAGGGAAGAACTGGGTTTTGAATACTTCTACCTTTTCTGTGAAAGTTCTGGCAGTTTCTCCATCTTGCTTTGTGAGCTCTGGAACAATTGGAAGTTCTGGTAGTTTGCCAGCTTTTTCTTTACCCCACTTGGCTATTTTCCAGTGCTTTTGTGTTTCAGCCAGGTTCTGGAGTTGTTCTCTGAATATCTTTCTTTTAGTATTCTTGATCAGGTGTTTCTTTTCCTTTATTACCTTTTCAAGTTTGTAGACTGGTTCTTGGTTTTGGAAGACTTTTCTTCTTAGTTTTCTTTCCTCTTTAATTTTCTTTTTAATCTTTTGGTTCCACCAGGGAACAGTGTACTTTGAGTCTCTCAGAGGTCTTGTTGTCTTGTCAGCCAGTTCTTGAAGAGCTTTGTCCAGGTTCTCCAGATAGTTGTCCACTTCCTCTCTGTTAAGTAGTGGTGGAATAGGAGGAAGATTCTTAGCTTCTTTCTTGACTTGGTCCAGATCTAGTGTTCTCCAGTTTCTTTGGTGGGTTCTGGCTTTCTTTGGTGTTTCCAGACTTAGGATTGTCTGAACTGGTCTTTGGTCTGAACCTGTGTGGAAGTCTAGGTTAATCTGGGAAGAAATAAAGGAATTAAGAAGTGATATAGAAATAAAAGATAAGTCAATAGCAGAGGAGGGAGGCTCTGCCAGTGTTCTTGCTCTTGTTGGTGTGAAAGGTGCTATTGCCAGCTCTAGTCCTTGATCATCTGTGAGTTCTTTGAACTTAGTAGCTAGTTCAGAGTAGAGTTGGGAGGATTTTGACCAGGATGGGTGGTGGAGGTTTGAGTCAGTCAGAAGAATATGTTCTTCTTCTTTCTCTAGTGCCTGGGCCAGTACATCCAGTAGAGCTTCTGCTGATACTCTGTAGTTTTCCTGGTTTGTAGGTGTGAAGTACAGGTTATGTACTGTTACAATCTCTGGGATGGGAGCCACTTATTTATAAGCAGTCAGGCCACAGGCCAGGCAAGAGGACACTATGGAAACATCAAGTGACCAAACCAACAAAGGGTTACATGACTGTTGAGACAAACACAGGTGGCTTGACGCAGCATGCATGAAGCATCAAGACAATCTCACCAGTCTTGATGTAGAGTGCAGGAAGTATTGAGACAATCTCACCTGTCTTGACACAGCATGCATGACATGTCAAGACAATCTCACCAGTCTTGATGTAGGGTGCATAACATAGTGGGACTGTCAAGACAATCTCACCAGTCTTGATGTTGAGACTGTTGAGACAATCTTGATTGTCTTGACAGACCAGTACTATATAGTCTGGTGATAGTTCCCCTATAGAACAATCATCTTCAACTTATATTGTGATCCAGACAACTAGATCTACTTCAATACAACACTCTTTTGTACAAAGCCATTGATCAGGTGTCACCACCACCATGTTCCACCAAACTCCTTCGCACTCCTTGACACTCCTCTCCTGTGAGAACCAACCTGCCTTCCACATCTCACCCTTACTCCTATACTCAGTTAGGACAGCACAGTACAGACTGCAACACTTTGAAGACCCCCAAGGATAAGTACCTCAGGAGTAACCAACCCCAACTTCCCAGATGGAAAGATTAGTGTTCCCAAGCCAGACCTGTTCTACAGTGAAAGGAACAAGGTTGATGACTGGCTTATGCAACTTCAAGTCTACTTTCAATTCCAACCAGAAACAAGGCTGCCTAAAGAAAAGTGGCCACTCTTTACAACCACTTACATGAGAGGCAATACCCACTGAGGGATTAAGCCTTACGTCAACAAACACCTCTCAGGAAACAGAGATAATGACAGCACATCAGAATGGATAACAAAATAGACATGATTCAAGGACAAGATCAAAAGGATCCTTGGACTATCTAACAAAGACAAAGTGGCTATACGAATGATCTGGCACATCAAGCAACAACACTCAGCCGCAGAGTATACCACACAGTTCAAACAATACTCAGTACTGACTGACTGGGATAACAACACCCTGATGGTCATATACTGACGTGGACTCAAGGAAAACATGAAGGATGAAATCACCTTTGACAGACAAGTGGTTGACACACTGGACAAGCTTATCACACAAGCAATCAACATTGACAACAAGTTATTCAAGTGAGTGATAGAGAAGTGCCACGACAGAGGATACAGCCACCCCACATGGCATGTGAGTAACCACTACAAGCTGCCTAACAAGACACCACCACATGATCTATATAGCTACACACCCATGGAACTGGATGCAGTCCACCACAGGGGAAGGTTCACAAAGGGAAGAAACAATAAAAAGAGGAAAGCACTGAAGTGCTATGCCTGTGGCAAGCTAGGCCACATGGTGAAAGACTGTCATTCAAAGAACAAGGTGCACTGACAGCAACTTAATACACTTGACAGAGACTGGAACATCATCAAGCCAGAGGACCCACCAGAAGAGGCCCAGCTATCCCTTGAACAATAGGATAATTATGATCAAACACTTGAAGCAGCCCACCAACTGGCAATATCAGGAGGCAAGAACCTACCAGAACAGACAGGTCAGGACAAGAGACAGGAGCTCTTAACCACCTCTGATAGGGACCAAGATGAACCTGTGTCTATCAAAGAAGAAATACCACAAGGAAGCTATGCTTACAGCATGGACCCACAAAACTTGCAGTATGGTGAACTACAGTGGAGGTTCTGCACGAAACACTACTGCACCTACCACAAACAACTACAAAGGTACAGAGAACATTCACCCTACCACACCACCTGCCACAAGTATTAGGTCAATTGCAAGAAGGATATGTGTGAGATCCACCTTTGGGACAAACACAAACACACTGTATTCCCCGGGCACACACATGATTGGTACAAACACCTCATGTTCCTACAGCAAGGCAACAACAACAACTACTACATCAACAATTGGCAGTACTGCCTCAAACCCGGATGTGACAAGCATCAGCAAGACAAATTCATGAACAGATTCCTCAGAACTGATGGGAATGGCTGGACCTATTGCCCAGTCAGTGGAAAAACACTTCAATCAGGAAAAGACTGAACTCCCTTGTCAAGGGGTGACATCAGGAGCTCAACCACATGACCTCTAGCAACGCAAAGCACCTGCAATTGCCTGTGTCACTACACGCCAACATGCCAGTACAGACATATATGCTTGTTGATTCTGGAGCTAGTGGAAACTATATTTCAAGACAACTCTGCAACACCCTCAGCACTGGAAAGAAATACAAGCAGCAGCTGTACCAGCTCGCAATAGTAAATAGACAGACAGAGCTAGTCTGCCATGAGACACAGCCAATGGAAATAGTTACCGGACACTATGCTGAAAGGATCCATCTTGATATCATCAAGTTGGCCACTCAGGATATCTATTTGGGGATGCCTTGGCTAAAGAAGCACAACCCAGTTATTAACTGGAGGATAGGAGTACTCACATTTAGGAACTGCACTAACAACACAGCTCAGACCTGTTACCAGCCACAGAAGGTGTGGACAGATAAGGGAAGGAGTCCTCAGTGGAACCTCACTGACAGAAAGGACAACTCTCAAGAGAAGAGGTCTGCCTTGACAGGCACACCCTGGAACCAGGTGGTCAAACAGTCAGAGATAAAGAGAGAGGAAGTTGTTAACCCTCTGGAGATCTCTGAAGAGTACTGACCTGAGTATGATAACCTCTTTCAGGAAGAGACAACAACAGCAGTGTTGCCTAAGCACCAACCTTGGGATCATGAGATCAAGTTGCAACCAGGGACAGAGCCAGAATTTCGACTAATTTACCAGTTATCAGAGAAAGAGCTCTAAGTACTTTGCGAGTACCTGGAGGAAAACCTGAAAAAGGGTTTCATTCAAGAATCTCAGTCACCAGCAGGATACCTGATACTATTTGCACTAAAGAAAGACAGAAGTTTTTGACTTTGTGTGCATTACAGGAAACTCAACAAGATTACCATCAAAAACTGATATCTGTTGCCAAATGTGAACGAATTGTGAGACAGGATCAGCCAAGCTACAATCTTCACCAAGCTGGACTTGAAAGGAGTATACAACCTGATACACATGAAAAAGGGAGAAGAATGGAAGACAGCTTTCAGAACCTGATACAGACACTACAAGTATCTGGTTATGCTATTCAGACTCACAAACACACCAGCAACATGTCAAGCATTGATCAACAACATCATCAGAGCACACCTGGACCAAACAGCTATCACCTACCTGGACAACATTCTTGTCTACTCGAAAACACAACAGGAACATACCAAACATGTGAAGGATGTTCTACGATGTCTACAAGAGGTAGGGCTCAAGCTCAACCTGAAGAATTGTGAGTTTAACAAACTGGAAGTTGAATTCCTCAGATATATCATAGGAATCAAAGAGATCAAGATTGACTCTGAGAAAGTCAAAGTGATTTAGCAATAGCCAACACTGACATCAGTCAAGGAAGTACAAGCCTTTCTAGGATTTACCAACTTTAACTGACAGTTCATCAAGAACTACTCACAGATGGCAACA
Source organism: Lichina pygmaea (assembly GCA_963422465.1). Lineage (NCBI taxonomy): Eukaryota > Fungi > Ascomycota > Lichinomycetes > Lichinales > Lichinaceae > Lichina > Lichina pygmaea. The sequence goes on from OY730173.1 coordinate 300,162, forward strand.
CTACTGACAGAACTCACAAAGAAGGATGTGGAGTACCGGTGGACAGAGAGACAACAAAAAGTATTCCAACAGCTCAAGGACACTTGCACCAAGGAACCAGTTCTCCTCAACTTCAAGACAGGCCAGCCAATATGAATCAAAACAGACACTTCAGACCAAGCGGTGGGAGTATGTCTATGCCAACAGGCAGACAGCAAGTGGCACCCAGTTGCCTACTACTCACGCAAAATGTCACAAGCAGAACAAAACTATAATATCCATGACAAAGAGCTACTGGCAGTTGTCAACGTTCTCAAACACTGGAGAGTGTACATGGAAAGCAGTTCTGAACTCACTATTCTCACAGACCACAAGAATCTAACAACATTCACGACAACCAAGAAGCTGAACAGACAACAAGTCAGATGGGCTGAACTTCTAGGGCAACACAAGTTCAAGATCTTGTACACCCCCGGACAAGACAACAGGAGAGTAGACACACTAAGCTGACAAAAAAACCACATGGAAGATGATGAACACCAAGGAACAATCTTACAGTAGGACCAGCAAGGAAACCTGGTGCCTCAACCACAGATCAATAAGCTCACAGCAGAAGATACTGAAGAACTAATAGGGAACTACTATGATAATCCAGCACATAGTCACCCAGGAATCACCAAAACCACAGACCTTATCCAACAGGCAGGGAACAATATCATTAACCTCTGACAACATATCACAAGCTACATCAGTAAGTGTCTACTATGCCAGAAAAACAAACATGGAAGATATAAGCCATACAGAGAAGGACACCCGAACACAATACCAAGAGGCTCTTGGGAAGACATGTCAATAGACTTCATCACAAAGCTACCCAAGTCCAAAGATCCAGTCACCAGAATCACCTACAACTTAATTATGGTGATTGTGGACAGATTCACAAAATACCTAATAGCAGTACTATTCAAGGAAACCCACACAGCAGAGCAGTTGGGATACCTCCTACTGGACAGATTGGTCAGGGACCACAGAGTTCCAATCATGGTCATTACTGACAGAGACAAGCTCTTCACATCCAACTACTGGAAAACAATCAGTGCAGCCATAGGAACAAAACCCAAAATGTCTACAGCCTATCACCCATGAACTGACAGCCAGACAGAGCAAGCAAACCAAGTCCTGGAGACTTATTTATCGCATTACATCAACCAGACCCACAGCAATTAGGTACAGCTATTACCAGTGGCACAGCTGGCAATTAACCAGCACAGATCAGACTCAACAAAGGAATCACTATTCTTTGCCAATTTTGGGTGACACACAAACATCAGAATGCCAAGCAGAGCTTCACCAAACACAGAGAAAGCACTCCAACATGACAAGCTCCTATGACAAACACACACAATGATGAGGCACTACCTTCAAGAGACCTCAGAAAAGATGCAACACCAAATAGACAAAAAAATTAAAAATGGCACCTCAGCTGAAGAAGGGGGATAAAGTCTACCTTCTCACAAAAAATTAGAAAGTCAAGAAACCAAGAACAAAGAAACTGGACTATGTCAAGGTCAGACTATTTTCAGTCAAAGAAAGAACTGGACCAGTCAACATCAGACTGCAACTACTGAGAGATGCTTGGGTACACCCAAACTTTCACATCTCAATGATCAAGTTAGCTGACCAGAGCACACCCCTGCAGGAAACATTTCATTACCAACTAGAGGAAGAACAGGAATTTGAGGTTGAACATATCCTGAAGAGAAAAGGTCAGCGATACCTTGTCAAGTGGAAAAACTACCCAGACTTGGAAAATACCTGGGAACCACTCACAGTTCCAGCAGAAGCAGGACTGAACAGCTCAGCCTGCAGCACAGACATGTCAATGACTGTCGCTGACAAGTCTTCACTATCTGCCTCCATTTCAGCAACAAGGCACTGGAGCTTCTTCTTTGCTTGACCCTCAGCACCTTCCAATACCTTTCACTTCCAAGACAGACAAACTTGCACTGCAGCAAGCTGTTTGAAGAGTACGTCACATGTTGCCTCTTCAGTGGCTATATCCTCACAAAGATTATCTTGGGTCATATTCAGCAACTCCCAAGAAAGCAATACACAGGACTTCCCATGATGAGTGTATTCAGCACACTTCAACTTATTGTTGTTGTCAGACATTTGGAAACAAGGCTTGTGGTTCAAAACACAGAAGTCACACAGAGCAAGTGACACAAAGTTATGATCACAGATCTGGGCTGCCAGTTGTCTTCGGTAAGCAGAGGCATGTGATTTTGCAGACATACTCAAGAATTCATCAGGATGATGAATAAAGAAGAGGAGGATAGTGTTACAATCCCTGGGATGGGAGCCACTTATTTATAAGCAGTCAGGCTACAGGCCAGGCAAGAGGACACTATGGAAACATCAAGTGACCAAACTGACAAAAGGGTCATGTGACTGTCAAGACAAACACAGGTGGCTTGACACAGCATGCATGAAGCATCAAGGCAATCTCACCAGTCTTGATGTAGGGTGCAGGAAGCATCAAGACAATCTCACCTGTCTTGACACAGCATGCATGACATGTCAAGATAATCTCACCAGTCTTGACGCAGGGTGTATAACATGGTGGGACTGTCAAGACAATCTCACCAGTCTTGATGTCAAGACTGTCAAGACAATCTTGATTGTCTTGACAGGCCAGCACTATATAGTCTGGTGATAGTTCCCCTATGGAACAATCATCTTCAACTTATGTTGTGATCCAGACAACTAGATCTACTTCAATACAACACTCTTTTGTATGAAGCTATTGATCAGGTGTCACCACCACCACATTCCACCAAACCCCTTCGCACTCCTTGACACTCCTCTCCTGCGAGAACCAACCCACCTTCCACATCTCACCCTTAATCCTATACTCAGTTAGGATAGCACAGTACAGACCGCAACATGTACCCAGAACACTTTTGCTTGCACTCTTATCTCCAGTGATGTTAAATTCTTGCTCCAGAACACAGGGGTTATAGCTGACCTCTGTATTCTTCTGTTGATTAGAACCAGAGTTCTCCCTAACACTTGGTCTTGAAGAGGGTAGAAGGCTGAGAAGACTGTTGAGGTACTTGTTTCCTGGTATGGATTTCTCTATAGTTCTTGAAGTGCAATCAGATCCACTTTCTGGAGTCTGGGGTTAGCTAGTAGAAGATCTTGACATGTCTGGCTTTTCTGCACATTATACTGGAGAAAGTTGAGAGTTGGTGTACTCATCAAACCTCTGGGTTTTTTTTATTTTTATTTTTATTTGATTCTTACACTGGTAGTAGCTTTACAGCTATGCAGATCTTCTAGCTAATAGTGAACTCCTTCAGAAAACCTTTGAAGAGATAAAAACTGAAGGCAGGGTGTGACTAGGGAATGTAACAAAAGGAATCTTGAAGTTTCTGGTAAGAGAAGAGAATCTAGGTATTGGGTTGGGAATAGTGGAGTTTGAAAGCTAGATTAAACTGGTTTAGTCTTTTCAAAGACATAAACCAGTACAAGAACTTCTGTAGTAGCTCTGGGTTTGAAATAATAGTGGTGAAGTCTTGGGGATTAAAAGAGACTTGTTGTCTTTGTCTTGAATAAAGAGAGCATGAAGAGGTGATATGTTTTGCAGTTTCTTCTGCTTGGCCACACACACATAGTGGGGTAGGGAAGTCAGGAACTCCAGCTCTGAAAAGAAAACTTGCCAGACCAATTCTTCCAGTCCTGATTTGCAGTAGCAGACTTGCCTCAGCTTTCTGTAACTCTTTGTAGAGCTTCAGATTGTTTTTGTGTGGCTTTTGACAGAAAGTCTGCCAGCCTGGATAGCTTCTTCTTTTCTTCTCTTCCCATTGGTCTTCCCACTCTTTAGTAAAGAGCTTTTGTAGTTCTTTCTTCGAACTAGCCTGGTTAGTAGTTATTTGACTTAACCAAGTGAATTTCCACTTAGGAGAGATAGTTGAGGATTCCTTTAAAAGTTTCTTCAAGAGAGAGGTATAGCTGGAAATAGTGGAAAAGATACTGTCAAGAAAGTATTTGAGAGGGGAGTTTTGAATAGAAGAAAAAAAACAGGTAGTGTGAAATTTAAAGTAGAGGTCTAGAGGTAGAAGAAAAAGCTCACTCTCTAATAGAAAAGAAGGAGTGGCTTTGAAGGCACCCCCAATAAGTCTTAGGCATCTGTTTTGAAATGAAACAAGAGAAGAGATATTGGAGGATTTTCTTAGAGGGTTAAACCAGATCCCCACTGCATAGCTCAGTAGAGATCTCAGTATAGCAGTGTACACCAGACGTGATGTGTGAACTGGAAAGCCCCAAGTAGAATAGGAAGTTCTAGAAAGAGAAGACAGTGCTTTCTGTGCTTTTTGAAGAATAATCCTCTGGTGTTTGTGCCAGTGGAGCTTTGCATCTAGGTACACTCCAAGTACTCGCACTTCTTCTTTTGGTTTGAGAATCACATTCCCCAGTCTGAGCTTGAGCTGAAGATTGTCTGATCTTCTTCTGGAAAAATGAAGTATTTCATATTTCTCAGGTGAGAAGACTATTCCATGTCTTGCAGCCCAGGATAGACATTTGTGGTGTGTTTTCTTTAACTTCAGAAGGTTACTTTTCAAGGAGTGACCAAAAGCAAGCAGATTTGTATCATCTGCAAACCCCAGGGCCGATACACCAGAAGAGAGAGTATGCACAGTCTCATACAATTCAGAAATGTAGAATAGAAAAAGAATAGGGGATAGTGGAGAACCTTGAGAAACTCCACAATGAATAGGAATAGAACAAGACTCAGAATCATCAAAGACAAGAGTGGTAGAGTGCTTATCACAGAAGGAGTAGATCCAGGAAGCTAGCCAGGCAGGTATTCCTTTTCTTTTCAGAATTTGCTGTAGTATCTTGGAGAGAACTCTGTCATAGGCTCTTGAGATATCCAGTGAGAGTAGGGATGCAACTATGCCTTCCTTCCAGACTTTTTCCACTTGGGAGGTTAGAAGGAAAAGTGCTGCTTCTGTGGATCTTCCTTTCCTAAAGCCCATGTGGATATCTGGCAATAGTCCAGCTTCTTCTGCTATCTTGCTTAGTCGGGGGCGGCATGGTGTAGTGGGAAGCTGGTGAGAGTTTCCCACTACGTGGCACCCATGACCCGGAACTAGTGGTGTCAGGCCTGGAGAACCTGACTAAACTAGTCGTCAGTTCAAATCTGACCCACCCCACATTCTGCCACAAAAACCCCCAAGATTCATAGAACTTGTCTAAGATGTACTCCTCACAAGATGTATGAAAACCCCCAAGAAATAGCTCACCCAATATCTGTCAAGATCCACAAAACCCTTATTACTGTGGTTTTCCTATTTCCCCTACGGGGTTTGGGGTTTTCCCACAGTATGTACACTACAAACCACAGGGTGTACAGTAAATACGTGAGATCCCCGAGTCAAGTCTACCAGAGACAAAAATCCTTCAAGAAGTTCTGCATGGCTTAACAGCCAAATCAGTGTAAGAATCAAATCAAAAAAAAAATCAAATCAAATCTTGCTTAGTCTGTCTGCAGCAATAGCTTCCATCAGCTTGCCTGTTGTGTTTAGCAGAGCTATAGGGCGCCAGACTTTAGCTTGATTGTAGGTTCCCTTGCCAGGTTTCCTCAAGCAGACTGTTTTTGCACTCTTAAATCTTTCAGGGAAGTACTCCAGTTTCCAGCATGTTGAAGTCAGAATAGCTAGAGCTTGGCAGAACCTAGGCCCCAGAGCTCTCAGAAATCCATTTGGCAGCTTATCTCTCCCTCCTGCTGTGAAAGGTTTCTTCTTGGCCAGAATTTGCTCCACTTCTTCACATGTTACCTCCTGGGAGAGCTGTATCTCAGAGATAGTCTGGGAGCTTTCTGAGCCTGGTTCTGGAACTAGAGCTTTTGGAAAGAACTGTTGTGAGAAGGCTTTAGTCTTTTCCTCAAAGGTTTTGGCTATTCCTTCTTGTGTTTCCAGGTCAGGAACCAGAGGAAGATCAGGAGTCTTGTTGGCTTTGGACTTTCCCCACTTTGCAAGCTTCCAGAACTTTGAAGAGCTGGCCAGCTCATGGATTTGGTGTCTGAAAGTGTTCTGTTTTCCATCTCTGACTGCCTTTTTCTTGAGCTTAGTTGCTTGCTCAAGTTCCTCTTGACTTGCTTGCCTTTTATGTACTTTTCTTCTTACTCTTCTTTCCTCTTTAACCTTGTTTTGGATCTCTTGATTCCACCAGGGAACTGAGTGGCCAGATTGCTTCTGGAGCTGTGTGGATTTGCTTGCTATTTCTTGGAGAAAGTTGTCAAGATACTCCAAGTACTCATCCACTTTATATTTGACTTGGAAGTGGAAGGGCAGGTGTAGCTTCTCACACTCTACTCTTGCAAGGTTTGAGTCCAGTGTTCTCCAGTTTCTTTCTGGTTTCCAGATTTTCCTTGGAGGATCCAGGTCCAGGCAGGTTAGTACAGGTCTGTGGTCAGACCCATGAAAGAACTGAAGAGCCACTTTAGAGAAAATCAGAGAGTTAGAAAGAGAAGAAGAAATAAAAGACAGATCAATAGAAGAACATGGTTTTTCAGAAAAAGATCTTGCTCTGGTAGGGGTGAAAGGTGCAATAGCTAAATCCAGATTTAAATCTTTCATTAGGTCTTGAAACTTGTTTGCAGTCTCAGAGTACAGTCTTCTTTTCTTTGACCAGTCTGGGTGGTGAAGATTTGAGTCTGTGAGAAGAATATGTTGTCCTTGTTCTTGTAAAGTATTTTGGAGTAAACAGAGAAGAGCTTCTGATGCCTCTGTGTAGTTTTCTTGACTTGATGGGGTGAAGTAGAGATTATGTACCCAAAGAGAAGTAGAAGAGTTTTCCAAGTAGATTTCAAGAGAAATAAAGTCTTTACTCCAGAAAGTAGGATGAAGAGAAGAGAGTTTCAGGTTTTTATTAATAAGAAAAAATGTTCTACCAATCTCTGAACAGTAGAGAGGAAGAAAGGAAGAGAAAACAGTTGAAGTGCTTGTTTCTAGGTGAGGGTTTTTCCAGGGCTCTTGAAGTGCAATAATGTCCACCTCTTGGAGAGCTGAGGTTGCTAGCAGTAGCTCTTGGACTGATTGGCTTTTTGCACATTATACTGGAGAAGTGTCAGCTTTGTGTCTTTCATGCAGACATCTCAGCATCAAAGATCTTGAAGGAGTTAGCTGGTAGCTTTCCTCCAGAGTTGGCTGATCTTGAAGAAAGAATTTGCACTTCTGGGAGTGCACTTCTGAGTCTCTCTGAGCTTCTGCTTGGCTCAGCTGTTTTACATTTTTTCCCCCCTGGTAGAGACTGAGAGAGAGGGAAAGACATAACTGGGGGGGGTTGTAGAGCTGGAACAGAGGTAGCTGTTGGGATCTCATATTTTCCTGGGTGTGTGTTCCATACTTCTCTTGCCTTCTTGGCTGCTTCCTGGTGTACTGGACAGACACTGGCCCAGGCTGGGTGAGCTTCTCTGCAGTTGCAGCATTTTGGCTTGAGAAGCTGTTCAGGAACTTGGCAGGCTCTCCTTTCATGCTGGCCTCCACAGGCACCACACACAGCTTTGTTCTTGCAGAAGTGTGCTTGGTGCCTATAGCCAAAGCACTTGAAACATTGTGCAATGACTGTGTCTGCCAGGAAAGGTTCTGCTTCATGCATCCTGTGCCCCAGCACTAGCCCACTCTCAATCAAAAGATTGGCTTGTTCAGGGGTAGCCAGATCCAGGTGGAGAGAGGTAACTGGCTTCTTTTGAGCTATAGCCTTCTTAGACCAGTAGGCTCTCAGGATGGTGATTTGCTTGCTCAGAGATGGGTTGCTGTTCTGGATTATCTGGCAGGTTTTCTCCAGGTCTTCAGGTTGGATATCTTCTGTTCCGACTCCATAGATCAGAACTGGAAATCTCTTGGGCTGGATGGTTGCTTCCTTTGTGAAGATAGCTGATACCCAGGCAGGGTTTTTCTCTAGGAAGACTTTAGTCTCTTGGCTTTCTGTGTTAATAAGGATATCCCCTGAAGGAAGTTTCCTTACTGCTCTGACCTGCTTGTTGTAGGGGCTGGGTAGTCTGTCTTGAAGAGTCTGGAAAAGCTGGATGTGAGTTCTATTAGCCATGTCAGGTGGCTGGATACCAGGATGTACAAGAACTTCTTTGAGAATTCTTGCAGGTAGAGGGATTTGTGCTGGAATAGATTTTTGGACAGCCTGGGCATATGATAGCTTGGCTTCTTGTTTGTCCAGCTGCTTGTTGATATTCTCCAGCTCCTGGAAGATTCTGTTGGTGAGGCCAGTAGAGCTAGACTGGGCTTCTGTAGGGAAGGAGTTCTTTTTGATATTTTCCCAGCTTTTCAGAATAGATTCTGGGACTGGTTGAGTTTTGATCCAGGAGTCTACTAGTTTGTAGTCACTCTGGGGAGCTGGTTGGGGGGTAGGAGACCTGGACTGGGTGCTAGCCAGACTGGGAGCTGGTTGGGAAAGTATAGCTGGTGTAGCTCTGGTGTTACTTTCTGAAAAGGTGGGTTTTTTCTTCTTGGGAGCCATGTTAGAGATTGTTTGGCACTGGTTTGGTGTTTCCTGTCTGCAGAGTACTGCCAGAAAGAAGAGTCACCTGGTTTCCCAGCAGTAATAATCTAGTCCTGGGACCAATCCCCAAGACTAGACTTTCCTGGGCAGCTTTTTCCAACTAAGCTCTGGGCAAAGCTAGAAGTATTAACCTAGACTAGGGACCAGACCCCCTATCTAGACTTTCCTTGAGCCAAAGACTCTGCTAGCTCCAGAGTCAGTCAGACTCTAACTATTCCTCTTATCCTAAGGCTCTCTCTCTCTGGTTGTGGGTAGATTGCTGGTTGTTGAAGAAGAAGATCATGGATTCAAGATCACAACTTTTGACAAACAGGTGTGATTCTCAAAGGTGATGGGTTTTCACCTTAAAGTTTGGGTGGTTTCAGAGAGGAACTCGGCTGTTTTCCAGAACATATGACAAATTGTGGTTTTTGTCAAAAATGATGGTCCTTGAAGAACGTGGTTCTGGGAAGAGTTTAAACCTCTGGGTTAGAATCTACAAGTATCTCAAAAGAGTTTTGTTTTGGAAGATTAGTGGTAGTCTTCAGGTTTTGCAGAGAGGTTGCTTGAGAGCTAAGTCTTGCACTTGATCTAGTTCTCACCAGCTCTCCCTGTTTTCTTTTCTTCCCATTCTCTCTATCAGATAGATTAGGGCCACTTCCAGTATTGGTGGTCTGGCTTGGAGAGAAGATAAAAGTGGAAGAGATGTTTTCTGGAGTGGTGTATCTTCCAGGTCTGGTGAGCCAGAATTCTCTAGCTTTCTGTGTAGCTTCCTGCTTTTTAGGGCAGACTTTTTCCCAAGCAGAGTGCTTCCCTCCACAGTTAGCACATTTGGGAACTAGCTTTTCTTGAGGATTTGGGCAATCTCTTCTGGCATGTTTTCCTCCACATGCCAGGCACTGTGCTTGAGCTTGGCAGGTTCTTGCCTGGTGTCCAAACTTTGAGCATTTGTAGTATTGGACCACTGATGTATCCAGAAGTGCTGGCTCTACTTCATGGATCATGTGGCCAAGTACAACTCCTCTGTTTATTAGTAGATTAGCTTGCTCAGGTGTTGCAAGATCTATGTGCAGAGATGTCACAGATTTCTTGAGAAGTTTGGACTTTCTGGTCCAGTAGGTTCTCAGGATTTTGACCTGGTTTTCCATACCAGAGTTTTGTCTGAAGATAGTCTTAGTTGTCTCTTCCAGATTATCTGAGTTAAAGTCCTTTGTTTGAACTCCATGAACCATGACTGGGAAGATTCTGGAAGAGATCTTAGCTTCTTCAGAGAACACTGCAGAGATCCAGTCTTTGTTCTGTTCTAGTTGGGTCTTGGCTGAGGGAGATTCTAGAGAGATGATAATATCACCAGAAGGGAGCTTTCTGACTGCTCTGATATCTTTCTGGCAAGATGTAGGGACTTTGTTCTTGATAGCCTGCACAAGCTGGGAGGGTGTTCTGTTTCCTGTCTGTGCTATTTGGACTCCAGGTCTGATAGTAATCTCACTGAAGATTCTCTGGGGAACTGGAATTTCCTGAACTGTAGCTTTCTGGACTGCTTGAGCATAGGAGAGATTAGATGCTGGTGTTTGCATATTTTTCTCAATTCTGTCCAGTCTCTGGAGAACTTTCTGGATCTCTTGTCCAGTGGTGGAAGGTGTAGCTATATGGCTTGCTAGCTGGGTGGTGATTTTCTTCCATGCTGTCTGTACCTTTGGAGGAGCTTTAGACTGGTTTAGCCAGACTTCAACAATCTGGAATACTGGCAGTGTGTTTTCTCCAGCTTGTTGGTCTGGTGTTGCCAGAGAGGTATCTTGTTGGCTTGGCTCTGGGGGAGTAGATAAAGAAGAAGAGCTGGATTGGATGTTGGGGGATCTGGGAGCCAGTATAGAGATTGGTACTCTAGAGTTGTGTTGGAGATGACTGGGTTTTTTCTTTTTTGAGGCCATAGCTCTGGGTTTCCAGTAGTGATACTTTCAGGGAGTTGAGAGAGTTGAGGGAAAGAGAAAAGTACCCTGACTTCCCAGCAGTAGTGATCTAGCCCTGAGTCCAGACCTCAGAGCTAGACTTTCCTGGGCAGCTTCTTCCTTCTAAGCTCTGGGTTAGGTCTGGGAGTATTCACCTAGACTAGGGACCAGACCCTCTATCTAGACTTCCCTTGAATTCTTAGATTCTGCCAGCCAAGAGTAGAGCTCAAGTCATTCCACTTTTCCACTCTCTGTTTTCCTCTTGAACTGGGAGTACTTACTCAATCCTGGGACCACACCCCAAGACTGAGTGTTCCTAGGTAATTGGGGCCTGTCTCCAGTTGTCCAGCAAACCACTGGCCTCTCTCTCTTGTTATTGGTAGTCTGTTGCTTGTTGAAGTTAAAGATCGTAGAGTCTGGGATCACAACTTTTGACAAACAGGTTGAGTTTTCCAAAGTGATGGGTTTTCACCTTAAGGTTTTGGTGGTTTGAGGGTGGAACTCGGCTGGTTTCCAGGACGTCTGACAAAATGCGGTGATTGTCAGAAGTGATGGTCCTTGGAAGGTGATCCAGTGGCAACAGTGTCACAGATACTAAGGGATAGTGTCAGGCACAGTCAAGAAGTGTCTCTCTCAGACTGCAGCTTGGAAAATAACTGTCTCTTCTACAAGAACTGACTCTGGATCCCTGAGAACAATGAGCTATGCCTACACCTGTTCCAAGAAGCCTATGACCAAGCAATGGCTGGCCACACTGGGATTGCCAAGACCCACAATCTCCTGTCTTGTTGGTACTATTGGCCAAAGATGGTGAACATCATACAGCAGTACATCAGAAATTGTCATGTCTACTCTTGAGCAAAGCCTGCCCATGATCACCAAGGAGAGCTGCTGTCTCTTCCTGTACCTCAGCAATATTGGCAGGATCTGGCTATGGATTTCATTACTGACTTGCCCAAGTCAAGAGATACCTGCTTCCTTGGTGCTAAGCATATCTGGGTTATCACTGACTGTCTCACCAAAGAACACCACTTTATGCCATGTGCTGAGATAACAACCTCACATCTTGTCTGGATGTTCATCCAGTTTGTTGTCTGTACCCATAGCTTGCCAAGGAGTATTGTCTCAGACAGAGGAGGTCAGTTTGTCAGCTCATTCTGGAAAGCACTCTGTACCCATCTTAACATCATGCTATGACTATCCTCAGAACACTACCCAGAGACAGATAGTCAGACAGAACAAGAGAATCAGGAGCTTGAACACTACCTGACATCCTTTGTCAACTATCTTCAAGATGACTAGGTCTAATAGCTTCCTCTGGCAGAGTTCACGCAGAACAACTTGTTACAACCCATGGGATGGGAGCCACTCATTTATAGGCAATCAGACTGCGGGCCAGGCAAGAGGACACCATGGAAGTCAAGTGACCAACCAACAAGGGGTCACGTGACTGTCGAGACACACGGGAGTCTTGACGCAGCATGCATGAAGTATCAAGACAATCTCACCAGTCTTGACGCAGAATGCATGAAGCATCAAGACAATCTCACCAGTCTTGACGCAGGATGCATGAAGCATCAAGACAATCTCACCAGTCTCAACGCAGGGTGCATAACATGGTGGGACTGTTGAGACAATCTTACCTGTCTTGACGTCAAGACTGTCAAGACAATCTTGATTGTCTTGACAGGCCAGCACTATATAGTCAGGTGATAGTTCCCTTATGGAACAATCGTTTTCAACTCATGTTGTGATCCAGACAACTAGATCTACTTCAATACAATCCTTTTGTATGAAGCCATTGATCAGGTGTCACCACCACCACGTTCCACCAAACCCCTTCGCACTCCTTGATACTCCTCTCCTGCGAGAACCAACCCACCTTCCACCTCTCACCCTAATCCTATACTCGGATAGGACAGCACAGTACAGACTGCAACACTTTGAAGACCCTCAAGGATGAGTACCTCAGGAGCAACCAACCCCAACTTCCCAGATGGAAAGATTAGTGTTGCTAAGCCAGAACTGTTCTATAGTGAAAGAAACAAGGTTGACGACTGGCTCATGCAACTCCAAGTCTACTTTCAATTCCAACCAGAGACAAAGCTGCCTAAGGAAAAGTGGCCCCTCTTCGCAACCACTTACATGAGAGGCAATACTTATTGATAGATCAAGCCCTACGTCAACAAACATCTCTCAGGAAACAGAGACCACAACAGCACAACAGAATAGATGACAAAATGGATGTGATTCAAGGACAAGATCAAAAGAATCCTTGGACTATCTAACAAAGACAAAGTGGCTATACGAATGATCCAGCACATCAAACAACAACACTCAGCCACAGAGTACACCACGCAGTTCAAACAATACTCAGTACTGACTGACTGGGATGACAACACCCTGATAGTCATGTACTGACGTGGACTCAAGGAAAACATGAAGAATGAAATCACCTTTGACAGACGAGTGGTTGACACACTGGACAAACTCATCACACAAGCAATCAACATCAATGACAAACTATTCAAGCAAGCAATGGAGGAACACCACGACAGAGGATACAGCCACCCTGCATAGCATGTGAGCAACCACTACAAGCTGCCTAACAAGGCACTGCCACATGACCCATATAGCTATGCACCCATGGAAGTGGATGCAGTCCACCACAAGGGAAGGTTCACAAAGGGAAGGAACAACAAAAAAGGGAAAGCACTGAAGTGCTATGCCTGTGGCAAGCTAGGCCACATGGTGAAAGACTGTTGTTCAAAGAACAAGGTGCACCAACAGCAACTTAATACACTTGATGGAGACTGGAATGTTATCAAGCCAGAGGACCCACCAGGAGAGGCTCAGCTATTCCTCAAACAATAGGACAACTACGATCAGACATTGGAAGCAGCCCACCAACTGGCAACATCAGGAGGCAAGGACCTACCAGAACAGACAGGTCAGGACAAGGGACAGGAGCCCTTAACCACCTCTGATGGGGACTGAGACAAACCCACGTCTATCAAAGAAGAAATACCACAAGGAAGCTATACTTACAGCATGGACCCATGAAATCTACAGCATGGTGAACTACAGTGGAGGTTTTGCATGAAGCACTACTGCACCTACCACAAACAACTACAAAGGTACAGAGGACATTCACCCTACCACACCACCTGCTACAAGCATTGGGTCAATTGCGAGAAGGATGTGTGTGAGATCCATCTTTGGGACAAACACCAACACACCGCATTCTCTGGGCACACACATGATTGGCACAAACACCTCATGTTTCTACAGCAAGGTAACAACCACAACTGCTACATCAACAATTAGCAGTACTGCCTCAAGCCTGGATGTGACAAGCATCAGCAAGACAAATTCATAAACAGATTCCTCAGGACTGATGGGAATAGCTGGACCCATTGCCCAGTCAGTGGAAAGACACTTCAATCAGGAAAAGACTGAACTCCCTTGTCAAGGGGTGACATCAGGAGCTCAACAACATGACCCCTAGCAACACAAAGCACCTGTGATTGCCTGTGTCACTACATGCCAACACGCCAGTACAGACATACGCACTTGTTGACTCTGGAGCCAGTGGAAACTACATCTCAAGACAACTTTACAACACCCTCAGCACTGGAAGGAGATGCAAGCAGCAGCCCTATCAGCTCACGATGGCAAATAGACAGACAGAGCTAGTCTGCTATGAGACACAGCCAATGGAAATGGTTACCAGACACTATGCTGAAAGGATCCACCTTGATATTGTCAAGTTGGCCACTCAGGATATCTATTTGGGGATGCCTTGGCTAAAGAAGTATAACCCAGTTGTTAACTGGAGGACAGGAGTACTCACATTTAGGAACTGCACTAACAACACAGCTCAGACCTGTTACCAGCCGTAGAAGGTGTGGACAGATAAGGGAAGGAGTCCTCAGTGGAACCTCACTAACAGAAAGGACAACTCTCAAGAGAAGAGGTCCACCTTGACAGGCACACCCCGGAACCAGGTGGCCAAACAGTCAGAGATGAAGAGAGAGGAAGTTGTTAACTCTCTGGAGATCTCTGAAGAGTACCAACCTGGGTATGATAACCTCTTTCAGGAAGAGACAACGACAGCAGTGTTGCCTAAGCACTAACCATAGGATCATGAGATCAAGTTGCAACCAGGGACAGAGCCAGAATTTGGACCAATTTACCAGTTATCAGAGAAAGAGCTCCAAGTACTTTGCGAGTACCTGGAGGAAAACCTGAAAAAGGGTTTCATTTGAGAATCTCAATCACCAGCAGGATACCCGATACTATTTGCACTAAAGAAAGACAGAAGTCTTCGACTTTGTGTGGATTACAGGAAACTCAACAACATTACTATCAAGAACTGATATCTGTTGCCAAACACAAACAAATTGCAAGACAGGATCAGCCAAGCTACAATCTTTACCAAGCTGGACTTGAAAGAAGCATACAACCTGATACGCATGAAAGAAGGAGAAGAATGGAAGACAGCCTTCAGAACCTGATACAGACACTACAAGTATCTGGTTATGCCATTCGGACTCACAAACACACCAGCAACATGTCAAGCATTGATCAACAACATCATCAGAGCACACCTGGACTAAACAGCTATCACCTACCTGGACAACATTCTTGTCTACTCAAACATGTAACAGGAACATACCAAACATGTGAAGGATGTTCTACGATGCCTACAAAAAGTAGAGCTCAAGCTCAACCCAAAGAAATACAAGTTCAACAAACTGGAAGTTGAATTCCTCAGATATGTCATAGGGATTGAAGGGATCAAGATTGACTCTGAGAAAATCAAAGTGATTCAGCAATAGCCAACACCGACATCAGTTAAGGAAGTACAAGCCTTCCTAGGATTTGCCAACTTTAACTGACAGTTCATAAAGAACTACTCACAGATGGCAACACCACTGACAGAACTCACAAAGAAGGATGTAGAGTACTGGTGGACAGAGAGACAACAAAAAGTATTCTAACAGCTCAAGGATACTTGCGCTAAGGAACCAGTTCTCCTCAACTTCAAGACAGGCCAACCAACACAAATCAAGACAGACACTTCAGATCAAGCAGTGGGAGCATGTCTATGCCAACAGGCAGATGGCAAGTGGTACCCAGTTGCCTACTACTCACAAAAAATGACACAAGCAGAACAAAACTATAATATCCACGACAAAGAGCTACTGGCAGTTGTCAACGTACTTGAACACTGGAGAGTGTACACAGAAAGCAGTTCTGAACTCACTATTCTCACAGACCACAAGAATCTGACAACATTTATGACAACCAAGAAGCTGAACAGACAGCAAGTCAGATGGGCTGAACTCCTAGGGTAACACAAGTTCAAGATCTTGTACACCTCTGGACAAGACAACAGGAGAGCAGACACATTAAGCTGATGAAAAAACCACATGGAAGATGATGAACACCAAGGAATAATCTTACAGCAGGACTAGCAAGGAAACCTGGTGCCTCAACCACAGATCAACAAGCTCACAGCAGAAGATACTGAAGAACTAATAAGGAACTACCACGATAATCCAGCACATAGTCACCCAGGAATCTCCAAGACCACAGACCTTATCCAA
The DNA here is from genome assembly GCA_963422465.1 of Lichina pygmaea. Taxonomy (NCBI): domain Eukaryota; kingdom Fungi; phylum Ascomycota; class Lichinomycetes; order Lichinales; family Lichinaceae; genus Lichina; species Lichina pygmaea. The sequence continues at coordinate 316,264 of OY730173.1, forward strand.
CAGGCAGGGAACAATGTCATTAACCTCTGACAACATGTCACAAACTACATCAGCAAGTATCTACTATGCCAGAAAAACAAACATGGAAGACATAAGCTATATACAGGAGGATATCCGAACACAATACTGAGAGGCCTGTGGGAAGATATGTCAATAGACTTCATCACAAAGCTACCCAAGTCCAAAGACCCAGTCACAGGAATCACCTACAACTTGATTATGGTGATAGTGGACAGATTCACAAAATATCTAATAGTGGTACTATTCAAGGAGACCCACACAGCAGAACAGTTGGGACACCTCTTACTGGACAGATTGGTCAGAGACCACAGAGTTCTGATCATGATCATTACAGACAGAGACAAACTCTTCACATCCAACTACTGGAAGACAATCAGTGCAGCTATGGGAACAAAACCCAAAATATCTACAGTCTATCACCCACGAACTGACAGCCAGACAGAGTGAGCAAACCAAGTTCTGGAGACTTACTTACGGCATTACATCAACCAGACCCATAGCAATTGGGTACAGTTATTACCAGTGGCACAGCTGGCAATCAACCAGCACAGATCAGACTCAACAAAGGAATCACTATTTTTTGCCAATTTTGGACAACATGCGAACATTGGGATGCCAAGCAGAGCTTCACCAAACACGGAGAAAGCACTTCAACATGACAAGCTCCTACGACAAACGCACACGATGATGAGGCACTACCTTCAAGAGACCTCAGAAAGAATACAACATCAAATAGACAAGAAATTGAAAATGGCACCTCAGCTAAAGAAGGGGGATAAAGTCTACCTCCTCACAAGAAATTGGAAAACAAAGAAACCAAAGACAAAGAAACTTGACAGCATCAAGGTCAGACTATTTTCAGTCGAAGAAAAAACTGGACCAGTCAACATCAGACTGCGACTACTGAGAGATGCTCAGCTACACCCAAACTTTCACATCTCAATAATTGAATTAGCTGACCAGAGCACACCCTTGCAGGAAACATTTCATTACCAACCAGAGGAAGAATAGAAATTCAAGGTTGAACAGATCTTGAAGAGAAAAGGTCAGTGATACCTTGTCAAGTGGAAAAACTACCCAGACTCAGAAAATACCTGGGAACCACTCAGGAACCTCATGAACTGCCAGCTCCTCCTGCAACAGTTCTGGCAGAAGCAGGACTGAACAGCTCGGCCTGCAGCGTGGACGTGTCAATAACTGTTGCTGACAAGTCTTCACCATCCACCTTTATTTCAGCAACAAGGCACTGGAGCTTCTTCTTCGCTTGACCCTCAGCACCTTCAAGAACCTTTCACTTTCGGGACACACAAGCCTGCAGCTCAGCAAGCTGCTCAACAAGAGTATCCCGCTTGGCCTCATCAACAGCCAAATCCTCACAAAGGTTATCTTGGGTCATGTTCAGTAACTCCCAAGAAAGTGACACACAGGACTTCCCACGATAAGTGCATTCAGCGCACTTCAACTTATTGTTGTTGTCAGACATTTGGAAGCAGGGCTTGTGGTTCAAAACACAGAAGTCACACAGAGCAAGCAACATGAAGTTATGATCACAGATCTGGGCTGCCAGTTGTTTTCAGTAAGCAGAGGCACGTGATTTTGCAGACATACTCAAGAATTCATCAGGACAATGAATGAAGGAGAGGAGGGTAGTGTTACGACCCATGGGATGGGAGCCACTTATTTATAGGCAATCAGGCTGCAGGCCAGGCAAAAGGACACTATGGAAGTCAAGTGACCAACCAACAAGGGGTCACGTGACTGTCGAGACACACACGGGAGTCTTGACGCAGCATGTATGAAGTATCAAGACAATCTCACTGGTCTTGACACAGGATGTATGAAGCATCAAGACAATCTCACCAGTCTTGACGCAGGATGCATGAAGTATCAAGACAATCTCACCAGTCTCAATGCAGGGTGCATAACATGGTGGGACTGTCAAGACAATCTCACCTGTCTTGACATCAAGACTGTCAAGACAATCTTGATTGTCTTGATAGGCTAGCACTATATAGTCAGGTGATAGTTCTCTTATGGAACAATCATCTTCAACTTATGTTGTGATCCAGACAACTAGATCTACTTCAATACAATCCTTTTGTACAAAGCCATTGATCAGGTGTCACCACCACCATGTTCCACCAAACCCCTTCGCACTCCTTGACACTCCTCTCCTGTGAGAACCAACCTGCCTTCCACCTCTCACCCTAATCCTATACTCAGATAGGACAGCACAGTACAGACCGCAACACAACTCCCAGTCTGATTCCTCTGGCATGTCACTGTTCTTTGCCAACAAAGGGTTCCATCCACAGCTCAGCATCACACCTACAAGTGAAGCCTGCAACCAAGATGCTATAGAAATCTCTGGAGAAATGACGCAGATTCTGGAACAGTTGCAAGCTGAACTCTGACTATCCCAGGAAGCTCAAGCTCACACCACCAATTTGCATCAAGTTCTGTCACTGTCCTATCAAACTGGAGATCTTGTTTGGCTGAATACAAAGAACATCAGAACACGCCACCCATGCAAAAAGCTTGACAACAAGTGGATTGGACTATTCAAGGTGTTGAAGACAATCAGAAGCTATGCCTGCTATCTGGAGCTTCCACACACTCTCAAGATCCACTCTGTCTTTCATGTTTCCCCTCTACGTCTGACACCTGCTAATCCTATCCCTGGCCAATCAAATGAACACCCTGGCCCTGTCATTGGTCAAGACACAGATGAAGAGTTCCAGGTTGAAGAAATCCTTGACTCCAAGCCAGCAACATCTTGACAGAAGTTCAAGTACCTGGTCAAATAGTCTGGATAGCCAATTGAAGATACCACTGAAGAGTCTATTGAGCATCTTGACAACACCAAAGACACCATCTACAACTTCCATGAGAAATACCCAAGGAAACCACAGCCACAGAACTACACCCACGAGCGGCCTGAGGCTCACAGGAGTTCGCCATGTGAGGGAGGGGGGTAATGTCACAGTTCTGGCCCAGTTGCATATCTGGCACAAGTCACGCACCTTGCCAGGAAGTCCTATCTGCACTGTTGCCTGCTTGCTCCGCTGTTGCCTGCTTGCTCCGCTGTTGCCTGATCCCCTGCCTATAAGAACTTCTCCTGCTCCCCCAGCTTCTTCTCTTCTTCTTTTCTCTTTTCCTTCCTTGTCTTTCGTCTTGTACATCACTCCAAGTCTCAAGTCTCAAGCCAAGTCAGGTCAAGGTTACTGGATCAGTTAGGCTTGAGTTCTGCTCTGCTATTGCCTCGTCACACAGGCAACAGTGGAGCAAGCAGGCAACAGTGCAGATGGGACTTCCCGGCAAGGTGTGTGACTTGTGCCAGATATACAACTGGGCCAGAGGTGTGTGACTTGTGCCAGATATGCAACTGGGCCAGAACTGTGACAAAGGGCTAGTCCACATTCACACAGAATATAGATAGTTTTTATGTCTTGACTGAGGAGGGCAGAGACTTAATAGATGAATAGCAAGTAGGGTAACTCTCTTACTATTGTTGCTTGTAATGTGTGTTCTCCACTATTTCCAGCTATGCCTCTCTCTTGAAGAAACCTTTAAAGGAATCCTCAACTATCTCTCCTAAGTGGAAATTCACTTGGTTAAGTCAAATAACTACTAACCAGGCTAGTTCAAAGAAAGAACTACAAAAGCTCTTTACTAAAGAGTGGGAAGACCAATGGGAAGAGAAGAAAAGAAGAAGCTATCCAGGCTGGCAGACTTTCTGTCAAAAGCCACACAAAAACAATCTGAAGCTCTACAAAGAGTTACAGAAAGCTGAGGCAAGTCTGCTACTGCAAATCAGGACTGGAAGAATTGGTCTGGCAAGTTTTCTTTTCAGAGCTGGAGTTCCTGACTTCCCTACCCCACTATGTGTGTGTGGCCAAGCAGAAGAAACTGCAAAACATATCACCTCTTCATGCTCTCTTTATTCAAGACAAAGACAACAAGTCTTTTTTAATCCCCAAGACTTCACCACTATTATTTCAAACCCAGGGCTACTACAGAAGTTCTTGTACTGGTTTATGTCTTTGAAAAGACTAAACCAGTTTAATCTAGCTTTCAAACTCCACTATTCCCAATCCAATACCTAGATTCTCTTCTCTTACCAGAAACTTCAAGATTCCTTTTGTTACATTCCCTAGTCACACCCTGCCTTCAGTTTTTATCCCTTCAAAGGTTTTCTGAAGGAGTTCACTATTAGCTAGAAGATCTGCATGGCTGTAAAGCTACTACCAGTGTAAGAATCAAATAAAAATAAAAATAAAAATAAAAATCAAAGAAGAAATACTACAAGGAAGCTATACTTACAGCATGGACCCACAAAATCTACAGCACGGCAAACTACAGTGGAGGTTTTGCACAAAGCACTACTGCATCTACCACGAACAACTACGAAGGTACGGAGGACATTCACCCTACCACACCACCTGCCACAAGCATTGGGTCAATTGCGAGAAGGATGTGTGTGAGATCCATCTTTGAGACAAACACCAACACACCACATTCCCTGGGCACACACATGATTGGCACAAACACCTCATGTTCCTACAGCAAGGCAACAACCACAACTGCTACATCAACAATTGGCAGTACTGCCTTAAGCCTGGATGTGACAAGCATCAGCAAGACAAATTCATGAACAGATTCCTCAGAACTGATGGGAATAGCTAGACCTATTGCCCAGTCAGTGGAAAGACACTTCAATCAGGAAAAGACTGAACTCTCTTGTCAAGGGGTGACATCAGGAGCTCAACAACATGACCCCTAGCAACACAAAGCACCTGCGATTGCCTGTGTCACTACACGCCAACATGCCAGTACGGACATACGCACTTGTTGACTCTGGAGCCAGTGGAAACTACATTTCAAGACAACTTTATGACACCCTCGGCACTGGAAGGAGATGCAAGCAGCAGCCCTATCAGCTTGTGATGGCAAATGGACAGACAGAGCTAGTCTGCCATGAGACGCAGCCAATGGAAATAGTTACCAGACACTATGCTGAAAGGATCCACCTTGATATTGTCAAGTTGGCCACTCAGGATATCTATTTGGGGATGCCTTGGCTAAAGAAGCACAACCCAGTTGTTAACTGGAGGACAGGAGTACTCACATTTAGGAACTGCACTAACAACACAGCTCAGACCTGTTACCAGCCGCAGAAGACATGGACAGATGAGGGAAGGAGTCCTCAGTGGAATCTCACTGACAGAAAGGACAACTCTCAAGAGAAGAGGTCTGCCTTGACAGGCACACCCCAGAACCAGGTGGCCAAACAGTCAGAGATGAAGAGAGAGGAAGTTGTTAACTCTCTGGAGATCTCTGAAGAGTACTGACCTGGGTATGATAACCTCTTTCAGGAAGAGATAACAACAGCAGTATTGCCTAAGCACCAACCTTGGGATCATGAGATCAAGTTGCAACCAGGGACAGAGCCAGAATTTGGACTAATTTACTAGTTATCAGAGAAAGAGCTCCAAGTACTTCACGAGTACCTGGAGGAAAACCTGAAAAAGAGTTTCATTCAAGAATCTCAATTGCCAGCAGGATACCCAATACTATTTGCACTAAAGAAAGACAGAAGTCTTCGACTTTGTGTGGATTACAGGAAACTCAACAACATTACCATCAAGAACTGATATCTGTTGCCAAATACAAACGAATTGCAAGACAGGATCAGCCAAGCTACAATCTTTACCAAGCTGGACTTGAAAGGAGCATACAACCTGATATGTATGAAAGAAGGAGAAGAATGGAAGACAGCCTTCAGAACCTGATACAGACACTACAAGTATCTGGTTATGCCATTCAGACTCACAAACACACCAGCAACATGTCAAGCATTGATCAACAACATCATCAGAGCACACCTGGACTAAACAGCTATTGCCTACCTGGACAACATTCTTGTCTACTTGAACACACAACAGGAACATACCAAACATGTGAAGGATGTTCTACAATGCCTACAACAGGCAGGGCTTAAGCTCAACCCAAAGAAATACAAGTGCAACAAACTGGAAGTTGAATTCCTCGGATATGTCATAGGGATTGAAGAGATCAAGATTGACCCTGAGAAAATCAAAGTGATTCAGCAATAGCCAACACCGACATCAGTTAAGGAAGTACAAGCCTTCCTAGGATTTGCCAACTTCAACTGACAGTTCATTAAGAACTACTCACAGATGGCAACACCACTGACAGAACTCACGAAGAAGGACATGGATTACTGGTGGACAGAGAGATAACAAAAAGTATTCTAACAGCTCAAGAACACTTGCACCAAGGAACCAGTTCTCCTCAACTTCAAGACAGACCAACCAACACAAATCAAGACAGACACTTCAGATCAGGCAGTGGGAGCATGTCTATGCCAACAGGCAGACAGCAAGTGGCACCCAGTTGCCTACTACTCACAAAAAATAACACAAGCAGAACAGAACTATAATATCCACAACAAAGAGCTACTGGCAGTTGTCAACGCACTCGAACACTGGAGAGTGTACGTGGAAAGCAGTTCTGAACTCACTGTTCTCACAGACCACAAGAATCTGACAACGTTCACAACAACCAAGAAGCTGAACAGACAGCAAGTCAGATAGGCTGAACTCCTAGGGCAACACAAGTTCAAGATCTTGTACACCCCTGGACAAGACAATAGGAGAGCAGACGCACTAAGCTGACAAAAAAACCACATGGAAGATGATGAACACCAAGGAACAATCTTACAGCAGGACCAGCAAGGAAACCTGGTGCCTCAACCACAGATCAACAAGCTCACGGCAGAAGACACTGAAGAACTAATAAGGAACTACCACGATAATCCAGCACATAGTCACCCAGGAATCTCCAAGACCACAGACCTTATCCAACAGGCAGGGAACAATGTCATTAACCTCTAACAACATATCACAAACTACATCAGCAAGTGTCTACTATGCCAGAAAAACAAACATGGAAGACATAAGCTATACGGAGAAGGAAATCTGAACACAATACCGAGAGGCCTGTGGGAAGACATGTCAATAGACTTTATCACGAAGCTACCCAAGTCCAAAGACCCAGTCACAGGAATCACCTACGACTTGATTATGGTGATAGTGGACAGATTCACAAAATATCTAATAGTGGTACTATTCAAGGAGACCCACACAGCAGAACAGTTGGGACACCTCTTACTGGACAGATTGGTCAGAGACCATGGAGTTCTGATCATGATCATTACAGACAGAGACAAACTCTTCACATCCAACTACTGGAAGACAATCAGTGCAGCCATAGGAACAAAACCCAAAATATCTACAGTCTATCACCCACGAACTGACAGCCAGACAGAGTGAGCAAACCAAGTTCTGGAGACTTACTTACAGTATTACATCAACCAGACCCACAGCAATTAGGTACAGTTATTACCAGTGGCACAGCTGGCAATCAACCAGCACAGATCAGACTCAACAAAGGAATCACCATTTTTTGCTAATTTTGGACAACATGCGAACATCGGGATGCCAAGCAGAGCTTCACCAAACATGGAGAAAGTACTCCAACATGACAAGCTCCTACAACAAACACACATGATGATGAGGCACTACCTTCAAGAGACCTCAGAAAGAATGCAATGTCAAATAGACAAGAAATTGAAAATGGCACCTCAGCTAAAGAAGGGGGATAAAGTCTACCTCCTCACAAGAAATTAGAAAACAAAGAAACCAAAGACAAAGAAACTTGACAACATCAAGGTCAGACTATTTTCAGTCGAAGAAAAAACAGGACCAGTCAACATCAAGATACAACTACCAAGGGGTGCCAGAGTCCATCCAAACTTTCATATATCAATGATTGAACCAGCCGACCAGAGCACACTCTTGCAGGAAACATTCCATTATCAACCTGAAGAAGAACAAGAGTTTGAAGTTGAACAGATCCTGGCTAGGAAAGGTCAGCAATACCTTGTCAAGTGGAAAGGATACCCAGACTCGGAAAATACCTGGGAACTACTCAAGATCCTCGCGAACTGCCAGCTTTTTCTGTGACAGTTTTGGCAGAAGCAGGACTGAACAGCTCAGCCTGCAGGAGGGATGTGTCAATAACTGATCAAGTCAAATCCTCGCCATCCGACTCCATCTCTTTCACCAAGCACTGAAGCTTCTGCCTTGCACAGACCTCAGCACCCTCCAACACCTTTCACTTCTGAGACAGACAAGCCTGCACTGTGGCAAGTTGTTCAAAGAGTGTGTCGCATGTTGCCTTGTCAGTGGCCACATCCTCACGGAGGTTGTCCTGGGACATGTTCAGAGATTCCCAGGACACAGAGACACAAGACCTTCCCCACCAAGTGCACACAGCACATTTCAACTTATCATCTTCTCCCAACATCTGGAAGCATGGATGACCATGAAGAACACAAAAGTTGCAGGGCGTACGTGAAACAAAACCCTGATCACAGATTTGAGCAGCAAGCTGAGTTCGGCTAACAGTCGCACATGACTTTGGAGGTATGTCCAGATTTCATCAAGATGATGAAAGATGGAGAGGAGGATAGTGTTACAACCCAGGAGGAACACAGTCTTTATATACTCACAGGAAGCAGCAGACAGGATACTGGACAGAAGTACCAGGCAGTGTGACACAGGAACCAGTCACATGACTGGCGAGACAAACCAGGGGGTGCTCACCACAGCATGCATATGCACAAACAAGTGAGCAAAGTGAGCAGAGCTCACCCAGCTCACCACAGTGTGCATGAACAAGTGAGCAAAGTGAGCAGAGCTCACCCAGCTTGCTGCAGTGTGCATGAACAAGTGAGCAAAGTGAGCAGAGCTCACCCAGCTTGCCGCAGCATACATGAACTGTGAGCAAAGTGAGTAGAGCTCACTGATCTCACTGAGTGAGCAAAGTGAGCAGAGCTCACTGTGCTCACAAACTGAGCACTATATAGTCTGGCGATAGTTCCCTTATAGAACAATCATCTTCAACTCATGTTGTGATCTAGACAACTAGATCTACTTCAATACAATCCTTTTGTACAAAGCCGTTGATCAGGTGTCACCACCACCACGTTCCACCAAACCCCTTCACACTCCTTGACACTTCTCTCCTGCAAGAACCAACCTGCCTTCCACCTCTCACCCTAATCCTATACTCGGATAGGACAGTACAGTACAGACTGCAACATGGTGGTGACACCTGATCAACAGCTTCGTACAAAAAGATTGTATTGAAGTAGATCTAGTTGTCTGGATCACAACATGAGTTGAAGATGATTGTTCCATAAGGGAACTATCACCAGACTATATAGTGCTCAGTTCATGAGCACAGTGAGCTCTGCTCACTTTGCTCACTTGGTGAGATCAGTGAGCTCTGCTCACTTTGCTCACAGTTCATGCACACTGCGGCAAGCTGGGTGAGCTCTGCTCACTTTGCTCACTTGTTCATGCACGCTGCGGCAAGCTGGGTGAGCTCTGCTCACTTTGCTCACTTGTTCATGCACGCTGCGGTGAGCTGGGTGAGCTCTGCTCACTTTGCTCACTTGTTCGTGTATATGCATGCTGCGGTGAGCACCCCCTGGTTTGTCTCACCGGTCACGTAACTGGTTCCCATGTCACGCTGCCTGGTACTCCTGTCCAGTATCCTGTCTGCTGCTTCCTGTGAGTATATAAAGACTGTATTCCTCCTGGGTCGTAACACTATCCTCCTCTCCATCTTTCATCATCTTGATGAAATCCAGTCATGCCTCCAAAGTCACGTGCGACTGTTAGCCGAACTCAGCTTGCTGCTCAAATCCACAATCAGAGTTTTGTTTCACGTACACCCTGCAACTTTTGTGTTCTTTGTGGTCATCCGTGCTTCCAGATGTCAGGAGAAGACAATAAGTTGAAATGTGCTGTGTGCACTCAGCGTGGAAAGTCTTGTGTCTCTGTGTCCTGGGAATCTCTGAACATGTCCCAGGACAACCTCCGTGAGGATGTGGCCACTGACAAGGCAACACACAACACACTCTTTGAACAACTTGCCACAGTGCAGTCTTGTCTGTCTCAGAAGCGAAAAGTGTTGGAGAGTGCCAAGGTCTGTGCAAGGCAGAAGCTTCAGTGCTTGGTGAAAGAGATGGAGTCAGATGGCGAGGATTTGACTTGATCAGTCATTGACACATCCCTCCTGCAGACTGAGCTGTTTAGTCCTGCTCCTGCCGAAACTATCGCAGAAGAAGCTGGCAGTTCACAAGGTTCTTGAGTGGTTCCCAGGTATTTTCCAAGTCTGGGTATCCTTTCCACTTGACAAAGTATTGCTGACCTTTCCTAGCCAGGATCTGTTCAACTTCAAACTCTTGTTCTTCTTCAGGTTGATAATGGAATGTTTCCTGCAAGAGTGTGCTCTGGTCGGCTGGTTCAATCATCAATATATGAAAGTTTGGATGGACTCTGGCATCCCTTGGTAGTCATATCTTGACATTGACTGGTCCTGTTTTTTCTTTGACTGAAAATAGTCTGACCTTGATGTTGTCAAGTTTCTTTGTCTTTGGTTTCTTTGTTTTCTAATTTCTTGTGAGAAGGTAGACTTTATCCCCCTTCTTTAGCTGAAGTGCCATTTTCAATTTCTTGTCTATTTGATGTTGTATTCTTTCTGAGGTCTCTTGAAGGTAGTGCCTCATCATCATGTGTGTTTGTTGTAGGAGCTTGTTATGTTGGAGTGCTTTCTCCACATTTAGTGAAGCTCTGCTTGGCATCCTGATGTTCGCATGTTGTCCAAAATTGGCAAAAAATAGTGATTCCTTTGTTGAGTCTGATCTGTGCTGGTTGATTGCCAGCTGTGCCACCAGTAATAACTGTACCCAATTGCTGTAGGTCTGGTTGATGTAATGCTGTAAGTAAGTCTCCAGAACTTGGTTTGCTTGCTCTGTCTAGCTGTCAGTTCATGGGTGATAGGCCGTAGACATTTTGGGTTTTGTTCTCATGGCTGCACTGATTGTCTTCCAGTAGTTGGATGTGAAGAGTTTGTCTCTGTCTGTAATGATCATGATTGGAACTCCATGGTCTCTGACCAATCTGTCCAGTAAGAGGTGTCCTAACTGTTCTACTGTGTGGGTCTCCTTGAATAGTACCACTATTAGATATTTTATGAATCTGTCCACTATCACCATAATCAAGTTGTAGATGATTCCTGTGACTGGGTCTTTGGACTTGGGTAGCTTCATGATGAAGTCCATTGACATGTCTTCCCACAGGCCTCTCAGTATCATGTTTGGATGTTCTTCTCTGTATGGCTTATGTCTTCCATGTTTGTTTTTCTGGCATAGTAGACACTTGCTGATGTAGTTTGTGACATGTTGTCAGAGGTTAATGATATTATTCCCTGCCTGTTGGATAAGGTCTGTAGTCTTGGAGATTCCTGGGTGACCATGTGCTGGATTATCGTGGTAGTTCCTTATTAGTTCTTCAGTGTCTTCTGCTGTGAGCTTGTTGATCTGTGGTTGAGGCACCAGGTTTCCTTGCTGGTCCTACTGTAAGATTGTTCCTTGGTGTTCGTCATCTTCCATGTGGTCTTTTCGTCAGCTTAGTGTGTCTACTCTCCTATTGTCTTGTCCAGGGGTGTACAAGATCTTGAACTTGTGTTACCCTAGGAGTTCAGCCCATCTGACTTGCTGTCTGTTCAGCTTCTTGGTTGTCGTGAACATTGTCAGATTCTTGTGGTCTGTGAGAACAGTGAGTTCAGAACTGCTTTCCGCGTACACTCTCCAGTGTTCAAGTGTGTTGACGACTGCCAGTAGCTCTTTGTTGTGGATATCATAGTTCTGTTCTGCTTGTATCATTTTTTGTGAGTAGTAGGCAACTGGGTGCCACTTGCTATCTGCCTGTTGGCATAGACATACTCCCACTGCCTGATCTGAAGTGTCTGTCTTGATTTATGTTGGTTGGCCTGTCTTGAAGTTGAGGAGAACTGGTTCCTTGGCGCAAGTATCCTTGAGCTGTTGGAATACTTTTTGTTGTCTCTCTGTCCACTGGTACTCCATGTCCTTCTTTGTGAGTTCTGTCAGTGGTGTTGCCATCTGTGAGTAGTTCTTAATAAACTGTCAGTTGAAGTTGGCAAATCCTAGGAAAGCTTGTACTTCCTTAACTGATGTCGGTGTTGGCTATTGCTGAATCACTTTGATTTTCTCAGGGTCAATCTTGATCTCTTCGATCCCTATGACATATCTGAGGAATTCAACTTCTGGTTTGTTGAACTTGTATTTCTTTGGGTTGAGCTTGAGCCCTGCCTGTTGTAGGTATCGTAGAACATCCTTCACATGTTTGGTATGTTCCTGTTGCGTGTTTGAGTAGACAAGAATGTTGTCCAGGTAGATGATAGCTGTTTGGTCCAGGTGTGCTCTGATGATGTTGTTGATCAGTGCTTAACATGTTGCTGGTGTGTTCGTGAGTCCGAATAGCATAACCAGATACTTGTAGTGTCTGTATCAGGTTCTGAAGACTGTCTTCCATTCTTCTCCTTCTTTCATGTGTATCAGGTTGTATACTCCTTTCAAGTCCAGCTTGGTAAAGATTGTAGCTTGGCTGATCCTGTCTCGCAATTTGTTTGTATTTGGCAACAGATATCAGTTCTTGATGGTAATGTTGTTGAGTTTCTTGTAATCCACACAAAGTCAAAGACTTCTGTCTTTCTTTAGTGCAAATAGTATCAGGTATCCTGCTGGCGATTGAGATTCTTGAATGAAACTCTTTTTCAGGTTTCCCTCCAGGTAATCACGAAGTACTTGGAGCTCTTTCTCTGATAACTGGTAAATTAGTCCAAATTCTGGCTCTATCCCTGGTTACAACTTGATCTCATAATCCCAAGGTTAGTGCTTAGACAATACTGCTGTTGTTGTCTCTTCCTGAAAGAGGTTATCATACCCAGGTCAGTACTCTTCAGAGATCTCCAGAGGGTTAACAACTTCCTCTCTCTTCATCTCTGACTGTTTGGCCACCTGGTTCTGGGGTGTGCCTGTCAAGGCAGACCTCTTCTCTTAAGAGTCATCCTTTCTGTTGGTGAGGTTCCACTGAGGACTCCTTCCCTTATCTGTCCACACCTTCTGCGGCTGGTAACAGGTCCAAGCTGTGTTGTTAGTGCAGTTCCTAAACATGAGTACTCCTATCCTCCAGTTAACAACTGGGTTGTGCTTCTTTAGCCAAGGCATCCCCAAATAGATATCCTGAGTGGCCAACTTAACAATATCAAGGTGGATCCTTTCAGCATGGTGTCCGGTAACTATTTCCATTGGCTGCGTCTCATGGCAGACTAGCTCTGTCTGTCCATTTGCCATCGTGAGCTGATAGGGCTGCTGCTTGCATCTCCTTCCAGTGCTGAGAGTGTCGTAAAGTTGTCTTGAAATGTAGTTTCCACTGGCTCCAGAGTCAACAAGTGCGTATGTCTGTACTGGTGTGTTGGCGTGTAGTGACACAGGCAATCGCAGGTGCTTTGTGTTGCTAGGGGTCATGTTGTTGAGCTCCCGATGTCACCCCTTGACAAGGGAGTTCAGTCTTTTCCTGATTGAAGTGTCTTTCCACTGACTGGGCAATGGGTCCAGCTATTCCCATCAGTTCTGAGGAATCTGTTCATGAATTTGTCTTGCTGATGCTTGTCACATCCAGGCTTGAGGCAGTACTGCCAATTGTTGATGTAGCAGTTGTGGTTGTTGCTTTGCTGTAGGAATGTGAGGTGTTCATGCCAATCATGTGTGTGCCCAGGGAATGCGGTGTGTTGGTGTTTGTCCCAAAGATAGATCTCACACGCATCCTTCTCGCAATTGACCCAATGCTTGTGGCAGGTGGTGTGGTAGGGTGAATGTTCTCTGTACCTTCGTAGTTGTTTGTGGTAGGTGCAGTAGTGCTTTGTGCAAAACCTCCACTGTAGTTCACTGTGCCGTAGATTTCGTGGGTCCATGCTGTAAGCATAGCTTCCTTGTGGTATTTCTTCTTTGATAGACGCGGGTTTGTCTTGGTCCCTATCAGAGGTGGTTAAGGGCTCCTGTCTCTTGTCCTGACCTGTCTGTTCTGGTAGATCCTTGCCTCCTGATGTTGCCAGTTGGTGGGCTGCTTCCAATGTCTGATCATAGTTATCCTATTGTTTGAGGGATAGCTGAGCCTCTCCTGGTGGGTCCTCTGGCTTGATGACATTCCAGTCTCCATTGAGTGTATTAAGTTACTGTCAGTGCACCTTGTTCTTAGAACAACAGTCTTTTACTATGTGGCCTAGCTTGCCACAGGCATAGCACTTCAGTGCTTTCCCCTTTTTGTTGTTCCTTCCCTTTGTGAACCTTCCCTTGTGGTGGACTGCATCCAGTTCCATGGGTGCATAGCCATATAGGTCATGTGGTGGTGCCTTGTTAGGCAGCTTGTAGTGGTTGCTCACATACCATACAGGGCAGCTGTATCCTCTGTCATGGTGTTTCTCTATCGCTCGCTTGAATAGTTTGTTATTGATGTTGATTGCTTGTGTGATGAGTTCATCCAGTGTGTCAACCACTCATCTGTTGAAGGTGATTTCATCCTTCATGTTTTCCTTGAGTCTATGTCAGTACATGACCATCAGGGTGTTGTTGTCCCAGTCAGTCAGTACTGAGTATTGTTTGAACTGCGTGGTGTACTCTGCAGCTGAGCGTTGTTGTTTGATGTGCTGGATCATTCGTATAGCCACTTTGTCTTTGTTAGATAGTCCAAGGATCCTTTTGATCTTGTCCTTGAATTGTGTCTATTTTGTCATCCATTCTGTTATACTGTCGTGGTCTCTGTTTCCTGAGAGATGTTTGTTGACGTAGGGCTTGATCCATCAATAAGTATTGCCTCTCATGTAAGTGGTTGCAAAGAAGGGCCACTTTTCCTTAGGCAGCTTTGTCTCTGGTTGGAATTGAAAGTAGACTTGGAGTTGCATGAGCCAGTCGTCAACCTTGTTTCTTTCACCATAGAACAGGTCTGGCTTGGCGACACTAATCTTTCCATCTGGGAAGTTGGGGTTGGTTGCTCCTGAGGTACTCATCCTTGAGGGTCTTCAAAGTGTTGCGGTCTGTACCGTACTATCCTATCTGAGTATAGAATTAGGGTGAGAGGTGGAAGGTGGGTTGGTTCTCGCAGGAGAGGAGTGTCAAGGAGTGCGAAGGGGTTTGGTGGAATGTGGTGGTGGTGACACCTGATCAATGGCTTCGTACAAAAGGATTGTATTGAAGTAGATCTAGTTGTCTGGATCACAACATGAGTTGAAGATGATTGTTCCATAAGGGAACTATCACTGGACTATATAGTGCTCAGTTCGTGAGCACAGTGAGCTCTACTCACTTTACTCACTTGGTGAGATTGGTGAGCTCTGCTCACTTTGCTCACAGTTCATGCACGCTGCGGTGAGCTGGGTGAGCTCTGCTCACTTTGCTCACTTGTTCATGCATATGCATGCTGCGGCGAGCACCCCCTGGTTTATCTCGCCGGTCACATGACTGGTTCCTGTGTCACGCTGCCTGGTACTTCTGTCCAGTATCCTGTCTGCTGCTTCCTGTGAGTATATAAAGACTGTGTTCCTCCTGGGTTGTAACACACCACCACGTTCCACCAAACCCCTTCGCACTCCTTGACACTCCTCTCCTGCGAGAACCAACCCGCCTTCCACCTCTCGCCCTAATCCTATACTCGGATAGGACAGTACGGTACAGACTGCAACAAGCTTTTTGACATTATGCTGAACCCATGGCATTAAAGAGGTTGCCAGGATATTATCACATGTTCTCTTGAACAAGCAAATCAAGAATAGTGTTGATTCCAGCTTGTCAGTAATAGCTTGCTCAGGAGGGGTGGCTGGTTGTTTGTCCTCGGGGTTCTCAGGGTTCTTGGTGTCCTTGAAATTATCGACGTCCTCCCACTCATCTGCCTCCTTCTCTTGTGTGTGTAGCTTATCCAACACCTTAGATGGGTTGTACAGATAGAGGCCAGTTTCCCGGAATGCAGAGAGAATTGTTGACTGCTTCATTATCTTGGCTCAGATTGATCCCAGAGCTTTGAGAAATTCGATTTTGTTGAAGTCAACACACCCTGTACAAGTAGCCTTGTCAATAGCCTCAGCATACCAATGCTTGTAAGGCTGAAAGACCACAACATCCAATGGCTGTAGGATATGTGTTGTGTGTGGAGGTAGGCAGAATAGTGTGATGTCAGTACTCTCACAATAGTCTAAGAACTTGTATGTGCAATGGGATCTATACTCATCTAGCAGTAGCATCTGCTATACTCCAACCTGAGACTTTGCACTGAATGTATCAAAGTGCTTGATCTATTCAACACTCAGCTTATTGTTTGAGAAGTGTTACGACCCAGGAGGAACACAGTCTTTATATACTCACAGAGAGCAACAGACAGGATATTGAATAGAAGTACCCAACAGCACGACACGGAAGGAAGTCACGTGACTGTCGAGACTGACCAAGGGTTGCTCAACACAGTGTGCATATACATTGAGCATGGCAAGCCCAACTTGACCAGCTTGATGTAGTGTGCATATGCAGCAAGACTTGTGAGCACAGCTTGACAAGCTTGACACAGTATGCATATACATCAAGTCTTTTGAGCACAGCTTGACAGACTCAACAGTGATGTTAAGGCCCAGGCCGGAATGGCTGAGCCGACCTAAGCGAGTGTACAGAGGTACACGGAACAATGTTCACCCGACCTGGTGGCAGAGGTGGCAGAGATGTGATGAGCTCTGCCAACTCTGCCACACAGAAAAGCTGATACTCCTTGGGGAGGACCCCCCCCTCAGGCTTCTGTATATAAGAGGATCCAGATAGCTGGAGAGAATAGTTCTTCAGGCTGAACACACATTATTTTATTTATTTTATTTATTTGATTCTTACACTGGTAGTAGCTTTACAGCCATGCAGATCTTCTAGCTAATAGTGAACTCCTTCAGAAAACCTTTGAAGGGATAAAAACTGAAGGCAGGGTGTGACTAGGGAATGTAACAAAAGGAATCTTGAAGTTTCTGGTAAGAGAAGAGAATCTAGGTATTGGATTGGGAATAGTGGAGTTTGAAAGCTAGATTAAACTGGTTTAGTCTTTTCAAAGACATAAACCAGTACAAGAACTTCTGTAGTAGCTCTGGGTTTGAAATAATAGTGGTGAAGTCTTGGGGATTAAAAGAGACTTGTTGTCTTTGTCTTGAATAAAGAGAGCATGAAGAGGTGATATGTTTTGCAGTTTCTTCTGCTTGGCCACACACACATAGTGGGGTAGGGAAGTCAGGAACTCCAGCTCTGAAAAGAAAACTTGCCAGACCAATTCTTCCAGTCCTGATTTGCAGTAGCAGACTTGCCTCAGCTTTCTGTAACTCTTTGTAGAGCTTCAGATTGTTTTTGTGTGGCTTTTGACAGAAAGTCTGCCAGCCTGGATAGCTTCTTCTTTTCTTCTCTTCCCATTGGTCTTCCCACTCTTTAGTAAAGAGCTTTTGTAGTTCTTTCTTTGAACTAGCCTGGTTAGTAGTTATTTGACTTAACCAAGTGAATTTCCACTTAGGAGAGATAGTTGAGGATTCCTTTAAAGGTTTCTTCAAGAGAGAGGCATAGCTGGAAATAGTGGAAAAGATACTGTCAAGAAAGTATTTGAGAGGGGAGTTTTGAATAGAAGAAAGAAAACAGGCAGTGCGAAATTTAAAGTATAGGTCTAGAGGTAGAAGAAAAAGCTCACTCTCTAATAGAAAAGAAGGAGTGGCTTTCAAGGCACCCCCAATAAGTCTCAGGCATCTGTTTTGAAATGAAACAAGAGAAGAGATATTGGAGGATTTTCTTAGAGGGTTAAACCAGATCCCCACTGCATAGCTCAGTAGAGATCTCAGTATAGCAGTGTACACCAGACGTGATGTGTGAACTGGAAAGCCCCAAGTAGAATAGGAAGTTCTAGAAAGAGAAGAGAGTGCTTTCTGTGCTTTTTGAAGAATAATCCTCTGGTGTTTGTGCCAGTGGAGCTTTGCATCTAGGTACACTCCAAGTACTCGCACTTCTTCTTTTGGTTTGAGAATCACATTCCCCAGTCTGAGCTTGAGCTGAAGATTGTCTGATCTTCTTCTGGAAAAATGAAGTATTTCATATTTCTCAGGAGAGAAGACTATTCCATGTCTTGCAGCCCATGATAGACATTTGAGGTGTGTGTTCTTTAACTTCAGAAGGTTACTTTTCAAGGAGTGACCAAAAGCAAGCAGATTTGTATCATCTGCAAACCCCAGGGCAGATACACCAGAAGAGGGAGTATGCACAGTCTCATGCAATTCAGAAATGTAGAATAGAAAAAGAATAGAGGATAATGGAGAACCTTGAGGAACTCCACAATGAATAGGAATTGAACAAGACTCAGAATCATCAAAGACAAGAGTGGTAGAGCGCTTATCACAGAAGGAGTAGATCCAGGAAGCTAGCCAGGCAGGTATTCCTTTTCTTTTCAGAATTTGCTGTAGTATCTTGGGGAGAACTCTGTCATAGGCTTCTGAGATATCCAGTGAGAGTAGGGATGCAACTATGCCTTCCTTCCAGACTTTTTCCACTTGGGAGGTTAGAAGGAAAAGTGCTGCTTCTGTGGATCTTCCTTTCCTAAAGCCCATCTGGCCACAGTTGAGCTATGCCG
Source organism: Lichina pygmaea (assembly GCA_963422465.1). NCBI lineage: Eukaryota > Fungi > Ascomycota > Lichinomycetes > Lichinales > Lichinaceae > Lichina > Lichina pygmaea. Next base: position 334,926 of record OY730173.1, read on the forward strand.
AGGCATAGCGCAGAGTCGACATCCCGTGCAGGGTCTCTGCCACGCTTCCCCGCAGTCCTGAGGTCTTTTGCGCTCCGCCGTGTACGCTCACCCCTAGGTCCTGCTTTGGAGCGCCGGGTTGCCAGCCCGGAGCCCACGCTCCAACTGCAGTTTGCTCCTTGAGCCCGTCATTTGCAGCCTGAGCCTGCACTCTGTACGGACCGGCATGCGCTTCCGTCCTCTCGGGCCATATAGACAGTCTCGTAGTAGGCCCAGACCCTACTGCCGTCACTGCCATTATATGCCACGCCCCACAGCTCTCGCTGTTTCGTGTTATCTCTGTAGATCTCTCGTACAGAGGCCGACCATGCCTCGCAGGCTCTACGGACCCTGCAGGCCATGCCAGCACCTGCAGGACTGCCTTTCCAGCCCACTAACCAAGTAGGGAGAAGTCTCCGTCTGCCCGCTGTCGCCTGTGGGACCCCGGATGTACGTGGTGGCCCACTGGAGAACCTCCAGTGCCCTAGCCCCGGTCTGTAGGTGGCCCGAAGAGAATCCGTGGCAAGACCTTAGGCAAAACCATCAAGCCAGCACTTTGACTATCACACGGCCCTTAGGTACTGGAGCGGCGGAAACCCTTCGTGCCACCTGCTCGCCTTCTTTAACACGTAGTCCCTGTTCGATTAACAACACCGCGGTACAGACATCACTCCCCTCCTAGAACAAGATCCTCGATGCATCAGCTGCTGGAGACTCTGCCAGAAGGGGGGTGTGTGATAGGAACTCCTCTCGTCTACTCCAGAGGTGCCCTGTCGGGTGTCTAGACTTCACATCCACCAGTTGCAAGGCTGGCTTTGGGCCGTAGCGTACACGGTAGACATCTGTCGGGTGGTTTTCATAACCAGTTTGGTCGAAGTCCTCTGTTCTGCTGATGTCACTTCACGGGGGTGTCCAGGGTGCCTGCACGACACCTCCGGTGGCCCGTCGCTCCACAGGCACCAGCAGCTCGACCGGTGACTCAATTAGCTCTCGGTGCAGCGACTACAAGCAGCTTGGGAGACTGCCTGCCATCACTGCCCCGAGGTTCCCAGCCTGCACCGCGTGGAGGTTTGAGTCTTCGCAGGCCTTCTTCTTTGATAGACGCGGGTTTATCTCAGTCCCCATCAGAGGTGGTTAAGGGCTCCTGTCCCTTGTCCTGACCTGTCTGTTCTGGTAGGTCCTTGCCTCCTGATGTTGCCAGTTGGTGGGCTGCTTCCAATGTCTAATCGTAGTTGTCCTATTGTTCGAGGGATAGCTGAGCCTCTCCTGGTGGGTCCTCTGGCTTGATGACATTCCAGTCTCTGTCAAGCGTATTAAGTTGCTGTCAGTGCACCTTGTTCTTTGAACGATAGTCTTTCACCATGTGGCCTAGCTTACCACAGGCATAGCACTTCAGTACTTTCCTCTTTTTGTTGTTCCTTCCCTTCATGAACCTTCCCTTGTGGTGGACTGCATCCAGTTCCATAGGTGCATAGCCATATGGGTCATGTGGCGGTGCCTTGTTAGGCAGCTTGTAGTGGTTGCTCACATGCCATACAGGGTGGCTGTATCCTCTGTCGTGGTGTTTCTCCATCGCTCACTCGAATAGTTTGTCATTGATGTCGATTGCTTGTGTGATGAGTTCATCCAGTGTGTCGACCGCTTGTCTGTCGAAGGTGATTTCATCCTTCATGTTTTCCTTGAGTCCACGTCAGTACATGACCATCAGGGCATTGTTGTCCCAGTCAGTCAGTACTGAGTATTGTTTGAACTGCGTGGTGTACTCTGCGGCTGAGCGTTGTTATTTGATGTGCTGGATCATTGGTATAGCCACTTTGTCTTTGTTAGATGGTCCAAGGATCCTTTTGATCTTATCCTTGAATCATGTCCATTTTGTCATCCATTCTGTTGTGCTGTCGTGGTCTCTGTTTCCTGAGAGATGTTTGTTGACGTAGGGCTTGATCCATTGATAAGTATTGCCTCTCATGTAAGTGGTTGCAAAGAAGGGCTACTTTTCCTTAGGCAGCTTTGTCTCTGGTTGGAATTGAAAGTAGACTTGGAGTTGCATGAGCCAGTCGTCGACCTTGTTTCTTTCGCTGTAGAACAGGTCTGGCTTGGCGACGCTAATCTTTCCATCTGGGAAGTTGAGGTTGGTTACTCCTGAGGTACTTATCCTTGAGGGTCTTCAAAGTGTTGCGGTCTGTACTGTACCGTCCTATCCGAGTATAGGATTAGGGCGAGAGGTGGAAGGTGGGTTGGTTCTCGCAGGAGAGGAGTGTCAAGGAGCGCGAAGGGGTTTGGTGGAACGTGGTGGTGGTGACACCTGATCAACGGCTTTGTACAAAAGGATTGTATTAAAGTAGATCTAGTTGTCTGGATCACAACATGAGTTGAAGATGATCATTCCATAAGGGAACTATCGCCAGACTATATAGTGCTCAGTTCGTGAGCACAGTGAGCTCTGCTCACTTTGCTCACGGTTCATGCACGCTGCGGCGAGCTGGGTGAGCTCTGCTCACTTTACTCACTTGTTTATGCACGCTGCGGCGAGCTGGGTGAGCTCTGCTCACTTTGCTCACTTGTTCATGCACGCTGCGGCGAGCTGGGTGAGCTCTGCTCACTTTGCTCACTTGTTCGTGCATATGCATGCTGCGGCGAGCACCCCCTGGTTTGTCTCGCCGGTCACGTGACTGGTTCCCGTGTCACGCTGCCTGGTACTTCCGTCCAGTATCCTGTCTGCTGCTTCCTGTGAGTATATAAAGACTGTGTTCCTCCTGGGTCGTAACAAAGCTACAGAAAGCTGGTGTGTTCCATGCAATGTCAGCGATGCTCAGCCAGGAGAATCTTTCTCGTACGAAGGCAGCAGAGACAGCTTGAGCTGCCCAGCAGAAACCAAGTTGTTGTTGGGTCCAGAACAGGGGAGTGATCTATGCTTGTCATATTGCATCAAAGTGACAAGTGGACAAGGAGAAGAAGTGGGAATGTGCACAAGCAAGGAAGGCAGCTGCTCAGGCACGACAGACCAGAGCTCCTCAACAGCACCAGCAGAATCAGGGAAGGTCTGGAATATCAGGAATAGGAGAGCAAGAGCAGGAGAATCAGATAGGCACATAAAATACCTTGGTTGTCTATCTGGTTGTAGAGTTATAAGTGTTATAAAATTGATGTTGTTGGGAATCTATTCTTGAGCGATAACTACTCTAACTTCTCAGCAATGCCACAAAAATTTAGAGAAGCCTGAAAATTCACAGATTGTAGAAGAGATGTAGAGGAATCAAACTAGCCACTTAAATTTCTATTTAGTCGCTTTGTTGTGGAGTTATGTGTATTGCAGTTGACTCTATCCAGAAAATGTATCGGACCGGTGATAGACACCCCCTCCTGGGAGGGGGTGTTCCGGACATACCGAAGGGGTGGGAGCAGGGGGGTACCGAAGTACCCCCCCAGTGGCACGGGTATTTGCGTTGGCGTGGTGGACACCCTTTAGAAGTTAAGCTGTCCCGACCTCGCTAGCGAGGGAAGGAGGTACGGCAGTACCTCCTCGGCACGGGTAAGACTAAGATCTGTGACTTACGTAAACCACCCCCCCCCCCCCCCCTCTCTTGTTCCACAATATTACGAGTACGGGAGCCACCTTTTGGAGAACACAGGCGCAGCTACTGCGCAAGACAGCTTCGGAAAACAAGCTTAACCGGATGATCTTCTTCTCGCGATGGCTCCTATCGGTTCGTACCGGCCCAGGCAGTGCCAGGGTCCAGTGATGTCGTTCGTGTTTGGCGTGCGGCTGGTCACGAGAGCGGCTTGTTCTCGAAAGAATAGATCTATCCGGCACCGTCGGTTCGAGCATCTTGCGAGCTCGAACCAATCTCAGCACAGTTCTTTTCTGTTCAGTGGCGGCAGTCGTCTGGATGACCGATTGCCATGCTTATGTCCTTCGAAGAGAGATGCGATCTCTTCAACTGCTCCTCCTTGTGCTACCATATATCTGGGCGACAGCCGCTTATCCTTCAGCGCTCGACGCCTTGAAACGACCAGAGCCCGGCATCGAGCCAAGGAGGTCGAGAAGAATAGCCAAACGCGGACTCCTGGACGGCTTCTGGAATCGATTCTTCCGTCGCAAGAAGACAACCGTCAACAGCGGAGTGACTTGGAACGAGTTCATGCGGCAACACCCGACATCATTCCATGATGAACTGTGGGATAGAATGGACAAGTGCTTGGAGGGGAGGATTTCGCTCGTTCGTCCCCCAGCTCAGTGTATCACTCCCGTATCCTGTGGCATACCGTTATACCCGCCCAGCAACTGTCAGCCAAGGACCTCCATCTTTGAGTCTTTGATCAAGCTGACCAGATGTCCGATCTCGAACAGTCCACGAGAGCGTGGCAAAGCTTCAACAGCCATGAGATGAGCCAAGAGACGTTGGCGCAGTGCCGGGAATTTGCCGAAGAATCGTGTCGGGTACAGTTAGGGTGGACGAAGGAGCAGCTCGCAGAGTTGAAAAGGCTGCGAGCGAGGTCGGGCGAAGGTCATGATAGCGTCCGTCAGAGGAAGCACGGGGGTCAGCGCCCTCTCCGCGGCAGAACGTACCCTGCCTCACTCCTCAACGGCGAGTGAAGCAGAGGCTCAGCTGAACATCCAACTTGATATGCAGGACACGACGACGGCGATTCCGGGAACTCGTTCTCGTTCAGTGGCTTGGAAGAGGTACCTGGTACGGTTTCGAAATCAGCCTGGCGATATCTCGAGCCGAGCATTCCGGGCAAGCCTGCTCGGCCCAACGGCCTGCCACAATCGCCGGCGCTGGCACAGCCTGTCGTGCTTTAAGGATGGCCATGTTTCCATTCTCTGAAGCCCTTGATTGGCGGAGAGCCCTTGGGCGTGACAGTTCTCAGGATGCGTGTACATACAGAGTGATGTGTATATGTTTGGCACCCTCCTCTGTTGTTTCTCCAAGCAAGGTAACCGTGTTAGATACAGTCAAGTGGGGCCAAGGCATGTTCAGCTCGACAACCTTCGTGACCTTACAGAGCTGCCTTTCTACTATCTGTCACTGGATCTTGATACTTCACTTTAGAAAAGCCAAAGTGATTTCGAGATGGATTGGGGGGGGGGGGGGGGGGCTGTGCTCTTTTTCTCTCTCTTTTCACAAAAGAACCTTAAATGGCTATTCATCAACGACGCCAGAATAAATCCCGCTATCCCTCCTCCACGAACGAGGCTGATGCTTAGCCTTGTCGCCAAGACACAAGAAGAGTGAGTGGATGAGGGCTCTTACCGTTGAGCTAATCACAACAGCAGAGAATCCGAGCAGAGATATACAAAGCCTGTCCATGAGGTACGAGTCCGACTCGCATCTGGCAGCTTGTATCTACTTACATACCTCACGAGGCTGCTCAGAACCAGAAACAGTCGCCGGCCCCTTGAAATCACACGAGCAGGACTGTCACGCTACCATAACCCTCAAGGACAGCACAGCACAGCACAGCACAGGACAGCACAGGACAGCAACCCTCCAGGGCAGCACAGTACAGACGGATATTGACAGTACCCTCATTTGCAAGAGAAAGGAGAGGGCAGAGCTTCAAACTGGCTCTGCCGTGATGCTTCAGAATCAGTAAAGCTCCACCTCTTCTTCAGTCTTCTTGCTGTACGATATCTTTATATTGAGTTCTCAGTGGGCAGCGGGCAGTGGGCAGCGGGCAGTGGGCAGTGGGCAGTGGGCAGTGGGCAGTGCTGGGGTAAGGGGTGGCATGTTGAGTTCACCACTTCCAGGAGCCAGTCTTCCCCAACACCAGCTCTTCTCTCCATGGTGCAGCTGCTGCATACAGGATATATCATGTCCCCTGGTCTTTGTTGACTTGCAGCTTCCCCCCTCCCCTCCTCTACTTTTTCCCCCTCCAGTCAAAATCTCTCTCTGGCCGAGGTTCCAGGTTTCGTGATGCACCGGTGCCTCACCGTCACTCCGTCGCTACATGTCTGTTGGAATTGAAATTGTTTTGTTTTTCTTCTTCCTCTGGAAAGCTGCGTGGTCACTTCTCAAGGAAGCCCGAGTCTGCTGGTGCACCCCACTGGCTTGATGTCTGCCTACTTCTGCGTGTGAACTCGGTCGCCGATGGACGGGCCTGAGCTTCTGCAGGACCCGCGTTTCGTGGTGCTATGTGCAAGTAATCTGAAAAGAGGTCGTATCAGGGTAGAGGAATGGTGACATGTAGGCTGGTACCCGCATGGGTTCTTCTTAGATGCCTCGCATGCTCCTCTTGGCGTACATCACCAACTATGAAAGTTCCCAAATCCCCCCGCCTTAACTTTTTTGGTCGGCGGCCCTTCGTTCCAAGCGTCTTCTTCGTCTGCGGCTTTGGAGACGGGCGCTCCCTCGTCTCCTACCCCCTGCCTGTCGACGCCACCACCGGCGCTGTCGAGATCGACCTTGAGATATTTCCCGACCGCCCCTGTCCTAGACCCTGGTGCAGATCCAGCTCGGTTGTTCGAGCCGGCCGAGACCTTCTTGCCCGTCCACGTCGTCCGGTCGTCTTCGGTGCCGCCTTTCTTACGGATCTCCTCCCGTTCGCGCTCCGTCTCGTCTCTGGCCTGACGTTCCTTCTGAAACTCTTCGAACGGATCGACAAAGACGACAATCTCGTTGACGGCCATGTCCTCGGTCGGTCGATTGCTCGACGGGTCCGTCGGCGCCTGCTCGAGCCGCGACAGTGTCTCCATGCCGCCCACGACTCGGCCGAAGATGGTGTGCTTCCGGTCGAGATGTTCAGCGGCGCGGTAGGTGATGAAACTATCGAGCGTGTCAGCTTCGTGTGCTCGAGAGAGAGGACGGGACCGTCTCCGACCCACAATTGGCTCGAGTTGGTGTTTTTGCCCTTATTGGCCATGGAGAGCACGCCTCGACTGTCGTGGGTCAGTGGGCCGTCGATTTCGTCGTTGAAGTTCTTTCCCCAGATGCTCGTGCCTCCCTTGCCAGTGCCGGTGGGGTCTCCACCTTGGATCTACCGTGCCGCCCGTCAGCATCTAGCCTTCCGACGGCTCATCCCAAGCCGGCGAGGGAAAGGCGGACCATGAAGTTCCGGATGTTGCGGTGGAACGACACGCCGTTGTAGTACCCCTTCCTGGCTAGCTGTATAAAGTTCCAGACGGCCTTCGGTGCGTACTCGGTGTGCAGCTCGATGTTGAGGTCGCCCATCGACGTCTGCATTCGAGCGTAGCCCTTGTTCTTCACGCGTCGTGGTCTCAGCATGTACTCCTCGTCCGTGAGCAAGGCACGTTCGCCCGAGGTGTGTGGTGTCAGGCCGGTGCTCGTGAAAGACGCCGCGGCCTTGCCTGTTGTGTGCTGCGCTGCATTGTATGGTACCGCCTTGGTTCTGGATGTGCCTTGGGCCGGGTGTGTAGACGGCGTCTCGGCACCCGACACAGCAGCCTTACTGGCGGCCAACGCAGGGTTCTTGTTCGGGTCGGTCCTCTCCCTTCGAGCCCGCGCCACGGCCTCAGTGGCCTTGAGGATCTTGGCCGCGCTTCCCAGCGCGTCCGAGTTGACAGCCTCGCTCTTTGACCGGGCCTGCTCGGGCGTCAACGTGCTTGCACCGTCCTGCAGGTAGCGGAAGCCACCGAGGTCCCTCGCTGCGACGTTCTGTGGATCCTGGAGCGTGATGATGTCGGCCCGACGGAACTCGGCGTCGTTGACCAGGTCTCGCCACGACTTGGCCTTGATATTGAGACGCTCGACGGTATCGTAGGCGAAGACATTTCCCGTGTTGCCCAAGGCGATGATGTGGGTGTTGTCCGTGAAGACCTTGTACGTCACCGGGTCCACATATTCGTCATCCTCGTTCTTCGTCAGGTGCAGCTTGATCAGCTCCGAGCTTTTCAACGGGGATCCGTTCACGGGATTCGTGCCGTGCTTCTTGATCCACGGCAGGATGTTGGTCAGCTCGAAGATCGTCCCCTGCGCCGTACACACCGGGTGCGCATATGGTTGCAGGGACAGGGCGCAGAAATTGAACGGGAGATGTTTGAAGGAGCCGCCGGAGGCTTTGGCCCTGGCCGCACCCGCGCCGATGCTGGCCGAGTAGGCGTCGTCCGATGCCCACTCCGAGTGAGTAATCTATGTCTCAACATCAGTCCGTCTCTCTGCTCGGTAAGGGTTGAAAATGCTGATGGCAGTCGACGATGGAGGGCCTACGTAGAGTTTGTCCGTACCTAAAAGGAAACAGATTAGCTGCTTTGGTATCGTCACCCATGCATTCCGGACGCTTCCGTGTTTCCTACCTTTGCCCATGCCAACCACTGTCCAGCGCTTAACAGCAGTATTGTTCCCTTGTTGTTTTTGCGTCACGCTGACGGGATGTCACGTCCGTCTGGATCAGGCTGCGACAATCCAGTCCTCTCCGATAGATCATATGACCTGCAAGGGCGGACAATAGTTCAGTTGTGCCTTGGCAGTGCTTGGGAAGTCCTGTGATAGGGCTGAATTCGTGTCTCGTACCGGTACCTCGTACTTGGCGGTGTCACCAAGCTGACGCAATCGTGGCAATCAGCAGGTGAACTTTTACCGTACGAGATACCGTACGGAGTCAATGTGCTGGATACATGGTGCTAGCACGATAAGATTTGCTGTTTGCGCGAGGCCTTCAATGCATGATATGCGCTTCGCTCACATTGTTTTCAAGCGCTGCTGATGCAGCCTGGAACTCGTACGTCCGTACCAGATGAGCTTATGCCAGCCTACTTACGAGTACCGTACTATAGAGCTATACAGCATCTCATAAGTACGTTCCGTACTATGAACAGGTGTATGTACGGAAGTACTCCGTACGTCCATGCCAAGACTGTGCATGACAATACCAATACGAAGGTGTGGCGAGGAGCATGTCTCAAACAGCACGGTCGAATGCTGCCCAATGAAGGTAGGGCGCATGATGTCGTGTGTGCGCAAGGCTGATAGGCGCACAGTGTGATGGTCTTGTCTTGCGATGACCTCAGGACATGCAGTCGACCTCTCCATTTGCGCCTCTTTACGAGCCTAGAGGCGACAGATGGATCGTGTTTCGCAGACTCAGAATGCCTTGACATTGGTTGCGGGCTCTTGCAGCTCTCCAGCTCGCAGATAAATAATGCCTTGTCCCCTCTGCATCGACAACGCTACACAACACAATCCATCCACCCCGAAAGAGAAGAGGACATCTGCTTCTTGCTCTTTTACTTCTGTGTCATCTCAGGACCTCGCCAGCAAGAGTTGGTCATCATGCGGCTCTTAGCTACTGTTCTTGGCGCTTTGTCTGTTGTGGCCGTAGTGGCTGCGCCAGAGCCGAGTGAAAATGAAAAGGGGACGCTCTATATCAGCCCGTCTGGTCAGAGCTCTCGTCTCAGCAGACAACAGCAGCAATCGTTGGTGAGTTCAGAATCACAATACGCTCCATTGGCCATGTGCCAGTTTCAACAACTTCATTCTTGCGTGGCGTCGCCACCAGCCTCATTCTCCTGACCCGAGAAACCACAGATAGATCTGATGCTGCATTTCCCTGGTTCTGACTTGAATATACCGGTCAGCTGTCGCCCTTTCAGTCTCTACCTGGGTCTGTCGCGTTCGAGCGGTCGTCGCCAGTTGCGTTCGAGGTGATTACGATCCCGGATCCTCTCGATCAGCACGATGTCGTCAGCAACAGCAACACCCCTCCAGGCCGTCTCCAGAAGCGCCAGAATCAGCAGTCCGGACGTCTCAAAGAAATAGTTTACTACTGTGCAGCGAATTTTGACAAGAACTGTGCCTCATGTTTTCCCGAAAATGAAGGCACCGTCATCACAGGAGGCAGCGTGGCAAAGAAGGTATGTCAGACCTGGTCATCACGCCTGTCTCGGATTTGATGCGTCAGCGTACTAAAAGAATAAAAATACTCATGTGGATCTTGTTTACTGACGGGGCTGCTGCCAACTCAGATCTTCAGCTGCTTCACAGGGCCCCCTTGCAGCGCGAAAAAGGGCAGCTGTCGCTGTAAGAGACGCCAATATGGATTCGTTGGGAAGTGTTTGGAGAGGACTGGTGAGAACATCGGGTGGACACAGTACGTACTACCGAAGAAGCGGCCTGCTCCGGGTACCTATTACCGTTGAGCTCTACCGGGAAAGGACCACCGGGACCTGACGGGTAGCTTTCTTTGCCTTCATCTTGTCAGCAGCACCAGCAGCGGCATCTGCAGCGATGGCCTCATCTCTTTGAAGGTCCAGACTAGATGTGCAGCATCTCTCTGTTTGTTCTTCCGCGCTTAGCAAACTGCTTGATCCCAAGATGGTTCTCAAGCAAATTGAAGCCACGGTATCTTTCACAGCGGCGCCGTGTCTCTCCCTCCCTCTCTCTCTTTCACTCCCTCCCTCCCTCAGCAAGAGTCTTCGTCGCTGGACACATGTACGTTCGAGAAGTACGGTAGATATGATGAAAGTAAGTACGGTACATACTGCACGTGGCGCACATTCACGCTACCATAATCGACTGTGTGTGTAGTACAAGTCATGCTTTCTCTGAAAACCAGCTAACAATCAGGCCTGTAATTTGTCTAGAAGCCTTTTATGACCTTACTTTACGTCGAGATATCTCGCACGAGTGGCTTACTGTACGTATAAAGGTTCCTGCATGGTTCTAACTCTTACTGTATATGTAAAAACTCTGCATGAGCGACATACTGCAATAGCCAGAGCCAGAGCAAGGACCAAGTGGGAAGTAAAAATTATATACATGGATATCCTGCGTGCGTAGGGTGCAAGACCCGACTAGGCTACGACGTCCGTCATCTTCAGCCCGGCCATCGACTAGTTAGTCAAGTTACATTGTCGATGATACACTCGAGACTGCCTTTGCGGATGATCCAGGATTTCTCACGTGAACGGGATTTAAGGAAGGGAAGGTCGAGGGCTCTCAGGACCGAGTGCCGAACGATACACTGTTGGTAGCTTCTGATATTACTCATGCTGATAGCACCGTCCTTCTGAGAGGTCCTTGTTCTCAGGTTTGTTCTTGTCATGACTCTGCGGAGGGGTGATGGTTGGCCGTGACTTGGGCATCTGTGGATGAACTGTAGGATGTTGGCTGATTTAGCATTCCACAAGGCTTCAGATGGTACTGTACGATGGCCTATCATGAGATGTACCTTGGAGGAATGTAGGTACGGCTCTCTACGGGGATTCGAGCTCCAGACGGTGCGGAAGGATTGGAAGGTCGTTCGACTCGAGACGCTCTGCAGGGGTATCCTGTCTCAATTTTGACTGCGTAGTAGGATGATTATGAGGGAAACGGCCGCAGATGTGCAACAACGTCAGATACCTGATGCCTCGGCATGCCCAGAGAGTTCTGCGATACGAACTCGTGTCTGGAGGTATCGGTGTCGTATTATTTTTCTCGCCTCAATTGGCCCACCGCCTGGGAATCAAGTGCCGCTTCCGCCAAAGGTGAAGAAGACATCGTCAAAGGCGTCGCCGGTGCCATCGCCATCGGCAGGAGCGTGGCCATTGCCTAGGTCCAGCTCGAGACCGCCCATCAGCGCTGCGTCGGGCATGACAGTGTCGATGGTGTTACTGCTGTCACCCAAGACGCCGGCACCGGCGCCAAGGCCATGAACCCCGAAGCTGCCGAGGCCGCCGATGCTGGCGGCGGCGCCGTCGCCGAGAACACCTGTCGCGCCCACCGCTCCGGCATCGGGCTCAAAGCCAAAGTCGCCGGCGGCGGCGGAGCCATAGAAGAGGTCTTCGAAGTTGGTGGATTCAGGGGGAGCGAAATCCTCGCCGTGGTCGTGGGCGTCGTTGTCGTCCGCGTAGGTTACGTCGATGGCAGTGTCCGGGATAGGGTCTGCGGCATGGCTTGACGTAACCGGCTTCGCCGTCGTGGTGATCGGAGCATCTGTAGGGGGGATGAGGGCGCTGCCGGAGTCAACGGTCAGGTTGGCAGCGTCGGCGCTAGCGCTGGCGCTGGCGCGGCCCGAGGCAACGGGGTCGGGAGTGGTGATCGTATTGGCGTCGCCGATGTTGGCAGCTAGGACAGCATCACCACCGGCGGCATTGGCATAGTCTTCGAGGCCCGGGAGCAGAGCGTTGATGTCGTCCATGCTATGGTCAACGTCCGGTGGTTGCTGCTGCTGCTGCTGCTGCTGCTGCTGCTGCTGCTGGCCGAGCCCACCGTTAGGGGGCTCGAATTCGAGCGAAGCGTCCGACGCGACGAGCTCCTGTCCTGCGCCTGCGACGACGGCCCTCGGGGATGAGTCGTGTGCAGAGGCCAAGTCGAGATCGAGCTCATCGGAGGCCAGGGTATGAGGTTGGGGCGGGACAGAGCCAAGCTGGATCGAGTCCGCTTGTCCGGCGTCGGCCGACTGCGTTTCGGCTGCGGCACTCTTTGCCGGCCCTCGGCCGCTGCCGCCGCCAGCAGATGTCTGCCTCAGGGATCCTGGGGTTTTGGCTGGTCGACCGGACGGAGACGAAGGCTTAGGGCTCGACCGCGCTGCGACGGCAGCCTCTAGACCAGGCTCTTGTGCTCCGACAGCAGCCATCAGCCTGCCGTTTTGTTCGAGATCATCGATCACGATGACATCCGGTGCCTGCGATGTATCGGCTGGCGACGCTTCAACGTCTGCATTACCAGACACGGCTCCTCTTTCGGAGGCCATCGGAACGTCATGGTCCCTGCCACCATTCTCTTGAAGCTCTTGGAGCCGTCTCTCCCGCTCTAGCCGAAACAGCCGCTCGTTTTCCGCCTCATGTGCCTTCCATAGATCAAAGTCGCGGGCGAACGTCGACTTGGCCCTGATCTACAGTAATCAACGCTGTCAGAACCCGGCGGACCATGGAGACCAGATCCTGCAATCTAGGACGCCGGTGAACGTACTATTTCGACCTCGAGGTCGTCAAGAGCTCGATGGAACTGATCCATGGCATCGGGAAGAAAGCGGTTGAGGTGCGGACCGGCCTGTGCTAAGTCTCTCTCTTCGGCCGCGGACGCATCCCGGAAGACCTTGGCGGTGCGGATGAGCTGATGGAGAACGGGATTCAGCTTCTTGTACCATCAAAAACAAGTCTCGACCGTGACGAAACTCACCACGGCGTTGACTACAGTCGGAAGCACCTCCAGCGATTGCTGGCGGAGCTGGGTTTGGTCCGTCATCGTGTACTCGTACTGTACTGTAGTGCTGGTGGAGCTGTGGTGAGGGCGCCTTGGGGAGGAAGGTCGGAAGTTCCTGTGGCGGGTAAGATACGTACCAGCACAATGAGAACGGAAGTTCGGAGTACGGAAGTACGGAATACGGAAGTACAGTACGGAGTACGGAGTATATGCGTATGTATTTCCGTACAGTACGTACCTCCATGTGCGCTTGTACTCCTTCGACCGGCCCCGCGTCTGGCGTTCGGCTGCGATTGCCTACGGTAGACGATAACGCCCACGCTGCTGACTACAGTAGCTTGCGGCTCCTCGGAGAATATGTTCAGCCGACATCCGGTCGATCACCCCACAACAGGCGCTGGCGGCTGGCTCGGCTGGATTCCACTACTCCTCAGACGTACAGTATCGTGGCTACGTACTCCGTACTGTACGGAGTACGTACAGTCTATGACTTCGGAGAGACCGATCCCCCTCTCGAGCTAGCCCCATGGGGGGCCTTTTATAGTCCTTTCAACCTCCACCTAAAGCTTGCACCATCTGTCAGCAGTACGGTAGGGCTATGGGGCGTACTCGTACTGTACGTATGTACCAGAATTCGTAAGTCATGTCCGCGAGCTTCGACTGCCTAGCTGACGCCACCGACAGGCATCGACCGGGCAGTTCATACAAGCTTATATTGGCATGTACGTACGTACAGCCTTTACGAAGGTACTACCCGTGCCATGGGGGGGTATTACCCCCCCCTCCCGTCCCTTCGGTACGTCCGGGACACCCCTCCACCAGGAGGGGTGTCCGACAGTTCAATGACTCGGACGGTTCAATGATCGCTAGTAAATCTGTTGATAGTCACCAATTTTAAACCACCACAACTCCACCACAACATGGCCAAATTTTACAAGGAAGCTGAGGCTCACATCACAGAAGGTGTGGATTCCATCTCTGACTGTAAAAACACTATCACCGTACCAAAGTTAGCCAGGGAATTTGATGTCCCAGTACAGCGACTTTGAGAGTAGAAAAAGCTTACTAATATAAGAGAAGCGAGCTCTCTCATAAGAGGATTAAGAAGGAATACTCCTTAGGCAAGTCAGGCTACAATAGCTACCCAGCAACAGTATCATCAGGAGGAGCCTACAATTTCAGGGATGATAGAAAAAGGGCAGGGAAATCAGATGGGCACATAAAAAAGACTACTTGTCTATCCAGTTATAGAGTTATAGAGGCTGTGGAATTGATGTTGTTGATACTTCATTCTCAAGTGACAACTACTATGACTTCTCAGCAACACCACAAAAATCAAGAGAGGTCTATAACTTCAGAGATGATAGTACAGAAGTATAGGAATCAAATGAGTAACTTACATCTTTATTTAGTCGTTGCGTTGTGGAGTTATAGACATTGCAATTGATCCCGACAAGAAAGTGATCATTGAACCGTCCGAGTCATTGAACTGTCGGACACCGCTCCTGGCGGAGGGGTGTCCCGGACGTACCGAAGGGACGGGAGGGGGGGGGGGTAATACCCCCCCATGGCACGGGTACTTTGCTTCCATCAGCAGCCCGCAGGTGGGCTGGTGCCGAAGCTCTCTGCTGACATAATCCAAGCTTCCCCTCACCTGATCCGCGTTGATTAATTTTGATTGGACAGTTGATTTTTGGTGGCCGCAGACTCCGAAAGGCATCCATCCCCTCTATTCAAATGTCGGGATACCTTCTCCACCCATCTTATTTCTGGCCAAATCCTATTCAATTCAATTTTGCTCAATCGTTCGCGGATCAATCTCTTGACAATCCGAATTCGTAGCACTCACGTTGATGTAATTGAGCTCTTGGTAGTCAATGGGACCTATGGCATTCTACTCATGTATTTCTCGTTTTTCATTCTCCATGGAAAAGCAGTTGCTCTGGCAGTGCGTCGTACAGTAAGCCTGACACGCCTGACACGCCTGACACGTCTGGCAGGGCCAAAGGAAAATAAATCGACAATTCCGGTTCCAGCAATTAATTAACAATTGATGTTTGAATTCTGGTGGTTGGTCACCAATCGCACAAAAGCTTGAGCGCCCCGGATTCCCCCCGAGCAGCCAAGCCCGTTCTTTTCGTCGGCCCAAAGAGAACCCACCGTCTCACCAGCATCTCCGGCTTCGTCTTCCTCCCCCTCCTCTCTCTCTCTGTCTCTTTCGTCTTCTTCTCTCCTCTGTTCACCTGTCTTCATCTCTTCCTCTGTTCCCTTCGTATTTCCAGTATCTCTGTCCTCTGTGTCCTCTGCTCTCCCTCCCCCTCCTCTCCTCTCCTCTCCTCTCCTCTCCTCCTCTCCTCCGCTCTGCAGCCGGCGTTAGGATTCGAGCAGTTTCGTCTTCTCGCCTTACCTGCCGCACTGTCACTTTCGCCGCGCTTTCCCAGCTCGTAGCTCGTGTTTCAACATTCTCCACTCCGTTCTCCTCCCATCTCGTCGTGCGGCTTTCTCGTGATCGTCTTGATATTGAACGAGAGCCGTCAACCTCTTGTGGAGCAAGACAAGAGCGTCAAAGGACGTCTCAGGCATAAATAGCGTCGCAGAGCTGCGGAGCCGCAGCAGGCCTCCTGCTGCCAACGTCGTCTTGTTGGCCTTCGCAGACATCTATCGCCTTGGCCTTTCTGATCCCACCCCGGCGAGGCGCAACTTTGTCGACCTGAACACCCTTTACGAAAAGTACGGCCGGCACCAGGGTCCTTCCATTTTTCCGACCTCGCAAACACATCCATCGCCGTCAGTGCTTGGCGTGAGGGTACGTACGTACCGTCGGTGCCAATTGCTTACCATCACGTTCGCCGCCGCCAGCTCCTGGCCTTCCAACGACATCGATCCGTCCGTCGTATACTTCTCCGACGCGCTCTCTTGAGAACATTGGTCCTTTCCAAGCAGAATATTGACAGCGATCGTTGATCATCCGACATGGCCGACACCGCACCTGCCTCTTCGGCGGCATCGCTGCCTCCACCGCAGACCGCCGCCAATGCGCCGGGCCAGCAACAATTTGGCGGCGACGGCACCAATGCGACGTCTCAGAACAACGGACAGGGGAACTCTTCCCACATGCCGCCTCAGTCGCTGCCGCCGGTCATCATTCCCCAGAACACCAATCCGATCCCGACCGCCATCACTTCGCCGATGGGCGCTGGTTCCGGCGTCATGTCACCGAACTCCGGAGGCGGCGCCGGAGGCTTCGTACGCCGTTCCGCCCCGGAGCCGAACAAGCGCGCTCTCTACGTCGGCGGCCTTGAGCCGCGCGTGACCGACGATGTGTTGCGGCAGATCTTCGAGACCGTAGGGCACGTGCAGAGTGTGAAGATCATCCCGGATAAAAATGTGCGTTTGCCCCTCACGACGCGTCACTCCTCTTCTTTTCCTTTCCTCTCCTTCCATTCCCTTCCCTTTCCTTCCCTTCCTTTCCCTCCTCGCGTCTACACCTCGCTTGCTACAGCGACCGTGAATGAGACCCTTCTTCGATTCTGATATTCTACCCTTCGACGTGCAGTCTCACCACGAAGTCAGTCTCCCGTTCGACGTTCGACGTGATCCCTTTTAGGTCTGATTGGGGCCCCAGGGGGCTGACATGTGAACAGTTTCATAGCAAGGGCTATAACTACGGATTTATCGAGTTTGACGATCCCGGGGCGGCGGAGCGCGCGATGCAGACTCTCAACGGTAGACGTGTCCATCAGTCCGTACGTGCGCCGCTGCGATCCTGTTAATGGCTGACCGACCGACCGACCGGTCGACCGGTCGACCGGTCGGTCGGTCGGTCGATACGTTCACCTGCTGACATGTGCGCTCCTCCAGGAGATCCGTGTGAACTGGGCTTACCAGTCCAACAGCCAGAACAAGGAGGACACGTCGAACCACTTTCACATCTTCGTCGGTGATCTGTCCAACGAGGTCAACGACGAGGTGCTGCTGCAGGCCTTCTCGGCCTTCGGCTCGGTCTCGGAGGCTCGGGTGATGTGGGACATGAAGACCGGCCGCTCCCGTGGCTACGGCTTCGTCGCGTTCCGCGAGCGAGGGGATGCCGAAAAGGCCCTCAGCTCGATGGACGGCGAGTGGCTCGGGTCTCGCGCCATCCGGTGCAACTGGGCGAACCAGAAGGGGCAGCCGTCGGTGAACCAGCAGGCCCAGCTGGCGGCCATGGGCATGACCCCGTCCACGCCTTACGGTCACCACCATTTCCCGACCCACGGCGTCCAGAGCTACGACATGGTCGTCCAGCAGACGCCGCAGTGGCAGACGACCTGTTACGTCGGGAACCTGACGGCCTACACGAACCAGAACGATCTCATGCCGCTCTTCCAGAACTTCGGCTACGTGGTCGAGACGAGGATCCAGCCCGATCGCGGCTTCGCCTTCATCAAGATGGACACGCACGAGAACGCCGCGCTCGCCATCTGCCAGCTCAACGGCTACAACGTCAACGGCCGTCCGCTCAAGTGCAGCGTGAGTCGCTCGCTCACCCTTCCGCTCGTCCTCTCTCCCCACGCCCAGGCGACCGGATGACGGGCTGGCTGCTGATCTCCGACAGTGGGGCAAGGATCGTCCTCCGCCAGGCCAGTTCGAGGCCTACTCGCCCCAGCAGCAGGTGCAGGGTTCCGGATATCCGCAGACCCCTGGGCCATACTTCCCTCAGTACAGCGGTCCCACAGGCCCGATGACCCCACAAGGTGGCCCTCACTCGGCTACGGCATCCTTCTCCGGCCACGCCGCGAACGCTCAGTCCCCGATCGGGCCTAGCTCGGGCGGTCCCCGCTGGGGTCAGGAACAGGCCGGCTTCGGCGGCCCCGGCATGTCTCAGGGCGGGTACGGCCAGATGCCGGCGAGCGCGGGCGGCTACAACCGCAACCAGGGCTCCGGTCCGCAGCAATGGGGCCAGCCGAACAACAGCGGGGGCTTTGGAAACGTGAACAACGGATTCGGCGGTGGCTATCAGGGTTAGGCCAGCATGTCCCGTCGTCGAGCGTGGAGGCCGCCGCCGCTCCGCGGCCACGAGCTCTCTGTCATCGCGACAGAGACGACGACGACCACAAGGCAAATCGCACTTGCTTCTCTATCCATCTCCCTTCCCTCCATTCCTTCTCTCCTCTCAGCCATGCTTTTCTCGAGTCCGGATTATCTCTTACTCCTGAGCGCGAGACTTCGTCCTCCCCTCAGCCTGATGACAGTCTCGTAGCCTCTGCTGTCCTTCTCCTACTGTCTCTCTCTTCCAAAAGAACTTCCCACGGGCTTTCGGCGTCCATCTTTCTACCAACTCCCTCGATGATCTTCTGCGCTCGTCTCAGCGTGGAGCCTTGAGTCTTCTCACAGCGGTTCGTCACGGCCTTGCGCTCTCCCACCGTCGGGTTCTCGCTCTCTGCTCCTTTGGGGCCTGGGCGGGCTCCCGATTCGTCCTGCCGCCGCCTACCCAGTAGACCTCGTCCCTCTTTTCAACTAACGAATTCACGACCAGCAGCCGGTGTCTTCTTGAACACGGCGTTGGTGCTACCCTTCCGAAACCCAGCCACCTACGGTGCTGACACGCGGGTGGCGTTGCCATACGGCCGGATCAAAAAAGGCAAGGATGGCTTCGGGACTTTCTCACCCACAGACCGTCCGGAACAGGGGGAGTCGACGACGTATACTCGAGCGCCCCAACTCGGGCCACGCATATCCGGACACGCCGGTCTGAAGAAGCATTCGACTTTCGAAGGCACGACGGGGATAATACGTTGGTCTTAGAACTAAACCAAGCAGACGGTAATACGTACAGTACCCTTTCGTACAAATACACCGAAAGGCGTCACGGCATCCAGGCCCGCCAGGTGGCCGGTGGCGCCGCTGGCACCTCAGCGCTCTCGACGCGTAAAAATGTTTCGCGACGCGTTCTCCGTGGGCGTCCTTGCCCAAAGTCACGAGACGACAGACGTTGGCTCGTCGTCTCATAGGGATATTTATGATTGAATCATAAGTGGGTCCACTTAGTACGAGCACTCTTGAGGCGATCCAGCACCAGGACTTGATGGGTGCGGAAAGTCAGTACGGTACGGTATGGTACCGTATACGTCTCTGCTTTGTCATCAGAACCGCAAACATGCGCTCGGTCGTTCTCACAAGGATGCAAGCAGCAGCTCTTCGATTGCACTGCTCCTCAAGGCCCATTCTCCCTCCATCCGGCGTCTCGTCGGATTGCAGGCAGGAAGCCATCTTCAAGCTACATCCTGGAAGGGACACGGCGCCTTGCTGTCGCAGTCCGCCAGTCTGCCATCGTCTCCCCGTCGCGTCGGTTCCCGGACTGTCTTGACTACCGGGCTCTACGCGTCCCACGACGAGCTTCGACCACGACGTCTCTTGCCGCCCATTGGCGTTTCATGACGACCAACAACATGGTCTACAAGCCAGCCAGCTCCCAACAGCAAACTCGGGCCGGCTCACGGGAGGCACCGTGGTTATCTCGAGGTGCCTCTCGCGACAGCTCCATGCAGGGACGGCGCCCCAGCACGGCCACGGCTCTTGACAACTTCACCGCCAAGTCGAAGGTCGACCCCACCGTTGGAGCTCAAGCACACTCGCGTCCATTGAGACGCACTTCGCCGTCGATGCTGAATCGTGCGGTCACCAGCATGAAGCACAGAGGTGACGAGGCCGGGAACGGCCAGCAATCCTCGGCCTTCACCCCGCAGGTGGTCCAAGGTCTTACTCAGGAGCACAAGGCTGGCATGGTAGTCAGGTCCAGTGGGACACCCGCTACTTTCTCCACTCAATCTCAGCCGGTCGTGATATTCGGAGAGGAGGATTTTGACGACGATGGTGATTTGGATTTCGATGTCGAGAACCCGTCGCTGTTGGGCTCCATACCCCAGCCGCCAGAAGCTCAAGCTCAAGATCAAACTCAAGAACATCGACCACAAGCAGGCGGACAACCAACGACTCTTGCTGCGAGCGGTGTTGCTGTCGCTGGTGGTCCTCAATTGAAGAGTAGCGCTCCGCTGCCATGGTCTTCGTCTCCGTACCAGCACCCCGCTGTTTCGACCGGCCAATTGCCTCTGACGAGCCATGAGCCGGTCATCGGCACGACTCGTGATCTGCATCCGGCAGCTCAGGAAGACGCTCGTCCGCCCTCGAAGAGAAGAAAACTGCCCTGGGATGTGCCGAGCGAGGAACTTGTCACGCACGCTCACGACGAGGTCGATGGTGCCACCGCCACCGACAAGGATAGGGCCAAGTCTCGGAAATCGCGGGCAGCTGCTCGAGCTGGACAAGCACACGAATCCCAGGACACTCCGAATCGGACCGGATCGAAGGCGCAACCGCTCTGGGACCAGACTGCCAGCGCGATCAAGGAGAAGCAGAAGGAACTGAAGAAGGCGAGAAAGAAATCACGGGCTTCTGCAGATGCGTCGGATGCTGCAGCCAAGGCTGGCCAGCAGAAGGCAATGAAGCGTGTCGGGCGCGTTTTCCTGAGCGACGAACAAAAGGCGGTGGCCAAGTTGGTGGTCGAACAAGGCAAAAGCGTCTTCTTCACCGGCTCGGCAGGTCAGTCTAGATTTTTGGATGGATCGGAACTTCTCCCCTTTTCTTCAGAGCCGTGCTAACGGAATCGCTCAAGGCACGGGCAAGTCGGTCCTTCTGCGCGAATTGATCAAAGGTCTGCAGAGCAAACACCGGGCTGAACCTGATCGCGTCGCGGTGACGGCGTCCACTGGTTTGGCGGCATGCAACATCGGCGGAGTGACGCTTCACAGCTTCGCCGGGATCGGCCTCGGCAAAGACGAGGTCAAGGAGCTCCTCAAGAAGATCAAGAAGAATGGCAAGGCGAGCGATAGATGGAAAAAGACGCAGGTGCTCATCATCGACGAGGTGTCGATGGTGGACGGTGAGATGTTTGACAAGCTGGAGGAGCTTGCCAGGTTGCTCCGGCGAAACGGCAAGCCTTTTGGAGGCATCCAGCTCGTCATCACGGGCGACTTCTTCCAGCTGCCGCCGGTGCCGGATAGGGACAAGCCGGTTCGGTTCACGTTCGAAGCCGCGACCTGGCCGACGACGATCGAGAGGAGGATCTGCCTCACCCAGATCTTCCGGCAGAAGGATCCAGGTGGGTCGGAGCCGAGCGTTTCGAGGTCAGCGAGATGGTGCGGCTAACCGTCCCGTCTCTGTCTCGTCCGACCAGTATTCGCCGGCATGCTCAACGAGATGCGGTTGGGCGTTCTGACACCCAAGTCAATCGCTACGTTCAGGGGCTTGTGTCGTCCGATCAAGTACCAGGATGATCTAGATGCCACCGAACTGTGTGTCGTCATCCCACACGAGCCCCCTCACATCACGCGTGGGCTAACTCTGTTTTCCCTTCCAGGTTCTCGACTCGGGTAGAGGTGGAAAACGCCAACGGCTCGAGGCTCAGGCAGCTCGAAGGCTCAAGCATGGTGTACGAGGCGAGAGACGGTGGCACGATGACGGACAAGGTCCAACGAGACCGGCTGCTCGCAAATTGCATGGCGCCGGCCTCGCTCAGCCTCAAAAAGGGGGCGCAGGTGATGCTGATCAAGAACCTGGACGAGTCGTTGGTGAACGGCTCGCTCGGGAAGATTGTTGCGTTCTTGGACGAGAGAGAGCTCGAGACGCTCCAGAACAAGGATCCCGAGCACGACCTGCTCGAAGGACTCGAGGTCGACTACACCATGGACTTCAGCGGCGGCCACGGGAGGCCAAAGCCGACGCTTGATGGGGACTCGGCCAAGGTGCCCGGGAGGAAGTGGCCGTACGTCCGGTTCACCAACGCCGATGGCACCGTTCGGAGCATCCTCTGCACGCCGGAGATCTGGAAGACGGAGCTTCCGAACGGCGAGATCCCGGCGTCTCGGTCGCAGGTGCCTCTGATCCTGGCCTGGGCTCTGTCGATCCACAAGGCGCAGGGCCAGACGCTCGAGCGGGTCAAGGTCGACCTCGGCCGGATCTTCGAGAAGGGCCAGGCCTACGTGGCCTTGAGCCGCGCCACGAGCCAGGAAGGCCTGCAGGTGCTGAGATTCGATCCCCGCAAGGTCATGGCGCACGAGAGGGTGCGCGAGTTCTACGATGGTCTCTACCGAGACATTGGCGTCGCCAACCCACACGCTCAGCCGGCTCCGTCGCGGCCATCGCTCTTTGTGGACGATGACGACGACGACGATGACGAAGAGGAAGAGTCGCGGAGCTTTGCATACGGCTGACGGTCTGGCCCGAGGTCGATCGCTCGGCCTGGGTGCCGTGTTCGCTGGCTCCCATTGCGAGGCTCGGCTTCTTTGGACTCGTGTTGGCCGCTTCCGGTATTCACTCAATGCGACCATCGACGGTTTATTCACGAAGCATTTTGGAGCTACCAACGTCTTCATGTCCAAATTTCGTACGGCGCTGTAACGTAGCACCCCAAGTAGTATATCTGCTCTACCGATGCCTCTTCTCCGAGCACCATCGATCGACGAGTGCCGCGTCATCTTATTCTAATCTTGTAGTGGTCCTGCTGCAGCTTCACTACAACGATGCCCGTGATGTATTCTATCCAACCAGTCTTTTCTTTCTTTTTCCTTCCAGAGGTTGAAAGGGGGGGGGTTGTGTGTGTGCGTGAGAGCGAGAGTCCGTACCTTGATTGTATTGAGTACAGAGAAAACAGATCTCAATGTTAAGTTGATTCAGATAATAACAGTCAGCTGCCTGTTACTGTGGTATATATACCAGTGCAAAGTGAGTCACTATATTGAGAAAAGTACTTTCTCTTTCTGATACTCAAGTGATTCTAGTGCTTTGCTATGATGAGCAAGCATGATAAAGTCTCACGCACCCACCAAGTTTTTCTCTCTCTGGCTCTTCTTCCTCTTTTCTTCCTCTTTTCTCTTCTCTTCTCCCAGACCCGAAGTACTGTAAGATCCCAACTACAGCCTACTGCATAGAATACCCGCCAAAGATGGCAAGAAAACTCTCTCAGGCAAAAATAAGCTGTCCACCTAGACAGAACTTCAGAGAAAGTTGTCGACCCAACACCACCTCACACAGAAGGGTAGCAGCTACTACCAGCTCCATCCAAGCACTAGAACATGGACACGGACATGCTCAGCCATGTTTACCTCTGTCGGATGACTTTGCCAACAGCTCTAAGTATACAGAAGAGAGTGGAGAGTGACTTCTGTCTTACATTCTCAGCCATATTCTATGTAGCGCTCTCACGGCTTCTTTCGGAGGCTAGCAAATCATTTGCCAATCTCTCGGCCAAGAAAACTACCTGGAGAACCTACGTACAGTACGGAAGTGTGTCCGAAACAGCTGGAGAGAAAATCTGCACGCAGGAACCGCCAACTGTATTGTACAGTGCTGTACCAGTACTGTACCCAGTTGTTGCGGTCCGTACCGTGCCGTCCTAACCGAGTATAGGATTAAGGGCGAGATGCGGAAGGCGGGTTGGTTCTCGCAGGAGAGGAGTGTCAAGGAGCGCGAAGGGGTTTGGTGGAACGTGGTGGTGGTGACACCTGATCAATGGCTTCGTACAAAAGGATTGTATTGAAGTAGATCTAGTTGTCTGGATCACAACATGAGTTGAAGACGATCGTTCCATAAGGGAACTATCGCCGGACTATATAGTGCTGGCCTGTCGAGACGATCGAGATTGTCTCGACAGTCTCGACGTCGAGACGGGTGAGATTGTCTCGACGGTCCCACCATGTTATGCACCCTGCGTCGAGACTGGTGAGATTGTCTCGATGCTTCATGCACGCTGCGTCGAGACTGGTAAGGCTGTCTCGATGCTTCCTGCATCCTGCATCGAGACTGGTGAGATTGTCTCGATGCTTCATGCATGCTGCGTCGAGCCGCCCGTGTGTGTCTCGACAGTCACGTGACCCCTTGTTGGTTGGTCACTTGACTTCCATGGTGTCCTCTTGCCTGGCCCGCGGCCTGATTGCCTATAAATGAGTGGCTCCCATCCCAGGGGTCGTAACACCAGTACATGTCTGATTTTATTTTTATTTTTTTTATTTGATTCTTACACTGATAGTAGCTTTTCAGCCATGCAGATCTTCTAGCTAAGAGTGATTTTCTTCAGAAAACCTTTAGAGGAATAAAAACTGAGGACTGGGGGTGACTAGAGGATGTAGCAAAAGGAAATCTTGTAGTGACTGGTAGAAAGAAGACTTCTAGATATTAGAGTGTGAATAGTGGAGTTTGAAAGCTAGATTAAACTGGTTCAGTCTTTTCAAAGACATGAACCAGTATAGAAACTTCTGTAGAAGCTCTGGGTTTGAAATAATAGAAGTGAAATCTTGAGAATTAAAAGGAGCTTGCTGTCTTTGACTTGAATAAAGAGAGCATGAAGAGGTGATATGTTTCACTGTCTCTTCCGCTTGACCACAGACACATAAAGGGGTAGGAAAATCTGGAACTCCAGCTCTGAATAGAAAACTTGCCAGGCCAATTCTCACAGTTCTGGTTTGTAGTAGTAGACTTGCCTCAGCTTTCTGTAGCTTTTTGTAGAGCTTCAGGTTGTTGTGGTGAGGCTTTTGACAAAACACCTGCCACCCAGAGTAGCTTCTTCTTTTCTTCTTCTCCCATTGGTTTTCCCACTCTTTAACAAAGAGTTTCTGTAGTTCTTTCTTTGAACTAGCCTGGTTAGTAGTTAATTGGTTTAACCAAGTGAACTTCCAATAGGGGGAGATAGTTGAGGATTCCTTTAAAGGTTTCTTCACAGAAAAGGCATAGTGGGAGATATTGGAAAAGATATTGTCCAGAAGTGTTTTCAGAGAGGTTTGAATAGAAGAGAGAAAACAGGCTGTGCGAAATTTGAAATTTTTTTTTATTTTATTCTTACTCTGATTTGGCTGGTGAGCCATGCAGAACTTCTAGATACATGCTTTTTTTCCCAGAAAACCTTTGAAGGAATAAAAACTGAGACTTGGGTAAGACTAGGGAATTATCTGGAAGAATATGCAGTGTCTGGAGAAAATAAAATCACAGAGATGATAGGTTTTCTGGTAAGAGTTGGTGTGCTAAGTTAAACTGGTCTAGTCTTTTCAAAGACATAAACCAGAGAAGAAATTCTTTAAGCACTTTAGGCTTTTGAAGTAAAGTAGAGAAATTGTAGGAAAGAAAAGTGGCTTGCTGTCTTTGAGTAAGAAACTTGTTATAAGAGAAAGTAATATATTGAGCAGTCTCTTCTCCAAAACCACAGGAACATAGAGGGGATTGGAAGTCAGGAATATTTGCTCTGAAAAGAAAGCTGGCTAGTCCTATCCTTGCTGATAGAATCTACAAGTAAAGACTAGCTTCAGCTTTTCTCAAGTCTTTGAAAACTTTGAGATTTTTCTTTTGGGGTAGTCTGCAAAATAGCTCCCAGACTGAAGAACATTTCTGTCTGTTTGCCTGCCATCTGGCTTCCCACTCTTTCTGAAACACTTCTTGAAATTGTTTCTTAGAGTAATCTTGGTTAGTGGTTAGTTCTTCTAGCCATCTTGCTTTCCAGTTAGGTGTGATAGTAGACAGAGACTTTGGAGGTGTTCTCAGAGTAGAAACAAAAACAGTGATCTGGGAAAAGAGCTTATAGAGAAGTGAGGAGAGAGGATTAGAAGAAGTATTGGAAAAATAGAAAGATTGTAGGAAAGTTGCTGTTCTAAATTTGAAATAAAGATCAAGAGGTGGTAGGAATAGTTCTCCTTCAATAAGAAATGTAGGAGTAGCTTTGAAGACACCTCCTATAGTTTTTAGACACTTAGTCTGGAAAAGATTTAGAGAAGAAATATTAGAAGGTTTTTTGTGGGGATAGAACCAGACTCCTACTGCATAGCTGAGAAGTGATCTCAGTATTGCAGTGTAGACAAGTCTAGCAGAGAGAACAGGTAGACCCCATGTAGAAAAAGTAGTTCTGGAAAGTGCTGAGAAAAACTTGGAAGCTTTCTGTAACATGATTTTCTGGTGTTTTTTCCAGAGAAGCTTGGAATCATAGTGTAGTCCCAGAATACGCACTTCTTCCTTAGGCTGTAGTACCACTTCTCCAAGTCTTAGACTGAGCTGAAGATTATCTGTTCTTCTTCTAGAAAAATGGAGAAGTTTATACTTTTCAGGTGCAAACTTCATTCCATGTTTTCTTGCCCAGTCTAAACACTTGGAGTGAGTAGACTTTAGCTTCAGGAGATTGCTTTTAAGAGAAGGGGAAAATGCCAGAAGGTTTGTGTCATCTGCAAAGCCCAGAGCTGATACACCTTTCTCTGGTGTATGAACAGTATCATGAAGATCTGAAATATAGAAAAGAAATAAAATAGGAGAGAGAGGTGAACCTTGAGGGACTCCACAGTGTACTGGAAAAAAAGAAGACTCTGAATCATCAAAGACAAGAGAGGTTTTTCTTTGGGTAGTGAAAGAAAAGATCCAGTTAACAAACCAGCTGGGGATTCCTTTTCTCTCCAGGATTTTCTTGAGAATTTCTGGCAGAACTCTATCATAAGCTTCTGAGATATCCAGAGAAAGAAGACTCGCTACCATTCCTTTCTTCCAGACTTTTTCAACTTGGGAAGTGAGTAGAAATAGTGCAGACTCAGTTGATCTTCCTTTTCTAAAGCCCATCTGGATTTCTGGTAGTAGGTTTTCTTTCTCAGCCAGTTCACTTAGCTTTGTGGCTGCCAGAGCTTCCATCAGCTTCCCAGTTGTGTTGAGAAGTGCTATTGGCCTCCAAGCTTTGGCATAGCAATAGGATCCTTTGCTAGACTTTCTCAAGCATATTGTTCTGTGTTACGACCCAGGAGGAACAGAGTCTTTATATACTCACAGAAAGCAGCAGACAGGATACTGGACAGAAGTACCAGACAGCGTGACACGGGAACCGGTCACGTGACCGGCGAGACAAACCAGGGGGTGCTTGCCGCAGCATGCATATGCACGAACAAGTGAGCAAAGTGAGCAGAGCTCACCCAGCTCGCCGCAGCGTGCATGAAAAGTGAGCAAAGTGAGCAGAGCTCACCCAGCTCACCACAGCGTGCATGAAAAGTGAGCAAAGTGAGCAGAGCTCACCCAGCTCACCGCAGTGTGCATGAAAAGTGAGCAAAGTGAGCAGAGCTCACTCTGCTCACAAACTGGGCACTATATAGCCAGGCGATAGTTCCCCTATAGAACAATCGTCTTCAACTCATGTTGTGATCCAGACAACTAGATCTACTTCAATACAATCCTTTTGTACAAAGCTGTTGATCAGGTGTCACCACCACCATGTTCCACCAAACCCCTTCGCACTCCTTGACACTCCTCTCCTGCGAGAACCAACCCGCCTTCCACCTCTCGCCCTAATCCTATACTCAGATAGGACAGTACAGTACAGACTGCAACACTTTGAAGACCCTCAAGGATGAGTACCTCAGGAGCAACCAACCCCAACTTCCCAGATGGAAAGATTAGTGTCGCCAAGCCAGACCTGTTCTACAGCGAAAGGAACAAGGTCAACGACTGGCTCATGCAACTCCAAGTCTACTTTCAATTCCAACCAGAGACAAAGCTGCCTAAGAAGAAGTGGCCCCTCTTCGCAACCACTTACATGAGAGGCAATGCTTATCGATGGATCAAGCCCTACGTCAACAAACATCTCTCAGGAAACAGAGACCACAACAGCACAACAGAATGGATGATGAAATGGACACGATTCAAGGACAAGATCAAAAGGATCCTTGGACTATCTAACAAAGACAAAGTGGCTATACAAATGATCCAGCACATCAAACAACAACACTCAGCCGCAGAGTACACCACGCAGTTCAAACAATACTCAGTACTGACTGACTGGG
Source organism: Lichina pygmaea (assembly GCA_963422465.1). NCBI lineage: Eukaryota > Fungi > Ascomycota > Lichinomycetes > Lichinales > Lichinaceae > Lichina > Lichina pygmaea. The sequence continues at coordinate 362,857 of OY730173.1, forward strand.
ATGACGACGCCCTGATGGTCATGTACTGACGTGGACTCAAGGAAAACATGAAGGATGAAATCACCTTCAACAGACAAGCAGTCAACACACTGGACAAACTCATCGTACAAGCAATTGACATCGATGACAAGCTATTTGAGCGAGTGATGGAGAAACACCATGACAGAGGATACAGCCACCCCGCATGGCATGTGAGCAACCACTACAAGCCACCTAACAAGGCACTGCCACATGACCCATATAGCTATGCACCCATGGAACTGGATGCAGTCCACCACAAGGGAAGGTTCATGAAGGGAAGGAACAACAAAAAGAGGAAAGCACTGAAGTGCTATGCCTGTGGCAAGCTAGGCCACATGGTGAAAGACTGTTGTTCAAAGAACAAGGTGCACTGACAGCAACTTAATACGCTTGACAGAGACTGGAATGTCATCAAGCCAGAGGACCCACCAGGAAAGGCTCAGCTATCCCTCGAACAATGGGATAACTATGATCAGACATTGGAAGCAGCCCACCAACTGGCAACATCAGGAGGCAAGGACCTACCAGAACAGACAGGTCAGGACAAGGGACAGGAGCCCTTAACCACCTCTGATAGGAACTGAGACAAACCTGTGTCTATCAAAGAAGAAATACCACGAGGAAGCTATGCTTACAGCATGGACCCACGAAATCTACAGCACGGCGAACTACAGTGGAGGTTTTGCACAAAGCACTACTGCACCTACCACGAACAACTACGAAGGTACAGAGGACATTCACCCTACCACACCACCTGCCACAAGCATTGGGTCAATTGTGAGAAGGATGTGTGTGAGATCCATCTTTGGGACAAACACCAACACACCGCATTCCCCGGGCACACACATGATTGGCACGAACACCTCATGTTCCTACAGCAAGGCAACAACTACAACTGCTACATCAACAATTGGCAGTACTGCCTCAAGCCTGGATGTGACAAGCATCAGTAAGACAAATTCATGAACAGATTCCTCAGAACTGATGGGAATGGCTGGACTCATTGCCCAGTCAGTGGTAAGACACTTCAATCAGGAAAAGACTGAACTCCCTTGTCAAGAGGCAACATCGGGAGCTCAACAACATGACCCCTAGCAAGGCAAAGCACCTGCGATTGCCTGTGTCACTACACGCCAACACGCCAGTACAGACATATGCACTTGTTGACTCTGGAGCCAGTGGAAACTACATCTCAAGACAACTTTACGATACCCTCAGCACTGGAAGGAGACGCAAGCAGCAGTCCTATCAGCTCGCGATGGCAAATGGACAGACAGAGCTAGTCTGCCATGAGACGCAGTCAATGGAAATAGTTACCGGACACTATGCTGAAAGGATCCACCTTGATATTGTCGAGTTGGCCACTCAGGATATCTATTTGGGGATGCCTTGGCTAAAGAAGCACAACCCAGTTGTTAACTGGAAGACAGGAGTACTCACATTTAGGAACTGCACTAACAACACAGCTCAGACCTGTTACCAGCCGCAGAAGGTGTGGACAGATGAGGGAAGGAGTCCTCAGTGGAACCTCACTGACAGAAAGGACAACTCTCAAGAGAAGAGGTCTGCCTTGACAGGCACACCCCAGAACCAGGTGGCCAAACAGTCAGAGATGAAGAGAGAGGAAGTTGTTAACCCTCTGGAGATCCCTGAAGAGTACTGACCTGGGTATGATAACCTCTTTCAGGAAGAGACAACAACAGCAGTGTTGCCTAAGCACCAACCTTGGGATCATGAGATCAAGTTGCAACCAGGGACGGAGCCAGAATTTGGACCAATTTACTGGTTATCAGAGAAAGAGCTCCAAGTACTTCGCGAGTACCTGGAGGAAAACCTGAAAAAGGGTTTCATTCAAGAATCTCAATCGCCAGCAGGATACCTGATACTATTTGCACCAAAGAAAGACAGAAGTCTTCGACTTTGTGTGGATTACAGGAAACTCAACAACATTACCATCAAGAACTGATATCTGTTGCCAAATGCGAACAAATTGCAAGACAGGATCAGCCAAGCTACAATCTTTACCAAGCTAGACTTGAAAGGAGCATACAACCTGATACGCATGAAAGAAGGAGAAGAATGGAAGACAGCCTTCAGAACCTGATACAGACACTACAAGTATCTGGTTATGCCATTCGGACTCACAAACACACCAGCAACATGTCAAGCATTGATCAACAATGTCATCAGAGCACACCTGGACCAAACAGCTATCACCTACCTGGACAACATTCTTGTCTACTCGAACACGCAACAGGAACATACCAAACATGTGAAGGATATTCTACGATGCCTACAACAGGCAGGGCTCAAGCTCAACCCAAAGAAATGCGAGTTCAACAAACTGGAAGTTGAATTCCTTGGATATGTTATAGAGATTGAAGGGATCAAGATTGACTCTGAGAAAATCAAAGTGATTCAGCAATGGCCAACACTGATGTCAGTTAAGGAAGTACAAGCCTTCCTAGGATTTGCCAACTTCAACTGACAGTTCATTAAGAACTACTCACAGATGGCAACACCACTAACAGAACTCACAAACAAGGATGTGGAGTACCGGTGGACGGAGAGATAACAAAAAGTATTCCAACAGCTCAAGGACACTTGCGCCAAGGAACCAGTTCTCCTTAACTTCAAGACAGGCCAACCAACATGAATCAAGACAGACGCTTCAGATCAGGCAGTGGGAGCATGTCTATGCCAACAGGCAGACGGCAAGTGGCACCCAGTTGCCTACTACTCACGAAAAATAACATAAGCAGAACGAAACTATGATATCCATGATAAAGAGCTACTGGCAGTTGTCAACACACTCGAACACTGGAGAGTGTACGCAGAAAGCAGTTCTGAACTCACTGTTCTCACAGACCACAAGAATCTGACAACGTTCACGACAACCAAGAAGCTGAACAGACAGCAAGTCAGATGGGCTGAACTCCTAGGGCAACACAAGTTCAAGATCTTGTACACCCCTGGACAAGACAACAGGAGAGCAGACACACTAAGCTGACAAAAAGACCACATGGAAGATGATGAACACCAAGGAACGATCTTACAGCAGGACCAGCAAGGAAACCTGGTGCCTCAACCACAGATCAACAAGCTCACGGCAGAAGACACTGAAGAACTAATAAGGAACTACCACGATAATCCAGCACATGGTCACCCAGGAATCTCCAAGACCACAGACCTTATCCAACAGGCAGGGAATAATGTTATTAACCTCTGACAACATGTCACAAACTACATCAGCAAGTGTCTACTATGCCAGAAAAACAAACATGGAAGACACAAGCCATACAGAGAAGGACACCCGAACACAATACCGAGAGGCCTGTGGGAAGACGTGTCAATGGACTTCATCACAAAGCTACCCAAGTCCAAAGACCCAGTCACAGGAATCACCTACGACTCGATTATGGTGATAGTGGACAGATTCACAAAATATCTAATAGTGGTACCATTCAAGAAGACCCACACAGCAGAACAGTTGGGACACCTTTTACTGGACAGATTGGTCAGAGACCACAGAGTTCCAATCACGATCATTACAGACAGAGACAAACTCTTCACATCCAACTACTGGAAGACAATCAGTGCAGCCATGGGAACAAAACCCAAAATGTCTACAGCCTATCACCCACAAACTGACAGCCAGACAGAGTGAGCAAACCAAGTCCTGGAGACTTACTTACAGCATTACATCAACCAGACCCACAGCAATTGGGTACAGTTATTACCGGTGGCACAGCTGGCAATCAACCAGCACAGATCAGACTCAACAAAGGAATCACTATTTTTTGCCAATTTTGGACAACATGTGAACATCAGGATGCCAAGCAGAGCTTCACCAAACACAGAGAAAGCACTCCAACATGACAAGCTCCTACGACAAACGCACACAATGATGAGGCACTACCTTCAAGAGACCTCAGAAAGAATGCAACATCAAATAGACAAGAAATCGAAAATAGCACCTCAGCTAAAGAAGGGGGATAAAGTCTACCTCCTTACAAGAAATTGGAAAACAAAGAAACCAAAGACAAAGAAACTTGACAACATCAAGGTCAGACTATTTTTAGTCGAAGAAAAAACAGGACCAGTCAACATCAAGATACGACTACCAAGGGATGCCAGAGTCCATCCAAACTTTCATATATCAATGATTGAACCAGCCGACCAGAGCACACCCTTGCAGGAAACATTCCATTACCAACCCGAAGAAGAACAAGAGTTTGAGGTTGAACAGATCCTGGCTAGAAAAAGTCAGCAATACCTTGTCAAGTGGAAAGGATACCCAGACTCAGAAAATACCTGGAAACCACTCAAGAACCTCGCGAACTGCTGGCTTCTTCTGCGACAGTTTCAGCAGGAGCAGGACTGAACAGCTCAGCCTGCAGGAGGGATGTGTCAATGACTGATCAAGTCAAATCCTCACCATCCGACTCCATCTCTTTCACCAAGCACTGAAGCTTCTGCCTCGCACAGACCTCGGCGCCCTCCAACACCTTTCACTTCCGAGACAGATGAGCCTGCACTGTGGCAAGTTGTTCAAAGAGTGCATCGTGTGTTGCCTTGTCAGTGGCAACATCCTCACGGAGGTTGTCCCAGGACATGTTCAAAGATTCCCAGGACACAGAGACACAAGACCTTCTGCGCCGAGTGCACGCAGCACATTTCAACTTATTGTCTTCTCCCAGCATCTGGAAGCACAGACAACCACGGAGAACACAAAAGTCGTAGGGTGTACGTGAAACAAAACCCCGATCGCAGATTTGAGCAGCCAGCTGAGTTTGGCTAACAGTCGCACATGACTTTGGAGGCATGACCAGATTTCATCAAGATGATGAAAGATGGAGAGGAGGATAGTGTTACAACCCAGGAGGAACACAGTCTTTATATACTCACAGAAAGCAGCAGACAGGATACTGGACAGAAGTACCAGACAGCATGACACGGGAACCGGTCACGTGACCGGCGAGACAAACCAGGGGGTGCTTGCCGCAGCATGCATATGCACGAACAAGTGAGCAAAGTGAGCAGAGCTCACCCAGCTCGCCGCAGTGTGCATGAAAAGTGAGCAAAGTGAGCAGAGCTCACCCAGCTCACCGCAGCGTGCATGAAAAGTGAGCAAAGTGAGCAGAGCTCACCCAGCTCACCGCAGCGTGCATGAAAAGTGAGCAAAGTGAGCAGAGCTCACTCTGCTCACGAACTGGGCACTATATAGCCAGGTGATAGTTCCCCTATGGAACGATCGTCTTCAACTCATGTTGTGATCCAGACAACTAGATCTACTTCAATACAATCCTTTTGTACGAAGCTGTTGATCAGGTGTCACCACCACCACGTTCCACCAAACCCCTTCGCACTCCTTGACACTCCTCTCCTGCGAGAACCAACCCGCCTTCCGCCTCTCGCCCTAATCCTATACTCAGATAGGACGGTACGGTACGGACCGCAACATTCTGGCTGCTTTGTATCTGTCAGGGAAATATTCTAGCTTCCAGCAGGCCTCCAGAACTTTGGCTATCTTTTCATTGAAAGAGTCTCCTAATACCTTTAGAAATCCATTGGGTAGAGTGTCTTTCCCAGGAGCTGTAAAAGGTTTTTTCTTTTTCAGAATATTGTGGATATCTTCTTTGGAGATTTCCTGAGATAGCTGGTGTTGTTGGTGGTTGGCTGGCTGGTCCTGGGATTCTGGTACTGGCTGGAGAGGTAGAGGGAAGAACTGGGTTTTGAATACTTCTACCTTTTCTGTGAAAGTTCTGGCAGTTTCTCCATCTTCCTTTGTGAGCTCTGGAACAATTGGAAGTTCTGGTAGTTTGCCAGCTTTTTCTTTATCCCACTTGGCTATTTTCCAGTGCTTTTGTGTTTCAGCCAGGTTCTGGAGTTGTTCTCTGAATGTCTTTCTTTTAGCATTCTTGATCAGGTGTTTCTTTTCCTTTATTACCTTTTCAAGTTTGTAGACTGGTTCTTGGTTTTGGAAGACTTTTCTTCTTAGTTTTCTTTCCTCTTTAATTTTCTCTTTAATCTCTTGGTTCCACCAGGGAACAGTGTACTTTGAGTCTCTCAGAGGTCTTGTTGTCTTGTCAGCCAGTTCTTGAAGAGCTTTGTCCAGATTCTCCAGATAGTTGTCCACTTCCTCTCTGTTAAGTAGTGGTGGAATAGGGGGAAGATTCTTAGCTTCTTTCTTGACTTGGTCCAGATCTAGTGTTCTCCAGTTTCTTTGGTGGGTTCTGGCTTTCTTTGGTGTTTCCAGACTTAGAATTGTCTGAACTGGTCTATGGTCTGAACCTGTGTGGAAGTCTAGGTTAATCTGGGAAGAAATAAAGGAATTAAGAAGTGATATAGAAATAAAAGATAAGTCAATAGCAGAGGAGGGAGGCTCTGCCAGTGTTCTTGCTCTTGTTGGTGTGAAAGGTGCTATTGCCAGCTCTAGTCCTTGATCATCTGTGAGTTCTTTGAACTTAGTAGCTAGTTCAGAGTAGAGTTGGGAGGATTTTGACCAGGATGGGTGGTGGAGGTTTGAGTCAGTCAGAAGAATATGTTCTCCTTCTTTCTCCAGTGCCTGGGCCAGTACATCCAGTAGAGCTTCTGCTGATACTCTGTAGTTTTCCTGGCTTGTGGGTGTGAAGTACAGGTTATGTACCCAGAACGAACAAACTCTTCCCAGAACCACGTTCTTCAAGGACCATCATTTTTGACAAACACCACAATTTGTCATATATTCTGGAAAACAGCCGAGTTCCTCTCTGAAACCACTCAAACCTTAAGGTGAAAACCCATCACCTTTGAGAACCACGCCTGTTTGTCAAAAGTTGTGATCTTGAATCCACGATCTTCTTCTTCAACAACCAGCAATCTACCCACAACCAGAGAAAGAGTCTCAGGATAAGAGGAATAGTTAGAGTCTGACTGACTCTGGAGCTAGCAGAGTCTTTGGCTCAAGGAAAGTCTAGATAGGGGGTCTGGTCCCTAGTCTAGGTTAATACTTCTAGCTTTGCCCAGAGCTTAGTTGGAAAAAGCTGCCCAGGAAAGTCTAGTCTTGGGGATTGGTCCCAGGACTAGATTATTACTGCTGGGAAACCAGGTGACTCTTCTTTCTGGCAGTACTCTGCAGACAGAAAACACCAAACCAGTGCCAAACAATCTCTAACATAGCTCCCAAGAAGAAAAAACCCACCTCTTCAGAAAGTAACACCAGAGCTACACCAGCTATACTCTCCCAACCAGCTTCCAGTCTGCCTAGCACCCAGTCCAGCTCTCCTACCCTCCAACCAGCTCTCCAGAATGACTACAAACTAGTAGACTCCTGGATCAAAACCCAACCAGTCCCAGAATCTATTCTGAAAAGCTGGGAAAATATCAAAAAGAACTCCTTCTCTACAGAAGCCCAGTCTAGCTCTACTGGCCTCACCAACAGAATCTTCCAGGAGCTGGAGAATATCAACAAGCGGCTAGACAAACAAGAAGCCAAGCCATCATATGCCCAGGCTGTCCAAAAATCTATTCCAGCGCAAATCCCTCTACCTGCAAGAATTCTCAAAGAAGTTCTTGTACATCCTGGTATCCAGCCACCTGACATAGCTAATAGAACTCACATCCAGCTTTTCCAGACTCTTCAAGACAGACTACCCAGCCCCTACAACAAGCAGGTCAGAGCAGTAAGGAAACTTCCTTCAGGGGATATCCTTATTAACACAGAAAGCCAAGAGACTAAAGTCTTCCTAGAGAAAAACCCTGCCTGGGTATCAGCTATCTTCACAAAGGAAGCAACCATCCAGCCCAAGAGATTCCCAGTTCTGATCCATGGAGTCAGAACAGAAGATATCCAACCTGAAGACCTGGAGAAAACCTGCCAGATAATCCAGAACAGCAACCCATCTCTGAGCAAACAAATCACCATCCTGAGAGCCTACTGGTCTAAGAAGGCTATAGCTCAAAAGAAGCCAGTTACCTCTCTCCACCTGGATCTGGCTACCCCTGAACAAGCCAATCTTTTGATTGAGAGTGGGCTAGTGCTGGGGCACAGGATGCATGAAGCAGAACCTTTTCTGGCAGACACAGTTATTGCACAATGTTTCAAGTGCTTTGGCTATAGGCACCAAGCACGCTTCTGCAAGAACAAAGCTGTGTGTGGTGCCTGTGGAGGCCAGCATGAAAGGAGAGCCTGCCAAGTTCCTGAACAGCTTCTCAAGCCAAAATGCTGCAACTGCAGAGGAGCTCACCCAGCCTGGGCCAGTGTCTGTCCAGTACACCAGGAAGCAGCCAAGAAGGCAAGAGAAGCATGGAACACACGCCCAGGAAAATATGAGATCCCAACAGCTACCTCTGTTCCAGCTCTACAACCCCCCCCAGTTATGTCTTTCCCTCTCTCTCAGTCTCTACCAGGAGGGAAAAAACGTAAAACAGCTGAGCCAAGCAGAAGCTCAGAGTGACTCAGAGGTGCACTCCCAGAAGTGCAAATTCTTTCTTCAAGATCAGCCAACTCTGGAGGAAAGCTACCAGCTAACTCCTTCAAGATCTTTGATGCTGAGATGTCTGCATGAAAGACACAAAGCTGACACTTCTCCAGTATAATGTGCAAAAAAGCCAATCAGTCCAAGAGCTACTGCTAGCAACCTCAGCTCTCCAAGAGGTGGACATTATTGCACTTCAAGAGCCCTGGAAAAACCCTCACCTAGAAACAAGCACTTCAACTGTTTTCTCTTCCTTTCTTCCTCTCTACTGTTCAGAGATTGGCAGAACACTTTTTCTTATTAATAAAAATCTGAAACTCTCTTCTCTTCATCCTACCTTCTGGAATAAAGACTTTGTTTCTCTGGAAATCTACTTGGAAAACTCTCCTACTTCTCTTTGGGTACATAATCTCTACTTCACCCCATCAAGTCAAGAAAACTACACAGAGGCATCAGAAGCTCTTCTCTGTTTACTCCAAAATGCTTTACAAGAACAAGGACAACATATTCTTCTCACAGACTCAAATCTTCACCACCCAGACTGGTCAAAGAAAAGAAGATTGTACTCTGAGACTGCAAACAAGTTTCAAGACCTAATGAAAGATTTAAATCTGGATTTAGCTATTACACCTTTCACCCCTACCAGAGCAAGATCTCTTTCTGAAAAACCATGTTCTGCTATTGATCTGTCTTTTATTTCTTCTTCTCTTTCTAACTCTCTGATTTTCTCTAAAGTGGCTCTTCAGTTCTTTCATGGGTCTGACCACAGACCTGTACTAACCTGCCTGGACCTGGATCCTCCAAGGAAAATCTGGAAACCAGAAAGAAACTGGAGAACACTGGACTCAAACCTTGCAAGAGTAGAGTGTGAGAAGCTACACCTGCCCTTCCACTTCCAAGACAAATATGAAGTGGATGAGTACTTGGAGTATCTTGACAACTTTCTCCAAGAAATAGCAAGCAAATCCACACAGCTCCAGAAGCAATCTGGCCACTCAGTTCCCTGGTGGAATCAAGAGATCCAAAACAAAGTTAAAGAGGAAAGAAGAGTAAGAAGAAAAGTGCAAAAAAGGCAAGCAAGTCAAGAGGAACTTGAGCAAGCAACTAAGCTCAAGAAAAAGGCAGTCAGAGATGGAAAACAGAACACTTTCAGACACCAAATCCATGAGCTGGCCAGCTCTTCAAAGTTCTGGAAGCTTGCAAAGTGGGGAAGGTCCAAAGCCAACAAGACTCCTGATCTTCCTCTGGTTCCTGACCTGGAAACACAAGAAGGAATAGCCAAAACCTTTGAGGAAAAGACTAAAGCCTTCTCACAGCAGTTCTTTCCAAAAGCTCTAGTTCCAGAACCAGGCTCAGAAAGCTCCCAGACTATCTCTGAGATACAGCTCTCCCAGGAGGTAACATGTGAAGAAGTGGAGCAAATTCTGGCCAAGAAGAAACCTTTCACAGCAGGAGGGAGAGATAAGCTGCCAAATGGATTTCTGAGAGCTCTGGGGCCTAGGTTCTGCCAAGCTCTAGCTATTCTGACTTCAACATGCTGGAAACTGGAGTACTTCCTTGAAAGATTTAAGAGTGCAAAAACAGTCTGCTTGAGGAAACCTGGCAAGGGAACCTACAATCAAGCTAAAGCCTGGCGCCCTATAGCTCTGCTAAACACAACAGGCAAGCTGATGGAAGCTATTGCTGCAGCCAGACTAAGCAAGATAGCAGAAGAAGCTGGACTATTGCCAGATATCCAGATGGGCTTTAGGAAAGGAAGATCCACAGAAGCAGCACTTTTCCTTCTAACCTCCCAAGTGGAAAAAGTCTGGAAGGAAGGCATGGTTGCATCCCTACTCTCACTGGATATCTCAGGAGCCTATGACAGAGTTCTCCCCAAGATACTACAGCAAATTCTGAAAAGAAAAAGAATACCTGCCTGGCTAGCTTCCTGGATCTACTCCTTCTGTGATAAGCGCTCGACCACTCTTGTCTTTGATGATTCTGAGTCTTGTTCAATTCCTATTCATTGTGGAGTTCCTCAAGGTTCTCCATTATCCTCTATTCTTTTTCTATTCTACATTTCTGAATTGCATGAGACTGTGCATACTCCCTCTTCTGGTGTATCTGCCCTGGGGTTTGCAGATGATACAAATCTGCTTGCTTTTGGTCACTCCTTGAAAAGTAACCTTCTGAAGTTAAAGAACACACACCTCAAATGTCTATCATGGGCTGCAAGACATGGAATGGTCTTCTCTCCTGAGAAATATGAAATACTTCATTTTTCCAGAAGAAGATCAGACAATCTTCAGCTCAAGCTCAGACTGGGGAATGTGATTCTCAAACCAAAAGAAGAAGTGCGAGTACTTGGAGTGTACCTAGATGCAAAGCTCCACTGGCACAAACACCAGAGGATTATTCTTCAAAAAGCACAGAAAGCACTCTCTTCTCCTTCTAGAACTTCCTATTCTACTTGGGGCTTTCCAGTTCACACATCACGTCTGGTGTACACTGCTATACTGAGATCTCTACTGAGCTATGCAGTGGGGATCTGGTTTAACCCTCTAAGAAAATCCTCCAATATCTCTTCTCTTGTTTCATTTCAAAACAGATGCCTAAGACTTATTGGGGGTGCCTTGAAAGCCACTCCTTCTTTTCTATTAGAGAGTGAGCTTTTTCTTCTACCTCTAGACCTATACTTTAAATTTCACACTGCCCGTTTTCTTTCTTCTATTCAAAACTCCCCTCTCAAATACTTTCTTGACAGTATCTTTTCCACTATTTCCAGCTATGCCTCTCTCTTGAAGAAACCTTTAAAGGAATCCTCAACTATCTCTCCTAAGTGGAAATTCACTTGGTTAAGTCAAATAACTACTAACCAGGCTAGTTCAAAGAAAGAACTACAAAAGCTCTTTACTAAAGAGTGGGAAGACCAATGGGAAGAGAAGAAAAGAAGAAGCTATCCAGGCTGGCAGACTTTCTGTCAAAAGCCACACAAAAACAATCTGAAGCTCTACAAAGAGTTACAGAAAGCTGAGGCAAGTCTGCTACTGCAAATCAGGACTGGAAGAATTGGTCTGGCAAGTTTTCTTTTCAGAGCTGGAGTTCCTGACTTCCCTACCCCACTATGTGTGTGTGGCCAAGCAGAAGAAACTGCAAAACATATCACCTCTTCATGCTCTCTTTATTCAAGACAAAGACAACAAGTCTCTTTTAATCCCCAAGACTTCACCACTATTATTTCAAACCCAGAGCTACTACAGAAGTTCTTGTACTGGTTTATGTCTTTGAAAAGACTAAACCAGTTTAATCTAGCTTTCAAACTCCACTATTCCCAATCCAATACCTAGATTCTCTTCTCTTACCAGAAACTTCAAGATTCCTTTTGTTACATTCCCTAGTCACACCCTGCCTTCAGTTTTTATCCCTTCAAAGGTTTTCTGAAGGAGTTCACTATTAGCTAGAAGATCTGCATGGCTGTAAAGCTACTACCAGTGTAAGAATCAAATAAAAATAAAAATAAAAATAAAATATGTACTCAGAACACTTTTGCTTGCACTCTTATCTCCAGTGATGTTAAATCCTTGCTCCAGAACACAGGGGTTATAGCTGACCTCTGTATTCTTCTGTTGATTAGAACCAGAGTTCTCCCTAACACTTGGTCTTGAAGAGGGTAGAAGGCTGAGAAGACTGTTGAGGTACTTGTTTCCTGGTATGGATTTCTCCAAGGTTCTTGAAGTGCAATCAGATCCACTTCCTGGAGTCTGGGGTTAGCTAGTAGAAGATCTTGGCATGTCTGGCTTTTCTGCACATTATACTGGAGAAGGTTGAGAGTTGGTGTACTCATCAAACCTCTGGGTTAGAATCCACAAGTATCTCAAAAGAGGTTTGTTTTGGAAGATTAGTGGTAGTCTTCAGGTTTTGCAGAGAGGTTGCTTGAGAGCTAAGTCTTGCACTTGATCTAGTTCTCACCAGCTCTCCCTGTTTTCTTTTCTTCCCATCCTCTCTATCAGATAGATTAGGGCCACTTCCAGTATTAGTGGTCTGGCTTGGAGAGAAGATAAAAGTGGAAGAGATGTTTTCTGGAGTGGTGTATCTTCCAGGTCTGGTGAGCCAGGATTCTCTAGCTTTCTGTGTAGCTTCCTGCTTTTTAGGGCAGGCTTTTTCCCAAGCAGAGTGCTTCCCTCCACAGTTAGCACATTTGGGAACTAGCTTTTCTTGAGGATTTGGGCAATCTCTTCTGGCATGTTTTCTTCCACATGCCAGGCACTGTGCTTGAGCTTGGCAGGTTCTTGCCTGGTGTCCAAACTTTGAGCATTTGTAGTATTGGACCACTGATGTATCCAGAAGTGCTGGTTCTACTTCATGGATCATGTGGCCAAGTACAACTCCTCTCTTGATTAGTAGATTAGCTTGCTCAGGTGTTGCAAGATCTATGTGCAGAGATGTCACAGATTTCTTAAGAAGTTTGGACTTTCTGGTCCAGTAGGTTCTCAGGATTTTGACCTGGTTTTCCATACCAGGGTTTTGTCTGAAGATAGTCTTAGTTGTCTCTTCCAGGTTATCTGGGTTAAAGTCCTTTGTTTGAACTCCATGAACCATGACTGGGAAGATTCTGGAAGAGATCTTAGCTTCTTCAGAGAACACTGCAGAGATCCAGTCTTTGTTCTGTTCTAGTTGGGTCTTGGCTGAGGGAGATTCCAGAGAGATGATAATATCACCAGAAGGAAGCTTTCTGACTGCTCTGATATCTTTCTGGCAAGATGTAGGGACTTTGTTCTTGATAGCCTGCACAAGCTGGGAGGGTGTTCTGTTTCCTGTCTGTGCTATTTGGACTCCAGGTCTGATAGTAATCTCGCTGAAGATTCTCTGGGGAACTGGAATTTCCTGAACTGTAGCTTTCTGGACTGCTTGAGCATAGGAGAGATTAGATGCTGGTGTTTGCATATTTTTCTCAATTCTGTCCAGTCTCTGGAGAACTTTCTGGATCTCTTGTCCAGTGGTGGAAGGTGTAGCTATATGGCTTGCTAGCTGGGTGGTGATTTTCTTCCATGCTGCCTGTACCTTTGGGGAAGCTTTAGACTGGTTTAGCCAGACTTCAACAATCTGGGATACTGGCAGTGTGTTTTCTCCAGCTTGTTGGTCTGGTGTTGCCAGAGAGGTATCTTGTTGGCTTGCCTCTGGGGGAATAGATAAAGAAGAAGAGCTGGATTGGATGTTGGGAGATCTGGAAGCCAGTATAGAGGTTGCTTCTCTAGAGTTGTATTGGGGATGACTGGGTTTTTTCTTTTTTGAGGCTATAGCTCTGGGTTTCCAGTAGTGATACCTTTAGCCACAGTCGTACTATGCCAGAACATAGTGTAGAGTTGGCACCCCCCCACAGGGTCTCTACCACGCTTTCCCACAGTCCCGAGGTTTCTTGCACTCCGCCGTACGTGCTCACCCCTGGGATCCTGCTTCAGAGCGCTGGGTCACCAGCCCAGAGCCCACGCTCCAACTGTAGTTTGCTCCCTGAGCTTGTCGTTTGCAGCCTAAGCCTGCACTCCGTACGAACCGGCATGCGCATCCGTCCTCTCGGGCTATATAGACAGTCTCGTAGTAGGCCCAGGCCCTACCTCCGTCACTGCCATTATATGCCACGCCTCGCAGTTGTTAACTGTTTCACGTTACCTTCGCAGATCTCTCGTACGAAGGCCGACCATGCCTCGCAGGCCTTACGGACCCTGCAGGCCGTGCCAGCACCTGCAGGGCCGCCTTTCCAGCCCACTAACCAAGTAGGGAGGAGTTCTCCTTGGTCCGCTGTCGCCTGTGGGGCCCCGGTTGCACCTGTTGGCCCACTGGATAACCCAGTCCCCTGGCCCCAGATTGTGGATCGTACGAAGAGACTTCGTGGCAAGGCCTTAGGCAAAACCATCAAGCCAGCACTTTGGCTATCACACGGCCCTTAGGCACTGGAGCGGCGACGTCTCCTCGTACGACCACTCTCCTTCTTTAACAGGTGGTCCGCGTTCGATTAACAACACCGCGGTGCCAAGGCCACTCCCCCCCTAGCAGATCCTCACGCGTTAGCTGGAGACTCTGCGAGGAGGGTGACGTGACGAGAACTCCTCTCGACTACTCCAGAGGTGCCCTATCAGACGCCTAGACTTCACATCCACCAGCTGTGGGGCTGGCTTCGGGCCGTAGCGTACACGGTAGTCGTCTGTCGGGTGGTTTTCATCTCCCAAGCTTGGTCGCAGTCCTCTGTTCTGCTGTAGCTGTTTCACGGGGGTGTCCAGGGTGCCTGCGCGACACCTCCGGTGGCCCGTCGCTCCGCAACACCAGCAGCTCGACCGGTGACTCGATTAGCTCTCGGTGCAGCGACTACGAGCAGCCTGGGAAGCCGCCCGCCATCGACTGCCCCGAGGTTCCCAGCCTGCACCACGTGGAGGTTCGAGTCGTTGCAGGCCCGAAATTTGAAATAGAGATCTAGAGGTAAAAGAAAAAGCTCACTCTCTAATAAGAAAGATGGAGTGGCTTTGAAGGCACCTCCAATAAGTCTCAGGCATTTGTTCTGGAATGTGCTAAGAGAAGAGATATTAGAAGATTTTCTTAGAGGATTGAACCAGATCCCCACAGCATAACTCAGTAAAGATCTGAGTATTGCAGTGTACACAAGACGTGATGTGAGGACTGGGAAACCCCAAGTAGAATATGAAGTTCTAGAAAGAGAGGAAAGTGCTTTCTGAGCTTTTTCAAGAATAATTCTCTGGTGCTTATGCCAGTGGAGTTTTGCATCCAGGTACACTCCTAATACTCGCACTTCTTCTTTTGGTCTTAGAATCACATTCCCCAGTCTGAGCTTAAGCTGAAGATTGTCTGATCTTCTTCTGGAAAAATGAAGTATTTCATATTTCTCAGGAGAGAAGACCATTCCATGTCTTGCAGCCCATGATAGACATTTGAGGTGTGTGTTCTTCAACTTCAGAAGGTTGCTTTTTAGAGAGTGTCCAAATGCAAGCAGATTTGTATCATCTGCAAATCCCAGAGCAGAAACACCAGTGGAGGGAGAGTGTACAGTTTCATGAAGTTCAGAAATATAAAATAGAAACAGAATAGGAGATAAAGGGGAACCTTGGGGAACTCCACAGTGAATAGGAATAGCAGAAGACTCAGAGTCATCAAACACAAGAGTGGTAGAACGACTGGTGCAGAAAGAGAGAATCCAGGAAGATAGCCAGAGAGGAATTCCTTTTCTCTCTAGGATTTGTTGGAGGATCTTAGGTAGAACTCTGTCATAGGCTCCTGAGATATCCAGAGAAAGTAGAGATGCAACCATGCCTTCCTTCCAGACTTTTTCCACTTGGGAAGTTAGTAGGAAAAGTGCTGATTCAGTTGATCTTCCTTTCCTGAAGCCCATCTGGATTTCTGGCAAAAGTCTAGCTTCTTCTGCTACCTTGCTTAGCCTGGTTGCTGTAATAGCTTCCATCAGCTTGCCAGTTGTGTTTAGCAAAGCTATAGGGCGCCAGGCTTTAGCTTGGTTATAGCATCCTTTACCAGGTTTTCTTAGACAGACTGTCTTTGCATTCTTGAACCTCTCTGGAAAGTATTTCAGTCTCCAGCATGTTGATGTGAGAACAGCCATAGCTTGGCAGAACTTGGAACCCAGAGCTTTCAGAAATCCATTTGGCAGCTTATCTTTTCCCCCTGCTGTGAAAGGTTTCTTTTTGTTCAGGATTTGTTCCACTTCTTCAGCAGTAACTTCCTGAGAGAGCTGGATCTCTGGAGTACTCTGGGTACTCTCTGTACTTGGTTCTGGAACAAGTGCTTTGGGGAAGAACTGGACTGAGAATGCTATTGTCTTCTCCTCAAAGGTTTTAGCTAGTCCTTCTTGTGTTTCCAAATCTGGGACCAGGGGAAGATCAGGAGTCCTGTTGGCTTTTGTTTTTCCCCACTTTGCAAGCTTCCAGAATTTTGAAGAACTGGCTAGCTCATGGTAGTACATGTCTGATACCGGTATGTGTGAATGCTGTGCTCACTGATGGGGTCTTGGTAGATCTGCAAATGTAGAGCTACATCCATGGAGCTGGAGCTGGAGCTAGATCTAGAGCTAAAGGAAGAGAACATACAGGCTTTAATATTGCTGTCTGGCAGTGGCGGCAGTGACAGCAGCAGCAGCAGCAGCAGCAGCAGCAGCAGCAGCAGCAGCATGCTATCCTGTATTCCGTATTTCAACACCTCTCGCTCCGTGAAACATCCCGCTCTCTACTAAACCCCCCCCTCCCCCCTCTCCTTTTCTCTTCTCTCTTCTCTTCCCTTCTTCCTCTCTCTCGGCAATCCCTGACAATCACTCTCAACAAGTGAGCTTTTGACCAGGTCGCGAGGTAGGCAGATACGTTCACATGGTCGAGTGGCCAGCTGGCCAGATATATCCACATGACAAGGAATGTAAGGGAAAAAAGAAGCCTCCCTCTTGATCACTTGTTCTTTCCTCTCCCAACTGTTGATCTTACTTGATGTCAGGAGCTAGTTGCCCGACTGGGTGCTTAGTCAGCCTAGTCACCTGACTAAGCAGGCGGGTGCAGCCGCACTTATCTATCGCTAGTACAGAGGTGTCGGGCACTAAGCCCAGACATAGTAGTCTTTTGGCTCAGTTCCGCTCTAGCCTACTCCGTACGGCAGCGTGCGACACTTGAGCAGTTTGATGTGGTACTCCAAGCGTTCACGGTATTAAAAACAAAGATAACCCCCCCTGAGCTTTCAGCTCTGTGAGATTAGTCGTCTTTTTTTCTGGTTGAGGGGAGGCTTTTGGATCACATCTGCAGGAAACAGAAGAAGGTGTCGATGATGATGGTGATGATGATGATGATGATGATGTTTTTAGGAGAAAATCCATCTAGCACTTCAAAGAGCTGTCCAGGGCTGAGCCTGGCTTAGTCAGTAGCATTAGTCAGCTAGATAGGGGGCCGTATACGTAGCCCTCGGGTCCGAGAGGGCGTCAATGATCATCTTCTCCCCTCAGAGCAGGGCCATTGCCTTTTAGCTCCAGCACCGTCTTACTGACTAAAATACAACCCGAGGGGAGAGTAATATTTAGCATGTGACAGTGTGAGTACTTGACATGATCTTCCGGCAGTCTTTGACTTGATGGTTTCACGTCCCTGTCTTCGAAAGTGCCAACAGTGTCGACAGTGTCAACAGTGCCAACAGTGCCAACAGTGCCAACCATTACCACCTTACCAACAGTGGCCAACTGGGTCACTATCAGCAAACACTCGTACCGTACCGTACCGTCCCGTTCATCCTGGAATCCGACTAGCCTATCATCCCGAGCAAGATCCTTTGTCGAGCCCCCGCCGATCCTTTACCGTACCGGTACTACGCACGCCACGTACAGCATGTACTGTACAGCAGCTTGGATCTAAGAAAGATGTGCTTTCCCACTGTTGCATCGTCTTTCTCTCGATGACAGGATTCCGCGAGCAAAGGCCCGAGTGAGTCGTACCGCACAGTAGAGATCTACGTGTAGCTTACGTGGTACGTACAGTACGTACCGTACTGTACCGTGAAGGTCTGAGGGTCTTGTACGGTATTGTTGAAGAGGGGCCGCGACCGAGATCTTGGTACGTATGTACATACGTACCTACTGTACTGTTGGTCACGTACGAGTATGGTAGGTCAAATCGATGGAAGATGGACATTATCGTAGTAGTGTATGAAGTGATTACAGTACGTACGGCAGGAGCAGGAGAAGAGAATGGGAAGATTTGTGTTGGTGGCCTCTTGAGTCTTCCATCTGGCCGTGGCAGTGTAGTGGTGTTACGGTAGAGAATGGTGCTGTGACCTGGCTGATGGGTTTGAACGTCTACTGGCCGTTCCGCATGGATGGCTGATGAATTAGATATGCTCGTAAGTAGCTTGTAAAGACATCTGCGAGGCTGTACGTAGAGGAATGTCACTCTGTCAAAGCCATGCTGTTGCTGTCTGGCCCATGTGCCGTGTGCGATGAAGGAAGATTGCCAGTTTCTAGACGGTAGATCGTAGGCGGCCAGGTGTGTGGGTTGGCGTGGTCAAACTCTTGAGAGATGGGAGGCTCCCCGACGCATCGACCTGCGTCCATCGACGGGCTGTGGAGAGCAAGGAGAGACGGAGGGAGAGATGACGGACAAGTGCGCTGGTCGTGATGCCATGATTCATGCGAAGCGGGGGTTTGACGTTCGAGGTTCGACATACGAGATTGGGAGAAAGGACGTGCTAGCCCAGAGACGCCGTCGCTATGGTGGTAAAGAAGATGCAGGAACACCGGTCGTGGAGAGGTAGATGCAATGCTAACCTTGGAGAGAAGATGCGCTTTCAGAAGCAAAGAAGGCGGCAGATTCAGACGGAAGAGAACCTGCCGACGGGAGTGCAAGAAGAAGAGGTGCGGAAGGGAGCCTGATGAGACCGTCGAGGACGACGATGCCAGGCCTCAGCGGCTACCGTTCATCTGCGGGAGCGCTATCCACGGCAGATACGGCTGCGAACCGGCCCATGCGTCGTAGGGCACGACCCCGGTTCGATACTCGGACCTCGCCTTGGCCAGCGGTTGATAGTGCATCTGGTGCTGCGACAGCGCCGGCGGCGCCATGGGCGTGGGGACCGACTGCGGGGGCACTAGCAGGGTCGAAACCTCGCGCACAGGTCGATAGGGCGAGCCGCGATCCGTGAGAATGTAGGATGGGGACATGCTGCTCGAGGTTGGCGTGAGCGAGTACATTGTCGGTGTCGCCGTCGAGGCCAGCGGAAGATGGTTCGGCGCCGAAGTCATCAGGGGATGACGGATCGGCTGGAGATGGCTGACCCCGCTGGTTGACATGCTGGATGCCATGCTGGACGCCATGCTGGACGCCATGCTGGACGCCATGCTGGACGCCATGCTGGACGCCATGCTGGTTGACATGGGTGCCATGCTGGGTACCATGCTGGATGCCATGCTGGATGCCATGCTGGATGCCATGCTAGGTGTCATGCTGGGTGCCACGGTCACTTGAGGAAGCATCGCCGGCGGCTGGGTGCTGTAGACGGACGAGGCCGAGCTGCTTCCTGGACGGGGCAGCCGTGCGGACGGGACCAGGGTGCCAAAGTCCAGGTTGGTTCGCATCGCCGATCCAACGAGGTTCGGCGCCTGCATGCGCGCCATTTGCGCCGACAGGGTCGTCGACGGCACCGGCGTCGAACGTGCCGGCCTCTTCGGCGGTGGTGGTTGTTGAGACTCGAGCGCGGGATGGTGGCCGTGGCCGTAGACGTCGCCGTAGCCGTGGTCGTCGTCCCGGCTGCGCTTTCGGCATCCGAGGTCCATCTCCGGCACGCGGACGAGGGGTGACACGACGGGCAGGGCCAGCTGCACCGGGGTCGAGAGCGAGGCCGTGCCTCTGGGCCGGGTCTCGGCGCCGTACGAGGCAGTCGCGTACGGTGACGAATGCCGCGTCGACATCGGCGGAGTCGGCAGCGACGTCGGCAAGTGCGGGATCAGGGGCGGGGTCGGGGTCGGGCACGGGGTCGGCGGCGCCGACGGCTTCTGGCGATGCTCGGGCGAATGCCCACGCGTGATCGTGGATAGGGACGACGACGCACGCTCGAAGTAGTTCCAGAAGCGGCCCAGGACGACGTGCCACTGCCGCCATTGGCCCTCGGACACGAACAGGCTGTAGCGCATGTTGCTGAGGAATTCGACCTCCATGACGTGGATCTCCTGCACCGAGATGCCCGAGACCTCGGCCCAGGTCTTGTTGGTGTACGTGTTGTCGTCAAGGACTGCGAGCAAGAGGGTCAGCGGTGAGAAGGAGGCTCTCGAGATCGTGGACGAGTCTCACATTTGTTCCCTAGCATGAGGGCCACGGTGAGAAGGCGGAACTCGCTGCCCGGTCGCCCCTTGACCGCAGGATTGATGTTCTTGAGCCGGAAGACGAAGAGCAGGGCCAGCACGATCACGTTCTGCGTCACCTGCGTCGTTGACAGGATCGTCGTCACCCACTTTCGAAAGCCCGTCGTCGGGGCGGCCTCGGGCACGAGCGGCGTCAGGGGCATCGTCGTCGCCTCGCCATCCTCGACGCGGCGGAGCAAGACCGACGACTCGAACCAGAAGAGGCACGTAATCTGTCATGTCGCCGGGGCGCAGGCCTCAGCACCGTCTCCCTGATCGCCGATAGGACATGAACTCACTCGAGCGGCAAACTCGGCCAGGCTGCCCTTGCTGTTGTTGATGGTGTCCGGAATCTGCAACGACGGCGCAATGGCGTTGTTGGACGAGCTCTGGCGGCGCCGAGCCTTCTCTGCGGCGACCTGCTGGGACGCCTCGGCCAGGAGGTTCCCTCTGCAGAGTCGGCTGCCCCAAGTGGAACAAGATATGTTGTGCCCCGCCATCGTCAATTGCAGACTCGGACTGTTGAAGCTGTCACAATCAACGACAAGAAAGGCCGAGATCTCAGAATGCAGCATGCGTGTCCTCCTTGCCGTACCCCTCGTTCGATTTCAAGCTCAAAGACAAGGCCATCGATTCTGCAGTGTCAGGGACAGGAGCACTGAGATGTAGCGTCGCACCTGCTGCATCCAGTCGTTCAAGCTACATGTACGTAACGTAGAGTAGCTTCATTGCTAACTCTGCCTCGTCTCGCATGTGATCGGACAAGGAACTAGATTTCTACGTTGTTGTGCTTGTATATAAAATTCACCTGCTCGCTTATCTCACGCTACCAATCAACTTTCTCAACTACAGCCTCTGACAATTGAGCCTACAATCACCTTGCGGGGGGAAACCTAGATACCTCCTGCAAAGCTCAAGCTCTGATGTTCTTGCTGATACGGTATGCCTCAGGCCTCCGAAGACTAGTAGTGTCTATCTGACCTTGTATTATGGCCACTTATTGTCAGTAACATATTTTTTAGCTTTACTTCATGACTTCTTACCTCAGCAAGCCTCACGTCACAACCTTTCATGGCACAGCTACTAAAGACAACACCCTAACATCAACAAGGGAAAAGCTGCTTGTTGAAATTTCTGAGGGCTCGAGGCCTGTACAGTCAGCCCTCCCTGCTGGCCTACAGCCACAACATTTTACCTCAGCTTGCGCATGTCAGAGTGGGTACTTGGAAACTTGGCACTACAGTATGAATCAAGTGCTAAGAACTCACTGAATACCAAGAACTGAACACAAAGAACCGACTACCAAGACAGAGGTGACAGAAGTGAAATAAGTATAATGTAAAAATCAAGAAAAACCAAGTGGCAAAAAGCAGCAAATAGTTGGCAAGCACTTAGTACTAATTACTATACCAAAGGAAAAAACAGCTACCAGCACAAAAGATAAATCTCCAGCAATTGTCCATGATACCTGAAAAGTCATCCCCCAATGCCACCCCACCGGCCCCCCCCCCCCCCCCCGATCAGTGTGGCAGGCACGTCAGTTGGCAGAGCAGTGGTGCTGGGAGCGATGGAACAAGCTGCACGGAGGCCCACCACCAAGAGTCCAACTGCTGGACCCAGACCCCGGAGAAGGGGATGACTGGAAGCCTGACAAGATGCCCTACCTGGCATCCCTCCGACTTCGCGCCGGCTTGTCAAAGGTCCAGAGCAGCATCCTTACACAGGTCCGCACAGGTAAGATTGGGCTGGCAGCCTTCTTCTGCAAGCGACAAGTCCCTGGCTTCCCGACGCCGGCCTGCAGCTGCGGAGCACAGTGGGAAACAGCTAGACACATAGTTGTTGCTTGCCCCCGCCTCCAGCGTGCCCGCCGTAGCCTATATGCGGCAGCATCCACTACTGACTACCAGGTGATGGCCTCAAGACCACGGCCCGCCGCCGCCCTTACAGCGTGGATCCTCCGCCATGGTGTCCTTCCCCAGTTCTCCTGGGCTCAGGAGCAGCTGGAAGCTGGCTACTAGGTAGCCACCCCCCCCCCCCCCCCCCCCCCCCCTATGTTCTACAGTGACTCGACAGGATAGCGCTGGTGAGGCGCTGCAGGGAGAGGTTTTTTTACTTGTTTCAAGTTTTCCTAGCCTAGTTTTGTAGATGAACCCAGCATAGCCTAGTTACACTAGTGCTAGAATGGTCAATCAAACCTGAAGAGTCAAGAACCAAGAACTAAAACCCAAGCAATAAACACCCAGCACTAAGTACAAACCAGGCAGCAACAAAGTCGACACCCACTAGCAAAGGCGAGCCAGGACAGTGTTTAGCAAGAGGTAGTACTTACATAGGTGAACACTTCACCTGAGCAGATATACAAATGTGCAATTAACGTCTTTTCTAGGATAGCGATGGTGAGGTTACTTCCTACTTTTCCATCAGACTCCTCGATCACAGTCCTCCGTAGAGGTAGCACACCTCCATCTCATCGCTTGTCATCAATCTCATCATTTGTCATCGGCGAAATTCTAGTGCTGACCCATGGCACCAGCGCTCAAGCCTACTGCACTCCTGTCGTCCGGTCCGACACCACCGCTCGTTGGCATTTGTGAGTGTCCCTTCTGCGTCGTATCTTCAGCTTGTGCTGCGCCGCGCGACTCTGGTCCTTGCACGTCAGCGTGCCATCCGTACTCGCGGGCTGTTTCAGCTTCGATCGGGTTGGCGCGCGACGGGTGAGATGCAGACGGAGGCGGGGAAGATGAAGAGGGTGAGGCAGATAACACCGCTGAAGACCAGTCGTCGAGCACCCAGTCGACAATCAACGTCTTGGCTTGTTCGGCCATGCTGTAGTAGCTTGGGTTGTCGCGGGGGAAGAACATGCCTTTTCGTGTCAGTTGATCTTGGACGGATTGTTCAGGGATGGAGAAAGAGGGAGAGGGGAAGAAAGATCTAGAGGCCAGAAAGAAGACAAAGAAGACAAGTGATGGCAAGAAAGAGAAAATACGCATAAAGAGTCACGAACAAATGCAGATGAGAGGATTTGACTGGGACGACGTATGGAGATAGAAAGATATGAGAGAAGGAGGGAAAGCTGGGGAAGCGAGTGATAGCCACAAACACTGCGAATCGTACGTGGAAAGAGGGAAGGGATACAGTGATAGTAAAACAGATGGATGGGGGATGTCAGGAGAGAGAAAGGCAGTTCGTAGAGAGAAAACACGCACTGTCCGGACAACGTCCAAGGACCGTCACGTTGTGTTGAAAGACGCTCAAAGGAACAAGAAAAATATAGCATGCCAGAGAAAAGCGAGAAAAATGACATGGAACTAATATCATGCCCACAGATATTCATGCCCGAGCAAGCTCGATGCCGGGATGGACACACACTTACTCATATGAGCCCACGTCTCATCCTTCGCCGCGTCGTTGACCTGCGGGATGAAGCACGCTTTGAACCTGTCAGACGTCGGGAGATTGCAGAACACTCGTTTCTGGCCGACGCCGGCGACGGCCATACCACCTCCACCTCCGCCGCCGCCGCCGCCGCCGCCGCCGGTCACGGCTGCCTTCCCCAGAACGGTGTACACGTCCGCGAACCCGAGACCACGACTCTTCAGGTCGACGACGCGAGCGAGCCTCGTCCTGAGCTCTTCACCGCGCACGAGACAGCCCACGAATTCCAGGTGGCTGCCGACCCAGGTCCAGCTCTCGGATATCTGATCGCGCTTGAAATACGCGGCCGCGCCGCCGGCCGCCACCGCACCCGCGGCCCCGGCGTACATCGCCATCTTACCCCATCGCTGCCACGGCGGTGATGCGCCGGTGTCGCCGTCTCCAGGAGCGCTGCTGGCCTGGGCGTACGCCGTAGCCGCGGCCGCGGCGCTCGCGCCAGGCGATGACGTCGATGGTGGACCGGGTGCTAAAAGTCCTTTTGGCGTGACCGCGTTGTTGTTCGGCCTGCTGCTGCCCTCGGATGACGACGCATGCGTCGCCGCCTTCCCACCCCACGTTCCGCCCACAAGCCCCGAAAGTTGCGTGAGGGCGGTCGAAGCGGTGTTGTAGTGACCCTCGGCGCCGAATGCGATCACGCCCGGCGCTATTCCTAGATACGGAGTGTCGAAGGCCAGGACTCCCTGGATGTAGGGAAACATGAGCGGGTCGGGCCTGCCGTCTTCAGCACCGGACTGCCCCGTGACAGGCTGCTCGGACGTGATTTCGAGGACCGTCTCGGCCGCGACGATGCCCCTGCCGGTGGATCGTCCCAGACGCGGTCTCAGCCACCCAATCTCCCCTATGAAGCTGGGGAAGGCGTGCAGGAATCTGGTCCATCCCCACAGAGAGGCACCGATACGTGCTTGGGACTTTCACCTACCCCATCGAGTGCCCGACAAGCACGGTCCGCACGGAAGGATCCACCGTCGGCGACGGCGCCTCGTTAGCAACCTCTAGGTCGATGACCTTGTTCAACAGCCTACGTTCATCTTGCCGCCCGTGAGCGGCGTAATCCTGAAAGATAAAGAAGCAACGCCAAGGAGCCCAGGGACTGTCTAACCCACCAGTCTCGAAAGCGTCCAACGCATTCCTTCAGATCCCCCCTCGTCTCAAACTTTGGATACACCTCCACGACGACGTCGAGGTTCGGCGGCAGCGAATGGCTCGCCATCACCCGTAGATGCTCCGGGAACGCTCCGAACGTATCGCCATCGCCCTGAGACAATGTCTGTTAGCCTTGAACTCCTGTCGGCCAGCCGGCGCGGCGTGGGGCAGATACACGACAGGCTCACGACGACGCGGTCCGACTTGTCTGGACTTCCCAACGAAAACATAGATGCTCTCACCTTGAATCCATGAATGAAGCATAGCAGCAACGTCTTCTTCCTTTTCATCTTGAGAACTGACCGGTCTCGCCTTCAATGCCGTCGTACTCCGTACATGAAGCTACTTGTCTGTTGCCTACGGTACCGGGCCGGCGAGCTGGATGTTCCGACGGTGGCTTACTAGCCCTGCCGTCTGCAGGTGAAAGGTGGGGCAACTGTAGATTCGATATCAGCCGCCTATTACCGTATGGCACACACGCCAGGCATCCCAAGAGGATTACTACTTTCTTATTAGCTCGTTGTCATCCAGTCTTCTCTACACTCTCGTATTATCTTGGCCGGCGTGTTCACCAGTCTGGCTTGTCTCGACCTGGACAGTCAAGCCACCGCTCGACAGGGATCTTTTCTCGTCTCCGTCAGGTCTTGGACATCTCTCTCAAAGATCGACGGCGTGCTTTGCTTGGCCATGACTCTTGTGGAGTTCAACATCTTGACGGGCTGTAGATCATGCCGTCTGCTCTTTCCCAGGTGTCTATATCGGTAGCCTGCTCAACTCCAGGTAGCTCTGCAATGCTGCTGTTGAGCCCTACAGGCTCAATCCATTTCTCTATGATCAGTTGTGATCCCGAGTCGGCACCAACCACTGCTGTTCAGAAGAACGCTGGCTATCCGCTAGCTCCACTAAGTCACTTGTCTTCCGGGCAGGATGACCATTGGCTACGAGGTCTTTCAACAGCCCTGCCCGCAAGCACTCTCGGGTCCAGACACGATCTTCACGGAAAACAGCATTGTCTTGTGCGCTGTGATAGCCATACCTGCTAGTCGGGAGAGCAGTTTTCTGTTGCATCGTGCCAACCCACAAAACTTGTTGACAGCTGTATAATATTTTACAGATACAAAGATGTGCGTGGATCTGTTGACTGAGCTGGCTAAACAACTCACTCTTTCCCCCACTCGACACTACAGATCTAGTGGAGTTACTTTCCCTCGTCTCTTCTCTTCGTCACTTGTCTCTCGAGAGATATTGTTCCTATCTACCACCCACGGGACGCTGTGTCCAATTGAACGTGCAGGAGCCATGGCTTGTTCGAAGGTACCCAATCTACAATTAATCACCCGCATCACGAGGCTCGGGCAACTCTTTATGCCTTTCTAGAATATCAAGTCTGTTGTGCATTTCACGTCCAACAATTCAACGTTTGGACTCGCTCACACCCTCAAGAAACGTTCATTGCTAGAGAATCTCAACGACAGGAACGCATGAAAGAGAAGGGTGTTAAAGCAAAGGCCAATAGAATGAGTGAACAAGAAAGAGAGTGAATGAGCCTGTCATGATTGATGCAGCACAACAGCAGTCCATACCCAAGCGGAATTATACGAAAAAGCGAGTACACCAAAGGCTCATGTTCGAGGGACCGTCATTCAAGCAGGCGAAAGAAGCGATAAAAGAACTTGAGCAAGGAGAACATCTGTGGTGGTAACAAATTCGATTCGCCAAAGCATGGGCCGGAAACAGAACCAAAACCCAAACCGCTCAAACCGCTCAGTTGATCAATAAGCAAACCCTCCATAGTTGGAGTTGCGTCGTGTCGACTGGGGATACATGCTGCTCGCGTAATCTGATGGTGCATCGTTGTAGAGCGTCTGCCGTCGATCTTCGTCTGCCAACAGCTCCTTGACCTCCCAGTTGTTGGCCTTGGTTCCGACGCTGAACTCCAAATCCTCCTTGGTGATGGAATCCCAGTACTACGGAATCGGGTCAGCCTCGTCCTGACACGAGAAGAGCCAAGGGTCAGACGGCATGCCTAGGTGGTGATCATACCTTGTAGACCATCATCACTCCGAGCAGATTGCAGATTGTCGCGACGATCAAGCCGTCCAAGTAGTGCTGAGCGCTCTCGCAGATGGCGTTGCCGGCAACGTAGAGCGAGACCTGGCCGCCGACGAAGAAGAAGACGCCAAGCACAATGTGTCCCAGGGGCCATCGATCCTGGAGGGTGTTGACGACGAGGATGATCTGCAGCAGCACGTAGATGAAGATGCAGATGCCGCTGAAGAGGTAGAGGACGACGAACAGCCCCACGGTCTTCGTCGGCCCCAGTCCTGCCCAGCCCTTGAACGTACACAGCGAAACCACAGCGCTGATGACGAACATGGCGATGGAGGAGCTGCGCAAGAGCCAGACGGAGAGCGTCGTCCCATCCTCGTACAGCTGGAATCCCACGAAGCCGTTGACCAGGAGACACATGCACAGCGCCGACGTCAGACCGTTCTGCACCGCCGCGATGAAGGGATAGACGGCCGATCCGGGAGCGCTGACGCCCGAGTCCAAGATGAGGGAGGCGATGGTGAGGCAGATGTAGATGTAAAAGAACGTCAGGATCTCCTTTCGACCTGTCCGCGCCAGGTGTTAGAGGTGAGGCATGGGCGGAGAGACACTGAGTAGCGTCATGAGGATCACCGACCAACAGCCGTGAACTTGGACCGCACATGGATGACCATTATCGCCGCCATTATCAAGGCGAGGATGTGCATGGCGTCCGTCGCACCTTGGAAGATGATGGTGTTGGCGACCTCGATGCTCCTCGAGTAGCAGTCAGGCTGGATGCCCGCCTTGCCCGAAATGGCCGACGGCGGCCCCACCAAGGCGCATAGTGGGACCGCCGTCTTCCGACATATCGTGTCAAAGTCGCCAAATCCCATTGAAGCCCGTTGCGCACGATACAAGTCTGTGTATATATATCCTGCGTTCCAACTCCCGCCGATCAAGCAGAGACGCGAGGAAAGACGCGCGGGCGCCGGCCACGAAACCAGTTCGGGCACGATCGACCTAGAGCGAGACCGGATGGATGAGAAGTCACAGCTGAGAATGGCCAGTACAGTACGGAGTATGAATGATCAACGTTGAGATGTTGAAAGGTCGTCGTTGGGCTTGAGGGTGACTACGGCGCACTGATTGAGGAACTCCTTACCGTAGCAGGCTCGGAAGTACGTACCCTCGTACGGGAGTACGGAAGCACTCCCGTACGTACTCAATTCTCCCAATCGGGT
The DNA here is from genome assembly GCA_963422465.1 of Lichina pygmaea. Classification (NCBI taxonomy): domain Eukaryota; kingdom Fungi; phylum Ascomycota; class Lichinomycetes; order Lichinales; family Lichinaceae; genus Lichina; species Lichina pygmaea. The sequence goes on from OY730173.1 coordinate 391,047, forward strand.
ATTTTAGCCTCGTCTTGCTCCGTTGCCAACTCGTACGTACTACGGAAGTACTCCGTACGAAGGTACGTATTTACCTGGACACTGTACTTTATGAGTAAGCGAGACAGACGACTGATTGGTCATCAATTAGTCACCATCCTTTTGATGACTAAGCATACTTTTAGACAGCTAGTATTACGTAGGTATATCACCAGCCGCGACATGAGTACTGTACATACGTAGATCATTTTTGATGGTATTGAAGATCGTAGGTAGCAAGTCGGACAACTCAATAGTCTGAAGAATCTAGACAGGTTTTACGTACGAGTATCTTCCTACCCTTGGGCTTTCACACTCATTGACACCCACCGGGTATTGTCTCACCGCCTTCCTCGACGTTTCTCCTTCAGCCGTCCTTGCTTATCCTTTGCAAGTGCCAATCCTATTGATTAGGCACTTGCGTACCTCGTGTAGGATCTCTCCACAGGTCCTGCGAGCATCTTGATCTGTTCGACACGGAAGATGAAAAGATCCTGCCCAACGTGTCCAGGATGGGGCATACCTTACTGCGGAGTTACAGCATCCTTGTCAGACCACCGTTGCTCTCACGATCGTGATACCTTTCTTCGTTGGTAGTAGTAACCAATACTATCGTTCCTGCTGTTGCCCGAGTGGCGCTTAATCATAGAATTCTCCCGCTTTGCCAATGCCTTTCGTTCTGGCATGGTGTCCGGAACATGCAGCGAAGAGCACGTCCTGAGACCTGCATCGCAAGAAGCTTTCAAGTCAGGAGCTCCGAGGCGTGGGTGGCTCTTCTCTGTCGTCATAGCTTTGCCAGAAAGACCCCTGGAACATTCGTCATCCCATCAACGTAGCGTCTTCCTCGGGATCATCGTCATCCTCTATTGGAAGATTGCTGCGATTCACGGCGGAGCAGTGATTGCGATAGAAGATTTACCGGATCCGAGACCTTGCCCTTCTGTTATTTTCCGGTGCTATGAGTGGAGGAGTTATCTTTGGCCTGAATGCTCGGTGCTAATTTTCATACCCGGTGCTGGTACCGTACGCCATCATCCGCGGTGCAACCGCACGCTTGGGGGTGTGCCCGCCGCTGCCCTTGAAGATGGAACCTCCTCTTGCTGCCGTGTCCTAGGCGAATCGAGACGGTCTAAGTTAGGGTTGGATATTTGCCGGACCAGGCGCGCCAGGGTACAACTGGGCACGCTGGGGTTGCTCGGTGCGGAGCTAGTACGTGGTCGAAACGTCGTGGTGGCGCAAGTTCGACCCTAAGCTTCTGGTACCGGGCTTTGAGCCCGAGTCAATCCCTGATGTGGCTGCACACCAAGGGGGACCGAGCTCCTGCTTCTGAGATCTGACAGGACGCTCATGTCGCCAATGGATTGCGCTTTCAATCGTTCTGGACGACTCCGACTGGCCGGATGCTCGTCTGCGACATTGAGTGTCTTCTGACTTTTCTTTTCGTGCCTTCCCAGATGCTTCTCTCGCACTGGGTTCGCCGTGATGCTGTTTGCTGTTTTTCTGTATAAGAAGCATGGCCAGATGCTCGTGCCTCCGTCGGTCAACCCTGCTCTGGCGTCTCGAACAGTCTCTCGCGTTCACCGGTTCTCAGTCCCTTTCTTGGTGTGTAAGTCCCCTCGCCGTATCTTGGGACGATGCTGAGAGCTTGCAGGTCGACAACTTCCAGGGGAAGCCGAAACGGATCAGCCCTGAACCACGCCGCATGCAGGCGATCGGACAGCTACTCTCGATCCAGGCGATGTGCCAATACACACGCTTCCTCTGGGTCTACTCGACCTGTTCGAACCAGGGCTCGCATTACTTTCAGACGACTCTCGATGGCGACGGCAGCAAGGCGTGCTCTCGAGCACCGCATCCAACGTTCATCGTCGTCGAGGGCAGCTGCCCCATGTGCTGAGGCGCATACAGTCTTCCTGGCCCGGCGAGGAAGGACGGATGAGAGAAAAAGCAAGCAAGCACCGACTTCGTCCGGCCTTGGACGCTGGCAAATTCGCACCGATGGCGGCCGCAGCCGACGGACCCAAGCGACCAACGATGCGATGCAACGCGAAGCAGCCGGCAAGTTTAGGCCCAGCCGGTGCACGTCTCACGGACGATGGGTTGGCGCACGCCCCCGCTGATGCAGCAATCAGATGGGTATCGGCAGCGTCGGTCGCTGTTGGCGGTAATGATAGCATTGAACGGGAGGGCCGGTGTCTTTGGATCTTTCCTCGTTGGCATGTAACGCATCTGGGTCGCTCTCTCCCCAGCCTTCGGTATACCTTATCACTGCATAGTTTTGTCCTTTCCATCTCTGTCGTTCCGCTCCGAGACGATCTTTCGGCTTTCAAAGCGCAATGACGCCGTTGGCGTGACAAACGGCCGACAACACGGTCGCATGACGTTGGGTCCCGCCGTGTCAAGTTCGGAACTGCAGCTTACTGTCTAGTGCATGTGGGTTGCAGTACCACAAGGATGAGAGACGGAGAGGGAGAAGGAGAGGAGGGAGAGGAAGAGAGAAGGTAGGTGCGTATAGGTGTAATATGACGCTGCTGATGACGTCGTGCTACGTTGGGGGCATAGGCTGGTGTCTTGGTCTGCCACTACATCTCAGGCCACGGCGTCGGGGGATCCCTGCAGTGCGAACGACTGCCGGGGGGAGGTTCAACCACGTCCCAGTTTCCCGGTCCGCGCTGTCAAGCATCCGATTACGAGCTCGATCCGGCTCCGCCGAAAAGGACGCGACCCGAGACAGCAAGACACGTACTGTATGCCGGCCAGCGGGACAGGCCATCGTACAGTACGTACGCACCCTACGCATCAAGGCGTGGGATGAATTATGTTCAGCGGATTGCAAGGCATCTGGCGCGCAGGCCAGAGCTCAGGCAGCCTGCGCGTCTTTCTTCCGCTGTTAGGCCAGCATTTTTTGCCTAAACAGGACTGCCTTTGTTTCTTTCCTTTTTCACGATATTGCCAGTGCAAAACTTGCACACGTGCCCGTGTGCCGCTGCAAGCGGAGCCGTCAAGCACGGCCGTGCTCGGCCGAGAAGCGGTAATTCCCGCACGGACAGCTTCGAAGCTTCGATTCCATCACTTGGCGGAACCCCTCGTTTCACTCCCGGGAAAGGTTTCGCACCCGTCGGACCCCTGTGAATGGAAGAAGGTTGATGATGATGATGCTAATGCGAATTCAGACCAGGCACAGCTTGACATCTGGGTTGTTCACGTCCGAGTCAGACTCGGCGCAGCGCAATTGGCCAGTGGCTATCGAAGACAGCAAGAGAGGGAAAGGAAGAGAGGAAAATACCCAGCCTCATGCTGCACGACGATGTAATAGCGTGGGGGGCCTTTGGCTCCCTCTTGTTTCTGCGACCCCTCTGTGGGAGGACGTTATAACCACCTTCATGTCGTCACAGCCTGCTCGCGGATGATCCGCCTTGTCCCGCCCGGGCCATCGCCCGGGGACAGACACTCCATTCGCTGCTGTGTGACCTCGAGCCCGAGGATGAGGCTCTCTCCCCGCGGGGGATGCATTTCAAGCCTGTCTGTTCCCGGCCCCGGGCCAGGATGCTGATGATGACGACGATGCGCCGGACATGCCGACAGGGCCCACCCGTGCGCGGACGACCGTGACTGCCGGATCAGCCAGCGTGTGTGGGCCGACGGGGTTGCCGATCCCGTCAATCGGCCCAGCACCACCGCCACAACGGGAGAGCCAGGGCTCGCAAGCCACCCACGCCTTGCGAGGATCACCTTCCCCCCCCCCGCGTCTCGCAAAGGATTCTGATCGAACCGCGGCCCAAGCCGGCCCCGGCTCTGCTCGGCGAGTGGGCGTAACCGCTGCCGGTGCAAGGATGGTCCCGCGCTTCGAAATGCTATTCGGTTCCACGGAATCTGGCTGTCGTCCCCCCAGGGCGCAAACCGTTGGACAATGATAAGATTGCGATTCTCTTCTGCAATTGCCGCCAAGGCTTCAACGGCATCATCAGTACTTATGTACTAAGATGTATCACGCCGGAAGCGTCGAAGCAGCGCTCTTCTTCGACGCCGATTAGCCTTTTCCAGTTGTCGCCACGCCGGCCTCGTCCCCCTTGGGCCCCTTTGGTCACAAGATTGGGGATGAGAGGTCTGGTTTGCTGCATGGGACTGCCGTCTCTCGCTTCAGGGAGTGGTGACAGCCTATCACCCTGCTCATGCGCTGCGGGGCCGAGGAGCGCTGGATGTGGGACTCTAGATAGCTTCAGCCGGAGACAATGCGCTTCGGTTCCCTCCCTCGACATTCAGCTTGCGAAGGGACTATTCTCGAGAACGACCCCAGCGGAAGTCACACCGCCAATGAGGTCTTTGAGGGGAGTGATTTGGCGCGACGCATGGATTGGGATGGAATCCATCTGTCGATGCATGTCTTGGCTCCCCCTACGGTATGCTCGGACAACGAACGCAGCGTTGTGGCATGGCAATGGTCTCCCAACCAGAAAAGGACTGGCTGATCCTTGTGTCGGCCGTTCTATGCCTTGGCAATGTCGTGCCTGCCTCCCTCCAAGAGGCAGCCATCCATGTCGACCAGACTTGAGATAACACACGTGACGGGGCGATGAAGACGTCTCCGTTGCTCTGTACCTGACCGGACCCATATCCCGCGGGTTGCGAGGGCTGCGCTAGTGGTCCGATCAATTCTACGAGTGTTCGTTCGCATCAGCGTGGTCGGGAACGGGATCCGATGAGAAGCGATGGTGGTTCTGGTAGACGACGCAATCCTGCAAGGCTTGCAGAGCGCTTTCACTTGCGTGCCGTACGGTACCAGCTTTGAAACGGGACTCTACCAGTGCCGTTGGTCTCACGTCTTTTCTCCGAGCTCACCAGAAGGACTTACAACAACAAACCAGGATGACAGGCCGACAGGGTGACGGGCTAACAGGATGATGGGATGGCAGGATGGCCTGGTCCACAAAGCGCTCTCTGCCGAGTCATGCAGAAATCAAAGCAGCCTGTATAAAGATCTCTACATATCAAGTTCCGTAAGCCGGGAAGACGTACGTGCACCAACAGTTCACAAGCCTACGTAGGTAGACTTGTTTCAGCTAAGAAGAAGCACACCTTCCTCCGACAGGCCCGTTCGTACTCCCGTAGTCATGACAGGTACTTACGTACCGTAATTACTAGCTACCGGTACCGGTACAGTACAGTACACACCAGCCAAGCTCCTGTACTCGCCTGTAAATCCACATCAACCCACATTCTTAGCAATGCTACTTACGCAGCAGACCGCAACATCCATCTTCACTTATAAGTACTTACTACTCACCGCTCGTACAGCCAGATGCCACAACTGACGATCCAAAACCCCCCAAATTCGAACATGTCAACCGACACTGGAGTCAAGAAGGCGACTTCCCGACGAAGGAGCCTCGAGATTAGGCACTTCCGGAAGCTTCCCGGGTATGGGAGTTGCGGAGACAGGCAGGTCCTAGAAGGTTCCTCTTTCGTTCCGTCCGTCCGTCATTACGTAGATCTTTCTAGATTCTTCATGGATCCAGGCTACGGTAACGCCCGAGCAGAGCGACTGTCTACGCAGTCACACTTCTTTGTGGGGAGCAAGGATCATCGATACGATGGCTGATCGCGCTCTTCCTGCGTCTCGGTCAACGTAAAAGTATCGTAGGTGCTTGAAATGGTGATCTCCAGAAGAGTGATATCCGGTGGGATGATATTCTGTTCTGCGATAAGGACCACTCGGTCTTGGTTGACTGGTTATAGCAGGATAGAGGCTTAGTCTTGACCACCAACACATTGTCCTTCAGATGATATGATCAGTCGGAGGATTCCTTCTGGTGTATCAATGTAGTGCCGTTTGCCTAGTCTTGTGATCGTCTTGTGGTGCTTTCAGTTTTTCTTCGGGAGGAAGAGGCCGTGGGGGGAGTGTGGAGGGGGGGGGGGGGGGGTAACAGGGAGAAGAGGGGTATCACACAGCTAGTGAGTAAGAATGTTGGTTCAGGAGAATACTCAACAAGATGATTCCTCGTGGGTGCAGTGCTAGACACGGCAAGTGGTCCAGGCAAAGACAGGGGGAAGAGTGTTTACGTGACATGTATCCTTGACCTCAAGATCGTGGAAGCTTGCGCACACTCGAACCAGCACGACCGTGAGAGGAGCCTGTACCGTACAGTATAAGGTGCTTGTACGATGCGTCCCAGGACTCGGACGAGGACGCTACAGTGCTTCGTGCAATCGTAAAACCGTGTAGCAGGTATATATATGTGTGCACTTGGGAGACAACTCAAGAGGCTCAAGACTAGAATACCACGTCGAGAGAGAGACAGTTATTGCCAGGTCGGACCCAAGAGATAAAAAGCACAGAAACGAAAACCAGGATTGCGAAGCAATATCGTGACATTCCTCTCCTTCTAATTGTTTGCTCTGGCCCCTTTCTGTCTGGCTCAAACGTGATTCTGCAATTCTGCTCAAAGTGCCCTCCCCAAAACTTCTCTCCTCTAGCATAGAATTCCGGTTCGATCGTCTCGTGACTGACATGTGGGCTTGCCCTGGGCGTGTCCTGAAGAACATACTCCGTCTGCTACTTGGCTGACGGTTGAAAAGGAAAGAAAGGAAGGTTGAAACGTCGGATGACGGTTCAAAACGACATGGATACATCCAACCGTCATGGCTCGCAGCCCGCTTTCATCCCCCACTCGCGGAAGGAAAGAACGCTGGAGGTAGCAGAAAAGAATACAGGGAGCCGGTGGCCGGACGGTGTTCGTTTCCAGAGTAGCCTCTCTAGTGCGGACGTGGTCATGATGTGGACGTTGACGATCCCTCGTTTCCCGCTCCCGGACCGGGTTCTTGATCTCGCCTCGGTTCGATCGTGGGATTGTTGCTGACGAACGAGAGTGTCGTGGCGGCGCTTCCGCCGCCCGTGCCAGGTGCGCCGCCGCTGCGTGCCTCGTTGCCGCTGCTGCCTTCGACCGCGCCCTCTCCGCTCTTCGTCGTTCCAGCCTCTTCCCGGCCCGGCTGGTCCTGTGTCGGAGCTTGGCTTGGCGCCTTCTCTTTGCCGTTCGGTTGCTGCGGATCGAGGCCCTTCCCCTCTTCTCTCAGGACCTTCTCTTTGGCCTCGAGCACCTTGGCGTCTGCCTCGGAGATGCCGCCGGGCTTCGACATGCCCGGATCGCCCTCGACCCCAATCGGGTCGGAGCGCCGCTCGACCCTCTCGCGCAGAGCGCTGCTGTCGAGACGCACAATCATGCAGGACAGATTGTCGGTGCTGAACCGCGACAGGGCGTGGTCCACGAGAGCCTTGCTTGCCGCTTGCGGATCTTGGACGTTTCGAACTAGATCCACCGCTTCCTGGTCCTCGCAGACGTCCCAGAGCTGTCGAGCCAGACGAAGTCAGCTCGGCGAGGTGGTAGTACGGCGCTCAGAAAGGAGGAGATCTTTTGGCAACCGGATGGGGCGAAAGACTCACGCCGTCACACGCAAGAACGATGAACTCGTCCTGATCGGGTTTGATGACCGTCTCGGTCGTGTAGGGATGACCGGTCACCAGGTCCTTCATGTAAGCGTCGCCTAGAGCTCTGGTCACGGCGAGAACGCCGTTGACGCGATTGTTGAGGATCAGACCGCCAGCGCTCGAGACGCGCTTTCCCTCGTTCTCGTCGCTGCCCTTGTGATCGTACGACAGACGGAGGGCTTTCCCGTTCCGACAGAGGACGATCCGTGCATCTCCGACGTTGGCCGTGTAGAGAACACGTTGGCGCGTCGCATCCTGCTGCAGCCGACTGGTCGGATTCGATGCCGAAGGGCTGGCGTGCGAGCCTTCGATCGATCTCGCATTTGTGGGTTGGCTCTGACCGGACTGTGAAGCGGGATCGATGCCGCCGCCGCCGCCTGATTGCGATGTATCGGTAGCGGCAGCGGCAGCGGCGGCGGCAGCAGCGGCGGCGGGACCGAGCGCCGACGAGCCCGTCGCGGACTGCCCGCCCGGGATCCGATCCTCCCAGCGCAGCACGGCGATGACGGCGGTGCAGCCACTGTTCTTCAGCGGCAGCTTCTCGAGCTCGTGATCCACAGTCACGAAGGTCTGGTCGAGCAGCTCCGGGATGGGCGTGTTGGGGTGCTTTCGGATGGCGTCCTCCAAGATGCTGTGCAGCTTCTTGCCGCACCAATCGGCGGCGAAGGTGCCGGCGTGACCGTCAAAGACGGCAAAGTACCCATTGTCAGTCTCGACAACCTTCGAAGCCGGGTCGGCCGTGTCGGACGCGTCGGCATCGGGATCGCAAGCGGCGCCGGCGGCGCCGGCGGCGCCGGCGCCGGCCGGCTGACCATGCAGGTGGGGGGCTGGTGTGCTCAAGAAGTTGTAGAGGTACGAATGCGTGTCTTCCATGGTCCGACGACATTTCTTGTTGCGGTCCTCGGTGACGCCGACGGTGAAGGTAGATCGCGCGCCCGGGAGGGACTCGCCGGCGGAGTTGTTGTGCGGGCCCTGCGGCACGGCGAGGGCGGGATCCTGCTTGCCCAGCTGCTGAATGGGGTTCTGCTGATCGTCTTCGGTCTCGGCGGTCGACGGAGCGCCCAGATGGGACGACGCGGACGATCCGGACAGATGCAAGGAGCTTCTGGCGCTCGCCAGAAAGGAGCTCGCCTTTCCGCTGCGGCGCTTCTTCTCCCCGCTCACGACGGCGTCGTCGGTCGATCTCCGGCCCGGCGATCCGTCGCCGAGACTGTGGCGTTTCTCTCCACCCGACGACGAGCCGTCCACGGCGGCACCATTCGGACCGTTGCCGGCGCTGTCGTTGCCGTCGTCCTTGTCGTTTGTCGCGAGCGACGTCCCCGCGCCCCTCTCGTCACCGTCCTTTGGCTCGGATGGAGGAGAATGGCCGAACATACGGTTCAGCAACCCTCCCTGGCCGGAGAGGCTCCTCCGTTTGCTTCCTGCCAGCTTGTCGAACGTACCGCTGTCGTGCCTCCCACCGTGGTGCACTAGGCCTCGCTTCAGGAATCTCTTCGCTGCCGACGACGTCGAGTCTTGATTCCTGACAGCAGCTTTTCGGCGCAAACAGAGTCTGTTCTTGCGCTACCGGACAAGCCTTGGGCATGCGAAGCCTGTGCGGAGGTTAGGGAAGTGATGGCAGATTGGCCGTCCCAGGCCGATCAGGCTTGTTGGCGACGGAAGGTGCAAACCTCGAGGCGCCCGAGACCGATTGGGATGTTGCTTCGCAACGAGGGAATGCCGCATCCGATCAAGGACCCAGAGGTGCCCAGTCCTTCCGAAGCGCAAACAGCAGTAGGCTGGAACGACTAGAAGAGAGTCGTCTCGGCGATGGAACACTCACCACCGGATGTGTCAGTGCTTTCAGGTCAATGCTCAAGAGCACAGATTACCATGCGCGGGCCTCGGATTCGCGTCCGAGGGTCCGGTGATGATCCTTCGGGGAGTCTTATGGTGTTGATGCTGAGGACTGTGCCAAGTCGAGTGGCCGTGAGTCGTGATGGCGAGGAGCGGGATCCCATCTGGGTCCCGTGATCGTTTGGGTGCCTGGCTGCCTCTCTGGCTCCTTACAACTCTACCGGTACACGTACTCCGTACATACGCACGTAACGTACACTTCTTACCGTATCGAGACTCGGAGAGATGGCCGTACGAATCCTGGTAACTACTGTTGCTATTTCTGCCTACAAGATCTACGTCATGTTGGTTCTATTGCCGCCGACGCTGTCGCCGTCGCTACTCAGCGTCTCCACCGTCGTCATCGTGCCCTTTATTTATACGAGTGGTACGTTGCGTAGTTGCTCGGGTTGGGACTGCGTAGCACAGCCAGTGCACGACTCCCGCTTTGGGCCTAGCTAGTGCTCGATGACGTACATTTGCCGCTTGCGGTCACGGGGTTGCAAGCGCCCTACGCTGAGGAAAACTCGGCAGGCCTGCGAGAAAAAAGACTTGTGAAATCAGTGATTGCAGGCTAGGAAAACAGGCCGAATAGTGGTGAAAGCACCTATAGCACAGCGGCTGACATCTTCTAGACTAGGCGGAGGCTCTACAACTTTTGTAATCACCCGGCTGACTGCGTGCACCCAACGGTCCCCTTCCAGCAGCGCGCTTTCGACCTGGACTGCAGCCGACTTGAGAAAAGGCGCTGCGTTGTTAGAATCGCTTATGGTCGGATCGACGATGGATCTGGTGTCTGCAGATCTGCAGTGAGCTATTTTTTGCTGGTTGAGGTCAGAATACAGCACATCGAACATGGGTTGAAAGGAAGCATACGCGCCTGCCAGCTGTGCCGCGGCGGTCATGAGTCCTAAGTAGCTGACCATACGTAATGGGCTGAAAATGATATAAATAAAGTGTCTGAGCTCAGCCGGGATGTTAAACGCTTCATGCACCTTCTTTGTCGAGCGGTGAAAGCATGCAGAACAACATGGTGATGGGGCTGCTACATGCCACGTCCACAGCAAGTCGTGATTTCAGGCAACGTACAGCATTCATCGCAACGCGGCCTATCTTGTAGTCGAACCTACTCTGAGGAAGTGGAGATATAACAGCTCGATGGCAGTTCATCCTCCTTGCGACAAGCGAGGTAGGTCCTGACCCGGCATAGGATCATGTGATGGCCATCCCTGGTGCTCTTCGATCCATCTCGATGGCATAAGGAAGCTCCTGACTTAAGGGCAGCTCGGTTGGAATTAACTGAAAGCGTAATATGTGCTCGCTGGTGAACCGACTCCGGAGACGTAAGGCCCGGCATGAGTGAGATAAGTAACCTCAGCATCCCGCTAGACTGCTGAATGGGGGTCTGTAGGACGTCTTTCACGCGGTCCAGTAGAAGACCACCGTGAGGAGAGCAAGAGCTCTGTTTGCATGTACCCCGAAGAAGGCGCCGATGCCTGTCGACATCGAAGCAACAAGAATCACAACCACGGTACAGGGCCTTTCTGAAGATGTGCTGAAGGGAAACCGGAGAAGTCGAGCTGGGTCCCAAGTTCGGGGCGCGTATTGCCGTCGCCATTGCAGCTTCTCTCGGCCCGGAATGAAGACGGCCTCCTCTCCGGTAGAAACGTACGAGGCCCGAGGGAGGAAGGAGGTGGAAGTTCTTCGCACATATCCGAGCAAGAGGAAAGCAACGGCCAGCAGGCCATTCATCGTCGTGGTCGCATGAGGGTCTCAAGCCGGTCTTCCGCAGCGTTACCGCCTGAGATTGTTCATCCTGGCCTGAAGATCGTCATCTGGATCCCCACCACCAACGGCCTCGGCGACAGGGTCCTCGGCAACCGCGGCTTTCTGTATCCCGCTTGGTGTCTCGCCGAGCTGCTCGGGCGGGCCGGTCAGCGGACGAACTGCAGGTTGGCAAATCCACACGACGCATGGCGGACGACATACCGCTTGTCCCAAGTCGACCCCGATCTCGTCTAGAACCTCCTTGACGACCTCTTCACCCTCGGCCTCGTCCTCGAGCCCCGTGACGTCGTCAATGGCATCGTCCATCATCTCCTGTCGCTGATCCATGACGTCGTTTTCCTTCTCAAACTCCATAGCTATTCGTTGTAGCGCCGGCAGGTTCATGCTGCGGTTCATGCTCCCTAGAAGTGTGGTGGCGCCTTTCATGGACTGCATCATCTGCTCGTTGCTGCGAACGGTCTGATGGTCGTGTCAGCCTTGAGGTACGCCGCCTTCGCAGGAGACCCCCTGACCTGTATCCGCAACGAGATTGCCTGAAGCTGTGTCCGCATCTGATAGAACTTTTGGATGTACCTGTCAAGTACAGACTCGGAAATCAGCAGCCGAAGCGGCAGGTGTAGGACGCGCTCGTCGATGTCTGGGAAGCGGCGGTCGAAACCATCGAGCTATGCTCACCGTCTCGTCCGCACCAGATCCTTTGCTTGAATCTTGCACGCTCCGATTTGGCCGTTTTTGGCGCTCTTTTTGATGTCTTGGACCAGCTTCTTCTCCTGGTTCTCTAACTTCACCCTCTCTCTATCCAACTCCCTCTGCGTCTTCTCCAGCGCCCGTTGATGTTTTCTCAGCCTTTCGGCCGGCGTCATCCGCCTCCCGAAGGCCCATTCTACGATCTTGCTTCCACTCGTCAGCCGCGCACGAGGAGTAGCCGGCGATTCCAGACTTACGTTCATTTGGGCGGCCTTGAAACTCGTACGACGACAGGCTCACATGCAGAAGAAAATCTAGCTGTTGGAGGGACTGTCAAGCTGCGGATGCTCTGTAGGCGCTAACCTTAGGGGATTGTACGTAAGTCGGAGCCCGTGACGTCTCGCCTGAGGGGAATGTCTCCGACCCTTTTTCGAACTCACCTTCGCAAAATCCTCTGACCATCCAACACCACACTCGTTCGGCACGCTCACGACAGTAGCCCGGCGCTCGTTAGATGCGCAACTTGGCCTGAAGACGGCGGAGGTAATCACGATGACGGGAAACGGGAAACGCGTGGATCGGCCGCCAGCCCGCGCCGAGAGTCGCTCGAGCTCCAGAGATGGCAGGCCATCAACGACGATAGATCGACCGAGCTACATGATGGTCGGATCGGCGGCGCCTTCTGCAAGTGCCGACGCTTTGATGGCGACGCTGGACGACTCGGGCTACGGAGGTAGCTTGATGGGGGAGAGCTCCACCGGTCCAAGTGCGAGTGGCGGCGGATGGCGGCCTCATCTGGAGGACCCTGAAAGGCACAGCGTCGCGAGCCATATCCATCAGCTCCACTTGTACGTCTGGAGAAGCGCTTCTACGATGATGGAACTGGCTGACGTTGGTAGCAATCATAACCGGGTGGCTCTGGGTCGCGCCATACATCGAACAATCGAGACGCTCAAGGGCCTTCAAGAGATGAACGCCGCATGGCCCGCTCACTATCCATCTGTGCAGCGACCAGAACGACCTGCGCCGTCGCACCGTCCCGAGCCTCGACCAGGTCTTCCGCACACTCAAACGACGGCGGGCGCGTACGGCCGTCAAGGCGCTTTGGGTGGTTCGTCGGCACGACCACAGGGGGTGCGGCGGGCGTGGTCGATGGACACGGAGGACGAGGTGCAAGCCGAATCGAGTTCGGCCGCGGAGAAGAAGGCAGCACAGGAGCCTCCTCGACTGATCACGCCGCAAGTGGCGCAAGAGTTTTCCGTCCTCAAACTGGACCTGAAGCTCGGAGCGCTTCCGCACGCCGAGCTAGTGCACTCGCTGGAGAAGCACTCGATCGCGTCTTTGCTCGACAACAAGATCAGCCAGAGCGTGCGACACCTGCTTGCGCTTCGAGACCGGATCGAGGATACGGCGAGCAAGGTCTTGGTGACGGGCGATCTCAACGCCGGAAAGTCGACCTTCTGCAATGCGCTCCTGCGGAGGAAGCTGCTGCCGGTCGACCAACAGCCTTGCACGAGCATCTTCTGCGAGGTGCTGGACGCGCGAGAGAACGCTGGGCTGGAAGAGGTCCACGCCGTACACAAGAACGGCCAGTACGATCGCCACGACGAAAGCACCTACGACGTCTATCGTCTGGCCGAACTGGAGAGGATTGCGATCGATAGCAATAGGTACATGCAAGCGAAGGTGTACGTCAAGGACATCCGGACCATGGATGAATCTCTGCTCAACAATGGCGTCGTCGACATTGCGCTGATCGACGCGCCGGGCCTGAACATGGATTCGCTCAAGACCCATGCCGTCTTCGCGCGGGAGGAGGAGATTGACGTCGTCGTCTTTGTCGTCTCGGCCGCGAACCACTTTACGCTTTCGGCCAAGGAGTTCATCTGGAACGCGGCGCGCGAGAAGGCATACATCTTCATCGTCGTCAACGGGTTCGACATGATCCGGGACAAGGACCGCTGTCAACGGATGATCCTCGAGCAGGTCGCCAACCTCAGCCCTCGTACATTCAAGGAGTCGGCCGAGCTCGTCCACTTTGTATCGAGCAACGCCATACCGGTGCTGCCAGCCCCGGTGGATGTTGGCGGTCGGGACGGCGGCGGCGGCGGCGGCGGCAACGGGGGTGTCGGCAGCCGTTTAGGAGGGCCGGGTTACGGTGACGATGACGACAAGGACGGAGACCCCGACGACGATCACACCGCAGGGAAGCACGGAGAAGCGGGCGACCGAGACTCGAAAGGCAAGGGTAAGCAAAAGGAGAAGATGGAGGAGTTTGAGAATCTCGAGCAGTCTCTGCGACGGTTCGTCTTGGAGAAGCGTGCGCGGTCAAAGCTCGCTCCGGCAAAGACGTACCTGCAGAACGTCCTCGGCGATCTGAACACGCTGGCGACGGTCAACCGGGACGTGGCGCAGACGGAGCTCGACCGGGTGACGAGGGAGCTGAGCGAGCTCGAGCCGGCATTTGAACGGTCCAAGCGGGCGGAGGTGCAGGTCAGCGAGGATCTGGACCGGACGATCGAGGAGACTTGCTCGGAGATCTACGACGACACCCGGGATGCCATCTCGACGGCGATCGCGCGGGTGGCGGAGGCCGACGTCGGGATGCCGTATCCTGGGATATGGAACGCGTTTCAGTACGCCGAAGACCTCAAGGTCGCGATGCTGGACCAGATCTCGGACGCCGTGAGGGCGTGCGAGGAGCACACGCGGGAGCGGACGGTCGAGGGGGTGCACGGCATCACGGCCTTGGGTGCGCTGCATCTCGAGCAGCACCATCACCGTCTCGAGGACGACGACGGCGGCGGCAACGGCAACATCGACGGCGACGAGCCGACCAACATGGACATGACCTTCCGATCGGATCTCATGTTCCGCCGCAGAAAGGACGCTCTGGCACGACAGGTCGATGCTCCGATCGAGATGTGGGATTTTGTCGACGTCTCGTCCTTGTTGCACCGCCAGGAGAAGGTCGCTGCGGGCACGGGCATGGCCATGACCGTCGTCGGTCTCGTCGGCAGCCGGGTCGTCGGCGGCGGGCTCGGATGGATGGACGGTGCGCTCGGCGCCGCCCGCGTGCTAGGTCGGACGAGCGACCTCAGGAGGCTGATCGTTCCGGGAATCATCTTGACCGGTAAGGAACCGTATCTACGTCTGGAGCTCCGTCTCCGGTTGGATCATCTTTCGCCCACAATCTCCCGACAGTTCCATCCCCCTACATCACACCTTTCCCTTTTTTTTTTTTTTTTTTTCCTGGCGCTCGAAACTAACAACTAACCCGCGCCCCAGTCATCTTGTCGACGAGCTACGTCGTGCTCTCGCTGCCGTACTCGCTGCCGCGACGGCTGTCGAGCAAGATCCAAGACTCGCTCGACCAGCTCAACTACACGCACGCCAACTCGCTGCGTCTGTCGAACGAGGTGCGCAAGGTGCTGCGCTACCCGGCCGAACAGCTGCGACGCAACATGCACCGCTCGCTCGACCGGCTCGGCACGCGCAAGCACGAGACGTCCAAGATCAAGACGGAGAGCGACGTCGCGCGCAAGTACTTTGGTAACCTCGTGCGCGACTCGGCCGATCTGCGCCGCGCCGTCGAGGACGTTGACCTCGACGGGCCGGCGAGCCATGGAAGTATGGTTCTCGGTGACGGTGACACCGGGTCTTCCCTGCCCCTTTCTTCTCTTGAATCATCACCATCATCTTCATCTCCATCGTCGCCGTCCCATCCACCACGACACGAGCAAGGAGCTATTCTTCGCGAAGCACCAGAGGAGCGGTAGTTCCAAGTCGAACCTTTTCTTCCCCATTCTTTTCTTCTTCTGCATCTTCTCTCTTCTTCCTCCTCCTCCTCCTCCTTCTTCTCCTCCTTCTTCTTGTGTGTCTTCTCCTTCTTCTCCTCTTCCTCCTCCTCCTCCTCCTCCTCCTCCTTCTTCTTCTTCTCCCTCTTCTTCTTCATCTGCATCACCTTCATCACCTTCATCATCTTCAACCTTGTCCAAGTCGCCATACCTTCCACCACGACACGAGCAAGCACCTGTTCTTCGTGACCCACAAGAGGAGGCGTAGTTACAGTACATATTTACTCCTAGGTCGATCATGACCTCTCCACACCCCGTCTCGTCCTACGTATAACCTATCACGACGGTAATGCGCTCTCTCCATCTCCCTGACTTACCGTACGTACGTACGGTACTTCTTCCCTTCTCGAATCGCGATACGACCAAGGCGCATTTTCTTTGTGACCTGTTCTTCGCGACCCCCAAGAAGAAGCAGTACTCACCTAGTGGAGGAGTAATCATACGTACGGACACAGTAGTGAATCCTAGTCACTCGTGACTTTGTCTCGTCTCGCCTCCTCTCCTCTCCTCTCCTCGTTGTCCCGGCTTATTTCCGTACGGTACGTATGTACCGTGCCGGTGCGTCCGTCCCGTACCAGTAGTGTCGAGCCACATACTTCCGTACTTCCGTACGTATTACGGATCTGAGCAACTACAAAGATCACAGTCTGGACCGTGGGGAACGGACCCGATGGCATTGTTTTGTTGCTGTACCGTAGGTGGTGGCAGAGTGGTGGAAGGGCAGAGAGGCAGGCAGGGTGCCAGAGGGACAGTAGGTCGTGGTAAGATGAGAACTCTTTGTATTGTCTACGAGTAAGGTGTGGTATGATGGAGGTGCTTTCTGGTCTTCTCGGCATGTCAAGACCGTAGGCAATGGAAGAAATATGGTGGTTTGTCTTGACTGACTGGGGGGTTGGGTTGATGGGTGATGGGGTGATGGGGTGATGGGGTGATGGGTGATGGGTTGATGGTTGATGGTTGATGGATGATGGGTGATGGGTGATGGTCGGATGGACAGATGGACTGGCTGACTGACTGACAGACTGACAGACTGACAGACTATTTTTTATTTTTTAGTCTTTATTTGATTTGATTCTTACACTGATAGTAGCTTTACAGCCATGCAGATCTTCTGGCTAATAGTGAATACTCCCAGACTAGAAGACCCAGACTAGAAGACCAGACCAGACCAGACCAACCCAGACCACAGCAGCCAGTCCCACCAACTAGATCATACGCCGATTGCAATGACCACTGTACACAGCTCCTACGGTACTCGTACTCACGTACGTATGTACATATGTACAATACCCCAACCGTGCCAAAGTACGGGAGTACTGTACCCAACTGGTGCCAACGTTCCACGTACTGTAATTACCTCTCACTGCCTGGGTCCGTACTGTACGATCCAGTGGCTTCCCCACAGTAACCTTCCCCACAGTACTCCGTACTTCGTACACGTTCCCCGCAGTAACTAATTACCTTTCCTACCGTACAAGAAGAAGAAGAAGAAGCACCATCAAAAACCATCATTGCTGGAGCTACAAGGCAATGGCCTGCTCTGAGCGGGGAGAAGATGATTATCATTGACGGCCTCTCGGACCAGAGGGCTACCGTATACGGCCCCCTATCCAGCTGACTAACACTACTGACTACGGTAAGCCAGCCTCAGCCCTGTGGCCGCAACAATCATACATCTCCACAATGATTTGTACGTAGAGAGAGAGGCTGGTCTATGGCAAAGCAAGACTTGGATACCACATGCATACATACATACCTTTTGGGGTGGGTGAAAACATATGTTTGAGAAGATTGGCCGGCCTGCAGCAAAGCAGTGAGGAAGTACCTCCGTAGTTGGAAAGTAGTTGGAAAGCAGTGAGAAGGTAGCGGGAGCGGTCACTGTAGGAAAACCGTGGCAAGGCTTACTCTCGGATGGTTTGTAGGGAGTGTATCGTGAGGGGTGGATGGTATGGAGTTGACTGTACGCTCCGTACGGATGGACTGTAGGGGATGGACCACAGGGACGAACTATACGGACGTATGATCCTCTTTGTTGTCAGTCAGTCTGGAGATGAACCGAGACGTCTACGAGAAGAGACAATGTCCAAAGACGTCCAGGAGACTAGAAGACATCCAGAGACATATAGCCTCTGCCGCAAGCAAGGAAATGCACCGTTCTTTTCCTCTGATTTGATTTGATTTGATTTGTGAGGGGTGAGTTAGGGGAGGGGGGTTGGTGACTGAAGCAAGTGTGAAAAATGTGTACGGGACGTGGCTGGGAGAATCGAGTCTGACATGACACGGGATGATATGACATGACATGAGACGGGACAAGAGAGACAGAGAATCCAGGGAGTGCACAAGTAACAACCTCCACCCCTGATGGCTTTTGACGCCCTTCGACACAGCGCCTGGCTGGTGATTAAGTTATACGAGAGAGAGAGAGAGAGAAAGCCGCCGACATGCAACTTGGTTGAACCATCAAAAGCGCGGTCAAAATCGAGAGTGGGTATCGATCCAAGAGGAGCCATCATGACGTGAGCTTGTAATCTCCACTCGACAGAAGAAAGTATAGAATAGCAAAAGGGGGGAAGAAGGTATTACGGCTCTCGTGCCCGGAAAAAAATGACCGCTGGGCGAAATGAAACTCGTAGAAACATCATCGAACGGAGAGACGAAGAGAAAAGGACGGGGTCGAAAAGACGACGAGGTCACCGGCTGACCGTCCGGCTCGGCGGTCCGAACCATGCGTCGAGATCTTCGCTCCTGATCTTGTCCGCTCGATCGATCTTGACCTCCTCGCCCGGATGGTAGTTGAACACCGTGGCCTCGCTCTCGTGTTTCTTCTGCAGCGTGGCCGGGTCCACGACGATCCGCCGACTGGACGGGCCGGCCTTGTCTGGCGGCGATGGCGCGACCGAAGCGTCCGGGTCTGAAGGCGCTTCCGACGTGCGGTCCACGGCGGTGCTAGGTCCAGCCGGGTGGTAGCGCGATGCGGCCCGTGACTTCTTGGCGCTGTGCAAGCGCCGCGGGGGGTGGAAGGGCTGGTACGTGACCACCTGAGCGATCTCTTGACTCGACGCCGGCGACGGAAGAACCGGATGAGAGCCGGTGGCTGCGCCCGGAGTAGGCGCCGGTAATGACGACGGTGACGATGGTGCTGGAACTGGAGCTGGGGCCGGTGTCGGTGTTTGCGTTGGAGCTGGTGTTGGCGCTGGCGGTGACGGTGCCAGTGGCGCTGGTGCCGCTTGTGCTGGAGGGGATGGTGCTGGTGCTGGTGCTGGTGCTCTTGCTGTTGTTGGAGATGGAGCCGCTGATGGCGCTGGCGGTGAGGCGGCGAGGCCTGGCGTGGTCGGCGTGAGCGGAGAGACGGTCGGGTCGACATCCGGTCGATGCCACTGCACCTCCTCGCCCGGGTGATAACGGAAGACGGCAATGGTGCTGTTGCTGTCTCGTCTCCCGACCGAGCTCGCGGTCGAATCTCGGTCCCTGAAAGCCTGGCTGTACTCCCCCGACGTCATGGACCGGTCGCGCTGGGCCATTCGGCTCCGATAATCCGCCCAGTGATCGACTGAGCGGAATCGATGCGCCGCAGCGTCTCCCGGCACGTGCGACCTTTCCCACCGGCCGTCGGACGACGTCGGCGTAGATGGCTGCGACGGCGCCGTCGTCCACGATTCGCTCGTGTCCGGTCTGGGCAACTCGAGCTTGCGCGGCTCCAGAGGCGCGACGGCGTAGGTCGGATCCAGTTCGTTGGCCGAGGCGAAGGCGACCGGTGTCGCCGTCGTCGAGGCGTGCGACTCGGCGGACGGTGGACTTCGCATGCTGATGGTGATCGTCTGCAGCGAGTGCTCCGGCATCGGCGGTGCCTGCGACGGCACCAGCTCGCTCTCGTACTCGTACAACGAGTGCTCGTCGAGGGTCGACAACTGGTGTCGATTGAGCGACGCTCGGACCAGGTTGTTGTTCCTCTCGCGGCCGATGAAGGTCGTGTTGAGTCTCGCCGGCGCCGGCACGACGACCGGTCTGATGTCGGGCGGCGGGCTGGCCACCATCATCATCACCGGGGTCGAGCTTTCGGACCGACACTGCATCGAAGACTTGCGGTCCGAGGACTCGACGTTGCGCGATTCCCAGCCGCCGCCGTGGCTGGGCGAGTGCAACTGTCGATAGTAACTGTCGGTGTTTCGCTTTCGCGCGCAGAAGCCGGGCAGGCCGTTCCTGGACCTCCGCCTCGCGCGGTACCAGACGAGGAAGGTGGCGAGGACGAGTATGAAGGCAACTGCGACGGACGGACGGACGGACGGTCAGAACGGCACCGAGGGTCAGAAAGACGACCGGGACCGGAGTCGTTCCCTACCTGCGCATCCCAAGCCGATGAGGAGGTTTCGGATGTTGCCGGGTATGCCAGGGCCGCTGGCGGAGCTTGATCCTCCCACAGAGTCCGACGTCGCCGTCGACGTGCCTTGATCCGCCGCGGTCACCATGGCAGAAGGCGGCGGCGGAGCCGAGTCACTTGCGGTCGCGAGTGCCGGCGGGCCCGTCGGCGTTGCAACATTGAAGCTGCTGTGGGTCAGAGTAGAACTGGCAAAGAGTCGATCGAACGAGTTATCCTGGGCCGGCTCCGACTCCCCCGGTGAAGCCATGACGGCGAGGAGCCGAAGGGCGAGCAGTGGCCGCTGCCGCCGCCGCCTTCGCCGCCGCCGCCGTCGTCGTCGTCGTCGTCGTCGTCGTTGTTGGTTGAGACGAGCCCTTTGTCGAGACCCAACTCCCCAGGTCTCAACCGACGGACGGATACATTCGTCCTGCAACACGACAAGGTCGTCCGGTCTTGGTCGTATCGTACCGTACTGGATCCTCCACGTTTGTCGTCGCGCTCAAGCGATCGCGATCCTGCCGATCTGTCGACCGGCTGCCAAGAGAAGCTCGTTCGGCGCCCTGCCTTCGGAGGGGGGGGGGGGGGGGGGGGGGGCCGGGCCGGGAAGCAGAGCGGATCGTCGGTGCGCGCAGATCAAGCGAGGGAGACGACTCCGACAGAGCGATCTCGCGCCCGTGGCCCAACGAGGAAGAAGAGGCGTAGGAGCCCGAGCTGAGAGGGGCACGACTCGGCACTGCAGGTGATGCTGACACGGACTTTCGGGACCCTGGCATGGACGATTCCACCGCAGCTCGCCGACACGTCGATGAACGAGTACGAAAGGGGGACCAGCGACCGAACGCGCGCCCCTCTCTCCCGACTACCAGCGCAGGCAGCAGAAGCGACGCGGGAGGGCGAAGAAGGCAGAGGCGACCGGAGACTGGGCTCGGCGGGAGAGGGTGCGTGCGACGATGGCCGGGCCGAGTCTCGTATCCATCTCGCATGAATGGTTCAGGTAAGCCGTCTCTCCAACGTCCAAGCCGCTTCTTTCCCTGCTCCAGAACATCCTTTTATTGCGACGACCAGCCACGACCTGGGCCGGTCCAACGAGACGTCGCCGTGCCTTGCGGATGTGACGCCAGGCCCGTTTGACGGCACGGTCAGAGCCTTACTCGTGTATGTCCGCCTACCGTCCGTCGACGAAGGGCCTGGATTCTGTGCAGGACGTTTGTGACCGCGTCTTTGCTTTTTCTGTGCTTCTGCGCATCAGCCCCGGTGCAGGTACCAGCGGGCTCCCGGGGGGGTCTCCATGTCCGGAGGAAGGTCTGGTACGTACGTGTTCCGGCCGTGATCGACCTCCGCTGAGGTGGTCGTCGTCGTCGTCGACCCATCCGGCCACGCCAGTCACGCCGGCCACGCCGGCCACGCCAGCCAGGGAGGGGCCGCGGAGTCGGTTTGCGACAGCTGCTCTTTCGTTTTTCCAGCCTCCGGTTTCTTTTTTCGCGTCTGCCCCGGTCGGCGAGATGGGAGTGGTTCCTCGTCGACTCTGAGCATCTCGTCGGGAGCGGAGCTCGTCCTACCGGCACGTACTGCACGCGACGTGGTGATATGCGGAAGAGACGTTCGAGGCGTGCATGGCACCGACAGATCCGCCATCACCGACGATGCCGTCGTCGACATTGAGACAAGTCGAGTCGGGTCGAGGCGACCTTGCGCCGTCCGATGTCTAACTCGATGCGGAGGTCGCAGCTGCTCGGCCGCCTGCCGGTTGGTGTAACTCAACGCGCCATATCCCTGCGCAAGGAGCTCTCGTTCGAGCGCCGTTCCAGCAAAAACAAAGCATGGTGGAGAGACCCGGCGGTTCGACGAATACGAAGGGCGCGGACGAGCGCGGACGAGCGCGGACGAGCGCGGACGAGCGCGGACGAAGAAGTTAAGCGATGCGACAAGGACAGAAGTTCTTCGGTCCGATCAGGCCACTCCAAACACTTTGTGCCATCGAAGCCGGCTTCGAGACCGGCCAAGGTTCAGAAAGAGATTGTCGCGATGCGTCTTCCGTCGTTCGAAGTAGCATCTCCACGCGACCGGGCCTTCTGCCCTACGACGGCCGATCGGTCGCGCTGAATCGGCCCCCCTTGACGGCTGATCGCCGGATGCGGCGGGTCAGGGCACGTTCAGCCACCTGCGCTTGTCCGTGGTCAATGGTGATCTTCCAGCGGTCGACGTGGCTTGGCATTGAGTGAGATTGAAAGCACGTGACTCGAGTCATGTGATCACGCTCCTTTCCTCTGCAATCTTCATCGTTCACAGGGGGTGGGGCCCGTGTGTCTTGGTGTTCCTTTGGCGGACTAACGTCAGCAAAGCTGCAGGTGATCGTAGGAGCTGTAGAATCCAATGTTTTTCGTTAGCGGAGCCTGGCCAACGTACGTATGTAGCTGAGCACGACCAGCTTGGCAGGTCGGAGCCGTACCAGATCCATATGATCTGGCGTGCTGAGAACATGGCCTGTCCTCGAAACGAGCGGGAGGTATACTAGCCAGTCTAGTACATCTTGACACGCAATCTAATTAGCTGATGAGGTTACACATTGCCGTTCTGATGGCGACGTGTTTCCATCCGATACGTACGAATTTCAGCAAGACCTCGGTCGTGATGCCCTCATCATGCCGCCGTAGGTCCTCCTACCTCTGCAGCTGTCGAGGCGCAGCCATTGCTCATCAAAGCTCTGATATGTACGTACTCTGCACTACAGACCGCACCAGTGCCACATATCTCTCGAAAGGCTTGCCGTCTCAAGGGCGTCGCCGAGGAGATCGCAAGAGGAAGGAGCGCCTCCTTGGCCGTCCGTCTCTTGACGGTCCTGCGGTCAAATGACGATCAAGGTCACTCTCCACCATCACTACCCGCGAGCGTGCTCAGATCCGTCGACCCATTTCCCGAGAACAAGTAGCAAAGGTGTCATGTTGTAGGCATGAGACACTCACGACTCCCTGTTTGCGTCAACACACCCTCTCGCCATTCTTCGGACCGTCCTATCTTTGATTGTTATCCGATGACGATACGTACGAGGTGGGTGACAGATATAATGTTACGGAAGTAGGCATGTACGTACGTACAATCAGAAGTTATCAGCAGAGCCGCATTACCATAACTCTCAAGACATCTAGGCACTTGGTCTCGCGGAGGCGGCTCAGTGTTTTGACATGGTCGTTGATTTCTCAGCTTACTAATAGTACTGCGGTAACATTGTATCCGTCACGCACCTCGCGTGTACTGAAACCTGCGGTGTCGGCGCCGGGTGGGGTTGGTGGTAGTAGTGGCGGCGGCGACGGCGACGATTGAACGATCAAGGTGTGGTATGACCTTTTATCTTTGTAAACCGGGCTTCGAACCTGAAGTCTGGAAGCTGAAGCCTCAAACCGAAGTACCGGTATGCAAATTGGAGTCTGAAAACTGAAGGTCTCGAAAATGAAGTCTGGAAATGCATCTGAGGCTCCCCCAGGCAAGAAGCAGATATTCCTGCAAGTCCCCCACTGCTCCAGCCATTGTCCCATAGACGATACCCTGGCTTTGACAGTGCCAAAGTGCGACGTCGAGCTGGAGTTGAGCTTAGTCTGAGGTGCTAATCCCCGTATCAAAGTACTCGTACGTATGTACTGTACGGAGGTACAGTACAAAGTACAGTACCTCCCCACCCTAGTCTTCCCACCCTGATGTACCAGTCAGGGTCAGGAGGTTTGAATCAACCCTCCACTACAGAACGTACAACTGACTATCATACAATTTTAGTGCAGGGGCTAGTACAGAATTCAAATCACTCGTAGTCGAGGCTTGATTCAAATCTCCTGACCCCGACTCTGTTACAATCTAAACCGTATGGAGTACCTTCCGTACGAGTGCTCCGTACAGCGCCACGACACGAGTCTGCGCACACCGGTACAAGCCGTTGGCCGCCCATCCTCATGAGTAATGCGACGCCGATGTACGTAACGTACTTCCGTAGACTTACGTATGTACGTACGCACACCGACGGCAATAAGCCGGGGGGGGGGTGGGTATTGATTTTCTCCGGAGCTACCACGAGGTTGATTTTGTTTGGAGGCGTCACGCAGACCTTGTGTCGTGACACCTGTACGGAGTAATTAGCCCACCCTACCCTAATCAGCCCACCAACGCTGATCTACGGATTACCCCACTGGTTAATTATTGCACGTTATCGTGTTACCATGCCTAACTACGGAATAGTCCGGCTATCAGTACGTATGTACCGTGGGTGTCACGAGTACGTACTTCTGTACACATGTACGATAACTACAGTGACTACAGTACCTAACTACAGCGCAGGAGTACAGTGACTACAGTACTGTACCTAACTACTCTGTACTCGTACAGATTGTACAGTACAGTACAAATGTACTAGTCCGATGTCGGACACGCCATCTGATCTCTCACGATTATTGAGCTGGCACCTCTTCCGCCCTGTGCCCCCCTCCACTACCCCCTCATGCACCCCCCCTCCATGCCCCTTGTCCCCCCCTACCATACCCCCCTCCATACGTACGTGCGTACGTAACGGACTGTACGTAACACCCGCAAACTCCCCCCCCCCCCCCCCCCCCCAAATCTGCAGTCTGCAATCTGCAATCTCCAATCTGCAATCTGCAGTCTGCAATCTACACTTACTAAATTATTAGCAACCAGCTACTGTACCAAACACACAGTACCTTCAGCACTGTACATACAGTACGTACCTTACTCGTACGTAGAGTACGGTAGAGTGGAGAGGAGTCACTACGGTATGTAACGTACGATAAGAATCTCCAAGATAAGATAGGAATCTTGAGATAGAGAGCCTACGTCTCTCGATGAATCACTCCTTCTTCGTGGTCTTGAGTATTGACTTGATCGTCAGCTACGGTACGTACGGAAGTACGTATCGTGTGCTGTATGCGGGCACTGGTGGGCATGACATGGTAGGTACGGCACGTGCAGATGTGACCTCGTCACCGCACGACCGAAGCTGCAGATCATGTACAGTACGCGTTTCGACTGGCAATTCTGGGGGTTCTATACGGTAATACACACCCATAACGTAGATACAAGTAGATGTAGACAAGTACAAATCGTAGATGTAGACCGGCTGTCTTCGACGCAAAGAGCCGCTTGTTCGATGGCTCCAGCAGCCTACGCCTCATCTGCCGCTTTCTGGCTTCTGTCCGTAGACGGCGTACCTGCAAAGCCCCCCAGAATCTTAGCGGTCGCGGTCCAGAAACACACGGTACGTACGAACCAAAAAAAGGGAGTGACGTACACCGGCCAGTAGGAGTGAACCTTTCTGGATTTGAACTCGTTCCGCACCATGGCCAGGAACACCGACACTTCCTCGGGCTTCCAGCCCAGCATTCCGACCCAGAACGCAATCGTCAGGCCCTCGAGCCCTTCGAGCATCGTGATGAGCTGAGCGCAGCCAACCTCTCTCATCTTCTCGTCGGCCGGCCACACCCCGATCGGGATCTTGAACTTGCGCACGACGACGTTGATGAATCCTGCCGCCCTCATCTGCTGCTCGAGAACGTCCCCGTAGATCCGGAGTGTGACGCCGGCTTTCTGTGCGGCGGTCTCTTGGTTGGCACACCACCTCAGGATGGCGCTGTCGTCCGGGAAGGAACTGTCGTCGCTCCGGGCGTCGACATCGAGCTCCTGGCATTCAACCCATCCACCGGGCTTGCAATGCCTGCAGAACACTGTCAGTGACGTTGCGAGAAGGAGCTTGTTGGCCTCGTTGCGCTTCGGGTCACGCCACGCACTTGAAGCTCTGTCGGAACAGGAGAGGCCAATCGCGGATGCCGCCACTCATGAGGCGGGTGTGAACGAGGTCAAAGTGATCGGCGGGAAAGAGCCACGTCTGCTCGGCGTCGTCCACCTCGAACTAGCAGGACCGGAAACTGTCAGCGACGGAGCAGTAGCGCCAAGCAGGAAGGATGTCGACGGCCGAACCTTGACGTTAGGTGGTACCCTGAGGCAATGTCAGTGCCAGCTCTCGCAGGGATTACGCTGCACAGAAAGCGTACCATTTTGGTTGGATGGGGCTGAGATCGGTGCCAATGACCTGTATCCTGTTCAGTGAATGCGACGTGCAAGATGATGGCAGCACCCACTTCAGCGGACGGGTACAGATCGCCTGCGTCGTGTTGTCAGTAGAAAGCGTACGCGACGGGGCATTCTCTCTCTCGAGCTAACGGACCGAAATCGATTGCCCATATACCTTCGACAATCAGCAGCTGGACACTTCGAATTGCGTCTTTGGAATCTCGAGCTTTCAATTCCAGCAATCCCTCGATGCTGGTTGACCTCGACCTCGCATTCATGCTTCATACCTGTTCCAGTCCCGACGTCAAGCACCGCCTGTGGAGAGTCTCCGATCGGAGCAAAGAACAGCTTGTCGTCAAACGCCAACCGGAGGGTGAAGTATTGCATGTCAAGGCTATCGCGCCGTCAGCGCGAGACAAAGCTGAGGTAGATGCGCCAAATCCATACCGATCTTGCTCTTGCTGTTTGAGCGGTATCAATTATCGACGTTGGTTGCACCGCAATTGAGCGGGGCCGTGGTGCTGACCTCGTCGTTGGGTAGGGGGTATCCTATCGTGCCTGTGAGTCGGAGCTCCTAGAAGCATGTGCGAGCCGACCCACTCCCTGCCTGATATGCGTGATATCGGCGCCCGTGCCGGAACTCGTAGGCGGTGATGCTCGATTTCAGGGATGTCGTGTAGGACTCGCTGTGACATTTGCGGCTCAGCACTTGCACGTTCGCCAGGGACCGGCTGCCCCATACTCATCGCTATATGCCGAGTCTCCAGTGTCGCTCTATGCGCTGATATCAGCGAGAACATCTGCCGAGCCGACGCCGAGGCGCTCATGTTGGTATTGAGTGGCTCTGCGTACCTCAACGTCGTCCTGAGCCGCAATGATGTTGGACTCTCCTGCGGGTTGGGCTGTATTGCTGGCGGCAGCCGTAGCGGCAGCCTGATCGGTTGGAGTAGCCATGATCGAGAATCTCGATCGAGGACAAGAATGGCTTGCTGGTGGGAGAAACAGAATGTTCGACGACAGGCTGGAGGCGGGGAAGGCGTTGGGTCTGATACGCGCCGTGGCGGGGTACAGCTGTACTTGCAAAAGTTTCCGCCGCCCAGGTACTCCTTTGTCAAAATACACGCGCAAATATTGAAGGCTACAGGGACTCCTACAGGGACTCCCCTCGTATACCACGAAGTGTCGCCCTCGTACCACTTCTGTCATACACTTCTAGCCCTCACCCCTTTTATGCACCAACTCAACCGCACACGTTCCAAGCCGACGACGGCTTCTATTAGCGCCGGTAGCGCCAAAGAACCCACAGGCCGAGTCAGAAGAAACACCTCATTGGGAAATGTGTCAATCTGGGTATCGAGCAGGCTCATCTACGTATCGTACAGCACATTCTATCCGGGACAGATGTAACCCTCCTTCCTTCCAGCCTCATAGAAGCAGATCCGGCTGTTCTGCCGCCGACTTGGCCGTCTCCGCTTCATCGTCATCGGACCCATTCCCCATCCTCGCTCCTCCGAAGCCCATGTCGGACAAGGCATCGTCGTGATCACTACCGCCGTTCGAACGACCTTCCGCATCGACGTCGTCGTCGCTCGCTTGGAGGTGCCGGGTTTGATCCATCGTGACTATAGCCGCAGCTGCTGCGTTCTGATCGACCTTTGCGAAGAAGTGATGATCCGCCGTCAACCTTTTCCCCTGACAGACGTAGCCCATCGGGGTATGGGTGAAATCTTGATCTTTCCGGCGGATGGCCAACCATTCTTGGAGGAACGTCAGAGGCGTCGAGGTGAGGACTGGTGTCTGTCGCGTGCCGGGGCCGACGTCTTGCATGCTGGGTGACATTTGGCCGTCGGACTCGCTCCCTCTAGCTGCGGCTGAGACTCCAGGGATGAGTGCTACCTCCACGGATTCCGAAAGGTCCTGTCCGAGTCCTAGGTAGTCGCGCAGACCGTCGTACTCGTCGAACTCGAAGTATAGACGCCCGGCAAAGATGCCTAGCTCGACGGTCAACCAAGTTGGAGCTCTCCAGTTCCCTGGCAGAGCAGGGACGGCGTAGTACGTGAGGTCGTTGAAGTGAAGCATCCTCCGTGTGGTTGGGGTGGCGAACGTGAGTAGGTGGGTACGGGAGTCGACGCTATCGCGGAGTAGACGCAGCAAGACTTCGGCCTCCTCCGGGATGATCACCAGCGCTGTATCGGTGAGGGTGCTCCAGAGGATCCAGTTGACGGGGCGCTTTCAGAAACCGGGAGGTTAGCCTGCGTTGCCGACGTCGTCCCCACCGTCGATCGTCGTCGAGGAGAACGAAACCGGACAGCAGACGAGACTCACCAAGAAATTGTCGTTCGGTCGACCGGGCGGCGTGTTCACCGTTCTCGAGAATTCCCTTGACACGAACAGCCTCGACATCATGGCCTCGCTGCTGATACCATACTTCTGGCCCAGAGCCGTACGTCGGACGGCCATCAAGGCGTGCTCGTAGCCTTCGTATCCCGCCACAAGCCTCCCCGTCTTCGCGAACTTGAATATATCCGGGTGCACGCCTGGAAACGACAGAGGCGCATATCTCACCGGCTTCTGTACCTCGCGCACGCTCTCGACCTCGAACGAAACCTCTCTTTCTTGCTCGACCTCCTGCAGAGCGGAGCCGTTGACGGCAT
This sequence comes from Lichina pygmaea, assembly GCA_963422465.1. Lineage (NCBI taxonomy): Eukaryota > Fungi > Ascomycota > Lichinomycetes > Lichinales > Lichinaceae > Lichina > Lichina pygmaea. The sequence continues at coordinate 419,835 of OY730173.1, forward strand.
TCCCAAAGTCCTGGAAGCCCTTGCGCCGCGTATTGAGCTCCTTCACGAACGCGGCGATCGGCGGGCAAAAGGGGCCCGAGGTCGTGGCAGACTTTGACTTGTGCCTCGGCCTGTAAAGCTGCTCCAACGTCTGATGTTCCGTTTGCCGCAACGCGCGTAGGTACGCTCCACGCTGGTCCTCTTGCGAGAGAAAGTCTTGATTGTCCAGGGCCGCTTGGGTGCGTCGACAGAAATCGATGCCTTGCGAGAAGTACAGCGGCTGGAGTTGCTCAATGCTTGCACAGGTCTGATGCAGCAGCCAGTGGACAACGTCCGACGAGTCGATATGATCGAACTGGTTCTTCTTTCGAAAGTCAAGGATGCTCTGATGCACCTCCGGAGGAGCAAAGAAGACGATTGACTGTGACGTAGCCAGCTGTCGGAGTCTCATCGCCGCTGTTCACCGGTTAGTGCTCGATCACAGTCGCTCAACCGAACAAGAGTTTTCACGTACCTTGCACGGTGTTGTCTTTCGTCTGACCTAGACCCAGAGTGAGAGCTCCCCTGGCATTAGCTGGCATCTTCAGATCCGTGCCGCGAGTATGTGCTTCGTCCAGGTAGACGAGGCAGTCCGTGAGGTTATCGGAAAATGGCGACGCTACAAGGGGAATCTCGAACCCGTCTCGATATAGAGCGACGGGCTTGTTTTCGGCATTGAAGTACACGGCCGCCGAGGCTGCGTGGTCGACCGAGAGCCACTTCTTCACGAGGCTTTGATTGTCCATCTCTAGGATCTGCGCCCCTGCATCGATGAGCATTCGGATGCCCATCCTGTGGAGCGTTCTCAGAAGATTGAGCTCAGACAAGCGCTTGCCGGAGCGGTCGGCGGCCAACACGTATCCTCGATTCCGCGGCTGCAGCAAGTATGTCAGCACCTCTGCGTTGGTGTGCGAGAGCCGGCTGAGATCCTCCTGTCTGATCGTCAACGGCAGCAGTGCTCTATTGTCGTTTGTCCCGCTGAAACCTGTCGTCAGCGGTTTCGGATACGCCGTCGAGGTCGTCTTCCCGTCCGATGATTGATCCTTGGGCGTGAAGAGAGGAATGTCCCAACCAGAAGCCTGTAGCTTCCTTTGGAACTGTTTTGCGTGCCCTGGGAAGACAAAGGTGTTCAAGAAGTAGTCGATGACCACGATCCTGTGGCGGACATGCTTCCAGATCTGCAGAAGTTGCTGCTCGTCGTTCACATTGATGATGTTCCAATCCCGTAGCGAATCTGGCATGTTGCCCGAGACGTGAGTCCAACGATCGTATTCGCTGGAAGGGTCGTCGGATTTGACGAGGTGCTCGAGGCTTTGCCGTAGCTGAGCGACGTTGAGACCGCCGAAGTAGAAGGCGAGACAGGTCAAGAGGATGGCCACGTCGGGATGACCCCACTCGGCCTGATCGGACGGAACGCCTTTGGCGTGGAACGGGACCGCAATCGGGTCTCGATCTGGATGCAATCCGTACTGCACGTTCCATCGTTTCTTGAGCGTGAGCAGCAGTATCCGATGAACGAACAAGCCTCTGACCAAGTACAGTGTCTTCTTGATGACGGGCTTGTCGGGAAACATGCCGTCGATGCGTTCGGCAATCCCTGGATGGGTGACGGGTTCGGAGACGAACCGCCTGATAGCGTGACAGTCGGACTTGCTACATTCTCTGGTCGGCACGATTGGCGTCCGACCGCCCACAATGTCTTCCACCAGTCGCGCTATCAGCGCATCCTCAGCGTCCTGCCGCAGAAAGTACACCATTGGAAATCCACCGTCGGTCCGTTCGACGACATCGATGCTTCGGAAGAATTCCCGTTGCAGGTTCCACAGGTGACCTTTCACCAGGTGCAGCAGCGTTTCAATCGTCTCCCACCGACGAGGATGGCCGTCGACGGTGGTTTGCGATCCCGACGGATATATCAACTGTGTTCGTACCGCAAGAGTGAAGTCGCACTCGTCGAGCACATCGCGACAGACCTTCCGCAGCCACCCCTGCACTCTGACCATCTGGGTCGCCTCACGAACGCGGTTGTCCGACAGGCGTTGCACCCCACTCAACATGAAGGACAGTATATGCTCCGGGAGAGCCACGATCACACCTGAGGATGCCTTGGCCTCCTTATGGATGTCGAAGAAGGCCTTGATGACCTCTGAGCCCGTCGGCGTCTTGCGAGAGAAGGGTATGTGGTTCACTTCGCGGCCCAGCAAGCCTCCTAGCCGAGCCTGCAGTATCTGAGCGGTCTGCAGCAGCAACGCCTTGGGGACGACAACTCTCAGGAGCTTCTCCGTGTCGGCCAGCGATGTAGCAACCATCGGCATGATGCAAGAAGTTTTCCCTGTGTAGCCACGTGTCAGCTTCATCTGGTCACCGCTTCAAACGCCTTTGACGATCCTCATGAACCAATTTTCGCTTACCCTGTCCCATGTTCATCTGCAGCACAGAGTTGGAGCCAGAAGCCGGCGTGATCGTAGCGAGGGCGACGTCAACCTGGTCCGGACGTATCATGATGTCACCGTCCACCTCCAAGAGGAGCCAGTCGGGATACTGGAGCGGTTGCCAGTTGGTGTGACCCTTGTTCTTCTGCTCGTCAAGTAGTCGCTGGTGATCCTGCTTCTGGATGGCGCTCTGTATCCTGAGCACGCGTTGCAGGTTAGTGATGGCCACCCCGTAAGCAACCAGACCTTCCTTCATCCCAGTCCCGAATTGGGAGGTTGATGTAGACCGCAGCTGCTCTAGAAGGGTGAGTGGGGTAAGACAGGGCCACAAGCCGCCTTCTTTTAGCCATGGAGCACGAGAGTCGTCGCGTTCAAACGCTTCACAGAGGTGGCGGAAGCGTGTGCGTGCAATTTCTCGTGCATTGAAAATCTCCATGTCTACCTCCGCCGGTAGGATCGGCCTCTCCTCGACTTTTGGCATTCTCTTAAGTGCCTTCAAGGCGTTGATGCTGTGCATCAAGTCTTGCGCGTACTGCTTTTGCAAGGCCGACGGAGACTTTGCGATGCCTGCGATGATGCTCTCTAGCTCCTGCACGTCTTCGGAAGTAGATGGAGGTTTCTTCTTGGGCAGGAGAACATCTGATCCGACTCCCTGAACGTTTTCCTTGATCTTATCGGCATACAGCGTCTTGTCGGTCCTGATGCTCAGAGGCCTTACGTCCGTAAAAGGCATCGTCGGGAACACCGCTCCATATTTGTTTGGGTTCTCCTTGCGCAGAAGATCATGCGGAAGCGTAGGAAGCTGGCCTTCGCGACGCCTCACCGAGAGGATTGTCTCGGCGCAGGTCAGGAACCGAGGCGGCTCCTCTTTGAGATTTGCGCAATAAACGTCGAGAACGATCTGCACTTCCTGTATATGCTGTGACAGCTCGTAGTTCTGATACAGCCGCAACCACTCGGCCCGAATGATTTCCAGCGCTTTGGGAATATTGAGAAGCACAGCTCTGGAGAATCCAGTCATTTGTGGCTCGGCGCATGGCCACTGCTGGATAAGAAATTGAGCGAGGGCTTTGCAGTCACCGGTAGTTTGTTGCTCGTGTGCCAACTCGGCGGCTTCAAGCTTCTTGCGATGTTTGGCGCTGAGGCTGTTGTGGAAAACACTCCTTTCGTCTCCAGGGTAAGGAACGCAACAGGATTCCATCAGCTGCAGAAGATAGTCTGCGGTCGGGGGCTGGTTCAGCCGAAATTGCATGTAGCAAGGCCACATCGGAGGTTCGAGGGTCTTGAGGTCCCTGAGGACCGAGAAAGCGATCAGAACGCGAATCACATCCATTTCAGCGTCGTTGCGGAAGGACATGATTGCGAACAAGAACATCAACCGATACCGGTCGGCGGTGCCTGACTCGCGGCAAAGATTGACCAGTGATCCCCACTCCAAGGGTAGATTGACGTCAAGAAGGTCGCTTAGCAGGATCTTGCTGAACGAACCCTGGTACCCTCCAATCGTTGGCCATTCCTGAAGGATCGCCGCCAAGCCAGAGGTTGTAGGCATCTCGGGAAACTGATTCCGGATAAGCCACACGCTCTCAGCTGCATTTGCACATGCCTTGCCAGGTTCGGCACGATCTCGCGCAGGATATACCGTGTCAGGAACTGCATCAAGCACACGATAGTCCGGGTTGGGCCGCTCGTAAACGTGGCGCCGTACGCGACTTCGATTCAACAGGTGCCGAGGACCGCCGAAGGTCTCGATCGAGGGCCCCGTGGGCCCGTCCCCTTTGGTCAAAGTGAACAGAGACAGCTGATCTGACTTCTGCCAGATCGATTCGACGGCCGGCCTGAAGTCGTCATTTTGGATGGTCGGAGTCAGGTTTGCGTCCCAATAGACGTGCTGCATGGCCTTGGCATCCCTTGGATAGTACTCCCTCTTCGGACTTAGTCTCGCGATCGCCTTGAGAACGACGAGGGGTCCAGAATTCAGCGGCGTCCACGGCTGACAGTATCCCGCGCTCAGGCAACGTAAGGCCTCCTCCGTGCCCGTACGTCCCGTGAGAGCATCCGGCACAACGAAGGACGTGTAGGCATGCAGCTGAGCCTTCAAGTACAGGAGCCGCGGCTCGATTGGACAGTCAAGCCGTCCAAGAACCTCGTTGATGGCGAACCGGCCGTAGCTCGAGTGATTTTCGATCCTGACCGAAACGTGGAACCTGTTCGGTACGCATTTGGCTTCACCAATCGGCACGATGATGCTGCGTTGAGTGCGGTTGAGGACATCCCGCAGCACGAGCATACTTCTGAGCCCATAGAAAGCTCCCGGATCTTGATCGGAGTCTATCTCGGCTCGTAGCTGATGGCACTGAAGGAGATTCCGCTGATTGACGGTGAAGAATAATTCCAACCGCCGGAGCTCTAGGGATAGCGGCCTGGATAGTGGTTGGAAGACCGTGAGATGCTCGCGATGCTCAAAGTCGTCAAAGATCCGTGTGATGCGCTGAAACAGCGCACTATGCGGATTCACCAGTCTGCTCGTCCGACGGTGTGCTATATGGGTGTTGAGGTCAACGAGCCAATTGCTCGATTTTGATTTCCAGATACTCGGCCGCTGCCTGATCTCCAGGACTCCGGTCCGTAGATTGAGCCAGTGGACGCAGTTGTGAACAAGGGAGCCTGGTAAATCCCGATTCGACAATCCACCGAATACCTCGGACGGAATGAACTCCATGACGGCATCTCCGATGTATGCATGAACGAAGAGGCTTCCGTTGCGGAACCCCATATGTACCTGGTGCTTGCTGATCGCAAAGGGGAGGGTGTAAGCCATGCCGCGAAGGGCCGACGGATACGTGAGAAGATTCTGCTGGCCGAAGAGCTGCTTCACAGTCACCGATCCTCGATGTTCGGCGGGCAGCTTGCCGAGCGGTTGGCCGTCGACGAGCAAGTGGCCTTCGAGTACGTGGTAGTGTATCTTCTGCTTCCTGGACTGGAAGGTCGCTGCAACGGTACACTCGATCCACCACTTGTTCTGACCGTCGAGAAATCTGACTGCCATTTTGGATCTTGAAAAGTCTCCGCCGAGCTGCTGCCAAACGTCCTTCAGAGCGGCTCCAACGCTCTCTACGCTGGCTTCGACCGATCGACGAAGTAGAAAGCGCATCCGATGGACCATCTGCAAGTCGCGGATGAGTGCGTTCTTGACGTTAGTCGGCATAAGGGCGGGATCACCGCTCATGTTATCCTGCAGCGTCACCGAGCACTCGATGAATCGACGCAAGGCTTCGGGGTACAGCCTCAGGGTATCGGCATGTTCGGCGTAGACAGTAAACGTTCTCCTGCACAGCATGGCGGCCAAAAAGGCATGGCGGGAAAATCGTTTGGAGGCCTCGACGTCTGTCGACTTGTAGATCTCCTCCCGTAAGTGTCTCATCCAACTTCCCGTGATCCTTCGAGCAGTTTCGAGCAGGCCGAGAGCTTCGCTATTGATCGGCTCGGGCGCAAAGGAGCACAGCCTGATAATCAAGGTGATTAGCATTGCCATGCAGTTCGTCTCATGCCAATTGGAAGAGATGTTGTCCATCCGGCGGGAAATCTGCTCCGACAATCTCTTGCCAAAGGAAACGTCCCGCAACACCTGGTGTATCATTCGGAAAGGATCTCCTTCGGGAGAAGGCCCTGCTTGTAGCACCAACTGCGTTATGAGGGAGGTGACGGCTTCGGTGCTGAAGTTCAGGTTCGACGAGCCGAGCTCGATGAGGATGGAGAGCCAACGACTGCGCTTGCCAGAGAAGAGCGTCTGGAAGGCGAGGAACTCGTGCACGCTGACCCCGGTAGGACACCTGGTCTGACTTGCGACGATGTCGTACGAAGATGGACCGTTCGATTCCGCCGCAAGCGCAGGTGAGTTCTGTAGCGAACTAAATGGAGATCCTGCCGGTATGACGATCGGACAGTGGTGGGCAAAGTTTGGCCTGCCGGCCTGACGTCCAGGCCATATCCCGGTCGAGGTATCGAAGTAGCCTAGTTTCAGTCCGTTGGGTAAACAAACCTTCTCGAGGTTGACGGGAAAGGAAACGCTGTTGTAATGAGTGGAAAGAAAAGGCTTGGTGGTCGAAGCGAGCGTCACGGCGCCTCTCTTTCCTCCCCGGACGAAGGCCCCGAGCTCCGCGTAGTCGTAGAGGGTCAGGTAAGGCGGACGGCCCGCCATCCGGTCTGGACGAGCGAGGATGCCCGATATCTTCCAGGTTGCGTCGCGGTAGGCGACGAACGCCTTCGGGCAGTTCAGCTCAAAGAGCACCGCTTTCACGTGTATAGGATCGGACGGTAGAGGGTGCTCGTGTATACCAATCCTCATGCGCCTAGCTCTGCGCTGGATGTAACACTTGCTGCATCCTTGATCGTCGTGATGGACCAGTTGATTCTCATCGGTCGTGAAGACGCAAGTGCTCGTCGCGACTGCTCTCTCGAGTTCTTCGAACTCGGCACTCAGCCTCCGCCACTCATCTTCCTTCCTCTCGCGTGCAGCTTCGGCTTTCGCCTCGATTTTCCGGCCAAGTGCCTCGAGGGTTCCGGACTCGTCCCGTTCGTCAAAGTAACGCTGAGCAAAGCAATTCTTGCCCGGATCGTCGAAGATGGTCTGATGGACGAAAACACAATCCCGGTGACGCACTCTGAGATATTCCTGCAGCGTCTCAAGGCGAAAGATGTGTGCGATGTGCTCCAGTTGCAGAACATCCAAGGCCTCGGGAGAGATGCCCGGGCTGTACGCCGACAGCAAGGGAAGCAGTTCAGTGGCACGCTGGTCCAGCTTCATCCAAAGCTGCATGACTCTGAGCAACATCATGCTCTTGTGCTCGGGGCTAGAATCATATGCGGGCATTGCAATGCTCAGATACCTATCGATGCGGTACTGAATGTCCAGACAGTAGTCAGCGCCGCTGGTCGTCGTGGCCGGCGTGGTCGAGCAGAATGAGTCGATCTCTGCCTCCATCTCCGTCAACGAGGAGTAGCGAGCCCCGAAGACCCCAAAGGGCCTGGTGGTCGCTTTGGCGAAATCAATTCCGACATTGAGCCGGTTGCTCGAGTCCGACTGAGTTGCGGCACAACTCTCCTGGTGCCACGTCAGGACCTGCTGGAGATAGGCCTCGCTGTTCGGGAGAGACAAGATAAAGTCTCGCGGGTCCGCTCGGCGGGGAAGGAGCGGCATAGGCCGTCGGACAGATCGCTTGAACTCATCCCAGGTCCTTCCTAGGCTCTGGTTTGCTTTCTTGAGGGTATTCCGGAAAAGGGTCCCAAGAGCGCCGAGCGTTTTCTCATATGCGGGACACACATCAAGTGAAGCCCTGCTTTTGTCGAACTCCAACTTGGCAAGGCGGCGCGCAAGTTTTGCCTTGAGAAGGGCCACCAAGTCTGGCTTCAGCTCATCCAGACCATCTTCTATTAGACGGGCCAGCAGGACGCAGATCAGACTCTTGTAATATGCCCTTCCCACTTCATGGCCGTGGAGAGTCTGCAGGAACCTCTGAAGGGCTACGCGTAGCACCAGCCAGAACGCAGATCTGCGCCAAGGCTTCTCCGCTCCGTCGGTCCAGCAGACGTCGTCACGAACACGTTTGCGGAGCCGCGGAGGAAAGATTCGGCGACCGTTGACTTCGAGCAATGTCATCAGCAAATGGCTGACCAAAGCAGGATCCACGGTGTCGCGACTTTCGAACGCAGAGGAACCGGCTTTGTGAGTGTATGCTGCAAAGCGCTTGATCGACTCTCTGCTAGCCTGCTCAAGGAAAGTGGCCAGCTGGTGCTGAAACGAGAGTTTGACAAACTCCTCGTAGGGAAGTGCGACCGCGCATCCGGGAAAATCCCACTGCAACGCTGCCTCGGCCGCCAGAACCTGTTCTGATGCCGGTGATGCCTCGAACGCTTCGAAAACGACAACATCCTGACCGAGTCTGCGGACGATAGGAAAATGTGTGAGCTTGCTAGGGAGGATATGGAGGATAAATGCACCAGAAGAAGACCTACTCGATACGCCGTGTGATGAGTAAGCCGGCGTTTTGGGCTGAAACATGCAGAATCAGGATATCCTGTTGTTCGAGCCTCTGAAATGCATCCGACAGAGAGCTCCTTTCCAACCGGCCGCCAGCATTGACGGCCATGCAGTTTTGAAGAGCAAGGCGGACCCAGTCCCACTGACGGCTGAGCTGGCCATCGTTCAGGTCTCTCAGCGTCCGGCTAGCGTCCAGGAGGCGGTTTGCGAGGTGATGTTCGATGTCTCCGATCCTGCTGTCAGACTTTCCAGGGAGTTGCGGAGGTAGTGCGACGTGGTTGATGATGGCTTCCAGCTTGGGAGCCATGACAGTTTCAGTGTATTGCGTGAGAGTTTTATCGTACGGACTGTGGACGGGGGATGTTGACGTCGATGTCAAGCATGTCCGTGTGAATCCACAGTTTCGCGAGGAGAAGAAGAAGAAGAAGAAGAAGAAGAAGAGAAGAGACGAGAAACGAGTAGGAAACAGTAAACAACAACAACTAACACCCGTGACAGTTAATTGAAAGTGGAAACCCGTGACCGCGGCATGTAGCCGGCCATTGCCGGTCAGGCCAAACACAACATGGACCCAGAGCAAGTTCACATGTTCGATTGGGAAACAACAGCTGAACGCGAGGACGCTAGGACGCGTCTCAGCTAGAGCACTCATTCTGACGGCTCTTGCCGGCTGCCTCTTGACATACGGTAGTCGACTCTACCGTATGATAGAGGCGCTGCGGCCCAGCTTGTCCGAGCCTCGAGAAACCATTGCAGTTGAAAACCAGAAGAGGAGCTATGGCAGGTCCACGGCGTAGGAGCCATGTTCTGCGCCCAAAGTGCTCTGGAAAGAACCACACCAGGACAGTTGCGGAAGCCTCGAATCAGCTGAATAAGCAGCGAAGGGCCTCGATTCGAGCTGCGTCGCCCAGGCTCATACATCGTCGACATCTTATGGAGGAGCTTGAAGCAGGAAAAGCTTTCCCGTTCTGTGTATTCAGTAGCTACGTTCGTAGCGCCGCTACTTAGGGGACACGCGGGGATAGTGCCGTCTCACATGACTCCAGATCTGATGTCGAGGTACGTATGTACCGTACCGTACCGCACAGTACGGTAGTACGTATTACTTCGTACATACCTTGTAGCCAGCGAGGACTCGTGCTACTGTCAACAGATGTGCTAAGAATTGCTACGACTGCCTCGTAGCTTCAGACCGTATTTACTCTGATATCTCCAAAGGACTCTACAGACACACTATAGCCATCCTTGGTGGAATCTTGTCGAGCGGGGACTCTGGATACGTAGTTCCCGGGGATTTGCAGGGGTGTCGAGATCAGCCTCCCCCTGAGCGACGGCTAAATTGTTGTAGCGCACGTGACGGTGTGCAGAGTTTTCCTCTTCTTCTTCTTCTTCGTCGTCGCTCCTAGATTTCAGTTGGTTAGACCAATCTGAACACTCATTCAGTCGACCAGTTGTCGGCTTTCAAATCTAGTCTCGAGGTCTTCTCCTGGTGGAGGACAATGGTGCCTCCCCCGAGGACGATTTTTTTCGATCGAGTGGCTGACCGATACTGGATTGTATGGGCCGATAATTACACAGTCGCCCGTACACTAAATCCTCTATTGGCCAAGCTGTGATACCGATAAAGCTCTTCAGCGAGCAATTTCTTCGTTGTGGGATTCACATGAGCAAGACACCTGTACGATGATACCCTTTGTATCTCTGAGAGCATGGACTTCGTGGCTAGGTACGGAACGTACCATGATTTCACTCTGCACAATGCGAGATATTCAGGGGATGAAGACACAAACGTTGGCTCGAGGAACCTGCAATCTCTTGTTGTTCGTCTCTCTCCCTCTCTCCATTTCTCTCCGCGCCCCAAGTCCTCTCGCAAGAACACCTTCATCATCGACTCATCCCCCTTTGACTCGATGTATGCGCCGGCAGCCTGTGCATGGGTTGGAGAAAGCATAGCGCCCCTGATTGGAAGTACGGCACGCAACGTACCGTAGAGCTAGAAAATGGAATTGGTCTGACAGCCACAACCGTGTCCATTGTTCTGTCTTCTTCAGCCCCTGAAGGCTCGGTCGTGTGCTCGACAGGGTCTCGCAGAGAGTGTCACGCCCGGCTTTGGTCTTCCCTGCCGACTCCTTCAGTCAAGCCACCTAGGGACAGTGTGGTACGTATGTACCGTCGGTACTCGAAGAATACTTGAACACTCGGTTTCGGTATGGCGGAAGCCCACCTGAGCACCCACAGCAACATGAGGTCACATTAAAGTAGCTACGGTACATACGGTACGTGATTAGCAGCTGAGACAAACCATTGGCCAGAGACTGCCAATAGCCAGTCGAATCCGACAGCTGGTGAAGGCACTTTTGGACGATGATTGAAGAAATGGATGGAATCCCGCCCACCAACAGAACACAGCAGCAGCACACGATGCCAAAAAGGGGCGGGGCGATACCCTGCCGCACCGTACGGAAGAAAGTTCACGTGGCATCGTGTCTCCTTCACAAAGTCGTCCACAAAGAAACATCGAGGAATGATCGGCTGGGCTCGACACTCGCTTTCGCATCTGGCTTTCGAAAACAGCCCTTCCATCGATCAACCCAAATTGGGTAGAATGGAATGTCGGGGAAAGGAAAGGGAAGATATCCGCAGAGATGGCCACGTACGAAAACCGGATGCTGGGCGGACCGCAAATCGTCAATCGTGGCCTCGCCCGAAACGATGCCCGGGCGTGTTGTTTCAGGCCGGGGCTAGGGCTGAACGTCCGTCCGCCATGACGTAGTCGGATGAGTAAGCAGCGAGAGGCGACGTCGGTCGGGTCGCAAGAAAGGCGTTGAGTGGCGAGGTTGCATCGTTGTCGTCGTTGCACGTAGCGGGTTCCAGACAGCCGCCAAGATTGGAGCAGTAGGTCGGGTCGGGCACGGACGTGCGACGACCTCGTTGGATCGAGGGAAGAGAATCGCGAAAGGACACGGTCGCGCTTCCCCCCACAGGCGGGGTGACGGTTCCGGACGATCACGAGACGGGGCCGACGGAGCTTGGCCTCGAGACGTTCGGACGCTCGCCATGGCCAGGCCGGTGCTCGCCGCCGGCATCGTCGAGGAATGATGACAGGTCGGCCACGGGAGACCGTGTCGCGTCGGCGAAAGCGGTGTCGTTGGCCATGGGCAGGTCCATGCCGTCGAGGTCGACGTCGAACTCATCGATGCTCTGGCGCCTCGAGGGTACTGCCGACAGGGTGGACCCATCGGTCGCGGCGGGCGACGGCGACGGAGGCGCAGGCGAGCGCCGCTGCCGAAGCTGCCGAAGCTGCCGCCGCCACGCCGGGTCCGGAACCGGGGCCAGGTTGTCGGCCTCGCGGTTCAGGTAGTGACGGATGCGTTCGCAGCCGCAGTTGCTGTGCTTGAGCATCTCGCCCTTCAGGAAGAGCACCTCGTCCTTGAGCGAGCCGACGACGATGCCCAGCCGATCCCTCTCCATCTGGAGCGAACGCGCTCGGCCCTCGAGCTTGCTGGTCCACTCCTTCTTCTTCTGTCGGCACTTGCTCGCCGCGACGCGATTTCGCTCGAGGAACCTGTTGCGCTTCCGCTCCTCCTCCGCGGGTGCGACGGACGACTCGGCTTTCCCGGCCGCGGCGGCGGCGGCGGCGGCGGCGGCGGCGGCGGCCACGGACAGTGACGACGATGGTAGGGCAGGTACGGCCGGTAGCGGTGGCGGCGGCGGCGGCGGCGGCGGTGACGTCGACGGTGTTGCCCGGGCGTGTTCGGTCGACTCGGCACCGTGGCGGCGCCGACGACGCTTCGCCGGAGGAAGGGCCGGCTCGGGCTGGCCGAACGGACGGTCCGTCGACAGCGCGTCCGATTGCCGGCCGCGTCGCCGCTTGGGATTTTCGCTCGGCGGGTCGGTCGCTTTGCCGGTGCGGGCTCTGGTCGCCGTGGTCGGCCGTCGCGCAACGTCCGGGGATGCTGCGGCCGGTTTGCGCTCGGGCTCGCGCTCGGGCTCGGGCTCGGGCTCGCGCTCGCGTCGACCGACGTGGTCCTGCCGGCGATCGACGACGCTCGGGATGTCGTCGTCCGGGGGCGTGACCTGCCCGTACCGCGACCAGATCGGGCCACACGCCGTTTCGACGGCGAGCGGCAACGGCGACGCTTGACGGGTCGTCTCGGCGGTGGCGCGCGGCCAGGCGCCGGGAAAGGCACCCTTCGTCATCATCATCATCATCATCGTCATCATCAACGTCGTCGGTGGCACCGGCGAGCGTTCCTTCGGAGGCGACAGCATGCCGGGCGCCGGGGCGATTCCAACGTCGGTCGGCGGGCCGGTCCACATGGCGGCCGGGGCGATGGCGGCAGGGAGGGTCGGCGCCGCCACGGCCGTCGAGGCGTCGGCGACGTACTTCGAACCCGATCCGAGCCCGTCGTCTGCCATGTCCGCACCGAAGATGGGAGGCGACAGCACGGTCGAAGACAGGCCAAAGAACGGCGACAGAGCATCGGAGTCTTCCATGGCGCGGACGAACGGATCGAGCGAGGCCGCGATCGCCGGCTGCATCGCACACGGCTCGCGCAGCGCCAGTTCGGCCCTGGCGCCAGCGTCGGTCAGGCTCTTGCCGCCGTTCAAACTGGCCTGGCCCGCCCTGAAGGACTTCTCGAACAGGTCGTGTTGCCCGTCCATGTCGAGGTCGGGCGTCAGCAAGGTCGGCGTCCGGCTCTGGACAGCCATGGCCATCCTTCGTCGACGGAGGCGCCGACGAGGTTCCCGACGCGGTCTGGAACGTGTTTCTCCCCGCTCGCGACGGGCTCGAACCGAAGAGGCGCGAGCCGGTCGTACGGACAGTCAGTCTCGGCGTCGATCCGACGCGATCCGTACCGAGCTTTCATAACATCGGCCCCGTCAGCTGCAAGTTCTCCAGACGTTCGAGGCGGCACGGCGGGTGGTCACAACCTGGCGGAGGGAACTCGAGAGGCAAGCGGACGTCTTCCTGGTGCCGAACGGACGGTGGCGGACCCAAGAACGACCGTTGCCCGTCAGGCTCCGATGACGGTCGAGAAGCACTTCAAGAGACTAGGGGGCCACCGGTCGAGGACGGTTGTCGCCGTCGTCCTCCGAGCGTTACCACCTGACGGCCCGGATGGAGGAAGGAGGATCCGAACGACGAATCCAGAAGCAGTTGAAAGTCTTGCAGACGAGTGGCGCCACTCCGTGAGCCAAGGGCAAGATGGGGAAGATGGGAAAGCCAGGAGGGTGAGTGGGGAGCCAATTCCGCCATGCGCGTCCAGGCGTGTCGGGCCCGCACGGCGCCGTACACCGTACGAAGTACGGAAGCGGTCGGGACGAATCGGTTGACGTCGGCTAGACGGCGGAGCCGCTATCCGACAGCAGCGACCTCACTCTCGTGGTCGTGGTCGAAGCTCGTCACAGACGTGCACGGGGATGGGTCTCGCGACGGTGTCGATCTGGTTCTGCTCGGCCGAGAACCGGTGCGACGCTTTCCCCGGAGGCTGTGGTCGGCCGTCGCGGTCTTTGGCCGGTCAGAGGCCTGCTGGATCAACGCAGCCGGACCAGACGGTTCAGCACCAGCAGCGGCCGCAAGCAGCTCCAGCAGCAGCAAGGACAGCAACAACAACCACGGTCCGTCGCTGCTGTCGCTGCTGTCGCCACCGGGCCTTGGCCGAGAGAGCTCGGACGAGGCTCCCCGTTCCGCGACGCCTCAAGCACCCTGCACCGTCCCGGTGCAACCCTCTCGCTATCAGGCAAGTCTTTTCTTAAGGGGAAGGTGAGCCGATAACCCGAGTGGAAACGGAATCAAGTCGAGCTGACTTCCTTGGCTTGGCTTGATCTGACCGAGCTACTGTACTATGAAAGCGTAAATAGGTGGGGGTTAAGGTCTAATCTACCCCGCCAACGATTTGAGAACGACGGTGCTCCTCCAGCGAAGGGACGCCCAAGTCCAGGGGCGCTCTAGGTGCAATGAATGCCAAGGCTGTCACTAGCCGCCCCATCTTCCCCGCCTATCTGACCGCCCGCCCTTTCGCCCCTCCCCTCCCCCTCAAGGTGTCTCCCGGACCTTCAAGAGCGCCACTGCCCCACCCACAGTAGTCGCTGTGCTACGCGCAAGCGGCCACCCCGCACTCGTACCTTCGCGCCTCGTTGGGGGAGGGAGGAAGTCGGGTCTGCTGAAGGACCTGCTGGTCCGTGGGCTCGACGCGTAACGTATGTACGGAGTATCACGTACAGTACGAGTGGGTCCAAGATTCCATCGTCTTCTCCGGGTCACGTGATCTGAGTTGAGCCTCGGCATCTCAGATGCGGGGTCGCATGCATGGCATTTCATCGAGAATGCGATCGGTCTTGGACGCTTCGGACCACAACTCCGAAAGACCCTTTGGCGAGCGGAAGATTCATCCGGAACGGAGAACGCCGAAGCCGACTAAGCTCCACAGGTACCACGGTCCCCCCGGTCCACCCCCCGGTCCACCCCCCGGCCCACCCCCCGGCCTGAGAGCGTATCGCCCACGTCCGAACCGCGAACGATGGAAGGGATGGTGTTCTTGTGCGCCTCTCGTGTGGAGCACGTGGGCTTCTTGCGACTTTCGTACTTGTTTCAATCTCCACGCAATCAACCCAGCAGATCCACAATGAATGCCAGAGGTCCCGAGGACTGGGTTTTCGTCGTTGCTGGTCCGGCGTACAGTACGAGTACGGGCAGGTTCCGCCGAGCTGTCTTTCTTCCAGGGCCACGTCATTGGGGAACTGATATCAGTGCCGGCCAACCGAGCCCTGTTGTGCTGGTTCGCGTCGTCGACATGGCTTTTTCGCTGCTGTTATCAAGACCTTGGCAGAGACGGAGTGCGGGGGAGAGAGGTGATGGCGGCTGTCCGAGTTGCCAACGATGGAGGACACGAGGGCGGGACGGCGCACCAGAGGAATCCGTAGCAGCAGTACTTACGTACATACGTACGAGCACTTTCGTAGATTGCCTGTGTCCAGCTGGTGAACGATCCACTTGTTGCTGCTGCAAAGCTGCAAAGCTGCAAAGCTGGAGGTACGAGTATCATGATTACGGGCCATCAGTCGTGTCCGGTCGTGCCGGTCTGGCATCCAGACTATTTGATATCTCTACACGCTCTGGTAGATGACTTTCTCCGCAGGATATTTAAACCCGGCCCCTCGCGGTCAGCTGCCAGAATCACTACTCGTACGGTATGCAGGAGTACGGAGCTCGGAGCTCGGAGCCCCGTCGGCCCGACCAGCTGCCGTGGCCGAGGGTCACTCTACTCGTAGGAGAAGATCGAGGGACTCGGAGGCTGTAGAAGTAGCTACTGTACGGAAGTACTGTACATACGTACGTAGCTTCGTCGTTGTTGGTAGGAGGCCAATCGATCCTCCACTCATGATTAATTATTGCATCTGTGAGATTGCCCAGGATAACCCTGCCAAACTCACTTTGAATCCAAGTTTATTGTGAAGAGAGGATACACTACGGAGTACCCTGCAGTAGAATAGGATAACAGTAGGGTAGGTTCACCATGGCAGATGAGGAAGATGAGCCATGCAACATTATAATCAACTTTACTGGTACGGTGGAGACACTTCCCGTTCTCAGACCCGAGAAAGATGAAACCCTTCTTGTCCCTCCATCTGGATGTCCAACCAGGACAGCGCATTCAAAGAACAGACAAAAAAAATTATATCATGAACCCAGTCAGATTTGAACTGGCAACCTACGAAGCAAGGTTGAATCAGCACAAATGTTCATGTGGCACAATTTATCGGTAGTTGAACCGAAAGGTGAGAGTTCTCATACCTTTCGATCTGGAGTCGAACGCGCTACCGTTGCGCCATGGGTCCCAATGGTGATTGGTTAGCTGAACCCTCAGGTTTTCAATCTATAAGTAATACTCTATCATAGCTGAGGTTGGTGAAGTGAACTTTCTTCCCTAAGCTACATAACGTACGTAACGTACGTAGGTGCCGTATTGTACAGGTGTGAGAAAGCCTAGGAAAGTGGCTCTGTAGCCCTGGCGTGCCTGGTTCCAGTGAACTTCTTACTATAGTAGCGGTTGAACCGTCACTCTAGCACACTATACGGAGTACGGAAGTAGGTACGAGTGAAATACAGGCTCCCCTGTGGGAGACCAACCAGGTCCTGGACGCGGAAGACGAAGCAGGGAGCAACAGTCATCCGCCGGCAGGATGGCAGAAGATCTCGCGTCGCCGCGCATCAACGCGCAGTACCTCAGCGCGTTCCAGAACCAGACCGTGCGCATCGTCGGACGCGTGACGCAGCTGCGAGGCGAGCAAGCCACGATCGACGCAGCGGGGAGCGTGACGGTGTTTCTGAACCGGGTCAGTTGGGGGAGGACTCGTCCCCGTTCCCGTCATCTTTGTCTTGAGAGCACGACTTCGGCTTGTGCTGGGACGGTCCTTCATTTTTCGGTCGCGTTGGAGCGCGAGAGGGTATCGTGGGACAGTTTCGAGTCGACTCGACATACTTGCGAGCCTTTTAGGCAATCAATACACTGCGTCTATTTTCATCAGACAGATACGCATGTTCTTCGAAGCACTACTTACCAAGGGACATCATCCACTAACACGACCGTCCATGTAGGACTCCCATCTCACGCTCCACAACGCCGTCGAGATTGTCGGCAAGGTCAACCCGGACCTGAGCGTCAAGGTGCTGGTGGCGACGGACTTCGGGGATAAGCTAGGTGGGTTTGCCTGTCTTTACCTGCACAACGAGCATCCTACGTTTGCAAGCGTCAATGAATTTCCACTTCCTCATTCGTTGTATATTTTCCATCAATCCGGCTTGGCAAGCTGTTGCGCCAGACGACCAATTTGTCTTGGAAGAACATCGATACTTGGCATGCCATGCAACACATCTCCGTCTGCCCCTTCTCAAGCAAGACAAGGACCTCGAAGGACGAACAAGTCTCAGGCCTGGTCAAACACCCTCCATACAGCCAGTCCAGTCCACATACCCCCAGCCCATCATTGAACGGAGAGTGGAATCACTGACTCAGAGAGTGGGCGGAAAAACACAGATTTCAACACCGCAAACGCCGTCGTCGACGCAACGCATCGATACAAAGAAATCTTCTACGAAGGATCCGATCCATGAGATCCTTCGCCCTTGCCCAGCAAATCAATCAAATCATACCTTTGCGTCTCCTCCCTTCTCATGTATACGCCCAATGTCTCCACGAGAGAATGACCGGTCCCACCGAATGCTCGTCTCTGTACTCGTTCGTAGTATGTGAAAAGAACCGATTACCGGTACGGTTCGCATCTTGCCATCTTTCTTCGGTCTCTCTGGCTGTCTTCTTCTCTTCTTCTGTAGTCAAGCAAAAAGAGCAGAAGAGCAAAAGAGCAAAAGAGCAAAAGAGCAAAAGAGCAAAAGACCAGAAGACCAGAAGACCAGAGAACAACCCCCATGGGAAAACCCAGGTACCCTCACTCCTCTGCTACAGTAGCATTGAAATTCAGTAGCATCAAGATGCAGGCATCCATCAGAGGAGGACCCGTCAGAGACGGAGAACAGCGGGGAACACAGCGTGCATACTTGTATATATATGCGTACTCGTATACGGAGTATGTGAATGGGAAAGAAGCAGTTTGAAAGAGGCTCTTTTTGCAAAAGAGTCGTCTGAGAGAGTGATCCGGCGTGCGAAGGGGGGGGGGGGGAATAATCAGTCTGTTGGGGACAGTCTCCTCCCTCCCCCCCCCTCCCCTGTCCTTCCCAAAAACACTCCAAACCCACCTTCAACAAAGAAAGCTCCTTGTCAACAAAAACACAATGTTTTGGTTTTGGAACATACCACTGTTGTGTCTGTTGACAGCATCAACTCGTGGTAACCTTTTTTTGTGCTGGGTTTACTGGGCTGGGACTTGCTGGGCTGGGACTTGCTCGGCCTGTTGTGCTCGGCCTACCATGGGGGACAGTTGGCGGTCCACTTACTCTGCTTGGCCTACTGCATATACTAATTACAAACTGGACCCCCTGCTGCACACCTAATATACCTCTCTACTGCAGAGCTCCCAGAGGGTCTACTACCACAGTTACCGTAGTGCCTAGAGTGTACCAGAGATGGGGACGACGACGATGATGATGATGATGCTGCTGCTACTGCAGCTTGGAAGATGGCTGTAAGTGGAGCATGGTTGCACGTGGAGTACAACGGCCGATCATTGATTTGTGTGGCTTGATGGTACCGTAGCAGCTCGTGTGCATTCATACAGCAGTTAGCCATACTGCGTATATCAAGTGGCAGTTTTCTAGCTGGCAGATGTGAACCACCGCTAGCGTCTGGCCTAGCACAAACAGAAGATGCAGCGAGTGAGCCATGTTCGACAGACTGATTCCGACAAGTCATCTGGATTCCTCGCACGACGAACATATTTCACGCCCTTCCCTCCACGTCGTCCCCGTTCGGCGCTTGTGCGGCCTCGGTTGTCCCCACGATATCGAAATCGCTCCACACGCCCGCTGGAGGCTCGGCCGGGTCTTCGTAGAGGGAGAAGAGGTTGGGCGGAGACGACGGCATCTGAACGTCCGTCGTCAGGAGATCCGAGTTTGCGAACAGATTGGTGTACGCCTTGCTGGCTGTCGCGGCTGGCCCGCGTTGCGGTAGAAGGTCGCCAAACGGGTTCGCCACGTCCAGAGCTAGTCCGGCGTCGTCGCCGCTGCCGCCGGTGGGAGAAAGATTCCCTTCCGAGAGGATCTGGTACATCTGAGCGGTGAAGGGCGAGAGCTGATTTCCTGACCGCTTCACCGACGACGATGGCGACCGCGCTGCCTTGGATCTGTTGCCGGTGCTGGGCGTCCGAGGCAGGAGCGCCTGACGCTGCGAGCTCGGAGAAAGGTCAAACTTCCACGGGCTCGACTGGTACCGCAGGCGTCGTCGCAAAGATGAACGGCCGGAGGAGCCGACCCTTGCGCCGAGTGGCGACTTGCGTGGCGACTTGCGTGGCGACTTGCGTGGCGAGGGAGTGCGTGGCAACTGTCGGTCGGCGCCATCATCACCAAAGAGCTGGTCGAGATCGTCGACCTCGTCGTCGGCAGCCGGGGTCCGGTTCTCCTTGTTGCTCCCAGTGCTCGCGTCGGTGTTGTGACGCTTCAGGGCCGGTTCGCGGTCGACGTGCTCATCAGATCGGCAGTTGCCGTTGGTGACGTCTTGCAGCACCTTCAGGGCCTGTGGCCTTTTGGGCGACGGAAAAAGAAGCCGGCGTGTCGATCCAAAGTCATCGAGCTCGATCGGCTGATCTTGTGTGCCTAGGCCTCGGACAGGACTCGATTGGACTGCCCTCTGCGTGACCGAAACGACGCACTTGCCCTGGATTCCGTCGCGTTCGTCAACCCCATCGAGCGAGCAAGGTTGAAGACTGGCGGCTCTCTGCCTCTCGCCAAGCGACGCCTTATTGGCCGGCTGATCTGAAGGCCCTCTGTTGTGACGTTTGGAGGACTCATCGGACGATCTGTTCTCGCCACCCGAGCCGGTCGTGTCGGGCGCGTCCGATGCGGCTGCGCCGTTGTCTCCGCCGTTATCTCCGCCGTCGCTCTGTTTCCTCTTCTTGGCCGCCCTCCTTTTCCTGTCTCTAGTATCTTTGGGATCCTTGTTCCACTTCTCCTCCGGCCGCATGCATTTGAATTTTTGCAACCACAGACCACAAGCTGTGCACTCAGTTAGAATCACCCCCAAGAGGCCAGCGAACCACAACTCACGATTGCAGAGCACAATCTCCTTGTAGCCCACGTCGCCCACGAACAACGCCCTCTTGAGAATAGTGAAGGAGATGACCTGGCCCGACGCATCCTTTTCCACGTGCTGGACTGCCAGGACGCCACCGTTCGCTGTCCACTGACTCATGTCGAGAGTCGACCCTTCAAACTTCTTCCTCCACGCTTTACGCCAAGTCGGCGTTTCGATTGCCCCGCAGTTCTCACAGAAAGGTGGCATTTCACCGGTCTTGATGGCCTCCTGCAGTCGCTTCTGAATCGCCCGTCGGCGTTTGGCACCTGACCCACTTCGCATCTGATCGGTCGTGACATCGTGGGTGTGGCTTGTTTCTGCGGCCACAGCCGCAGTTGACGTATCGGCCGGTTCTTCGGCCGGTTCGTCGGCCTGCTCCGAGGGTAGGATGAGACCACCGATCGACGGCGTTCGGAATACACCGCGTGGTGCTGGCCAAGGTTGGCTGGCCGTTGCTGGGCTTGCGATGCGATCCCCTGTAGTTGATGGCGAGGGCGCGTGCTGCGGAGAAGGATGCTCCGGCACCTCCGACGGCGTCATTCCCGCATCGTACTGGCTTTCTTGAGGTGAAGCTACGACTTCGTCAGGAACCACAGGAGTTGATGTCTCTGACTTCTTTCGAGAGGCTTGAGGTCGGGGGAGGATCCGAGTAGGGAGCAGCTCCGGCGGACCAGGTGTGACCTGCTCGAAGATGAGAGCGTTGTCGGCCGCAGTATTGACCCGTTGACTGTATTGGGCCATGACGTCACGATCTTCGTCGTCGATCGCTCGCATCTCGTTATCGTCGTCAAGAAGCTCCTCTGCCGGCCCACTCATGAAGCCAGAGTCCGCCTGCAGAGGAAGTGCGGGCGACACAGGACTAGATGGTGCGGGCGATGGGTGCCAACTAATCGGTGGCGATGAAGCAACGTCCACGGGCGTTGTCGCTGGACTTGCAACGTGCACGGCTTCCGGCACGGACATACTTGGAGTTCTGCCGGCTGGTAGTCTAGGAGAACGATCCGATGGCATTGACGACATCAGTGGCGGCCCCCGGAGCATTTCGGATCTGCGCGAAGCCTCACTTCTTGGTCGACCCCGGCGTGGTTTCTCCGTTCGATTTGGCCGTGGGGTAGGTGGGCGTACGGGCTCATCGAACGAACTGCCCTCCATACCAGGCTTTGCCGCGAGCGGTCGAATGGTGCGTATCGACGCCGCCGTGCTAGCGGTTACGCGTAGAGACTCTGCGCTGGGTCCTCCCAGGGCCTTGCCTTTCCAGCCGGCTTTGGTCGTACGGACCCTTTTTTTTGTCGGGCCTTCTGCTTGGAGACTCTGAGAAGTCCTGTCCGTCGGTTCGCAAACCGAGTGAGGCGCTTCCACCCGGAAATCCTGAGAAGCGCTATCTGCCGGTTCGCAGAACGAGTGCGACGTTCCCGCCCCGAGATCCTGAGAAGTCATCTCGATGTCTCCGGTTGACGCTCTCGAGGAGGGCCTTGAACACTCGGCGAGGGCAAAATCGTTCATGATCTCCTGCTGAAGGCCCAAGCTCGAAAAGGGACTGGCGGTCTGATCGGCCGTGTGCATAGGCGAGGGCATGCCTGCGACAGGCTGCCCGTAGCCGTGTTGCAACGTGGCCTCGAAGTGCTGCGCAGGGTTCTCCAACGTTGCAGGGCTCATCAATCGGCTGATGGCCTCCATTCCAGCACTGGCGCCAGTCATCGGATTGCCGTGCGGGAGCGACGCGGATGACCGTAGCTGCTCAGCCAGGTCTCGTGCATTTGGATTCTCTTGAAGGAAGGAGCCCCAGGCCGACGGGTCAAAGTTCATTGGTAAGATCCGGCTTAGTTCTCGATAAGTATCCATGTTCTTGAGGAAGTCGGTCTGAGGACATGCTGGTACGGCCACAAGGCGAAGTTTGACTTCGAGCGTCTCGGCCACGCCACTCGCGAATAGACCCAGCACATTCTTACAGACGCGTCCAGTGACTAGCGTTCGGGAGCTTGGTGACATCGTGCCGCTGCTTGAGGGGGCTGCTAGAGCCCATGAAAGCATCCCCTGACCTACCAGCGGAGTGTCAACTTCTGAGTAGTCGTATGCGTAGACTGTGTAGTCTTGATCTAGTTTGGCGACCAGCTCCGGGCTGGCACGAGCACGTCAGCGGAGGAACCATGCGGACAGATGAGGGTGCCTGCGCATCCCTCGTGAGCTCAACTTGCAGCATACCTTGCCGAGACGACAGCCTGGATGCAGATCTTCAGGTCGACAACGCCAATGGACGTGTTGCCATCTAGATTCACAGTCTGGACGTTGACGGTGTGGGGCCATCTAGCCAGGCAGTTTGTCTTGTTCTGGTCATCAAACGTATATAGAACTTTCACTGATCTCTCAGGAAACGACAGTCAGCCATCGACGCTGAAGGTAGTAAGCAATGAAGCTGATTGCCACTTACACCTCATCGATCGCAACACGACCGTCTGAGCAGACGCATCTTGACCGATACCTCCATCGGCCACAGGCGACATGGGTGCTGACCCGGTGTATGCCATGGCGGCGCTGTTGCCACTGGTGATGGTCGAGTAGACCCACAGTCCTATTGTTTCCCGACGCAGGCTGCAATTGCTTGACCAAGCTCTACTTGCAATGGTCACGGTTTGGACTGACGTCAGCCGCGTCGAAATGCTGCCGAGACCAGTGGTGCGACTCTTATGGATCGGTCGGAAAGATTGGTTCAAGAGTGAGTGGGTGCCAATTGGAGAAAGTAACACCTCCGGCGCTCATCTCCAAGGCTCAAAGAAAGATCATTTCCCAGCCTTCCATATCGGAGCTCTTGGAATGAACCCGTGATGGGAGACGCGACGTGACGCGGGTCAGAGTTCCAGTTGACGACGACTACCGGTGCCGGTACGGTACGGTAAGCAACCGATAATGTGATGACTCAGCAGGTGCCCCGTCAATGACTAAGCGACCCTCATCGCCCGAGAGACAGCACAACTCGGAGTGGCAGACGAAACACAAGCACAACGAAGCCGGGGAAATCGGTGGGGTTTATATAGACGCGCTGCCGGACACGGGCTGAAGCAGAGAGGATGGCAGACTCCAAAGTGGCGTTAGTCGACTCACAATGCTGCTGATCCCTGCTTTCCTGCCGGCTTGGGCGCAACGCTAACGCTGGTCTACATATCCATCCAACAGAGAGCTGCTGAGCAAGCCCCGCAACGAGCTCACGTACGTCGTTGCGCAAGGACCTTGCGAGGCTCCATCACTCGCCTCTCTGGCCGTCAGATCCCAATCCCAAAGTTCGAACACTAATTCTTCCTCGTTGCATGCGCCAACAGGGAGTACGAAGTCGCCCAGCTTGAGGAGCACGAGTTCACATCCGGTCCCTTGTCGATTCTCCAGACGGCGGTGCGCTCCCACACGCAGGTGCTGATCTCATGCCGGAACAACCGAAAGCTGCTGGCCCGGGTCAAAGCGTTCGACAGACATTGCAACATGGTGCTCGAAAACGTCAAGGAGATGTGGACGGAGACGCCGCGGACGGCGTCGGGCAAGAAGGGTAGAGCGGTGAACAAGGATCGGTTCGTGAGTAAGATGTAAGTTGTGGCGACGCTCTGGGGTATGCTATCGGGAAGCCAGACGCAAGGTTGTCCCAGATGGCCGCCTGCCTTTCACATCATGCCACCTTTCAGCTTGGGAGAGCTCGTTTCAAAACCGCAGCATGGCTTTCAGAGGCACTTCTTCTCAGCAAGAAGATCAGCTCAGATCCCCCCCCCGATCAACCCAATGCATGACTTGTTCAAGCCGACCAGCCACTCAGACGACTCCAAGCTATTCCATTGCAGAACCCCCTCCCCCTCCCCCTCTACATCCATCTGTTCAACTTCCTTGCCCCGTTTTCTCCTAGAGCAACGACATGCTAATGTAGATTACGAAATCAGGTTTCTGCGAGGCGACTCGGTCATTTTAGTCCTGCTCAGTTAGAGAAGCAAAAAACCCCAGTTGATGAGATGCGCTTACTTGACCGATTGATCTTCAATATGATGGGCACTTCACAGGTTTCTTATCTTCCTCTGGCGTTGATACGCTTCGTTTCTGTTGAGTCCTATAGATAGCAAATATCAAGGTATTGAGGTCCTGGAAACCCTCCTCCTCCCCCCCCCCCCCCACCCAAAAAAACAAATTTAGCCTCGGGGTCCAGAATACGGAGAGGCCGATGAAGATGAAAATCCTTATTTTCGAAAATGTCATTGTCTTGGAAAGAAAGGAGTTGTCTGCCATGCTGTGCGGTGATGTAAATCAGCACAGTCTCAAGCTTGCCCCAATCCTTCAGCGAGCCCGCGCACGAGTGCCGCGACGCCCACCGCTCCTGGGTCGGGCACTCGCTGCCAGGCGGATCCACCGACGTACACGGACCGACCGAGGTGCGAGGGCATGCCGACCGTGTTCTGTGCGGCGAGCGTCGCGGCCCGGGCGGCGCTGTCGAGGTCCCCGGTCCTGTCGAGCGTGGTGACGAACGGGTGGAGGGCGTCGATCAGGGTGCGGTCGCCGGGCCGGGCGGGCGTGTACTTGGCCAAGGACGCCAGAGAGGAGTGCAGAGCCCGGGCGAAGACGGCCGTTGACGTAGGCGCGGGAGATGCTGGGGAGAGCGCGCGCAGGGCGTTGCACAGGGCGTTGAGGAAGATGCTGGGGTCGCGGTGGGGAGAGACCTGGTCAGTTGGGCCTAGGGAGGAGACTTGGCGGGCAGGGCAGCTGCGGGGGGGAGCGCAGTGTCGTGCGTGGGGACGGTGCCCCGTGGAGAGTGGAGACGGACGGACGTGACTGCATCGAAATGGAGATGGAGATGTGGACTTACGAGTACAACGCCCCAGACGTGCCGTCCATGGAGCCTTCGACGAGGCGAGCGATCTGCGCTACGACGGCGACGGCGTCGTCTAGACGGTGTCCTTGAGAGAGGTAGTCGAGCAGCGCTTTTGCAATCTCGTCAGCAGCTACGATGACATGTACTCGATGGTGAGAGGACCGAGTTGCCAAGCTAGAGCGTAGAGAGAAGAACGTTGAAAGAAGAGCATATCAAACGTGGCATGGGGATGGAGCCACCTTCAGCACCACGGCGAAGTCCTGTCCCGCAGTCTCCGTCGCCGACTTCTGTGTCGTATCGCGTGATGTCGGGCTCTGCCGCGATCAGTCTCTCGAGACCGGATCGCAGAGCCCGCGAAGCTCGCTCGTGGTCCACTGTTCGCGCACCGGGGACGTGGGATCAGTCGCGGATTACTGTACTATGGATGCGGGGATATTCTGTTCAGTGCCATACGTTTAAGATTGCTCTGCTGCAAGACTTGCGTGGTTTCTGAATCCTGCTGGTCGTCCAGTACTTCCCACCTCCGCGGCGTCCAGACCATCGGAGGCAGGCTTCCAGACCAACCGATCGCCGCAGCCGGGGCGTCGAGAAGATCCAGCATCTCCTTGCCCGGTCCCAGGCCGGTCGGCGTCAATCGCAGGAGGGTGATGCTGAAGCCAGAGCCGTTGAGGCTGGTCATGTATGTTCCTGACAGGGTCCTGACAGGATGGATATGGTAGTGCTTTTCCAGCTGTTGCACGATCTCGGTCACGATCCCGCCTAACTCCAAGTTGCTCACGCCCCCGAGATTGTTCACGAGGAGGACCAACTGATCTTCTTGATGGCTGATGTGCACGAATGCTCGATCTTCATCGGTTGCGTCCAGAAGCTGGGAGAGCATGGTGGTCACGAGTCCCGTCAATCCGGTCTTCACCAGCTGCGAGCCAGGTTCGTTGTGGATGCCCATGCCAATCTCGATCTCGTCGAGCGCAAGACCTCCATCAGATTCCTCTTGCTGGGAGTCCGATGCCGTACGGCCGGGCACATGAACATGGCCCAGCGAAGCTCCCACGGAGAGTAGATTGTCAGCCACCAGCTGGGCAACGTGACAGACCTGTTCCAGCGAAGTTCTGAAATCCATACCAGAAACATTAGGCACAGCTTCCTTTACAGCCGTAGAAGAACGTCAAGGCCGGAGTCCGAATGCACGCGGCGTACCCTGTAGCAGCCAGGCCACCGGCAATCTTGTGGACAAGCACCGTGCCAGCGATGCCCCTTCTGCCTACCTTCCCGCCCTGCTTTCTGCCAACGCCCACGTCATCACCAACGACGACCATTTCGATATCGAGCCCGTCGGCCTTGGCTTGCTCGACCGCAAGGCCAAAATTCAGGACGTCTCCCTTGGTGCAACGCATAAGCATCAGCTACCGCTAGCTCTACCGCTACGCACTGAAAGCGGATGCGAACGTCACGCAACTCACAGTATAGTTCATCACCACGACCAGAACGCCATTGGCGCCATCGACCCTTCTGGTGAGGGCCTGACGAATCTGTTCGGCTCCGGGGCTCGCAAAAATGGTGCCGGCCACAGAAGCGCTCAGCAAACCCTCGCCGACAAAGCCGGCGAAGGAGGGCTCATGCCCGCTACCGCCGCCTGACACAATCGACACGGCATGGCCGCGGGCATCTCTCTCACGTCGTCGGTAGATGATCTTGTTGGCGACGTCGTGGCCCACCGAGGGGTTGAGAAGTGGAATTGATTGCAGAGAGCTGGTGACCAGGTGGGTCGGATCATGTATGAAATGTTTGGCTGAGAAAGAGGGATGCCGGTTAGCACGTGCGTCTCCATCTGTTGGCAGGATTGGATGCAACTCAGTGTTCTGGTCCGATTGCGTTACGGTACCTGATGGCATCTTGTAAGCTATCAGGCTCAGTCGATGGAGGGTGCGTACGTATTGGCCAGCTCGAGGCGAGTCATTCAAATGGTAGCTTCAAAGCTACTCGATGAGGGTCTGCAGCGAAAGAGAAGCTGAGTGCGAGAGACGATGATTCTTCATTGGAGCGAGCTATGCTAACTATGTAGATGAATAGTCTACATAGGGAGCTGCGCACATGCCAGCTGCCCATGCCAGCTGGAGGATCTAGCCGAGGACCGAGGACAAGCGTGGTCAATCTCCACAAGGACTGGGGCTAGGGCGCCACAGGGAACTAGGCCCGGGACGTGACGAAGGGCTCGATCTAGGCACCGCCCAGGTGCCGCCACCACAGGACGGATCATCTCCTTTGAACACTCCCACTTGATCCGAGCTGTCGGTCAGTCCTAGTTGCTCAATGAATCTCTTGAATTTGATCGTGCCCAGAGGTTTCGTGAGGCCATCGGCTGCCATGTCAGTAGTTGGGATGTAGGATAGGCAGATCTCATTGTCAGCCACTCGTTCCCTCATCTATCAACCGATTTACGACCATCTCTCACTCAGGGACCGCCTCGTTGTTTTGGCAAAGGGTCATGATCGTCGTTGACGAGAAGTTGCGGTAGGCCGGTCCTAGACCGTGGAGAAGGACAGCGATGATTACCCAGTCCTGGAAGGTTTTGTCCAGCTTCTTGAGGCGTTCAGCCTGACTCTTGATCTCGTTGACGTACTCCGTGATGGATGAGCAATTGGCAAGCTTTGTGCTAACGAGTTCTGGGAGGAGCAGGTATTTCGCCGAGAATCCTGCCACTCCGAACATCTTTCTGAACAGCTCCCACATCTCCCTGGCTGATCCATCCTCGTCCGTGTGGTCCAGGAGGTTGTCGTCGATCGTCATGGTGAGGTTCGCCTTCGCTTCTTCGTCTTTGTCGGCAAAACCTGGAGCTTTCAGGTCTTCTTCGGTGGGTTCGATGACTACCCAGAGGTGGAGCGTTTTGAGGAGGTTTTTGGCTTTGCGTGCCCAGTGACGGTAGTCCTCCGGCCCCTTGAGTTTGGGCACATTGACTGTTCGGTGGGGATGTTCTGATGACATCTTTGTGGGCTGCTAGGTTCTCTGTTCCTTGAGCTTTCTAGCTGGCCGTGAGGTTTTTGGTGTTGTCTCGGGGTTTTTGGTGTCGATATCTTGTTCTCAGCTTTGAAGAGCTAAGCCGGGCTCATAACCTATTCGATGAGGGTCTGCAGCGCAAGAGAAGCTGAGATGCTGAGTGCGAGAAACGATGATTCTTCATTGGAGCGAGCTATGCTAACTATATAGATGAATAGTCTAGATAGGAAGCTGAGCACATGCCAGCCGCACATGCCAGCTGGAGGATCTAGCCGAGGGCCGGACAAGCGTGGTCAATCTCCGCAAGGACTGGGGCTAGGGCGCCACAGGGAACTAGGCCCGGGACGTGACGAAGGACTCGATCTAGGCACCGCCCAGGTGCCGCCACCACAGGACGGATCATCTGCTTTGAATAAAAGCCACGTCGACAGTCACTCTCATCCATACAGTACAGTACATCCCGACAGGAAGTAGACTCAATCGGAGCGGGGCATGCTTGCTGGCATGTGCGCAATATCAAAGACATCTATTGCTGTGTCCCAGCCACGGATCGCTCCAAGAAAGCCCGACTTAACCCGCATCTCGATAGTATCATACATTAACCAACTTTGCATCCTAAGCAGTTAACCCACTTCAACCCAATGCCGGTATCCATGTGTTCAGACCGACGATGATGGCCGTTGTGGACCCCATCGTAGTAACTCCGTAGCGCCTCATGACTCATGAAGACGAACACCTCCAGAGTCATGACAGGCGAGAACGCCCGCCGTCATGAAGACGTCAGATTTCCATTTCCCGGTCCGGTTGGCGTCGCATTCATGTTTGCGTAAGCCTTCTTCCACTCCCAGTCCAGCGTAAAGGCTCTCCGCTCGGCCCACTCTGCACGTGCCTTCCAGGCCTTGAGCTCCTTCTGGGTCTCATGCAGCTGCTCGCTCGGCGCTCTCGAGTCTCGAAAGTCCTTCATCGCCTGCAGCTCCCTCCGTGCTTGCGTCACTTCTTCGGTGCGGGCATCCAGCAGACGCTGTAGTCGCTGAATCTCGGCGTATAGCGTCGCATTGCCTTTGCTTGGCCCATCCGTGGGCGAGTGTAGACGGACGCTGCCGTTATTGACACTGGAGCCGGTCCTCGTTTGCGCCTCCGACGAGGATCCCCGCTCGTCCATGGCCCCTGCCACCGAATCTGGCCGAGTCGAGGTCATGTAGCGAGCTTGATGCGGGAGCGTCGGCTCATCAGGCTTTCGAGCAGACATGTCCGAATCGGTCGTCAGCCGGCTTCTTCGGCCGGAACGACGACTACCGGCAGGGCTGCGGTATAGTCCACCTTGGTCCCTGAGGCAACTTGACAAGCGATGAGGGATCCTGTAAGATGGCAAGCGCGAGGTGCGTGCGGTGTCTGGGACTTGATCGGTACTCGTCCTTGGTGAGGCAATCCTATCAGGCTTGAACAAGCGGTCTTGATCCATCGCCCCTGGTAGTACCTCGAAGCTGCATCGAGCAGGTATCGTCTGCCCGTGAGCCGCGGTGGATGGTATAGGTAGCTGTTTGCGTACCACTGGATGTAGCGAAGCCGGAGAGCCCTTGACAGAGGATAGGCGGGTGGATCCTGTGGGCGGACGAGGTGTCGACTCCTGTGACTCGAGCGCTGTAGGTGTGGTCCGCATAGTTGCATCCAGCAGTCCAGCGCCATGGTAAGGCACCAGGTCACTTTGTGCGACGCCGTCAGCCCTAGCTCTGGCCTCGGCAACGGCATTGATCGTGCCATCCTCTTTTTGAGAGTTGACCGACTGTGGCGTAAGACTATTCACTTGAAGTTCCTGCTCTTCGGTCGGGCCCATGGCGGAGGACGCGGTATTCGGTCGATAAGGCATGAACCTCGGTCGCGGAGCATCGAAGACGCCGACGACAACACCCGACAACCGAGAAGACGGTCCGAGCTCGAACGACTGTCGCGGCGTAGACCCGACTGACGGGCTGACAGGCGTATCAACGTACGCGGATGAGCGCGCCGTGGAATGTGGCGCCGGAGGTGGCAGCGGCACTGGCATTGACGTATGATGGTACCGTGAACTCTGCAGACTCTCGTTCCTCGGCTCGGGAGTCTTTCCATCTCGAAGCACCGAGTCGCTGGCGTATCCGTTCAAACGCTGACGAGACCCTTTACTGCGGATCTTGATCCTTTTCGAATCCATCCTGGACCGAGGTCTGTCATATGTCCCTCGACTGGTCGAGTAAGCCTGGTGCGGATGACGCATCCCCGTCGGTGAGGTTCTCCAGCGGGACGAGCGGACCGAGCCGGGCATGAGATCGTATGAGCGTGCTCGGGCGAGACGATCATCTGCCCCTGAGGCCTTGTTGCTGTATTCCAGGGCGACGCCCAAGGATTCAGAACGACTCGCATGTGGCTCAGGCCCAGGCAAACCGATTCGACGGAGTTCTCGTACCACACCGACCCACTCTGTGATCAGCATCTCGGTTATCTGCACCGTTATGTTGGTCCTTGCAAGTTGCGTGGTCAGGTCATCATGTTGTTGTTGACTGGCTGCTACCTTCATCCTGGAAGGTCGGCGTGGGCTGCGCGTGACGCCACCTGATGAGCTCCCGGAGCGGCTATGGCCGTCGAGCTGGATCTGGTCAATCATCTCACCGACGAGCAACGGCCCGAAGACCACCCCCAGGGCTTGGTAGCCCATCTTTTCGGTCGGTTGTGACTCCCGACGGCCGCCGTTCCAGCGGATCTTTGACTCCGTTTCGGCGCCGATCATATTGAGCAGGCCGAAAACTGCGCATACGATGGCGATCCGCAGCGAAGTATTCAGGCCGGCGATTCCGAGGGCGATGAGCTTCGCACGTGCGTCGCTGCCAGCACGTGGATCGTGACTAGACTCGGCGTCGAAGTCGTGAGCGCTGATGTCGCGCAGGATGCTGAAGAGCCACCACGAGCCAAGGATACCGCCGGGGAAGCAGGATAGGAACTTCTTGAAGGCCGAGGCCACGTCGTCCACGTCGTAGCTGATGTGTGCCGGTAATGTCGCCGAGCTTACCGTCTCTTGAACTCGATCAGACCCTCTGTCGGCGTGGTCGATCTGGCGGAGGTAGTGCTTCAGGAGTGCGTGCACTGTCGTGTGGGAGCCCGGGATTCGAAAGATACCGGTGGTTATGCTCCCTGGCGCGGAGTCAGTAGAGAGTGCTCGGAATCGAAGCGAGCGGGCACAGGTGCATACAGTTCTGCGCGATGTAGTTCCCCGTCGCGGCCATGCACGTCGGAACGGCGAGCGCGCATGGGCTGTAGTCGGGTGGCAGGCTGAGAATACCGATGCCTCCGAGGCGAGCGATATCCTCCAGACTCTTGGCCCGAAGAGATTGTACACAGTCGCCTTCCGTTCCGTTGACGTCCACCGAGCTCATCATCCGCGGGACAGATCGTCTGGACGTTGGTTTCTGAGCCCGCGACGACGGCGCCTTGCGAATCAGCTTGCGGAAGAGCCATCCTTTCGACGGTAGTTTGGACAGGAGCGACGTTCCGGTCTCATCGTCCTGCTCCGTCTGCTGGGCACCGCGACCGGGTTGATAGTGAGATAGATCATGGAGACCGTGGGACTGGGCGAGCCTGTTGAACTCGTGTGCCGCGCTGGAGGACCGTGAGCTGCTCGACCGCGACTGACCTGACACGCGGTTGCTGATCGTCGTCCATGTCTTGCTCGTAAGCCTCGAGCCACCTTCCTGCGGAGCTCCAAGCGCTGAGGGCTGGCTCGCGTTGCTGACCAGCCGATCGCCGTTGTGGACGGACTGTGGCGCGTCCGGTTCGGTGGCCTGTCGACTGCTCTGCCGGGACGACCTGTTGCTTCGCACGGACCGGACGGTCGAATCGAGGAAGCCTTGCGTGATCTCCAGATCGACCGGGCTGGGTATGGCGCCGCCGTCGGCGTGCCTTTTGGTACCCGCGGACGAGACCTCCACTCGAGGCAACGGATGCGATTCCAGACGGTTCGCTCGTCCGCGCTCGTCCGCGCTGCGCCCGAATGAGAATGCGCCCCGCGGGCCTCTCATATCTAATGCTCGGCGTAAACGAGGTGTGTGGTGCAAATCGAGACGGACTTTTCTACCAAGGCAGGATACTCAATCAGCGAACCAGTGCAAGTATCAGGCGAGCCTCACATGGTCTTTCAGCTGGGTAAGTCGCACCTACCTGTTTCAGCATCGCCAACTCGACCGGAAGCCGCGAGGCGTCTGTCAACGCTGGTGTTTGATCCAACGGGAACTGGAGTCCCCCTACCAAGCTTGCAGTGACTACTTGCTTCCGTCGGAGGTTTCCACGCTCAATGGTCTTCCAACACGTAGATCGTCATCGATGATCCAGTCCAGGCTTTGTTCGGAAATCACATTCATTCGTTCGACGCAGAAACGGAATGGACAGGACGACACGAGAAACAGCCATACAGATTCTAAATCTGTATCTAAGTACGACGTGGTCCTGCAGAAACAAGACCACTTGCTGATGGTGAAAAATAGAATGTCTATCTTCCCTGGCCGCCAGGCTCAAAACAGTCCTCGAATGCGATGGCCATCGGTTGCCGACGATATGCTTCAGGCAGGCAATCCTTCTCGTCGGGCATAACGAATCAAGAAATCGAACGAAACACCAGGCAAACTCACAAGCCCGCGTCCATGTCTCCTGGTTCATCGTTCATCGTTCGTCGCTTTCTCCTTCCAACAGCATGTATTGAAGAATGTCGCTGAGCGTGAGTATGCCTTGCAGGTGGTTGCTATCGTCCACGACCACCAGTCGGTGCACTCTCGACCGACGGATTGTGTCGAAAATGGTATCCAGCCGATCGTCAACGGTGCAGGTATAGATTCCAGCAAAATCCTGCAGATCCGTCAGCAGGGGCAGAGGCAGAGGCTGAAGTTCCCAGAGCTTGAAAGCCGACGAGGCTTGGAGCGGAAGAGGAAACGTACATCAGAGCGCTTCATGAGCGCCTCGCCGACGCTGAGGTTGAGGTCGTCGTACGCGCCGCCCTTGATGATGGTGATGACGTCCACCGCTTCAAAGACGTTGAGCACGACACCTGCAAACGGTCAGACGTCCAGGTCAAGCAAGCAAAGCGTCCGGAACCGGGTCTCTCACGATCGTCGTCCACGATCGGGACGCTTGATATGCTTCGCTTCACGAGCATCTCGATGATCACCTCGATGACCGGCGTCTCCATCCTTGCCGTCGCGACGTTGTCGTACGTGCCCAGATTCAAGTCCTTCAAAGGCTTGCGCAGCATCTGCGTCTCGGTGACGTTGATGGCTACGAACTTGAGGATACGATACTGGGTGATGACGCTCACGACGAGCTGGCGGCCCGTTTCCGGGTCGACGTCGACAAGAGGTATACGCCGAGCCCGGGAGACAAGCATGCGACGAAGCGCCTCGTACAGAGACCTGTGCGGATCGGCATAGATCGTCTCGATCGGCGCAACGCCGATGGCCTTCTCGACATCTACCGTGTACATGAGCATCCTCGTCGCTTTCGTCATCCCGGCGGCGCTCCTACCTCTGAGACTATTCAAACGGAACTTATCAATCTGCTTGAATGCGTCCGAGTTCTGCCAGTAGTACTGGATGACGTTGATGTAGTCCGAGGTCGTGAGCATTCCCGCAAAGGTCGAGGACTTGGAATCCCACAGAGGGGCAGAGACGATGCCTACGAGTCTGCAGAATCAACTCTCGGTGCTCTAGGCCGGCACAGAACGCGACGCTTTCAGATCCGATCTCACCATTGAGTATGAGGGTGTTCAGGCTCTTCTTGACCAGCAGAGACGTGTCGAAGGTGATGAGGCGGTAGCTCAAGGGAAGCACGTCGTAGCTCGTGCGCATCTTGAGGAAGGCTCGAATGGCGCGCTGCGCGGACGAGATCGCATGGATCAGCTTGCTTGCCTCGAGTGATCGACGCGGATGCTCGACAGGAGCGCAAGGCAGCGACTGCGTCGCAGATGCTCCGTCAAGCCCTGACGACTTACAAGACCCTCCACCTGCTCCCGGTCTATGGCACTCTGGCGAGAAGGAGGTGCAGCCGTTGCCGAGCTATGCCGTGGTCGAAGGTAGGTCGACGGTCGAACGAAGCCTTCGCCCGGCGCCGGCGACGCTCGGGCGTTGCTGGGCGTATGATCCAGCTGGGGGGATTGGCCGGCGGCGGCATCGCCGCTTTCGGCCATGGTTCTTCACTTAACGCACCCGGGCGATATGAGCAAGAGTTGAGGAGTCGGGCGAGACCGTCCCGTTCTGCATGTCAAGTGCTGATGAGCTTCTGGGTCAAGCTCGGCGTCCCTTGCCGCTCTGACTCGTACGTCCACGAGCAATGATCGAGGCTTGTTCAAGTACGTGCAGGTGAAGCTCAACGGTGCACAGTACAGTAGTGAAACTCCTGACCATTCGCACCTCCCGGCAGAAATCAGATTCCAATACAGTAAGTAGCCAATACATGAGTTGGTTCGACGACGGCTGGGGGGGGGGGGGGGGGGGGGGGGGGACGAAGATCGGTCGTTAGCAAGACCGCTCGGATGAGTGGCGAGAACATCGCCAAGACGGAGCCTAAGCGTAGGGCACCCATCCACTAGGTTCTGGGCTCTTCGCCCCCACATTCGCTAGCCAGGCATACAGTACCTGTGTGCGCTGTAGTAGACATGTACCGTCGGTACCGTGGCTCTGCTGGTACTACTTGAGCTCATATGTACTTCCGTACAGGTACGTATGTACGGAACGTACATACGTGTCAGTCCGGTTAGACTACTTTACACACGCGCACTGCCGTACCTTATGTCGAGGTCACTCCGGCACTTATGTACATACGTACTGTACATACGTAGGTACGGACCAGGATTGCTTGAATCGTCCCTTCAGCCCTTTCACGCTGATTATGACGGCCGCGCCGTGTCGCGCGCATGGAACCGGTGCAAATCAGATACGGTACGTATGTACAGTACGGTACTGCGGCACGGACCGATGACTACAGCTCACTCGACCCTAGGAGATGGCGAACGGAGACACGAGCGTCAGGAACCCACCCCAGAAGTCCCTAGCGCCCGACTCAAGGTCAGATGTCGGTGATCCTAGGCAGACGTCTGACCGTAGACGTCTAGTAACGCGGCGGCGGAGGAGGCTGGTGGTGACCCCCTTGCGGCGGGTAGCCTCCTTGCGGTGGGTAGCCACCTTGCGGCGGGTAGCCCCCTTGAGGCGGGTACTGACCGGGCTGGCCGCCGGTGGGGTAGCCCTGAGGAGGTCGCGGCGGAGCTTGTCCGTACTGCTGTGGAGGCCGGCCGTAGGGCTGAGGCTGACCGCCGTATCCTTGCTGGGGATACGGCGCTTGACCCTGAGGAGGATAGCCCTGGGGTGCACCGTACCCACCGGCAGGGGCTCCTTGTGGGCGGCGAGTGGCCTCGTCTTTGGAGTCGTAGGACGGATCGATTGCGCCAAGGACCATCTTGGCCAGCTTGTGTTCGACTCCGTCAGCAAAGATGCCTTGCCGGCGTCGAGCGCACACCCTTCACTCACCCAGAGTTCCGGCGACAGCGTTACCGGCGGCTGGAGACGTGACATCTCGTCCGCCTCGACCTCATAGTCTAGCGACGGCACACGTGCCCGTCAGAATCTCTCGCGAACGGGCCGTCGAACTCGGAGGGAGACGTACTGGAGGTGCTATCGATGAGTGGACCGACCATAGGGTCGTTGTCCAAGCGCGAGAGGAACTCCCGGGCCTGCAAGTCGTTACCCACCTGGGCGAACTGGAAGGAGATGGCACCCTGCCCGTAGCGATCCATTCGAGACAGCTCCGTCG
Organism: Lichina pygmaea; assembly: GCA_963422465.1. Taxonomy (NCBI): domain Eukaryota; kingdom Fungi; phylum Ascomycota; class Lichinomycetes; order Lichinales; family Lichinaceae; genus Lichina; species Lichina pygmaea. The sequence continues at coordinate 455,721 of OY730173.1, forward strand.
AGGCGTAGCGGATGGCGTCGTTGACGGCCGTCGACGGCTCGCCCGCGGGTTGGCCGTCGGTGATGGTGATGACCAGGACCGGCTTGTTGAGTCGGCCGGCCCGGGCGGGGCCGACGACCAGAGGGTCCAAGATCTTGTTCCTCAGGCTGGTGCCCATCGGGGTTAAGCCCGAGAAGCTCACGCTACGGACGAGTTCTTCGACCTCTTGCTCGGTCCGTACGTTGTTCCCTTGCGCGTTCGAGTTCATGAACCGGACCTGAACGCCGTCGTTGTCGAACAGCGACGCCGCATAGGCGACGCGCGACAGAATGAGCTTGAGATCCTTGATGCGCTCTCCGCCTTCCTCGAGCTGCATCGAGCCACTGTCATCTGAGCGGATCGTTCAGCCCCCCCCCAGTCGCTCGGTATTCATCGGGTGCTTTTGCCCGCCTGAACATACCAATGTAGAGAACGGTGTCGAAGAGCGCCAGCTTGATGAAGTCAATGCCTACCTCGAGCGGCAGGCGCCAGCTGGCGCAGATCTGGTCCACCTGGCTCGTGACACCTCCGGCAATATTGCTCAGCTGTCGACTATCCGGGGGGAACATGCGCGCGAGATTCTTGTCCTGCACCGTCTGCTGGAGAACGCGTAGGTAAGTATCTCTGCGCTGCGGGTCTGGAGCTCCCCCGTGCTGGCCATGCTAGAAAGGTTCGACTGATGTCAGCCATGCCCGCTCCTGACCGAATACTCTTCCGCTTCTCACCCGAGGCGCCGGAGCTCCTTGAGGAGCCCCAGGTTTCCCGTAGCTCTGATAAGCTTGATATTGCTGCTGACCAGGCTGCAGGAAGTGGGCTTTTCGTCAGCGCGCCGAGCCCTCGTTGGTGATTCGCGATCAGGAAGCGGCCGCTCGTCCTTACATATGCTCCACCAGGAGGCGCTCCGTAGCCTCCAGGAGCGCCGGTCGGTGGTCCGCCAGCAGGAGGATACCCTTGGCCTCCGGCGAGCTTCGAAGCCAGCTTTACAAAAGCAGCCACGACGTCAGCAAAGCGCGGCAGAGTTTATGAACACGACACGACTTCTGTCATCCACGCCGATACAACACCACGCAACCGAATTAATGAGAAAGCGGGGCCGAGGGCAGGGGCGGGGTTGCGGGGTCGGGGGTGTCGCGGGGTCGCGGGGTCGCGGGAAGTGGGGCAGCAATAAGTATCAGCACAAGCCCAGAGAGGGAAAACGTACCCCCATCGTCAGTTATAGAACGCTGCAAACGAGGTCTGCGCTGGTCTCGCGACGGATGCTTGATGAGTTGAAGAACGAAGGAGAGCTTCGATAGTTGTTGCTGAAATGGCTTGACCGCCGGCGTTGGTTGCTTCGATTTGGTGAGACGCCTCGATGATCGTCCAGCTGAGGCTTTATATACGTGGCGCACGAAGTACGTACGTAACGAACTCTGTATGACTGCCTACGTTACGTACGTACAGCTTGATGACAAAACTCTACCCAACCCCTTGGTCAACAGTACCCGAATAGTCCGCTCGTTGGCAACAGTAGCTTGGCAATTGAACGGCAGTCAATCTTGTTCTGCGTCGTACGACTATTGCTAGAGAGCTAAGGGCTCAAGTATTTACGACGATTCAACGAAGGTAGACTACGAAGTACAGTACGAGTACTGTCGCCCCACTGTAGGTGCCGCGAGTACTGTACGTACGAGTACGTAGCTGGCTGCTTACAAATACGCATGCAGCATACCTGCCGTACTGTACCAAGTAAAAACTTACGTACGGAAGCCGGCGACAAAAGTATTCGCAATGATTTGTATGGGGGCAACAAAAGTCGCGAGACACCCCGCATTTCTCCTCCCAATCTGAGTCCCGGTCGCTATTGTTACTGTTCCCCTTCTCCACCACCAGAATCTTCGAGTCTTGAGTCTTGCGACTAGTCGTCTTCCCAATCTGAGCTCTCGTCACCCTGCTACTCCTCCTCCTCCTCCTCTTCTTCTTCTTCTGGCACCAGTATATCCTCAGGTCCTCAAGTCTCACGATGCTTGTTACCACCTTCCAGTATGATAATCTGCTGAATATGGTGAGGAATCCGCTCAATCCACCACTGAATCCAAGACTGATCCAGCTCCCTCCAAGCCTTCAGCCATGCCTTTGTCATCTCATCTCTTGTCCTTGGTGCACAGAACTTTGTTGTCGTACACTTCAGAAAAGGCCAGCATGGCTTGATAGCATTAAGATCAGGGGAGTTGCCTGGCTATAGCAATTGCTGAACACTGTAGCTGGAATAGATTGCCTTCTGAGAATGGTGTGTGTGTGGGGGGGTCTTGTCTTCTTGGACAATTGTGTTAGGACAAGATTGCTTGCACTCCTGAGCAAAAGGAAGAAGCTTTCCCATCAGAATAACTTGCCCATATCGATACCAGTCAATTCCTCCTGCTTTAGCTTGTTGTACAAGCTTGCCAGTCTGCTTTGTGAACTTCCAGACTGGTGCTTTGCCTGGCTTGTTGCGTAGACCTAGATGTTGGACCCCAGTCACAATCTCCTACTGTGCTTGACACTCAGATTCTCAAGTAGTGTTCATCTCAGCTAGCTCTTTCTCTGCAGTCTTCTTCTCTTGTGCAGTCTCTGGTCTCCAGATATGGCATAGTCCTTTCTTGTTGTACAAGAAAGATCCCCAGAACATGAACTCTGTAACCCCTTTCCAGCGCTGCTGAATAACTGTCTTGTCGTAGTGTTCTTCCAGTGTCCGCCAGAGTCAAGTCCCACCCTGTTGATGACCTAGAATAACTCCTGTCTTATCTGTCTATATCACATTCTTCCAGTCTTCCAGGGTCTTATCTTTGTGTTCTATCGTAAACTGCAATCAAGCAGCTTTTATTGCTGGAGATAGGATAGGCTTCCATGTTGCCTTAAGCTTTTGGAAACAATTGCGACAAAGGATTTGCTGGACTGTACAAGCAGACACCGGAAACTTGTAGCTGATGTCAGGAGCAGACATTTCTTGTCCATGATAATCCTTCCTGACTAGGTCAAGAAGATCTTTAGTCTGCTGCTTATTTAGAGCTTTCGGTCGACCGGTTTGTGGAGCGTCCTTGAAGAACTCGTGCTGGAAGACTGCATTGGTGACTGGATTGTAGCCACACTCGTACGCAAGTTGACGAATTCGATAGATAGTGCTGAAAGAAAGACCTGTGAGGTTGGTGATATGATTCACAGGGACACCCTCCTCAAGAAGAGCAAATACACGTGCTTTCTGCGAGATGCTGATGGCTTTGCTACCCATGGTGTCAGTGATGTGGGTGGTGTCGGTTGCAGATTTAGGTGGTGATCTCCAGTCTCATCACTTTTTGGAGGGATTGCGAATACTTTTGTCGCCGGCTTCCGTACAGCACGTTCCCTTACATCAACTGTCTTACTGAGTGGCCCCCAAGACATTGTGTTATCTTAAGATCCTACAAAGACCCCCAGTGAAGACAGCAGACATGGGCAGAGAATCATGAACGTGGCATCAAAAGCAAGGACAGGTATTTCCCAAATTCATTTGGACAAGTTGACTGACTAGATGCCTTTCCATGGTAACGTAGTCATGGAGACTGAGGGGGGGGGGGGGGGTGCACAACGCTGTGATTCAGCTCCTGCTCTGTGTATTCTCTGTCTTGAGAACCATTATGTACACGTACCAGTGGCTTTGCGGAGCCAAGAGGTACTCAGCTTTACTTCACTTAGTACCATGACTTGAGTGAGCTCAATCTGTCGTGACGTGACAGTCAAGACATTGTAGGACTTGCAGATCATTGTACGCAATTGCTTAGACAGTACCGTACTCCGTACGTACCGGTATGGGTACGGTACTTCCGCAATGAGAACTGTATTAAAAGTACTTCCGTAGAGCTGGCAAGACACATGCGGTACGTATGGGTACATACTTACGTATGTACATAACGTTAGTCATCTATTGTCATCCAAGAAGTCGGGCTAGCGACTTTTGGCAGTCTGTTACTAAGCAGATATCGCGTGACGAGTGCTCGTCCGAGTACGTACCCGTGCTTGTACTTGAATTACCCTTTTCGGGAGTTGCCCGATCGTGCCCACCGCAGATGATCTGTCGAAGCCATATGACTCGGCTCAACATGACCGGCAGCGTTACTGCACGGCTGTACTGCTGTCCTGCCGCCGGCCTGTGATCGAACACCAGTACCAATAGAAACATCGCCCGTCGTTTGCGCTTCGACCAAGCTTGCTCCCGGGAAGAGGCCCCGTTGAGGTCCGGCCCGCTGAACGTTGAGGCGTCGCGTTCGGTAGCACCGTCGTCGGCGACATCATCACCATCCTCATCGTCATCATCGTCGCTCCTGGCTGTCGCTCCTGGCTGTGAACGGCCGTCACCGTGGTTCGACCTGTGTCGATAATCGCCCACCGTCGCTTCCAGGATCCGGCAACCTTCCGTTTGGAGCAACTCCACCTCCAGGTCAACTCTTCAGGCGCTCTCGGCCTCGACTCTACCACATCTAGGTTGGCCCACGAATCGAAGGCCGTTCGTTTGCCTTGGATACACAACCATCGGGCAAGCCGCCCTTCTCGGCTAACGATGGGTATTCTTTGGGGCTGCTCGCCTTGCTGTGCCGGTATCTTGCCTCCCATCCTCCGACATGTCTCCACTCAAACATTCTAGATATCTCATAGCATTCCGTTTAGGTCGATCGCGGGACGTCAGCAATGAACAGGTGCTGGCTGACGGCGAGCGGGAGGCGGTATCAGACCTGCTGCAGTTCCTGGAGAACGTACGTGGATGGGACGTCGCGCTTTTCTTGGGTGGTCTGCTGCTGACCAGATGCGAGATAGCGGGCCGAGACGGACTTCTTCGCGGGCGAGCCCTTGCGAGCCCTCCGGACCCTCGTCTACTCAGATAATGTCGACCTGCAGCGAAGCGCCAGCTTGACCTTCGCCGAGATCACCGAGAGGGGTAAGGGCCAGCGCCCCCGGACGCTTCGACGGGAGAAGCAGCTGACAACGGCCGGATCGATCAGATGTGCGAGAAGTCGACCAATACACGCTCGAACCGATACTCTTTCTCCTGCAGAACCCAGACATCGAGGTGCAACGAGCGGCGAGTGCTGCCCTCGGGAACCTTGCCGTCAACAGTGAGTCCCCCTCTCCCTCCGGTGGCCTAGGCTGCTCTGCCGGGCACGAGCGGGCGAGCTGACGAAAGGGGTTCAGCGGAGAACAAGGTCTCCATAGTCCTTCTGGGCGGTCTTGCCCCTCTGATACGACAGATGATTTCCCCGAACGTCGAGGTGCAGTGCAACGCCGTTGGCTGCATCACGAACCTGGCCACGCACGAGGACAACAAAGCCAAGATTGCGAGGTCGGGCGCCTTGGGTCCGTTGATCCGACTTGCGAAGTCGAGAGACATGCGTGTGCAGCGCAACGCCACCGGCGCTTTACTCAACATGACCCACTCCGGTAAGGACCTGCCGTCCCCTTTCGACCCTGTACGGCAAGAGGTGACTGACCGACCGGCACGTGACGCTCAGACGACAACCGACAACAGCTGGTCAACGCCGGCGCGGTGCCGGTGCTCGTCCAGCTTCTCTCGTCGCCGGACGTCGACGTACAATACTACTGCACGACGGCGCTGAGCAACATCGCCGTCGACTCGACGAACCGCAAGCGCTTGGCTCAGTCCGAGACTCGCCTGGTCCAGTCGCTCGTCTCCCTCATGAGCTCCTCGTCTCCGAAGGTGCAATGTCAAGCCGCACTGGCGCTCCGAAACCTCGCGTCGGACGAGAAATACCAACTCGAGATCGTCAAGGCGCGCGGGCTGCCGTCGTTGCTCCGGTTGCTGCAGTCGTCCTACCTGCCGCTGATCCTGTCCGCCGTCGCCTGCATCCGCAACATCTCCATCCACCCGCTCAACGAGTCGCCCATCATCGAGGCGGGCTTCTTGAAGCCGCTGGTCAACCTGCTGGGGTCGATCGACAACGAAGAGATCCAATGCCACGCCATCTCGACCCTTCGGAACCTCGCGGCCAGCTCGGACAAGAACAAGCAGCTCGTGCTCGAGGCCGGTGCGGTCCAGAAGTGCAAGCAACTCGTGCTCGAGGTGCCCCTCAGCGTGCAGTCGGAGATGACGGCCGCCATCGCCGTGCTCGCGCTCAGCGATGAGCTGAAGGTGCACCTCCTGAACCTCGGCGTCTTCGACGTGCTCATCCCGCTCACCGAGTCGGAGAGCATCGAGGTGCAGGGCAACAGCGCCGCGGCGCTGGGGAACCTGTCATCCAAGAGTGAGTCGTCGACCGGTCTCCCCGCACCTCGAGCGACGCATCGCTCGGCGACCTTCTACGCCTTCCTTCCCTTTTCGCTTCGTCTCGGATTCTCCCGAGATCCCGAAGGCTGATCGATCCGCACCCGCAGTCGGCGACTACTCCATCTTCGTGAAGCACTGGACGCAGCCCGACGGCGGGGTCCACGGCTACCTCCGCCGCTTCCTGGCCAGCGGCGATTCGACCTTCCAGCACATTGCCATCTGGACGTTGCTGCAGCTGCTCGAGTCGGAGGACAAGCGACTGATCCAGCTGATCGCGCAGTCCGACGACGTCGTGAACACGATCCAGACCATCTCCGAGAAGAACGTCGAGTCGGACAACGACGAGGGCGACGAAGGCGACGGCGAGGTGGCCACCCTGGCCCGCCGCTGCCTCGAACTCGTCGGGAAACGAGAGGGCAGCATCGAGGGCTGAAGGCCGTACTCGTCACCCCGAGCGTGATCGTCGTCTCCAGCCGCCGTCATCGCCATCACCGACCATCGTCGCTTCATCGGCATGTATCGTTGCCGGCGTGATCCCCGAGACCGGGCTGTATTCCCTGTCTTTTCTTTTGTTTCAAAAGCAAAGTATCCTCCGTCCATCAAGGACCGGTGCCCGCTGAGCCTTCTACCATGCTCTTCTCGTCTTATCAATCGAGCCTCCCTTCCGGTCTTGAAGCTCCCAACCATACCGGTGTCGGGCATCACTCACTAGATACTATTATTATTATCATTATTGCCCTTGATCCTCCTCCTCCTCCTCCTCCCTCTCCTCTTACCAACCCTCCCACCTGCAATTCCGACTCCTATCTCGCACGACAACGCCGCCTGGCCACTCCCAGCAAGCAACCACAACTTCCATCTCTTTCCCTGTCATCAAAAACACGACATTGAAGCACCGCCGACGGGGCCAGTCGAGGCCAGTACTAGATATATATAGGTACCGTACACATGCCTTCTTCAATGCGGAAGTCAACCACATTGTTACTTCAGTTCTACGTATAAACATCTTCTTTTCCTTCCTTCCTTCCTTCCTTCCTTCCTTCCTTCCCCTCCCATCTGACAAAGAGCGGAACACACTACACAGGTACGGAGGACCTCCTCCGCATCTTGGTCGCTACGTTTCTTCCATGTGTGCATGGTTATGTCCGAGTTGGGGTCCTTTGTGATGTAGGTATTGGTGGCTGGCGTCCTCGTCTCAGGACGTACTGTATGTACTCGGTACGTATGTGGTTCTGCCGGTAAGTAGTTGCAGTGAAGCTCGTGGAGGCTGGTGTGAGTATTCACTATGCACTGCTTTGGAAGACACCATTTTACTGGCCAATTCTTCCCACGGTTACACCTTTCTGTTTGCTACAGTACGTTGGTTTTGCCTAGAGCTTCACCTACGAGGGTAGAAACTTGGGTGCTCTGACTAACTCTTGGCAGCCGTTGCAAGATATCAGGCGACACGCTTAGTCATACTGTATTAGATAACCGGGAGGGTGCTGGCCTGCTATGTGTCACTACAATCTCAAGCCTGTTCCAAAAGTGACAGGCTCTTTTTCTTTTGATAACAATCTACCTTTTGAACTTGCTGTTTTTCGATGAGTTTCAGAACAATTGATAAGGTCGAACTCGCGTAAGAAGTCCTAAGACATTAGCGTTTGCCTATTGTTTTCATCGGACGCTCCATTGGCTCTCGGTTGAGGCTTCCTGCTAGTGAACACAAGAAGGAAGGATTTACGCGTACGAGTAGAAAGAACTGAGCTACTGTGGTAGATGCAATCCTCACATGACAAGAACTCAGGAAAGGAAGAGTTGAAGCTCTCTCTCTCTCTTCTAGCTAGTCATCGCGGACCAAGGATTTAGTCTTGTCTATAGGGAGCTGAAAGCTGACAAAAGAGCGCAACTCCCTTCTTAGGTAGTCCTACTACTTGATATATGTACGGAGGCCCGCGCCAAAAGTATTCGGAAAGATCTCTATATGAATGACAAAAGCCGTGAGACTATCTCTCAATTCCCCTCCCAGTCGTTATCATGATCCTTGTTGTCGTCCACCACCCCACCACCCCAGTGGTTTGAGGTCTTGAAGTCTGAAGTCCTTGAGTTTCTTCTCATAAAGCTCAGTCTTCTTCCCACTCTGAGCTGTCACTATTCTCATTATTGTTGTCACCATCGCTGTCGCTGTTCTTGTCCACAGAGTTTACGACTGGATGGTAGCCACAGTCAAAACATGACTTGACAGATTTGATAGATTGTGCTGGAGGAAAGGTCTGCAAGATTACTGATATGCTTCACAGGTACACCTTCTTCAAGAAGAGCAAGCACACATGCTTTCTATACAATGCTGTTGGTTCTGGTTGATCAGTGGTATGGGGTCGGGTGAGGTGGCTTTTGGTGGGTGGGGATAGTCTCATCACTTCTTGGTGGGATTCCGAATATTTCTGTCGCCAGCTCCCGTACACAAGTACGGAGATGCACGTAGTGCGTTCGACACACCCCCCCACGCCCCCCAGGTAGTGGTGTCGGCCCCCGTCTGTAGGCACTGTCTGTACTCTCGCACTATGTGTATCCATACCCGTCGGCTAATAATCTAGTGGTGTACTGTACGTATGTACGTACGTACCTCGCCACGACCACGGTTCGAACCACCAACCTGTCAAGGGCGGGGTGTGTCCTCTGGTCTTTTTACCAGCGGACAATTAATGCGATGCCCCCCTCTATGCAACTTTTTGCTTACCATGCCCCCCTTCGTACTTCCATGCCCCCCTGGCTTAGAGGTACGTGCCTTGGTACCTTGAAATTTGCGAAGATCCCCGAGAGAGTGTAAGTACTCCAGAACTATTGACAAGTCTCATGCCCCGACCGCTTGACTCCAAGCAGCCGACGGAGTCTCCACACCCACAAAAATGCCATACACAGCATCAAAATTGAGGTCTGACTACAGGAACGTAAACTTGGACACCGGGTGTGACTAGGGAAAAAATCCGACCGAGAGATGTGTGCTGTGTGATGCCTCCAAGACTTATGACACCTAGATCCTGATCGACTTTTAAAAGTACTTACGTTTTGGTGGCTCAGCTGGGTGTAGGGCATGTACTGAGGTATGTACCAGCAGGCGAGGGGGGCATGGAAGTACGAAGGGGGGCATGGTACGCAAAAAGTTGCATAGAGGGGGGCATCTACTTTTCACCTAGGCAGTCTATGAAGCAGCTCCGGGCTCATGACTGAAAGCTGACAAAAGATATATCTACACAAGTACGGAGTACACGTAGTGCGTTTGACAGGAGCGTACTCGTACCAGATCAGACTCTTTTTAGGCCTCTCTCTCGGGTCTGTTAGTCTTTGTTTTCCACTCTCTCCAACAGCCAAATTCGAGGTGGGCCAGCAGTGGCACGCAGGGCTTACGTCATTCGACAAAGATTATCCTAGGCTCATGATGATGTGGTGCCTCGCAAATGATTCTCAAAACTCGCGAGAAAGGCCAAGGCAACCTCCGACATCGCTCTCGATCGTACGTACTCGGTATTCCGTCTCGAACTGGGTCCCGGCAGACGGTCAACTACCTTGACATACGAAACGTCGTCTGATCGAATGTGGTGACACAAAGCAGCAGCAGCAGCGGATACGAGTCTCAAGCAGTACGTACGTACTTCCGTGCGAGTAAGCGACGATGCACCAACGTTCCACGCGACCTTCCACTTACCTTCTTCCTGCAGGTACGTAACGTACGGGACGGTGACCTTGGTCGAACGACGCCGGCTGCGGCTGCGGCTGTGACGCTGCTGTCGTCTTTGTACCGCCCTTGTACATCCGTACCTTCGTAGCGTCTCCGTCTCCTGCCAAAGCACCTTTGAGAGCCGCATGTCCAAGCCAGTCCCGATCCCCCGGGCGGATGATAGAGCGGAGGCTCTGCTTCCGAAACCGACGCTGCAGATGTACATCGTACGTTTGTACCTTACGTAGCGCCCGTTGGCACTCCGATGGCTTCTACTCGTACGTTTGGCCCCTCGGTAGCGCTACCGTACCGTCTCTACGTAGAGTGTCGGCCTGTGCGACACAACCAGTCGAGAGGAGGTCGAAAAACAAAGTCCGCCAGAGGGTTCAACAGCGATAGGCACCGCCATGGACCGAGCAGCATCATCCCCCACTTCCGTAGAGGAAAAAAAAAATTTCTTTCGACCCTTCACGATCACATCGTCGTAGACGTCGTCGTGCTGCGACGAGTCGCCGCCTAAGATCCCGCATCGCATCTCTCTCGGCGCACAACCCAGTACGGACCGACTCCAGACACACGTCGGGCGCGGTGGACATCGGTCCTTGTGATGCTGGACGGTCTGGTCCGGACCTTGTTGAGCCGACACAGCACCGTCCACAGGGGGCCAAGATCAATGCGTCGACGAACGCTCGAGCAGAGCCTCGACATCTGATATCGTCCTAGACATTGACGGTTCTCGGTTGGATCGAGCTCGGATCTGTAGCAGGACACGCATTCCCGATTCGGCCATCTCGTCCGATGTGACCAATGCTCCACCGCCGTCATGTCTCTCAACGGCCTCGACGCAAAGGACATCCTCGAAGCGTATCAGGCGACGTCGATCGAGCCCGGCGGGTGGTGAGTCCCCGATCCTCAATTCCTCGAGTCGCTGCCCGCAGAGGGTCTGCCTGTCCGGTCGTCCTCGTCGACGCGAGCGCGCCACAGCCGCTGACGATCCGCTTGCGCTTCCGGCGGACGAACAGGCTCCTGCTGAAATACTTCTCGAGGAATGAAGTCGACATCTTGGGCCGCGGAAGCGGAGGCGTGGCCGAGGCGCGGGAGGCGGTCGCCAACTACCCGGAGCGGTCGCCGCTCTACGGCTTCCTTCGCTTTCGCCGGAGGAGCGTTCTTTTACGATATGTCCCGACGGAGACGTCGCGACTGCTTCAGGGTACGACATCGCCTCGTCGGTCGCCGCTTGTTCTCCTCCTCTTCCTCCTCCTCCTCCTCCTCTACGGGTCACGAACCACCTGACGTTGCCGTCTTCTCCAGCGCGGGTGACCGTTCATTTCCAGGCGGTCATGGACCGCTTCTCGCCGCACGACGCCATCTTCGCGCTCGCCGACGCCGCCGACCTCAAGGACTCGGCCCTGTCGGCCGCCTGTCGTCTCCACGCCGCGTCCGGCTCGACCTCGTCCTCGACGAGCTCGCTCCCGCGCCGGCAGCTGGGAGAGATCGCCGAGGACGCCGAGGACACGGCCACGACGGTATCCGACGCCGACAAACCGCTGCCGCCGCTGCCGTACGAACTCGCACGGCGCGCCGAGCAGATGGAGCCCTCGACCGACGCGAGACCGCAGACGGGCCGGACCGTCCCCGACCAGGATCGGACCGCCTCGGCCGAGGCCAGACCCAGCTCGCCGACGACGACGACGACGACGACGACGACGACGACGACGAGGCCCGATCCGTCGGACCGGTCGAGGTCGAGCTCGACCACGATCAAGGTTCCGCTGATCCTGAGCCACAGCCTCGCCCAGGGCCCGTCGCACGCCCCGTCGCCGAGCTCGTTCTCCGGCCACGAGCCGGGCTCGCCCTCGAGCCCGGACGGCTTCGCGCCGCTGTCGACCTACGGAGCTTTCGCCTACGGCACCAAGACCAAGGTCCGGCTCGGCCCGCGCCCGACGGTGGACCCTTCGCGGCGCACGCACGCGTCAGGCTCGACTCAACGTACCAACGAAGGTCGGCCGGTGTCGTCGCTGCCGGCCGGCGTCCGCATGCCTCGGCGCCGGAGCCAGACTACAAACCCTCTCGGCCGGCCCGCGTCCCAGCGCTCGCGCTTTCCAGTATCGGTTCAGACCTCCACGCCCCGCCTCTCGGACATGCCGACGCTGTCGAGCTTGCCGCCCGTCAGGCCAGCCACCGGCCCTCAGCCGGCCGCCGCCGACGACTCGGGACCGCCGACGCCTTCCTCGGCCCACTTCCCGCCGGCCCGGACACCGGAGAAGCAGAGGCTGATGAAGGCGCTGCAGCTGCGCAGGAGACAGCTGGAAGAGGCCGCAAGGGAGACGATCGAGTCGGAACCGGCCGAAACAGACGCCAGTCCATCCTCGCCGCACGACCCTGACGAGAGGCCGGCTGATGCCATCGAAGAGTCTGACCGCGAACGAGGTGAGGTTGCCGAGGGGGCCGAGGGGGCCGAGGGGGCCGAGGGGGCCGAGGGAGCCTCTGATATTGTGGAGGCCGTGCTCGATCGCTTCGAAGAGCCCCGCGAAGAGGAACATGACGAGGAGGAGGAGGAGGAGGAGGAGGAGGAGGAGCAGCAAGAGCCCGTCACGGCCGAGGCAAGTATGCCCTTGGAGCCAGATCGGAAGGCCGCATCCGAGCCGGGTGTGGATGCGGCTCCGGCGGGCCCCGCAACAAACGCACCTGATGAGGTCGAACCTACCGGAGGAGAGCAGGGAGAGCCTACCGCGCCTCCGACAGAAGCTGTGGTCGGCTCGTCGCCTTCCGCTTCCGACAACTCGGCCGAGCCTGCCTCGACCCAGGCGTCATCGGTGTCGGACGAGGCCGACCAGGAACGGTCCACCGCGACGGCCACGCGGCCGGGTTCGTGTGCACACGACGTAGATGCCATCTGCGAGGCGGAGCAGCAACCATCGCGGCCGACGGCGTCGTCGGCCGAACAGGCGGCCCCAGCTGACCCGAAGGTGGACGACGACGTGTCTACGGAGCAGCCATCATCTCTAGGGGCTGGCGAGCCCGTCCGAGACGAGTCCGTCGATCCGCCGACGTCCGAATCGCGACCGGTCGACCCAGAACCCGACGATGTTGCCCTGACACCGACGCCAAACAGGGGAAAGCGGGAAAGCACGAGCTCGACGAGGTCGCCTTCGAGAGGCAGCGACGCCCTGGACCCCGAGCCGACAAGGTTTGAACGGCGGGACCCGATCTTGGTAACTTCCCACGCTTCCTCCCGCCGGGCCGAACACCGACACAGCATCTCCTCGTGCGAGTCGGCTCGGTCCCGTACCGAGAGCGACTCGAGGCCGACGACGAGCACGGACACGAGCAAGGCCTTCGACGGGCCTCGAAAGAAGCGCCGAATCGTCATGGCACCGATCCGAACGGACCTCAGCACCGAGAACTCGGACGACAACCTGCTCTCGGACGACTCGCTCATGGACGAACTGAACTCGGCCACGGTTCAGGAGGCGAAGCCGGTCTCGGTCGGCAAGTCGCCCATGACGCCCGTCTTCCCAGGCCTCTCGGACGAACATCGCACGAGCGGCGCCTTCACGTCTCACCGGACCGTGTCCACTCCGATCCTCGGGTCGCGCTCGACCGAAGCGCTCGATCGTTCCACGCTGGGCGTCCCCTCGGGGAGCTTCAACACCGGACCGAGTCCGGAGCAGGTCCGCCTCGGCAGCTTCGAGACGAAGAAGGGACCCATCGCCGTGATCAAGAAGGTGAACGTGTCGTCGGGCATCTCGCAGCGGATCAAGGCCCTCGAACGGGTCTCGAGCCAGGCCAGCCGACCCAACTCGCCGCCGCCGCCGCCGCCGCCGCCGCCGCAACAGCAGCAGCAGCAGCAGCAGCAGCAGCAGCAGCCGTCGTCGTCGTCGACGGCTTCCGTCCCGGCTTCACCGACGGTTTCGGACGTCCGAAAGGCCAGCCTGCGCTCGGCGTCGGGGCCGGCTCAAGGTCCCAATGGCAATGAGAGCAACGTCGCTTCGGTCTCGGACGGCCGCGGCGTTGGGCCAGGGAACCCGGTCTTGCGTCCTCTGAGCAGGGGCCAAGCCGTTGACGATGGCAAGGGATTGTCAAAGCAGCAGCAGCAGCAGCAGCAGCAGCAGCAGCAGCAGCAGCAGCAGCAGCCGGAGTCGTCTCCGAGCTCGGTCCGGACCCAGATCATGCACGACGCCAGAATTTCGGACACGCAGACAAGCCCGTCCGGTCGAGGCCACACGGACTCGAGTTCCGTCGAGGACATTGCCGTCACCCCCGCCGCCGATCACGACATGGCACATGCTCCCCGACAGACCGAGGGCTCGGTCCGAGCTCGGCACGAAGACATGGTCGCAAAACCGTCGTCACGTCCAGCTTCGGGCCTACCGTCGCCTCCGTCGACCCGACGTCCGTCCATCATCACGACTCGATCGACGTCGAGCCGCGAGGGCAAGCAGACCAGGACCCCTCCTCTGCCGGTCGAACCCCCTTCGCCACACCACTCGCTTCAGACCAACGGCCGCATCGGCAGGGACGAGAACGAGGCGCCGCGGCAGCTCTCGTCGGCGTCGGATGCGCTCGAGAAGGCTCCGACGCGGGGCGGCAAGTCGGACGAGGTCTCGGCCAAGGGACTGGGCATCACCGTCCAGCCGGTCCCTGAGAGGCAACGGGCAGCGACGGAGGTGGGCGACGTCAACGTTCAGTTTCCGGACAACATGGTACGTCGGGCCTCACATCCGGACGAGTGAAGCGCACCTGCTGACCGGGCCTCTCTGCCTGTCCTTGCCAGCTGTGGAAGCGACGGCACATGCGGCTGGACTCGGAAGGCTACATCGTCCTCAGCGCTTCCAAGGCCGACGAGGTATGGCAACACTCGTCTATCACGTCTTTCCTCCGGCTCTCTTTCCGTGCCCGGCCTGGTGGCCTGGGAGACTGACGCGTCGGCGTAGAGCTCCCGAATCCTCCCGCGACGGTTCCACATTTCCGACTTTGACCTTCCCTTTGCGCCGGATCTCGACATGCAGGAGATGCCTCATAGTGAGTAATCCGTGCATCCACGTCTTGTCGCACGGCGGTGCGGAGGAACAGCACGTCGTAAGCATGGAGCTGACGGGATGTCGACGCACCAGGCGTAGTCATGGATTTCCAGGATGGAAGTGCGGCGCTGCAATGTGCCTGCGGGAGTTCAGTCGCGCAGGCGCATGTTCTGCACGGTACGTCTGAGCCTTTCCACGAGCGTCCTCTTTCTTATGCGTAACCATCCACCCTATCCATCTCTCGCACTTTCGATATTCGTGAGATATCCTACATTCACGTTTCACCATTCACCTGAAAACCAAAGTTGAAGTACACGCCGGGCTGATTCACAGGTCGGGTCGTACGACGGTCATCTAGTCTTGAGGAAAGCACACCAAGCTTGGATACCTGACCGCTGAGCACTGGGGCCGGAAGTTACGTGGCAGCATCTACAGCACGCATCTGAGTGGGTTGGGTTGGGTTGGCTGAGTTGGATTGGGAGGCAGTGGGAGAGAAAGGAGAACGACGGGGAACATGTGTCTCTAAAAAAGGGGAAAAACTAAAAAGGGAACAATGAATGCTCTCGGCTATACCTCTCCTATTCCGTCCTACTCTCTACCTTTATCAAATTCTCTTTTTTTTTTTTTTTCCTTCTCTCTCCTCTCTCCGCCGTCCTTTCGATGTCTCTTCATCTCTGCATTGTACTTTACAGTATTCCCGCTTGTCAAGAAACATCCATGCCAGGAACGAACGCCAGGCGCCAAAGAACCAAGGTGGGGGGGGGGTTGCATCCTTCCGTCACTCGTGACGTCGTTTGGACTGGCTTGGCTTGGGAGACGTACAGTACAGTACGGGGCGACAGCCCCAATCTACTACAATCTTACGCGCGCGTACACATACAGCATGTCACGTACTGTACCTGGCGGGGGGGGGGGGGGGGGGGGACAGGACAAGACAGGGAGTGAGTGCTGAGTGCTGAGTGGTGAGCGCTGAGCGGACGAAGCTCCAAAGGGGTTCGACTCCGAGAGTACTGTACTGCACCGTACGTACCGAACAGGATCAGGCGCCACGACCGTGCAAATCCTCTCTACGTATGGACATGTAGTACGTAGTAGTATAGTACCCGTTGGCCCGCCTCCCTGCAAACAACGAACCATCGATCCCATTTTAAAAAAATAAAAATAAAAAAATTGGGTTTTTGATTGAAAAGAAAATGAGGGGGAGGGCAGGGTCTGGCCAGAACTCGAACGCAGAAAGGGGAGGGGGTTTTCGATTTACCTGCCGACAGATGGTGCTTTGACCATTAGGCCGCTTGGGGCCAGGTGGTGGGACCCGGCCCACCACCATGGAGGATGGAAGGCGTGCTTTGGGTATTTGTTTGATTCATTGGAGACGGGGGGGGGGGGGGGGGGGAAAGGGGGAAGGAGAGGGAAAAGGGGTAAGGTTCAGGTGGTTATGTATCTTGTACTTATGTACATACGTACTTCTGTACTCCGTACGGAGTACTTCCGTACATACGAAGGTACATAGAGTACCTACAAGTAGAGGTCTTCCGTCGTGTACTCCGTACAGTTGACCACTGTAGGTTAGGCTACAGTACAAGACCCACGTACGGAAGCACTGTATGTACATACTGTACGTACAGTACGTTACGTACGAAGGTACGACTACTGTAACCACCACCACTGCCCGCGCACAGTGCTGGCGGCTGACGCAAGGAAGGAGTCCCTCTCTGTGTAATTTTTACCCCTCGTGCCCCTCTCACTCCCTGTTCCCTACAGTACGATACAATACACTCCTGATTCTCTATTGATCTGTACAAATTCTCTCCAACGTTATTCAGACAGGTTGAATGAAAGATGTTCACTTTGACATCAGCAAATCTTTGGGGGGGGTTTTTTCTTTGAGAGACAGTACGTCTGTTCATTCACCCATCCGTCAACTGTGTCAATCCTCGATTTTCAGGTAGAGCCCAGGCTTCGTACGCAAGAACTTTCGACACCGACGGCCAAAGCCGTCGTCGTGACCTCTCCTTTCACGGCCACCGTACAGACGTACTTTCGGCCTTGCACATACGCACATACGTACAGCTGTTCGAATGCGGAAAAGAGATGCTTCGTTTCTGGCCGTCGTCGAGGACTAGCTGGGCATGTCTCCTGTCATGGCGGAAGGCCCGCGAAGAGGGCAAGGTCTACTGCCGATGCTGATGCTCATGCTGCCCATGTCACCGACGAGCGTTTCACCGCTGGGACCGTGGCCGGTGTCGCCACTGCTAGACACGGGCGGCATGCCTCCCGCGTTGGAATGAAAGGCGGAAGGGCTTGTGGTAGCGTTGGCAGGAGGGCTGAGGGGCGTGCTGATGGGTATTGTGATCCCTCCAGCCGACGGGTTGCCACCGGCCTGCAGAGTGCCATCCCATCCACCGTGCGCAGCGTCTGCGCTCCCGACTCTGTGACCAGCACCACCGCCCGAACCGTATCCCTTGTTCCTCGCGAGGCGACTCTTCAGCGCTCCGAGCCAGCGCGAGAGGCTCTCGTCGTCAGGCGCGCAGAACCGAAAGCTTTTGCTGCTCGTGATGATCTGCATGCAGTACTGCTTGTGATTCGACAGCGGGTCAACCTCGACGGCGTCGATGATGGACGAGAGCGGGATCAGAAGAATGGGCTTGTACTCCTTTGCGGGGAGTCAGTATCGGGCTTGCTACGGTCTGACGAGGATATGCGAAGAAGAATGGCCAGCCCAAGGGAGAAGAGATACCTCGTCCGTCTTGTAGAGCGCGAGGTTCTTTGACCGAAGGACCGTCCACAGCCGTTTCCACGATCGGACCCCACCTTTGGATCGCAGACATCGCAGGTAGCCGTGCCAGACGACTCGCTCGGTGTCGTTGACGGCATGCGTCCCCATTCCAGCGGGTACTGATGCCGACGCTGAAAAAGATCCCATCGGATGAGCGACGGGATGGTGACCATCCTCGGAGCCAGCATATGGACCGCGTGCCTGGCCTGGTACGTTCAAAGGCAGGGTCGTGGCGCTACCGCCAGCTACTCCATCCGAAAAGTCCCGCGGGTCGGACAGCGATAGCGACACAGACGAATCGCACTGCCCTGACGATGCGAATGTGTCGGAGAACTCGGAACAAGACCCCATCTCGAAGCCGGCGCCGCCGTCGTGCTGAAACTCGGCCGCGGTAGGGGCTCCGAGCTCCACCGGCGGTATTCGTATGCCGTCTCTAGTCGTTGCTACGGCCGAACCAGGCCTTGCCGGTGCATGGTGTCCGTCATAGAGCTGCGAATCAAATGCTTCAGGCGAACTGGACTCAATCCACGCAGCTCTCGTCGTAGGCGGCTGCCGCTGTAGACATCGCACCTGTTCCGCTGATCGTCCAAGTGGAATCTTCTGTTCAGGGCCGGCCAAGGGACCAACCTCGTCGTCGATCCGAGCCTCTCCCCTGATCAGCTCGACCCAGCTTAGAGCGTCCTGCTCCGAGGCCGCCTCGAGGTAGTAGTTTTTGGAAAAGGTAAAAACGCCAAAGACGTTCTCGTGCTTCCAGTGTTTCAAACGGGCCACGGCCGTGAGATCCGACAGACTGATCTGCTGCCGCAGCTTGACCTCTTGCTCGTTCCTGTAGATCGAGAGCAAGTTGGGCCTAAGGACCAGGTACACTTTCTTCCAGCTCTGTGTGCGAACGCGTCAGCTGTTGCTCGTGTGCGCTGCGATCTGCGCATCCCAAGCACCTTTGTCTTGCGCGTGCGCTTTCGAACGGTACCACTCTTGACGATCCGGTCATGTTCGAAGCTTCCATTTTGATTCAACGACGATCTGCTGATGCCCGGGTTTGCTCCGCTGGGTCGATAGACCCGACTCTCTGGTGACGTAGGTTGGGAGGCCCTGCGGGACCAAGGGGCAGCCGTATCTCCGGTTGATAGTGCTGGCAGGTCTCTTGACAGTTGGGGGGAAGCAGCTCCCCCTACGAATGGCTCCGCTGTGATTGCCATTATAGCGCACTTCCTGATCAGGGCATAGAGGGGTATGAATCCTGTTGGCGTCAGTACAGCGATAGGAACATCATGATGTAGCATTTCGGAATGCATACATCGGCCACGCCGGCCGACTTTGGTCTTCTGGGTCCTTCTCCAGGGGCAGTTGTACTACTGGTAATGTGGGTGCCGCTCCCTCTTCACTGGTCTTCGCCCCAAGCTGGATGTTGTCGGTGGAGCAAGTCGAGCCAGGTGGATCGCGCGCAACCTTGTCGCAGGCTGGGTAATTTGTCCATGCAGGCGCTATCATTCTCAATGGTGCCTAAGTTACCATGTCGGTCCAGACCATCACGGCTAAATAGAGCTGTAAGGCCGCTGCACCAAAAATAAATAGGCTACGGCTGACCCATAACTACGTAGCATTAGGGCTGCAGTAGGTCAAGCGCTAGCCTACCGTTGCCTACGGTACCATTGCCATTTTGTGCCTACAGTAACTTCGTACTAAGCCGAGCCACCGAACAAGTCGTCATTGCTTGCTGTCTTCCATCTGACATGGCTCCAGTGACAAGCGGCATCGAAACAGAAACAAAATCCCGCTAGAAACTCCGCATAGCTACAACTGCTTTTCGGTTCATTGATGTATAAACACGTATATCTGGTAACGACAAGATTGACTTCTCAACCTACAATTTAGCTCTACAAGGCATTCAACTCGTCATACCTCGTCGCAAAGTGTGCGGGGCATTTCAGATCAAACCAAGCAGTTCCAGTCATCTGCATTGCGTGTCATGTGTTGCCAAATATAGATTGTCGGATCGCAGTCTCAAGGCCTGTGTGCTCACTGTCAAGCAGGGTTGAAGCTGTTCGCCAAGTTGGTGATGAATGGTGAACCGACTTCTCAGATTACTTTCTCCTGTTTCACCATCCTACAACAATGCCAGTCGTCAGTCGAGACCAGCTCGTCCAACTACAACAGGACCCTGCCAGCATCAGAAATGTAAGTCGTAGCCTGTCATCTTTCGATCTGGGATATTGACATTGCCGGTTCTAGATTTGCATTCTTGCACATGTCGTAAGTGGCATGACCTCTAGTGACCTAGGATACCATATTCATAAGAGATTGGCAGGATCATGGCAAGACATCGCTCACAGACGCGCTCCTTGCCACAAACGGGATCATCTCGCCGAGGCTGGCTGGAAAGGTCCGCTACCTGGATTCCAGGCCAGATGAACAGCTTCGTGGGATCACGATGGAGTCCTCCGCCATTTCACTACACTTCTCGATGCTGCGGCGAGAGAGCGGAAACGAACCACAGCTGCAGCAGGAGTACCTGATCAACCTCATTGATTCTCCTGGACATATTGACTTTAGCAGCGAGGTCTCCGTGGCTTCCCGTCTCTGTGACGGAGCCGTCGTTCTGGTCGATGCAGTCGAAGGAGTGTGCAGCCAGACCGTTACGGTTCTACGGGAAACATGGATAGAGCATCTACAACCTATACTCGTGATCAACAAGATCGACCGCCTGGTGACAGAGCTGAAGATGAGCCCAACTGAAGCTTATGCCCATCTCAGCAAGATCTTGGAGCAGGTTAACGCCGTCGTCGGCACGTTCTTCCAGGGCGAGAGGATGGAACAAGATCTATTGTGGCGCGAACGGATAGAGGGACAGGTGGCTGCAAAGACGGCGAAGACTCATGCCAAAGCGGAGCAAGACGTCCCGGCAAAGACGGTTGCCAAGGCTCGCCCTGATGGCGATGGCTCTGCCGACGACAAGCCTTCCGCCGTAGGTTTCGTGGAGAAGGACGACGAGGAGATTTATTTTGCGCCGGAGAAGAACAACGTCGTTTTCAGCAGTGCCCTGGATGGATGGGGCTTCACCGTCAGACAGTTTGCAACTTTGTACGAGAAAAAACTAGGCATCAAAAAGGCTGCTCTGGAAAAGGTGCTCTGGGGAGACTATTATTTGGACCCAAAGACCAAGAGAGTGCTTGGGCACAAGCATCTCAAAGGACGAGCGTTGAAGCCAATGTTTGTACAGCTGGTGCTAGAGAATATATGGGCGGTGTATGATGCTACTACAGGGCGGGGCAATGCCAAAGGGTGCGTCGCGGTGCTTTTACGTGTCCCTGTCCCTGGAGCAGACGCAAAAGCTCACTCGGGTGTTCTGCAGCGATCCGTCTTTGACTCGGAAGATCCTTGATTCCCTGAACATTACGCTTCCGACCCATGTTCTACGATCCAAAGATCCACGTTCGGTTTTGACAAGCCTCTTTGCTGCATGGCTTCCCCTGTCGACTGCCATCCTCGTTTCCGTGGTAGAGTATCTGCCCTCGCCCCTTGTTGCTCAAGCAGCCAGGCTACCCTCAATCATCCATGCCTCGCCAGGAGCCGCACACGTTGACGACAAGCTTCGTGACGCCATGGTCGAATCCAAGAGCGAGAAGGGCCAACCGGTTGTTGCGTACGTGAGCAAGATGATCGCCGTTCCGGAGAGCCAGCTGCCACAAAATCGACGTGGGCAAGGGGGTTTGACAGCCGAGGAGGCGCGAGAAGCTGGGCGGCGGAAGCGTGCCGAGATAGCCAAAGCCCGTGCTCTGGCTAGCGCTGCCGAGCCTGAGGGAACGGGTGGCCTGGCGGCGATGATGCATGACACCAGCCTTGGGAGAAGCCAGAACGGCTTTCAGGAAGAAGCATCCGACCCCGTAGTCGAGGATCGAGAACATCTCATTGGCTTTTCTCGAATCTACTCTGGCGTTCTGTCGGTCGGTGACGATGTCTATATCTTACGGCCAAAGTTCTCCCCCGCACACCCGGACGCGCATCCACAGCCCGTGCGAGTGACCGTGACGGCTCTATATCTGATGATGGGACGCAACCTGGAATCCCTCGACTCGGTCCCCGCCGGTGTCGTCTTTGGTGTTGCTGGTCTGGAAGGCCACATCCTCAAGTCCGGTACTCTGTGCAGCCAAGTCGCCGGCGGGATCAACCTGGCTGGCCTCAACATGGGCAGCCAACCGATCGTGCGCGTCGCGCTGGAACCAACGAATCCCGGCGATCTGGACAAGATGATTCACGGCCTACGACTGCTCGAGCAGAGCGACCCGTCGGCCGAGTACGAAGTCTTGGAGAGCGGCGAACACGTCATCGCCACGGCTGGAGAGTTGCATCTCGAGCGGTGTCTAAAAGACCTAAGAGAGCGCTTTGCCAAGTGCGAGATCCAGGCCGGCGAGCCCATCGTCCCTTATCGAGAGACGATCGTCAGCGCCAGCGAGATGGCGCCGCCGAAGCACAAGGATCTTTCGAGAGGAACAGTCCTCGCGGTCACGGCATCCAAGCAGCTGACCGTGCGACTGAACGTCAGACCTTTGCCAGCTGCCGTCACGGAGTTCTTGGTCGAGAATGTCAGCGCCGTTCGGAGGTTGCAATCGCAGCAGAGAGCCAAGGAGGAGCAGGAGAGGGAGAAGAGAAGGCAGCAGCAGCAGCAGCAGCAGCAGCAGCAGGCGGATGGCGGCGAGGGACTGGAGAGATTGATTGGCGGACTAAAGGAGCAAAGTACAGAGTCCACTGAAGATGACGATGGTAGAGAAAACCAGCCCCGCGATCTACGCACGTTGTCTCTGGCAGAGTTCCGGCACGGCCTGGAGCAGGCGTTCAAAGCAGCCAAGACGGACAAGGACTTGGGGAGTGATGTCGTCGAGAGGCTTGCTGCCTTTGGTCCGCGACGGGTGGGCCCAAACTTGCTGATCGACTGTACCGAGGCTGGTATTTTTCGAAGATTGTATGTCCTCGGACGTGCAGCGGGCTCGTGGTCACCCCGGCTCGTCCTTGATATTGGGACCGCGAGCGCTGACCGCACGATCCCAGCCTTCGAGGTGCGGAACATGGCGAGTCGACCATCGGCAGCAGCAGCGTACACGAGTTGGATAGATCAGACGAGCCGCCAAGGCCAAACCACGACCCATCACCATCCCAGCGCGCAGAATCACGGCTCCAGAAGGCGGCATCGGCAGCAAAAGGGGCGGTACCGGAAGATGTCCTCGACAAGATATCATACGCCTTCCAACTGGCGACGGCACAGGGTCCGCTTTCTCACGAGCCCATGCAGGGCGTGTGCGTGTCGGTCGAGGAAGTCTCCATTCCGCCATCGGTCGAGCAGGAAGACGACGCAGCAGGGGCGATGTCGGTCGAGATGATGGGGGCGTTGACGAGCGAGGCCATCAAGACGGTGAGAGACGCGGTCGGGCAGGCATTCCTCGATTGGAGCCCGCGCCTGCTGCTGGCGATGTACAGCTGTGAGATTCAAGCTTCCAGTAAGTCGTGCTCACTTTCCGCCGTCTAGTCTCGCGTCCTGTTCTCTCTCTCTCTCTCTCTCTCTCTCTGTTCAATCCTGCCGCGGAACCGCGACATCGAGAAAACGCCATCTCGATTTCTTACCGAGACATATTCCTTAATTCTCGTTTCTTAAAAAAAATCAACAGCGGAAGTGCTCGGCAAAGTCTACGCCGTGCTCACGCGACGGCGCGGCCGGATCCTGTCCGAGTCGCTGAAGGAGGGCACGGCCTTCTTCACGATCCAGGCGGTGCTGCCCGTGGCCGAGTCCTTTGGCTTCTCGGACGAGATGCGCAAGCGCACCTCGGGCGGCGCCAGCCCCCAGCTCGTCTTCCACGGCTACGACATCCTCGTCGACCAGGACCCGTTCTGGGTGCCCTCGACCGAGGAGGAGATCGAGGACCTCGGCCGGACCGCCGACCGCGACAACATCGCCAAGCGCTACATGGACGCCGTCCGCACCCGCAAGGGCCTCTTCGTCACCGGCAGGAAACTGGTCGAGAGGGCCGAGAAGCAGAAGACTCTGAAGAGGTGAGACTGAGACTGGGGGAGAAAAGGGGGATCTTGGTCGGCTCTCCTTTTCTTTTCTTTTCTTTTGGGAGGGGGGCGGGGGTTCATCGTTTTGAGAAGGAGGAGCGGGAAGACAAGGGTTCGTTCTCGTTCTCACGTGGCATTGGGCAGTAGAAGCGGCAGTGCAACAGTATAAAACCGAACGAGATGCCCTCTGGTCTTTTTTGCGTCCCGACTTTGCCCTTCTTTTTTTTTTTCCTGTACCATTCAATTCCTTGCCTGCTCAGGCCTTGTTTCTTCTCTTTTCTGTTCTTTCCTTCTTTCCTTCTCTCTCTCTCTCTCTCTCTCTCTCTCTCTCTCTCTCTCTCTCTCTCTCTCTCTCTCTCTCTCTCTCTCTCTCTCCCGAACAGCCCCAATTTCTTCCCAGTATAGCACTCAAGACAGTGTAAGGGCTTGAGAGATGAACAACTTCCACCGCCTTAAAAGGGCTTTGCGACTTTCCTCGGCTCGACCGTGCCCGTGGCCGGATCCTTGAAATCCTTCCAGCTCATCGGATACATGGGATTGCCCGTCTCGGAACTGGCCATGATCACGCCCAGGTAGTTGTTCGCGGTCGAGAGGTAGTAGTTGGATTGGTCGCCGAGGGAGATCTATTGTCGTGTGTGAGTACGTCGCGGATGGGGGTGGGGGTGGGCATGTGGGCATGACAATGGGAGGATGGGCGGTTGGAGCATGGAATACGAAGAAAGAAGTGGACTTTTGAAGCTCGGGGGAAGGAAGACCAAAGGGCAGCATATACATCCCCGGCACCGCAACACTCTTGGACAAGACGACCGCATACAAAAATGCAGATTGGGATATAGCACCGAAAAGGTGCTCGGCCTGGGGCACAAGAAGAACAGCTCCCGCACAAGAAAACGGGATGACGAGAGAGAGACGGAGAGAGGGAAAAGGAGAGCAGGTCGACGGTAATTACCACTTGAGCGCGCACAACATCGCCCGGTCGAAAACTGGAGAAGATCTTGACCTTGTCCTTTTCCGTCGCACGCACGTCCTGCACGCTATGACGACGATCGAACAAGGTACGTCGTGTCAGCCCATTCGACAATCAATCAACTCGACGAGCCAGAAACATCTCTTCGGGGGGGGAGGGGGGGTTCCGACGTGGTCCAGTAGCATCAAATCCGATCACAAACCTCCGTGGCGGGCAACAAGACACGGGGGTGACGAAGAGGAGCATATCAGAGAGATGGAGGAAATAACGAAAATCCTCTTGGGAAAGCGCTTACAGCGAGGCCCATCCCAAGAAATCAAATAGATAAGGTGAACGAGAAACGCTGTCGAATCATCCCCTAGCAGCACAAGAAAATGAATATCCTCACCGAATAATGCCCGGAAAGTCATCCCGACACACGACGTCGCCAACGACCAAGATGGCGACGTTGGCTTGGCGCGGGTTGATCCTCGTCACGCGAGCCAGGACGATGGAGTTGACTTCGGGCAGCAGGACGTTGGTCGTGCCCGCGCCACGATCTCCCGGCGTCGTCGTGGCGATATCGCCCTCCTCCTCTTCTCCTTCCTCGTCTGTGGCGTGTCGCCGGACAGACAACATGCGCCGCTGGTCCGCACCGGATGCGTACACACGAGACGTCACGGATCCTTGCCGCGACGTCTTGGATCCAGGGAGTCCTGGCAATCCTGGGAGTCCTGATGGTCCCTGTGGTCCCGGTGGTCCCTGTGCCGACGATGACGACGACGCCGACGCCGACGCCGACGCCGAGAGCCTTGTTTCAATCGTGCGTCCCACCGTCGAGGCGCACACGTTGCCGTTGAAGACGTGTGTGCCAGGCCCCGCCACGTATCTGCTGCTCGAACCAAGGATCTGCCCTGGGATGGCCGTCTCAGGCGAGCCTCCTCCTCCTCCTCCTCCTCCTCCTCCTCCTCCTCCTTGTCGGGCTCCTGTCGCTTCGTCCGGCCCGGTCCTTGTTGCCGCTGGAGCACTCATCCTAGACGTTGGCCGTACGGCACAGGAAAGTATGTACTGTACGTATGCACAGTAGCCGAGTCTCATCCGGGACAGAAAAACGCCACAAGTGCAGACCCCAAGTTCTGTGAAGCTACGACTCGTATCCACGAAACAATACCGTACGGTATGTAAGACAGGAGGTTAATGCTGTCGAGACTGGGATGCTGTGGTACGGTACTGGACCAGGCAGCTTGGGACTAATCGAGCAGTCTTGGGCCTGTCATGTCACGCTCTCGGGTCTCAGTCATGGCCTTGTGTGAGCGTTCAGATCAGAGAGCCATGAAACATGTGCTGCAGCTCGATTGCATTCTCGAACCTCACTGACGCTCGCTACAGTACTTCCGTACGTGCGTCGAGCTGCCTGATACCGGCATGCGGCATCTTCACGGTCAAGCGACGGTGCGTCTCCACCCAAGGTCACACGAACATAAGGCTTTCACACGCGGCTCCAAGTCAGCCACGTCGGGATGAAGCGACAGAAGAGCCAAAGTCACGCAACTACATGACGGTACGGCTACATCTCAGCACACAACGCACAAACAGCGCGAACGACGCCTCTCTCTCTAGCAGTGCCCAACGATGGAACGCCAACCCTACGACGACCATGGCTTCCTCTCTGGTCGTCCACTCATGAGAGACCGTAGATCTGCCTTGCGGCATGGGGTCTTTCACCTGCGTCGGCCGGTGGCATTGACGTCGGGTATCTGTCGTGGCCGTGAATATGGACAGACCTCTCTGTTGCCACGGACATAATGCTGTCTAGGGGTATGGCGCACCGGTCCATCGTTCTCTTTCATCTCTTCTCCACCAACTGGTGTATCGTTGTGCGGGTAAGCAGTGGCATCTTGTACGACGCTGTATAGTAGCACGCTGCACGGCTCCGTAGAATCTCTCGCCGTCGCTCGTCGACAACACCGACTGCACGAGGATGCGAGTGGGAGGAAGTACTGCTCAGTGAGAATGCAGTCGCCCTGAGCGGCTCGTGAAGATCGAGAGAAGCACGTCTCGCGGACTAGCGTGTCATTGGCAGAAGATGAGTCGTTTGGTTGATTCCGGAAGGACGGGCCAGGCTCCAGGGTCACGCACTTGTCAAGGTGAATGGTGGTGGCGACGAGGATGGAGAAAGCAGGACGCATGTAGAATCTCATGGTATTGTTGCGATCTGCTGATGCGATTGGCGGAAGAGGTCAATGGGCTTGTAGCATTGCTAGATCTACGAAAGATGCTGCGCTTTGGCCTGCTACGGCCGAGGTGTCCATGTTGGCGCAATCAGACTAGCTGACTGCCGATGTCCATGACGGCCGATGGGAGAACGTCGAGGTGATGACGATGCGCCGACGAGAAGCATGCCCCAGCCAGCTGATGCGTGTCTTGCCAACGAACAGAGATGGGCTGTTCGATGAAACCAAGCCCGCTCAAATGGAACACACGTCAGGCAACGACGCCGAGGGTAGAAGGTGCCGAGGACAAAACAGAAACGCCGCACTTTCATCACGAATTCGTCGATCGAGGATCGAGTGCCCTTGCGACGACGACGGCGACGTCGATGCCAACCCCACCAGCACAACACCAAAGCAATGCAACGGCGACGACGACGCTTTGCGGACGGCTCACGAGACAGCGGATGCCTGCACCCGCTTCTGCGATCCTAAGATGCGTTGCCGAACTGGATAAAGGAGAGCTCCTTCTGTCGCTCGCGCTCGTGCATCGGCTCGAGCGTCCTCTCGTCCGGTGGCGACGGAGGACGATCCGTCGGCGACGGCGTACGTGGACGCTCGAGCGAGTCCAGAGGCTCGTCGTACGGATCCGCGAGCGACGGCTTCCGGCGCTGCGGGTGCAGGGACGAAAAATCGCTGTAAAAGGCGCAGGCCACTTCGGGGTCGGTCCCGCCGCCGTCCATCGCCGCCGCGGCCTCGTCATCCTCGCGATCCAGCTCGTCGTAGTTCGAGCAGATACGGGGCGACGGCGGTCTCGGTAGAGACGGTGGGGTCGTGGGTGCGTCCACGGACCGGCGTCGTCGGCTCCTGCTCGAGTCAGAGTTGGGCTGGGAGTACGTCATCGACAGCGCCGTCTGGGATGGCCGAGTCCGTACATGAAAGCTTGTCGGGCGACCTCCATCTGCCACCGCTTCGCCCGTTGAGCCTCGGCGACACGCGTGCGGATGTTGTTCATGATGGCCACCTTCCGGAGCTGGTCGGTGCCCAGATGACGCTGCTTGGCCCAGGTGGCGAACTTGGACGAGCTTCGGTCGACGATGTAGGTGGGCGGGGCCGAGAACGGTCGACTCAGCCGCGAGGTGATCAAGACGAGCCGCAGTCGTCGTTTCTTCCGTCGGCTCCTACATGCCCACTCGCCGTCGACGTCCGTCAGGGGTCGATGTCGCTTCGGTCTTCTCCAAGACTGCTGCGGCCGGCGCCGTTGGTCCTCGTCCTCGTCCTCGTCCTCCTCCTTGGGTCGCGCTGCTTTCGGCGACGACGGCGGCGGGAAAGATAGAAGAAAGGCCGGTCTGGGACCGGCGGTAAAGGCAAAGAGGCTCGCGGAAGATGGACCGGAAGATGTCTCGATGTCCATCGATCGGAGGCGCCTCGATCGTGGGAGATGCGAGAGAGACGCGTCAGGACAGCGTCCTCGAAGCCGTCTTCATCGTCGTCATCGTCGTCGTCGTCGTCGTCGTCGTCGTCGTCGTCGTCGTCGGCGTCGTCGACCTGGACCGTTTCGATCAGCCTCCGCTCCTCTTCTTTCCTCCTCGACACGCAGGTCGTTTCGGTCCATGTTCCAATGCAGTCTACTTGTACTTGCTCGTCCCGAACTCGGACCCGGACCCCGACTTCGACGCCGCTGCGCTTCTCCAGATCGGGTCGCGTGCCGGAGGCGACGACCGCCACAGCCGTCCTCGCGGCCCCTCCTCACCCTCTCCGCTTGCTCCTCCCCATTTCTCCCTCTCCCTCCGACCCCGGGAAAGCATGTCTTGCCGGCTCGACAGTAGCACAGAAGCTCGAGGATCGACCAACGAGCGTGCTCCGGTAGCAGCTCGAGAGCCGGAAAAAGCAAGCACGCATTGTTTTGTGGGGAGATGATGGGCCGCTCGTCTACGAGTATTCGTTCTGGGCACTCATGCAGTCGTCGCAGCCGGAGGTACCTCCGCTGTTGGCGCAGCGATGGCACTGTATGCCACCTGTCCCGGTGGGGCGAATGCCGCATCTGGCACTTCGCAACGTCGCGACGACCATCAGAACGACGTTCGGAACGCAGAAGCCGCAGGGCGCATAGCGTTGACGATGCTGCCGGACGAGATGCTTGCTCTCTCCTCCGACTAGGCCGCCGTCGATCGACGACGGCCCGGGGACCAACTCCCCAATCCGAACGCGGCTTCTCGGCTCGGTGCTCGCTGGCCCTTCCCCGCGATAATCCAGCAATCTTAGCGCCCCTGCAAAGTTCAGACAAGACGATGTGAAGGTCTCCTGCCGCGACGCCGAACCTGGCGGCGTCCTGGGCCTCGATCCCCACGGGGAAGACGTTTGCGCCGTCGGACAGGCAACGTCAGCAAGCCCTGCAAGCCTTCGACGGCACCTAGGCACGCTGGAGGCGTGCGACATCCGTAAGGGAAGGATCTCCGACCCGCGCCGTCCCTCGGAGATGCTGTAGCGAAGCTTGGCTCTCACGCTTCTGAAGCTTTCCGGCTGGGTTCATCTTGGTCTGCGCCACAGCGAGGCGCCCAATCATGTAGAACGTAGAGCCCCACGGCCCCTACGCCTCGTACCCTATCGTCACTTGAAGCAGTCAGCCGGGTCCTGTCTGAGGACATTCCGGGAAAGCCTCAGTTCGTTGCTGCTCGGAGAAGCACAACGACGACATGCAGCCTCCATCACGAGCAGGCGCCCTTAGCAGCCACAGCAGCTCACAACGGCAATTGTATCAGCGCCGACAGGGGCGGGAAGTGGTCGGTCTTCGCTTGGGACGACGAATGGCGATGATGTTCATGGACGGTGCTGACGATGGCCGAAAGCTGAACGAACTGTGATTTCGCCCGGACGCCGTCAGAACATGTTTTTCCACGGTGAGTGCTACCGAGGTAAAGTACTTCCGAGAAAGTTGTGGTCGGGCTTGGCGTTTCCCATTACTAATACTCCATAGGAATGCCCAGTAACCTTACTTCCGTACGTACGTACGAAGGGGTACGTACTACGAGTAGTAGCGAATCTCGCCACTGCTCGCACCGTAAACCTGCGTCTTAATAATATGAATCGCTACTGTAGGCGAGCCGCCTCGTGTGTAAAACTTACGAGTACATACGTACTGTACATAGGTACTGTACATACGTACTTCGTACTGTCAGCTTCTTCCAAGTGGGCGTCTTACTCGTACGAGTAGGTTAAAAAAATTACGTCTAGTCTGGTGTGTAAGCAGGAGAAAAAACCAAGGATGAGCTCTTTCGTCAAGTACTGTTGAGACATGAGATTTGCAACAGAGAGTAGAGTACATGTGTACTCCGCACTCTGTCGTAGGCTCAAGCAGTACAAGGTACGAGGGTACGAGTAAGAAGTGACATGGTACTGTACGAATGTACGGAGTGCAATGGACACCTTGTCGGCATTTGGTTGAGTCCTGAGGCTTGAAGACCTTTGCGGGTCCAATGCCCGACGACCAATCATGCTGACTCATGAAACAGCACTTGCTTAATCAGCGCATCCATAAGCACGTGAAACTATGTACAGGATGCCCATTGACCATTGTCCGTTGACAAGGTACGTAACCTACAAGTACGAGGTCGGTGACAGACATAACGTTACAGACGTACATACGCACTGTTAGTCAGCTGAGAAATCAGCAACCATACTGAACCACCGACTCAGCCTGGAAACTCTAGATGTCTCGAGAATTCTGACAATACAGCTGTGCAACTAACTCTCGCCTGTACAGTACTGTACTCCTGTAATGTTTTATCCCGGACACACCTCGTACCCGTGTCATGGGTACCCCATTTTCCTGGGACATGCGTACTGTACATGCTTAACTCCGGACAATTACTGCTGTACATACGTATGTATGGAGTACTCTGTACCCGTGCCAAGGGGAGGCACTCCATACCCCCTCCTCCTGCACCTTCAGTAGTCGGAACACCCCTTCTCTCGGAGGGGTGTTGATCATTTGTCCGATACAATCAGCTGTCTGATACATTTTCATGATAGATTCAACTGCAATGCCTATAACTCCACAACAGAGAGACTAAACAGAAAAGTAAGTGGCTTATTTGATTTGCCTGCTTCTGGACTATAATCTCTGAAGTTTTAGGTCTCTGCTTGAGCCATGATAGTAGATGAAGTAGAAAACAATGAAGAAAGATTGATGAGAGAAGTGAAGCGAGTGACTCAAGCTTCTATGGTAGCTAACATGGTCATAGTAGCTAGAGCAGCTACTCAACGATGCCAGTAAAATCAGGACAGACTTGCAGCCTCAGGGATGATGGAAAGAAAGTTGGTTATTGGTTATTGGTATTCCTACTCCATTCTAGTGCTAGTTATCTAGACTATGCTGGGTCAGCTATGAAAATTAAGCAAGGAAAACCCTAGACCTGCTAGGGTGAGAAACCTCCTTCTGCAGTGCCTGGCCAGCACTATCCTGTCGAGATGCTGTAGAACATGGGGGGTGGCTGGCTAGCAGCCAGCTTCCAGCTGCTCCTGAGCCCAGGAGAACTGGGGGAGAATGCCTTGTCAGAGGATCCACGCTGTGAGGGCGGTGGTGGGCCGTGGTCAGGATGTCAAAGCCTGGTAGTCAGTGGTGGCAGCTGCTAGATACAGGCTTCGCCGCACTCGGAGAAGGCGTGGGCAGCCACAGTTGAGCTATGCCGAGGCATAGCGCAGAGTCGACATCCTGTGCAGGGTCTCTGCCACGCTTCCCCACAGTCCTGAGGCCTTTTGCGCTCCGCCGTGTACGCTCACCCCTAGGTCCTGCTTCGGAGTGCTGGGTTGCCAGCCCGGAGCCCACGCTCCAACTGCAGTTTGCTCCTTGAGCCTGTCATTTGCAGCCTGAGCCTGCACTCTGTACGGACCGGCATGCGCTTCCGTCCTCTCAGGCCATATAGACAGTCTCGTAGTAGGCCCAGACCCTACTGCCATCACTGCCATTATATGCCACACCCCGCAGCTCTTGCTGTTTCGTGTTACCTCTGTAGATCTCTTGTACAGAGGCCGACCATGCCTCGCAGGCTCTACGGACCCTGCAGGCCATGCCAGCACCTGCAGGACTGCCTTTCCAGCCCACTAACCAAGTAGGGAGGAGTCTCAATCTGCCCGCTGTCGCCTGTGGGGCCCCGGTTGTACGCGGTGACCCACCAGAGAACCTCTGAACAGAGAATCTCCAGTGCCCCGGCCCCGGTCTGCAGGCAGTCCGAAGGGAACCTGTGGCAAGACCTTAGGCAAAACCATCAAGCCAGCACTTTGGCTATCACACAGCCCTTAGGCACTGGAGCGGTGGGCTTCCTCCAGGCTGCCTGCTCACCTTCTTGAACATGTATTCCCCGTTCGATTAACAATGCTGCGGTGCAGATATCACTCCCCTCCTAGAACAAGATCCTTGACGCATTAGCTGCTGGAGACTCTGCTAGGGGGGGGGTTGTGTGATGAAAACTCCTCTTGACTACTCCTGAGGTGCCCTGTCGGATGCCTAGACTTCACATCCACCAGCTGCAGGGCTGGTTTCGGGCCGTAGCGTACACAGTAGACATCCGTCGGGTGGTTTTCATAACCAGTTTGGTCGCAGTCCTCTGTTCTGCTGATGTCACCTCACGGGGGTGTCCAGGGTGCCTGCGTGACACCTCCGGTGGCCCGTCGCTCCACGGGCACCAGCAGCTTGACTGGTGACTCAATTAGCTCTCGGTGCAGCGACTACAAGCAGCTTGAGAGACTGCCTGCCATCGCTGCCCCAAGGTTCCCAGCCTGCACCGTGTGGAGGTTTGAGTTGTCGCAGGCCATGGAAAGAAAGTAGGAGAATCAGATAAGCACATAAAAATTACTGTTTGCCTATCTGATTGTGAAGTTATAGACATTATAAGATTGATGTTGTTGAGAGCCTGGTTTTGAACAACAACTGCTGTAACATCTCACTAACACCACAGAAATCTAGAGAAGTCTATAACTTCAGGGATTGTAGTAGAGAGATAGAGGAATCCAATAAGCAGTTTACTTTTCTGTTTAGTCGCTCTGTTATGGAGTTATGTACATTGCAGTTGAATCTATCGTGAAAATGTATTGGACAGCTGATTGTATCAGACAAGTGATCAACACCCCCCCGGGAGGAGGGGTGTTCTGACTGTACCAAAGGTGAGGTATGTACTACGTACCTAACGTACGAAGTGCCCCTCTTCTATGCAAATTTCTTGCTCCCATGCCCCCCTCTTACTTCACTGCCCCCCTCGCTCACCATTGGTACTTCTAATTTAGTAGTAGCCCCGAGGAACAATAAGTACTGCTAAACTTCTGCGGCATCAGCCCCCCGACTGACACAGTCACACAGCTACCGGAATCTCTACCCCCCCCCCCCCCCCCAAAAAGCGATATCCGGCATCAAAACTGAGATCTGAGTACGCCAATGTAGGACTGAGCATCTCACATAGCTTCTCAAAACTTGTGACTGAGAAAACTTGCTATGTGGTTCTGTCAAGACTTATGACACGCTCAGATCAAAGAGATATCTAGCTTTAACGTGGTAGCGAAGTGCATGTGCCTACCTAAGCGAAGGGGACACTGGAGCAAGAAATCTGCATAATTGGTAGTAATTGTCCAGTCTAACTCACTGTACGTACGATGAACTTACTGGAAGTGGTCACGTGATGATTCTTCGACCGTTCATCGTCTCATCGGCCGAGTCGGAACAACGAATATCCGGATGCACCACCAAAGATGTACCGAGTACGTACGTATGTACTAGTACGTCTCTGCTGTACGGAGTACATACCTACTCCGACGTCAGCCGGGATGATAAGCCAATTCGCGACCACAGCGCACAAGCAAAACAATCTACCAGTACGACCTTCAAGCGCTTGTGCTTGCTCACGTTGCGCTGACGAACAGCTCCCCACATCAATCGGCTTTCATGGCTTTGATGGGGTAACTGGTTCCAGTGGCAGTGGATCTGCAACACCTCAGATGCACGAATCGACCTCGCGGATGCTGTTGACCGACGTCGTGATGCCTTCGCTTGCTCTACATTCGCTCGATTGAGACCAACAACGGCCGACTGCTCAGATGGCGCCAGCAACGGGGGCGCCCTTGCCGTATATCGAGGTAACCGATTCAAAGGGCAATGGTGTCATGCCGTCCGGTCCGTCGCCGGCCAAGCCCTGGTCGAGGGCCAACGGGGAAAGAGATGCCTCGGACGCCGGTGTGTCTGGCGCCGGGCAGGCCGTCTGCCACCGACGATGAACATGCAAGTGCTGACGAGGGAGCCTTGTCGCGGCAGCTCACAAACCCGTCGCTGCTGGAGACCAAGACCGACCCGCTTCGGATGTCGGGTCGCATTCCTCCGTCGTTGCCAGGTTGAACGGCGCGTCGCCGCCGGACGAGGAACGCCGCACGGACAGGCCTAAATCTACCACGATAGACCCGTTGTCGCAGGTAGAAAGGGCTCTCGATCGGTCGTCGTCCGTCGCGCTGGTTGGGCTGATGCGTGTGGTAGCATATCTTGAAGCGCAACCAGACCGAGAGCGCGACCGGGCAACGACTTCGTCTGGGTGCGAACGATGCGACGAGTCGCGAGGGCGGGAGTAGATATGGCGCTTCGTCCAACGATGTCGCGAAACCCGGATGGGAGCCTTCGGACAAGACCGTCGCCGCGGCGGCGGCGGCGGCGGCGGCGACGAACACGGGCAACAAGGAGAAGAAGTGAGCTACTTCGGGCCCTCCCGGTGATGGCTCGCATGACGTGAGGCTGACGGGCAGCTGCGTGGTGCCAGGCGGGGTGGAGTCTCGTTTCTGAGCCGCATCATCGGTACTAAGAAGAAAGAGCCGACACACGACTCGGGAGGCGACAACGAGTCCGAGCTGGGTGAACGACGGACCGAGGGAATGGATGCACCCGTCTTCTCGCATCCCATCACCTCGAACGCCTACACGCCGCACCATCCCGCCCCGCCCCGATACATCAAGGTTCGCACGCACAACAAGAGGATCGCTGACTTCAACCGCGTCTTTCTGGCGCAGGAGCTGCGCGGCAGGAAGCCCGACGCCGGAGGCGCAACTCCGCCCCTTTCCGGGCCCGATGGCTCCCATTCCGCCCCCACCCAGGTCGGACCCAGCGCCATCTGGTCGCTGGACTTCAGCGTCGACGGCCGCTTCCTGGCCGCCGGCGGGCAGGATCGCGTGGTGCGCGTGTGGGTCGTCATCGCGACGGCCGAGGAGCGCGAGGCGCACGAGTCCGAAGAAGCCAACACGGCCGTCGACGCGGCCGGCCAGACCATGCGACTGGACGCGCCCGTCTTCAGGACGAAGCCGGTACGCGAGTACGAAGGTCACACCTTGGACGTGCTGGATCTTAGCTGGAGCAAGGTGCGTCGGGCGAGCTTGTCGAAGGGGCTGACGATACTGCTGCTCGCCCCACCCGGATTGGACTGACCCCTCCCCCTCTTCCTCCCCACGCAGAACAACTTCCTGCTGTCGTCTTCGATGGACAAGACGGTGCGGCTGTGGCATACCAGTCGCCAGGAATGCCTCTGCTGCTTCAAGCACAGCGACTTTGTCACGTCCATCGCCTTCCATCCGCGCGACGACCGCTTCTTCCTGGCCGGCTCGTTGGATTCGAAGCTGCGGCTGTGGAGCATCCCGGACAAGGGCGTGGCGTACTGGAACCAGCTGCCGGATCTCATCACCGCCGTCGCCTTCACGCCGGACGGCAAGACGGCCATCGCCGGTTGCCTGAACGGGCACTGTCTCTTCTACGAGACCGAGGGCCTCCGCTACGCCACCCAGATCCACGTCCGGTCGGCTCGGGGCAAGAACGCCAAGGGCAGCAAGATCGCCGGCATCCGGACGACCCGCCTGCCTCCGCACGACCCCGAGGCCGAGATGAAGCTGCTCGTGACCAGCAACGACTCGAGGATCCGGATGTACAACTTCCGCGACCAGGCGCTCGAGATGAAGTTCCGCGGCAACGAGAACTCGTGCAGCCAGATCCGGGCGTCGTTCAGCGACGAGGCCCGCTACGTCGTCTGCGGCAGCGAGGACCGCAAGGTCTACATCTGGTCTACGGGGCCGCCGGAAGGGGACAAGAAGGACCGGCAGCCGGTCGAGATGTTCTCGGCCCACTCGGCCATCGTGACGGCGACGGTTTTGGCGCCCGTCACGACGAGGCAGATGCTGGGCCGGTCCGGCGACCCGATCTACGACCTCTGCAACCCGCCGCCGGTCACGCTCGTGAGCCGGACCGAGTCCCGAGCATCGTCGTCCCGGGCGCCCACCGACGCGTCCAAGCGTCTGAGCGACGCGAACCCGGCCTCGCAGCCCGCCGCCGCCGAGACCCGAGCCAAGAACGCGACGCCGGCCGAAGCATCGCCTTTGTACATCTCGCGTTCGGCGCACCGGGACGGCAACATC
Organism: Lichina pygmaea; assembly: GCA_963422465.1. Taxonomy (NCBI): domain Eukaryota; kingdom Fungi; phylum Ascomycota; class Lichinomycetes; order Lichinales; family Lichinaceae; genus Lichina; species Lichina pygmaea. The sequence continues at coordinate 492,140 of OY730173.1, forward strand.
GTCGTGAGCGCCGATTACATGGGCGTCATCAAGGTGTTCCGTCAGGACTGCGCCCACAGTCGACGCCGCATCGAGTCGTGGGATGCACCGCCGTCGGCGACCTTCCCGAAGAAGGTCGGCGGCGGCGGCGGCGGTGGCAGCGGCATCCTCAACCGGAACGCCAGCGGCGCCACTCGGACGAGCGCCCACCGCCGGCGGGCGTCGAGCTCGTCTCACGGTCCGTCGTCGGATCGGATCATATCGTGGCGGAACGCCATCTCGAGCAGCAACACGAGCCTCGACAACGTGTACCGGAGCAGCGAGCGGACGAGAAGCGCCTCGCCGCGGAAGTTTACCTTTTCGCGTCAGGCGCACGGGTCGACGCCGCTCACACACGCCAACTCCCCGTCGATCTCGACATCCTCGCCGCCGGGCAGCATCCACCAAGCGCCGACCGACACCGCACATGCCCATTCTCATGCTGGTCTTTCCTCACCACCACCGAAACAGCCGCCTTTAAAGAAGCCCGCGCCCGCGCCCGCGCCCGCGCCCGCGATCGAGAGAGGCATCTCGACCACCACCGACCACAACCCGTTGATGATACAAGCCGACGGTCAGTCCTTGGCGTTCTGGAACATGTCGAACTGGCAGCAATCCGGCAGCCGACGGACCCAGAACGGGAGCCGGAGCCGGGGCGGGGGCGGGGGCATGGGCGCCAACAGCCATAAAGCCGGCGGCGACGGTCGAGCAGGAGCAGAAAGAGCGGCGGCGGCAGGCACCGATAGCGCTCGAACCACGAGCGTCGCGAGCACCGCAAGCGCCGTCAGCGCGCTCAGCGCGCTGAGCAGCGAAGTCGATGACGAACTCGAACGCAAAGCCCGGGCTACCGCCGCCGCCGAAGATGAAGAAGACAACGATGACGACGACGGCAACGACGACAACGACGACGATGATGATGGCGATGACGGCGACCAAGAAGGAGCACAAGAAGCAAGAGGAGGACGAGACCGCCGCGACGGCACATCCAAAACGACAAGTACGCTCACGACGATAAAGACGACGGAGCAGGTCCTTCGCTGCCACACGTGCGGCAGCGCGAGCTTCAAGGCGACCAGGATACGCAAAGGCAAGAGCAGGGGCGAGACGCAGCGCCTGGTGTGCTCAACGTACGTCATTAATCTCAAATTCTCGTCTTCATTTCTATCTATCTCCTGTTGTATGCCCTGCTGTTCATAAATACGCACACACACACACCTCTTCAGTGCTCTATTCTGTTTAGGCTCTGTTGCTGTTGGCCTTCTTTTCCAGCTCTCTCTCTCTCTCTAATTTTCACGCTTGGAGTTTTGAGCTGTGTTGTCTTGGGACGTGCTCTCATAATTTTCACTCCTGCCGTGATGAGGGATGAGGGAGTGGTGTGAAGAGTGAGTAGTCATGATTGATAAGAGAAGAGGAGAGGAGAAGAGACGATATGCCCATGAGTGACAAGCCCTTGTTCTGCCTGTATCAATATCTTGGTTCAAGCCTCATGTTCTTCCCTACAGCCTGCTTCAAGTCTACACTCCTCTCCTCTCCTCTTCTCTCAGCTTTTCTGCGCTACCATCATCATCACATCACTCAACATCTCTCACCTCTGCTCTGCTTCCATCTCTACGTCCATGTATTCAACCTCTCTCCGCCATTCATCTGTTTTCCCCATCCAACAGCCTCCCCCCCCTCCTTCCTCTTCTCTTCTTCCCTGCCCATCTCTTCATCCATGCATCCATGCATCCAAACTAACGACTCCCTGTCCTCTTTACAGATGTGGAACACCCGTGTGAGTGTTCAAGTTTTGTGAACACAACCACGTATGTACAGTACTGTACCATCACCGGTCATCAACATGGCCTCCCTTTCAGCAGCCTCTCTTTTCTCGAGAGCTTTGATGGCCCCCGTCATTGTTCGTGTTAAGAGCTACGACAAGAACACCCTTTGAGCGTGGACGACAACAACCCACTAATTACAGCACCGTATCAACAACCATTAAGTTCAAAGTTACGTGCAGTACGTGCAGTACGTACAGTAAAGTAGCACCTGATACCCCCATCACGATGCTCCCCACAAGCTCCTCCCGAAAAGCACACATTCATACCTCTCTTGTAGGAGTACGAATAGGTAGGCAGTAATCACACGGCAATTTCTCCATGCGCCTAACACAGTCTTGAGTTATTTGTGGCAATGGCGGATCGACAGAGGATGGACGGGTATCGTAGATCAACCGGCTCTATTATTCCAGCCCGGTGCACGCTGGGATGACAGTCATCTTGCTTGTCGATACACATGTGTGTATGTCATCACAGTTGTGTGCTGTTCATGAGGCCGGATGAGGTCAGATCAAGCCGAGTCAATTCAGGTCATGTCAGGTCATGTCAGGTCAAGTCAGGTCAATCCAGGTCAATCCAGGTCAAGAGCCTCTTCCCATCCCGGCTTCACTCCTCCAGCTACGACTTCCGCGAAGAGCCTTCTGCCGAGAGACATATCTCCAGGGCGGGTGCTCGAGTGACGGTCTACTAGAGAGGCACGACGGGCTCGTAGACGGGAGATTGGGAAACCCCCACCCCCCTCTTGCGGGCAGAGCAGAATACGCGTTTGGTAGAAAAGTGTAACTAGTGTAATTAATGGTGGAACGCCAACGACTCTAATGGGAACCACGACTCCAGTGCAAAACGCCCCCCCCCCCCCCCCCCCCCCCCCCCCCCCCCCCAGACTCCGTCAGCGAAGATCCGTTGGTGCCGACAGCCTAGGCACTCCTATTCGGCACCCAAAAGACCACGTCTTGGTCGGCGGATACGACATGATTGAAGCGTGGGTTGAAGGCGACGACGGCGGCGGTGTTTTTGGATTCCAGCTCGTGTTGAGGGTAGAGAATGGCGGTCGAAGATGGGGAGCCCTCTCCGCTGCCGCTGTTGTTATTATTATTATTGTTGTTGTTGTTGCTGTCGTCCTTGCCACCGTCGCCGTCGCCTTCCCCGGCACCGCTTTCGCCGGGGTTTGGATTCGTTGCGGCCGAGGAAGAGTTCGCTTGTGCTGGGTCTGCAGAGGCGGGAGGAGAATCGGATCGGGCAGGCGCTTGGTGCGTGTCCCAGACGAACATATTCTGATCGCCGGCCCCACCGACGACGTACCGTGCGTCGGGCGTGAAGCAGACGTTGCCCTGCCCCCGCACGGCATTGCCCGATGCGAGAGGGAGGTTGCCCGGTGCCAGGCGCAGCGACTTGTCAGGTCCGGCCGTGCTCTCTGTCAAGGACGACGGAGGTTTCTTGAGGGCGCAGAAGGCGCTGACGGCACCCGAGAAGGCGTCGAGCAGGTAGTGGCCGTTTCCCGAGGCGGTGCCGAGCAACAGCAACTTTCCGTCGTTGGAGAACTCCACCGACGTCCAGCGCCCCGGATTGCTGGCCCCGCTCAAGCCGGATCGAGCCGCCGGGGCCATGAGCCTCGGGTTGTGCGTCGTTTCGGCTTTGAGCACGTCGAAGGTCGCGAAGGGCGCCTTGTCGTAGTTTCGTAGGTCGTACATCAGGACCGAGCTCGTCCCCGGCGAGGCGACGGCGAAGACCGTCGCCGACGGATCAAAGGCGGCGAGATACGGCGTGTGGAGGACCAGCTTGCCGACGGCGTTGGGCGTGTTCAAGGCCCATATCCGCACCGTGTTGTCCAACGAGCACGAGATGAACTCGTCAGACCCGGGGGACAGCGCGAGACACGTCACCGCCGCCGTGTGGCCGGGGAAGTAGCGGATGTACTGGTTGTCGTGTGTCGAGAGGTAGCGTATCGTGTCTGTGCATCTCTTACCGTCAGTCGTTCGCGTGTACGGTCGTGCCTGAAGCAGGCGCTCGGCGGTGTGCTCGTCGTACCATCCACCTTTGTGCTGGCATAGAGGACGCTGGACGACTGGTGCGTGAAGCGGGCCAGATGCGCGCCGTACTTCTTGCTGAAGAGCATCTTGGAATGTGATCCGTCTCGACAACTGTACAGCTGTAGCATCTCATCGTCGCAGGCAGCGACGAGCAGCTCCCCCTGGTTGTCAAAGTCCAAGGAAGTGACGTACGATTCCGGTTTGGCCGGTTTGAAGAGCTACGGGTAGGCTGGCGTCAGAGGACTGTTCGACGCCAACATCGGGAAGCTCACCTTGCTCGGTCGGTAGGTGTTGATGACCTCGGGGAGTCGAGCTGTCGGCTCGCGCGGGGGATGGGGTGGTTGGACCATGATGAAGGCGTGGACGTCCGCTCGGTCTCCTCATCGTCGCGTACTTATGCGTGGCCGGATGAATATTGTTCCGGTCCGCTCTCGGGCGTCGGCCGCTTGATATCCCGGGAAGCCACTAAGCAGTTTATAGTCTAGCGCCAATTCCAGGGTTGAGATCATCTCCCGATGACGCCACTAAGCTTAATTGACTCGCGCGTAATCACGTGTCCGCCAAGACAGCGACGCGCTAAGGGCCATCACTCAACCAGTCAATCACGTCCATCCGACCACGCCCGTTTCTTTTGCTCGGCATCTGCCACTACAAAAACACGTCCGCGCTCCCCTCGGTCTTCGGTCCGCTTCTTCCCTTCTCCATCCGCCGTCGACGACGTCCATATCGGTCCTCTGCATACCCCATACGTGTCACGATCGATCAAGGACGCCGCCATATTCACCCGTCAGTTCCATCCCGTCTCAACGAGCAAATGTCTACTCTGGTCACTCCTTCCAAGAAGGTGGGTCCTGTCGGCCGAGACGCGTCGCGGTCGAGGGATGACCGACTGACTGCTCGCTCGACAGGCTGCCAACGCCATCGAGAATCTCAAGATGGGCGAGTCTCCGACGAAGAAAATCGTCTTTGACGCGGCCGACAAAGAAAACGTCAAGAACGGCCTCGCCCCGGGAGAGCCCGGAACGGTCGCGATCGAGTTCTCGATGGCCCTCGAACACGTCGAGGAGGCCTACGCCACGCTTCCCGAGAGCCTCAGGGACAGGGTGACGATCAGGCTGGCGGACAAACCGGTCGAGGCCAAGCCCGTGGAGGTCAGGCCTGTGGACGCCAACCCCGCGGACAAGCTCGTCGTCGCACCGTCGATCAAGCCCGACGAGTCGGACGAACCGCTGCTGCAGGAAAACCCGCATCGCTTCGTCCTCTTTCCCATCAAGTACCACGAGGTAGGTGGTGCTCGTCGTCCCATCCGTCGTGGCCAGCCCTCGGCGCGTAAGGTGGGCTCCCGTCTGGTGCTCCACTCGCTGACACGCGTCGGTGTTCAGATCTGGCAGATGTACAAGAAAGCAGAGGCGTCGTTCTGGACGGCCGAGGAGATTGACCTGTCCAAGGACCTCCACGACTGGAACGACCGGCTGACGGACGACGAACGCTACTTCATCTCGCACGTTCTCGCCTTCTTCGCCGCCTCGGACGGCATCGTCAACGAGAACCTGGTGGAACGGTTCAGCGGCGAGGTCCAGATCCCCGAGGCACGCTGCTTCTACGGCTTCCAGATCATGATGGAGAACATCCACTCGGAGACATACTCGCTGCTCATCGACACCTACATCAAGGAGCAGAAGCAGCGGACGTATCTGTTCGACGCCATTGATACCAGTGCGTCGCTCTCCGCCATCGTGACAGGTTCGCCGCAGCTGACGTGACGCGTCGCAGTCCCATGCATCCGGAAGAAGGCCGACTGGGCCATCCGATGGATCCAGGACAAGGACTCGACCTTCGCCCAGCGCCTCGTCGCCTTTGCCGCCGTCGAGGGCATCTTCTTCAGCGGCTCGTTCGCGTCCATCTTCTGGCTCAAGAAGCGGGGGCTGATGCCGGGCCTGACCTTCTCGAACGAGCTCATCTCTCGGGACGAGGGCCTGCACACGGACTTTGCCTGCCTCCTGCTCTCGCACCTGCGGCACCGGCCGTCGCCGGCGGCGATCGAGAGGATCATCGTCGAGGCCGTGACGATCGAGCAGGAGTTCCTCGTCGACGCGCTGCCGTGCGCGCTGCTGGGCATGAACGCGACCCTCATGAAGCAGTACATCGAGTTCGTCGCCGACCGTCTCCTCGTCGCGCTCGGCAACCAGAAGCACTACAACGTCTCCAACCCCTTTGACTTTATGGAGTCCATCTCGCTCGCCGGAAAGACCAACTTCTTCGAGAAGCGCGTCGGCGACTACCAGAAGGCCGGCGTCATGGCCAGCGCCAAGAAGAACAACGGCGCTCCTTCTTCCTCTTCGCCGGCCCCCGAGTCGGGCACCGACGGCGCCGCGACCAACCGGGACGACAACGAACGGGGTTTGAACTTTGACGAGGACTTTTAAACCCAGATTTTCTCAGCGGCATATCTCTCTCTCTCTCTCTCCCTCTCCCACTGCTACAACCCGATTGACTCCCGGAATTACACAGCGATACTCTCCCCTCCGAGCCGCCCCATCCCCAATCATCAGCAGCGTCGTCAGCATCATACCCACTCCCCAATCCAGCCCTCCCCCATCCTTCCTTTCTCACTTCTCATGCCTCTAGGCACATCTCTCCTCTCTTCGCCTTCCCTTTCCTATCCTCTTCTTTTCTCTTTGTTTCTTCTCCTCTGGTTATAAGTGATACGCATCGGGGCATACCTTGGTACCGGCGTTCCTCAAGGGGTACGTGGGTGGCAAAGGCACGAATACATGGGTTCGTTGCATGTGATGCACGCTGAGAAATGGAAAACGGTCGGTTCACACACATACACGTACATATAGACACACGCACACGTGAATTCTGGTCTTCCTGTCTGTCCTGTCTGTCGTTCATTGGTAGTGCCGTTCAACGGTTGAATTGGATAGTGGGTAGGTCCATTGGTATGTCCATTGGTAGGTCAATCGATGCGCATTCTCCCATCCAAAGCCGTGATTACCTGATGCCTGGCAGTGTACTTCCAGGAGTCGTGCAGCCCCACTTCCTGTAGCCGTCATTCTCATTCTCATCCTCTCCCCCCCCCCCTCCTCGTCGCCCTTCTCGTCCCCATCGTCATGCCGATCCTCGTCATCATCCTCGCTCTCTTCGTTCCGTTGTCCACCACCTTCCCACCATTCCCCGGCGTCTTTTCGATAGAAGCCCAATTCTCACCTCGATGCAAAGCAAAGCGGCAACGCATACGTACAGTAAGTCCGCCCTCACGCATATCCTCACACACCCCTTGGCATATTTGTGCCTGGGCAAGACACTCCCACGACCCACGAGAGCGCTGTGGCACCTTTCTTTCTCTTGACACGGCCGCCGGTTTAGTTGTAGTCGAGTCGGTTTGCTTGACTAGTCAGGTTGACCGAAGAGTGGGTTTGGTGGACGAGTCGGGTAAGGCGAGGAGTCGAGGAGTCGGGTACTTCGTAACTCGTACATCGTACGTCGTTGGGCCAGGTAGATTCGCGCTCGTCTTTCAAAGGGGGTGGAGAAAGGACGAAACCAAAGGCGGGTGTTCAAAGACCGCGACACTGGAGAATAGCGTAGGAGAGGTGCAAGTAGAGATAGAAGGGCAAACAAATCATGGGATACAGCACGGAACAGAGAATCATGGCACGTCCAAGTTTTTCAGCGTCGTGAAACATTGAACGGGGGGGTGTGGGGCAGGGCACATGCAACGTGGAATAGGACAGAGAAATACCACACGACATGGCGTAGCGTAGCAGACCAGAGCGTAGCACCAGAGCATGTGAGACGACAGCACACATCAAAGAGATCGCGCAGTAACGCTTGATAGCAGCATCTACTCTTCGTCTTCCCGCGCCGATTTGCGCCCGTCCCTCCCATCGACGCGGAAGATATGCCTTTAGGGCGCGACGATCGCCGTTCCTCATCCAAGCAAGAAAGAAAGAAAGAAAGAAGGAAGGGAAAAAATCCCACTTGGTGTAGCGTACAGTGGCAGAATGTAATGCTCGAGGCTGGAGCCCTGTCGGATCGTGCTCTGCGAGGCGATGCGATAAAATCCAATGCGCTGCCCACCTGGCTCATCGTTTGCCACCCTTCTTTCTCTTCTTGCCTTGCCCGGCTGTACCGCCGCCACCTCCTCCGCCGCCGCCGGCACCGGTAGCATGGCCGCTCTGGCCTGCGCTGGGGTTTGATGCTGCCCCAGCTATTTTCGCTGGGGCCTTTCCTGGCGCTGTAGACGCGGTGCTAGCTGCTGTTCGTCCTGCTGTGGCCGTGGTACCGTTTTCTGGCCCTGGTCCTCCTCCGCTGCGTGCCGGGGGTGTTGCTTGTGCCTCGGTCGCCGGACCCGATCCTTGGCCACTTCCCTCCTCAGCGGCAGCATCAGAAAGACCACACATCCCCCGCGCTAGCCTTCCCAAGCTCGACAATAACCGGCCGACCTCGGCGGCCTTGTTGGTGCTGTATTTGAGGCATACGCCCGACACGGGGTCATAAGTTCTCAAAACAATGACTGCGCGCGGTACTGCTGGCGGTTGTTGGACGTTGGACTGAGAAGAGGCTGGTTGTGGTGTTGTTGCACTGCCACCCGGAGAGGGTTTGGCCGCGTCCGGTTGGTTCTTGGAGCCGCCCTGGAACCGAGTCGCCGTGGTCGGCTGAGGGGACCGGGATGTTCGAGACTGTTTGAGCTTCTTGTTTGCGTTCTCGACGGTATATCTCGTGACGATCTTGGCCTAGGAGATTTGGGTGAAGTCAGTCAGAGAGATTGCACTTAGATGGTATATCTCAAGCGCATAAAGGCTGGACGAGCGGTACACACGGTTGTCGGCCGAGCTTGTAGGAGAAGCGCCGATTGCTCGAGCCACTCCTGGCTCGTTGCTAGATACGGCATTGCCTTGCGAGACAGGCGGCCAGCGTTGCAAGTCTGGCAGCCTGTGGGGGGCTTGTTGACATGCGACGATCGAGGTTGATTTTGATTTTCAACAGCTCAGCACGTGTGCGTTAGAGGTAGCCCTCCCCTTGGTTGCTCTGATGTCTACAAGTCCTCACGAGGGGTACGGTAGCTACTTGCTAGCCTCTTGAGATTTTTGCATCTCTACAGAAATTTACGGTAAGGTCTAAATGTGATGATACTATATCTGTAGACTCTGCCCCACATTCGACCTCCCCAGCTGCCGCGTAGGGCTGAACATCGTTTCAACTTCCAGTGCAACTTGGCTCTAGCATCCCACAGCTGAACGATGGAGAAAGACAGAGTCGACGAGATTCCCGGGTCTGAGACCGGACCACTGTCGGCGCCCGACCTTCTTGCCGAATGCCAATGGCTTCTGTTCGAGTTGGAACAGTTCAGAGCCTACCTTGCTCAACACAAGAAAGAGCAATCGGTTGAGGTTCGCACGTATCGGAGTCGACTGAGGGCAGAGCTGAAAGCCCTGGAGAAAGTGCGTGCTTGTCAGGACTTTGTAGAATCTTGGTGGGACGACTTCTGATTTGAGGCCTCTTGAGTCCGCCTCGGCATCAGCTCGTCGCGAGGACAACGACAGAGGGGAACGACGGCGATGACTCCGAAAATGACAAAGGAAAACATACTTTGGGACACCATGTTCGATCTTCAAACATGCCGTTTTACATGGCTATCTGGGGTGCGGCAAAGTCGTGTCAGGGTATCGTGGCGCTGAACAAGACCTTCGAATGTCGTTCCCGACGCGATGCTGGCGGCACAGCGAAAGAAGAGCCTCGGCATGAGCACAAGGCGGGAGCCAGTGGAGAAACAAGCCACGAGACCGCTCTCAATGGCAAGCCGAGGAAGCGAAAAAGCGTCGTCGTCGACATTGTTGCTCAAGGTGGCAATGAGTGGGTCAAGGTGTCCACAGTCTCCGAGACCAGGCTCCTGTTCGAGATGGCCGAGAACGGATGGCCTTCTGATGAAGAGAGTGACTCGCAAACACATGAGAACCATTTCTGTGACGGCCACCAAACCCAACAGAACAAGGATGCCGAGGAGGGCGATGAGAAGCTCTCCTTACTTCGGCTCGCCGAGGACCTCCACAGTGCAGCCAGTGCCAGCACAAAGCAGCGGAACGGCCGTCCAACGATCCGCTTTGTCCTGCCAAAGCTCCGCAAAGGCCGAGTCGGTGCTATTGACAGTCTTCTGGCCAAGATAAGTCGTGTAGGCGTCACGGTAGAATGCCAACCGGACGTGGGAGCATCCCCTGCGCCTCTGCTCGAAGAGGTACTGCCACGCATGATGCTGGATGAGTTTGCGAACTTTACGCAGACGCTGAACATCGACTGCACGATCCTTCTGGCGCTGGTGTCGGACCTGTCTCACAACGCCATAGATCTCGAGCCGTGCTTCCACGTTGCGATCCGTCGTCAGATCGAAAAGGAACAGGCCGAACAGGTCGTTCCGTCCTTGCTCTGGCCCGCCATGCTCGACAGAGACCTCGTCTGCACGGTGGAAGCGGCCAGACGCATGCGGGAGATTGTAAACACCATCGGTACGCAGACGGAGAGGGCTCGCACTGTTCTGCTGATGGACGGTATTCGAGGCCGTGGCGACGACAGCGATGACCTGGGCAGTCGCCAGAATCCTGGCCTACTGGTCAGCAACGACGAGAGTAGCTCGGCGGTAGAGGGAGACGTCATCGCAGCATTCCAACGATACTCGCACTACACCGTTCCAAGGTCATGGAAGATACCCATCCGCATCGTACCCGCTACGGACGCACCGAGCATCGACATCGCCTCCTTACCGCCTGTAGCGATGGCGGTCAAGGAACGTCTGACGCCAATCAACCAATCGGTCTTTCTCTACGGCTGGGTTCAGGGCATGACGACTCTCTCGAGCAACCGCGGCGTGGCCAGAGTCATCTGGGACACCCTTGCCGAAGCAAGCGGCGACACGACGGCGACGCCTGTGGGTGGAATGGGTCAGGATACGCTGGTCGGCGGGCCGCACAGCAAAGCAGACGGCGACCACGACGCACGCGAAGAGCAAGACACAGCCACAGCCACAGGCAAGGAGGTGGGGGTAGAGGCGGCGCCGCGAGATGCCAACAAGACCAAGCCGTCGCATGCAGGTCCGCGTATATGGCTCTGTCCGACGGCGCGATCACTGCTCGGCAAAGAGAAATCCAGAAGATAGCTTGCTCTAGAAAACATCAAGCCAAAAGCTCAAAGCTCACGCCAATTCATTTCTTCCCTGGGCATCTTATCCACCTTCCTTCCAAGGGTTAGAGACATGCATCTCGCTGCCATCTCAGCAGTAAATTGGTCTGACGACCAAGGCTCGCAGGCTCATCTGCGCAAGAGACATTCCCAGCCAGCCAGGCAACCCGATTATATATCCAATATATATGCTGTGCTTTCATCATCGCCATGATGAAAGGAGATGTCTATTTCCGATCCTGAAATGGCCTCCCCTGCCTTCACGGCAGAAGTAGATCTCGTGAAGGTCAGACGAGGAAGGACTGACAACGACTCACCGACGGGGCTGGGAGTCAGGCTCGAGGACCCGTGTTCGCTTGCATACCTGATGATGGACGATACGGCCTGAACAAGTTCTGACACGCCACCGTTCGCAGCAACCGATCGCTGGACCAGTAGCTTCCAGCTTCGCCTCGAGCACTCCGAGCCGTTGGACTCCATGCCTTGCACCACACGGTACATGACCCGCACGGATCTCTCTTGCTCTAGATATATCTAGAGCAAGTAGTTTCATGTTCTGTGGTTTCGAGGGCGGTGCTCTGCCTACTACTGTACGCATGGCACCTTTTTCAGCGCGACTGCCGTACCAGGGAATTGCTGTCTCTGCTGGCATTCTAGAAGACGGACCTTGCACGGCTGTCTCTGCCGTCGCGGTCCCTTCTCGGCGAGACCCAAGAGAAAGAATATGAAGTGAGAAGTAGAAGGACAGGGATGATCATCTCCATCGATGATTCCAGAGAACATCTGTACGACCCCCCTCCCGGACTAGAGACATCTCTGCCGGTCCCGTTCCCAGGCCAGTCTCCTCCCGGGTCTTCCGCTCCCAGCTCTCCTGATCTTCTCCGACCGGTCTGCTCGTTCCGGAGTCTTTTTGTCTTGCAACAGAAAGCAACCATCTTGCGTAGATATGAGACACTGTCGACACGTTTGTCGAGAGGTTCAGTGTAGTTCCAAATGCTAGCTATACTGGCTATCATACTAGTCGATTGTCTTATCATATCAGCGGTACTACCGTGGTCGTCGTACAGTACTACCCGTACCGGCTACTTCCGGGGAAGAATTCTCTTCTCTTGGCACGTGAAAGGACTTGGGGGGTAGGGGGGGGGGGGGGGGGGGGGGTTAGATGCTAAAAGGGAGGGGGGAATGGAGAAGAGAGTCCTGCCCCATCCCTTTATATATTCTTTCCCGTCAATTCGTATTTCAGGACGATTGGTCTAGGGGTTTAAGGGCACTCGTGGGAGTCTCGGTAGCCAGTCTGAATATTCATGGGTGTGGACCAAGTTAGTGTCCCATGCGAATATGGCAGTGGATACCTGGGCGCTCAGACAGCCGGCTTGTCCCGGGGTCTGGAAAGGGGGGCGCGGGTTCGAATCCCGCATCGTCTACTCAATATTTCTCTTTTTTTTTGCACTTCTTTTTTTTGGGGGGGGGGGGGTTTGGGGGGGGGGCCCATGATCGGGCACGATCAGGCATCTCCAGGCATCATCAGGCATCATCAGGCATGGGTGTCTTATTCTTCACAGGGACTTCCATATCTGTATCACCTCACCACTTGATACACAGCATGATACATATACACTTGAGAATACCATCCGCCGCCAGACAACGAATTATACCGCGATGCATCTTCACGTCTGGCTAGTCTGCGGAGTACTGCCGGAGAAACTGGGCCTGATACTACAAACGAAGACAGTCAATCATTGATCAGCACCTGCACGACCAGCTGTAGAAAGGGGGCCACGGCCCTCGACCCTGGATAATCGAGGACGTCGACCCAGGAAAACCGAGGACGTTCACTCTGATTACCTCCTTCGCTTGCCCTACCTCCATCCGCCCCTGGCTCAATCACATCTTCTACTTCCAGACCACCAAGGGATAAGAAAGAGTAGATATGGAACAGTCTCGACTACATGAGCAGTACGTTAACCACCTTCTCTTTGATCCCGGCAAGACTGTTCTGGGCGTATCGTACTGTACGACGTACGGTATGGTGTCCAGAGCCACGCAGCTTTGGATAAAGACTGTTTCGCGCTGGTCGTGAATCTCATGCGTGCCAAACAAGCTTCTATTTTTGACCATACTTACATGCGATGGAGTGGTCCGCGATCGACAGGTGGATAGACAAGTGTGAGAGGACCGAATCTCTATACCGTGAACAGGCCTCCAGATATGTACCATCCCTCCGAGCCAACAGGAAAACGCGAGGGGGAACCTGGCTCCAAACTCCCTCGCTCGTCTCGGCATCCCCGTCAGGGAACATACGAGCAGAAACGTGAAACGCTATTGACCGACTCAAACTGCAAAGATGCACACCCTGCCAGTTTATCATACACCAGACACCGGACGCTATTCGCTCTTTGCGGTCAGTCTCTTCCGTTCAGCCTCTCCCCCTGATACGTGCGACGCGGCGTCTTCGTCGTCGTCTTCAGCCTCGGACCATCGATCCGCGTCGTTGTCTTCGTCTCCGACTGCGAAGACTGGCTCGCCGTCTAGGGATTCGCGAGGGAGATCGCTGGCCACGGGTGTAGCCTTTGCTTTCGTGGGGTGCGGTTGCGGCATCGAAGACTGGTTGTCTCCGTCTTGGCCGTCCACGTTGCTCGGAGCCCGCGGGTTGCGGTCGCCGGGCCGCGCTGCGCCGGCCGTGCCTTCGGCCCCCTCCTCCTCGTCGAGAGACCCTCCGAAGGACGCCACCTCGAAGCCTTCATCGTCTTGGGCAATCTGGACAAGATCGATGTGTGAACCAAGAGCCAGCAGCGAGCAGGAGCCAGGAGAACACGGGAGCGGCGCACCTCATCGGACATGGCAAAACGCCTGTTGTTGCGAGTAGGACGCCAGATGTAACTGATGAACGCGAGATCAACCAGATAGACGAGGTTGAGCCACCCATCGAGAAGGAACCATCTCGTCTGCCAGTGGTCCGGAACAAAGTCCGGATCTTTGCTGCCGGCGAAGCTGAAGGAGTTGATGAAGAAGAAGCCAAAGATGACGAGGATGCTCCCGAGGATGCACCACCAGAGCTTCTTGTACATCATGGCTTTGACCGTCTGCTTCCGCTCGACCAGGTCCTTGATCGTCAAGTTGAGGGCGTTCAGAGTCCAGACATAGAACGCCGTCAGGGTGCCGGAGAGAGGGAGGATGACGAGCAGCACGAGGGGCCCTGCAATTTGTGAGCACGGCCGAGGGAGCCCCGTAGTGGGAACACTGACCGGCACTCTCCGGGGTGATTGAGAGGCTTGCGACCGCGTAGATGACGCCGAAGACAAAGTGTCCCAGCGCCAAGCCACGGACCATGAGCATGGTCTTGCCCAGACTCGGTTTGACCACGCCGTATCCCAGACAGACGATCAGCAGCAAGAAGAATGAGAACGAGTTCCGGCCGGCATTGAGGATGGCGACGATGATCATCAAAACCTTGGTGCCGACGTTCGACCCGTGTCGATTCTGGTAGTCTGTACGATCCACGTCAGCACTGCTCGGAACAGCATGACCCGCCATGGCAGACGCACCATAGAACCCCCACGTCATGAGCATCTCGACTATGAGAAACACGATGATGGCCGTAATGTAGTTCTGGACAGCCACTGCTCTCGTCAGCAGCATCTTGCCGGAACAGGATGGCAGACATACAGATATCGTGGCGGTTCTGGACATACAGAAATGCCCAAAATCTAGACGGGGTCAGCACAACGGAATGCAGCCGACGACGCATGCGAGGCTACTGACACCCCAATAACGGCATATACGATGGTGAGTCCACCATAGAAGGGCAGTTTCGCAATCTGCGCGGCAGGCAATTGCCCGTAGGAGTTCCTAAACTCGACCTTGGCCCTGTACGTATCCGTCCCGTACCCGAAGGATCCGACACAGTAATAGCCCGTTCGTTCGATAGGGTACTTGATCTCCGGCGGATCCTTGATGTGAACCGCTTGGGTGACGATGGAGCTCTTCCCCGTGCGATTGGCATCGGGATGAACGATGAACTCCCCGATCTGCGTGTCGTTGCATAGCTGCGCCTTGATGTTCTCATCGTCGCAGATGTACTCTTTCTTCACGGTGGCGAACGAGTTAGACGACGCGCGCTTGACGAGCTCGAGAGCGGGCAATCATCTTACAACGACAGCATCCACCATCGGATACCTCCCCACGTATTCCTCGTCGTTCCACTCAAAGATGATGATGCTGACGATGGGATCGTCGTTTCCTTCCGCCGCCTGCTTCTCGAAATCGACCGAGATGGACGGCTCCAACGATCCTCCCCATGACTTCATGTTGTACATGCCCGAGCATATCTGCTTGTCATCTTCCTTGTTTTGCTGTTGTCGCCTTGTCAGCAGGCGAGGTAGTTGTAGTTGGGCTCGGGGCACCTACCAGCCATCGCACATTGGCCGCGACGCGCCTGGCACAGACCAGCAGTGCCGCGAACGCCCATGACGAGAGCTTCATCCCTCAGCACTAAGGATCCCTGATCCGGTGACCAGAGTAGGGACTGTGCTGCAACTGGAGCCTAAGAAGCACCGTTCTTTAGCATGGCAAGTATCAACGTTCTCTCTCTACGGTACCATGACAGCGGAGGTTGGCTTGGCCAGATTTGAGACAACGGAAATCGCCGAAAGTTGTTGGCCATGCGGTCCTGAGGCTCCAGTATCATGACTTATGGAGCCCATCCTGCTTATGTAATTCAGCTGACCACTCCGTCGTGTCCGGCCTTCAACAGTCGTCACTGTGATGCTAATCGGGCAGCAAGCATTGCCCGGGGCTGTAGATTCAAGATGAACAGGGACACGCCCTGCAAGAGATGCGGGAGGGATGTTGTTACGATGATCGTCCGTAATGAAGCACTCTGTAGGTAAGTAGCGGTCCCCATCCTCCTTCAAGCGGTTGAGCCTGAGACTCATCGCAGCGACTGCTTCACCAAATACGTGCACGCCAAGTTCATGAAGCGTATGGCGTCATATCGCTTTGAGAACTCAGCAGAGACGGTCATTGGAATGCTCGTGCCTGTTTCGGGAGGGGCGTCTTCCATCAGTCTGCTCCATCTCCTCGAAAAGAGACTGCAGAAGAAGCCCACGCAGGCATCGGCAATCAGCATTGAAGTCCGAGTTTTGTTAATAGACATGTCATCTGTTGAGCATACCGTCCCGACGCTCGCTCTGGCTGAGGCTCTCAAAGAACGATTCCCTCAATATACATATACCACTGCTTCTATTGAAGATGTTCTCAATGGCACGGATCCGTCATCAGGCAACGGGAGGAGCGCGGCACACGAGGATGCAAACCTGGCCAACCGGAGACGTTTGGCCGAATCTCTTTCTTCCCTGTCCTCAGCAACCTCCCAAGCGGATATCCTAGGCACTCTAAAGGTCCGATTAATCGCTCAGGTAGCCAGGGACTACCGGTGCAGAGCCGTCCTCTGGGGAGACACGGCCACGAGGCTTTCCGAGAGGATACTAGCTCAGACAGCCAAAGGTCGTGGCTTCTCCATCCCGTGGCATGTGTCCGATGGGGCATCTCCGTTTGGTGTGCCGTTCTACTATCCCCTCCGGGAGTTGTTGCGGACCGAGCTGCTCAGCTTCTCGGCGCTCGTGGATCCTCCCCTGACTCCGCTCTTGTCGAGCCAAGGACCAGAGCCGCCCGGCTCAGCCTCCTTCAAGAACACTAGCCTGGACGCGTTGATGACCCAATACCTCACCTCGGTCGAGGAGGGCTTCCCGAACATTGTCGCCAACGTGGTGAGGACGTCGGGGAAGCTACAGGTGCCGACGAGGACAGCCGAGCACCGTCGATGTTCGCTGTGCGCCATGTACTTGGTCGACGGAGACGGTCACGGCGGGACATCAAGTGGCCATGGGCAGGTCCCGAGCCATCGACTGCTGAGCGCTCTCGGAAGCGAGGCACCATCATTGCTCTGCCACGGCTGCAACGTAGCACTATCAATATGATCATGTTCTAGACCCTTGTCCACCCTGGCAGCCGGCACAGATGACCCATCCCAGCTTATCTGTACAAACGTACATGCCATCCCAAGCCCCGAAAGAGCATCCCGGGCTTCCAATCGAGAAGCGCTGGGAGGATAGATGCCACTTCCGAGGCATCGTCGAGCCGGTATCTTTGAGACGGCAGCCGCGTGATCGACGGCTCGTGAAAAACCACCAAGAAGCATGCCACTGCAGCGTAGCAGGAGACAGCGCGGTGCGGACAAGCGCGGCTGCCAGGCTGTCTTTAGGGACTACCTACCTAGGTACGCATGTATCAGCAGTACCGCCGCGTCGATCTCCGTCTGGGAACGTAAAGTCGACAGAGACCTCGAGCACGACGAATCCTCGACCGCGTCCGAACGAGTGCGATGGTTCCCGTCGACGGTGTGTCCGTTCACGTATCTAGCGTCTGTGGATGCAGCGACTGTACGAAGAGAAGACATTTCTGGTCAAGCCGGTTCGCTGAGCATGATACGGGCATTGGCTATCTGGGTGGACTGAAGACACGCGGTTGAGAGATTCGTAACGGACGCATGAAGACGTTTCTTCAGCGATTTCGTGATGGAGCAAGACAGATATGATCGGCAGAGACGAGATGGAGAGGAAACGTCAACGGTACATGGGAGCCTGGCCCGCCTCGACGTCCCGGGGCCCAGGTCGCTGGGATCGAAAGTTGAACCAGCCTCTGCTGGATGCTGAACTCTCCTGAGCCCGCACGGGCTCGGGGGCCGTCGGCTCGGCCTGTCGCACGTCGTGGCGCGCCTCGTAGGCGGGCGAGCTGTCGTGGTTGCGGCTGCGTCGGTCCGGCTCGGCGCGGGACCGGTGTGGCCTTCCCAGCGTTCGCTCCCCCTTCTCGGCCAGGTGCCGCTCGAGCAGGATGACGTTGCGCGTGTTGGCGCGGAAGACGGCATCGGCGAGGTCGCCGAGGAAGGGAACGAGGCCAATGAAGAAGTCGACGACGACGTTCATCACCATCTTGGACTTGACCGCCGGCGGCAGACCGTCGTCGACGTTCTGGCAGGTTCGCACGACCATCAACGCCATGAACAGATCCAGAAAGTCGCCAATTCTGGGAAAGACCGTCAGCACCTCGACAGATCCGGAGGGCGCCACGGAGGGCGCTTACGCGGGGACGATGCCGATGAGACTGCCCATGCCGAATTGGATGCCGCAAACGTTGAAGCCAAGATCCAGGATGTACGCGCGACGTCTCGCCTTCGTCAGGATCTTCTTGTCGTGCTCGGAGATTCCCGGCGGAAAGGCCTTGGGCTGACGTTTGATCTTCTTGGAATGATTGTCGCCGAGCTCGCCGGCGGGCACGCGCTCAAAGTATGGATCCTAGAAGGTCAGGTTCAGTGAACGTCCAGCGGCGGCCTGGAGGGAGTGCCCTACATCTTTGCCGTAGTGGTTCTTGGACGTCTCGCCGAGGACCTTTTTGGCAATGTATTTCGCGGCAAAACTGGCCATCTCGACTCAGGACAGCAGATCCGGAGCGACGGTGAGAGATTGTGGTAAGAAGTAAGCGGGACGAATGTTGTGAGGGGGGAAGAAACGCAGACGATGCGGTCAGCGTGTGGTTCAGGAGAGGGGATGGGGCTTCCCACACGATATAAAGGAACGTTTCTATTGTAGGTGAATTGGCCGATGAAACGTGTTTTATAGAAGAGCCCCAGACAAGAACAATGAGCCGACCTTCTTCAATTCTACTGAAAACCCCATCTAGACGTGGGCGCCGCCCACTGGTCGTCGCAGCACTACGATAGTACCGATGTACCTCCGTACGTACAGTAGTATGTACGAGTACTTCCGAACGTAGCGGCACCTGCCTTGATTCCCACGGCCTAGGCCAGGACGGCCAATCGATGCTTACTCGCCGGTCCCGTCTGGCGCTACGTCACTCCGCTAAGCGCGGCCCGATCCTCGGCTAGATTCACCGACGAGCGCGCCAAAGTGATGAGTCAGCTAGTGCCTGCACCGCCACCACCGCTTCCAGCCGTGGCTGTGAACGGTGGCTGGGTCGCTCGTACCCAAGACAATTCGGCCCTTCCAAAGACCTCTTCCGACGACGCCACAGAGCCTTCATCGCGTCGGATAGAACCATCGAGATCGTCAGTCTAGCCTCAGGCGAAACCGACCGTCGTGTCAACCAGCTCAGATCGACCAACGTCGTCGCGGATATGCTGCAGAGATTGAAGCAGCATGGCCCAGACCAAGATGAAGCTCGAAGAATGTGAGTGGGGTATTCGCTCCGGATGGCTCTGCGACCTGACTTCATCGGATCCGGTGACGTGCTTGGCCGGACGAGAACTGAGCCCGGCGATACGCGATCTCTAGGGTTGGACGACCTCTGCGTTCGGTTCATCATCAACCTTCCCCAGGAAGAGCTCACGTCGGTCGAGAGAATATGCTTCCACGTCGAGGAGGCGCAGTGGTTCTACGAAGACTTTGTCCGACCGCTGGACCCGGCCCTGCCGTCCATGGCCCTTCGTGCTTTCTGTCTGCGCATATTTCAGCACTGTCCCCTGTTCTCCGATTTCACCCAGGACCAGCATCTGACGGCGTTTTCGGAGTTTCTGGCCTACAAGACGCGCGTGCCGGTGCGCGGTGCGATCCTGCTCAACGATGCCATGGATCAGGTGGTCTTGGTCAAGGGGTGGAAGAAGGCCGCGAGCTGGAGTTTCCCCAGAGGCAAGATCAACAAGGACGAGAGGGACCTCGACTGCGCCGTGAGGGAGGTCGACGAGGAGACGGGCTTCGACGTACGGAGAGCCGGACTGGTGACGGAAGAGTCTGAAGGGTCGTGCATCGATACGACCATGCGAGAACAGAACATCCGCATGTACGTGTTCAGGCGCGTCCCGATGGACACCCGCTTCGAGCCCAAGACCAGGAAGGAGATCAGCGTAAGATTTCTCCGCGTTCGTGCTCGGTCGACCTCGTCTGACAGACGCCGCAGAAGGTTGAATGGCATCCGTTATCGGACCTGCCGACCCTGAAGAAGTCCAAGACCCAGACGCAACCCGACGAGACTGGAGAGCTGGCGAAGAACTCCAAGAATTTCTACATGGTCGCTCCTTTCCTAGCTCCGTTGAAGAAGTGGATCGCCTCTCAGAGAAAGGCCGAGGCAAGGACAAAGGCGCAAGCGGGGACGGCGCCTCCGAAGCTCACACCAGAGTCGTCCAGAGCGGACGGTCCTTCGGCGGCCTCGATCACCATCGTGGGCAGGGACAAAGTTTCCGATGCGTCGGCGCCCACCAAAACTCAGCGAACCACCGAAGAAATGTCAATGGAGCTTAAGCGGTTCCTCAGCATCCGAAATGGGCCGGCCCCCCGTCAGAGCGAGGGGCTACAAACTCAGATGGCGCCGCAGTCGAACGAGGAGAAGTCAAAGGCGCTTCTCTCGCTGCTGCAGAAAGGGGCCAAGACCTCCGCCGGCCAGGACCAGAACGTTAAACCCCAGCTGCCGAGTGTGACTCGGTCCGGCCCCCCTGGTGCGTCGGCGCCGCTGGGGCAGTCATCGATTTCGCCTCATCATACCCCTGATCCGCTCCAGTCACTATTTAACCGGCCCCCCCCAGGCCATCCGGTTCCGTCGGCCATCTTCTCGTTCGACCACCAGAACATTCCGATGCCCGCGCAACAACCAGGTTATCCTTTCCCGGCGCCTCCGAGGGAAGCTGCCGCCTCGACCCCACACGCTCGCCGGCCCTCTCAGCCGGCCATGCAACATCCACCGCACCGCTCTGCTGGTACGCCAGCACGCGTGCCGGTCGCGTCCCGGCATATCGAGGCGACCACGAGACACGGCCGTCAAGACTCACGGTCGCGTCAAGAGGCGCCGACGATGAAGCCCGGCACTCCTCACTCCTCGAACATGCATGCTCCGTGCATCCCCACGCCGGCACAACTTCCTCCGCCAAAGCTCACCAGCCACTCGCTGCAGCTTCTCCACGTCCTCAAGAACGGACAGAAGACATCGCCGCCGGGACAGCAGACCCAGCAGGCAGGCACCGACGGCTCGCCCCCGGCCGAGACCGAGAACTTCCCTCAGCCATCGATGATGTGGAAGCATCGACGCGCCGGTAGCCATGGGCCGCAGCCCCCGCTCGAGGACCTACCGTCCTACCATCCGCCGATTCCGGCCGGACCCCACCCAGAGCCGATCGGAAACAAGCCGGCCGACCACCGGCAGAATCTCCTCTCGCTCTTCCGCTCGCCGTCCGGCACACCGAAGCCGACGGAGACGACGCCCCCTCGACAGAGCCCGACCGAGACGACTCGAGCGCCGGCTGCACCAAGCACCCGTCTGCCTCCACCGGTCCAGTTCGGCGGTGTTCCCGACCCCCGTCCAAGCGCGGATGTCGGCATCGCCGGCCGAGGATCCGGTCCCGCTCCGACGACGTCGCCGGCCCACAAGGAGTTTCTGCTCGGCTACCTCGACGCCGTGGCAAACGGCAGCAGCAGGGCCAAGTGGCGAGCATCACAGCAGGAGATCCGCTTGGGAACATGAGAGACGCACTTGGGACGCATACAGCATGCCGTGTCCTACGATGGCCAGCCGCGCATCTTGGAGAAGCCGCCGCGGCCACGTCGCGTGGTCGAGTTGGATCTTTTCAGATGGCGTCGCGTCGGCACCGGCCACGGGTGCTCTCTCCCGATGTGTCTAGTGAATCCAAACCCATCTTCCTACGGATGCACGACTGCGTCGGACTTGGCGTGTTCTGGACTCGTACGAGCAGGCCAGGCCTAGGGGATGAGTTCGTGCCACGTACAGTACAAGGCCCTAGACGCGCTGAGCGCGGCTGGATCCCGGTCAAGCGTGCTCGGAGCTCGTGCGAAAGTAGCTGATTGATCGACCGATCAGCGTATACACTCCAGGTAGCTCCCTACGAGGTAGGTCCTTCCTAGCCAAGGTCAAGACTTGGGGTGCCGAGCCCAGTCACCCTAGCCACATGACCAGCCGAGCTCCTGCTGAGTCTGTGACGGTTCTAAACGTCCGAAGAATCCCTACCTGAACTGACTAGACTACCTTCCATGATATGACGTTCTCTGATGGATCTGCAAGGAACAGTTCAGTACATACGTACAGAGTACGGAGTCCAGATTGAAACTATTGAACAACAAGCCTAATCCCAGCTATATATCATAAGTCATACCGTACCGTAGCGTACTAGCTCTACTCCGTACACAGAATTATAACCTACGTCTTGATCATCAGACCTAACCTCACCAGAACACAAATGACACAAGTACGGAGTACACACCCCTTTGACCATATCCAGCTACACAATCTGGCTATCCTCGATGTGACCGGAGTCTTGTCTTCAGATATCGACCATGTTTGCCGGTTCATCTAGCTCGGCAGGGTCTACATTCATCTGCCGTAGATGCTCCCTGCAACAGCTTCGTTCGAGACGGTCAGGACATGATGGCATAGCACCCCACGCAAACAGACACTCTCTCCTCACCGCTCCAGCCCGCCAAGTCACTCGCAGATGGTCGTCCCAGTCGCACGGCTCGACACGATACCAAGCCGCGAAACTTACGAACCGGAGACTGATATCGGTGCACGGCCAAGACGCAGCAAGTTTCCTGCAGGGCATCACCACGAACAGCATACTCCCCGAGCAGAGAACGGGCATCTATTCGGCCTTTCTGACCGCTCAGGTACGTCGGCTCAGCTAGCCTACAGTAGGTGACTTCCGTCACGGCACCGGTCTTGCTATCCCTCGGCCCAAAGAAGCAGCGCGCCCTGCGTTGGACATTGCCACAGCGAGCTGATGCCAGATCACCACAGGGACGAGTTCTCAACGATGTCTTTATATACCCCACCCACCACTCTCCCACTTACCTTGACACCTTACCTGGAACCGTGTCCCGTGCCGATCCGGGGTATTTCATCGAGGTCGATGCAGCCGAGGCGTCGAAGCTCCTTGCGCATATCAGGCGATTCAAGCTGAGGGCGAAGGTCAACATAAAGCTGTTGGACGATGGTGAGTGGAACAGCTGGAGTGTATGGGACGGTCAGACTCCGTCCCTGCCCGGGCAAGGTGGCGCAGACGCCGCCACCAGCGGCGCCCAGCGGGCCAACCGAGGAGAGTCCATGTTTGGTGCAGGGATCGGATGTATCGATCACCGGGCACCAGCAATGGGTCGGCGAGAGATCCTCCCGTCAGACCGGAGGCCCGACGTTGTACGCGACGGAGATGGCGAAGCCAGTGCGGCAGAGGCCTCTCTGGAAGCGTACACGGTCCGCAGAATGCTCAGGGGCGTGCCCGAAGGCCAGCGCGAGATCTGGCGGGAGGTGGCGCTGCCGCAGGAGAGCAACATCGACTACATGGGCGGGATTGACTATCGCAAGGGATGCTATGTGGGCCAGGAGCTGACGATCCGGACACACCACACGGGCGTCGTCCGAAAGCGGATCCTGCCCGTGCAGCTCTACGACGCGGACGGCGACGACGAACCCAAGGAGCTCATCCACCGCGAGACAAGCACGACGTCGTCCCGATCGTCTCTCCCGGTCACAGAGCGACCGGCGCTCGGGACCGAGATGACGACACTGTCGACCGGGGTCGAAGCCGTCAAGATGCGCAAGGCGGGAAAGTATCTCGACGGCATCGGCAACATTGGCCTGGCGCTGTGCAGGCTGGATCTCATGACCGAGATCAGACTGCCGGCAGGCGCGCCGCTCTGGAGACCGGGGCTCAGGTGGCAGTGTACGTGGTTGGACGAAGGCGGTGCCAGACGTGGGCCTGTAGGCGTCAAGGCTTTTGTGCCGGACTGGCATCCCCGTGGTGGATCGCGGGTCTCGGAGCGGCCAGTATAGATGTCGGTCGGGCGTTGGCCGAACCTGTCGATGCAGCCAAGTCTTTTCCCTCCAGCGTACTCTTCGCCTCTCGTCAAAGCTTTCTTCATCTCGCGTCAAAGCTCTCTATACCTCTCTTCCCAAGATGATTGTCCGGTGAGACGTCGACCCGCATCATACCAACAAGCTGATTCCTGGCCGTACGTACCATCTCTAATCTCATCCGTCCATACAAATCCAACCCTCTCTGATCACATGCATACAATCTCAGCCATATCTAACACCCTCATCCCAAGAGCAATTTCCTTCAGCATTCATCTTCCCCTCGTTTCCTCAGTCGTCCTCTCTCCTCCATCCTCCTCTCCCCCTAGTCCACTCCTAGCTCTCCTCCATCCTCTTCCCCCCTTCCCCCCCCCTCACCCAAGTCCACCCCGAGCTCCTCTCCACCCTCTCTTCTTCCCCTCCATGACACATGAGCCTGTCAGAAGAGACCACAAGTCCGTAAGGTGGAGCAACGACCCATGACGACCTGCTCTACTCTGCCTGAGCCGATCAAAGCCGGAGCATCTCTGTTACGTACTGTACGTATACTTTTGTATGTACTGCCTGGTATCTGCATACTATGTGCATGGTGCTGGGATGGCTCAGGCTGGGATGACTCACGCTGCCATGTCTCACGCTGCCAAGTCTCACGCTGCCGTACGTACGTACGTACTTGTAAACAAGTAGTATGGTGAGCCGTACACAAGCATTATCGTGAGTAGATGGACACGGTCCACTCGTGGACGAGATACAGTAACCTATCTGGACCGAGAACGAAGACAGGAAATGGAGCGGTGCAGGTGCAGATTCGATCGCTGTACGGACCGTACTTGGGTCCTGTACGGCAGATGATAGGCCTCTCGAATGCTAGGCCGCTTAGATGCCCGGCCCCTCGGATACTGAGAGCGCTCGAGAGCGACAAGAGACATTGGATACCAAACCCCTCAAATGATAAGCCCCTCGAACACTAGACCCTCGAAAGCTACGGAGACATGGTGACTTTGGAATCTGGCTCCCACAGCCAAGCCATCCACCGCTCTCGCAGCAAAAAACACATACGTAACGCCCTCTCATGTAGGCGACACCCTGTCACGCCTTCCATCTGGGCGCTCCTGCGCCTCGCGCTCTTCTCGGCGCTCTTCTTCGGCCTCGCGGCGTCTGATCTCGTCCTCGAGACGCTTCTTCTCGGCGTTCTTGAGTCTGATCAGGGTCATTTCCTCCAGGCTTGGCGTCACCGCCGTCGTGGCCTTGTGCTCGTCTGCGCCGGTCGTGCAGGTGTTCGGTCTCGTCTTGAAGGATGTGAAGGATGGAACGTGTTTCACGCTGTCGCCGCCAGACTGCTGATGGCTCGATGCTTCTGGTGCGATCCCCGCGACACGGACAGGCTGGGATCCTGACGTAGATGAGGGTGACCATTCTCGTGTGGACTGTGGCGAGGGGAAGTTGGGAAACTTGAACTCGGGTTCTCTGCCCGATGCCCATTGCACTGAATTGAATACCGTCCACTCTGGACCTTCTTGCCTCGAGAAGTCTTCGACCGCGGCATGTGCCCCGACGATCGATGTGTACTGGATAACGCCGGTGGCCGTCGTACGCTTTTTCCTAGCATTGTCTCCACCGCGTTTCCTGTCTTTCAGGAGAAACGTGCTGTCAATTTTTCCGAAGATGGAGAACAGAGACTCCAACTTGTCCTTGTCGATCGATTGGCCCGGTCCGTCCCGCGGCCATCGAACCTTGACTGTTCGATCAATCTCCGATACAGCATTCCTTTCAGTTGACGCCGACCCATCCATGTCATCTGCATCGGTAGCCCTTGCTGAAGCTCTTTGCGCGAGCTGGTCCCTCTCTTCCTCTTCTTCCAGATTCTCCCGCCGTAGTAGTTCCTCCCTCTCTTTCCTTCTTCTCTTCCCATCCTCAGCAAGCCGCGCTACCTCTAGGCGCAGTTTCTCTTCGGCGTCCAGTTCTTCGTCTCGTCCCCTCTTGACTCCCCTTTCTCTCCTTTCAAGATCGTCCACCATCTGCCGCCGCTTGCCATCGAACTGCTCCTTCTGGCGCCTCTTGGCCAAGCGCGCCGCCCGCGCATTGTCGTAGGCAGCCTTCGCTGCCGGGTCCGAGAGCAGCTCATAGCCGATCTGAAGCAGATGGAACTTTTCGACAGCTGCAGCGTTGCCGGCATTGTGATCCGGGTGGTATTTGAGTGCCGTCCGACGATATGCTCGGCGGATGTCAGCTTCTGATGTCTCGAATGAGACACCCAGGAGCTTGTAAAAGTCATATTCGCTGGTGATATGCTCGGAGAGGTCATCGGAAGACATGATCAAGATATTGCACCGAGTCGCAGGAGGTAGTAGTAAGGTGTACGGAAGTACGTAACGTACCGTACTCCTGTACTTCGTACCAGAACACTCGGCTAGACTATATACGTGTACGGTAGTGGAGGTACCGGTACATACGTACGTTACGTACATACGTACCGTATTAGGTAATATCTTACCCAGCACCTGGTCGATCCACCGTGGTTTGACACCGTCACTCACGCTTCACACCGGTTGGGATAATGCAATGACTTCTCTCGATAGCGTCTTTTGTATAAGACAATAGGTCGCACAAGCATGGGAACCTCCAGATATCATCCTCAAACACAACAGAGCTGGCCTTGTTTCACTGGTCTACAACTACCATACCGGTATCGACAGTCCACGGATCCTGGGGCTGCCAACGCCTGGCTGGCTACAATCCATGGCTGAATGTACAACACGACAGACTTCCAGGCCTTACAGTACTCTTCATACAAGCATCTCGAATGTCATAGTTGATGTGCAAACAAGTCGTAGCTCTGTCTAGGGCTTGCTAGAACACGTGCCAGGAAGGAATAACCCAGAACGTACTCCAACACACTCAGATCAACTCTATGTCAAGGCCAGCTAGATACCATCCGTTTTTGTGAAGATGCCATAGGAATCCCTTTATCTATGGACTCTGCCACTCTCCGAGTGTTCTGCTAGCTACTGACATCAAGTGGTCATATCACAAATTTGGGTGTGCTCCTGTGTTAGTGCTGTTAATCTCTTCGGGTTTGTCTTGTTGTGCAAACACCATAGCAAGCAGGTAAGATCGGCCAAGGAGACACCCATCTCACGCCATCCTTCTGCTGCGTACTCCCCACCCTATCGTGTTCAAGCCTGCTTCTATACCTCATACTTGCACATTCCCTTTCAAGTCGTCTTGCTCCTTTGGGGATGAGTTGGATGGTCTACACTCCCATTCGTGCCCACTCGTTGTTAATTGCCACGTTGCGTGCGTGAGAGTGGAGGGTGCTCTTGTTGTGATATCCACTAGCCCTATCCGGACTTGACATCCGCGACCGTGAGTCTGGCTGAACCTCTTGATTACAGGGACGATGCGGAGGTCTTTCAGACCCGAAAGATCCGGGGACGGATCTTCGCCGGACAAATCTGTCGAAGCTTTCCGGCGCCTGGTCGAGAATGACGCTAACGCCAAGAAACAGATGGGCGAGGCATCGAAACGCCACAAGAAGATGCTGAGGGTCAAGAGCCAACAGTCGTGGCGTCTTAAGATGCAGCTCACGCAGCGTTATCTGGGACTCCGTCCGTCGCTGCCGACGAAGCTTCCTGGACGGACCCATCAAGATGACTCTGGAGCCGTCGTTCGCTACCCGCCGGAAAAATCGGTCGTCTTCATCTGCGTTGACGTCGAGGCTTTCGAGAAGGACCAGTCGAAGATTCTCGAGATCGGTATCTCTTCGCTTGATGCGAGTCGACTGGGCTCGGTGGCTCCGGGAAAGGACGGTGTCAACTGGACGAGGCTGATCAATTCCCGTCACTTCCGTCTCCAAGATCACGCCGCCCTACGCAATTCGAACTTTGTCGAAGGCTGTCCCGACAGGTTTGACTTTGGCGAGAGTGAGTGGATCTCAAAAGCGTCCGTGCCGCGTATCCTTGGCGAGGTTTTCAAGGTACCTGTCAGCATCGTCGACTACGAAGCCTCGGTCGATGGAGAGGTGGAGGCGGGGGAGCGCCGGCCGTTTGAGGCACAGCGCCCCATGCGGAACGTCGTTCTAGTAGGCCACGACGTCAAGAACGACCTCAAGTACCTGGAGAAGCTGGAGTTCAACCCTACGGCGACGGACTCGTTCCGCGGCATCATCGACACCAAGGAGCTGTGGAGTGCTCTGCACCGTGAACACGCAACTCGAGCGCTGCAGAACATTCTGACCGAACTCGGAATTGCCGGCTGGAATCTACACAACGCCGGCAACGATGCGAGGTACACCCTACAGGTCATGATCGCGCTGGCCTTCCGCGATCTGGAACCAAAGGACCAGACCCAGGCGAAAGCGGCCGAGAAGATCGAGGCCTTGGTAGATGCGTACCGCATGAAACTCTGGCAGGAAGAAGAGGGATGGAGCAGCGAAGACGAAAAGCTTACGCGCAAGCACGAGGGGTCACGGGAGTCGTCTGTCGACTCGGAGCCTCAGCCAGCGGGTTTGACGCCCCAGGCCATGTTTACGGACGGTCCCTCCACTGGCGCTCCTAGCTTCTTCGACGTGGGTGGTATCCCTGTGGCACAGCACCCGCCGGTCTTTGTTCCGCCTCCATTCTACGCCGCAGCGCCGATGGCGTATCGAGGCCGAGGCCAGACGCCTGTCCATCCGCACATGCCGTTCGTTGCCGGAGTCCCGATCGCTCCTCAGCTGCACCCGCACGTGCCAGCGGCACCGACGCCAGGATTCCCCGTCTCGACGGCGCACGTTGCGGCCATCAACCAGCAGCTCGGCAACCTGTCTCTGCGAGGCCGGGGTAACGTCAGTCGTCCCTGGCCGGGTCGGGGTCCGGGTCGCGGTCGCGGTCGCGGTCACGGCCGCGGCCGTGGCCGTGGCCGTGGCCGTGGCCGTGGCCAGGAGGCGACGGTAGCGTTCGGGGGGTTCCCGCCGGAATGACTTGTGGCTCTTCCGAGGCCAAGGTCATCCTGGAGCGCTCGCTCGAGCGGATCCAGCGGAAAGCGAGGCAAACAGCAGCGAGGACACCACGATCCAGCCAGAGTGAAGCGTCGTCGAAGCACGGGGAGATAAGAGAAGGTTGTTCTAGCACATGAGATCTCTGACACGGTACCACCACAATCAGCCAAGTTGATCTTCTCAGCTTTAGTCTGCAGGGCCAAGGACCGGGCAACCACCCGGTCATGCGAACAGCAGATCCTTCCCCCTTCTCTCAATTACCGTACCCACGTGATCTTGTTTTCTGCCATTGGACCTGGCTCTTCCCCTACGTAGGGCGACCGCTGTCATACCCGTACACATACGTATGTACCGTATAGTCATCTCTACCGGCCTTGGCTTCCCCCTCTCTTCTTCCCTCTCCTCCTCTATTCCTCTCCTCCTCTCCTCTCTCTCCTCTCTCTGCTCTCTCTCAACAAGGGCAACGACAGTGCGATGACATGCAGAACCGTCTGCAAGCAGCAGTTTTTTTTATTTTATTTTATTTTATTCTTACTCTGATTTGGCTGGTGAGCCATGCAGAACTTCTAGATATATACTTGTTTTCTCAGAAAACCTTTAAAGGAATAAAAACTGAGACTTGGGTAAGACTAGGGAAATATCTGGAAGAGTATGTAGTGTCTGAAGAGAATAGAAATCACAGAGATAGAAGACTTTCTGGTAAGAGTTTGTATGCTAAGTTGAACTGGTGTAGTCTTTTCAAAGACATAAACCAGAAGAAATTCTTTAAGCACTTTAGGCTTTTGAAGTAAAGAAGAGAAATTATAGGAAAGAAAAGTGGCTTGCTGTCCTTGAGTAAGAAACTTATTACAAAAGAAAGTGATATGTTGGGCAGTCTCTTCTCCAAAACCACAGGAACATAAAGGAGATTGGAAGTCTGGAACATTTGCTCTGAAAAGAAAGCTGGCTAGTCCTATTCTTGCTGATAGAATCTGCAAGTAAAGACTAGCTTCAGCTTTCCTCAAGTCTTTGAAAACTTTGAGATTTTTCTTTTGGGGTGGTCTGCAAAATAGCTCCCAGACTGGAGAACACTTCTGTCTGTTTGTCTGCCATCTGGCTTCCCACTGTCACGGTTCTGGCCCAGTTGCATATCTGGCACAAGTCACGCACCTTGCCGGGAAGTTCCATCTACACTGTTGCCTGTTTGCTCCGCCGTTGCCTGATCCCCTGCCTATAAGAACTTCTCCTGCTCCCCCAGCTTCTTCTCTTCTTTTCTCTTTTTCTTCCTTCCTTGTCTTTCATCTTGTACATCAATCCAAGTCTCAAGTCTCAAGCCAAGTCAGGTCAAGGTTACTGAATCAGTTAGGCTTGAGTTCTGCTCTGCCATTGCCTCGTCACACTACGAAAGACCACCCAACTATAACACACTTCACCAAGCCACGTTCACGTCCTTGTCATGTCTCAACAACCAGACCAAGCCATGCCAGTTGCTGGAAATGACGAGTTCCTTCGCAACATGTTTGCAGAGTTCATGCGAATTCAAGCTACCAACACTACTCCCAAGTCCAAGTCTGAACGCACTGCTGACCCAGAGATCTTCAGTGGCGATGGCAGAAACACGGAAATCACGCATGAGAAGCTTGAGAGCTTCATCACGTCACTGTCACTCAAGATGACATTCAACGCTGACCGGTACCCCACAGAAACATCGTGGATTGCGTACGTCTTTTCACGCACGACTAGCACTGCGCAGTCCTACATCTCAGCTAAGATCACGGCTGGCCAGTACATTGACTGGCACGACATCGTCCAAGATCTCCAGAACACCTTCTCCGACCAAGACCCAGAGTTCCTAGCTCAGAGGAAGCTTATCACCTTGCATCAGGCCAACCGTTCCTTTGCCGAGTTCTTCACAGAGTTCAATCAGTATGCTCCACACACAGGCTTCAACGACAAGGCCTTGAAGTGCTATCTTCGATACGCTGTCTCTGAAGAGCTTGCCAAACAGCTTGTCAGCATCAACCTCAAGGACATCAGCTATCAGAAGCTTGTTGAGGAATGCCAGCTGCAGGACAACCAGTTGCGTGCCACTTCTGCCAACTCTCGCTGTCCACGTCAAGCACCTCCCACCTGTGATGAGACAATAGCAGAGCAGAACTCAAGTCTAACTGATTCAGTAACCTTGACCTGACTTGGCTTGAGACTTGAGACTTGGATTGATGTACAAGACGAAAGACAAGGAAGGAAGAAAAAGAGAAAACAAGAGAAGAAGCTGGGGGAGCAGGAGAAGTTCTTATAGGCAGGGGATCAGGCAACGGCGGAGCAAACAGGCAACAGTGCAGATGGAACTTCCCGGCAAGGTGCGTGACTTGTGCCAGATATGCAACGAGGCAATGGCAGAGCAAACAGGCAACAGTGCAGATGGAACTTTCCGGCAAGGTGCGTGACTTGTGCCAGATATGCAACAAGGCAATAGCAGAGCAAACAGGCAACAGTGCAGATGGAACTTCCCGGCAAGGTGCGTGACTTGTGCCAGATATGCAACTGGGCCAGAACCGTGACATTACCCCCCTCCTTCACATGGCGAACTCCTGTGAGCCTCAGGCCACTCGTGGGCGTAGTTCTGTGGCTGTGGTTTCCTTGGGTATTTCTCATGGAAGTTGTAGATGGCGTCTTTGGTGTTGTCAAGATACTCAATAGACTCTTCAGTGGCATCTTCAATTGGCCATCCAGACTATTTGACCAGGTACTTAAACTTCTGTCAAGATGTTGCTGGCTTGGAGTCAAGGATTTCTTCAACCTGGAACTTTTCATCTGTGTCTTGACCAATGACAGGGCCAGGGTGTTTATTTGATTAGCCAGGGATAGGATTAGCAGGTGTCAGACGTAGAAGGGAAACGTGAAAGACAGGATGGATCTTGAGAGTGTGTGGAAGCTCCAGATGGCAGGCACGGCTTCCGACTGTCTTCAACACCTTGAATGGTCTAATCCACTTGTCATCAAGCTTTTTGCATGGGTGGCATGTCCTGATGTTCTTAGTATTCAGCCAAACAAGATCTCCAGTTTGATAGGATAGTGACGGGATGTTGCGGTCCGTACCGTACCGTCCTATCCGAGTATAGGATTAGGGCGAGAGGCGGAAGGCGGGTTGGTTCTCGCAGGAGAGGAGTGTCAAGGAGTGCGAAGGGGTTTGGTGGAACGTGGTGGTGGTGACACCTGATCAATGGCTTCGTACAAAGGATTGTATTGAAGTAGATCTAGTTGTCTGGATCACAACATGAGTTGAAGACGATTGTTCCATAAGGGAACTATCGCCGGACTATATAGTGCTGGCCTGTCGAGACAATCAAGATTGTCTTGACAGTCTCAACGTCAAGACGGGTGAGATTGTCTCAACAGTCCCACCATGTTATGCACCCTGCGTCGAGACGGGTGAGATTGTCTCGATGCTTCATGCATCCTGCGTCGAGACGGGTGAGATTGTCTCGATGCTTCATGCACCCTGCGTCGAGACTGGTGAGATTGTCTTGATGCTTCATGCATCATGCGTCGAGACTCCCATGTGTGTCTCGACAGTCACGTGACCCCTTGTTGGTTGGTCACTTGACTTCCATGGTGTCCTCTTGCCTGGCCCGCGGCCTGATTGCCTATAAATGAGTGGCTCCCATCCCTGGGTTGTAACACTACCCTCCTCTCCTTCATTCATCATCCTGATGAATTCTTGAGTATGTCTGCAAAATCACGTGCCTCTGCTTACCGAAACCAACTGGCAGCCCAGATCCGTGATCATAACTTCGTGTCGCTTGCTCTGTGTGACTTCTGTGTTTTGAACCATAAGCCCTGCTTCCGAATGTCTGATGACAACAATAAGTTGAAGTGCGCTGAGTGCACTCATCAGGGAAAGTCCTGTGTGTCACTTTCTTGGGAGTCGCTGAACATGACTCGGGATAACCTTCGTGAGGATTTGGCTGTTGATGAGGCCAAGCGGGATGCTCTTGTCAAGCAGCTTGCCGAGCTGCAGGCTTGTGTGTCCTGAAAGTGAAAGGTTCTTGAGGGTGCTGAGGGTTGAGCAAGGAAGAAGCTCCAGTGCCTTGTTGCTGAAATGGAGGTGGATGGTGAAGACTTGTCGGCGACGGTCATTGATACGTCCGCGCTGCAGGCCGAGCTGTTCAGTCCTGCTCCTGCCGGAACTGCTGCAGGAGGAGCTGGCAGTTCGCGAGGTTCCTGAGTGGCTCCCAGGTATTTTCCGAGTCTGGGTAGTCTTTCCACTTGACAAGGTATCGCTGACCTTTTCTCTTCAGGATCTGTTCGGCCTCGAATTCCTGAGCGTCTCTCGGTAGTCGCAGTCTGACGTTGACTGGTCTGGTTTTTTCTTCGACTGAAAATGGTCTGACCTTGACATGGTCCAGTTTCTTTGTTCTTGGTTTCTTGACTTTCCAATTTTTTGTGAGGAGGTAGACTTTATCCCCCTTCTTCAGCTGAGGTGCCATTTTCGATTTTTTGTCCATTTGGTGTTGCATCTTTTCTGAGGTCTCTTGAAGGTAATGCCTCATCATCGTGTGCGTTTGTCGTAGGAGCTTGTCATGTTGGAGTGCTTTCTCCGTGTTTGGTGAAGCTCTGCTTGGCATTCCGATGTTTGCATGTTGTCCAAAATTGGCAAAGAATAGCGATTCCTTTGTTGAGTCTGATCTGTGCTGGTTGATTGCCAGCTGTGCCACTGGTAATAATTGTACCCAATTGCTGTGGGTCTGGTTGATGTAATGCCGCAAATAAGTCTCCAGAACTTGGTTTGCTCGCTCTGTCTGGCCGTCAGTTCGTGGGTGGTAGGCTGTAGACATCTTGGGTTTTGTTCCCATGGCTGCACTGATTGTTTTCCAGTAGTTGGATGTGAAGAGTTTGTCTCTGTCAGTAATGACCGTGATTGGAACTCCGTGGTCCCTGACCAATCTGTCCAGTAGGAGGTGTCCCAACTGCTCTGCTGTGTGGGTTTCCTTGAATGGTACCGCTATTAGGTATTTTGTGAATCTGTCCACAATCACCATAATTGAGTCGTAGGTGATTCCTGTGACTGAGTCTTTGGACTTGGGTAGCTTTGTGATGAAGTCCATTGACACATCTTCCCACGGGCCTCTCGGTATCGTGTTCGGGTGTCCTTCTCCATATGGCTTGTGTCTTCCATGCTTGTTTTTCTGGCATAGTAGACATTTGTTGATGTAGCTTGTGACGTGTTGTCGGAGATTGATGACATTGTTCCCTGCCCGTTGGATCAGGTCTGTGGTTTTGGTGATTCCTGGGTGACCATGTGCTGGATTATCGTGGTAGTTCCTTATTAGTTCTTCAGTGTCTTCTGCTGTGAGCTCGTTGATCTGTGGTTGAGGTACCAGGTTTCCTTGCTGGTCCTGCTGTAAGATCGTTCCTTGGCGTTCATCATCTTCCATGTGGTCTTTTCGTCAGCTTAGTGTGTCTGCTCTCCCATTGTCTTGTCCAGGGGTGTACAAGATCTTGAACTTGTGTTGCCCTAGGAGTTCAGCCCATCTGACTTGCCGTCTGTTCAGCTTCTTGGTTGTCGTGAACGTTGTCAGATTCTTGTGGTCTGTGAGAATGGTGAGTTCAGAACTGCTTTCCGCGTACACTCTCCAGTGTTCGAGTGCGTTGACGACTGCCAGTAGCTCTTTGTCGTGGATATCATAGTTTTGTTCCGCTTGTGACATTTTGCGTGAGTAGTAGGCAACTGGGTGCCACTTGCCGTCTGCCTGTTGGCATAGACATGCTCCCACTGCCTGATCTGAAGCGTCTGTCTTGATTCGCGTCGGTTGGCCTGTCTTGAAGTTGAGGAGAACTGGTTCCTTGGCGCAAGTGTCCTTGAGCTGTTGGAATGCTTTTTGTTGTCTCTCCGTCCACCGGTACTCCACATCCTTCTTTGTGAGTTCTGTCAGTGGTGTTGCCATCTGTGAGTAGTTCTTGATGAACTGTCGGTTGAAGTTGGCAAATCCCAGGAAGGCTTGTACTTCCTTAACTGATGTCGGTGTTGGCCATTGCTGAATCACTTTGATTTTCTCAGGGTCAATCTTGATCCCTTCAATCCCTATGATGTATCTGAGGAATTCAACTTCCAGTTTGTTGAACTCGTATTTCTTCGGGTTGAGCTTGAGCCCTGCCTTTTGTAGGCATCGTAGAACATCCTTCACATGTTTGGTATGTTCCTGTTGCGTGTTCGAGTAGACAAGAATGTTGTCCAAGTAGGCGATAGCTGTTTGGTCCAGGTGTGCTCTGATGACGTTGTTGATCAATGCTTGACATGTTGCTGGTGCGTTTGTGAGTCCGAATGGCATAACCAGATACTCGTAGTGTCTGTATCGGGTTCTGAAGGCTGTCTTCCATTCTTCTCCTTTTTTCATGCGTATCAGGTTGTATGCTCCTTTCAAGTCCAGCTTGGTAAAGATTGTAGCTTGACTGATCCTGTCTCGCAATTCGTTCGCATTTGGCAACGGATATCAGTTCTTGATGGTAATGTTGTTGAGTTTCCTGTAATCCACACAAAGTCGAAGACTTCCGTCTTTCTTTGGTGCAAATAGTATCGGGTATCCTGCTGGCGATTGAGATTCTCGAATGAAACCCTTTTTCAGGTTTTCCTCCAGGTACTCGCGAAGTACTTGGAGCTCTTTCTCTGATAACTGGTAAATTGGTCCAAATCCTGGCTCTGTCCCTGGTTGCAACTTGATCTCATGATCCCAAGGTTGGTGCTTAGGCAACGCTGCTGTCGTTGTCTCTTCCTGAAAGAGGTTATCATACCCAGGTCAGTACTCTTCAGGGATCTCCAGAGGGTTAACAACTTCCTCTCTCTTCATCTCTGACTGTTTGGCCACCTGGTTCTGGGGTGTGCCTGTTGAGGCGGACCTCTTCTTTTGAGAGTTGTCCTTTCTGTCAGTGAGGTTCCACTGAGGACTCCTTCCCTCATCTGTCCATGCCTTCTGCGGCTGGTAACAGGTCTGAGCTGTGTTGTTAGTGCAGTTCCTAAACGTGAGTACTCCTGTCTTCCAGTTAACAACTGGGTTGTGCTTCTTTAGCCAAGGCATCCCCAAATAGATATCCTGAGTGGCCAACTCAACAATATCAAGGTGGATCCTTTCAGCATGGTGTCCGGTAACCATTTCCATTGGCTGCGTCTCATGGCAGACTAGCTCTGTCTGTCCATTTGCCATCGCGAGCTGATAGGGCTGCTGCTTGCGTCTCCTTCCAGTGCTGAGGGTGTCGTAAAGTTGTCTTGAAATGTAGTTTCCACTGGCTCCAGAGTCAACAAGTGTGTATGTCCGTACTGGCGTGTTGGCATGTAGTGACACAGGCAATCACAGGTGCTTTGCGTTGCTAGGGGTCATGTTGTTGAGCTCCCGATGTCGCCCCTTGACAAGGGAGTTCAGTCTTTTCCTGATCGAAGTGTCTTACCACTGACTGGGCAATGGGTCCAGCCATTCCCATCAGTCCTGAGGAATCCGTTCATGAATTTGTCTTGCTGATGCTTGTCACATCCAGGCTTGAGGCAGTACTGCCAATTGTTGACGTAGCAGTTGTGGTTGTTGCCTTGCTGTAGGAACATGAGGTGTTCGTGCCAATCATGTGTGTGCCCGGGGAATGCAGTGTGTTGGCGTTTGTCCCAAAGATGGATCTCACACACATCCTTCTCGCAATTGACCCAATGCTTGTGGCAGGTGGCGTGGTAGGGTGAATGTCCTCTGTACCTTTGTAGTTGTTCGTGGTAGGTGTAGTAGTGCTTCATGCAAAACCTCCACTGTAGTTCGCCGTGCCGTAGATTTCGTGGGTCCATGCTGTAAGCATAGCTTCCTTGTGGTATTTCTTCTTTGATAGACGTGGGTTCGTCTCAGTCCCCATCAGAGGTGGTTAAGGGCTCCTGTCCCTTGTCCTGACCTGTTAGTTCTGGTAGGTCCTTGCCTCCTGATGTTGCCAGTTGGTGGGCTGCTTCCAATATCTGATCGTAGTCGTCCCATTGTTCGAGGGATAGCTGAGCCTCTCCTGGTGGGTCCTCTGGCTTGATGACATTCCAGTCTCCGTCGAGCGTATTAAGTTGCTGTCGGTGCATCTTGTTCTTTGAACAACAGTCTTTCGCCATGTGGCCTAGCTTGCCACAGGCATAGCACTTCAGTGCTTTCCCCTTTTTGTTGTTCCTTCCCTTCGTGAACCTTCCCTTGTGGTGGACTGCATCCAGTTCCATAGGTGCATAGCCATATGGATCATGTGGTGGTGCCTTGTTAGGCGGCTTGTAGTGGTTGCTCACATGCCATGCGGGGTGGCTGTATCCTCCATCGTGGCATTTCTCCATCGCTCGCTCGAATAGTTTGTCATCGATGTTGATTGCTTGTGCGATGAGCTTGTCCAGTGTGTCGACCGCTCGTCCGTCGAAGGTAATTTCATCCTTCATGTTTTCCTTGAGTCCACGTCAGTACATGACCATCAGGGCGTTGTTATCCCAATCAGTCAGTACTGAGTATTGTTTGAACTGTGTGGTGTACTCTGCGGCTGAGCGTTGTTGCTTGATGTGCTGGATCATTCGTATAGCCACTTTGTCTTTGTTAGATGGTCCAAGGATCCTTTTGATCTTGTCCTTGAATCGCATCCATTTTGTCATCCATTCTGTTGTGCCATCGTGGTCTCTGTTTCCTGAGAGATGTTTGTTGACGTAGGGCTTGATCCATCGATAAGCATTGCCTCTCATGTAAGTGGTTGCAAAGAGTGGCCACTTTTCTTTAGGCAGCTTTGTTTCTGGTTGGAATTGAAAGTAGACTTGGAGTTGCATGAGCCAATTGTCAACCTTGTTCCTTTCGCCGTAGAACAGGTCTGGCTTGGCAACGCTAATCTTTCCATCTGGGAAGTTGGGGTTGGTTGCTCCTGAGGTACTCATCCTTGAGGGTCTTCAAAGTGTTGCGGTCTGTACCGTACTGTCCTATCCGAGTATAGGATTAGGGCAAGAGGTGGAAGGCGGGTTGGTTCTCGCAGGAGAGGAGTGTCAAGGAGTGCGAAGGGGTTTGGTGGAACGTGGTGGTGGTGACACCTGATCAATGGCTTCGTACAAAGGATTGTATTGAAGTAGATCTAGTTGTCTGGATCACAACATGAGTTGAAGACGATTGTTCCATAAGGGAACTATCGCCGGACTATATAGTGCTGGCCTGTCAAGACGATCGAGATTGTCTTGACAGTCTTGACGTCAAGACAGGTGAGATTGTCTCGACAGTCCCACCATGTTATGCACCCTGCGTCGAGACGGGTGAGATTGTCTCGATGCTTCATGCATCCTGCGTTGAGACAGGTGAGATTGTCTTGATACTTCATGCACCCTGTGTCGAGACTGGTGAGATTGTCTTGATGCTTCATGCATCATGCGTCGAGACTCCCGTGTGTGTCTCGACAGTCACGTGACCCCTTGTTGGTTGGTCACTTGACTTCCATGGTGTCCTCTTGCCTGGCCCGCGGCCTGATTGCCTATAAATGAGTGGCTCCCATCCCTGGGTCGTAACACGGGACTTGATGCAAATTGGTGGTGTGAGCTTGAGCTTCCTGGGATAGTCGGAGTTCAGCTTGCAACTGTTCCAGAATCTGCGTCATTTCTCCAGATATTTCCATAGCATCTTGGTTGCAGGCTTCACTTGTGGGTGTGATGCTGAGCTGTGGATGGAACTCTTTGTTGGCAAAGAACAGTGACATGCCAGAGGAATCAGACTGGGAGTTGTTCTGCGTGAACTCTACCAGAGAAAGCTATTGGACCCAGTTATCTTGGAGATAGTTGACATAGGATCTCAGGTAGCGTTCAAGCTCCTGATTCTCTTGTTCTGTCTGACTATCTGTCTCTGGGTGGTGTTCTGAGGATAGTTGTAGCATGATGTTAAGATGGGCACAGAGTACTTTCCAGAATAAGCTGACAAACTGACCTCCTCTGTCTGAGACAATACTCCTGGGTAAGCCATGGGTACAGACAATAAACTGGACAAACATCCAGACAAGATGTGAGGTTGTCATCTCAGCACATGGCACAAAGTGGTGTTCTTTGGTGAGACAGTCAGTGATGACCCAGATGTGCTTGGCACCAGGGAAGCAGGCATCTCTTGACTTGGGCAAGTCAGTAATAAAATCTATAGCCAGATCCTGCCAACATTACTGAGGTATGGGAAGAGACAGCAGCTCTCCTTGGCAATCACAGGCAGGCTTTGCTCAGAGCAGACATGACAATTCCTGATGTACTGCTGTATGATGTTCACTATCTTTGGCTAATAGTACCAACAAGACAGAAGATTGTGAGTCTTGGCAATCCCAGTGTGGCTAGCCATTACTTGGTCATGGGCTTCTTGGAACAAGTGTAGGTGTAGCTCATTGTTCTCAGGGATCCAGAGTCAGTTCTTGTAGAAGAGATAGTCATTTTCCAAGCTGCAGTCTGAGAGAGATACTTCTTGACTGTGCCTGACACTATCCCTTAGTATCTGTGACACTATTACCACTGGATCACCTTCAGCAAGGTTGTTATAGGTAGCTTGGATGATGTCTGAAAGAGGTGCAGCATTATGTTTAGTGTTAACTGGTGCAGCTTCTGAACATCTCAGGATCTGGATGGGCTTGACTTGAACCTCTGAATGTGCAAGATTCTTGGGCTTGAGGACAACTTACTCCATGAAGTCTTGACAGAGATCACTGTCTGACAGGAGGTCTTGGGAATGTTGAGTGAGAGTGTCAGCCTTGCACTGACTGCCTGGACAGTAGCTGATCTTGAAATTGAAACATGACAAGAACTCACTCCAACAGGCTTGATGGTGGGAAAGACACTTTGACAACATGAAGTACTCCAAGTTCTTGTGATCAGAGATCACCTTGACAGGTTCTGGAGATCCTTCAAGCTCTGCTCACTATTCTTCAAAGACACAGACAATTGCCAGCAACTCTTTATTGTAGATCTTGTAGTTGCATTCTGCTGGCAGGTGGCAGCATGACAAGAAGGCAACAGGGTGTAGAACTCCTTCATGGTCTGGCTGTGACAGGACAGCACCAGAGACGTAGTCAGAAGTGTCAGTCTCAACAACACACTCCTTCTCCAGATCAAAGTACTGCAGGATGGGTGCAGTGCTGAACACCTTCTTGATGCTTTCAAACAAGTGCTGCTCTGGGGTTTCCCACTTGAAGGCAACATTCTTCTTGGTCAGGGCTGTGAGTGGGGATGCAAGCTTGGCAAAGTCTTTGATGAACTGGCGGTAGAAGTTTGCAAAAGCAATGAAGCTCTGCACTTCCTTGAGACTGGCAGAAGGATTCCACTCCTTGATAGTGTTAGTCTTGGCTGGGTCCATGCTCACAGATCTGGGTCAGCCATCTTTAGTGGCAGACTGAATGATAAGGCTAAGGTACTTGACTTGATGCACTTCAAAGTTGTACTTAGAGATGTCAACTTGCAGGCTTGCATCTTGTAGTTGACTGAGAACAAGCTTGACATACTTCTGGTGTTTCTTGAGTGTCTGACTGTAGACAAGGATGTCATCCACATAGGCAGTGCCAAAGACATCAAGGATGTCAGGTCCTAAAACATCATTGATGTAGTTCTGGAATGTGCTTGGAGTATTGGCAAGACCAAAGAGTATAACAAGGTATTTGTAGAGGCCTGAGTGTGTGCGGAATGCAGTCTTCTATTCTTCACCTTCCTTTATCCAGATACAGTTAAAGGCATCAATAATATCAAGCTTGGTGTACCACACAGCTTTGCAAAGCTGGTCCAACATCCTCCAGATCAGTGGTAGGGGGTAACAGTTCTTGATGGTGATAGTGTTGAGTGCTCTGTAGTCTACACAGAAATGCAATCCACCTTCTGGCTTCTTGACAAAGAGGACTGGTGCAGCAGCAGGTGATGAAGATGCTTGAATAAAGCTCTTGTTCAGGTTCTTTGTCAGGTACTTCTTGAGAACTTCAAGTTCTTCTCTGCTTATGCTGTACAGAGGTCCAGACATGACAACTCTTCCCAGAACCACATTCTTCAAGGACCATCATTTTTGACAAACACCAAAATTTGTCATATGTTCTGGAAAACAGCTGAGTTCCTCTCTGAAACCAACCAAACCTTAAGGTGAAAACCCATCACCTTTGAGAATCACACGTGTTTGTCAAAAGTTGTGATCTTGAATCCACGATCTTCTTCTTCAACAACCAGCAATCTACCCACAACCAGAGAGAGAGAGTCTTAGGATAAGAGGAATGGTTAGAGTCTGACTGACTCTGGAGCTAGCAGTCTTTGGCTCAAGGAAAGTCTAGATAGGGGGTCTGGTCCCTAGTCTAGGTTAATACTTCT
Organism: Lichina pygmaea; assembly: GCA_963422465.1. Classification (NCBI taxonomy): domain Eukaryota; kingdom Fungi; phylum Ascomycota; class Lichinomycetes; order Lichinales; family Lichinaceae; genus Lichina; species Lichina pygmaea. Next base: position 533,336 of record OY730173.1, read on the forward strand.
AGCTTTGCCCAGAGCTTAGTTGGAAAAAGCTGCCCAGGAAAGTCTAGTCTTGGGGATTGGTCCCAGGACTAGATTATTACTGCTGGGAAACCAGGTGACTCTTCTTTCTGGCAGTACTCTGCAGACAGGAAACACCCAACCAGTGCCAAACAATCTCTAACATAACTCCCAAAAAGAAAAAACTCACCTTTTCAGAAAGTAACACCAGAGCTACACCAGCTATACTCTCCCAACCAGCTCCCAGTCTGGCTAGCACCCAGTCCAGCTCTCCTACCCCCCAACCAGCTCCCCAGAGTGACTACAAACTAGTAGACTCCTGGATCAAAACTCAACCAGTCCCAGAATCTATTCTGAAAAGCTGGGAAAATATCAAAAAGAACTTCTTCCCTACAGAAGCCCAGTCTAGCTCTACTGGCCTCACCAACAGAATCTTCCAGAAGCTGGAGAATATCAACAAGCGGCTGGACAAACAAGAAGCCAAGCCATCATATGCCCAGGCTGTCCAAAAATCTATTCCAGCACAAATCCCTCTACCTGCAAGAATTCTCAAAGAAGTTCTTGTACATCCTGGTATCCAGCCACCTGACATGGCTAATAGAACTCACATCCAGCTTTTCCAGACTCTTCAAGACAGACTACCCAGCCCCTACAACAAGCAGGTCAGAGCAGTAAGGAAACTTCCTTCAGGGGATATCCTTATTAACACAGAAAGCCAAGAGACTAAAGTCTTCCTAGAGAAAAACCCTGCCTGGGTATCAGCTATCTTCACAAAGGAAGCAACCATCCAGCCCAAGAGATTTCCAGTTCTGATCCATGGAGTCAGAACAGAAGATATCCAACCTGAAGACCTGGAGAAAACCTGCCAGATAATCCAGAACAGCAACCCATCTCTGAGCAAGCAAATCACTATCCTGAGAGCCTACTGGTCTAAGAAGGCTATAGCTCAAAAGAAGCCAGTTACCTCTCTCCACCTGGATCTGGCTACCCCTGAACAAGCCAATCTTTTGATTGAGAGTGGGCTAGTGCTGGGGCACAGGATGTATGAAGCAGAACCTTTTCTGGCAGACACAGTTATTGCACAATGTTTCAAGTGCTTTGGCTATGGGCACCAAGCACACTTCTGCAAGAACAAAGCTGTGTGTGGTGCCTGTGGAGGCCAGCATGAAAGGAGAGCCTGCCAAGTTCCTGAACAGCTTCTCAAGCCAAAATGCTGCAACTGCAGAGGAGCTCACCCAGCCTGGGCCAGTGTCTGTCCAGTACGCCAGGAAGCAGCCAAGAAGGCAAGAGAAGCATGGAACACACGCCCAGGAAAATATGAGATCCCAACAGCTACCTCTGTTCCAGCTCTACAACCCCCCCCCAGTTATGTTTTTCCCTCTCTCTCAGTCTCTACCAGAGGGGAAAAAACGTAAAACAGCTGAGCCAAGCAGAAGCTCAGAGAGACTCAGAGGTGCACTCCCAGAAGTGCAAATTCTTTCTTCAAGATCAGCCAACTCTGGAGGAAAGCTACCAGCTAACTCCTTCAAGATCTTTGATGCTGAGATGTCTGCATGAAAGACACAAAGCTGACACTTCTCCAGTATAATGTGCAAAAAAGCCAATCAGTCCAAGAGCTACTGCTAGCAACCTCAGCTCTCCAAGAGGTGGACATTATTGCACTTCAAGAGCCCTGGAAAAACCCTCACCTAGAAACAAGCACTTCAACTGTTTTCTCTTCCTTCCTTCCTCTCTACTGTTCAGAGATTGGCAGAACACTTTTTCTTATTAATAAAAATCTGAAACTCTCTTCTCTTCATCCTACCTTCTGGAATAAAGACTTTGTTTCTCTTGAAATCTACTTGGAAAACTCTTCTACTTCTCTTTGGGTACATAATCTCTACTTCACCCCATCAAGTCAAGAAAACTACACAGAGGTATCAGAAGCTCTTCTCTGTTTACTCCAAAATGCTTTACAAGAACAAGGACAACATATTCTTCTCACAGACTCAAATCTTCACCACCCAGACTGGTCAAAGAAAAGAAGACTGTACTCTGAGACTGCAAACAAGTTTCAAGACCTAATGAAAGATTTAAATCTGGATTTAGCTATTGCACCTTTCACCCCTACCAGAGCAAGATCTCTTTCTGAAAAACCATGTTCTTCTATTGATCTGTCTTTTATTTCTTCTTCTCTTTCTAACTCTCTGATTTTCTCTAAAGTGGCTCTTCAGTTCTTTCATGGGTCTGACCACAGACCTGTACTAACCTGCCTGGACCTGGATCCTCCAAGGAAAATCTGGAAACCAGAAAGAAACTGGAGAACACTGGACTCAAACCTTGCAAGAGTAGAGTGTGAGAAGCTACACCTGCCCTTCCACTTCCAAGACAAATATGAAGTGGATGAGTACTTGGAGTATCTTGACAACTTTCTCTAAGAAATAGCAAGCAAATCCACACAGCTCCAGAAGCAATCTGGCCACTCAGTTCCCTGGTGGAATCAAGAGATCCAAAACAAGGTTAAAGAGGAAAGAAGAGTAAGAAGAAAAGTGCAAAAAAGGCAAGCAAGTCAAGGGGAACTTGAGCAAGCAACTAAGCTCAAGAAAAAGGCAGTCAGAGATAGAAAACAGAACACTTTCAGACACCAAATCCATGAGCTGGCCAGCTCTTCAAAGTTCTGGAAGCTTGCAAAGTGGGGAAAGTCCAAAGCCAACAAGACTTCTGATCTTCCTCTGGTTCCTGACCTGGAAACACATGAAGGAATAGCCAAAACCTTTGAGGAAAAGACTAAAGCCTTCTCACAACAGTTCTTTCCAAAAGCTCTAGTTCCAGAACCAGGCTCAGAAAGCTCCCAGACTATCTCTGAGATACAGCTCTCCCAGGAGGTAACATGTGAAGAAGTGGAGCAAATTCTGGCCAAGAAGAAACCTTTCACAGCAGGAGGGAGAGACAAGCTGCCAAATGGATTTCTGAGAGCTCTGAGGCCTAGGTTCTGCCAAGCTCTAGCTATTCTGACTTCAACATGCTGGAAACTGGAGTACTTCCCTGAAAGATTTAAGAGTGCAAAAACAGTCTGCTTGAGGAAACCTGGCAAGAGAACCTACAATCAAGCTAAAGCCTGGCGCTCTATAGCTCTGCTAAACACAACAGGCAAGCTGATAGAAGCTATTGCTGCAGCCAGACTAAGCAAGATAGCAGAAGAAGCTGGACTATTGCCAGATATCCAGATGGGCTTTAGGAAAGAAAGATCCACAGAAGCAGCACTTTTCCTTCTAACCTCCCAAGTGGAAAAAGTCTGGAAGGAAGGCATGGTTGCATCCCTACTCTCACTGGATATCTCAGAAGCCTATGACAGAGTTCTCCCCAAGATACTACAGCAAATTCTGAAAAGAAAAAGAATACCAGTCTGGCTAGCTTCCTGGATCTACTCCTTCTGTGATAAGCGCTCTACCACTCTTGTCTTTGATGATTCTGAGTCTTGTTCTATTCCTATTCATTGTGGAGTTCCTCAAGGTTCTCCACTATCCCCTATTCTTTTTTTATTCTACATTTCTGAATTGCATGAGACTGTGCATACTCTCTCTTCTGGTGTATCTGCCCTGGGGTTTGCAGATGATACAAATCTGCTTGCTTTTGGTCACTCCTTGAAAAGTAACCTTCTGAAGTTAAAGAACACACACCACAAATGTCTATCCTGGACTGCAAGACATGGAATAGTCTTCTCACCTGAGAAATATGAAATACTTCATTTTTCCAGAAGAAGATCAGACAATCTTCAGCTCAAGCTCAGACTGGGGAATGTGATTCTCAAACCAAAAGAAGAAGTGTGAGTACTTGGAGTGTACCTAGATGCAAAGCTCCACTGGCACAAACACCAGAGGATTATTCTTCAAAAAGCACAGAAAGCACTCTCTTCTCTTTCTAGAACTTCCTATTCTACTTGGGGCTTTCCAGTTCACACATCATGTCTGGTGTACACTGCTGTACTGAGATCTCTACTGAGCTATGCAGTGGGGATCTGGTTTAACCCTCTAAGAAAATCCTCCAATATCTCTTCTCTTGTTTCATTTCAAAACAGATGCCTAAGACTTATTGGGGGTGCTTTCAAAGCCACTCCTTCTTTTCTATTAGAGAGTGAGCTTTTTCTTCTACCTCTAGACCTCTACTTTAAATTTCGCACTGCCTGTTTTCTTTCTTCTATTCAAAACCCCCCTCTCAAATACTTTCTTGACAGTATCTTTTCCACTATTTCCAGCTATGCCTCTCTCTTGAAGAAACCTTTAAAGGAATCCTCAACTATCTCTCCTAAGTGGAAATTCACTTGGTTAAGTCAAATAACTACTAACCAGGCTAGTTCAAAGAAAGAACTACAAAAGCTCTTTACTAAAGAGTGGGAAGACTAATGGGAAGAGAAGAAAAGAAGAAGCTATCCAGGCTGGCAGACTTTCTGTCAAAAGCCACACAAAAACAATCTGAAGCTCTACAAAGAGTTACAGAAAGCTGAGGCAAGTCTACTACTGCAAATCAGGACTGGAAGAATTGGTCTGGCAAGTTTTCTTTTCAGAGCTGGAGTTTCTGACTTCTCTACCCCACTATGTGTGTGTGGCCAAGCAGAAGAAACTGCAAAACATATCACCTCTTCATGCTCTCTTTATTCAAGACAAAGACAACAAGTCTCTTTTAATCCCCAAGACTTCACCACTATTATTTCAAACCCAGAGCTACTACAGAAGTTGTTGTACTGGTTTATGTCTTTGAAAAGACTAAACCAGTTTAATCTAGCTTTCAAACTCCACTATTCCCAATCCAATACCTAGATTCTCTTCTCTTACCAGAAACTTCAAGATTCCTTTTGTTACATTCCCTAGTCACACCCTGCCTTCAGTTTTTATCTCTTCAAAGGTTTTCTGAAGGAGTTCACTATTAGCTAGAAGATCTGCATGGCTGTAAAGCTACTACCAGTGTAAGAATCAAATAAAAAAAAATAAAAAAAACACAGAGGTCCAGAGGGTGCCTGGGTTCCTGGTTCTATCTTGATCTTGTGGTCAACTCCTGGGTGTAGAGGAGGAAGCTTGTCAGCATCATCCTTGCTGAAGATATCCAGGAACTTGTGGTACTGAGCAGGGAGAAGTGTGGCAGGATCCACACACTTCTTTGGCTTCAACACCTGCTCAATATCTCTCAGAGAAACACTGAACACCTGGTGATCTGGCTTGGCAGCAAGGAGAGAAAATACGGCAGCATTGATGGGGATTGGTGTGGCAGAAAGGGGCTTGGGATCCTGAGGCTTTCCAGTAGATGTCTTGGCTTCAAGATCCAAAGAGATTGGATAGCTATTGTTTGACTTAAGGCATGCAGATCAGCAGTGATCTGACTTAAATATGATTGAGGTGTTTGTCCAATCAATGTGTGGCCTGTGCTTCTGGAGCCATGGCATCCCCAGAATCATATCATAGTGAAGACCAGGAGACATAAAGAGAGAGACTTCCTCCTGGTGTACACTATGTGCTGTGGTCATGATTGTCTTGGCGAGATGTGTGGTTTGTGACATCTTGCCATCAAATGATTGTAATGTGCGTGGGTAGGGGAGAGGTTCTTGGTAAAGAGATTGCGCAAAGGAAGCACCAATGCAGCCAAATACTGAACAGCCAGAGTCAATAAGAGTATTGCACTTGAATTTCCCATCTAGGATACAAGGAAGAAACAAGCACTTGCTGTCCAATTGCTGGTCTGGAGACAGATAGCTAACATGGAGATCCTTTTCATGTCCTTGGGTGTGACGATGACCAAGGACTACTTGTTTTCTGACTCTGTAGTAGTCTCAACGGTGGCAGACTTAGTGGTGGTTGTGGTGGTGGCAACAACAGGCATGCTTTTCACTGGACAGAAGGTTGAGACATGATCTTGGTTTCCACAGTAGAAGCAGAGGTCTTTGCTTTGGTGATGTTCTCACTCTTCTGGCGTCAGCTTAGAGTGGCTGAGATCTATGGTAGGACTTGGTGGCTGTGGTGTGAAGGCTGGCTTGATGAACTCTGGACGCAGAACTGAAGCTCCTGACTGTGGAACTGAGGCTTGGGTGGGAGGTGCTTGATGTGGATGGCAAGAGTTGGCAGAAGTGGCACACAACTGGTTGTCCTGCAGCTGGCATTCCTCAACAAGCTTCTGATAGCTGATGTCCTTGAGGTTGATACTGATAAGCTGCTTGGCAAGCTCTTCAGAGACAGTGTATTGAAGATAGCACTTCAAGGCCTTATTGTTGAAGTGTGTGCGTGGAGTATACTGATTGAACTCTGTGAAGAACTTGGCAAAGGAACAGTTAGTCTGACACAAGGCGATGAGCTTCCTCTGAGCTAGGAACTCTGGGTCTGGGTCAGAGAAGGTGTTCTGGAGATCTTGGACAATGTTATGCCAGTCAATGTACTGGCCAGCCGTGATCTTAGCTGAGATATAGGACTGCACAGTGCCAGTCGTGTGTGAAAAGATGTACACAATCCACGATGTTTCCGTGGGGTACCGGTCAGCGTTGAGTGTCATCTTGAGTGACAGTGACGTGATGAAGCTCTCAAGCTTCTCATACGTGATTTCCGTGTTTCCTCCATCACCACTGAAGATGTCTGAGTCAGCAGTATGTTCAGACTTGGACTTGGGAGTGGTGTTAGTAGCTTGAATTTACATGAACTCTGTTATTTTATTTTATTTTATTCTTACTCTGATTTGGCTGGTGGGCTATGCAGAACTTCTAGATACATGCTTTTTTTCCCAGAAAACCTTTGAAGGAATAAAAACTGAGACTTGGGTAAGACTAGGGAATTATCTGGAAGAATATGCAGTGTCTGGAGAAAATAAAATCACAGAGATGATAGGTTTTCTGGTAAGAGTTGGTGTGCTAAGTTAAACTGGTCTAGTCTTTTCAAAGACATAAACCAGAGAAGAAATTCTTTAAGCACTTTAGACTTTTGAAGTAAAGTAGAGAAATTATAGGAAAGAAAAGTGGCTTGCTGTCTTTGAGTAAGAAACTTGTTACAAAAGAAAGTGATATGTTGAGCAGTCTCTTCTCCAAAACCACAGAAACATAGAGGGGATTGGAAGTCTGGAACATTTGCTCTGAAAAGAAAACTGGCTAGTCCTATCCTTGCTGATAGAATCTGCAAGTAAAGACTAGCTTCAGCTTTTCTCAAGTCTTTGAAAACTTTGAGATTTTTCTTTTGGGGTAGTCTGCAAAATAGCTCCCAGACTGGAGAACACTTCTGTCTGTTTGCCTGCCATCTGGCTTCCCACTCTTTCTGAAATACTTCTTGAAATTGTTTCTTAGAGTAATCTTGGTTAGTGGTTAGTTCTTCTAGCCATCTTGCTTTCCAGTTAGGTGTGACAGTAGACAGAGACTTTGGAGGTGTTCTCAGAGTAGAAACAAAAACAGTGATCTGGGAAAAGAGCTTATAGAGAAGTGAGGAGAGAGGATTAGAAGAAGTATTAGAAAAATAGAAAGATTGTAGGAAAGTTGCTGTTCTGAATTTGAAATAAAGATCAAGAGGTGGTAGGAATAGTTCTCCTTCAATAAGAAATGTAGGAGTAGCTTTGAAGACACCTCCTATAGTTTTTAGACACTTAGTCTGGAAAAGATTTAGAGAAGAAATATTAGAAGGTTTTTTGTGGGGATTGAACCAGACTCCTACTGCATAGCTGAGAAGTGATCTCAGTATTGCAGTGTAGACAAGTCTAGCAGAGAGAACAGGTAGACCCCATGTAGAAAAAGTAGTTCTGGAAAGTGCTGAGAAAAACTTGGAAGCTTTCTGTAACATGATTTTCTGGTGTTTTTTCCAGAGAAGCTTGGAATCATAGTGTAGTCCCAGGATACGCACTTCTTCTTTTGGCTGTAGTACCACTTCTCCAAGTCTTAGACTGAGCTGAAGATTATCTGTTCTTCTTCTAGAAAAATGGAGAAGTTCATACTTTTCAGATGCAAACTTCATTCCATGTTTTCTTGCCCAGTCTAAACACTTGGAGTGGGTAGACTTTAGCTTCAGGAGATTACTTTTAAGAGAAGGGGAAAATGCCAGAAGGTTTGTATCATCTGCAAAGCCCAGAGCTGATACACCTTTCTCTGGTGTATGAACAATATTATGAAGATCTGAAATATAGAAAAGAAATAAAATAGGAGAGAGAGGTGAACCTTGAGGGACTCCACAGTGTACTGGAAAAAAAGAAGACTCTGAATCATCAAAAACAAGAGAGGTTTTTCTTTGGGTAGTGAAAGAAAAGATCCAGTTAACAAACCAGCTGGGAATTCCTTTTCTCTCCAGGATTTTCTTGAGAATTTCTGGCAGAACTCTATCATAAGCTCCTGAGATATCCAGAGAAAGAAGACTGGCTACCATTCCTTCCTTCCAGACTTTTTCAACTTGGGAAGTGAGTAGAAATAGTGCAGACTCAGTTGATCTTCCTTTTCTAAAGCCCATCTGGATTTCTGGTAGCAGGTTTTCTTTCTCAGCCAGTTCACTTAGCTTTGTGGCTGCCAGAGCTTCCATCAGCTTCCCAATTGTGTTGAGAAGTGCTATTGGCCTCCAAGCTTTGGCATAGCAATAGGATCCTTTGCTCGGCTTTCTCAAGCATATTGTTCTGGCTGCTTTGTATCTGTCAGGGAAATATTCTAGCTTCCAGCAGGCCTCCAGAACTTTAGCTATCTTTTCATTGAAAGAGTCTCCCAATACCTTTAGAAATCCATTGGGTAGAGTATCTTTCCCAGGAGCTGTAAAAGGTTTTTTCTTTTTCAGAATATTGTGAATATCTTCTTTGGAGATTTCCTGAGATAGCTGGTGTTGTTGGTGGTTGGCTGGCTGGTCCTGGGATTCTGGTACTGGCTGGAGAGGTAGAGGGAAGAACTGGGTTTTGAATACTTCTACTTTTTCTGTGAAAGTTCTGGCAGTTTCTCCATCTTGCTTTGTGAGCTCTGGAACAATTGGAAGTTCTGGTGGTTTGCCAGCTTTTTCTTTACCCCACTTGGCTATTTTCCAGTGCTTTTGTGTTTCAGCCAGGTTCTGGAGTTGTTCTCTGAATGTCTTTCTTTTAGCATTCTTGATCAGGTGTTTCTTTTCCTTTATTACCTTTTCAAGTTTGTAGACTGGTTCTTGGTTTTGGAAGACTTTTCTTCTTAGTTTTCTTTCCTCTTTAATTTTCTCTTTAATCTCTTGGTTCCACCAGGGAACAGTGTACTTTGAGTCTCTCAGAGATCTTGTTGTCTTGTCAGCCAGTTCTTGAAGAGCTTTCTCCAGATTCTCCAGATAGTTGTCCACTTCCTCTCTGTTAAGTAGTGGTGGAATAGGGGGAAGATTCTTAGCTTCTTTCTTGACTTGGTCCAGATCTAGTGTTCTCCAGTTTCTTTGGTGGGTTCTGGCTTTCTTTGGTGTTTCCAGACTTAGAATTGTCTGAACTGGTCTATGGTCTGAACCTGTGTGGAAGTCTAGGTTAATCTGGGAAGAAATAAAGGAATTAAGAAGTGATATAGAAATAAAAGATAAGTCAATAGCAGAGGAGGGAGGCTCTGCCAGTGTTCTTGCTCTTGTTGGTGTGAAAGGTGCTATTGCCAGCTCTAGTCCTTGATCATCTGTGAGTTCTTTGAACTTAGTAGCTAGTTCAGAGTAGAGTTGGGAGGATTTTGACCAGGATGGGTGGTGAAGGTTGAGTCAGTCAGAAGAATATGTTCTCCTTCTTTGTCCAGTGCCTGGGCCAGTACATCCAGTAGAGCTTCTGCTGATACTCTGTAGTTTTCCTGGCTTGTGGGTGTGAAGTACAGGTTATGTACCCAGAACACTTTTGCTTGCACTCTTATCTCCAGTGATGTTAAATCCTTGCTCCAGAACACAGGGGTTATAGCTGACCTCTGTATTCTTCTGTTGATTAGAACCAGAGTTCTCCCTAACACTTGGTCTTGAAGAGGGTAGAAGGCTGAGAAGACTGTTGAGGTACTTGTTTCCTGGTATGGATTTCTCCCAGGTTCTTGAAGTGCAATCAGATCCACTTCCTGGAGTCTGGGGTTAGCTAGTAGAAGATCTTGGCATGTCTGGCTTTTCTGCACATTATACTGGAGAAGGTTGAGAATTGGTGTACTCATCAAACCTCTGGGTTAGAATCCACAAGTATCTCAAAAGAGTTTTGTTTTGGAAGATTAGTGGTAGTCTTCAAGTTTTGCAGAGAGCTTGCTTGAGAGCTAAGTCTTGCACTTGATCTAGTTCTCACCAGCTCTCCCTGTTTTCTTTTCTTCCCATCCTCTCTATCAGATAGATTAGGGCCACTTCCAGTATTAGTGGTCTGGCTTGGAGAGAAGATAAAAGTGGAAGAGATGTTTTCTGGAGTGGTGTATCTTCCAGGTCTGGTGAGCCAGGATTCTCTAGCTTTCTGTGTAGCTTCCTGCTTTTTAGGGCAGACTTTTTCCCAAGCAGAGTGCTTCCCTCCACAGTTAGCACATTTGGGAACTAGCTTTTCTTGAGGATTTGGGCAATCTCTTCTGGCATGTTTTTCTCCACATGCCAGGCACTGTGCTTGAGCTTGGCAGGTTCTTGCCTGGTGTCCAAACTTTGAGCATTTGTAGCATTGGACCACTGATGTATCCAGAAGTGCTGGCTCTACTTCATGGATCATATGGCCAAGTACAACTCCTCTCTTGATTAGTAGATTAGCTTGCTCAGGTGTTGCAAGATCTATGTGCAGAGATGTCACAGATTTCTTAAGAAGTTTGGACTTTCTGGTCCAGTAGGTTCTCAGGATTTTGACCTGGTTTTCCATACCAGGGTTTTGTCTGAAGATAGTCTTAGTTGTCTCTTCCAGGTTCTCTGGGTTAAAATCCTTTGTTTGAACTCCATGAACCATGACTGGGAAGATTCTGGAAGAGATCTTAGCTTCTTCAGAGAACACTGTAGAGATCCAGTCGTTGTTCTGTTCTAGTTGGGTCTTGGCTGAGGGAGATTCCAGAGAGATGATAATATCACCAGAAGGGAGCTTTCTGACTGCTCTGATATCCTTCTGGCAAGATGTAGGGACTTTGTTCTTGATAGCCTGCACAAGCTGGGAGGGTGTTCTGTTTCCTGTCTGTGCTGTTTGGACTCCAGGTCTGATAGTAATCTCACTGAAGATTCTCTGGGGAACTGGAATTTCCTGGACTGTGGCTTTCTGGACTGCTTGAGCATAGGAGAGATTAGATGCTGGTGTTTGCATATTTTTCTCAATTCTGTCCAGTCTCTGGAGAACTTTCTGGATCTCTTGTCCAGTGGTGGAAGGTGTGGCTATATGGCTTGCTAGCTGGGTGGTGATTTTCTTCCATGCTGCCTGTACTTTTGGGGGAGCTTTAGACTGGTTTAGCCAGACTTCAACAATCTGGGATACTGGCAGTGTGTTTTCTCCAGCTTGTTGATTTGGTGTTGCCAGAGAGGTATCTTGTTGGCTTGGCTCTGGGGGAATAGATAAAGAAGAAGAGCTGGATTGGATGTTGGGGGATCTGGGAGCCAGTATAGAGATTGGTACTCTAGAGTTGTATTGAGGATGACTGGGTTTTTTCTTTTTTGAGGCCATAGCTCTGGGTTTCCAGTAGTGATATCTTTAGGGAGTTGAGAGAGTTGAGGGAAAGAGAAGAGTACCCTGACTTCCCAGCAGTAGTGATCTAGCCCTGAGTCCAGACCTCAGAGCTAGACTTTCCTGGGCAGCTTCTTCCTTCTAAGCTCTGGGTTAGGTCTGGGAGTATTCACCTAGACTAGAGACCAGACCCCCTATCTAGACTTTCCTTGAATTCTTGGATTCTGCCAGCCAAGAGTAGAGCTCAAGTCATTCCACTTTTCCACTCTCTGTTTTCCTCTTGAACTGGAAGTACTTACTCAATCCTGGGACTACACCCCAAGACTGAGTGTTCCTAGGTAATTGGGGCCTGTCCCCAGTTCTCCAGAAAACCACTGGCCTCTCTCTCTCTTGTTATTGGTAGTCTGTTGCTTGTTGAAGTTGAAGATCGTAGAGTCTGGGATCACAACTTTTGGCAAACAGGTTAAGTTTTCCAAAGTGATGGGTTTTCACCTTAAGGTTTTGGTGGTTTGAGAGTGGAACTCGGCCGGTTTCCAGGACTTCTGACAAAATGCGGTGATTGTCAGAAGTGATGGTCCTTGGATGTAGTTGTACTAGGAAGAGATGACATGAACTCTGTAAACATGTTGTGAAGGAACTTGTTATTTCCAGCAACTGGCATGGCTTGGTCTGGTTGTTGAGACATGACAAGGACGTGAACATGGCTTGGTGAAGTGTGTTATGGTTGGGTAGTCTTTCGTAGTGTGACAAGGCAATAGCAGAGCAGAACTCAAGCCTAACTGATTCAGTAACCTTGACCTGACTTGGCTTGAGACTTGAGACTTGGATTGATGTACAAGACAAAAGACAAGGAAGGAAGAAAAAGAGAAAAGAAGAGAAGAAGCTGGGGGAGTAGGAGAAGTTCTTATAGGCAGGGGATCAGGTAACAGCAGAGCAAACAGGTAACAGTGCAGATGGAACTTCCCGGCAAGGTGTGTGACTTGTGCCAGATATGCAACTGGGCCAGAACCGTGACATTACCCCCCTCCTTCACATGGCGAACTCCTGTGAGCCTCAGGCCGCTCGTGGGCGTAGTTCCGTGGCCGTGGTTTCCTTGGGTATTTCTCATGGAAGTTGTAGATGGTGTCTTTGGTGTTGTCAAGATGCTCAATAGGCTCTTCAGTGGCATCTTCAATTGGCTATCCAGACTATTTGACCAGGTACTTAAACTTCTGTCAAGACATTGTTGGCTTGGAGTCAAGGATTTCTTCAACCTGGAACTCTTTATCTGTGTCTTGACTAATGACAGGGCCAGAGTGTTTATTTGATTGGCCAGGGATAGGATTAGCAGGTGTCAGACGTAGAAGGGAAACGTGAAAGACAGGGTGGATCTTGAGAGTGTGTGGAAGCTCCAGATGGCAGGCACAGCTTCCGACTGTCTTCAACACCTTGAATGGTCCAATCCACTTGTCGTCAAGCTTTTTGCATGGGTGGCGTGTCCTGATGTTCTTGGTATTCAGCCAAACAAGATCTCCAGTTTGATTTTTGATTTTGATTTGATTTGATTTGATTCTTACACTGATTTGGCTGTTAAGCCATGCAGAACTTCTTGAAGGATTTTTGTCTCTGGTAGACTTGACTCGGGGACCTCACACATTTACCGTACACCCTGTGGTTTGTAGTGTACGTACTGTGGGAAAACCCCAAACCCCGTAGGGGAAATAGGAAAACCACAGTAATAAGGGTTTTGTGGATCTTGACAGATATTGGGTGAGCTATTTCTTGGGGGTTTTCATACATCTTGCGAGGAGTACATCTTAGACAAGTTCTATGAATCTCAGGGGTTTTTGTGGCAGAATGTGGGGTGGGTCAGATTCGAACTGACGACTAGTTTAGTCAGGTTCTCCAGGCCTGACGCCACTAGTTCTGGGTCATGGGTGCCACGTAGTGGGAAACTCTCACCAGCTTCCCGCTACACCATGCCGCCCCACACTGGTGATTTACCTGTAACGCTGTTGCCTGTCGCTTTTGGATGCTGCTCTGAATGGAATGTGTGCGGGTGATATACGTACTGTACAGTAACAGTAATTTTACTGTGTAAAGTCTGACCCCCCTTCGCGGTCCACCCCCCTTCACAGACCCCCTTAGTGACAATTTTTACGACATCAACTTTTGTACGGATTTTGGGCTGACACAGTCCTTAATTGTCTAGAGCAGATACTGCGAGCACATATGATCAAACTCAACCTCCTGATTCTGCCTGGCTACCGAGTCGACCGGATTTACAGTCTGATACCACTCCCTGGTGGCCTCGAGTGCCGGAATCTTGACAAAGCGATTGTTCGGGTTGGGGTGGATTTTCTGGTGCTTCGGTGGGCGTAATGTTTTGATCTCAAGTTCTAGATAGTCAATCTGACGTTGCTGCAGCTCAATCTTGTGGTTTTGGTGGTCCAGGCACTTCCCAACCGACCGAAAGAGAGCTCTGGTTGAGGGGTCTCTTGTGCCAATTTTCTCCATGGACTCTCGGAGTTGACGATGCCCTTTTGGAGTTAGGAACACTGGCTGTGATGCTTGGGATGTGTTCTCAGGATGCTTGGGTTCTATTTGCGGGGTCCTAGGACGTGCCTGGGCTTCTGCTGGCTGTGGTGGATCCTCCGCAACAACAAATCTGTTCTGCAATGCCTTCCGACAGCTTTGTGGCCATAACCCGGTATGTTGCCACCCAGCAACAATATTTGAGCTGCTGAAAGCCTTCTTCCGTGCCTTCTGGTACAGAATTAGGAACATGGGCTTCCCAATAGCTCTGGCGGCTGATCTTTTAATGAAATCATCAAGGGACATCCGGTACGCCTGCTTCAGACTTGAAAACACACCAACATCAAGAGGCTGGAGGACGTGGGAGGCGTGGGCTGGCAGGTACAGCAGGTGGATGTTGTTGTAGTAGCAGGTGTACTGGAATTCATCAGTCTTATGGCTAATATGTCCATCTAGAACAAGCAGTCGTGTTTCTTTGCCAGGACCTGCCCCAGATTGGGGGATGAAGCAGTTTTCCAGCCACCCCTGAGCAATACTGCAGTCAATGAAGCTGTTATCCTGTGCCTCGAAGTGCCACCCCAGCATCCCTGACCGATCATCCGGAAACCATTGCTTCTGTACAGATTTCCCCTTGAAAATAACAAGGGGATCAATGCACTGCCCGGTGGCATTGATGCACTCGACAATTGTAGTCCATGTACGACACGCAGAAGTACTCAGACACTCAGTCTTCTTCTCCCGCCCTGTCAAGACCTTCCCAGAGTAGGACGTGCCTTCCATAAGGCCTGTCTCATCCATATTATACCGGAATTGTAGTGCAATACTCAAGATCTTTGGATGTACTATCATATCAAAGAATAGCTTTATATTAGCCTCTGAGGCACTATTCTTTCTAATCTGATCAAGTGGAACTGCTTTCAGGGACTTAACCTCTGGGTTCCGTCGCAAAAAGTTCTCAATCCAATGCTTCCCCAGAGGTTTATCATCCCCTCCAGCTTTAAGCAGTTTCTCGGCGAAATAAGCAAGCTGTTGATGCTGGGGTGCAAAGCCTAGCAAGGCTCGGAGGAGGACCCAGTCTCGCAGACTGGATTCCTGGTCTGGGGAGAGTCTTTGGCGACTCTGGTTGAAGACTGGTCGTACGTTTCGCCCATGTGATCGGGCACGGAGGGTGGTAGGGGGGATAACCCAGGTTTTTGCAGCGGTACGGATTGGCATTCCATCGGAGATAGCTTCCAGCGCGTTCTGGAGGTCCTCGGTCGTGTACGAAGGCATGATGAATCAATTAAGCCACTTAGAAGTCTGGATACTTGATTGTGGGAGGTGCTGCGACGCGTTGTTGATGCAAGAGTCGTGCAGATTTATCGCTTAGGAGGTGGGCCGTGAAGGGGGGTGGGCCGCGAAGGGGGGTACGACCTTATATCAATTTGTTCATGGAGTACGGAGTACAGCTTCCCCCCCCCCTTCCCCATCTTCCCCCACCCCTTCCCCATCTTCCCTTTTTCCTTTTGTATCGAAGTATGACCAATACACGTCCCTGACTTCGACCTTGCTTCCACCTTGCGCGGTAGAAACGAGACGATGAAGAACAACGGTAATCACGAATGATAAGAGTTGCTTCCATCGTACCATCGTGGTCGAGGAGCAAGAAGGAGGAGAGGCAGAGAAGTGCTTCAGGTACTCTCCTTCTCTGCGCTCTTCCCTTCCGTTGCGACTCCACCTGCAGCTGCACCTACGTCCCCCGCTGCTGCTGCTGCTGCTGCCGGCACGCCATCTACGCTTCCCGTGTTCGTGCTTTGGCTCGGGTTCAGCGGCTTGGCGGCGTCGTAGCTGAGGGCCTTGACGATGCCGAGGCCCTTTGTGCGGCCTTCGCGGAACAGCAGACGGTCGCCGACGGCCAGGTACTCCGGCCGCTGCACGAAGCGGAAGGCGACGGTGGCGCGGTCGCCCGTGCGGATGTACTCCCTGTCAATGTCGATGATGGCGCAGGTCTGCGACACGGGCCCGACGTGCAGCATCGCTTGGTATTTGGGCTTGATCGTCGTGGCGTGGCTGAGGATGAGTACTGCTTTGGATTCAGTACGTCGTGGGGGGAGGGGGGGGATCTGGGGGAGAGGCAGGGGTGGGGGGCTACCCTCGGCGATGAACTCGCGGTACACCTTGGGCGGCTGGTCCAATTTCGGCAGGACCACCATTCCTTTTCTGACGTCTTTTCGTCGGATTTTCTTGAGCGCGAATGACGCCGATTGGCCTGCGGTGCATACCGACACAGGGATGCGTTTCCTCTCGATGGATCTGATGTTGGTCGGCATGAACTGGCCCAGCGAATCAGGACCTACTAGGACATTATCGCCGGCGTGTATTGCCCCTAGTTCTGAGAGTTAGAATGTGGCATTGACGGGATGGCAAGGCAAGCTGCCCTACCGCTCTTGACAACGCCGGAAACGACGGTCCCCACGAACGGCACCGAAAAGGTGTCGTTGATGGACAGCTCGAACGGAGCTGATGCGTCGTAGTGTCCGTGGTGCGGCAGGATATTGAGGAATATCCGAACCAGATCCAGGCAGTCGCCGGTGACGTTGGACACTTGGAAGATGGGGCAGATCCGCTGGCTGACGAATTGAGTCTGGTCGTGGGTGTAAGCATGGCTGGGTAACGTGGACAACCGGCGCAACCTACAGCGGTATTGATGCACTCTTCGCGGTTCTTGATCAGGATCGGGATCTTCCTGGCCCCAGGACTCTTGAGGATGGCAACCAGCTGCTTGATCGTCTGCTGGAGGATATGGGGAGGGCAGATGTCGATCTTGGTGATGACAACCATGACCGGCACATTAAGTGCCAAGGCAATCCCAAGGTGCTCTCTGAAAGCTCAATCAGCGGGCGAGACTACGTGGCTGGCCATGGCCTGTCCCTACCTGCTCATGCCTATCAGGCCGTTGTTCGCCGCGACCATCAGGAGACAGTAGTTTGGGCTGCTGCTCAGCAAGCCGAACACCGTCGTACGGAGATATCGCTCGTGCCCTGCGAGGTCGGTGAAACTGATCACTTTGGCCTGTACGAAGCGCATCAGCCTTGGATCCTCCATGTTGGATGATTTTGTGAAGCAACAAGAATCCACTCACAGAACGCTTACCAATCTCTTCCCACGAGAGCTTACGGCCAGTGATGTTGGACGCGACAACATCCCCACAAGAGTCAAAGCCCATGATCTCCATGCCGACCGAGCTGGTCCGTCCGCTCTCCACCTCGTGCTTATGCCGGAACAGATTCACCCGAGCCTTTCCACGCCCGTCGTCGAGACTGCCCTTGACCAGGACGCCCAGCATGGTGCTCTTCCCGGCGTCCACTGGCGTTCCCTGTAGCGTTAGCTGATGGGTCCCTTGTCTATAGTTACGCAGAACGTCCCAGAGCTTACCGTTGCCGACGACAGCTATTCGTAGCTCAATGACATCATCGACGGTGTCGGGCCTGCGTCTGATCATGATTTTGGCCGTAGCACTCTGATCCTTGCCGCCAGCAGACTCGACTTCTTCGCCGAGTCCTGCATGCTTCGACAGCAGTATCTTGCAGTCGGCCGATAACGTCTTGGCTGCGCGTCTTAACCGGCCCCAGGCTATTGAACACTCGTCCTTGGTAAAGCCCATCGGCTCCCCGTTATCCTCGAGTCCGAGCTCGAACAGGGTCTCGCCGTTGCCCTCGTCTATGCGCTCGCGCAAGATGTCCTCGAGCCGCTTGAGAGTGGTGGCCTCATTTTCCGACGTATCAAGCAGGAGCTCCCGTAATCGCGGCCGCGGGGCCGAGTCGGCAATGTCAAGGGCATCAATGATATCCAATTCGTCATGGTCTTCGACAGCCAGGTGTTTCCACTTGCTCGCCCCAGCGGACGGGTCATGGCCAGGTGGTTGTCGGAGTCGCTGCTGCTTCTCGACGTACTCTGCGAAATCGCTGAGTGCCTGATCGAACAACGTCAGACTTCACTCGACATGCAGCAAGCGCAAACTTACAGACTCGCCTTTGCGACGCTCCTGTGGCGTCTGCTTTCCCAATGCCGGTGCCATCTTGGTCCGCTACTGTATCTGCCGCGCCTGCCCTGCCTGCGTCGGCCCAGATAGGAGGAAGTGATGATTATGTCTTGTGCTGGAGATGCTACGACTGCTTCATGCTGAATCGGAGTGGTTTTCGCAGAGCTCGCTACATCTAGGTCGTCTTGCGGCGGGTATGACTACAAGTTGGCGTGACCGTGACCGCAAAAAAACACCCCATCGCCAAGTGATGACGCGCCCGAAACGCTGGATGAGTCACCTTTCGTTCGATAGACTGGCTCGTAGGAGCCAAGCTGGTTCTTCCGGATCAAAGCATATTCCAATTCATGACCGAGTACGGTAATGCATCAACGCTACCACACCGCCAGAATCGATATGGACGCCTTCACTTTTATTGAATCGCCTCCCAAGTCGGAGAAAACATCGATAGCAAACTTGTATGACTCTGGAGCGTCAGGTCGACGGTTGGGGTGATATCAGAACTACGCTGTCTCCTGTACATCGAGTAAGAACGGCATGTGCTGGAATGTGAAGTTGCGATTCGAACAAACCTCGCACGAAGAGCATTTCAGATTGCTTCTTGACGGTCTATGCCCACCTGTTACTCTTTGAGATTCGATAGGCAAATGGTAGAAGGTACCTTGACAGACTGTGTCTCTTCCTCCTCCTCTTCCTCATCGTCGTCGTCCACGACATATACTGTCTCCTCCACCTCGCCTAGCACCAGGTTGCAATGACTGTCATAGGCCTAGAGTAGCAATCGTTAGGACGGCCCCGTAGGGAATCTCTCAAGACCCATGATGCTCAGATTACGGATGGTATGAGACGTACATGCAACCGACCCTTCAGCTCGCGATCGCCTCTCAGCTTGACAAAGACAATCTCGTCGAGCAGCAGTCGGACCAGGTCCAGAGGCTCCGATCCGGAGGCGTTGATATTGTCTTCCGTGTCCGCCATCGTAGGTAATGCCAATGCTACAAGACTGACTATGTCTACCGGTACATACGTACGTATGTACGGAGTACCGTTGGCAGAGTCGAAAGTCGAAAGATACGCGCGCTTACTCGCGTAAAAAGTGGCCATCAGACACGTGACTTTATCACGTGGTATGGACCTTTGCACGAGGGTATTCTTCCCCCTTATTCTCAAGTAAAAAAAACTTACGTAGCCGACGTAACCGCGATGGTCCAATTTTCGAGATCTCTAAACTGACAGACAAACCAATGCGAGTACTGAGTTGCCGATGTGAGGCACTCTGGTCACCAACCACAAGTCCAAGATGGTCTTCCGTCCTTGGAGGCCGCCCGTGGACTGGATTGGCGCGATCGGGCTTCGCATCTCCCCCAAGAGCTCTAGAACACATCCACACCGATAGCCAGCCGCCACCTTACCACGCTCCTGGACGCCCACCGGAGACGACAATTGCCAGAAACACTGTGACGGATGATGAGGCTGTCTCAAGTGAAGCCGAGGGCAGCATTTCCAGCTCTTGGCCCCAGTCAGGATCCACACAGGGCTGCGACCTGGATGCCCCATCGTCCTGGGAGGAGCAACTATCACGTCACCTCAGAGAGCATAACCTGCCTGAGGTTCTCCATATCCTGGCCGCTGTTTCCGAGGACGATGAGCTTAAGCTTTCAGTCCCTGCTACGACCCTCTCTGAGGCGATGAACTTGCTCGACCCTGACCGTTTCATGGAGGAGGTGGTGGCCGTTCATCGGGACATTGCTTGGCGTATGCCCTTCAAACGAGGAGTGCAGTCCATCACGGATGTCTTTGCGCGCTACCGCACGGCCGTTGCGCGTTTGCGCTCCATCAAGATCAAAATGGGGTTGCCCTTCGATCTCAGCGATTGCAGCTGGTTCCTCAAAGCTGCCAAGGCCATGGGAGAGTCCGGAGAAGCTGTGGCGATCTGGACGGATATGCAAAAAGACAGGATGCATCCAGACACGAGTTGCTTCAATCATTTTCTTGAGGCGAAGGCGTGGGCGAGGCTTGTCGGGCCGGCCCGGCGCCGCAGGGTGAGGGCTGAAAAGTACTGGGAGGAGATGGAATCACTGCGAAGAGCGCGTGAAGGACTGTCGGACCTCAAGAAGCAAGCGATCGAAAAGTACAACGAGATGAAGGAAGACGGCGTCATGCCGGACATGAAGACCTTTTCTCTCTTGATCATCGCTTTTTCACGCGAGCAAGATCTGGCAGCGGTGAACTGGGTGTTGAAAGACACGTGGGACATTGACGTTCCCCTGATACTCGAGACGCAAGGGCAACAGCCGGAGCCGGATGTGGGGCTCTCGAAGAGCTCTCCGATGCGGCCGGGGCCCGATCTGCTCTTCGCCGTAGCTCACGCGTTCGGCATCAACAACCACATCCCGACGGCGCTCCGCCTCGTCGACTTCATCGCGAAGCGCTACCAGATTCCCGTCCCGGACGTTGTCTGGCACGAGCTTCTAGGATACACCTACGTCGCGGTAGCTCCGGCGTCCGCCGAAGGATCCGGCCATGACGTCGGCAGCCTGCCCAGAAGTGCCCTCTACAACCTATACGAGATCATGAGCGGCGAGCCTCACAACGTGAAACCGACCCTAGCCCTGTCCAGCTATCTCGTGTCAAGCAGCAACAAGCACCCCCTGTACACGCACGCCGTGTCGCGCTTCCAGCAGGCCGTCAGGTACTATCGCCCTTCGGAGAAGGCGTTCGATCGCGCGCAACGTAAAGTACAGCTAATCGAAGAGCTACGGGCGCGCAATGTCCCCCTCCACGTCCCCGAACTGTCCTTGACCGTTGCACGACGAGAGCTCGAGATGGCTCGGCTTCGGAAAGCCCGTGACCACCATCTTGTCTCGCAAATGATGCGGCAGCTTCTACACCGCGTACGACCACCGTCGAATGACGGCAATCTGCGCAACACTTGGACGAAGCTCAGCCACCAATGGGAGAGAATCCGGCTGCCATTTCTCGTGGCCAAGTTTCGAGAGTTCTTGCCCAAGAGG
Source organism: Lichina pygmaea (assembly GCA_963422465.1). Lineage (NCBI taxonomy): Eukaryota > Fungi > Ascomycota > Lichinomycetes > Lichinales > Lichinaceae > Lichina > Lichina pygmaea. Next base: position 554,423 of record OY730173.1, read on the forward strand.
ATCAGTTACCGTACGCATCTCGGAACGATTTGTCTTATCGACCACGCCGAAGCCGGCTCGTCCGAGTCGAACCAAGAGTACGACCTCGTTACAACCGCAGAATTCGAGGCCGGCGGTGTCCCGAGGGAACCGTGCCACGGACGTGCTCGTCTTGACCCGGGGTTGTTCGTGGACGGGGAGCTTTTCACAGAACGTGAGCTGTTGGAGAAGCTCAGCCGTGCACGGAGTCCCGGGGAGGATCTGCAATCGATGGAGCCCATGGAAGCGGCAGAGCCGATGGATATGGAGTACGAGCCATCATTTGCTCCTAGCAGGGCCAAAGATGTATCTCAGGTACCACATCAGTGGCGTGACAGGACGATCGGTCTATGACATGCAACGGCGCTCTCGCTCCTTCATCATCATGCCCATTCCGGCTCCAAATGGTTGAGGACCATGTACCGACTCGCCATAATCCAACCCCAACGGAACCACCTCATCTGGCTTTGGTGAGCCCTGGTCATGGCGCTCTGTGCAACGCGTACTCGGACTGGCGGGCTCGCGAAGTACAAGGAGGGTGATGGTTGATGCCCTCTCGCCTCCCGAAGCATGGCTACATCCAACAACGTTGGGATCAGATCCAGCACGGACAGGTATTTCCTGAACCAGCTTGTCGACTTTAATGTATAGAGGGTAGTGGGGCGGCCTAGGTATGTGGAGTCTCGGTGCTTTTGCTGGATGAAGATCCGGCCACCGTCATACAGCGCGCAGTGGTTTGGATGCGCGGAGACTCCGTGGCGGTCAAAGGTGATGAGAATGTCGACCGGGGGCGGGGCCTGTTGCTGGCGGGACACGGCGAGGATGCCAGCAAGCGTGTCGGACACCCGGTGGGGATCCCATTTGGCCGTCATGCTATCGGGGAGGTGTCTGGCATGCAAGCATGAGCTGCTCTGTGGCGTCGTACTGGCTGCCAGAGACAATATACGCACTCGGACTCAACAACATGAATCATTGATTCGCTACGTACACCCAGCATGAGACCACTCTTTACCAACTCTTTCTTTCTCGTCTCGCCAAGGCCGTCGGCGTTTCCTGTCCAGCACGATTTAGCAGGCCATGGTGCATCCTTGCTGGCATGTTGAGTGAATGTAGATGTTTCTGGTACATGCCAAGGAGTCAAGAACGTAAAAGACAGCGTGACAGAGCTAAATAGCCGCATCCAAGTGGGCCACAGGAAACAGCAACTTGCATCCTTCGGAGGCAGCTTTCGAAGCCCGGAAGGATGATTGTACGATACGGCGAAGGGGAAACAGCATCGACCGAAGAAAACTTGGAGAAAAGACAACGTCCTAGTTGTCTGCACTAACCACTGCTCAGACACACAATCTGCACTTGGTTGCCGAGGGCCGGGTGGGTCAGGGCCAGCAGCGTCGGCGCGAAGAACATGGCTTCGTCGTCCGGATGGGCGACGAGGAGGCAGATGTGTTTGTTCCGGGGTAAAGAGCCATACAGCCGGCCAAAGGCGGTCTTGCCGGGGCCCTGGAGGCTGCTCGGAGATGACAGCTGCTGCTGGTGAAGATATAGAACGGCGATGTAGAGAAGCGGAGTGGTGGCGAGGAAGGTGTAGACAGCGACGCGGGCTAGGGTCAGCAACGACGAGAGTAGGTAAGGGTGGACGATGGCCATGGTAGCTTTGTTGTACTTGTGGGTCTACTGTACCGTACGGTACTGAGTGTAAGGATGAGGAGATTCGCGCTGCTTGGGGCCTGATTATCACCATTGATAGACCTGCCACCAGGACTCAGGCACGGGAAGCTTAACTTAGTATCATGATCTATTTGTAGGCTCTCAAAATTTCTGAATCGCACTTGCGCAACAAGATCATTCTTGAAGATGTCCCACTAGCGCAATGGTAGCGCGTTAGACTTCTACTCCTACTCTTCTTAGATCGGGGATCTAAAGGTTGTGGGTTCGAGTCCCACGTGGGATGCGATGGTTTTTTGATGTTTTTTTTCCTCCGCCAAATGCCTCCCAGGTCGGAGAGAATATTGTCTTCAAGCACGGGCATTGGAAGGGGAAGCACCTTGTGCGGGCGAGCATCGCGGTTGTGTGGTTCGGCACAATGTACCTCCGTATGAAGGTACCCGTTGGAGCTCTTGCGAAGCATGCGGCACGTGACGACGTCATTCTTCGGGCCGAGGTAGTTTACATACTGTAGCACGTCGAAACTGCTCGGTGCCAAGCCACGGCGCATTCGACACTTAAACCATGCAGCCGCCGCCGCCATTCCTGAACTCTCAAGTCCATCGCAGTCCAAGCCAGCGAAGATGCCCTCCCCAGCGTCTGTTGCGTCGAAGGAGGAGCTGAAAGAGGAAGCAGAGGCCGTGGCCAAGTCGTCGCTGTCAGGCTTGAAGTCGTTCGTCGCCGGCGGTGTCGGTGGCGTGTGCGCCGTCGTCATCGGACATCCCTTCGACCTCATCAAGGTCCGCCTACAGACGGCTGAAAAGGGGGTCTACACCGGTGGCATCGATGTACTGCGCAGGACGCTCGCGCGCGAGGGACTCGCAAGGGTAGCTCCTCAAGAGCATACACGCAGCTTCAAGTTCGCTAAGGCTCGTTTTAGGGACTCTACGCCGGTGTCTCGGTGCCCTTGATTGGCGTTACGCCCATGTGTGAGTGCCCTGCAGACAGCGGTTGCTCTTATGAGAAGGCTGGGGCTCACTCGTAGCTTCGTCAGTTGCCATCAGCTTCTGGGTAGGTGGATCACATTCCGGAGGGACGATATCTGGCTCATCTCCCTCAGGGCTACGATATGGGAAAGGGTATCGTACAGCGACTGTCGACCGTCCACAACGAGCAGTATTCGATTGGACAGATATCGGCCGCTGGCTTCTTTTCGGCGATACCGATGACGATCATCACGGCGCCGTTGGAGCGGGTCAAGGTTCTGCTCCAGATCCAAGGGCAGAAGCACCTGCAGCCCGGCGAGAAGCACAAGTACAGCGGTGCCTCTGACGTCGTGAGGCAACTGTACAAGGAAGGCGGCATTCGCAGCGTCTACCGTGGGAGTGCCGCCACCCTGGCACGAGACGGACCAGGATCGGCGGCCTATTTCGCGACGTACGAGTACTTCAAGCGTCGCCTGACGCCCAAAGACGAGTCTGGCCGTCCAGGCAGTCTCAGCCTGCCGGCCGTGTGCGTCGCCGGCGGTGCCGCTGGCGTGGCCATGTGGTCCGCCGTGTTCCCCGTCGACACGGTCAAGAGCCGCGTCCAGACGGCCGAGGGCCGGCCGAGCGTCGGCGGCGTCGTGCGAGAACTGTACGGCAGGGGCGGCATCAAGGCTTTCTTTCCAGGCTTTGGTCCAGCCATCGCACGAGCCATTCCAGCAAACGCCGCGACCTTGTAAGTTTTCCCTTGCCACAATCGTAATCCCAGTCCCCAGTCTTCCTCTATCGAGTCGGGATACCACCAGCTGGCCGGGGTTTTCTTCCCCCCCCCCTTCTTCCCTGTCTTGAAAGCTGGCTAACTGCAATCTCCTGTCATGTCAGCCTTGGAGTCGAACTCACTTATCAAGCCATGAACAAGTTATTCTAGACTCTTTTCCCTTTCTCCTCGTCCGTGGTCCCTCTCGCAAGGGTGGTGGCCACGGTCAATCTGTACAGTACGGTACGGTACGCAATACCCCAATAAACCAGACATTACACACATACGTGAGCTTGAGCGTGAGCTTGAGCGTGAGCTTGAGCGTGAGCTTGAGATTGAGCTCGTCACATGGGGGGCAAATTTCAACCCTCCAGAGCTGTAGCAAGTATGCAAGTACATCGAATAATCTGGCTGTAGAACACAGACTACGTACGGCCCCTTGTTCGTCGTGAAACTGTTTCTCTCACAAGAATGTACTCATCACGAAACCTGATCATCGTTGGAATCATGGGTGAAATGCCGTGGAAAATATCAATGATGTACAGTATGTGTGTGCTGATTGCACCAGAGGACCAGTGAGACTATTGACACTGGTGAGACCAGTGAGGCCGGTGATACTGGTGAGGTCGGTGAGGCTAGTAAGGCCAGTGAGGAAACTCAATCTACGTAATCGGACAGAACATGGATGATACAACCCTTGGGGAGTGTCTGAGCCTTGGGGAAGAAGAAGTGCGATACTTGGGAGAGAGAAGCGCCGTGATTGGAAACAAGCGTGATATGCTGCTTTGAGGTTCAAGCAACTAGAGGAAGAAAAAGAAATAGATAAACGCCCCCCCCTCCCCCCCCTGATGTGATTCCACTTGGGAACTTGCAAACTTGAGTACTTGCGCATCTGCGTATCTGAGCACTTGCGCGCTACTGTAGCGGGAAGAGAAAGGACGGACTAAGTTGCAACGCAACGGACGGACTGGTCACGACGCAACGAACGGAGAACTGGGAAAGGCTTTGCGTCACGTATATGAGGTAGTCTGTCTGAATGCGTTGGTCTTCCTTCTGCAGGTTGCAGATGGGAGAGGATCACGTAGATGGGAGGCAAAGAGTACTGGAGGACTGTGGAGAGGGGGATGAAGAGAAGTATGGATATGGGAGAGAGAGAGAGAGAGAGAGAGAGAGAGAGAGAGAGAGAGAGAGAGAGAGAGAGAGAGAGAGAGAGAGAGAGAGAGAGAGAGAGAGAGTCTGTGAGTGTGTGTGTGTGTGTGTGTACAGAGTGATAAAATAGCAGGTTCAGGCTTGGACGTGGCCATGGCCCGCCTTGATCATGTCGAGAAGGAGGAGTACCGTACCTACGTATCCTCGATCTTGCAACGGTCGTGATCAAGACGCGACTCGTCGTGTCACCGTCGGCTCGATTGAGAGTCGCGGCTCTCGGGGACGTCATCGTCGACATCGTCAGCGCCGTCAGTGGGGTCGGCGCCCTCAGTGCCTTTAGTAAGACTCCTCCCGTTGTGTTGCGCAAAGAAATCGTCTGTGTGGACGCCTCTAACACTCTCAATGTCTATGCTGACAGAGCCGATCCCCTGTCCCACCTTTCTCCGCTCACGGATGAACTCGCGCACCGGGACCATGGCCGCTTCTCGGCATGCCTCTTTGATGTCACTCCCAGACAGGCCCGCGGTAGCGCGGACGATGGCCTCGGTATCAAAGCGTTCGTCGTCGACTTTGGTCTCCCGCAGGATCAGATTCAGTATGCGACGCCGTTGGGACGCCGACGGGAGGAAGACGGGGAACTTTTTAGGCATGCGGCGAAGAATGGCTTCGTCGATATCTTGGATGCGGTTTGTTGCGCCCAGGATCATGATCTGTTCCGACTCGCCCGTTGTCTTTGACGACGTGAGACCGTCCCAGTGTGTCATGAACCTAGTCCGAGAACACCGTGTCAGGTTGCCGGCCGGCATGCTCAGACCGCCGGCGGTTCGAGCGGAAGAGGATGACGTACTCGGCTTTGACCATGCCGCTAGCTTCATGTTCGCCGCTTCTTCGGGTTCCCAGCACGGCGTCAATCTCGTCGATAAAGACAATGCTTGGTTGCAACTTCCTTGCCAGAGAGAAGACAGCGTTCACCATCTTGTTGGAATCGCCGTACCATTTCTCCGTCAAAGTCGAGATGTGTAGGTTGATGAAGCAGGCCCCACTTTCGTGCGCCAACGCCTTGGCCAGCATCGTCTTGCCACATCCAGGCGGCCCATATAGGAGAACTCCTGATGGTGCGGAGAGTAAGGAGGAGCTGTAGGAATACAGATGTGGAAGCGTTAGCGGGTAGATGACGGATTCCTTGAGCTCTTCGATAATTTCATCCAGACCGCCGATATCTGCACAAGCAACAAACTGTCAGGAGTCTGTCGTATCGACCACGGCGGCCCGACGGGACAGATGGCACACCTTCGAAGGTCACAGGTATATCCTCTGGAGCCACTACCTCCATCGCAACAGCTTGTTCGTACTGACTCAGCTTCAATTCTTCCTTTTTCGGTCGTCTTCTCTGGCTGTGCCTTCGCTCGCCGCCTCCTTCGCTGCTGCCTCTAGAGCCATCACGTCGTGTCGGGCTCGAATCCAGCAGTCCCTTGTCTCCCAGCCTGCGCAGCACCGCCGCGGACTTTTGCCGGGCGTCATCGCTCTCCCTTCGATCTGGATCCAATCGAGATACGATATATCGGATGAGGTAGTACGTGGAGACTTGCTAAAGGGACGAGCCGAGGTTAGCTGCCCGACGTCCAGAGCGAGAGCTGCGCATGTAACCTACGGCGGCAGCAACCAGGATGATATCCTGCAGGATCTGTAGCCTGCGTCCAGGACCGCTTGACATGTTGAATCAGAAGTGACCAAGTCGGAAGATGTGGAGATTCAATAGGACATGTCGTGACTGGAAAGACTGAAGTTGATTTCAGCCGGGAACCATTGCCCAGTATCACGTGACACTAACATCTCAGCTGATCTGCTCAGTGGAGCAGGAGGTGGCAGAATAAGTGGAGGATTTACCGCCTCAAACATGTACTTTCGAAAGTCGATCCTCTGCGATGTCCGACGATAGAGTGCAAGTCGTCAACTTCTGCCATACCCGTGCCGAAGGAGGGATGTTGTCCCGACCGTAAGGGGCTAACGTACGTATATACTTCGTACCAGTCGCAACTCCTCGGCGCCTGTCCTGTACGAGTATTCCATACATCGCCACAGAAGAACTTGAGCAATGGCACGCTCCACTTCGGCAAGCACGGCGCGCAAGCGCAATCAAACCGCAGGGTCCAACGGGGATGGAGCACACCCGTCTATCCCTCGCTCGCAGCCGAAGCGCAGACAGGACGCAGGCCACGACGGCGTACCAGTACCCACGTTGCTACAGTTTGCGCAAGACCACTTGCAGCAGCAAGAGCCAGCATCATCGACCGCATCCTCCTTAGACGGACGACAATTCGACAAAGGCTCCTTGTCAGTCATGACGTTCGACCAAGGGTCGTGGAAGACGCAAGGCGCGCAGGAAGAAACGACAGCGGAAGAAGCACGCAGAGCAAGCCAACCAACGCAGGACGACAACGACGACGACGAAGAGGAGAAGATGTTCTCGGCCGTGGAACATGCTTTGTTCACCGCGGCGAGTCTGTCCATGCTGCATTTCACCCTCGATCTCCTCGTGCGGCATCAGTACGCCCAAGAGATTGATTGGTCCGAGATGCGCTGGAAGACCGTGAAGGCGTTTCCCGGTACGATATAGATTTTCTTACTGTCTGTGAGGTTTACGCAGTGGTTTTTTTTTCCGATATGCTCTTCTTCTTTTTTCTTTCTCCTCTCTTATCAGGCGTGGATATGATCTTGCCCTGGACAAGACATGATAGATTTTCCTACTGGGTTTGGGCTGTTCATGACCGATTTTCCGCGCATGCAAGGTCCCATGTCCGTCTAGCTGTGTTCTCTCAGCTGGCGTACGATCCATCTCATTTTCGACTCCCCGGCCCAAGCAAGACCCCTACAACCATGCCTTATCAGCCAGCTCCCCACTTCTTTTTCTCCTCTTGGTTTTGCCATAATCTCGAGAAGAGTGTCGTTTCAAAAGGTTACCACCATAGAAACCGCCCTCAAGTCCAGCGATCTAAGAAACCTTGAACGAAACAGTCATATTCCTACTCGTCCTTCTTACGACCTACATCCAACGACGTCCCTCGCCCCGATCCGTCCCTCAACGTCCACCCCACTCCCTCTCCCTCTCATCCTCTTCCTCATCCTCATTCTCTTTCCCTTCCTCTTCTTCTCCCATCTCAGGACTCGTACAAATGTTCTTCTTCGCGCTCTCGCTAGGAGCCGGCTGTTATCTCGTGCACGCCACCAACGTCCAAGGCTATTTCGCCGTCATGAAACGCGCGCCGCCCCTCGGCACGCTCTGGGTCTGGAGCGTCATCGAGCTCAGGTTGGCTTGGGCCGTCGCGAGCGTGCTCGGTACCGGCGTTTGGTTCTGGTGGGGTGGATATTCAATATTTTGATTCCCGGGCCTTCTGAGGCGGGCGAGTTGGGTTGACTGGGTTGATTGGGTTGACTGGCGTGGCCGGTGAGTACTGAATAGGCTACTTATCCGACCTCGTAGCTACTCGCTGGACCTTTATCTGGCTTCCGAAAATGTCCACTTGCTGCATCTGCCGACTGTCCGTCACAGCCCGATCATGGTTCCAGCCAGATCATGAGCGTGACGAGCATCGCCATGGCTGTCTCTACTTGCAAGAGCGGCTGTTCAGTCAGCACTGCCCCTTGCACTGGCCGCGACACGCCGGTCTTATCCACCCTGTACTACGCAGGAAGAACAGAATACTTGAGTAGAAGGAGACGAGCAGTTGGCGTCGACCAGTGAAATAGAGCCAGTGGACCTCCCACCTCCATTCCCTTCAAGAAAGCTAGGTAACGGTCCACAGAAGTGCCTTGTCCATACAACGATGTGCTACGATATGATGTAATATGACATGACGTGGTGAATGAACACAGACAAGACAGGCATCAAGCCAGAAGTGAATCGGATAAAACAAAAGTACAGCGGACGGACCCACACACAGAGATTCTCGCTCAAGACAATTAGATAGTTGAATTTGGGAGGGGGAGCCCCACTGCTCACGGCAGAACCATCCTTCGTCGACAGGTGCTAGCTCAGCAGCGTACTATCTCCCGTACAACGGTACAGATGTAGCCTCGTTTGACATGATAGCTCCGGCATGGAAGAGGACGATATAGATGCTGAGAGAGATGGGAGATGATGACAGATGGTTGGTCAACACCAACACAGATCCAGCTCAGAGACCAGCCCTTTCCAGAGCAAGCTAGGAGAATTGTAGGCATACTCTCGAGATTTTAGCTTTTGCCTTTCCTCTCCGCCCTCGTCCCCCTCTCGCTCTTTCTGGGCATGTCCCTTTATGCATGCCGGCACGAGGCAATAAACACCACTAAATCATAGCCCAAGTCTGAAGCGGGGGAAAGCAAAACTGCGACTGCAGATGTGAGAGTGAAACATCTGCTTCATAGAAAGATAGACTTTTCGTGCCCGGAAGGCCTGCCTGCCGTGGCGACGGTTGCAAACACCGAATCGTGTGGTCAGAATAGAGTATAAGATGGATATGACGAAAGTGAAGACGAGCAAGGATATGGACGCGGGTGTGGAGTTCCCAGGTCCGCCGATAGGACTGCCAGGTCGCTTCCCCACCGTCACATGTTCAAGGTCGACGGTCGGTCGCTTCGACGTTCTTAGAATTCCAAATTGCCAAGGTAATCCTCGATGTGAGTGTAGTGCGGTGGCGACGGTGGCACGTCCGTGTACATCGGTGGCTGCTCCTGGTCCCACGAGATGCCGAGGCCACGGTGGGCCGTGACGATGACCTTGAAGATCATGCGCAGCACGCGTGCGGCGCCGGTGGGTGTGATGAGCTTGGTGTTCCTGTTTGGACAAAAGTCCTCGGAGACGAGCAGCTCGAGAACAAAGTTGTGCGTGACGGCGGTGACGGCGGTGCCGGCGGTGCCGGCGGCCGACTCGACGTCGCAGACCTGGTTCGCGTCCGGGTTGATGGCGGCCTGGAACGCCATCTTGATCTGGCCGTCGACGGCCATGTCGGCGCTGGCGTGACCGTCGTAGTCGGTCTTCCAGCCGGATCGCATCTCACGGTATCCGATGATGCGGGTGTCCTGGTGCAGCACGCCCTTGCCGCCGCCGCCGACCTTGTGCGCGTGCTTGGCGCAGGCCGACGACATCGTCTTGACGTGCTGGTCGATGCGCCACTTCATCTTGCGTAGTCGCCAGCGCGTCTGAGTCTCCCTGCCCCGGGCGACGATGCAGTCGAGCCTGAGCCGCACGGGGAACTCGCCGATGGGATATATCACGGAGGGCAAGACGACGTGCGCGATCACGTTCGTGGGCGGGAAGGTCCTCGTCGAGAACCGGTCGTTGCCGGGGGGCAGGGCGCGCTGCACCGACAACGGCCGCTCGAGACGCAGCCGCGGTCGGTCCGCGACGTCCGCGCTCGCCGACAGCCTGTAGCCGATGGCGGCCAGTTTGCAGGCGGACGTGGCCGGCAGATGGCCAGGCAGAAGGTAGCTGAACGGGAACGGGTGCGCGCCCTCCTTGAGCGTCGTCGGCTCCTTGAGGAGCTCGATGCGGAGGAGATCGCTGAGCGTGGTGGCACAGTCCGGACAGTCCTTCCGCACGGGCTTCTTGGTGGTCGAGAAGGCCTGCAGGACGACGCCGATGCCGTCCAGGCGCAGGCCGCGCTCGTTGACCGTCACGATCAGCTGGCCCGACAGCAGTGCGCCCGTCGAAGTGGCCGGAGGGCCGTACAAGACCAGGGGCGGCGATTCGATGACGATCTCCAAGCCGACAGGGCACGGCGCCGCCGCGGCCGGCCTGTTCGACAGCGCAGACTTTCCAAACCACAAGATGTTGTGCTCGCGTTCGGCCGAGCCCCGACGGATCAAGTTCATACCTGAATGCGACTCCAGCGCCTTCCAGGGGCCCCGGGCAGAACACGATCGACCAAGAGTCAACGAGGGCGGGACGACGCCGGGCATAGCGACGGGCGAGCTCAGCGCGTCAGCGACGGTGCAAGTCCGAATCGACACTCGACCGGGAGTGCCGTCGTCGTTCGTGTGACGACTGTAGAGGCTGTCTACGATACCTTCTCCCTCAAGGTACTGGCGTCCATGATATGTGTCCCTTGCAAGGCGGAGGGCGAACAGCTCTGATGGTGGGACGGATCGGCGTCAAGGCAAGACGGCACTTCGGCTGCTCCGAGATAGGACGAGACGCGGTCGAGAGGCTCGCAGATGTCGATGGCGACGACGAAGCCGGTGGGGGATGAGGGGCCGAGGCGAGCCGAGGCGTCCTGTGGCGGACGACGGTAAGGGCGACGACGAGAAGCGACGCTTCCAAGCCGAGTCGCCGGCTCGAGAGCCGCGCACTTATACTTTTCCGTCATCGTCGTGTGAGAGACGAGAAGATCAGAACACGAACAATCCTCGCTCTCTTATCTGCTTGTGGGAAATTGGCGATATGTCAGGGCACGAGGCTCAATCTAAAGGTGCGATCGGCCCCGGCAACAAACATTCAGCGCTCATCGTCAACCCCACTTGCACGTCGCGCTCGCCCTAGCCCGGGTCGCCGTTTGCCTCCTGTCCCTTCGCTCGTACCCTCATGGGCGTCCGTGGTGTCTTCTACCCCACGTCCTCCTTCCTTCCCTTGGCTACCGGAAAAGAGGAGCTAACTCGCCCGTGTGTGTCTCTCTCTCTCTCGATAGAGCTGCCGATGTCGGCGCCGAAGGTGTCACGACAAGAGATGGCCGAAGCCCGAGTGCCCTTGGCGTACCGTGACAGTTGCGCGCATCTGCTGATCCCGCTCAATCGCTGCCGGTTCGAGAACTACTATCTGACTTGGAGATGCCAGGTACGCGAGTGCCTACCCTGTCTACGGTCACTCTCTGCTTCCCTCTACTCGGCCGTCTTGTCTCTATCCGCCGAGGCTGCTGCTTCGTCTCTTTGGATGACTTGCTGATTGTCTGTCGTACTTTGTGGGGCTTTACAGGACGAGCGTCACTCGTACGAGAAGTGCCAGTACGAAGAATTCAAGATACGCGTGGCCAAGATGGACGAGCTCAGGGCTGCAAAGGGGGGTGTCCGAAGCAATTAAGTGCCTGGGGATGCGCTTGCGAGCTGCTTGCGAGTTCGTCGGGATGGCCTGCTTGATGTTGTACTACACGGCGAAGCATAGCTACAAGATCTCACAGCGTTGCCGGCTGCCTTGTTGATATCCGGCCCGGGGGTAGGCCCGAGGTGCCAGACGCTATGGTGTTTGGTGTCTCGCTGTACAGTACAAGTGAAGCCAAGTCCTCTCTTGATCTTCATCCCATCTAGATCTCGTTTTACCAATACCGTACAGCGTATTCGATGTCCTGCCTCATAATCATATTCAAACTCCGCCGACCCAGAAACCAGAGTAGCTTGTACCGGTATAAGTACTTGCAGAACCATTCTCAGGCCGAGAAATCCTACTGTGTGATTCACACTTGATTCTAGCATGACATGGCACTACTCAGTGGAGTCTCAAACACCTAGGCTTTGCGAGCACAAGGGTATCTACATTCCTGTGATGAGTAGCGATACTTCCCAACATACAACAGAGTTGGTTGGATAGGTGCACAATCTTTCAGCCGAAGCGTCATTTCAAGGGAGTTGACCGTTCGACAATGCATCTTCGGCCTTGGTTTAGCGCATTGCAGCCTCACCTGTCTCACTGTATGGCGGACTAGGCCAGCCTTTCTGAGCCACAGGGGTATCGTGAGGCTGAGAGTGGCCCAGTGGAGAGAGGAGGACGGTATGAACAGTTCACCAAGCAGTTTCTACTTCATCTTGCTACATACAGGACTCCTGAGATCCAGGCGAATCGATTTGAAAGATCGACAGCAACGAGAATATGGACGTAGACATCATGGACCCTCAGCGAGCTCCTCTGCAATGAAAGAAGAACTCATCTGACACTGTTCCGGCCGTAGGCCGCAGGCTAGGTGGCTTAGTCAGCCAAGATAGCTTAGTCGGGCGGGGCCATATAGCCCTGAGCCCTCGAGCGCCTCAATCTAGCGGACTTCTTCCCCCTCTCGATAGGCCGACGCCTTGTAGATACTTGCAGCTGGGGTCCGCCGACGATCATTGAGGGAGTCGAGAAACTTGAGGCCTATACGAGCGTGACGCTGCGGCGGGACCTGCTGATTTAGTATGCTGACTAAGCGCGTGCTCATGAGCTTACGTTACGTAGCCTTCCGATCGTAGATTGGACCACGTCGCAGGTCGTGACGTCAGTACCTAAAAAGCTTACAGGGGCCTGTGAATGGCCCCTGAAAGAGACCCTTGTATTACTCAGCGACCGGGGAAAGGGTTTACCCCACCCCGTTGACGTCATATGCTGCGGGGCATGTCTATTTGACCCCACCTCACTTCTTGCGGAAGGCCTCTTCTCTGCATTGCCCGTTGATCATCGACATCAACCCAGAAACAGAAGTCATCATGGAATCCATCACCAATGCAGCCAGTGCCGCGACCCGGGCTGTTTTTGGAGATAAACACGACGCGACAAACGTGTCTGGGCAGCAGTCGGGCAGTGAGCCCATCTCCGGAGTCACCGGTCCCGGGAAGCCCACGGAGCCGTACGATGCAGGTAATGCTGAAGGTGCCAATCGTCCCTACTCTATAATCCAGCACGCAAACATATGGTAATTTCCTGATAGAGAATCGACCCAAGTCGGACGCCATCGGTGGGCCCACGTACCAGCAGGAAGACACAGGCCGTCTCTCCCATGGAAGTAGTAGCCCACACGCTTCAGATGCCACCAAGGGGAATGTCCCGACACACGACAGCTCTGTTGGATCTTCGGGGTATGATGCACGTGCTACTGGCGACCTGGACCCTAGAACCGTGACCGACGCTGGTCTGTCGCCGAACACCACCGGCGACACCACTTCCGGCATCTTAGAGCCCTCAGACAAGCTGCGCGCTCCAGAAGAATCCTCCGGTCGCAGGTTATCTCTACTTGAGATCGGAGAAGCAGCAGACGAGCCTGGTTTTTCGAGGACGAGCGGAGAAACCCTCCAGCAGCCCCATTCCACGGCCACGCCAGACTCAGCCGACACGCTGAAAGCCTCGGGAGAAACGTCGGGTCGCAGGCCGTCTCTACTGGAGATTGGAGAAGAAGCAGACAGACCCGGCTACTCGCAACGCGTGCCCGGCCAATACGACTCAGACACCCGCCCGTCGGGCGGAGTCGCAGAGGGTGGTCAGCCGCAAGGTGTTAACCTGACCGGCCAGGTTCCCCTGGAGCAGCAGCGAGACGGCACTTCGACCGGCTTCCACAGGAACCCGGGCCTCGACATCCACCATCCAAGTTCGGCAAACGAGCCGCCGGTCCCGGACAGAGGCCAGAGCCGGGCGCCGGTTGGAGGGTTTGGAGCCGTCGAGCCATCGGTCGGCGCTCATCCGACGAGCGGCCAGGAGCCGTTACAGGAACACCAAGGCGCCAACCGGCCGGGCGAGCAGCCGTCCGAGGAGGCCGTCGACGCGCTGCGTCGACGCAACGACGAAACGGATGAAGTCGTCAGCTCGCAGAATTACTCGTCGTTGATGCCAGAAGACTCGACGGCGTCGGAGCGTCGAGGTTCGACAACCGAAGCGAAACCGTGGCCGGAGAGGGGCACGGGCGAGAAGTGGGTCAAGACATCTGGATTCGCGGCCCAGGGAGGAGATTTTGACGCCGCTGCTCCCGGAGCGGGCAAGGAAGCTGATCGTAAGCTTTTCCACGGCCCGTTGCTCCTCACTCGTTCATCTCTCCCTTCCTCCTACACCATGAACCCTTTGGTCTTTTATCGAGGCCGTGAAAGGGGATGATGAAAAAGGCAGTCCGCTGATGATACCCATCCAACCCGTTGGAAAACGCAGGTCTCGTCGAGAAAACGGGTACCAGCCTCACGCCGCCACACAGTGAAGCGCACGGGCACGGCCACATGCTGGGCCATCGGACCGACCAAGGATCCGGCGGTCTGGGCGACAAGATCAAGGAGAAGCTGCACATCGGTGGTCATTGAACGGTAGCCGTATCCCAACTGCCCAATTCACACGATCGTCATTCCGCAGCTGTCAGTCGCCGTTTGCACCTCGACTTTTTCTCGGGTAGACGCTGACCCCGGCGTGCCTTCCCATCGTTTTTTTCCCTTCCATCTCTTCTCCGTCCTCGGTCCGATATATCTTATTTGTAATGTACGCGCGTTATGTAGCTTTCGAGGATGTTCGAGTCGGGCAACTCGATCGTGCATGACCCGACAGAAGGAGTTCAATAAGTTGGTAGCCGCCGGCGCCTGAGCACCACCTAGACCGCTAGCATAGAACGGTATCACAATGGTCACAACAGTGTCACTGCACGCTCTCGAGCCGGTCATTCGCAACCCTTCCTGACCCCCCCCCCCCCCCCCCCCCCCCCCCCCCCTTCACACCCAGGTTACAGGTAGACTGCATAGCTTGACACACGCACCAAGCCAGCGCAGGGGAACTTCTTTCTGACAAAAGCAAGAGTCTTGGTTCTACGTAAGATGTCCAACGCCGCAATGCGCCGCAGTAACCCCCGGTCAAAACCGACGGCGGTAAAAAGCCCAGTAGGCCTTCCAGGGCAAGAGCCACTCTCTACGACGAAGCTCGGGACGAAAGACGTCGAAATCGGCCCGCTCGAGTCTGTCGAGCCACATGCCGGTGGGCAAGGCGTGGAGTAGAACACCAAAGGCGCGCTCGACCTCCTCGGCGGCGGCGGCGACGGCGGTGGTGGTGGGCGCACCCCGGGATGGCCCGCTTCGTGGACTTGGACTCGGAGCCGTTGCTGCTGCTGCTGCTGCTGGCTCGTGATGATGGCTCTCGTGCGCGTCGCCGTGGGCGTCTGCGTGGTCGTCTGCGTGCTCAAAGTCGTGTCCGGCGTCTTGGCCGGCTTGTATCCGTCCCAGCATCTCTCGCGCCGTGATCAGATGGTCGTTGGCGCGCGTGGCGACGGCGAACACGGCATCTTTCAGTCCCGCGGCCGAGGCGCCCTCCCGGAAGACGTCTTCTTCGCGCAGCCCGGCTTCGGCCATGACATCGAGTGGGAGGGTGATGGTCCCCCGCCTGGACTCACCCGCGCCTCCTTCCGCCACGAAAGTGTCGCGTGGCACGGCCGCGTGGTTGGAATGATGCCGTTCGCGGGTTGGAAAGGCCACCAACGGCAGCCCACGCAGCACCGCGACTATGCCGCTCGCCTTCCCGAGGTGGGAGGCCAGATGGTCTGCCGTCACCGAGTGCAGCGGCAGCGCCGAGAGGGTCAGGTACGTCAACGTCGAATAGGTCGACTCCGCGTAGGTTTCAAGAGACGCTAGCGATGGAAAAGGCCGGTTGTCCAGGTACCGATCCCTCGCCGATATGACTCGATTAAACCACGACTGGTTCATACGTCCACCGTGGCCCTGAAGTTGCTGCAAAGCGTGCGCCAACAAGCGGGTGACGGGCTCTCTCGGCGGCGAGCCCTCAAAGGTTCTGGCGATAGCTTCGCGCCAGAACTCCATGCGCATGGCTCCGACTGTCTTGTTGCTGACACTGTCGGCGACAGTGGCGATTGATACGTTGAAGGCACGGACCGCGAGGTAGGCATCTCGCGCCGACGGTGGGACGAAAGCTTGAAGAACAAAGGACGGCGTATCATGGCGTCTGGGCATGGCGCCGAGGTCTGTCAACGACGGATCCTACAAGCTATGCCAGAGAGACTCGGCTTACCGCAGGAGATTCTCGCAGTACGTCCTTGCCTTGATGACGTCTGCATCTGAGGACGCCGTCGGTTTGATGGTCGAAGCGGTCGAGGCGGCTGTTCTCTGTACGTGTCTGGGTTTCTTTCCGATCAGGTACGTTTGGCGGATGGTTGGGCGCATCAGACTCATGCCCGTACAGACATGAAGTACTATACCTGAAGGTGTTGGATTGAAGGCTTATGACGATAACTCTGTTCGGACACAAGGTCGCGTGCTCACGTGACTTCGCTCCACTAATTAACGGCATCGCGTCTTTTTCACGCTTCAACCTCCAACTCATCGGTCCTCATCACAGATGAACCAGTGCCAGCCATCGACGCGGCGGATGTCGGACTCGACCAGAAAGTCCGCAGACATGAGCTTCGCCGACGCTCAACCACCTCCGGCAAAGAAGCGCCGATTCTTTGTGGACGCCTCACCCATCGCGGACCGATCCTGCGACTTGCCATCGAGAATCGCCGCGGACGAGCATGGAGCGGTCGACCTTGGCTCCGCAGCAGCAGCCTCCACCGCTATCGGCAGTGAGACTGATCATGGAAGGCCGTCCACTCTGCAAGCCGATGTCGGCTTCGACAGAGGTCTCTTGGAGACCATCGTTGGAGAAAGCCTGGATTCGAACGCTGTCAGACGGCTGCGCGAGGCATCGGGGAACAACACGGAACGAGGTAATCCAGTTCCTTGAGACGGACTTTTACAGGAGGTTCTGACCGGTCACAGCGATTGGCATCTACTTTGACGGATCATGGCGAGGAGAGGAGAGAGTACCACCCGACAGGCTCGAGGGCCATGTCACATCCTCTAATCCTACGCCGGATGTAGAAAGTCCGTCGGCTCAGAGAACTAGCTCTGAGAAATTACATCACGACGACAAGAGGTTGGACCTGGACACTTCAGTTCGACGGTCGACGCCCGACTCACGCTACCTCGGCGCCTTTGGAGTCGAAGCTTGGACTACCAGAAGCGGGACGAATTCGGTGCGACATGGAGAGAGGGTAGGCATCGAGCGACAGAAGATTCAGTCAAAGCCGCCTGTATCGAGAAGAGGTCGAGGGGCAAAGCTGGGAGCATCGGCCTCGCGTCCACCTCCGATCAACAAACGCGCCGACATCGTGGTCAGATTTACCAACTCGCAGGGCGACGAGGTCGGGAGACTACCACAGGATGTGGCCGCATGGGTATCGACGCTGCTGGATCAGAAGATCTGCAGACTTGAAGGTCTCTGCGTGTACGCTCCGGACCGCGTCAGAATCAACGACACGATTTACTTGCAACTACGCTGTTTTATGCTGAGGAGCGCTTTTGAGAGTGCCGCTTTCAGACTGCAGGAAAACAATCGCGTCACGGGTTTGTTCGAGGCAAAGGAGACGGACGACGAGAAGAACCTGCGTCTTCGCCAGGTGGCGCTTGTCAAGCTCTTCGACGAGATCAATCTGCATCCGACACGGACCAACGATGCCGCTGAACGGCGGAAACGACAGGGGCTGTTGCAAGCGGCAGAACTGGCGGAGCGCTCCACCAAAGAGGACGACAAGACCAAGACCAGACAGAGCGAGCGAGAAGGAGACTCGCCGCCTTCAGAAGAAGTCGAGCATGGAGCAGAGCTTGAGCAGAATCAGCTCGACACGCTGTATAAGAAGGCGCAGTCGTTCGACTTCAGCACGCCTCCCGCCGAGCCGGCCGATACCTTTGCGATGGAATTGCGTCAGTACCAGAAGCAAGCTCTGCACTGGATGATCGGAAAGGAGAAGAACGAGAAGCTCGAGAACAAGGAGCAGTCGATGCATCCGCTATGGGAAGAGTACAACTGGCCCACGAAGGACGTGGACGATGCCCCGGTCGACCGGGTCGCCGGTCAGGATCAATTCTACGTCAACCCGTACTCGGGAGAGCTCAAGCTGGATTTTCCCGTTCAAGAGCAGAATTGTCTTGGCGGTATCCTTGCCGACGGTGAGTCTGCCTCGATGCCGCGATCTTGTACGAGATGGAGATCCTGATATGCCATGCAGAGATGGGACTCGGTAAGACCATTGAGATGTTGAGCCTTGTACATTCGCACAAGTCGCCCGTCGCGATGGACGTCGGCGAGTCGACGCTGCTCTCCGTCAATCAGCTCCCGCGCTTGCCGAAGAGCTCCTCGTCTGTGGAAAAGGCGCCGTGCACGACCCTGGTCGTTGCTCCCATGTCGCTGCTGGCGCAGTGGCAGAGCGAGGCCGAGAACGCGTCGAAGCCCGGGACGTTGAAGACGCTCGTCTACTACGGCAACGACAAGACGCCCAATCTTCAGGCTCTCTGCTGCGAGGCCAACGCCGGCTCGGCTCCGCATCTCGTCGTCACCAGCTACGGCATGGTCCTCTCGGAGTTTGGCCAGGTTGCGTCCAGCAGCGGGAACCGCGGCTCTCACGGCGGCTTGTTCTCGCTCGAGTTCTTCCGGGTCATCCTCGACGAGGCACACCATATCAAGAACCGGCAGTCGAAGACGGCCAAGGCTTGCTACGAGATCGGTGCGACGCATCGATGGGTTCTCACGGGGACGCCGATCGTTAACCGGCTGGAGGATCTCTTCAGCCTCGTTCGGTTCCTGAAGGTGGAGCCTTGGAGCAACTTCTCCTACTGGAAGACCTTCATCACGGTACCGTTCGAATCGAAAGACATCGTGCGGACTTTGGATGTTGTGCAGACCGTCCTCGAACCCATCGTGCTGCGGCGGACCAAGGATATGAAGACTCCCGATGGACAGGCGCTCGTCCCTTTGCCGCCGAAGACGGTCGAGATTGAGGAGGTCGAGCTGCCCAAGCCCGAGCGCGAGGTCTACGATCACGTCTACAACATGGCGAGGCAGACTTTCGCCGTCAACGTCGCCGCCGGGACGCTGCTCAAATCGTACACGACCATCTTCGCACAGATCCTGCGCCTGCGACAGTCGTGCTGCCATCCGGTGCTGGTCCGCAACAAGACCATTGTTGCCGAGGAAGAAGACGCGGCGGCAGCGGCGGCGGCGGCGGACGCGGCCAACGGACTCGCCGACGACGTGGATCTGCAGGGGCTGATCCAGCGTTTCGAGTCGGAGGAGGGCGAGCAGAGCGTGAACAAGTTCGGGGCACACGTCCTCAAGCAGATCCAAGACGAATACGCGCACGAATGTCCGATCTGCTCCGAGGAGCCCATGATCGATCAAACGGTGACGAGGTGCTGGCACAGCGCCTGCAAGAGCTGTCTGCTCGACTACATCGAGCACCAGAAAGAGAAGGGCGACCTGCCTCGCTGCTTCAACTGCCGCGAGCCGATCAACGAACGGGACGTCTTTGAGGTAATCAAGCACGACGAGGACATCTACGGCAAGGACGACGACGACGGCGGCGGCGGCGCGGCGGGAGGCACAGGCAGCCTTTCGCTGCGGCGCGTGCACTCGAACTCGTCCGCCAAGATCACGGCGCTCGTGTCGCACCTGAAGCGGCTGCGTCGCGAGGACGCCAGCATCCGATCGGTCGTGTTCTCGCAGTTTACGTCGTTCCTCGACCTCATCGAGCCGGCCTTGGCACGGGATCACATCCGGTATCTGCGCTTCGACGGGTCGATGCCTCAGAAGCAGCGAGCGGCGGTGCTGGTCGAATTCGCGGGGCCATCGTCCACGTCCTCCGCCAACAACAACAACAACAGCAGCGGCAAGATGTCCTCAAGTCTCTTCTCGAGCAGCAACAACAACAATAGCAGCAGCAACAGCAACAGTCTGCAGGGAAGCACTACCAAGCCCCGTGCCACCGTCCTCCTGCTGTCTCTACGAGCAGGCGGCGTCGGCCTGAACCTGACATCGGCCCAGCGTGTCTTCATGATGGATCCGTGGTGGTCCTTCGCCGTCGAGTCGCAGGCCATCGATCGCGTGCATCGCATGGGCCAGGACAAGGCCGTGCTCGTGCATCGCTTCATCGTCAAGGACTCGGTCGAGCAACGCATGTTGAAGATCCAGGAGAGGAAGAAGTTTATGTGAGTTGGCCAGTTCTTGTTTTCTTTTGGTGTTTTTCTTGCTCGTCGATGCTCTTCTCGTTGGCATTCCTCTCCCTGTTGGCATTCCTTTCCTCCTTGCAATTTCTCCCCCCGTCACTGTCCGGTTGGTTGTTCTCCTCATACGCCACCCTATCTTTATTCCCACCAATTTCAAAATGATGTGTGCATCATTCACTCTCACTGTTCCTTCATTCTCATCTATCCTTGTTGTCTGCTTCTGTCCATCTCTTCTCTCAGGTACCCTCAAAAGGAGCAATCTTGTCATTTCACTCCCTCCTTCCTCTGCTCCTGCGACCCCCCCCCCCCCCCCCCTTCCAACAACAACAAAACTTCCTTCTGTCTGTCTTCTATCTAACGAAAGTTGTACCGACAGAGCAACATCTCTCGGCATGATGAGCGACAACGAGAAGAAACTGCAGACAATACAGGACATCAAAGACCTGCTGAGCTGAACATAACACAAGTGGCGACTCTAGATACTCTTTTTGTTGTCACAGTGTTGGTCTTTCTGTATTATGGTTCTTTTTCTGTGTTTACTGTGTTGGTCTGTCTCCATGCTTACAATGTTGGTCATTCTGTGTGTTTACAATACTGGTCTTTCAGTGTGGTTCCTTACAGTACAGTACAACTTTGATCACGGTGGGTACAATCAACGCGGGTGGGGTGATATCTGCTGTGACTGCCCTCATCTTCTATTTTCCTTCCCTGTTTGTATCTCTGGTCCCACTCTTCTCTCTTTTCTCTCTCTTCTCTCTTTTCTCTCTCTTCTCTCCTTGTCCCACTCTTCTCTCAAGCCTTGTATCATCTTCTCTGTGCTTAGAAACTGTAGAGGGAGTATCTGTCAATTATCACTTTCTTCTTTGAGAGCAGTTTCCAGTGGTTTGCATGACTTGGAATATTTCTCGATGGTTTTCAGATGATTCTTAGAGGGATTCTTGGCAGAGTGGGTGCTTTTGAGTATCTGCATACAAATGTACGGAGGTGCTCACTGAAAGTATTCGCAATCCCGCCAAAAAGTGATAAGACTTGAAAGCTGACGTGCAGGTTGGGGAGAATGAGTAGATTGGTCTTGCTAACTAAAATCTAGGAGTGATAACCAAGAAGAAGGAGAAAACTCTGCACACTGTCATGTGCAGGCAAGACAAAAATTTAGCTGTCACTCAGGGGGAGGCTAATCTCAACACCCAGAGCGGCATGGTGTAGTTGGAAGCTGGTGAGAGTTTCCTACTACGTGGCACCCATGACCCGGAACTAGTGGTGTCGGGCCTGGAGAACCTGACTAAACTAGTTATTAGTTTGAATCTGACCCACCCCACATTCTGCCACAAAAACCCCCAAGATTTATAGAACTTGTCTAAGATGTACTCCTCACAAGATGTATAAAACCTCTCAAGAAATAGCTCACCTAATATCTGTCAAGATCTACAAAACTCTTATTACTGTGGTTTTCCTATTTTCTCTACAGAGTTTGGGGGTTTCCCACAGTACATACACTACAAACCACAGGGTGTACAGTAAATATATAAGGTCTCCAAGTTAAGTCTACCAGAGACAAAAATCCTTCAAGAAGTTCTGCATAGCTTAACAGCCAAATCAGTGTAAGAATCAAATCAAAAATCAAATCAAAATCTCAACACCTCTGGAAATCCTCAGGCAACTCTTCCAGAGAGTCTCCAGTCAACACACTCTCTCAGTATCCTACTAAGTTCTTGACAAGCTCTCTGATGTCCACCAAACCCAGCTGCTATACAAAGACCTTATACTTCTGTGTTAAGGCCCAGGCCGGAACAGCTGAGCCGGCCAAAGCGAGTGTACCGAGGTACACAGAACAATGTTCACCCGAACTGGTGGACAAGGTGGATGAGGTATAACCAGCTTGACCACCTCATCCAAAGTGGCAGAGGTGGACAAGGAGAGTGCTCCTTGACCACCTTATCCACGCAAAAAGCTGATACCCCTTGGGGCAGACCCCCCCCCTCAGGCTTCTGTATATAAGAGAACCCAGATAGCCGGGGAGAATAGCTCTCCAGGCTGAACAACAAATACCAACAACAATAGCAAGAGAGTTACCCCACTTGCTATTCATCTATTGAGTCCCTGCTCTTATTGTCCAGACATGTGGACCACCTATATTCTGTGTGAACATGGACTGGCCCTTAACAGTTTCAGCCTCTAACATATAGGACACTGGCTCAATACAATAGCAGATCCACACAGCTCTACCCCTTCACAGGCAGACTGTGCTCGGGCTGCACCTCAGGTGCAAGCCCAGGTACTACCTGCTTCTACCACCCTTACCTTGTGACGAGGCAATGGCAGAGCAGAACTGAAGCCTAACTGATCCAGTAACCTTGACCTGATTTGGCTTGAGACTTGAGACTTGGATTGATGTTTCTATTTTTATTTATTTTTTTTATTTGATTCTTACACTGGTAGTAGCTTTACAGCCATGCAGATCTTCTAGCTAATAGTGAACTCCTTCAGAAAACCTTTGAAGGGATAAAAACTGAAGGCAGGGTGTGACTAGGGAATGTAACAAAAGGAATCTTGAAGTTTCTGGTAAGAGAAGAGAATCTAGGTATTGAATTGGGAATAGTGGAGTTTGAAAGCTAGATTAAACTGGTTTAGTCTTTTCAAAGACATAAACCAGTACAAGAACTTCTGTAGTAGCTCTGGGTTTGAAATAATAGTGGTGAAGTCTTGGGGATTAAAAGAGACTTGTTGTCTTTGTCTTGAATAAAGAGAGCATGAAGAGGTGATATGTTTTGCAGTTTCTTCTGCTTGGCCACACACACATAGTGGGGTAGGGAAGTCAGAAACTCCAGCTCTGAAAAGAAAACTTGCCAGACCAATTCTTCCAGTCCTGATTTGCAGTAGTAGACTTGCCTCAGCTTTCTGTAACTCTTTGTAGAGCTTCAGATTGTTTTTGTGTGGCTTTTGACAGAAAGTCTGCCAGCCTGGATAGCTTCTTCTTTTCTTCTCTTCCCATTGGTCTTCCCACTCTTTAGTAAAGAGCTTTTGTAGTTCTTTCTTTGAACTAGCCTGGTTAGTAGTTACTTGACTTAACCAAGTGAATTTCCACTTAGGAGAGATAGTTGAGGATTCCTTTAAAGGTTTCTTCAAGAGAGAGGCATAGCTGGAAATAGTGGAAAAGATACTGTCAAGAAAGTATTTGAGAGGGGAGTTTTGAATAGAAGAAAGAAAACAGGCAGTGCGAAATTTAAAGTATAGGTCTAGAGGTAGAAGAAAAAGCTCACTCTCTAATAGAAAAGAAGGAGTGGCTTTGAAGGCACCCCCAATAAGTCTTAGGCATCTGTTTTGAAATGAAACAAGAGAAGAGATATTGGAGGATTTTCTTAGAGGGTTAAACCAGATCCCCACTGCATAGCTCAGTAGAGATCTCAGTATAGCAGTGTACACCAGACGTGATGTGTGAACTGGAAAGCCCCAAGTAGAATAGGAAGTTCTAGAAAGAGAAGAGAGTGCTTTCTGTGCTTTTTGAAGAATAATCCTCTGGTGTTTGTGCCAGTGGAGCTTTGCATCTAGGTACACTCCAAGTACTCGCACTTCTTCTTTTGGTTTGAGAATCATATTCCCCAGTCTGAGCTTGAGCTGAAGATTGTCTGATCTTCTTCTGGAAAAATGAAGTATTTTATATTTCTCAGGAGAGAAGACCATTCCATGTCTTGCAGCCCATGATAGACATTTGAGGTGTGTGTTCTTTAACTTCAGAAGGTTACTTTTCAAGGAGTGACCAAAAGCAAGCAGATTTGTATCATCTGCAAACCCCAGGGCAGATACACCAGAAGAGGGAGTATGCACAGTCTCATGCAATTCAGAAATGTAGAATAGAAAAAGAATAGGGGATAATGGAGAACCTTGAGGAACTCCACAATGAATAGGAATTGAACAAGACTCAGAATCATCAAAGACAAGAGTGGTAGAGCACTTATCACAGAAGGAGTAGATCCAGGAAGCTAGCCAGGCAGGTATTCCTTTTCTTTTCAGAATTTGCTGTAGTATCTTGGGGAGAACTCTGTCATAGGCTTCTGAGATATCCAGTGAGAGTAGGGATGCAACCATGCCTTCCTTCCAGACTTTTTCCACTTGGGAGGTTAGAAGGAAAAGTGCTGCTTCTGTGGATCTTCCTTTCCTAAAGCCCATCTGGTTGGATTGATGTACAAGACGAAAGACAAGGAAGGAAGAAAAAGAGAAAAGAAGAAGAGAAGAAGCTGGGGGAGCAGGAGAAGTTCTTATAGGCAGGGGATCAGGCAACAGCGGAGCAAGCAGGCAACAGTGCAGATGGGACTTCCCGGCAAGGTGCGTGACTTGCGCCAGATGTGCAACTGGGCCAGAACCGTGACAGGTAGAAGGCTGAGAAGACTGTTGAGGTACTTGTTTCCTGGTATGGATTTCTCCATGGTTCTTGAAGTGCAATCAGATCCACTTCCTGGAGTCTGGGGTTAGCTAGTAGAAGATCTTGACATGTCTGGCTTTTCTGCACATTATACTGGAGAAGGTTGAGAATTAGTGTACTCATCAAACCTCTGGGTTAGAATCCACAAGTATCTCAAAAGAGTTTTGTTTTGGAAGATTAGTGGTAGTCTTCAGGTTTTGCAGAGAGGTTGCTTGAGAGCTAAGTCTTGCACTTGATCTAGTTCTCACCAGCTCTCCCTGTTTTCTTTTCTTCCCATCCTCTCTATCAGATAGATTAGGACCACTTCCAATATTGGTGGTCTGGCTTGGAGAGAAGATAAAAGTGGAAGAGATGTTTTCTGGAGTGGTGTATCTTGCAGGTCTGGTGAGCCAGGATTCTCTAGCTTTCTGTGTAGCTTCCTGCTTTTTAGGGCAGACTTTTTCCCAAGCAGAGTGCTTCCCTCCACAGTTAGCACATTTGGGAACTAGCTTTTCTTGAGGAATTAGGCAATCTCTTCTGGCATGTTTTCCTCCACATGCTAGGCACTGTGCTTGAGCTTGGCAGGTTCTTGCCTGGTGTCCAAACTTTGAGCATTTGTAGCATTGGACCACTGATGTATCCAGAAGTGCTGGCTCTACTTCATGGATCATGTGGCCAAGTACAACTCCTCTCTTGATTAGTAGATTAGCTTGCTCAGGTGTTGCAAGATCTATGTGCAGAGATGTCATAGATTTCTTAAGAAGTTTGGACTTTCTGGTCCAGTAGGTTCTCAGAATTTTGACCTGGTTTTCCATACTAGGGTTTTGTCTGAAGATAGTCTTAGTTGTCTCTTCCAGGTTATCTGGGTTAAAGTCCTTTCTTTGAACTCCATGAACCATGACTGGGAAGATTCTGGAAGAGATCTTAGCTTCTTCAGAGAACACTGCAGAGATCCAGTTTTTGTTCTGTTCTAGTTGGGTCTTGGCTGAGGGAGATTCTAGAGAGATGATATTATCACCAGAAGAGAGCTTTCTGACTGCTCTGATATCTTTCTGGCAAGATGTAGGGACTTTGTTCTTGATAGCCTGCACAAGCTGGGAGGGTGTTCTGTTTCCTGTCTGTGCTGTTTGGACTCCAGGTCTGATAGTAATCTCACTGAAGATTCTCTGGGGAACTGGAATTTCCTGGACTGTGGCTTTCTGGACTGCTTGAGCATAGGAGAGATTAGATGCTGGTGTTTGCATATTTTTCTCAATTCTGTCCAGTCTCTGGAGAACTTTCTGGATCTCTTGTCCAGTGGTGGAAGGTGTGGCTATATAGCTTGCTAGCTGGGTGGTGATTTTCTTCCATGCTGTCTGTACCTTTAGGGGAGCTTTAGACTGGTTTAGCCAGACTTCAACAATCTGGGATACTGGCAGTGTGTTTTCTCCAGCTTGTTGGTCTGGTGTTGCCAGAGAGGTATCTTGTTGGCTTGGCTCTGGGGGAGTAGATAAAGATGAAGAGCTGGATTGGATGTTGGGGGATCTGGGAGTCAGTATAGAGATTGGTACTCTAGAGTTGTGTTGGAGATGACTGGGTTTTTTCTTTTTTGAGGCCATAGCTCTGGGTTTCCAGTAGTGATATCTTTAGGGAGTTGAGAGAGTTGAGGGAAAGAGAAGAGTACCCTGACTTCCCAGCAGTAGTGATCTAGCCCTGAGTCCAGACCTCAGAGCTAGACTTTCCTGGGTAGCTTCTTCCTTCTAAGCTCTGGGTTAGGTCTGGGAGTATTCACCTAGACTAGGGACCAGACCCCCTATCTAGACTTTCCTTGAATTCTTGGATTCTGCCAGCCAAGAGTAGAGCTCAAGTCATTCCACTTTTCCACTCTCTGTTTTCCTCTTGAACTGGGAGTACTTACTCAATCCTGGGACTACACCCCAAGACTGAGTGTTCCTAGGTAATTGGGGCCTGTCCCCAGTTCTCCAGAAAACCACTGGCCTCTCTCTCTCTTGTTATTGGTAGTCTGTCATTCAACTCTTCCCAGAACCATGTTTTTCAAGGACCATCATTTTTGACAAACACCAAAATTTGTCATATGTTCTGGAAAACAGCCGAGTTCCTCTCTGAAACCACCCAAACCTTAAGGTGAAAACCCATCACCTTTGACAATCACACCTGTTTGTCAAAAGTGGTGATCTTGAATCCACAATCTTCTTCTTCAACAACCAGCAATCTACCCACAACCAGAGAGAGAGAGTCTTAGGATAAGAGGAATAGTTAGAGTCTGACTGACTCTGGAGCTAGCAGAGTCTTTGGCTCAAGGAAAGTCTAGATAGGGAGTCTGGTCTCTAGTCTAGGTTAATACTTCTAGCTTTGCCCACAGCTTAGTTGGAAAAAGCTGCCCAGGAAAGTCTAGTCTTGGGGATTGGTCCCAGGACTAGATTATTACTGCTGGGAAACCAGGTGACTCTTCTTTCTGGCAGTACTCTGCAGACAGGAAACACCCAACCAGTGCCAAACAATCTCTAACATAACTCCCAAAAAGAAAAAACTCACCTTTTCAGAAAGTAACACCAGAGCTACACCAGCTATACTCTCCCAACCAGCTCCCAGTCTGGCTAGCACCCAGTCCAGCTCTCCTACCCCCCAACCAGCTCCCCAGAGTGACTACAAACTAGTAGACTCCTGGATCAAAACTCAACCGGTCCCAGAATCTATTCTGAAAAGCTGGGAAAATATCAAAAAGAACTTCTTCCCTACAGAAGTCCAGTCTAGCTCTACTGGCCTCACCAACAGAATCTTCCAGGAGCTGGAGAATATCAACAAGCGGCTGGACAAACAAGAAGCCAAGCCATCATATGCCCAGGCTGTCCAAAAATCTATTCCAGCACAAATCCCTCTACCTGCAAGAATTCTCAAAGAAGTTCTTGTACATCCTGGTATCCAGCCACCTGACATGGCTAATAGAACTTACATCCAGCTTTTCCAGACTCTTCAAGACAGACTACCCAGCCCCTACAACAAGCAGGTCAGAGCAGTAAGAAAACTTCCTTCAGGGGATATTCTTATTAACACAGAAAGCCAAGAGACTAAAGTCTTCCTAGAGAAAAACCCTGCCTGGGTATCAGCTATCTTCACAAAGAAAGCAACCATCCAGCCCAAGAGATTTCCAGTTCTGATCCATGGAGTCAGAACAGAAGATATCCAACCTGAAGACCTGGAGAAAACCTGCCAGATAATCCAGAACAGCAACCCATCTCTGAGCAAGCAAATCACCATCCTGAGAGCCTACTGGTCTAAGAAGGCTATAGCTCAAAAGAAGCCAGTTACCTCTCTCCACCTGGATCTGGCTACCCCTGAACAAGCCAATCTTTTGATTGAGAGTGGGCTAGTGCTGGGGCACAGGATGCATGAAGCAGAACCTTTTCTGGCAGACACAGTTATTGCACAATGTTTCAAGTGCTTTGGCTATAGGCACCAAGCACACTTCTGCAAGAACAAAGCTGTGTGTGGTGCCTGTGGAGGCCAGCATGAAAAGAGAGCCTGCCAAGTTCCTGAACAGCTTCTCAAGCCAAAATGCTACAACTGCAGAGGAGCTCACCCAGCCTGGGCCAGTGTCTGTCCAGTACACCAGGAAGCAGCCAAGAAGGCAAGAGAAGCATGGAACACACGCCCAGGAAAATATGAGATCCCAACAGCTACCTTTGTTCCAGCTCTAAAACCCCCCCCAGTTATGTCTTTCCCTCTCTCTCAGTCTCTACCAGGGGGGAAAAAATGTAAAACAGCTGAGCCAAGCAGAAGCTCAGAGAGACTCAGAGGTGCACTCCCAGAAGTGCAAATTCTTTCTTCAAGATCAGCCAACTCTGGAGGAAAGCTACCAGCTAACTCCTTCAAGATCTTTGATACTGAGATGTCTGCATGAAAGACACAAAGCTGACACTTCTCCAGTATAATGTGCAAAAAAGCCAATCAGTCCAAGAGCTACTGCTAGCAACCTCAGCTCTCCAAGAGGTGGACATTATTGCACTTCAAGAGCCCTGGAAAAACCCTCACCTAGAAACAAGCACTTCAACTGTTTTCTCTTCCTTCCTTCCTCTCTACTGTTCAGAGATTGGCAGAACACTTTTTCTTATTAATAAAAATCTGAAACTCTCTTCTCTTCATCCTACCTTCTGGAATAAAGACTTTGTTTCTCTTGAAATCTACTTGGAAAACTCTTCTACTTCTCTTTGGGTACATAATCTCTACTTCACCCCATCAAGTCAAGAAAACTACACAGAGGTATCAGAAGCTCTTCTCTGTTTACTCCAAAATGCTTTACAAGAACAAGGACAACATATTCTTCTCACAGACTCAAATCTTCACCACCCAGACTGGTCAAAGAAAAGAAGACTGTACTCTGAGACTGCAAACAAGTTTCAAGACCTAATGAAAGATTTAAATCTGGATTTAGCTATTGCACCTTTCACCTCTACCAGAGCAAGATCTCTTTCTGAAAAACCATGTTCTACTATTGATCTGTCTTTTATTTCTTCTTCTCTTTCTAACTCTCTGATTTTCTCTAAAGTGGCTCTACAGTTCTTTCATGGGTCTGGCCACAGACCTGTACTAACCTGCCTGGACCTGGATCCTCCAAGGAAAATCTGGAAACCAGAAAGAAACTGGAGAACACTGGACTCAAACCTTGCAAGAGTAGAGTGTGAGAAGCTACACCTGCCCTTCCACTTCCAAGACAAATTTTTGATTTGATTTGATTCTTACACTGATTTGGCTGTTAAGCCATGCAGAACTTCTTGAAGGATTTTTGTCTCTGGTAGACTTGACTCGGGGACCTCACACATTTACCGTACACCCTGTGGTTTGTAGTGTATGTACTGTGGGAAAACCCCAAACCTTGTAGGGGAAATAGGAAAACCACAGTAATGAGAGTTTTGTGGATCTTGACGGATATTGGGTGAGCTATTTCTTGGGAGTTTTCATACATCTTGCGAGTACATCTTAGACAAGTTCTATGAATCTCGGGGGTTTTTGTGGCAGAATGTGGGGTGGGTCAGATTTGAACTGACGACTAGTTTAGTCAGGTTCTCCAGGCCTGACACCACTAGTTCCGGGTCATGGGTGCCATGTAGTGGGAAACTCTCACCAGCTTCCCGCTACACCATGCCACCCCTCCAAGACAAATATGAAGTGGATGAGTACTTGGAGTATCTTGACAACTTTCTCCAAGAAATAGCAAGCAAATCCACACAGCTCCAGAAGCAATCTGGCCACTCAGTTCCCTGGTGGAATCAAGAGATCCAAAACAAGGTTAAAGAGGAAAGAAGAGTAAGAAGAAAAGTGCAAAAAAGGCAAGCAAGTCAAGAGGAACTTGAGCAAGCAACTAAGCTCAAGAAAAAGGCAGTCAGAGATAGAAAACAGAACACTTTCAGACACCAAATCCATGAGCTGGCCAGCTCTTCAAAGTTCTGGAAGCTTGCAAAGTGGGGAAAGTCCAAAGCCAACAAGACTCCTGATCTTCCTCTGGTTCCTGACCTGGAAACACAAGAAGGAATAGCTAAAACCTTTGAGGAAAAGACTAAAGCCTTCTCACAGCAGTTCTTTCCAAAAGCTCTAGTTCCAGAACCAGGTTCAGAAAGCTCCCAGACTATCTCTGAGATACAGCTCTCCCAGGAGGTAACATGTGAAGAAGTGGAGCAAATTCTGGCCAAGAAGAAACCTTTCACAGCAGGAGGGAGAGATAAGCTGCCAAATGGATTTCTGAGAGCTCTGGGGTCTAGGTTCTGCCAAGCTCTAGCTATTCTGACTTCAACATGCTGGAAACTGGAGTACTTCCCTGAAAGATTTAAGAGTGCAAAAACAGTCTGCTTGAGGAAACCTGGCAAGAGAACCTACAATCAAGCTAAAGCCTGGCGCCCTATAGCTCTGCTAAACACAACAGGTAAGCTGATGGAAGCTATTGCTGCAGCCAGACTAAGCAAGATAGCAGAAGAAGCTGGACTATTGCCAGATATCCAGATGGGCTTTAGGAAAGGAAGATCCACAGAAGTAGCACTTTTCCTTCTAACCTCCCAAGTGGAAAAAGTCTGGAAGGAAGGCATGGTTGCATCCCTACTCTCACTGGATATCTCAGGAGCCTCAAAAAACTCTTCCCAGTACCACTACGTTCAAGGACCATCACTTCTGATAATCACCGGACTTTGTCAGAAGTTCTGGAAACCAAGCGAGTATCTGTTGGGAACCACCAAAACCTTAAGGTGAAAACCCATCACTTTGGGTAACCCAGCTTGTTTGTCAAAAGTTGTGATCTCTGAATCTTCGATCTTCAACTTCAACAACCAACAGACTATCTATAACAAGGCAGAGAGTGGCCAGTGGGATTCTGAAAGACTGGGGACAGGCCCCAATTACCTAGGAACACTCAGTCTTGGGGTGTGGTCCCAGGATTGAGCAAGTACTCCCAGTCAGACAGATAACAGCTTGAACTTCTCTCAAGAGAAACATCTAGCATCAAGGAGATCAGGGCTCCCAGGATAAGAGAAATGGTTTAGAGCTTGCCTCTAGTGCTGGTAGAGTTGAAAAACTCTAGGAAAGCTCAGGCAGGGGGTGTGGTCTCCAGCTTGAGTTAATACAGCCAGATTTCCCTAGAGTCTAGTTGGAAAAGACTGCCCAGGAAAGTACAGTCTTGGGGAGTGGTCCCAGGATTGTGCAATTACTGCTAGGAACCAGGTGACCCTTTGTGAACAACCCACTGTGCAGGTTACCTACCCTATGCCTGTCAAAAAGAAGAAACCGGACTCCTCCCAGAACACTACCAGAAAAACAACACCTTCTCCAACAATGCCAGCTCCCAGTTCTGCTGGTACTCAGCCTAGTTCTTCTACCCCCTATCCAGCTCTCCAGAATGACTACAACCTACTGGACTCATGGCTCAAGACTCAAGCTACCCCAGAATCTGTACTGAAAAGCTGGGAGAATATTAAGAAAAACTCTTGTACTAATGAAGCCCAGTCCACCAAAACCCAGTCTCTCCCCACTGGTCTGACCAACAAGATTTTCCAGGAGCTGGAGAATATTAGCAAGCGGCTAGACAAGCAAGAATCTAAGCCATCATATGCCCAGGCTGTTCAGAAACATATCCCAGCTCAAATCCCTCTAGCTCCAAGGATTCTGAAGGAAGTTCTTGTCCACCCTGGTAACCAGACACCTGATATGGCCAACAGGACTCACATCCAGCTTTTTCAAGCTCTCCAAGACAGACTCCCCAGTCCCTATAATAAACAAGTCAGAGCAGTGAGAAAACTTCCCTCAGGGGACATTCTTATTAACACTGAAACCCAAGAGACTAAGAGTTTTCTGGAGAAAGACTCTGCCTGGATATCAGCTATTTTTACCAAGGAAGCAACTATCCAACCCAAGAGATTCCCAGTGTTGATTCATGGAGTCAGAACCACAGACATCCAGCCAGAAAACCTGGAAAAAACTCGCCAGACTATCCAGAACAGCAACCCATCCCTGAGCAAGCAAATCACTATTCTAAGAGCCTACTGGTCAAAGAAGGCTATAGCTCAAAAGAAACCAGTTACTTCACTCCACCTGGATCTGGCCACCCCGGAACAGGCCAATCTTCTAATTGAGAGTGGAGTAGTGCTGGGCCACAGATTGCATGAGGCAGAGCCTTTTCTGGCTAACACAGTGGTGGCACAATGCTTCAAGTGCTTTGGGTATGGACACCAAGCTCGCCTGTGCAGGAATCAAGCTGTATGTGGTGCCTGTGGAGGCCAGCATGAAAGAAGAACCTGCCAAATCCCTGAGCAACTGCTAAAGCCAAAATGCAGCAACTGCAAAGGAGCTCACCCAGCCTGGGCTAGCACATGCCCAGTACGCCAAGAAGCAGTCAAGAAGGCAAGAGAGGCATGGATTTCCCGCCCAGGGAAGTATGAGATCTCCACTGCTACCACTGTCCCAGTCACACAGTCTCCAGTTACTTTCCCCTTCATACAGACTCTTCCAGGGGGAAAAAGACGGAAAACCACAGAGCCAACTAGAAGCTCAGAGAGACTCAGAGGAGAGTCTCCAGAAGTGCAAATTCTGTCTACAAGATCAACAAACACAGGGGGAAAGCAGTCAGTCAACCCCTTCAAGATCTTTGAAGATGAAATGTCTACATGAAGAATACAAAGTTCACACTTCTTCAATACAATGTGCAGAAAAGCCAATCAGTCCAAGAGCTACTTCTAGCAACCCCAACTCTTCAAGAAGAAGATATTATTGCACTTCAAGAACCCTGGAAGAATCCTCACCTTCAAACCAGCACCTCAACTGTTTTTTCTTCTTTTCTTCCTTTATATTCTCCAGAGATTGGTAGAACTCTTTTTCTTATTAACAAAAACCTGAATCTGTCATCTCTCCACCCTACTTTCTGGAGTAAAGACTTTGTTTCTCTTGAAATTCATCTGGAAAACACCTCTACTTCTCTGTGGGTGCATAATCTATACTTCACTCCCTCAAGTCAAGAGAACTACCTACAAGCATCAGAAGCTCTTCTCTGTCTACTCCAAAATGCTTTACAAGCAAAAGGGCAGCATATTCTTCTTACAGACTCAAATCTTCACCACCCTGACTGGTCAAAGAAAAGAAGACTATATTCTGACACTGCACACAAGTTCCAAACTCTAATGAAAAACTCAAATCTGGAGTTAGCTATTGCACCTTTTACACCCACAAGAGCTAGATCTCTTTCCCACAAACCCTGTTCACCTATTGATCTTTCCTTTATATCTTCTTCTCTTTCTAACTCTCTAATCTTTTCTAAAATTGCTTTGCAGTTCTTTCATGGGTCTGACCACAGACCTGTGCTAACTAGCCTGGACCTGGACTCACCAAGAAAAACCTGGAAGCCAGAAAGGAACTGGAAAACACTGGACACAAACCTGGCAAAACAAGAGTGTAATAATTTGCAGCTGCCCTTCCACTTTCAAGATAAACATGAAGTGGATGAGTACTTGGAATATCTTAACCACTTTCTCCAAGAAATAGCAGACAGATGCACAGAACTCCAGAAGCAATCTAGCCACTCAGTCCCCTGGTGGAACCAAGAGATCCAAACTAAAGTTAAGCAGGAAAGAAGAATAAGAAGACAAGTGCTCAGAGGACAGGCAAGCCAAGAAGAGCTAGAAGAAGCAACTAAGCTCAAGAAGAAAGCTGTCAGAGAAGGCAAACAGAACACCTTCAGAAAACAAGTTCATGAGCTAGCCAGTTCCTCAAAATTCTGGAAGCTTGCAAAGTGGGGAAAATCAAAAGCTAACAAGACCCCTGATCTTCCTCTGGTCCCTGATCTGGAGACTCAAGAAGGACTAGCCAAAAGCTTTGAGGAGAAGACAAAATCTTTCTCAGCTCAATTCTTTCCAGAAGCACGTGTTCCAGAACCAAGTACAGAAAGTCACCAGAGTACCCCAGAGATCCAGCTTTCTCAGGAGGTTACCACTGAAGAAGTGGAGCAAATTCTGAACAAGAAGAAACCTTTTACAGCAGGAGGAAAAGACAAGCTGCCAAATGGATTTCTGAAAGCTCTGGGTCCCAAGTTCTGCCAAGCTATAGCTGTTCTCACATCAACATGCTGGAGACTGGAATACTTTCCAGAGAAATTCAAGAATGCAAAAACAGTCTGTCTAAGAAAACCTGGCAAGGGAATCTATAACCAAGCTAAAGCCTGGCGCCCTATAGCTCTGCTAAACACAACTGGCAAGCTGATGGAAGCTATTACAGCAGCCAGACTAAGCAAGGTAGCAGAAGAGGCTAAACTCTTGCCAGAAATCCAGATGGGGTTCAGGAAAGGCAGATCAACTGAATCAGCACTTTTCCTTCTAACTTCCCAAGTGGAAAAAGTCTGGAAAGAAGGCATGGTTGCATCTCTACTTTCTCTGGACATCTCAGGAGCATATGACAGAGTTCTTCCAGAGATTCTTCAAAAGATTCTGGAGAGAAAAGGAATCCCTCTCTGGCTAACTTCTTGGATCTTCTCTTTCTGTACCAGACGTACCACCACTCTAGTTTTTGATGACTCTGAGTCCTCTTCTATTCCTATTCACTGTGGAGTTCCCCAAGGTTCCCCTTTGTCTCCTATTCTTTTTCTATTCTATATTTCTGAACTTCATGAGACTGTACATTCTCCTACTACTGGTGTTTCTGCTCTGGGATTTGCAGATGATACAAATCTGCTTGCATTTGGACACTCTCTTAAAAGCAACCTTCTGAAGTTGAAGAATACACATCTTAAATGTCTATCTTGGGCTGCAAGACATGGAATGGTCTTCTCTCCTGAGAAATATGAAATACTTCATTTTTCCAGAAGAAGATCAGACAATCTGCAGCTCAAGCTTAGACTTGGGAATGTGATTCTAAAACCAAAAGAAGAAGTGCGAGTATTGGGAGTGTACCTGGATGCCAAACTCCACTGGCACAAACACCAGAGAATTATTCTTCAAAAAGCACAAAAAGCACTATCTTCTCTTTCTAGAACCTCTTACTCCACCTGGGGCTTTCCAGTTCTCACAGCACGCCTTGTGTACACTGCAATACTCAGATCTGTACTGAGCTATGCAGTGGGAATTTGGTTCAACCCACTCAGAAAATCCTCTAATATTTCCTCTCTTATCATATTCCAAAACAAATGTCTGAGACTTATTGGGGGTGCTTTCAAAGCCACTCCTTCTTTTCTATTAGAGAGTGAGCTTTTTCTTTTACCTCTAGATCTCTATTTTAAATTTCGCACAGCTTGTTTTCTATCTTCTATCCAAACCTCCTCTCTGAAAGACTTTCTTGACAGTACCTTTTCTACTATTTCTTCTTATGCTTCTTCACTGAGGAAACCTTTAAAGAAATCCTCAACTATCTCTCCTAATTGGAAGTTCACTTGGTTAAGTCAAATAACTACTAACCAGGCTAGTTCAAAGAAAGAACTACAAATACTCTTTACTAAAGAGTGGGAAAACCAATGGGAGGAGAAGAAAAGAAAAGGCTATGCTGGATGGCAGGTGTTTTGCCAAAAACCTCACTACAACAACCTAAAGCTCTACAAAGAGCTACAGAAAGCTGAGGCAAGTCTACTACTGCAAACCAGAACTGGGAGAATTGGTCTAGCAAGTTTTCTTTTCAGAGCTGGAGTCCCTGACTTTCCTACCCCCCTATGCATGTGTGGTCAAGCAGAAGAGACAGTAAAGCATATCACCTCTTCATGCTCTCTCTACTCAAGTCAAAGACAACATGCTCTCTTTAACCCCCAAGATTTCACTACTATTATTTCAAACCCAGAGCTTCTACAGAAGTTTCTGTACTGGTTTATGTCTTTGAAAAGACTAAACCAATTTAATCTGGCTTTCAAACTTCACTATTCACACTCCAACATCTAGAAGCTTTTCCTACCAGACACTACAAGATTTCCTTTTGCTACACTTTCTAGTCACCTCCCTGTCTTCAGTTTTTATTCCTTTAAAGGTTTTCTGAAGAAGTTCACTATTAGCTGGAAGATCTGCATGGCTGTAAAGCTACAAACAGTGTAAGAATCAAATCAAAAAATCAAATCAAATCAAAAATTCAAAACTCCCCTCTCACATACTTTCTTGACAGTATCTTTTCCACTATTTCCAGCTATGCCTCTCTCTTGAAGAAACCTTTAAAGGAATCCTCAACTATCTCTCCTAAGTGGAAATTCACTTGGTTAAGTCAAATAACTACTAACCAGGCTAGTTCAAAGAAAGAACTACAAAAGCTCTTTACTAAAGAGTGGGAAGACCAATGGGAAGAGAAGAAAAGAAGAAGCTATCCAGGCTGGCAGACTTTCTGTCAAAAGCCACACAAAAACAATCTGAAGCTCTACAAAGAGTTACAGAAAGCTGAGGCAAGTCTGCTACTGCAAATCAGGACTGGAAGAATTGGTCTGGCAAGTTTTCTTTTCAGAGCTGGAGTTCCTGACTTCCCTACCCCACTATGTGTGTGTGGCCAAGCAGAAGAAACTGCAAAACATATCACCTCTTCATGCTCTCTTTATTCAAGACAAAGACAACAAGTCTCTTTTAATCCCCAAGACTTCACCACTATTATTTCAAACCCAGAGCTACTACAGAAGTTCTTGTACTGGTTTATGTCTTTGAAAAGACTAAACCAGTTTAATCTAGCTTTCAAACTCCACTATTCCTAATCCAATACCTAGATTCTCTTCTCTTACCAGAAACTTCAAGATTCCTTTTGTTACATTCCCTAGTCACATCCTGCCTTCAGTTTTTATTCCTTCAAAGGTTTTCTGAAGGAGTTCACTATTAGCTAGAAGATCTGCATGGCTGTAAAGCTACTACCAGTGTAAGAATCAAATAAAAATAAAATAAAAATACCACTCCAGAAGCTGGACAAGATGCTATACCAGGTGTCTCTCCAGCTTTGTGCTAGTCTATCCAAGGCCCAAAGCAGTATCTTAACACAGATGCACACAGGTAAGATTAGGCTGGCAGTCTTCCTCTACAGATAACAAGTCTCCAGCTTCCTGACACTGGCTTGTTGCTGCAGATTGCAGTGGAAGACTGCCAAGCATGTAGTCCTAGAGTGCCCACACCTGCAGTGAGTATGTTGCAGTCTCTATGCTGCAACTGCTACTACTGACTACCAGGTGATGATCTCACACCTGCAGCCTGCCACCACTCTCACCTTGTGGATCTTACACCACAGAGTTCTCTCCCAGTTCTTCTGGGCTCAGGAGCAGCTGGATACTGGTTGCTAACCAGTCACCCCCCATGTTCTACAGATTACTCAAAAGGATAGCACTGCCTGAGGCATTGCAGGAAGAGGTTTTTTTTACTTGGTTGAGTTTTCCTAGCCGAATTCTATAGTTGACCCAGTGTAGCCTAGATACACTAGTGCTAGAATAGTGTAGGAATTCAATCAATCAATCAGTCAATGTACTCCCGTACAGTACAGTACCACGTCTATTACGTAAGCTTTTCTCGCTCGAGTCTCTGATCGACTGCCATGGCTATCTTCAGGGACGTCGAACCGCCTGATTCACCGCACGTCGCTGTCGCTACTATGCTCAAGGACTTTGGGCCACAGTATCTGACCCAACATGCTGACGGCATGTCGCAGCTCGCGGGGGACAGTCTGTCAGGTCTTCGCCCGTGCCCAACGATCGCGCGTCGCAATCGAGCCGACAGGCCTCCGCAGATCAGATGTGGTGCGCAAATGCTACTCAGGGCAGACGGTCGCGGTGGCTGGAGAAAACCAGGTCGATGGAAGAGGTCACGGTCGGTCTGATCGCAAGATGCTTCAACGTTCAGCCCTGGTCTGAGTGCTGACTTCTGCCGGATAGTCCAAGCGGAGGCGCGGTTTAATGAGATTGGTGTGCAGCAATTGAGCCGCCATGTCCATGCTCAGATCTTCGGAGAGAATTCGCCGCCGCCGCCGCCGAAGGAGCTGATCGATCTATCCAAGAGTCACCTTTCGCGCCATGATCTGTGGGGAAAATCGGTCGAGACGTCGCCGCCGGTCTCCTTCGATCTCCCAAAGCTGCTCGGGACCCGGCTGGATGAGCATTTCTACCGACTTGGCATGGACGCTGCGCAGCCGTACCTTGACTTGGCCAAGGAGTATGCTGGTGTCATCCTTCCGGAGAAGCCACGTCAATGGTCACGTCAGAGCGGGTGGACCAAGTATCACCCAGACGGCCGGATGGAGGCTGTTGACGCGCCACAAGAGTCGATCGTCACGTTTGACACGGAGGTGCTGTGGAAAGTGAGCCCTTTCGCCGTCATGGCTTCCGCGGTGAGCCCGACGGCATGGTACACGTGGCTGTCACCCTGGCTGCTCGAGGAATCGGATACAGATCGACATCTCGTCCCTCTTGGAAACCCGGAAACTCCAAGGATCGTTCTCGGGCACAACATCGGCTACGATCGAGCGAGGATTCTGGAAGAGTACAATGTCGCGCCGACAAGGACGTATTTCATGGACACCATGTCGCTGCATGTGGCGGTCAATGGAATGTGCTCCCGACAGCGGCCTACCTGGATGAAGCACCGGAAGAACCAAGAGATGAGGGACAAGATCGTCAGCGAAAGTGCTCCCGGCGGGTTGGCGGCGCTGCTGGACTCGAAGCTGCTCCACGAGGAAGAGCAGGAGCTATGGGTCGGCCGGAGCTCGATCAACTCGCTGAGAGATGTTGCCAAGTTCCACTGCAACATCACGATCGACAAAGAGCAGCGCGACAGATTCGGAGAATGCGACCGGGCCGGCATCCGTGAGAAGTTGGACGAGTTGCTCGACTACTGCGCGGCCGATACGGCGGTGACACATCGAGTCTTCAGGAGGGTCTTCCCGACCTTCCTGGACGTCTGCCCCCATCCCGTCAGTTTTGCTGCTCTGCGGCATCTTTCGTCCGTCATATTGCCCGTCGACAAGTCGTGGGAGGCGTATCTCGTAAACGCCGAAGCGACCTACCGAAGCCTCTCGGACGGTGTTCAGGAACGCCTTCTTGGCCTCGCGGAGCAAGCTCTGGCGATCAAGGACCAGCCAGAGAAGTACGGCAACGATCCGTGGCTGAGCCAACTCGACTGGTCCGGCCAAGAGGTGAAGATGGTCAAGGCCAAGAAGAAGGGGGATCCGCCGAGGCCGGCGGCGCGGCAGAAGAAGCCCGGCATGCCGAAGTGGTACAAGGATCTGTTCCCGAAAAGCAGCGGGCCCATTAACCTGACGGTGCGCACTCGCATCGCGCCGATTCTCTTCCACATGCAGTGGGAGGGCCGTCCGCTGGTGTGGTCGGACAGGTACGGCTGGACCTTTCGGGTTCCGGCCGTAGACGCGGCCGGATACGCAGACAAGCAGATGGTGCGATGTGACATGTGGGAGGAGAAGGATCCCAGGCTCCGGAACGACACGAGCGGGGTGTACTACAAGATCCCGCACAAGGACGGTCCGACGGCGCGATGTACGAGTCCTCTGGCCAAGGGGTACATGCAGTACTTTGAGAAGGGGACGCTTTCGTCCGAGTACCCGTACGCCAAGGAGGCGCTGCAGATGAACGCATCTTGCTCGTACTGGATCAGCGCACGCGACCGGATCACGTCGCAGCTGGTCGTGTACGAAGCAGATGTCGCAGCCCACTCGAAGAAGCAGGTCGGAGGAGCGGATCGAGGTTTCATCCTGCCGCAGATCATCCCGATGGGGACGATCACCAGGAGAGCGGTCGAGAACACGTGGCTGACGGCCAGCAACGCGAAGAAGGACCGAGTCGGCTCGGAGCTCAAGGCCATGGTCAAGGCCCCACCGGGCTACTGCTTCGTCGGCGCCGACGTCGACTCGGAAGAACTGTGGATCGCGAGCGTCATCGGCGACGCCCAGTTCCGCATGCACGGCGGAAACGCCATCGGATTCATGACGCTCGAGGGCACCAAGGCCGAAGGAACCGATCTCCACTCGAAGACGGCCAAGATCCTTGGCATATCGCGAAACGACGCCAAGGTGTTCAACTACGGCCGCATCTACGGGGCTGGGCAGAGGTTCGCGTCGACGCTCCTGAGGCAGTTCAACCCCGCTCTGTCGGAGAGGGAGAGCTCCGACACGGCCGAGAAGCTGTACCGGGAGACCAAGGGGAAGAAGACGACGCGGAAGATGATCTGCGATCGGCCGTTCTGGAGAGGAGGCAGCGAGAGCCTGGTCTTCAACAAACTGGAAGAGTTTGCCGAGCAGGAGCGTCCGCGCACGCCGGTGCTCGCGGCGGGCATCACGGAGGCCCTCATGCGCAGGTACATCAACAAGGGCGGCTTCATGACGTCGCGGATCAACTGGGCCATCCAGTCGTCCGGCGTCGACTACCTCCATCTCCTGATCGTCTCGATGGACCATCTGATCCGGCGTTTCAACGTCGGAGCGCGCTTGGCGATCACGGTCCACGACGAGATCCGCTACCTCGTCAAGGAAGAGGACAGGTACCGGGCCGCCATGGCGTTGCAGGTGGCCAACGTCTGGACGCGCGCCATGTTCTCCCAGCAGATCGGCATCGACGATCTGCCTCAGGCGTGCGCGTACTTCTCCGCCATCGACATCGACCACGTGCTGCGCAAGGAAGTCGACATGGACTGCGTGACGCCGTCGCATCCGAATCCGATCCCCCACGGCGAGTCACTCGACATCGGTCAGCTGCTCGGCAAGGGCGAGCTCGCCCGGCTGGACCCGAGCATCGAGCCGCAGCGACCGGCGCAGACGGAGAAATGGGCGTACACGCCGCGCCGCTCGGTCATGGACGGCCTGCAGGGCTCTTCGGACCTGACCTTCTTGCGCGCGCAGATCGCGGGCGACGACAACGAACTGAGAGAAGTGCTTCGCACGGAGCGCAAGGCCCAGCCATCGGCGCCGCGATCTTGGACGGCTCGCAGGGGGGGCGCGCGGGCACACGTGCAGCCGCAGGCAGTCGAGCTGCCGGACATTGGCACCATGATTCGGCAGAGACTGTGCACCGGTCCACCACCACCACCCCACCACCAATCCCACCAGGCAAAACAACGTCTCTTTCCGCAGGACCAGTACCTTTCAAGAGCGGTCGGCAGGATCTGACCCGGCCAGTTGTATAGTAACTCGAATTTTATAGTACAACTTGACTTTTACTGTACAACTTGACTCCTTATTGTACAAGTCAAAATATATTGATTGATTGATTGAAGAGTGATGTTATCACAACACCCACTTCTTGTTGTGGCTATACACCCACAGGCTAGCTAGCTTAGTCAGTCAATATAGGTTAGTTAGGCAGAGCTCACTATATAGCTCTGAGCTGTTGAGAGTCTTAATAGAACTGTTAAAGACCAGGCTAGGATCACGGAGATAATAGCTAGGACTTGTCTTCTGTGACAAGAATAGAAGCTCAGCAATAATAGATTGTTAACATTTGATGTTCAGCCTAGAGAGCTATTCTCCCTGGGCATTCTGAGTGTCTTATATACAGGAGCCTGAGAGAAGAGTGTTCTCCTGAGAGGTATCAGCTTCTTGTGTGGACAATGTGAACAAGCAAGCTCTGTTGTCCAGCTTGTCCATCTTTCAACAACATAGACAAACTTGTTGGATCTTGTCCACCTTGTCTACCAGCTCAGGTGAGCATTATTCTGTGTACCTCTGTACACTTGCTTATGTTGGCTCCAGCTGTTCTAGTCTGGACTTTAATACTTGGATTCCTACTGCTGGTGGGGCCTAGTGTTAAGAGCCAGGCCAAGTTCACACAGAAGGTGGCTGGTCTGTGTGTCTGGGTAAGAAGAACAGAGACTCAATAGATTTTGATTTGATTTGATTTGATTCTTACACTGATTTGGCTGTTAAGCCATGCAGAACTTCTTGAAGGATTTTTGTCTCTGGTAGACTTGACTCAGAGACCTCATGTATTTACTATACACCCTGTGGTTTGTAGTGTACATACTGTGGGAAAACCCCAAACTCTGTAGGGGAAATAGGAAAACCACAGTAATAAGAGTTTTGTGGATCTTGACAGATATTAGGTGAGCTATTTCTTGGGGGTTTTCATACATCTTGCAAGGAGTACATCTTAGACAAGTTCTATGAATCTTGGGGGTTTTTGTGGCAGAATGTGGGGTGGGTCAAATTTGAACTGACAACTAGTTTAGTCAGGTTCTCCAGGCCTGACACCACTAGTTCCAGGTCATGGGTGCCATGTAGTGGGAAACTCTCACCAGCTTCCTGCTACACCATGCCAGACTCAATAGATAAATAGCAAGATAGGTAACTCTCTTGCTATTGTTGTTGCTATTTGTTGTTCAGTCTGGAGAGCTATTCTCCCCAGCTATCTGGGTGCTTTTATATACAGAAGTCTCTGGTGAAGAGTTCTCCACATAGAGGTATCATGCTCTGCCTGCCCTGCCTTGTCAGCAAAACCTCAAAATTTGTAGGGTGGCTCAGAATACTATTAGTGTCTCACTATGCTCACAAACTCTTGTGCATACTATCAGACTCTCTGGAACACTACAGCTTCTTATCAAGATCTATAAGAAGACAGAACACAAGAAAGCTGGTGTCACTATTATCATCACCCAACTGAGATTATCTACCTCTACCAACTTCCAGCTCTCCCAAAGTTGGCTGACTGACTGAATATTAACAATAGTCTCTCTACAAACTCAAGATCTTATCACCTACTCTTATCCTGGTTGTGACAAGTGGTAAGTCTTCCTACTTACAGAGAAAAGACTTTGTCTAACTACAGTGAGTGTTCTCTAGTGTTGAGACACAGAGAAGTCTCCAGACCTATTACAACAGAAAACACTAGAGTGACTACACAACCACTTCCCAACCCCATCAACCTTGTGTTTATCATGGATACCCCTGCTATACTCTCCCTGAGCTCCCACTACTGGATGAAGATAATACTATTGGTGATACTTTGGCAGACAATAGTAATAGTGCTCAGTTACCACAAGATAAGAACATTTTTTATTTTATTTATTTGATTCTTACACTGCTAGTAGCTTTTCAGCTATGCAGATCTTCTAGCTAAGAGTAAGTCTCTTCAGAAAACCTTTAAAGAAATAAAAACTGAAGACTGGGAGTGACTAGGGAATGTAGCAAAAGGAAATCTTGTAGT
This sequence comes from Lichina pygmaea, assembly GCA_963422465.1. Classification (NCBI taxonomy): domain Eukaryota; kingdom Fungi; phylum Ascomycota; class Lichinomycetes; order Lichinales; family Lichinaceae; genus Lichina; species Lichina pygmaea. Next base: position 597,703 of record OY730173.1, read on the forward strand.
GACTGGTAGAAAGGAAACTTCTAGATATTAGAGTGTGAATAGTGGAGTTTGAAAGCCAGATTAAACTAGTTTAGTCTTTTCAAAAACATAAACCAGTACAGAAGCTTCTGTAGAAGCTCTGGGTTTGAAATAATAGTAGTGAAATCTTGGGGGTTAAAGAGAGCATGTTGTCTTTGACTTGAGTAGAGAGAGCATGAAGAGGTGATATGCTTTACTGTCTCTTCTGCTTGACCACAAATACATAAAGAAGTAGGAAAATCTGGAACTCCAGCTCTGAATAGAAAACTTGCCAGGCCAATTCTCCCAGTTCTGGTTTGTAGTAGTAGTCTTGCCTCAGCTTTCTGTAACTCTTTGTAGAGCTTCAGATTGTTGTGGTGAGGCTTTTGGCAAAACACCTGCCACCCAGAGTAGCTTCTTCTTTTCTTCTTCTCCTATTAGTCTTCCCACTCTTTAACAAAGAGCTTCTGTAGTTCTTTCTTTGAACTAGCCGGGTTAGTAGTTATTTGGTTTAACCAAGTGAACTTCCAGTAGGGAGAGATAGTTGGAGATTTCTTTAAAGGTTTCTTCAGGGAAAAGGCATAGTGGGAGATATTGGAAAAAATATTGTCCAGAAGTGATTTCAGAGAGAAGGTTTGAATAGAAGAGAGGAAACAGACTGTGTGAAATTTGAAATAGAGATCTAGAGGTAAAAGAAAAAGCTCACTCTCTAATAAGAAAGATAGAGTGGCTTTGAAGGCACCTCCAATAAGTCTCAGACATTTGTTCTGGAATATCATAAGAGAGGAAATATTAGAAGATTTTCTTAGAGGATTAAACCAGATCCCCACTGCATAGCTCAGTAAGGATCTGAGTATTGCAGTATACACAAGACATGATGTGAGGACTGGGAAACCCCAAGTAGAATATGAAGTTCTGGATGTCACAGTTCTGGCCCAGTTGCATATCTGGCACAAGTCACGCACCTTGCCGGGAAGTTCCATCTGCACTGTTACCTGTTTGCTCTGCTATTGCCTTGTTGCATATCTGGCACAAGTCGCGCACCTTGCTGGGAAGTTCCATCTGCACTGTTGCCTGTTTGCTCCGCCATATCCCCTGCCTATAAGAACTTCTCCTGCTCCCCCAGCTTCTTCTCTTCTTCTTTTCTCTTTTCCTTCCTTGTCTTTCATCTTGTACATCAATCCAAGTCTCAAGTCTCAAGCCAAGTCAGGTCAAGAATACTGAATCAGTTAGGCTTGAGTTCTGCTCTGCTATTGCCTCGTCACACTGGAGAGAGAGGAGAGTGCTTTCTGAGCTTTTTGAAGAATAATTCTCTGGTGCTTATACTAGTGGAGTTTTACCAAGCCATCATATGCCCAGGCTGTCCAAAAATCTATTCCAGCACAAATCCCTCTACCTGCAAGAATTCTCAAAGAAGTTCTTGTACATCCTGGTATCCAGCCACCTGACATGGCTAATAGAACTCACATCCAGCTTTTCCAGACTCTTCAAGACAGACTACCCAGCCCCTACAACAAGCAGGTCAGAGCAGTAAGGAAACTTCCTTCAGGGGATATCCTTATTAACACAGAAAGCCAAGAGACTAAAGTCTTCCTAGAGAAAAACCCTGCCTGGGTATCAGCTATCTTCACAAAGGAAGCAACCATCCAGCCCAAGAGATTTCCAGTTCTGATCCATGGAGTCAGAACAGAAGATATCCAACCTGAAGACCTGGAGAAAACCTGCCAGATAATCCAGAACAGCAACCCATCTCTGAGCAAGCAAATCACTATCCTGAGAGCCTACTGGTCTAAGAAGGCTATAGCTCAAAAGAAGCCAGTTACCTCTCTCCACCTGGATCTGGCTACCCCTGAACAAGCCAATCTTTTGATTGAGAGTGGGCTAGTGCTGGGGCACAGGATGTATGAAGCAGAACCTTTTCTGGCAGACACAGTTATTGCACAATGTTTCAAGTGCTTTGGCTATAGGCACCAAGCACGCTTCTGCAAGAACAAAGCTGTGTGTGGTGCCTGTGGAGGCCAGCATGAAAGGAGAGCCTGCCAAGTTCCTGAACAGCTTCTCAAGCCAAAATGCTGCAACTGTAGAGGAGCTCACCCAGCCTGGGCCAGTGTCTGTCCAGTACGCCAGGAAGCAGCCAAGAAGGCAAGAGAAGCATGGAACACACGCCCAGGAAAATATGAGATCCCAACAGCTACCTCTGTTCCAGCTCTACAACCCCCCCCAGTTATGTCTTTCCCTCTCTCTCAGTCTCTACCAGGGGGGAAAAAACGTAAAACAGCTGAGCCAAGCAGAAGCTCAGAGAGACTCAGAGGTGCACTCCCAGAGGTGCAAATTCTTTCTTCAAGATCAGCCAACTCTGGAGGAAAGCTACCAGCGAACTCCTCCAAGATCTTTGATGCTGAGATGTCTGCATGAAAGACACAAAGCTGACACTTCTCCAGTATAATGTGCAAAAAAGCCAATCAGTCCAAGAGCTACTGCTAGCAACCTCAGCTCTCCAAGAGGTGGACATTATTGCACTTCAAGAGCCCTGGAAAAACCCTCACCTAGAAACAAGCACTTCAACTGTTTTCTCTTCCTTTCTTCCTCTCTACTGTTCAGAGATTGGCAGAACACTTTTTCTTATTAATAAAAATCTGAAACTCTCTTCTCTTCATCCTACCTTCTGGAATAAAGACTTTGTTTCTCTTGAAATCTACTTGGAAAACTCTTCTACTTCTCTTTGGGTACATAATCTCTACTTCACCCCATCAAGTCAAGAAAACTACACAGAGGCATCAGAAGCTCTTCTCTGTTTACTCCAAAATGCTTTACAAGAACAAGGACAACATATTCTTCTCACAGACTCAAATCTTCACCACCCAGACTGGTCAAAGAAAAGAAGACTGTACTCTGAGACTGCAAACAAGTTTCAAGACCTAATGAAAGATTTAAATCTGGATTTAGCTATTGCACCTTTCACCCCTACCAGAGCAAGATCTCTTTCTGAAAAACCATGTTCTTCTATTGATCTGTCTTTTATTTCTTCTTCTCTTTCTAACTCTCTGATTTTCTCTAAAGTGGCTTTTCAGTTCTTTCATGGGTCTGACCACAGACCTGTACTAACCTGCCTGTACCTGGATCCTCCAAGGAAAATCTGGAAACCAGAAAGAAACTGGAGAACACTGGACTCAAACCTTGCAAGAGTAGAGTGTGAGAAGCTACACCTGCCCTTCCACTTCCAAGACAAATATGAAGTGGATGAGTACTTGGAGTATCTTGACAACTTTCTCCAAGAAATAGCAAGCAAATCCACACAGCTCCAGAAGCAATCTGGCCACTCAGTCTCCTGGTGGAATCAAGAGATCCAAAACAAGGTTAAAGAGGAAAGAAGAGTAAGAAGAAAAGTGCAAAAAAGGCAAGCAAGTCAAGAGGAACTTGAGCAAGCAACTAAGCTCAAGAAAAAGGCAGTCAGAGATGGAAAACAGAACACTTTCAGACACCAAATCCATGAGCTGGCCAGCTCTTCAAAGTTCTGGAAGCTTGCAAAGTGGGGAAAGTCCAAAGCCAACAAGACTCCTGATCTTCCTCTGGTTCCTGACCTGGAAACACAAGAAGGAATAGCCAAAACCTTTGAGGAAAAGACTAAAGCCTTCTCACAACAGTTCTTTCCAAAAGCTCTAGTTCCAGAACCAGGCTCAGAAAGCTCCCAGACTATCTCTGAGATACAGCTCTCCCAGGAGGTAACATGTGAAGAAGTGGAGCAAATTCTGGCCAAGAAGAAACCTTTCACAGCAGGAGGGAGAGATAAGCTGCCAAATGGATTTCTGAGAGCTCTGGGGTCTAGGTTCTGCCAAGCTCTAGCTATTCTGACTTCAACATGCTGGAAACTGGAGTACTTCCCTGAAAGATTTAAGAGTGCAAAAACAGTCTGCTTGAGGAAACCTGGCAAGGGAACCTACAATCAAGCTAAAGCCTGGTGCCCTATAGCTCTGCTAAACACAACAGGCAAGCTGATGGAAGCTATTGCTGCAGCCAGACTAAGCAAGATAGCAGAAGAAGCTGGACTATTGCCAGATATCCAGATGGGCTTTAGGAAAGGAAGATCCACAGAAGTAGCACTTTTCCTTCTAACCTCCCAAGTGGAAAAAGTCTGGAAGGAAGGCATGGTTGCATCCCTACTCTCACTGGATATCTCAGGAGCCTATGACAGAGTTCTCCCCAAGATACTACAGCAAATTCTGAAAAGAAAAGGAATACCAGCCTGGCTAGCTTCCTGGATCTACTCCTTCTGTGATAAGTGCTCTACCACTCTTGTCTTTGATGATTCTGAGTCTTGTTCCATTCCTATTCATTGTGGAGTTCCTCAAGGTTCTCCATTATCCCCTATTCTTTTTCTATTCTACATTTCTGAATTGCATGAGACTGTGCATACTCCCTCTTCTGGTGTATCTGCCCTGGGGTTTGCAGATGATACAAATCTGCTTGCTTTTGGTCACTCCTTGAAAAGTAACCTTCTGAAGTTAAAGAACACAAACCTCAAATATCTATCATAGGCTGCAAGACATGGAATGGTCTTCTCTCCTGAGAACTATGAAATACTTCATTTTTCCAGAAGAAGATCAGACAATCTTCAGCTCAAGCTCAGACTGGGGAATGTGATTCTCAAACCAAAAGAAGAAGTGCGAGTACTTGGAGTGTACCTAGATGTAAAGCTCCACTGGCACAAACACCAGAGGATTATTCTTCAAAAAGCACAGAAAGCACTCTCTTCTCTTTCTAGAACTTCCTATTCTACTTGGGGCTTTCCAGTTCACACATCATGTCTGGTGTACACTGCTATACTGAGATCTCTACTGAGCTATGCAGTGGGGATCTGGTTTAACCCTCTAAGAAAATCCTCCAATATCTCTTCTCTTGTTTCATTTCAAAACAGATGCCTAAGACTTATTGGGGGTGCCTTCAAAGCCACTCCTTCTTTTCTATTAGAGAGTGAGCTTTTTCTTCTACCTCTAGACCTATACTTTAAATTTCGCACTGCCTGTTTTCTTTCTTCTATTCAAAACCCCCCTCTCAAATACTTTCTTGACAGTATCTTTTCCACTATTTCCAGCTATGCCTCTCTCTTGAAGAAACCTTTAAAGGAATCCTCAACTATCTCTGCTAAGTGGAAATTCACTTGGTTAAGTCAAATAACTACTAACCAGGCTAGTTCAAAGAAAGAACTACAAAAGCTCTTTATTAAAGAGTGGGAAGACCAATGGGAAGAGAAGAAAAGAAGAAGCTATCCAGGCTGGCAGACTTTCTGTCAAAAGCCACACAAAAACAATCTGAAGCTCTACAAAAAGTTACAGAAAGCTGAGGCAAGTCTGCTACTGCAAATCAGGACTGGAAGAATTGGTCTGGCAAGTTTTCTTTTCAGAGCTGGAGTTCCTGACTTCCCTAACCCACTATGTATGTGTGGCCAAGCAGAAGAAACTGCAAAACATATCACCTCTTCATGCTCTCTTTATTCAAGACAAAGACAACAAGTCTCTTTTAATCCCCAAGACTTCACCACTATTATTTCAAACCCAGAGCTACTACAGAAGTTCTTGTTCTGGTTTATGTCTTTGAAAAGACTAAACCAGTTTAATCTAGCTTTCAAACTCCACTACTCCCAACCCAATACCTAGATTCTCTTCTCTTACCAGAAACTTCAAGATTTCTTTTGTTACATTCTCTAGTCACACCCTGCCTTCAGTTTTTATCTCTTCAAAGGTTTTCTGAAGGAGTTCACTATTAGCTAGAAGATCTGCATGGCTGTAAAGCTACTACCAGTGTAAGAATCAAATAAATAAAATAAAAAAAATAAATAAAATCTCAGAACTGCACAATTCTGTACACACCCCTGAGAAAGGAGTTTCAGCACTTGGTTTTGCAGATGACACTAATCTTCTTGCATTCTCCTCTTTCTTGAAAAGCAACCTTCTCAAGTTGAAGTCTACACATTCCAAATGTCAGGACTGGGCAAGAAAACATAGTATGAAGTTTGCACCTGAAAAGTATAAACTTCTCCATTTTTGTAGAAGAAGAAGAGACAATCTTCAGCTCAGTCTAAGACTTGGAGAAGTGGTACTTCAACCAAAAGAAGAAGCGCACATCTTGGGACTTTACTTTGACTCAAAACTTGTCTGGAAAAAACACCAAAAAATCATGTCACAGAAAGCCTCCAAATATTTCTCAGCTTTATCCAGAACAACCTACTCTACTTGGGGACTACCAGTCCTAACAGCACGTCATGTCTACACTGTTATACTAAGATCTCTTCTTAGTTATGCAGTAGGAGTCTGGTTCAATCCCCAAAAGAAACTCTCTAATATTATTTCATTATCTCCTTTCCAAAATAAATGTTTAAGAACTATAGGAGGTGTCTTTAAAGCCACACCTATTGTCCTACTTGAATCAGAACTATTTCTACCCCCTCTAGACTTATACTTCAAGCTGAGAACAGCATGTTTTCTTTCATCTTTCTATTCAAACACACTACCCAACTCTCCTTCTACACTTCTCCACAAACTACACAGTCAAATTTCTCTCTATGTTTCTTCTCTCAGAACTACACCAAATTCTCTGACAACTATTTCTCTAAACTGGAGAACAGTCTGGCTGGAACAACTAACTACTAACCAAGACTTCTCAAAGAAAAGTCTACAGGAGGTTTTCCACAAAGAATAGGAAGCCAGATGGCAGGTAAGCAGAGGAAATTGTTCTGCTATTTGGGACATGTTCACCAGAAGGCCACAGAAGAAAAACCTCAATATCTTCAAAGATTTGAGAAAAGCTGAGTCTAGTCTATTTCTTCAAATTCTGTCAGCAAGAATAGGACTGGCCAGTTTTCTTTTCAGAGCAAATGTTCCAGACTTTAACTCCCCTCTATGCACATGTGGTTTTGGAGAAGAAACAGCCCAACACATCACTTTTTTCTGTAACAAATTTTCAAACCAAAGACAACAAGTCCAATTCCCTCTACAAGATTTCCCATCTATCTTATTCTCCTCCAAGCTACTTCCTAAACTTCTTTCCTAAACTTCTTTTCTGGTTTATGTCTTTGAAAAGACTTGACCAGTTCAACCTAGCCCACCAACTCTCTTTCTAAGCTCTACCAAGTCAACTGTTTGTTTTAACAAATAGCTACATGTATCAAGTCAACTCTTCCCATAACCACGTTCTTCAAGGACCATCATTTTTGACAAACAACACAATTTGTCATATGTTCTGGAAAACAGCCGAGTTCCTCTCTGAAACCACTCAAACCTTAAGGTGAAAACCCATCACCTTTGAGAATCAGGCGTGTTTGCAAAAGTTGTGATCTTGAATCCACGATCTTCTTCTTCAACAACCAGCAATCTACCCACAACCAGAGAGAGAGTCTCAGGATAAGAGGAATAGTTAGAGTCTGACTGACTCTGGAGCTAGCAGAGTCTTTGGCTCAAGGAAAGTCTAGATAGAGGGTCTGGTCCCTAGTCTAGGTTAATACTTCTAGCTTTGCCCAGAGCTTAGTTGGAAAAAGCTGCCCAGGAAAGTCTAGTCTTGGGGATTGGTCCCAAGACTAGATTATTACTGCTGGGAAACCAGGTGACTCTTCTTTCTGGCAGTACTCTGCAGACAGAAAACACCCAACCAGTGCCAAACAATCTCTAACATAGCTCCCAAGAAGAAAAAACCCACCTCTTCAGAAAGTAACACCAGAGCTACACCAGCTATACTCTCCCAACCAGCTTCCAGTCTGGCTAGCACCCAGTCCAGCTCTCCTACCCTCCAACCAGCTCCCCAGAGTGACTACAAACTAGTAGACTTCTGGATCAAAACCCAACCAGTCCCAGAATCTATTCTGAAAAGCTGGGAAAATATCAAAAAGAACTCCTTCTCTACAGAAGCCCAGTCTACCTCTACTGGCCTCACCAACAGAATCTTCCAGGAGCTGGAGAATATCAACAAGTGGCTGGACAAACAAGAAGCCAAGCCATCATATGCCCAGGCTGTCCAAAAATCTATGCCAGCACAAATCCCTCTACCTGCAAGAATTCTCAAAGAAGTTCTTGTACATCCTGGTATCCAGCCACCTGACATGGCTAATAGAACTCACATCCAGCTTTTTCAGGCTCTTCAAGACAGACTACCCAGCCCTGACAACAAGCAGGTCAGAGCAGTAAGGAAACTTCCTTCAGGGGATATCCTTATTAACACAGAAAGCCAAGAGACTAAAGTCTTCCTAGAGAAAAACCCTGCCTGGGTATCAGCTATCTTCACAAAGGGAGCAACCATCCAGCCCAAGAGATTTCCAGTTCTGATCCATGGAGTCAGAACAGAAGATATCCAACCTGAAGACCTGGAGAAAACCTGCCAGATAATCCAGAACAGCAATCCATCTCTGAGCAAGCAAATCACCATGCTGAGAGCCTACTGGTCTAAGAAAGCTATAGCTCAAAAGAAGCCAGTTGTCACAGTTCTGGCCCAGTTGCATATCTGGCACAAGTCACGCACCTTGCCGGGAAGTTCCATCTGCACTGTTGCCTGTTTGCTCTGCTGTATCCCCTGCCTATAAGAACTTCTCCTGCTCCCCCAGCTTCTTCTCTTCTTCTTTTCTCTTTTCCTTCCTTGTCTTTTGTCTTGTACATCAATCCAAGTCTCAAGTCTCAAGCCAAGTCAGGTCAAGGTTACTGAATCAGTTAGGCTTGAGTTCTGCTCTGCTATTGTCTTGTCACACTATGAAAGACCTACCCAACCATAACACACTTCACCAAGCCATGTTCATGTCCTTGTCATGTCTCAACAACCAGACCAAGCTATGCCAGTTGCTGGAAATGACAAGTTCCTTCACAACATGTTTGCAGAGTTCATGCGAATTCAGGGGTGGCATGGTGTAGCGGGAAGCTGGTGAGAGTTTCCCACTACGTGGCATCCATGACCCGGAACTAGTGGTGTCAGGCCTGGAGAACCTGACTAAACTAGTTGTCAGTTCAAATCTGACCCACCCCACATTCTGCCACAAAAACCCCCAAGATTCATAGAACTTGTCTAAGATGTACTCCTCGCAAGATGTATGAAAACCCCCAAGAAATAGCTCACCCAATATCTGTCAAGATCCACAAAACCCTCATTACTGTGGTTTTCCTATTTCCCCTACAGAGTTTGGGGTTTTCCCACAGTACGTACACTACAAACCACAGGGTGTACAGTAAATGTGTGAGGTCTCCGAGTCAAGTCTACCAGAGACAAAAATCCTTCAAGAAGTTCTGCATGGCTTAACAGCCAAATCAGTGTAAGAATCAAATCAAAATCAAATCAAAATCATTTGAATTCAAGCTACTAACACTACTCCCAAGTCCAAGTCTGAACACACTGCTGACCCAGAGATCTTCAGTGGCGATGGCAGAAACACAGAAATCACGCATGAGAAGCTTGAGAGCTTTATCACGTCACTGTCACTCAAGATGACACTCAACACTGACTGGTACCCCACGGAAACATCACTGATTGTGTATGTCTTTTCACGCACGACTGGCACTGTGCAGTCCTACATCTCAGCTAAGATCATGGCTGGCCAGTACATTGACTGGCATGACATCATCCAAGATCTCCAGAACACCTTCTCTGACCCAGACCCAGAGTTCCTAGCTCAGAGGAAGCTCATCACCTTGCGTCAGGCCAACTATTCCTTTGCTGAATTCTTCACAGAGTTCAATCAGTATGCTCTACGCACAGGCTTCAACAATAAGGCCTTGAAGTGCCATCTTTAATGTGCTGTCTCTGAAGAGCTTGTCAAGCAGCTTGTCAGCATCAACCTCAAGGACATCAGCTATCAGAAGCTTGTTGAGGAATGCCAGCTGCAGGACAACCAGTTACGTACCACTTCTGCCAACTCTCACTGTCCACGTCAAGCACCTCCCACCCAAGCCTCAGTTCCACAGTCAGGAGCTTCAGTTCTGTGTCCAGGGTTCATCAAGCCAGTCTTCACGCCACAGCCACCAAGTTCTACCATAGATCTCAGCCACTCTACGCTGACACCAGAAGAGTGAGAACATTGCCAAAGCAAAGGCCTCTGCTTCTACTGTGGGAACCAAGGTCATGTCTCAACCTTCTGTCCAGTGAAAAGCATGCCTGCTGTTGCCACCACCACAACCACCACCAAATCTGCCACTGTTGAGACTACTCCAGAGTCGGAAAACAAGTAGTCCTTGGTCATCGTCATGCCCAAGGACATGAAAAGGATCTCCATATTGGCTATTTGTCTCCAGACCAGCAATTGGACAGTAAGTACTTGTTTCTTTCTTGTATCCTAGATGGGAAATTCAAGTGCAATACTCTTATTGACTCTGGCTGTTCAGCATTTGGCTGCATTAGTTCTTCCTTTGTACAATCTCTTCACCAAGAACCTCTCCCCTACCCACACACATTGTGATTGTTTGATGGCAAGACATCACAAACTACACATCTCGCCAAGACAATCATGATCACAGCACTATGGCATGCACCAGGAAGAAGTCTCTCTCTTTGTGTCTCCTGGTCTTCACTATGATGTGATTCTGGGGATGCTATTGTTCCAGAAGCACAGGCTACATATTGATTGGACAAACACCTCAATCATGTTCAAGTCAGATTACTGCTGATCTGCATGCCTCAAGTCAAACAATGGCTATCCAATCTCTTTAGATCTTGAAGCCAAGATGTCTGCTGGAAAGCCTCAGAATCCCAAGCCTTTTTCTGCTATGCCAATCCCCATCAATGCTGCTGCATTTTCTCTCCTTGCTGCCAAGCCAGATTACCAGGTGTTCAGTGTTTCTCTGAGAGACATTGAGCAGGTGTTGAAGCCAAAGAAGTGTGTGGATCCTGCCACACTTCTCTCTGCTCAGTACCACAAGTTCCTGGACGTCTTCAGCAAGAATGACACTGACAAGCTTCCTTCTCTACGCCCAGGAGTTGACTACAAGATCAAGATAGAACCAGGAACCCAGGCACCCTCTGGACCTCTGTACAGCATGAGCAGAGAAGAACTTGAAGTTCTCAAGAAGTACCTGACAGAGAACCTGAACAAGGGCTTTATTCAAGCATCTTCATCACCTGCTGCTACACCAGTCCTCTTTGTCAAGAAGCCAGAAGGTGGATTGCATTTCTGTGTAGACTACAGAGCACTCAACACCATCACTATCAAGAACTGTTACCCCCTGCCACTGATCTGGGAGATGTTGGACCAGCTTTGCAAAGCTGTGTGGTACACCAAGCTTGATATTGTTGGTGCTTTCAACTGTATCCGGATGAAGGAAGGTGAAGAATGGAAGACTGCATTCCGCACACACTCAGGCCTCTACAAATACCTTGTCATGCTGTTTGGTCTTGCCAATACTCCAAGCATGTTCCAGAACTACATCAATGATGTTTTGGGACCTGACATCCTTGATGTCTTTGGCACTACCTATGTGGATGACATCCTTGTCTACAGTCAGACACTCAAGGAACACCAGAAGTATGTCATGCTTGTTCTCAGTCAACTACAAGATGCAAGCCTGCAAGTCGATATCTCCAAGTGTGACTTTGAAGTCCATCAAGTCAAGTACCTTGACCTCATCATTCAGTCTGCCACTGAAGACGGCTGACCTGGATCTGTGAGTATGGACCCAGCCAAGACTGACACCATCAAGGAGTGGAAGCCTCCTGCCAGTCTCAAGGAAGTGCAGAGCTTTATTGCTTTTGCAAACTTCTACCGCCAGTTCATCAAAGACTTTGCCAAGCTTGCATCCCTGCTCACAGCTCTGACTAAGAAGAATGTTGCCTTCAAGTGGGAAACCCCAGAGCAGTGCTTGTTTAAAAGTATCAAGAAGGTGTTCAGCACTGCACCCATCCTGCAGTACTTTGATCTGGAGAAAGAGTGTGTTGTTGAGACTGACACTTCTGACTACATCTCTGGTGCTGTCCTGTCACAGCCAGATCATGAAGGAGTTCTACACCCTGTTGCCTTCTTGTCACACTGCCACCTGCCGGCAGAATGCAACTACGAGATCTACAACAAAGAGTTGCTGGCAATTGCCTGTACCTTTGAAGAATAGTGAGCAGAGTTTGAAGAATCTCCAGAACCTGTCAAGGTGATCTCTGATCACAAGAACTTGGAGTACTTCATGTTGTCAAAGTACCTTTCCCACTGTCAAGCTTGTTGGAGTGAGTTCTTGTCACACTTCAATTTCAAGATCAGCTACTGTCCAGGCAGTCAGTGCAAGGCTGACACTCTCACTCAACATTCCCAAGACCTCCTGTCAGACAGTGATCCCTGTCAAGACTTCATGGAGTAAGTCATCCTCAAGCCCAAGAATCTTGCACATTCAGAGGTTCAAGTCAAGCCTATCTAGATCCTGAGATGTTCAGAAGCTGTACCAGTTGACACTGAACCTGGTGCTGCACCTCTTTCAGACATCATCTAAGCTGCCTATAACAACCTTGCTGAAGGTGATCCAGTGGTAACAGTGTCACAGATACTAAGGGATGGTGTCAGGCACAGTCAAGAAGTGTCTCTCTCAGACTGCAGCTTGGAAAATAACTGTCTTTTCTACAAGAACTGACTCTGGATCCCTGAGAACAATAAGCTACACTTACACCTGTTCCAAGAAGCCCATGACCAAGCAATGGCTAGCCACACTGGGATTGCCAAGACCCACAATCTCCTGTCTTGTTGGTACTATTGGCCAAAGATAGTGAATATCATATAGCAATACATCAGGAATTGTCATGTCTGCTCTTGAGCAAAGCCTGCCTGTGATCGCCAAGGAGAGCTGCTGTCTCTTCCTGTGCCTCAGCAACATTGGCAGGATCTGGCTATGGATTTTATTACTAACTTACCCAAGTCAAGAGATACCTGCTTCCCTGGTGCCAAGCACATCTGGGTCATCACTGACTGTCTCACCAAAGAACACCACTTTGTGCTATGTGCTGAGATGACAACATCACATCTTGTCTGGATGTTCATCCAGTTTGTTGTCTGTACCCATGGCTTGCCCAGGAGCATTGTCTCAGACAGAGGAGGTCAGTTTGTCAGCTTATTCTGGAAAGCACTCTATGCCCATCTTGACATCATGCTACGACTATCCTCAGGACACCACCCAGAGATAGATGGTCAGACAGAACAAGAGAATCAGGAGCTTGAACACTACCTGAGGTCCTATGTCAAATATCTCCAAGATGACTGGGTCTAATGGCTTCCTCTGGCAGAGTTCACGCAGAACAACTCCCAGTCTGATTCCTCTGGCATGTCACTGTTCTTTGCCAACAAAGGGTTCCATCCACAGCTCAGTATCACACCCACAAGTGAAGCCTGCAACCAAGATGCTATGGAAATCTCTGGAGAAATGACGCAGATTCTGGAACAGTTGCAAGCTGAACTCCGACTATCCCAGGAAGCTCAAGCTCACACCGCCAATTTGCATCAAGTCCTGTCACTATCCTATCAAACTGGAGATCTTGTTTGGCTGAATACCAAGAACATCAGAACACGCCACCCATGCAAAAAGCTTGACGACAAGTGGATTAGACTATTCAAGGTGTTGAAGACAGTCAGAAGCTGTGCCTGCTATCTGGAGCTTCCACACTCTCTCAAGATCCACCCTGTCTTTCATGTTTCCCTTCTACATCTGACACCTGCTAATCCTATCCCTGGCCAATCAAATAAACACTCTGGCCCTGTCATTGGTCAAGACACAGATGAAGAGTTCCAGGTTGAAGAAATCCTTGACTCCAAGCCAGCAACATCTTGACAGAAGTTCAAGTACCTGGTCAAATAGTCTGGATGGCCAATTGAAGATGCCACTGAAGAGTCTATTGAGTGTCTTGACAACACCAAAGACACCATCTACAACTTCCATGAGAAATACCCAAGGAAGTCACAGCCACGGAACTACACCCACAAGTGGTCTGAGGCTCAAAGGAGTTCACTATGTGAAGGAGGGGGGTAATGTCACAGTTCTGGCCCAGTTGCATATCTGGCACAAGTCACACACCTTGCTGGGAAGTCCCATCTCCACTGTTTGCCTGTATGCTCCGCCATTGCTGGGAAGTTCCATCTGCACTGTTTGCCTGTTTGCTCTGCTGTTGCCTGATCCCCTGCCTATAAGAACTTCTCCTGCTCCCCCAGCTTCTTCTCTTCTTCTTTTCTCTTTTCCTTCCTTGTCTTTTGTCTTGTATATCAATCCAAGTCTCAAGTCTCAAGCCAAGTCAGGTCAAGGTTACCGAACTCAGTTAGGCTCAAGTTCTGCTCTGCCATTGCCTTGTCACAGGCTTTAGGAAAGAAAGATCAACCGAATCAGCACTCTTCCTACTAACTTCCCAAGTGGAAAAAGTCTGGAAGGAAGGCATGGTTGCATCTCTACTTTCTCTGGATATCTCAGGAGCCTATGACAGAGTTCTACCTAAGATCCTCCAACAAATCCTAGAGAAAAGAAATTCCTCTCTGGCTATCTTCCTTGATTCTCTCTTTCTACACCAGTTGATCTACCACTCTTGTGTTTGATGACTCTGAGTCTTCTGCTATTCCTATCCACTGTGGAGTTCCCCAACATTCCTCTTTATCTTCTATTCTGTTTCTATTTTATATTTCTGAACTTCATGAAACTGTACACTCTCCTTCCACTAGTCTTTCTGCTCTGGGATTTGCAGATGATACAAATCTGCTTGTATTTGGATACTCTCTAAAAAGCAGCCTTCTGAAATTGAAGAACACACACCTTAAATGTCTATCATGGGCTGCAAGGCATGGAATAGTCTTCTCTCCTGAGAAATATAAAATACTTTGGGGTGGCATAGTGTAGCAGGAAGCTGGTGAGAGTTTCCCACTACGTGGCACCCATGACCCGGAACTAGTGGTGTCAGGCCTGGAGAACCTGACTAAACTAGTCGTCAGTTCGAATCTGACCCACCCCACATTCTGCCACAAAAACCCCGAGATTCATAGAACTTGTCTAAGATGTACTCCTCGCAAGATGTATGAAAACCCTCCAGAAATAGCTCACCCAATATCTGTCAAGATTCACAAAACCCTCATTACTGTGGTTTTCCTATTTCCCCTACGGGGTTTGGGGTTTTCCCACAGTACATGCACTACAAACCACACGGTGTACAGTAAATGTGTGAGGTCCCCGAGTCAAGTCTACCAGAGACAAAAATCCTTCAAGAAGTTCTGCATGGCTTAACAGCTGAATCAGTGTAAGAATCGAATCAAATCAAATCAAATCAAAAATAAATTACTTTATTTTTCCAGAAGAATATCACACAATCTTCAGCTTAAGCTCAGACTGGGGAATGTGATTTTAAGACTAAAAGGAGAAGTGCAAGTATTAGGAGTATACCTGGATGCAAAACTCCACTGGCATAAGCACCAGAGAATTATTCTTCAAAAAGCTCAGAAAGCACTTTCCTTTCTTTCTAGAACTTCATATTCTACTTGAGGTTTCCCAGTTCTCACATCACATCTTGTGTGTGACAAGGCAATGGCAGAGCAGAACTCAAGCCTAACTGATTCAGTAACCTTGACCTGACTTGGCTTGAGACTTGAGACTTGGATTGATGTACAAGACAAAAGACAAGGAAGGAAGAAAAAGAGAGAAGAAGAGAAGAAGCTGGGGGAGCAGGAGAAGTTCTTATAGGCAGGCGATCAGGCAACAGCAGAGCAAACAGGTAACAGTGCAGATGGAACTTCCCGGCAAGGTGCATGCAGATGGAACTTTCCGGCAGGGTGCATGACTTGTGCCAGATATACAACAAGGCAATAGCAGAGCAAACAGGCAACAGTGCAGATAGAACTTCCTGGCAAGGTGTATGACTTGTGCCAGATATGCAACTGGGCCAGAACTGTGACATTACCCCCCTCCTTCACATGGTGAACTTCTGTGAGCCTCAGGCCACTTGTGGGCGTAGTTCTGTGGCTGTGGTTTCCTTGGATATTTCTCATGGAAGTTGTAGATAGTGTCTTTGGTGTTGTCAAGATGCTCAATAGGCTTTTCAGTAGTATTTTCAATTGGCTATGCAGACTATTTGACCAGGTACTTGAACTTCTGTCAAGATGTTGCTGGCTTGGAGTCAAGGATTTCTTCAATCTGGAACTTTTCATCTGTGTCTTGACCAATGACAGGGCCAGGGTGTTTATTTGATTGGCCAGGGATAGGATTAGCAGGTGTCAGATGTAGAAGGGAAATATGAAAGACAGAGTGGATCTTGAGAATGTGTGGAAGCTCCAGATGGCAGGCACAGCTTCTGACTGTCTTCAACACCTTGAATAGTCCAATCCACTTGTCATCAAGCTTTTTACATGGGTGGCATGTTCTGATGTTCTTAGTATTCAGCCAAACAAGATCTCCAGTTTGATAGGATGGTGACAGGACTTGATGCAAATTGGCGGTGTGAGCTTGAGCTTCCTGGGATAGTTGGAGTTCAGCTTGTAACTGTTCCAGAATCTGTGTTATTTCTCCAGAGATTTCCATAGCATCTTGGTTGCAGGCTTCACTTGTGGGTGTGATGCTGAGCTGTGGATGGAACTCTTTGTTGGCAAAGAACAGTGACATGCCAGAGGAATCAGACTGGGAGTTGTTCTGCGTGAACTCTGCCAGAGGAAGCCATTGGACCCAGTCATCTTGGAGATAGTTAACATAGGATCTCAGGTAGTGTTCAAGCTCCTGATTCTCTTGTTCTGTCTGACTATCTGTCTCTGGGTGGTGTTCTGAGGATAGTTGTAGCATGACATCAAGATGGGCACAGAGTACTTTCCAGAATAAGCTGACAAACTGACCTTCTCTGTCTGAGACAATACTCCTGGGTAAGCTATGGGTATGGACAATAAACTGGATGAACATCCGGACAAGATGCGAGGTTGTTATCTCAGCACATAGTACAAAGTGGTGTTCTTTGGTGAGACAGTCAGTGATTACCCAGATGTGCTTGGCACCAGGGAAGCAGGCATCTCTTGACTTGGGCAAGTCAGTAATGAAATCTATAGCCAGATCCTGCCAACATTGCTGAGGTACAGGAAGAGACAGTAGCTCTCCTTGGTGATCACAGGCAGGCTTTGCTCAAGAGCAGACATGACAATTCCTGATGTACTGCTGTATGATGTTCACTATCTTTGGCCAATAGTACCAACAAGACAGAAGATTGTGGGTCTTGGCAATCCCAGTGTGGCTAGCTATTGCTTGGTCATGGGCTTCTTGGAACAGGTGTAGGTGTAGCTCATTGTTCTCAGGGATCCAGAGTCAGTTCTTGTAGAAGAGAAAGTCATTTTCCAAGCTGCAGTCTGAGAGAGACACTTCTTGACTGTGCCTGACACCATCCCTTAGTATCTGTGACACTGTTACCACTGGATCACCTTCAGCAAGGTTGATATAGGCAGCTTGGATGACATCTGAAAGAGGTGCATCATCAGGTTCAGTGTCAACTAGTACAGCTTCTGAACATCTCAGGATCTAGATAGACTTGACTTGAACCTCTGAATGTGCAAGATTCTTGAGCTTGAGAATGACTTACTCCATGAAGTCTTGACAGGGATCACTGTCTGACAGGAGGTCTTGGGAATGTTGAGTGAGAGTGTCAGCCTTGCACTGACTGCCTGGACAGTAGCTGATCTTGAAATTGAAGTGTGACAAGAACTCACTCCAACAGGCTTGACAGTGGGAAAGACCCTTTGACAACATGAAGTACTCCAAGTTCTTATGATCAGAGATCACCTTGACAGGTTCTGGAGATCCTTCAAACTCTGCTCACCATTCTTCAAAGGCACAGACAAATGCCAGTAACTCTTTGTTGTAGATCTTGTAGTTGCATTCTGCTGGCAGGTGGTGGTGTGACAAGAAGGTAACAGGGTGTAGAACTCCTTCATGGTCTGGCTGTGACAGGACAGCACCAGACACATAGTCAGAAGTGTCAGTCTCAACAACACACTCCTTCTCCAGATCAAAGTGCTGCAGGATAGGTGCAGTGCTGAACATCTTCTTGATACTTTCAAACAAGCGCTGCTCTGGGGTTTCCCACTTGAAGGTAACATTCTTCTTGGTCAGAGCTGTGAGCAGGGATGCAAGCTTGGCAAAATCTTTGATGAACCAGTGGTAGAAGTTTGCAAAGACAATAAAGCTCTGCACTTCCTTGAGACTGGCAGGAGGCTTCCACTCCTTGATGGTGTCAGTCTTGGCTGGGTCCATACTCACAGATCTGGGTCAGCTGTCTTCAGTGGCAGACTGAATGATAAGGCTAAGGTACTTGACTTGATGCACTTCAAAGTCGCACTTGGAGATGTCAACTTGCAGGCTTGCATCTTGTAGTCAACTGAGAACAAGCTTGACATGCTTCTGGTGTTCCTTGAGTGTCTGACTGTAGACAAGGATGTCATCCACATAGGCAGTGCTAAAGACGTCAAGGATGTCAGGTCCCAAAACATTATTGATGTAGTTCTGGAACATGCTTGGAGTATTGGCAAGACCAAAGGGCATGACAAGGTATTCGTAGAGGCCTGACTGTGTGCGGAACACAGTCTTCCATTCTTCACCTTCCTTCATCTGGATACAGTTGAAGGCACCAACAATGTCAAGCTTGGTATACCACACAGCTTTGCAAAGCTGGTCCAACATCTCCTGGATCAGTGGTAGGGGGTAACAGTTCTTGATAGTGATGGTGTTGAGTGCTCTGTAGTCTGCACAGAAACATAATCCACCTTCTGGCTTCTTGACAAAGAGGACTGGTGCAGCAGCAGGTGATGAAGATGCTTGAATGAAGCTCTTGTTCAGGTTCTCTGTCAGGTACTTCTTGAGAACTTCAAGTTCTTCTCTACTCATGCTGTACAGAGGTCCAGAGGGTGCCTGGGTTCCTGGTTCTATCTTGATCTTGTGGTCAACTCCTGGGTGTAGAGGAGGAAGCTTGTCAGCGTCATCCTTGCTGAAGATGTCCAGGAACTTGTAGTACTGAGCAGGGAGAAGTGTGGCAGAATCCACACACTTCTTTGACTTCAATACCTGCTCAATGTCTCTCAGAGAAACACTGAACACCTGGTGATCTGGCTTGGCAGCAAGGAGAGAAAATGCGGCAGCATTGATGGGGATTGGCATGGCAGAAAAAGGCTTGGGATCCTGAGGCTTTCCAGCAGACGTCTTGGCTTCAAGATCTAAAGAGATTAGATAGCTATTGTTTGACTTGAGGTATGCAGATCAGTAGTGATCTGACTTGAACATGATTGAGGTGTTTGTCTAATCAATGTGTGGCCTGTGCTTCTGGAGCCATGGCATCCCCAGAATCACATCATAGTGAAGACCAGAAGACACAAAGAGAGAGACTTCTTCCTGGTGCACACCATGGTGCTGTGGTTATGATTGTCTTGGCGAGATGTGTGGTTTGTGATGTCTTGCCATCAAACAATCACAATGTGTGTGGGTAGGGGAGAGGTTCTTGGTGAAGAGATTGTGTAAAGGAAGGACTAATGCAACCAAATGCTGAATAGCCAGAGTCAATAAGAGCATTGCACTTGAATTTCCCATCTAGGATACAAGGAAGAAACAAGCACTTGCTGTCTAACTGCTGGTCTGGAGACAGATAGCCAACATGGAGATCTTTTTCATGTCCTTGGGTGTGACGATGACCAAGGACTACTTGTTTTCCGACTCTGGAGTAGTCTCAACAGTGGCAGACTTGGTGGTGGTTGTGGTGGTGGCAACAACAGGCATGCTTTTCACTGGACAGAAGGTTGAGACATGACCTTGGTTCCCACAGTAGAAGCAGAGGCTTTTGCTTCAGCGATGTTCTCACTGTTCTGGCCTCAGATTAGAGTGGCTGAGATCCATGGTAGGACTTGGTGGCTGTGGTGTGAAGACTGGCTTGATGAACTCTGGACACAGAACTGAAGCTCCTGACTGTGGAACTGAGGCTTGGGTGGGAGGTGCTTGATGTGGACAACAAGAGTTGGCAGAAGTGGTACACAACTGGTTGTCCTGCAGCTGGCATTCCTCAACAAGCTTCTGATAGCTGATGTCCTTGAGGTTGATGCTGACAAGCTGCTTGGTAAGCTCTTCAGAGACAGTACATCAAAGATAGCACTTCAAGACCTTGTTGTTGAAGCCTGTGTGTGGAGCATACTGATTAAACTCTGTGAAGAACTTGGCAAAGGAATGGTTGGCCTGACACAAGGTGATGAGCTTCCTCTGAGCTAGGAACTCTGGGTCTGGGTCAGAGAAGGTGTTCCGGAGATCTTGGACGATGTTGTACCAGTCAATGTACTGGCCAGCTGTGATCTTAGCTGAGATGTAGGACTGCGCAGTGCCAGTTGTGCATGAAAAGATGTACGCAATCCACGATGTTTCTGTGGGGTACCAGTCAGTGTTGAGTGTCATCTTGAGTGACAGTGATGTGATGAAGCTCTCAAGCTTCTCATGCGTGATTTCTGTGTTTCCACTATCACCACTGAAGATCTCTGGGTCAGCAGTGTGTTCGGACTTGGACTTGGGAGTAGTGTTAGTAGCTTGAATTCACATGAACTCTGCAAACATGTTGTGAAGGAACTTGTTATTTCCAGCAACTGGCATGGCTTGCTCTGGTTGTTAAGATATGACAAGGACGTGAACATAGCTTGGTGAAGTGTGTTATGGTTGGGTAGGTCTTTCGTAGTGTGACAAGACAATAGCAGAGCAGAACTCAAGCCTAACTGATTCAGTAACCTTGACCTGACTTGGCTTGAGACTTGAGACTTGGATTGATGTACAAGACGAAAGACAAGGAAGGAAGAAAAAGAGAGAAGAAGAGAAGAAGCTAGGGGAGCAGGAGAAGTTCTTATAGGCAGGGGATCAGGCAACAGTGGAGCAAACAGGCAACAGTGCAGATGGAACTTCCTGGCAAGGTGTGTGCAGATGGAACTTCCTGGTTGGGTGCGTGACTTGTGCCAGATATACAACAAGGCAATAGCAGAGCAAACAGGCAACAGTGCAGATGGAACTTTCTGGCAAGGTGTGTGACTTGTGCCAGATATGCAACTGGGCCAGAACTGTGACATTGTGTACACTGCAATACTCAGATCTTTACTGAGTTATACTGTGGAGATCTGGTTCAATCCTCTAAGAAAATCTTCTAATATCTCTTCTCTTAGCACATTCCAGAACAAATGCCTGAGACTTATTGGAGGTGCCTTCAAAGCCACTCCATCTTTCTTATTAGAGAGTGAGCTTTTTCCTTTACCTCTAGATCTCTATTTCAAATTTCACACAGCCTGTTTTCTCTCTTCTATTCAAACCTTCTCTCTGAAAACACTTCCGGACAATATCTTTTCCAATATCTCCCACTATGCCTCTTCTGTGAAGAAACTTTTAAAGAAATCCTCAACTATCTCCCTCTATTGGAAGTTCACTTGGTTAAACCAATTAACTACTAACCAGACTAGTTCAAGAAAAGAACTACAGAAACTCTTTGTTAAACAGTGGGAAAACTAATAGAAGGAGAAGAAAAGAAGAAGCTACTCTGGGTGGCAGGTGTTTTGTCAAAAGCCTCACTACAACAACCTGAAGCTTTACAAAAAACTACAGAAAGCTGAGACAAGTCTGCTACTACAAACCAGAACTGGGAGAATCAGCCTGGCAAGTTTTCTATTCAGAGCTGGAGTTTCAGGTTTTCCTACCTCTTTATGTGTCTGTGGTCAAGCAGAAGAGATAGTGAAATATATCACCTCTTCATGCTCTCTTTGTTCAAGTCAAAAACAGCAAGCTTCTTTCAATTCTCAAGATTTCACTTCTATTATTTTAAACCCAGAGTGTTGCGGTCTGTACCCTACTATCCTATCCGAGTATAGGATTAGGGCGAGAGGTGGAAGGCAGGTTGGTTCTCGCAGGAGAGGAGTGTCAAGGAGTGTGAAGGGGTTTGGTGGAATGTTGTGGTGATGACATCTGATCAATGGCTTCGTACAAAAGGATTGTATTGAAGTAGATCTAGTTGTCTGGATCACAACATAAGTTGAAGACAATCATTCTATAAGGGAACTATCACCAGACTATATAGTGCTCAGTTCATGAGCACAGTGAGCTCTGCTCACTTTGCTCACAGTTCATGCATGCTGCGGTGAGCTGGGTGAGCTCTGCTCACTTTGCTCACAGTTCATGCATGCTGCGGTGAGCTGGGTGAGCTCTGCTCACTTTGCTCACTTGTTCATGCACGCTGCAGCAAGCTGGGTGAGCTCTGCTCACTCTGCTCACGCATATGCATGCTGTGGCAAGCACCCCCTGGTTTGTCTCACTGGTCACGTGACTGGTTCCTGTGTCATGCTGTCTGGTACTTCTGTCCAGTATCCTGTCTGCTGCTTTCTGTGAGTATATAAAGACTGTGTTCCTCCTGGGTTGTAACACTATCCTCCTCTCTATCTTTCATCATCTTGATGAAATCTGGTCATGCCTCCAAAGTCACATGTGACTGTTAGCCAAACTCAGCTTGCTGCTCAAATCTGCGATCAGGGTTTTGTTTTGTGTACACCCTGCAACTTTTGTGTTCTCCGTGGTTGTCTGTGCTTCCAGATGCTGGGAGAAGACGATAAGTTGAAATGTGCTGTGTGCACTCAGCACAGAAGGTCTTGTGTCTCTGTGTCCTGGGAATCTCTGAACATGTCCCAGGACAACCTCTGTGAGGATGTGGCTGCTGACAAGGCAACACACAACACACTCTTTGAACAACTTGCCACAGTGCAGGCTTGTCTGTCTCAGAAGTGAAAGGTGTTGGAGGGTGCTGAGGTCTGTGCGAGGCAGAAGCTTCAGTGCTTGGTGAAAGAGATGGAGTCAGATGGCGAGGATTTGACTTGATCAGTTATTGACACATCCCTCCTGCAGGCTGAGCTGTTTGGTCCTACTTCTGCCAAAACTGTCGCAGAAGAAGCTGGCAGTTCACAAGGTTCTTGAGTGGTTCCCAGGTATTTTCTGAGTCTGGGTATTCTTTCCACTTGACAAGGTATTGCTGACTTTTTCTAGCCAGGATCTGTTCAACTTCAAACTCTTGTTCTTCTTCAGGTTCATAATGGAATGTTTCCTGCAAGGGTGTGCTCTGGTCGGCTGGTTCAATCATTGATATATGAAAGTTTGGATAGACTCTGGCATCCCTTGGTAGTCGTATCTTGATGTTGACTGGTTCTGTTTTCTCTTTGACTGAAAATAGTCTGACCTTGATATTGTCAAGTTTCTTTGTCTTTGGCCTGCGAAGACTCAAACCTCCACGCGGTGCAGGCTGGGAACCTCGGGGCAGCGATGGCAGGCAGTCTCCCAAGCTGCTTGTAGTCGCTGCACCGAGAGCTAATTGAGTCACCGGTCAAGCTGCTGGTGCCCGTGGAGTGACGGGCCACCGGAGGTGTCGTGCAGGCACCCTGGACACCCCTGTGAAGTGACATCAGCAGAACAGAGGACTTCGACCAAACTGGTTATGAAAACCACCTGACGGATGTCTACCGTGTACGCTACAGCCTGAAGCCAGCCTTGCAACTGGTGGATGTGAAGTCTAGACACCTGACAGGGCACCTCTGGAGTAGACGAGAGGAGTTCCTATCACACACCCCCCTTCTGGCAGAGTCTCCAGCAGCTGATGCATCGAGGATCTTGTTCTAGGAGGGGAGTGATGTCTGTACTGCGGTGTTGTTAATCAAACGGGGACTACGTGTTAAAGAAGGTGAGCAGGTGGCACGAAGAGTTTCCGCCACTCCAGTACCTAAGGGCTGTGTGATAGTCAAAGTGCTGGCTTGATGGTTTTGCCTAAGGTCTTGCCACAGATTCTCTTCGGGCCACCTACGGACCGGGGCTAGGGCACTGGAGGTTCTCCAGTGGGCCACCACGTACATCCGGGGTCCCACAGGCGACAGCGGGCAGACGGAGACTTCTCCCTACTTGGTTAGTGGGCTGGAAAGGCAGTCCTGCAGGTGCTGGCATGGCCTGCAGGGTCTGTAGAGCCTGCGAGGCATGGTCGGCCTCTGTACAAGAGATCTACAGAGATAACACGAAACAGCGAGAGCTGCGGGGCGTGGTATATAATGGCAGTGACGGCAGTAGGGTCTGGGCCTACTACGAGACTGTCTATATGGCCCGAGAGGACAGAAGCGCATGCCAGTCCGTACAGAGTGCAGGCTCAGGCTGCAAATGACAGACTCAAGGAGCAAACTGCAGTTGGAGCGTGGGCTCCGGGCTGGCAACCCGGCGCTCCGAAGCAGGACCTAGGGGTGAGTGTACACGGCGGAGCGCAAAAGACCTCAGGACTGCGGGGAAGCGTGGCAGAGACCCTGCACGGGATGTCGACTCTGCGCTATACCTCGGCATAGCTCAACTCTGGCATGAGACTGTGCATACTCCCTCTTCTGGTGTATCTACCCTGGGGTTTGCAGATGATACAAATCTGCTTGCTTTTGGTCACTCCTTGAAAAGTAACCTTCTGAAGTTAAAGAACACACACCTCAAATGTCTATCATGGGCTGCAAGACATGGAATAGTCTTCTCTCCTGAGAAATATGAAATACTTCATTTTTCCAGAAGAAGATCAGACAATCTTCAGCTCAAGCTCAGACTGGGGAATGTGATTCTCAAACCAAAAGAAGAAGTGCGAGTACTTGGAGTGTACCTAGATGCAAAGCTCCACTGGCACAAACACCAGAGGATTATTCTTCAAAAAGCACAGAAAGCACTCTCTTCTCTTTCTAGAACTTCCTATTCTACTTGGGGCTTTCCAGTTCACACATCATGTCTGGTGTACACTGCTATACTGAGATCTCTACTGAGCTATGCAGTGGGGATCTGGTTTAACCCTCTAAGAAAATCCTCCAATATCTCTTCTCTTGTTTCATTTCAAAACAGATGCCTAAGACTTATTGGGGGTGCCTTCAAAGCCACTCCTTCTTTTCTATTAGAGAGTGAGCTTTTTCTTCTACCTCTAGACCTATACTTTAAATTTCGCACTGCCTGTTTTCTTTCTTCTATTCAAAACTCCCCTCTCAAATACTTTCTTGACAGTATCTTTTCCACTATTTCCAGCTATACCTCTCTCTTGAAGAAACCTTTAAAGGAATCCTCAACTATCTCTCCTAAGTGGAAATTCACTTGGTTAAGTCAAATAACTACTAACCAGGCTAGTTCAAAGAAAGAACTACAAAAGCTCTTTACTAAAGAGTGGGAAGACCAATGGGAAGAGAAGAAAAGAAGAAGCTATCCAGGCTGGCAGACTTTCTGTCAAAAGCCACACAAAAACAATCTGAAGCTCTACAAAGAGTTACAGAAAGCTGAGGCAAGTCTGCTACTGCAAATCAGGACTGGAAGAATTGGTCTGGCAAGTTTTCTTTTCAGAGCTGGAGTTCCTGACTTCCCTACCCCACTATGTGTGTGTGGCCAAGCAGAAGAAACTGCAAAACATATCACCTCTTCATGCTCTCTTTATTCAAGACAAAGACAACAAGTCTCTTTTAATCCCCAAGACTTCACCACTATTATTTCAAACTCAGAGCTACTACAGAAGTTCTTGTACTGGTTTATGTCTTTGAAAAGACTAAACCAGTTTAATCTAGCTTTCAAACTCCACTATTCCCAATCCAATACCTAGATTCTCTTCTCTTACCAGAAACTTCAAGATTCCTTTTGTTACATTCCCTAGTCACACTCTGCCTTCAGTTTTTATCCTTTCAAAGGTTTTCTGAAGGAGTTCACTATTAGCTAGAAGATCTGCATGGCTGTAAAGCTACTACCAGTGTAAGAATCAAATAAAAATAAAATAAAATTCTTTGTCTTTGGTTTTTTTGTTTTCCAATTTCTTGTGACAAGGTAGACTTTATCCCCCTTCTTTAGCTGAGGTGCTATTTTTGATTTCTTGTCCATTTGACATTGCATTCTTTCTGAGGTCTCTTGAAGGTAGTGCCTTATCATTGTGTGTGTTTGTCGTAGGAGCTTGTTATGTTGGAGTGCTTTCTCTATGTTTGGTGAAGCTCTGCTTGGCATTCTGATGTTCACATGTTATCCAAAATTGGCAAAAAATAGTGATTCCTTTGTTGAGTCTGATCTGTGCTGGTTGATTGCCAGCTGTGCCACCAGTAATAACTGTACCTAATTGCTGTGGGTCTGGTTGATGTAATACTGTAAGTAAGTCTCCAGGACTTGGTTTGCTCACTCTGTCTGGCTGTCAGTTCGTGGGTGATAGTCTGTAGACATTTTGGGTTTTGTTCCCATGGCTGCACTGATTGTCTTCCAGTAGTTGGATATGAAGAGTTTGTCTCTGTCTGTAATGATTGTGATTAGAACTCTGTGGTCTCTGACCAATCTGTCCAGTAAGAGGTGTCCCAACTGTTCTGCTGTGTGGGTCTCCTTGAATAGTACTGCTATTAGATATTTTGTGAATCTGTCCACTATCACCATAATCAAGTTGTAGGTGATTCCTGTGACTGGGTCTTTGGACTTGGGTAGCTTCATGATGAAGTCTATTAACATGTCTTCCCACAGGCCTCTCGGTATCGTGTTCAGGTGTCCTTCTCTATATGGCTTGTGTTTTCTGTGTTTGTTTTTCTGGCACAGTAGACATTTGCTGATGTAGCTTGTGACATGTTGTCAGAGGTTGATGACATTGTTCCCTGCCTGTTGGATAAGGTCTGTGGTCTTGGAGATTCCTGGGTGACCATGTGCTGGGTTGTTGTGGTAGTTTCTTATTAATTCTTCAGTGTCTTCTGCCATAAGCTTGTTGATCTGTGGTCAAGGTACCAGGTTTCCTTGCTGGTCCTGCTGTAAGATTGTTCCTTGGTGTTCATCATCTTCCATGTGGTTTTTTTGTCAGCTTAGTGTGTCTGCTCTCCTGTTGTCTTGTCCAGGGGTGTATAAGATCTTGAACTTGTGTTACCCTAGGAGTTCAGCCTATCTGACTTGCTGTCTGTTCAGCTTCTTGGTTGTTATGAACATTGTCAGATTCTTGTGGTCTGTGAGAACAGTGAGTTCAGAACTACTTTCTGTGTACACTCTCCAGTGTTTGAGTGTGTTGACAACTGCCAGTAGCTCTTTGTTGTGGATATCATAGTTCTGTTCTGCTTGTGTCATTTTTTGTGAGTAGTAGGCAACTGGGTGCCACTTGTCATCTGCCTGTTGGTATAAACATGCTCCCACTGCCTGATCTGAAGTGTCTGTCTTGATTTGTGTTGGTTGGCCTGTCTTGAAGTTGAGGAGAACTGGTTTCTTGGCGCAAGTGTCCTTGAGCTGTTGGAATACTTTTTGTTCTCTCTCTGTCCACCAGTACTCCACATCCTTCTTTGTGAGTTCTGTCAGTGGTGTTGCTGTCTGTGAGTAGTTCTTGATGAACTGTCAGTTGAAGTTGGCAAATCCTAGGAAGGCTTGTACTTCCTTAACTGATGTCAGTGTTGGCTATTG
Organism: Lichina pygmaea; assembly: GCA_963422465.1. Taxonomy (NCBI): domain Eukaryota; kingdom Fungi; phylum Ascomycota; class Lichinomycetes; order Lichinales; family Lichinaceae; genus Lichina; species Lichina pygmaea. Next base: position 625,068 of record OY730173.1, read on the forward strand.
CTGAATCACTTTGACTTTCTCAGGGTTGATCTTGATCTCTTCAATTCCTATGATGTATCTGAGGAATTCAACTTCTGGTTTGTTGAACTCACATTTCTTCAGGTTGAGCTTGAGCCCTGCTTTTTGTAGGTATCATAGAACATCCTTCACATGTTTGGTATATTCTTGTTGTGTATTCGAGTAGACAAGAATGTTGTCCAAGTAGGTGATAGCTGTTTGGTCCAGGTGTGCTCTGATGATGTTGTTGATCAATGCTTGACATGTGGCTGGTGTGTTTGTGAGTCTGAATAGTATAACCAGATACTTGTAGTGTCTGTATCAGGTTCTGAAGACTGTCTTCCATTCTTCTTTTTTTATGTGTATCAGGTTGTATGCACATCTTAAATGTCTATCTTGGGCTGCAAGACATGGAATGGTCTTCTCTCCTGAGAAATATGAAATACTTCATTTTTCCAGAAGAAGATCAGACAATCTGCAGCTCAAGCTTAGACTTGGGAATGTGATTCTAAAACCAAAAGAAGAAGTGCGAGTATTGGGAGTGTACCTGGATGCCAAACTCCACTGGCACAAACACCAGAGAATTATTCTTCAAAAAGCACAAAAAGCACTATCTTCTCTTTCTAGAACCTCTTACTCCACCTGGGGCTTTCCAGTTCTCACAGCACGCCTTGTGTACACTGCAATACTCAGATCTGTACTGAGCTATGCAGTGGGAATTTGGTTCAACCCACTCAGAAAATCCTCTAATATTTCCTCTCTTATCATATTCCAAAACAAATGTCTGAGACTTATTGGGGGTGCTTTCAAAGCCACTCCTTCTTTTCTATTAGAGAGTGAGCTTTTTCTTTTACCTCTAGATCTCTATTTTAAATTTCGCACAGCTTGTTTTCTATCTTCTATCCAAACCTCCTCTCTGAAAGACTTTCTTGACAGTACCTTTTCTACTATTTCTTCCTATACTTCTTCACTGAGGAAACCTTTAAAGAAATGCTCAACTATCTCTCCTAATTGGAAGTTCACTTGGTTAAGTCAAATAACTACTAACCAGGCTAGTTCAAAGAAAGAACTACAAATACTCTTTACTAAAGAGTGGGAAAACCAATGGGAGGAGAAGAAAAGAAAAGGCTATGCTGGATGGCAGGTGTTTTGCCAAAAACCTCACTACAACAACCTAAAGCTCTACAAAGAGCTACAGAAAGCTGAGGCAAGTCTACTACTGCAAACCAGAACTGGGAGAATTGGTCTAGCAAGTTTTCTTTTCAGAGCTGGAGTCCCTGACTTTCCTACCCCCCTATGCATGTGTGGTCAAGCAGAAGAGACAGTAAAGCATATCACCTCTTCATGCTCTCTCTACTCAAGTCAAAGACAACATGCTCTCTTTAACCCCCAAGATTTCACTACTATTATTTCAAACCCAGAGCTTCTACAGAAGTTTCTGTACTGGTTTATGTCTTTGAAAGGACTAAACCAATTTAATCTGGCTTTCAAACTTCACTATTCACACTCCAACATCTAGAAGCTTTTCCTACCAGACACTACAAGATTTCCTTTTGCTACACTTTCTAGTCACCTCCCTGTCTTCAGTTTTTATTCCTTTAAAGGTTTTCTGAAGAAGTTCACTATTAGCTGGAAGATCTGCATGGCTGTAAAGCTACAAACAGTGTAAGAATCAAATCAAAAATCAGGTTGTATGCTCCTTTCAAGTCCAGCTTAGTAAAGATTGTAGCTTGGCTGATCCTGTCTCACAATTTGTTCGCATTTGGCAACAGATATCAGTTCTTGATGGTAATGTTGTTGAGTTTCCTGTAGTCCACACAAAGTTGAAGACTTCCGTCTTTCTTTAGTGCAAATAGTATCAGGTATCCTGCTGGCGATTGAGATTCTTGAATAAAACCTTTTTTCAGGTTTTCCTCCAGGTACTTGCAAAGTACTTGGAGCTCTTTCTCTGATAACTGGTAAATTGGTCCAAATCCTGGCTCTGTCCCTGGTTGCAACTTGATCTCATGATCCCAAGGTTGGTGCTTAGGTAACACTGCTGTCATTGTCTCTTCCTGAAAGAGGTTATCATACCCAGGTCAGTACTCTTCAGGGATCTCTAGAAGGTTAACAACTTCCTCTCTCTTCATCTCTGACTGTTTGGGCACCTGGTTCTGGGGTGTACCTGTCAAGGCAGACCTCTTCTCTTGAGAGTTGTCCTTTCTGTCAGTGAGGTTCCACTGAGGACTCCTTCCCTCATCTGTCCACACTTTCTGCGGCTGGTAACAGGTCTGAGCTGCGTTGTTAGTGCAGTTCCTAAACGTGAGTACTCCTGTCCTCCAGTTAACAACTGGGTTGTGCTTCTTTAGCCAAGGCATCCCCAAATAGATATCCTGAGTGGCCAACTTGACAATATCAAGGTGGATCCTTTCAGCATAGTGTCTGGTAACTATTTCCATTGGCTGCGTCTTATGGCAGACTAGCTCTGTCTGTCCATTTGCCATCGTGAGCTGATAGGGCTGCTGCTTGCGTCTTCTTCCAGTGCTGAGGGTGTCATAAAGTTGTCTTGAAATGTAGTTTCCACTGGCTCCAGAGTCAACAAGTGCGTATGTCTGTACTGGCGTGTTGGCGTGTAGTGACACAGGTAATTGCAGGTGCTTTGCGTTGCTAGGGGTCATGTTGTTGAGCTCCTGATGTCACCCCTTGACAAGAGAGTTCAGTCTTTTCCTGATTGAAGTGTTTTTCCACTGACTGGGCAATAGATCCAGCCATTCCCATCAGTCCTGAGGAATCCGTTCATGAATTTGTCTTGCTGATGCTTGTCACATCCGGGTTTGAGGCAGTACTGCTAATTGTTGATGTAGCAGTTGTGGTTGTTGCCTTGCTGTAGGAACATGAGGTGTTTGTGCCAATCATGTGTGTGCCTGGGGAATGTGGTGTGTTGGTGTTTGTCCCAAAGATAGGTCTCACACGCATCCTTCTTGCAATTGACCCAATGCTTGTGGCAGTTGGTGTGGTAGGGTGAATGTCCTCCATACCTTTGTAGTTGTTTGTGGTAGGTGCAGTAGTGCTTTGTGCAAAACCTCCACTGTAGTTCACCATGCTGTAGATTTTGTGGGTCTATGCTGTAAGTATAGCTTCCTTGTGGTATTTCTTCTTTGATAGACGTGGGTTTGTCTTGGTCCCCATCAGAGGTGGTTAAGGACTCCTGTCCCTTGTCCTGACCTGTCTGTTCTGGTAGGTCCTTGCCTTCTGATGTTGCCAGTTGGTGGGCTACTTCCAATATCTGATTGTAGTTATCCTATTGTTTGAGGGATAGCTGAGTCTCTTCTGGTGGGTCCTCTGGCTTGATGACATTCCAGTCTCTGTCAAGTGTATTTAGTTGCTGTCAGTGCAACTTGTTCTTTGAACAATAGTCTCTTGCCATGTAGCCTAGCTTGCCACAGGCATAGTACTTCAGTGCTTTCCTCTTCTTGTTGTTCCTTCCTTTTGTGAACCTTCCCTTGTAGTGGACTGCATCCAGTTCCATGGGTGCATAGCCATATAGGTCATGTGGCAGTGCCTTGTTAGGCAGCTTGTAGTGGTTGCTCACATGCCATGCGGGGTGGCTGTATCCTCTGTTGTGGTGTTTCTCCATCACTCGCTTGAATAATTTGTTGTTGATATTGATTGCTTGTGCGATGAGTTTGTCCAGTGTGTTGATCGCTTGTCTGTCAAAGGTGATTTCATCCTTCACATTTTCCTTGAGTCCACATCAGTACATGACCATCAGAGTGTTGTTATCCCAGTCAGTCAGTACTGAGTATTGTTTGAACTGCGTGGTGTACTCTGCAGCTGAGCGTTGTTGTTTGATGTACTGGATCATGTGTATAGCCACTTTGTCTTTGTTAGATAGTCCAAGGATTCTTTTGATCTTGTCCTTGAATCATGTCCATTTTGTCATCCATTCTGACATGCCATCGTGGTCTCTGTTTCCTGAGAGATGTTTGTTGATGTAGGGCTTGATCCATCAATAAGCATTGCCTCTTATGTAAGTGGTTGCGAAGAGGGGCCACTTCTTCTTAGGCAGCTTTGTCTCTGGTTGGAATTGAAAGTAGACTTGAAGTTGCATAAGCCAGTCGTTGACCTTGTTTCTTTTGCTGTAGAACAGGTCTGGCTTGGTGACACTAATCTTTCCATCTGGGAAGTTGGGGTTGGTTGCTCCTGAGGTACTCATCCTTGAGGGTCTTCAAAGTGTTGCGGTCTGTACTGTACTATCCTATCTGAGTATAGGATTAGGGCGAGAGGTGGAAGGCAGGTTGGTTCTTGCAGGAGAGGAGTGTCAAGGAGTATGAAAGAGTTTGGTGGAATGTGGTGGTGATGACACCTGATCAATAGCTTTGTACAAAAGAATTGTATTGAAGTAGATCTAGTTGTCTGGATCACAACATGAGTTGAAGACAATCCTTCCATAAGGGAACTATCACCAGACTATATAGTGCTCAGTTTGTGAGCACAGTGAGCTCTGCTCACTTTGCTCACTTGTTCATGCATGCTGCAGCAAGCTGGGTGAGCTCTGCTCACTCTGCTCACGCATATGCATGCTGTGGCAAGCACCCCCTGGTTTGTCTCGCCGGTCACGTGACTGGTTCCCGTGTCACGCTGTCTGGTACTTCTGTCCAGTATCCTGTCTGCTGCTTTCTGTGAGTATATAAAGACTGTGTTCCTCCTGGGTTGTAACACAGAGCTTCTACAGAAGTTTCTATACTGGTTTATGTTTTTGAAAAGACTGAACCAGTTTAATCTGGCTTTCAAACTCCACTATTCACACTCTAATATCTAGAAGTTTTCTTTCTACCAGTCACTACAAGATTTCCTTTTGCTACATCCTCTAGTCACCCCCAGTCTTCAGTTTTTATTCCTCTAAAGGTTTTCTGAAGAAAATCACTCTTAGCTAGAAGATCTGCATGGCTGAAAAGCTACTATCAGTGTAAGAATCAAATAAAAAATACAATAAAAAATTAGCTTTATACAACTTCCAGATCTTCTATCAAAAAAAATCAGAGAACACAAAAGCAGACACACTCAGCAGGCAACCTGATATAACAACAGACAACACAACAGAAGAACACCCAATCCTTACAACAAAAAGACAAACTCTATTCTATACCTAACTCCAGTTAGCAAAAACTAAAGAAATAGGTGCACTTCTGACTCTAGACTACAACATCACAGCTACAAACAAGAAAGAAGTGCCAGAGAGCACACAAGAGAACATGATTCAACAACATCACAACAGATCTCTACACAGACATCTTGGGTGAGACAAGACTTTGGAGAAAATCTGGAGACAATACCACTTCAACAGAATAAACTGGAAAGTGACAGTTTATTCACAATTGTGAAGAATATGCAAAAAACAAATTGTCACACCACAAACCCTACAGAGAGAGTCAACAAATAGACCTCCCAGAAGTGGCTTGGGATACTATCACAATAGATTTTGTGGTGAAGCTGCCAAGGTCAGAGGACTCAGTAACCAAGGTGAAATATAATAATATTCTGGTGGTTGTAGACAAGCTCACTAAATACACTCACCTGATCCTGTAGTGAGAGACAGGAACAGCAAGCAAACTTGCCAATGTCCTGCTCAGAGAATTGGTTAGCCAGTAAAGGCTACCAACAAAGATTATCTCAGATCACGATAAACTCTTCAACTTAAAATTCTGGAACATGTGGACAAGACAGCTAGAGATAGACACAAAGATATCTACTGCCTACCATCCACAGACAGATAGATAAACTGAAAGAACAAACTAAACAATGGAACAGTATCTACACCACTACATCAACTATCAACAGGATGATGAGGTGGTACTAATAACTTAGTTTGCATACAACAATCAGCAGCACAGTGTGACAGGTACAACACTGTTCTTTGCAAACTACAGTAGGAACTCCCACTGGGAAGTGATGGTAGCTGGAAGTAGTACTTCAACAAACATCAAAAAAATCACTACTATGCATGAGGAAATAAAGACTGCAACTGAATCCACACAACGAGTGACAAGCCACTGCCTAAGCAACAAAAGGTTGAAGAGACCAACCCTGGAGAGAGAGGATAAAGTCTATTTGTCAACAAAAAACCTGTGCTTGAAGCAACCAAGCAAGAAGCTGGATCATGTACAAATCAGACTGTTTGAGATTGAGAAGTGCACTGGAGAAGTCAACTACTGACTGAGACTGCCAAAGAAAGCATGGATACATTGAGTATTCCATGTCTCACTACTCAAGCCAGCACCCAGCAACACAGAAATCAAAACAGAATAGCACTTCAAGAATGACAAAGAAGAGTACAATGTTGAAAGAATTCTAGACAGCTGAAGGAACAGACAGAAGATCAAGTACCTGGTCAAATAGTTAGAGTACAACAACAAGAAGAACTTGTGAGAACCCACCAGAAATTTCAGCTTTGTGATGAGTGAGAAGCTGCAGAATTTCCACCAAGAAAACCTGCAGAAGCCAGGACTGACAGAGAGAAGAGCCTGAAAGAAGCCAAAGTCTCCAAAAAGAAAAGATTGTCCAGAGACAGCAGAGACACCACACACAAAGTCTCCTACTCAAGAGTCTCTTAGTCCTTGATTACAGCAAGCTCACACTTGATGGCATCACTCTTCTTCTTGGACAACAAGCCCAGCTGCCAACAAACACAGATCTTGCAAGAAAGAAGCTCCAACTTCTACTTCTTGATATCCTTCAGCTGAACCTCAAGCTGAGCACACTCCAGCTCCATCTTTTCCTATTCTGACTCCACAAGATAAAGATTATAGTAGTAACTCTTCTTGATACACTGACTGCAAGATGTGGACACTGAACTGATAATACACTTGGTGTAGTCATGACAACATGTACTGCATGAAACCTTGGATATCTTATCCATCTTGCCAACTTGAGAACTAAGAACTTCACAATGATTATTGCAAGACATCTGGGGTATAGTGAGAGAAGTGAGAGGATCCGGAGACAGAATCTTTGGAGAAAGGGGATAGTGTTAAGACCCAGGCTGGAATAGCTGAGCTGACCTAAGCAAGTGTACAGAGGTACACAGAACAATGTTCACCTGACCTGGTGGCAGAGTTGGCAGAGATGCAACCAGCTCTGCCAACTCTGCCAAAGTGGCAGAGATAGCAGAGAAGAACACTCCTTATCCAACTCTACCACACAGAAAGCTGATACCTCTTGGGGAGAACCCCCCTCTCAGACTTCTGTATATAAGAGAACCCAGATAGCCAGGGAGAATAGCTCTCCAGACTGAATACAACATTTTTTGATTTGATTCTTACACTGTTTGTAGCTTTACAGCCATGCAGATCTTCCAGCTAATAGTGAACTTCTTCAGAAAACTTTTAAAGGAATAAAAACTGAAGACAGGGAGGTGACTAGAAAGTGTAGCAAAAGGAAATCTTGTAGTGTCTGGTAGGAAAAGCTTCTAGATGTTGGAGTGTGAATAGTGAAGTTTGAAAGCCAGATTAAATTGGTTTAGTCTTTTCAAAGACATAAACCAGTACAGAAACTTCTGTAGAAGCTCTGGGTTTGAAATAATAGTAGTGAAATCTTGGGGGTTAAAGAGAGCATGTTGTTTTTGACTTGAGTAGAGAGAGCATGAAGAGGTGATATACTTTACTGTCTCTTCTGCTTGACCACACATGCATAGGGGGGTAGGAAAGTCAGGGACTCCAGCTCTGAAAAGAAAACTTGCTAGACCAATTCTCCCAGTTCTGGTTTGCAGTAGTAGACTTGCCTCAGCTTTCTGTAGCTTTTTGTAGAGCTTTAGATTGTTGTAGTGAGGTTTTTGGCAAAACACCTGCCATCCAGCATAGTCTTTTCTTTTCTTCTCCTCCCATTGGTTTTCCCACTCTTTAGTAAAGAGTATTTGTAGTTCTTTCTTTGAACTAGTCTGGTTAGTAGTTATTTGACTTAACCAAGTGAACTTCCAATTAGGAGAGATAGTTGAGGATTTCTTTAAAGGTTTCCTCAGTGAAGAAGTATAGGAAGAAATAGTAGAAAAGGTACTGTCAAGAAAGTCTTTCAGAGAGGAGGTTTGGATAGAAGATAGAAAACAAGCTGTGCAAAATTTAAAATAGAGATCTAGAGATAAAAGAAAAAGCTCACTCTCTAATAGAAAAGAAGGAGTGGCTTTGAAAGCACCCCCAATAAGTCTCAGACATTTGTTTTGGAATATGATAAGAGAGGAAATATTAGAGGATTTTCTGAGTGGGTTGAACCAAATTCCCACTGCATAGCTCAGTACAGATCTGAGTATTGCAGTGTACACAAGGCCACAGTCGTACTATGCCAGAACATAGTGTAGAGTTGGCACCCCCCCACAGGGTCTCTACCACACTTTCCCACAGTCCTGAGGTCTCTTGCACTCCGCTGTACGTGCTCACCCCTGGGATCCTGCTTCGGAGCGCTGGGTCACCAGCCCAGAGCCCACGCTCCAACTGTAGTTTGCTCTCTGAGCTTGTTGTTTGCAGCCTAAGCCTGCACTCTGTACGAACCAGCATGCGCATCTGTCCTCTCGGGCTATATAGACAGTCTCGTAGTAGGCCCAGGCTCTACCTCTGTCACTGCCATTATATGCCACACCTCGCAGTTGTTAACTGTTTCATGTTACCTTCGCAGATCTCTTGTACAAAGGCCGACCATGCCTCGCAGGCCTTACAGACCCTGCAGGCTGTGCCAGCACCTGCAGGGCTGCCTTTCCAGCCCACTAACCAAGTAGGGAGGAGTTCTCCTTGGTCCGCTGTTGTCTGTGGGGCCCCAGTTGCACCTGTTGGCCCACTGGATAACCCAGTCCCCTGGCCCCAGATTGTGGATTGTACGAAGAGACTTTGTGGCAAGACCTTAGGCAAAACTATCAAGCCAGCACTTTGGCTATCACACAGCTCTTAGACACTGGAGTGGTGATGTCTTCTTGTACGACCACTCTCCTTCTTTAACAGGTGGTCCATGTTCGATTAACAACACCGCAGTGCCAAGGCCACTCCCCCCCTAGCAGATCCTCACACGTTAGCTGGAGACTCTGCTAGGAGGGTGACATAATGAGAACTCCTCTTGACTACTCCAGAGGTGCCCTATCAGACGCCTAGACTTCACATCCACCAGCTGTGGGGCTGGCTTCAGGCTGTAGCGTACACGGTAGTTGTCTGTCAGGTGGTTTTCATCTCCCAAGCTTGGTCGCAGTCCTCTGTTCTGCTGTAGCTGTTTCACGGGGGTGTCCAGGGTGCCTGCGCAACACCTCCGGTGGCCTGTCACTCCGCAACACCAGCAGCTTGACTGGTGACTTGATTAGCTCTTGGTGCAGCGACTACGAGCAGCCTGGGAAGCCGCCCGCCATCGACTGCCCCGAGGTTCCCAGCCTGCACCACGTGGAGGTTCGAGTTGTTGCAGGCCACTGAATACAACATACCTACAACAATAGCAAGAAAGTTACTCTACTTGCTATTCATCTATTGAGTCCCTGCTCTTGTTGTCCAAGACATGCAGACTACCCACATTCTGTGTGAACATGGACTAGCCCTTAACATCAGGTTCTTGTGGTCTGTGAGAATAGTGAGTTTAGAACTGCTTTCCATGTACACTCTCCAGTGTTCAAGTGTGTTGACAACTGCCAATAGCTCTTTGTTGTGGATATTATAGTTTCTTTCTGCTTGTGACATCTTGTGTGAGTAGTAGGCAACTGGGTGCTATTTGCTGTCTGCCTGTTGGTATAGACATGCTCCCACTGCTTGGTCTGAAGTATCTGTTTTGATTTGTGTTGGTTGGCCTGTCTTGAAGTTGAGGAGAACTGGTTTCTTGGTGCAAGTGTCCTTGAGCTGTTGGAATACTTTTTGTTATCTCTGTCCACCAGTACTCCACATTCTTCTTTGTGAGTTCTGTCAGTGGTGTTACTATCTGTGAGTAGTTCTTGATAAACTGTCAGTTGAAGTTGGCAAATCCCAGAAAGACTTGTACTTTCTTGACTGATGTCAGTGTTGGCTATTGCTGAATCACTTTGATTTTCTCAGACTTAATCTTGATTTTTTTGATTTCTATAATATATCTAAAGAATTCAACTTCTGGTTTGTTAAACTCACACTTCTTTAGGTTAAGCTTGAGCCCTGCCTCTTGTAGATATCATAGAACATTCTTCACGTGTTTGGTATATTCCTGTTGCATGTTTGAGTAGACAAGAATATTGTCCAGGTAGGTAATAGCTGTTTAGTCCAGGTGTACTCTGATGATGTTGTTGATCAAGACTTGATATATTGCTGGTGTGTTTGTGAGTCTAAATAGTATAACCAGATACTTATAGTATCTGTATCAAGTTCTGAAGACTGTCTTCTATTCTTCTTCTTCTTTCATGCATATCAGGTTGTATACTTTTTTCAAGTCCAGCTTGGTGAAGATTGTAGCTTGGCTGATCCTGTCTCACAGTTTGTTCACATTTGGTAACAGGTATCAGTTCTTGATAGTAATATTGTTGAGTTTCCTGTAGTCTACACAAAGTTGAAGACTTCTGTTTTTCTTTAGTGCAAATAGTATTGGGTATCCTGCTGGTGATTGAGATTCTTGAATAAAACTTTTTTTCAGGTTTTCCTCCAGGTACTCACAAAGTACTCAGAGCTCTTTTTCTGATAACTGATAGATTGGTCTAAATTCTAGCTCTGTCTCTGGTTGCAACTTGATGTTTTGATTCCAAGGTTAGTGCTTAGACAACACTGCTGTTGTTGTCTCTTCCTGAAAAAGATTATCATACTCAGGTCAGTACTCTTCAGAGATCTCCAGAGGTGTAACAACTTTCTCTCTTCATCTCTGACTGTTTAGCCACCTAGTTCCAGGGTGTGCCTGTCAAGGCAGACCTCTTCTCTTGAGAGTTGTTCTTTCTGGTGGTGAGGTTCCACTGAGAACTTCTTCCCTTATCTGTCCACACCTTCTGCAGCTAGTAACAGGTCCAAGCTGTGTTGTTAGTGCAGTTCCTAAATATAAGTACTTCTGTCTTCCAGTTAACAACTGGGTTGTGGTTCTTTAGCCAAGGCATCTCTAAGTAGATATTCTGAGTGGCCAACTTGATAATATTAAAGTAGATTCTTTCAGTATAGTGTCTAGTAACTATTTCCATTGGCTGTGTCTTATAGCAGACTAGCTCTGTCTGTCTATTTACTATTGTGAGCTGGTAGAGCTGTGACTTGTGTTTCTTTTCAGTGCTGAGGGTGCTGTGGAATTGTCTTGAAATGTAGTTTCTGTTAGCTCCTGAATCAACAAGCACATGTGTCTATACTGGTGTGTTCAAAAAACTCTTCCCAGAACCACACTGTTCAAGGACCATCACTTTTGGCAAAGACGGCAATTTGTCATATGTTCTGGAAAACAGCCGACATCCTGTCCCGACCCACCCAAACCTTAAGGTGAAAACCCATCACCTTTGAGAATCACACCTGATTGTCAAAAGTTGTGATCTTGGGATCCATGATCTGTTTCTTCATTAACCAGCAATCCAGCCACAACCAGAGAGAGAGAGTCTCGGGATAAGAGGAATAGTTAGAGTCTGACTGACTCTGGAGCTAGCAGAGTTCTTGACTCAAGGAAAGTCTAGATAGGGGGTCTGGTCCCTAGTCTAGGCAAATACTCCTAGCTTTACCCAGAGCTTAGTTGGAATTTTTATTTATTTTTTATTTTTTATTTTATTCTTACTCTGATTTGGCTGGTGAGCCATGCAGAACTTCTAGATACATGCTTTTTTTTCCCAGAAAACCTTTGAAGGAATAAAAACTGAGACTTGAGTAAGACTAGGGAATTATCTGGAAGAATATGCAGTGTCTGGAGAAAATAAAATCACAGAGATGATAGGTTTTCTGGTAAGAGTTGGTGTGCTAAGTTAAACTGGTCTAGTCTTTTCAAAGACATAAACCAGAGAAGAAATTCTTTAAGCACTTTAGGCTTTTGAAGTAAACTAGAGAAATTGTAGGAAAGAAAAGTGGCTTGCTGTCTTTGAGTAAGAAACTTGTTACAAGAGAAAGTAATATATTGAGCAGTCTCTTCTCCAAAACCACAGGAACATAGAGGGGATTGGAAGTCAGGAACATTTGCTCTGAAAAGAAAGCTGGCTAGTCCTATCCTTGCTGATAGAATCTGCAAGTAAAGACTAGCTTCAGCTTTTCTCAAGTCTTTGAAAACTTTGAGATTTTTCTTTTGGGGTAGTCTGCAAAATAGCTCCCAGACTGAAGAACATTTCTGTCTGTTTGCCTGCCATCTGGCTTCCCACTCTTTCTGAAACACATCTTGAAATTGTTTCTTAGAGTAATCTTGGTTAGTGGTTAGTTCTTCTAGCCATCTTGCTTTCCAGTTAGGTGTGATAGTAGACAGAGACTTTGGAGGTGTTCTCAGAGTAGAAACAAAAACAGTGATCTGGGAAAAGAGCTTATAGAAAAGTGAGGAGAGAGGATTAGAAGAAGTATTGGAAAAATAGAAAGATTGTAGGAAAGTTGCTGTTCTAAATTTGAAATAAAGATCAAGAGGTGGTAGGAATAGTTCTCCTTCAATAAGAAATGTAGGAGTAGCTTTGAAGACACCTCCTATAGTTTTTAGACACTTAGTCTGGAAAAGATTTAGAGAAGAAATATTAGAAGGTTTTTTGTGGGGATTGAACCAGACTCCTACTGCATAGCTGAGAAGTGATCTCAGTATTGCAGTGTAGACAAGTCTAGCAGAGAGAACAGGTAGACCCTATGTAGAAAAAGTAGTTCTGGAAAGTGCTGAGAAAAACTTGGAAGCTTTCTGTAACATAATTTTCTGGTGTTTTTTCCAGAGAAGCTTGGAATCATAGTGTAGTCCCAGAATACACACTTCTTCCTTAGGCTGTAGTACCACTTCTCCAAGTCTTAGACTGAGCTGAAGATTATCTGTTCTTCTTCTAGAAAAATAGAGAAGTTCATACTTTTCAGGTGCAAACTTCATTCCATGTTTTCTTGCTCAGTCTAAACATTTGGAGTGAGTAGACTTTAGCTTCAGGCCACAGTCGTACTATGCCAGAACATAGTGTAGAGTTGGCACCCCCCCACAGAGTCTCTACCACACTTTTCCACAGTCCTGAGGTCTCTTGCACTCCGCCGTACGTGCTCACCCCTGGGATCCTGCTTCAGAGCGCTGGGTCACCAGCCCAGAGCCCACACTCCAACTGTAGTCTGCTTCCTGAGCTTGTTGTTTGCAGTCTAAGCCTGCACTCTGTATAAACCAGCATGCGCATCTGTCCTCTCAGGCCATATAGACAGTCTTGTAGTAGGCCCAGGCCCTACCTCCGTCACTGCCATTATATGCCACGCCTTGCAGTTGTTAACTGTTTTGTGTTACCTTCGCAGATCTCTTGTACAAAGGCCGACCATGCCTCGCAGGCCTTACAGACTCTGCAGGCTGTGCCAGCACCTGCAGGGCTGCCTTTCCAGCCCATTAACCAAGTAGGGAGGAGTTCTCCTTGGTCCACTGTTGCCTGTGGGGCCCCGGTTGCACCTGTTAGCCCACTGGATAACCCAGTCCCCTGGCCCCAGATTGTGGATTGTACAAAGAGACTTTGTGGCAAGGTCTTAGGCAAAACCATCAAGCCAGCACTTTGGCTATCTGTTACGGGCCGGGCCGGGTTCACACAGAAGGCAGCTCGGTCTGTTGCTTCGCAGGGTGGATTCTAGACAGGGACTCAGTAGAGGAATAGACAGGTGGGGTAACTCTCCTGTGCTATTGTCTCAGTACGATGGGTTTGTATTGTGTGTTCAGCCTGGAGAGCTAATCCCTCCGGGTCCTTTGGGGGGTCTTTATACAGATGCCCCAAGGGGGGGGGTCTCCTCGAGGGGTATCATCCTTTTGCGTGGACAAGCTCCTCGCTTAGCTCCTGCTCGTCCACCGGATCAGTCGGATGTTGTTCTGCATGACTAACACTCCTTCCTCACTTACCTGGGCTGTTCCGGCCTAGGCCTTAACACTATCCCCTCCCTCCAAAGGTTCTGTCCCCAGATCCTTTTTGTTCCTGCTCCTCTTTTGTCATGAACCAAAGCCAGACAACTCGAACTTGTTGTCGTGGTTTTCTCTCTTGTCGTATTGGCAAAATGGGCAAGGAATTGAAAATCGCATGCGGTGCTTGTTGTCATGACCACGCCAAGTGTGTCGTGAGCTCTGCGTCATCTTTTTGTTGTCAGTGTGTTGAGAAGGGTTGTCGCTGCAACCTTCATCTCTCAGAATCAGAATGGAAGAAGATGGAACTTGAGTGTGAGCAGCTTGAGGCTCAGCTGCGGGAGACTGATGACCAATTATCAAAGTTGCTTCCCCAGCAGATCTGCCTCCGCCGGCAGCTGGGTTGTCTCTCGCAGAAGGAGGCTGATGCCATCTGTCGTGAGCTGTCCGCCATCAAGGATCAGGAATCCCTTGATGCTCAGGAACAGGAGGCTCTCCGCGTTATCTGTGAACAGGAGGCCAGTCAGGCTGCTGCTCCACTGTCCTTTGAGGACATCTTCTCTTCAGAGGCTTTGGCTTCTCTCAAGCTGTTGTCTCCGTCAGACCTGGTCGCTGCGGGTTTGCTTGGTGGTAATCCACCAGCTTCTGGTTCATCGCAGGGCTGAAGTTCTTGGTTGGTTCCCACAAATTTTCCTCTTTGTCAAATCCTAACCACTTCACCAGGTACTCAGTCTTCCGTCTGTTTCTTCGACTATCCAGGATCCTTTTGACATTGTACTCTTCTTTGTCATCCTTGAAGTTCCATTCTGTCTCAATCTCTGCGTCGCTGGGTGCTGGTTCAAGCAGCAAGACATGGAATACTCAGTGTATCCTTGCTTTTTGTGGTAGTCTCAGTTGATAGTTGACCTTCCCAGTGCGCTTCTCAATTTTGAATAGTCTGATTCGTACGTGATCCAGCTTTTTGCTTGGTCACTTTGAGCACAGGTTTTTTGTTGATAGGTAGACCTTATCCCCCCTTTCCAGGGTTGGTCCCTTCAACCTTTTGTTGTGTAATTGGTGGGCGGTGGTGTTCTGGGCACAGTCGATCATTGTTTTCATCATCTCGTGCATAGCAGCGAGTTTGCTAACATCAACAATATCGCCTCCTGCTGTTGCCTGCCATCGGGGGTTTCTTCCGTAGTTCGCAAAGAATGGTGTTGTCCCTGTCACACTATGTTGCTGGTTGTTGTACACAAACTGGGCTATTGGTAGCAGTTCCACCCAGTTATCCTGCTGGTGGTTGATGTAGTGTTGTAGATACTGCTCCATTGTCTGGTTTGTCCACTCAGTTTGTCTGTCAGTTTGTGGGTGGTAGGCTGTTGACATCCTTGTATCAATGCCAAGTTGCCTTGTCCACGTGTTCCAGAATTTTGAGGTGAAGAGTTTGTCTTGATCTGAGATGATTGTTTTTGGTAGCCCTTGGTGGCTTACCAGCTCTCTGAGTAGGACACTCGCAAGTTTGTTCGCGGTTCCTGACTCTTTCCACAGGACCAGGTGGGCGTATTTGGTGAGCTTGTCAACAACCACCAAAATGCTATCATATACCACCTTTGTTGCTGGGTCTGTTGACTTTGGCAACTTGACCACAAAATCCATCGTGATAGTTTCCCATGGTGCCTCAGGTAGGTCTATTTGCTGTGCCTGCCCATAGGGCTTATGTCTTGATGGCTTGTTCTTCGCACACTGTTCACAGTTGTGAATGAACTCTGTCACCTTGCGCTTCATTCTGTTGAAGTGGTAATTCCTTTGGATTTTCTCCAAGGTTTTATCTTGCCTGGGGTGTCTGTGCAAAGGCCTGTCATGGTGCCTCCAGATCACCTTCTCTTGTGCTCTTTCTGGCACAATTTCCTTTTTGTTTGCTGTCTTGTGGCCAAGGGTAAGGAGTGGACTCTTTGTTTCTGTTGTTGCCAGTTGGGGTTGGGCATAGACCAGAGTTTGTCCTTTTGTCACTAGGATTGGGTGTTCCTCTGTTGTTTTCTCATCCATCAGGTCTGGTCACCTGCTGAGAGCGTCTGCTCGAGCATTTTCAGTGCTCTTCCGGTAGAGGATTTGGAAGTTGTATGATGCTAACAACTCTGCCCATCGAACTTGTTGTCAGTTTAGCTTCTTTGTTGTTGTGAAGTAAGCTAAGTTCTTGTGGTCTGAGTACATGTCTACTGTGTATTTTGCCCCTTCCAAGTAAGGCCTCCATTCTTGGAATGTGTTGACGATTGCTAGTAACTCTTTGTCGTGAACATCGTACCTCAGTTCTGGGCCAGAGAACTTTCTTGATCGATACGTGACAGGGTGTAAGCGGTTGTTGGTGTCTGGTTGACACAAGCAGGATCCCAATGCTTGGTCTGAGGCATCAGTTTCCAGAATGATCCTCTTCTTGGGATCAAATGATGCCAAAATGGGTGTGGAGATGAATTTATCCTTCAACTCCTGGAAGGCCGCTTGTTGGCTCTCCCCCCACCTGAAAGATTTGTTCTTTCTGGTTAACTCTGTCAAGACTGCTGCTGTTCTTGAGTAGTCCTTGATGAATCGTCAGTAGAAGTTTGCAAATCCTAGGAAGGATTGTACTTCTTTGAGGTTTTTGGGTGTTGGCCAGTCTTGTACTGCTGCTGTCTTTGTGTTGTCTATTCGGATTCCTTCTGTTGTCAGGATCAACCCCAAATATTCCACTTCCTTTGTGTGGAAAACACTTTTATCAAGGTGTAACCTTATGCCTGCTTTCTGGAGTGCATGTAGGATTGTTTTGACATGCTGTTTATACTCCTCCAAGGTTCCATTGGTGTATACCAAGACATCATCAATATAAGCAGTGACAAATATGTCCAGGTATTGTCGGAGGACAGTGTTAATAAGTGATTGGAATGTTGCCAGTGCATTCGTAAGGCTGAATGGCATCACAGTATACTCGTAGTGCCCGTACCTTGTACGAAAGGCTGTCTTCCATTCCTCGCTGTCTTTCATCCTAACCAGGTTGAAAGTGCCTTGAATGTTGAACTTGGTGAACTATTTGGCTCCTTGGATCCAGTCTTGGATTTCCAATATCAGTGGCAGCGGGTAACAGTTCTTCACTGTAATCACATTTAGCCACTGGTAATCAACACACAGTTGAAGTTTGCTGTCTTTCTTTAGCACAAACAATATTGGGTATCCAGCCGGTGATGTTGAAGGTCTTATGAACTCTTTCGCTAGGTTCTTGTCCAGGTAGTCTCTCAGGGCCTCAAGCTCTTTTGCTGACAGAGTGTAGATAGGGCTGTGTGTGGGTTTTTTTCTGTCTTCTAGTGGAATCTTGTGGTCCCACTCCTGATGTTCTGGTAGTGTCGTGATCACTGTTTCTTCGAACATCTCCTGGTATCTTTTATACTCACTTGGCAACTGCGGTGCCTGAGTCTTGCCCACGGTGTCTTGCGTGGTGCAAAGTTGTTGTGTTCGGGGTTTCATCCAGGCCACACAGGCCTGCCCGTGCTGGTGGTATTTCTTCCAGCGTGTCAGTGAGATTTCTTTAATCATCACCCCTGGTTCTGATGTGACCAGTGTCTTATCTGGAAAGACTAGTTGCCTTCTTCTCCAGTCAATCCTTGGGTTTTGTTTTTCCAACCACAGAAGTCTCAATATAACTTCATGTGGTATCCGGACCAAGTTGAATTCCTCTGTTCCGATTGTCATGCCATGGACACTCAGTCTCAGACTCTTGGTCTTCTTCGTCACTTGTCCCTTGTCTTTGGAGAGTGGTGTTCTGTCCACTACTGTCAACTGGTAGGGGTTGTCACGGTTCTGGCCCAGTTGCATATCTGGCACAAGTCACGCACCTTGCCGGGAAGTTCCATCTGCACTGTTGCCTGTTTGCTCCGCCGTTGCCTGATCCCCTGCCTATAAGAACTTCTCCTGCTCCCCCAGCTTCTTCTCTTCCTTTCTCTTTTTCTTCCTTCCTCGTCTTTCGTCTTGTACATCAATCCAAGTCTCAAGTCTCAAGCCAAGTCAGGTCACGGTTACCGAATCAGTTAGGCTTGAGTTCTGCTCTGCCATTGCCTCGTCACACTACAAAAGACCTACCCAACCATAACACACTTCACCAAGCCACGTTCACGTCCTTGTCATGTCTCAACAACCAGACCAAGCCATGCCAGTTGCTGGAAATGACGAGTTCCTTCGCAACATGTTTGCAGAGTTCATGCGAATTCAAGCTACTAACACTACTCCCAAGTCCAAGTCCGAACGCACTGCTGACCCACAGATCTTCAGTGGCAATGGCGGAAACACGGAAATCACGCATGAGAAGCTTGAGAGCTTCATCATGTCACTGTCACTCAAGATGACACTCAACACTGACCGGTACCCCACGGAAACATCGCGGATTGCGTACGTCTTTTCACGCACGACTGGCACTGCGCAGTCCTACATCTCAGCTAAGATCACGGCTGGCCAGTACATTGACTGGCACGACATCGTCCAAGATCTCCGGAACGCCTTCTCCGACCCAGACCCAGAGTTCCTAGCTCAGAGGAAGCTCATCACCTTACGTCAGGCCAACCGTTCCTTTGCCAAGTTCTTCACAGAGTTCAATCGGTATGCTCCACGCACAGGCTTCAACAACAAGGCCTTGAAGTGCCATCTTCGATGCGCTGTCTCTGAAGAGCTTGCCAAGCAGCTTGTCAGCATCAACCTCAAGGACATCAGCTATCAGAAGCTTGTTGAGGAATGCCAGCTGCAGGACAACCAGTTGCGTGCCACTTCTGCCAACTCTCACCGTCCACGTCAAGCACCTCCCACCCAAGCCTCAGTTCCACGGTCAGGAGCTTCAGTTCTGCGTCCAGGGTTCATCAAGCCAGCCTTCACGCCACAGCCACCAAGTCCTACCATGGATCTCAGCCACTCTAAGCTGACGCCAGAAGAGTGAGAACATCGCCAAAGCAAAGGTCTCTACTTCTACTGTGGGAACCAGGGTCACGTCTCAACCTTCTGTCCAGCGAAAAGCATGCCTGTTGTTGCCACCACCACGACCACCACCAAGTCTGCCACTGTTGAGACTACTCCAGAGTCGGAAAACGAGTAGTCCTTGGTCATCGTCGCGCCCAAGGACATGAAAAGGATCTCCATGTTGGCTATCTGTCTCCAGACCAGCGATTGGACAGCAAGTGCTTGTTTCTTCCTTGTATCCTAGATGGGAAATTCAAGTGCAATGCTCTTATTGACTCTGGCTGTTCAGCATTTGGCTGCATTGGTGCTTCCTTTGCGCAATCTCTTCACCAAGAACCTCTCCCCTACCCACGCACATTGCGATCGTTCGATGGCAAGACGTCACAAACCACGCATCTCGCCAAGACAATCATGACCACAGCACATGGCGTGCACCAGGAGGAAGTCTCTCTCTTTGTGTCTCCTGGTCTTCACTATGATGTGATTCTGGGGATGCCATGGCTCCAGAAGCACGGGCCACACATTGATTGGACAAACACCTCAATCATGTTCAAGTCAGATCACTGCTGATCCGCATGCCTCAAGTCAAACAATGGCTATCCAATCTCTTTGGATCTTGAAGCCAAGATGTCTGCTGGAAAGCCTCAGGATCCCAAGCCCCTTTCTGCCACGCCAATCCCCATCAATGCTGCCGCATTTTCTCTCCTTGCTGCCAAGCCAGATCACCAGGTGTTCAGTGTTTCTCTGAGAGACATTGAGCAGGCGTTGAAGCCAAAGAAGTGCGTGGATCCTGCCACACTTCTCCCTGCTCAGTACCACAAGTTCCTGGACGTCTTCAGCAAGGATGACGCTGACAAGCTTCCTCCTCTACGCCCAGGAGTTGACCACGAGATCAAGATGGAACCAGGAACCCAGGCACCCTCTGGACCTCTGTACGGCATGAGCAGAGAAGAACTTGAAGTTCTCAAGAAGTACCTGACAGAGAACCTGAACAAGGGCTTCATTCGAGCATCTTCATCACCTGCTGCTGCACCAGTCCTCTTTGTCAAGAAGCCAGGAGGTGGATTGTGTTTCTGTGTAGACTACAGAGCACTCAACGCCATCACCATCAAGAACTGTTACCCCCTACCACTGATCCGGGAGATGTTGGACCAGCTTTGCAAAGCTGTGTGGTACACCAAGCTTGACATTGTTGGTGCCTTCAACCGTATCCGGATGAAGGAAGGTGAAGAATGGAAGACTGCGTTCCGCACACACTCAGGCCTCTACGAATACCTTGTCATGCCCTTTGGTCTTGCCAATACTCCAAGCATGTTCCAGAACTACATCAATGATGTTTTGGGACCTGACATCCTTGACGTCTTTGGCACTGCCTATGTGGATGACATCCTTGTCTACAGTCAGACACTCAAGGAACACCGGAAGCACGTCAAGCTTGTTCTCAGTCGACTACGAGACGCAAGCCTGCAAGTTGACATCTCCAAGTGTGACTTTGAAGTGCATCAAGTCAAGTACCTTGGCCTCATCATTCAGTCTACCACTGAAGATGGCCGACCCAGATCTGTGAGCATGGACCCAGCCAAGACTGACGCCATCAAGGAGTGGAATCCTCCTGCCAGTCTCAAGGAAGTGCAGAGCTTCATTGCCTTTGCAAACTTCTACCGCCAGTTCATCAAAGACTTTGCCAAGCTTGCATCCCCGCTCACAGCTCTGACCAAGAAGAATGTTGCCTTCAAGTGGGAAACCCCAGAGCAGCGCTTGTTTGAAAGCATCAAGAAGGCGTTCAGCACTGCACCCATCCTGCAGCACTTTGATCCGGAGAAGGAGTGTGTTGTTGAGACTGACGCTTCTGACTACGTCTCTGGTGCTGTCCTGTCACAGCCAGATCATGAAGCAGTTCTACACCCTGTTGCCTTCTTATCACGCCGCCACCTGCCAGCAGAATGCAACTACAAGATCTACGACAAAGAGTTGCTGGCAATTGTCCGTGCCTTTGAAGAATGGCGAGCAGAGCTTGAAGGATCTCCAGAACCTGTCAAAGTGATCTCTGATCACAAGAACTTGGAGTACTTCATGTCGTCAAAGCGCCTTTCCCGCCGTCAAGCCTGTTGGAGCGAGTTCTTGTCACGCTTCAATTTCAAGATCAGCTACCATCCAGGCAGTCAGTGCAAGGCTGACGCCCTCACTCGACGTTCCCAAGACCTTCTGTGAGACAGTGATCCCTGTCAAGACTTCAGGGAGCAAGTCGTCCTCAAGCCCAAGAATCTTGCACATTCAGAGGTTCAAGTCAAGCCCATCCAGATCCTGAGACGTTCAGAAGCTGCACCAGTTGACACTGAACCTGATGCTACACCTCTTTCAGACATCATCCAAGCTGCCTATAACAACCTTGCTGAAGGTGATCCAGTGGCAACAGTGTCACAGATGCTAAGGGATGGTGTCAGGCACAGTCGAGAAGTGTCTCTCTCAGACTGCAGCTTGGAAAATGACTGTCTCTTCTACAAGAACTGACTCTGGATCCCTGAGAACGATGAGCTACGCCTACGCCTGTTCCAAGAAGCCCATGACCAAGCAATGGCTGGCCACACTGGGATTGCCAAGACCCACAATCTTCTGTCTCGTTGGTACTATTGGCCAAAGATGGTGAACATCATACAGCAGTACATCAGGAATTGTCATGTCTGCTCTCAAGCAAAGCCTGCCCGTGATCGCCAAGGAGAGCTGCTGTCTCTTCCCATGCCTCAGCAATGTTGGCAGGATCTGGCTATGGATTTCATTACTGACTTGCCCAAGTCAAGAGATACCTGCTTCCCTGGTGCCAAGCACATCTGGGTCATCACTGACCGTCTCACCAAAGAACATCACTTTGTGCTATGTGCTGAGATGACAACCTCGCATCTTGTCCGGATGTTCATCCAGTTTGTTGTCCGTACCCATGGCTTACCCAGGAGCATTGTCTCAGACAGAGGAGGTCAGTTTGTCAGCTCATTCTGGAAAGCACTCTGTGCCCATCTTGATGTCATGCTACGACTATCCTCAGGACACCACCCAGAGACAGATGGTCAGACAGAACAAGAGAATCAGGAGCTTGAACGCTACCTGAGATCCTATGTCAACTATCTCCAAGATGACTGGGTCCAATGGCTTCCTCTGGCAGAGTTCACGCAGAACAACTCCCAGTCTGATTCCTCTGGCATGTCACTGTTCTTCGCCAACAAAGAGTTCCATCCATGGCTCAGCATCACACCCACGAGTGAAGCCTGCAACCAAGATGCTATGGAAATCTCTGGAGAAATGACGCAGATTCTGGAACAGTTGCAAGCGGAACTCCGACTATCCCAGGAAGCTCAAGCTCACACCGCCAATTTGCATCGAGTCCTGTCACCGTCCTATCAAACTGGAGATCTTGTTTGGCTGAATACCAAGAACATCAGGACACGCCGCCCATGCAAAAAGCTTGACGACAAGTGGATTGGACCATTCAAGGTGTTGAAGACAGTCGGAAGCTGTGCCTGCCATCTGGAGCTTCCACACACTCTCAAGATCCACCCTGTCTTTCATGTTTCCCTTCTACGTCTGACACCTGCTAATCCTATCCCTGGCCAATCAAATGAACACCCTGGCCCTGTCATTGGTCAAGACACAGATGAAGAGTTCCAGGTTGAAGAAATCCTTGACTCCAAGCCAGCAACGTCTTGACAGAAGTTCAAGTACCTGGTCAAATGGTCCGGATGGCCAATTGAAGATGCCACTGAAGAGCCTATTGAGCATCTTGACAACGCCAAAGACGCCATCTACAACTTCCATGAGAAATACCCAAGGAAACCACAGCCACGGAACTACGCCCACGAGCGGCCTGAGGCTCACAGGAGTTCGTGATGTGAAGGAGGGGGGTAATGTCACAGTTCTGGCCCAGTTGCATATCTGGCACAAGTCACACACCTTGCCGGGAAGTTCCATCTGCACTGTTGCCTGTTTGCTCCGCCGTTGCCTGATCCCCTGCCTATAAGAACTTCTCCTGCTCCCCCAGCTTCTTCTCTTCCTTTCTCTTTTTCTTCCTTCCTCGTCTTTCGTCTTGTACATCAATCCAAGTCTCAAGTCTCAAGCCAAGTCAGGTCACGGTTACCGAATCAGTTAGGCTCGAGTTCTGCTCTGCCATTGCCTCGTCACAGGGGTCTTTCTTGCCTTGGACTGGAACCTTGTTTCTTCTGGCAAAGCTTTCTGACATGAAGTTGCCAGTCACACCAGAGTTGATCATGGCCTTAGCCAACCACCCATTGACTCTGATCTTGATGTGAAAGTGCAGGCTGCAGGCTGTTGCGTCAAGGCTTGGCTTGACTCCTTCCTCCCAGGGTGTTGTCTTGCCTGCTCTTCCGACCCCAGTTTTGAAGAGTGCTGCTAGTTTTTTGAGCCGCCTAGGCCCTGGGCCTGACGCTCTACCGCGTGTTGTTTGCATCGTGTGGTGGTGTATTGTTCCCCCAGGTCTTGGTTGCAATCATCAGCAATGTCTCTGACCTGTATGATGCTGAGGGTATTGTTGACCCATTGTGGCACTTGCGCCTCCCCTATTTCCGATAGGGTTGTGTCCTGTTGTTGAAGGACAGTTTTGTTGGGAACTGGTGGTGGCTGGGGTTCCTTGTTGTTGACCTGTTCCTCTATATAGCCGGTTGTGTCAAACTCGGAGATCAGGTCGTCCTCCCAGTGGATTCTGTTGACCTTTCTTCAGACCTTGTCAAGGTGGTCCAATGTTTCTTGGAGCATGTTCTCAAGTTTTTCAGCGTGTTGTCAGAGGTTGTCCTTCTCTCTGAGGAGTGCTGCCTCAGGGTGATTGTGGGGCAGTGTGCCTTGGGGAGCCCTCTGGGGCTCCTCCATCTCCCTGCCTTTCCAGGCACTCGTGGTGTTCAACTGCTTCCCTTTGCCCTTCTTGTTCTTCTTCTTGCTCCTGCAGTTCACCGCAAGGTGGCCCACTTTCTGACAGTTGTAACACTTCCGTGTCTCCTTCTTTTGTGGTTCCACTGCATTGATTTCCATAGGTACCAAGCTGTAGTTATCTTTGGCAGGTGTTGGCTTTTTCTTCACCCATGGTTTCGTCTGCTTGCCTTGCTTCTCAAGCTCTCTCTTGAACTGTCAGTTGTTGATGCGAGCTGCAGTCTTGATCATTTCGTAGAGCTTGGTTGGTTGGTCTCCTCACGCAATGTTATCCTTGACTTGTTCCTTGAGGCCTTGGTAGAATAGTGCTGTTAGTGCACTGTCCCCCCACTGAGTCCTCACTGCTAGTTGTTGGAACTTCACCGTGAATTCTGATACTGATCCAGTTTGCCGCAGTGCTTGGAGCTTTCATTCCACATCCCTTTCCTCATCAAGGATCCCAAACATCTTCCTCATGGCTGTCTTAAAGGTTTTCAAGCTTCCCATGACCTGTCAGGTATTATCTTCTTGCTCCTTGGGGTCTGCCTGATTGTCTAGGTAATCTCTTAAGTAGATGTTGAACCAAGCGAAGGCTGGTCCTTCCAGGTAGGAGGCTGCAAACAGCACCTTCTCCTGGTCTGTCGGGAACTGGGCTGTGTTGAACCCATAGTAGAGCTCCAGCTGTGAGAAGAACAACTCCAGTCCTCCCCTGGATCCATCATACCTCTTCGGGGCACCTACCTTCAAGGGCTTCAGGGGTAGGTTAACAATAGGTGCCACCTGGGCAGCCTGGGCCTGAGCCGCCTGAGCAGCTTGGGCTTGGACTGCCTGAGAAGGGGTAGGGCTTCGTGGATCCACCATCGTATCAAGTCAGTGTCCTGTATGTTAGAGGCTGAAACTGTTACGGGCCGGGCCGGGTTCACACAGAAGGCAGCTCGGTCTGTTGCTTCGCAGGGCAGATTCTAGACAGGGACTCGGTAGAGGAATAGACAGGTGGGGTAACTCTCCTGTGCTATTGTCTCAGTACGATGGGTTTGTATTGTGTGTTCAGCCTGGAGAGCTAATCCCTCCGGGCTCTTTGGGGGGTCTTTATACAGATGCCCCAAGGGGGGGGGTCTCCTCAAGGGGTATCATCCTTTTGCGTAGACAAGCTCCTCGCTTAGCTCCTGCTCGTCCACCGGATTGGTCGGATGTTGTTCCGCATGACTAACACTCCTCCCTCGCTTACCTGGGCTGTTCCGGCCTAGGCCTTAACACTATCACACAGCCCTTAGGCACTGGAGTGGCGATGTCTCCTTGTACGACCACTCTTCTTCTTTAACAGGTGGTCTGTGTTTGATTAACAACACCGCAGTGCCAAGGCCACTCCCCCCCTAGCAGATCCTCACGTGTTAGCTGGAGACTCTGCTAGGAGGGTGACGTGACAAGAACTCCTCTCGACTACTCCAGAGGTTCCCTATCAGACACCTAGACTTCACATCCACCAGCTGTGGGGCTGGCTTTGGGCTGTAGTGTACACGGTAGTCGTCTGTCAGGTGGTTTTTATCTCCCAAGCTTTGTCGCAGTCCTCTGTTCTGCTGTAGCTGTTTCACAGGGGTGTCCAGGGTGCCTGCGCGACACCTCTGGTGGCCTGTCACTCCGCAACACCAGCAGCTCAACTGGTGACTTGATTAGCTCTCAGTGCA
This sequence comes from Lichina pygmaea, assembly GCA_963422465.1. Classification (NCBI taxonomy): domain Eukaryota; kingdom Fungi; phylum Ascomycota; class Lichinomycetes; order Lichinales; family Lichinaceae; genus Lichina; species Lichina pygmaea. The sequence continues at coordinate 650,546 of OY730173.1, forward strand.
GTGACTACGAGCAGCCTGGGAAGCCGCCTGCCATTGACTGCCCCGAGGTTCCCAGCCTGCACCACGTGGAGGTTCGAGTTGTTGCAGGCTGCTTAGTTGGAATAAGCTGCCCAGGAAAATCTAGTCTTGGGGTCTGGTCCCAGGACTAGATTATTACTGCTGGGAAACCAGGTGACTCCTCTCTCTCTGGCACCACTTCACAGACTGGAAACAGTTAACCTGTGCCAAGCAAGCTCCACCATGGCACTAAAAAAGAAAAAACCCACTTCTTTAGAAACCAATCCCAGAGCACCACTAGCTATACCAGCTTCCAGTCTCTCTAACACTCAAGCTAGTCCTCCCACCACTGAAAGTACTATACAGAAAGACTGGGAACTTCTTGACTCCTGGCTAAAAACCCAAACAGTTCCAGAACCAGTCAGAAAAAGCTGGGAGAACCTTAAGCAAAAACTCTCTGCAGAGCTGCAGACTAGCACTGTCCAGCCTCTACCCTCTGGCATTACCAACAAGATTATCCAGAAGCTTGAAAACCTCAACAAACATCTAGATAGACAAGAGGGAAAACCATCTTATGCACAGGCAGCTGCAAAAACTTCCTCTGCTCAAATTCCACTACCTTCCAGAATTCTCAAAGAGGTTCTGGTACACCCTGGACACCAGACTCCAGATATAGCTAACAGAACCCATGTCCAGCTCTTCCAAGCTCTCCAAGACAGACTCCCAAGCCCTTATAACAAACAGATCACGGCAGTGAGAAAACTCCTATCAGGGGATATTCTTATTCACACAGAGAGCCAGGAAACTAAGCTTTTTCTGGAAAAGGATTCCTCCTGGACTGCAACTATCTTCAACACAAAGGCAATAGTCCAGCCCAAGAGATTCCCAGTTCTGGTTCATGGAGTCAGAACAGCAGATATCCAGCCAGAGAATCTGGAGGACACCTGCAAAAAAATCCAGACTAGCAACCCTTCTCTTGGCAAACAGATCACTATTCTGAGAGTATATTGGTCCAAGAAATCCATAGCTCAAAAGAAACAGGTCACCTCTCTCCACCTGGATCTCTCTACTCCGCAACAGGCCAATCTTCTTATTGAGAATGGACTAGTGCTGGGACACAGACTACATGAAGTGGAACCCTTCCTGGCAAACACAGTTATTGCACAATACTTCAAGTGCTTTGGCTATGGCCACCAAGCTCATGCCTGCAGGAACAGAACTGCCTGTGGAGCATGTGGTGGACAACATGAGAGGAGAGCATGCCCAATTCCTGAAAACTTGCTGAAACCAAAATACTGCAATTGCCAGGGATCTCACCCAGCCTGGGCTAGCACATGCCCAGTACGCCAGGAAGCAGCGAAGAAAGCCAGGGAAGCTTGGATTTCACGCCCAGGGAAGTATGAGATCCCAATCTCTACATCTCTGACACCAGTACCCCAATCTCCAGCTACATCTTTCTCTTTCTCCCAGCCACTCCCGGGGGGGAAAAAATGTAAAACAGCTGAGCCAACCAGAAGCTCAGAGAGAATCAGGGGAAGCTGTCCAGAAGTTCAAATTCTTGGGCCAAGATCAAGAAATAATAAGAGAAAAGTATCAGCCAACCCTTTCAAGATCTTTGAAGATGAGATATCTACATGAAAGACTCAAAGGTCACACTTCTCCAGTATAATGTCAGAGTTCTGGCCCAGTTGCATATCTGGCACAAGTCACACACCTTGCCGGGAAGTTCCATCTGCACTGTTGCCTGTTTGCTCTGCTATTGCCTTGTTGCATATCTGGCACAAGTCATGCATCTTGCCGGGAAGTTCCATCTACACTGTTGCCTGTTTGCTCTGCTGTTGCCTGATCCCCTGCCTATAAGAACTTCTCCTGCTCCCCCAGCTTCTTCTCTTCTTTTCTCTTTTTCTTCCTTCCTTGTCTTTTGTCTTGTACATCAATCCAAGTCTCAAGTCTCAAGCCAAGTCAGGTCAAGGTTACTGAATCAGTTAGGCTTGAGTTCTGCTCTGCTATTGCCTTGTCACACTACAAAAGACCTACCCAACCGTAACACACTTCACCAAGCCACGTTCACGTTACTACAGAAGTTCTTGTACTGGTTTATGTTTTTGAAAAGACTAAACCAGTTTAATCTAGCTTTCAAACTCCACTATTCCCAATCCAATACCTAGATTCTCTTCTCTTACCAGAAACTTCAAGATTTCTTTTGTTACATTCCCTAGTCACACCCTGCCTTCAGTTTTTATCCCTTCAAAGATTTTCTGAAGGAGTTCACTATTAGCTAGAAGATCTGCATGACTGTAAAGCTACTACCAGTGTAAGAATCAAATAAAAAATAAAATAAAATAAAAAAGCTATATTCACGTCCTTGGCATGTCTCAATAACCAGACCAAGCTATGCCAGTTGCTGGAAATGATGAGTTCCTTCGCAACATGTTTGCAGAGTTTATGCGAATTCAAGCTACCAACACCACTCCCAAGTCCAAGTCTGAACGCACTGCTGACCTAGAGATCTTCAGTGGTGATGGTGGAAACACAGAAATCACGCATGAGAAGCTTGAGAGCTTCATCACATCACTATCACTCAAGATAACACTCAACACTGACTGGTACCCCACGGAAACATCATGGATTGCGTACATCTTTTCACACACGACTGGCACTGCGCAGTCCTACATCTCAGCTAAGATCATGGCTGGCCAGTACATTGACTGGCACAACATCATCCAAGATCTCCAGAACACCTTCTCTGACCCAGACCCAGAGTTCCTAGCTCAGAGGAAGCTTATCACCTTGCATCAGGCCAACTATTCCTTTGCTGAGTTCTTCACAGAGTTCAATCAGTATACTCCATGCACAGGCTTCAACAACAAGGCCTTGAAGTGCTATCTTTGATGTGCTATCTCTGAAGAGCTTGCCAAGCAGCTTGTCAGCATCAACCTCAAGGACATCAGCTATCAGAAGCTTGTTGAGGAATGCCAGCTGCAGGACAACCAGTTGCGTGCCACTTCTGCCAACTCTTGCTGTCTACATCAAGCACCTCCCACCCAAGCTTCAGTTCCACAGTCAGGAGCTTCAGTTCTGTGTCCAGGGTTCATCAAGCCAGCCTTCACACCACAGCCACCAAGTCCTACCATAGATCTCAGCCACTCTAAGCTGAGGCCAGAACAGTGAGAACATCGCTGAAGCAAAAGCCTCTACTTCTACTGTGGGAACCAAGGTCATGTCTCAACCTTCTGTCCAGTGAAAAGTATGCCTGTTGTTGCCACCACCACAACCACCACCAAGTCTGCCACTGTTGAGACTACTCCAGAGTCAGAAAACAAGTAGTCCTTGGTCATTGTCACACCCAAGAACATGAAAAAGATCTCCATGTTGGCTATCTGTCTCCAGACCAGCAGTTGGACAGCAAGTGCTTGTTTCTTCCTTGTATCCTAGATGGGAAATTCAAGTGCAATGCTCTCATTGACTCTGGCTGTTCAGCATTTGGCTGTATTGGTGCTTCCTTTGCGCAATCTCTTCACCAAGAACCTCTTCCCTACCCACGCACATTGTGATTGTTTGATGGCAAGACATCACAAACCACATATCTCACCAAGACAATCATGACCACAGCACATGGTGTGCACCAGGAGGAAGTCTGTCTCTTTGTGTCTCCTGGTCTTCACTATGATGTGATTCTGGGGATGCCATGGCTCCAGAAGCACAGGCCACACATTGATTAGACAAACACCTTAATCATGTTCAAGTCAGATCACTACTGATCTGCATGCCTCAAGTCAAACAATGGCTATCCAATCTCTTTGGATCTTGAAGCCAAGATGTCTGCTGGAAAGTCTCAGAATCCCGAGCCTCTTTCTGCCACACCAATCCCCATCAATGCTGCCGCATTTTCTCTCCTTGCTACCAAGCCAGATCACCAGGTGTTCAGTGTTTCTCTGAGAGACATTGAGCAGGTGTTGAAGCCAAAGAAGTGTGTGGATCCTGCCACACTTCTCCCTGCTCAGTACCACAAGTTCCTGGATGTCTTCAGCAAGGATGACACTGACAAGCTTCCTTCTCTACACCCAGGAGTTGACCACAAGATCAAGATAGAACCAGGAACCCAGGCACTCTCTGGACCTCTGTATGGCATGAGCAGAGAAGAACTTGAAGTTCTCAAGAAGTACCTGACAGAGAACCTGAACAAGGGCTTTATTCAAGCATCTTCATCACCTGCTGCTGCACCAGTCCTCTTTGTCAAGAAGCCAGGAGGTGGATTGTGTTTCTGTGTAGACTACAGAGCACTCAACACCATCACCATCAAGAACTGTTACCCTCTGCCACTGATCTGGGAGATGTTGGACCAGCTTTGCAAAGCTGTGTAGTACACCAAGCTTGACATTGTTGGTGCCTTCAACTGTATCTGGATGAAGGAAAGTGAAGAATGGAAGACTGTGTTCTGCACACGCTCAGGCCTCTACGAATACCTTGTCATACTCTTTGGTCTTGCCAATACTCCAAGTATGTTCCAGAACTACATCAATAATATTTTAGGACCTGGCATCCTTGATGTCTTTGGCACTGCCTATGTGGATGACATCCTTGTCTACAGTCAGACACTCAAAGAACACCAGAAGCACGTCAAGCTTGTTCTCAGTCGACTACAAGATGCAAGCCTGCAAGTCAACATCTCCAAGTGTGACTTTGAAGTCCATCAAGTCAAGTACCTTGGCCTCATCATTCAGTCTGCTACTGAAGACGGCTGACCTGGATCTGTGAGTATGGACCCAGCCAAGACTGACACCATCAAGGAGTGGAAGCCTCCTGCCAGTCTCAAGGAAGTGCAGAGCTTCATTGTCTTTGCAAACTTCTACTGCCAGTTCATCAAAGACTTTGCCAAGCTTGCATCCCTGCTCACAGCTCTGACCAAGAAGAATGTTGCCTTCAAGTGGGAAACTCCAGAGCAGCACTTGTTTGAAAGTATCAAAAAGGTGTTCAGCACTGCACCCATCCTGCAGCACTTTGATCTGGAGAAGGAGTGTGTTGTTGAGACTGACACTTCTGACTATGTCTCTGGTGCTGTCCTGTCACAGCCAGATCATGAAGGAGTTCTACACCCTGTTGCCTTCTTGTCACACCACCACCTGCCAGCAGAATGCAACTACAAGATCTACAACAAAGAGTTGCTGGCAATTGTCTGTGCTTTTGAAGAATGGTGAGCAGAGCTTGAAGGATCTCCAGAACCTGTCAAGGTGATCTCTGATCACAAGATCTTGGAGTACTTCATGTTGTCAAAGTACCTTTCCTGCTGTCAAGCCTGTTGGAGTGAGTTCTTGTCACACTTCAATTTCAAGATCAGCTACTGTCCAGGCAGTCAGTGCAAGGCTGATGCCCTCACTTAACATTCCCAAGACCTCCCGTCAGACAGTGATCCCTGTCAAGACTTCATGGAGTAAGTTGTCCTGAAGTCTAAGAATCTTGCACATTCAGAGGTTCAAGTCAAGCCCACCCAGATTCTGAGATGTTCAGAAGCTACACCAGTTGATACTGAACCTGGTGCTACACCTCTTTCAGACATCATCCAAGCTGCCTATAACAACCTTGCTGAAGGTGATCCAGTGGCAACAGTGTCACAGATGCTAAGGGATAGTGTCAGGCACAGTCAAGAAGTGTCTTTCTCAGACTGCAGCTTGGAAAATGACTGTCTCTTCTACAAGAACTGACTCTGGATCCCTGAGAACAATGAGCTACACTTACACCTGTTCCAAGAAGCCCATGACCAAGCAATAACTGGCCACACTGGGATTGCCAAGACCCACAATCTCCTGTCTTGTTGGTACTATTGGCCAAAGATGGTGAACATTATACAGCAATACATCAGGAATTGTCATGTCTGCTCTTGAGCAAAGCCTGCCTGTGATCACCAAGGAGAGCTGCTGTCTCTTCCTATGCCTCAGCAACGTTGGCAGGATCTGGCTATGGATTTCATTACTGACTTGCCCAAGTCAAGAGATACCTGCTTCCCTGGTGCCAAGCACATCTGGGTCATCACTGACTGTCTCACCAAAGAACACCACTTTGTACCATGTGCTGAGATGACAACCTCATATCTTGTCCAGATGTTCATCCAGTTTGTTGTCTGTACCCATAGCTTACCCAGGAGTATTGTCTCAGACAGAGGAGGTCAGTTTGTCAGCTTATTCTGGAAAGCACTCTGTGCTCATCTTGACATCATGCTACAACTATCCTCAGAACACCACCCAGAGACAGATGGTCAGACAGAACAAGAGAATCAGGAGCTTGAACACTACCTGAGATTCTATATCAACTATCTCCAAGATGACTGGGTCTAATAGCTTCCTCTGGCAGAGTTCACACAGAACAACTCCCAGTCTGATTCCTCTGGTATGTCACTGTTCTTTGCCAACAAAGGGTTCCATCCACAGCTCAGCATCACACCCACAAGTGAAGCCTGCAACCAAGATGCTATGGAAATCTCTGGAGAAATGACGCAGATTCTGGAACAGTTGCAAGCTGAACTCCGACTATCCCAGGAAGCTTAAGCTCACGCCGCCAATTTACATCAAGTCCTGTCACTGTCCTATCAAACTGGAGATCTTGTTTGGCTGAATACCAAGAACATCAGAACATGCCACCCATGTAAAAAGCTTGACGACAAGTGGATTGGACTATTCAAGATGTTGAAGACAATTGGAAGCTGTGCCTACTATCTGGAGCTTCCACACACTCTCAAGATCCACCCTGTCTTTCATGTTTCCCTTCTACATCTGACACCTGCTAATCCTATCCCTGGCCAATCAAATAAACACTCTGGCCCTGTCATTGGTCAAGACACAGATGAAGAGTTCCAGGTTGAAGAAATCCTTGACTCCAAGCCAGCAACGTCTTGACAGAAGTTCAAGTACCTGGTCAAATAGTCTGGATAGCCAATTGAAGATGCCACTGAAGAGCCTATTGAGCATCTTGACAACACCAAAGACACCATCTACAACTTCCATAAGAAATACCCAAGGAAACCACAGCCACAGAACTACACCCACAAGCAGTCTGAGGCTCACAGGAGTTTGCCATGTGAGGGAGGGGGGTAATGTCACAGTTCTGGCCCAGTTGCATATCTGGCACAAGTCACACACCTTGCCAGGAAGTTCCATCTGCACTGTTGCCTGTTTGCTCTGCTATTGTCTTGTTGCATATCTGGCACAAGTCACGCACCTTGCCGGGAAGTTCTATCTGCACTGTTGCCTGTTTGCTCTGCTGTATCCCCTGCCTATAAGAACTTCTCCTGCTCCCCCAGCTTCTTCTCTTCTTTTCTCTTTTTCTTCCTTCCTTGTCTTTTATCTTGTACATCAATCCAAGTCTCAAGTCTCAAGCCAAGTCAGGTCAAGGTTACTGAATCAGTTAGACTTGAGTTCTGCTCTGCCATTGCCTCGTCACATATAATGTGCAAAAAAGCCAATCAGTCCAAGAGCTACTTCTAGCAACCTCAGCTCTTCAAGACGTGGACATTATTGCACTTCAAGAACCCTGGAAAAACCCTCACCTGGAGATAAGCACCTCTACTGTTTTCTCTTCTTTTCTTCCTCTTTACTGTTCAGAGATTGGTAGAACACTTTTTCTTATTAATAAAAACCTGAAACTCTCTTCTCTTCATTCTACTTTCTGGAGTAAAGACTTTATTTCTCTTGAAATCTACTTGGAAAACTCTTCTACTTCTCTTTGAGTGCATAATCTTTACTTCACCCCATCAAGTCAAGAAAACTATACAGAGGCATCAGAAGCTCTTCTCTGTTTACTCCAAAATGCTTTACAAGTACAATGACAACAAATTCTTCTCACAGATTCAAACCTCCACCACCCAGACTGGTCAAAGAAAAAAAGACTGTACTCTGACACTGCAAACAAGTTCCAAGGTCTAATGAAAGATTTAAATCTGGATTTAGCTATTGCATCTTTTACTCCCACCAGAGCAAGATCTCTTTCAGAAAAACCATGTTCTGCAATTGATCTGTCTTTTATTTCTTCTTCTTTTTCTAACTCCCTGATTTTCTCTAAAGTGGCTCTCCAGTTCTTTCATGGGTCTGACCACAGACCTATACTAACCTGCCTGGACCTGGATCCTCCAAGGAAAACCTGGAAGCCAGAAAGAAACTGGAAGACACTGGACTCAAACCTTGCAAGAGTAGAGTGTGAGAAGCTACAGCTACCTTCCCACTTTCAAGATAAAGATGAAGTGGATAAGTACTTGGAGTACCTGGACAACTTTCTCCAAGAAGTGGCAAGCAAATGTACACAGCTCCAGAAGCAATCTGGTCACTCAGTTTCCTGATGGAACCAAGATATCCAAAACAAGGTTAGAGAAGAAAGAAGAGTAAGAAGACAAGTTCTCAGAGGACAGGCATCCCAAGAAGACCTTGAGCAAGCAACTAAGAACAAGAAAAAAGCAGTCAGAGAGGGAAAGCAGACCACCTTCAGACAACAAGTCCATGAGCTAGCCAGTTCTTCAAAATTCTGGAAGCTTGCAAAGTGGGGAACAACAAAAGCCAACAGGACTTCTGATCTTCCCCTGGTCCCAGACTTGGAAACTCAAGAAGGACTAGCTAAAACCTTTGAGGAGAAGACAAAAGTATTCTCAGCCCAGTTCTTCCCCAAAGCACTTGTTCCAGAACCAAGTACAGAGAGTTCCCAGAGTACTCCAGAGATCCAGCTTTCTCAGAAAGTTACTGCTGAAGAAGTGGAACAAATCCTGAACAAAAAGAAACTTTTCACAGCAGGGGGAAAAGATAAGCTGCCAAATGGATTTCTGAAAGCTCTGGGTTCCAAGTTCTGCCAAGCTATGGCTGTTCTCACATCAACATGCTGGAGACTGGAATACTTTCCAGAGAGGTTCAAGAATGCAAAGACAGTCTGTCTAAGAAAACCTGGTAAAAGATGCTATAACCAAGCTAAAGCCTGGTGCTCTATAGCTTTGCTAAACACAACTGGCAAGCTGATGGAAGCTATTACAGCAACCAGGCTAAGCAAGGTAGCAGAAGAAGCTAGACTTTTGCCAGAAATCCAGATGGGCTTCAGGAAAGGAAGATCAACTGAATCCGCACTCTTCCTACTAACTTCCCAAGTGGAAAAAGTCTGGAAGGAAGGCATGGTTGCATCTCTACTTTCTCTGGATATCTCAGGAGCCTATGACAGAGTTGTACCTAAGATCCTCCAACAAATCCTAGAGAGAAAAGGAATTCCTCTCTGGCTATCTTCCTGGATTCTCTCTTTCTGCACCAGTTGTTCTACCACTCTTGTGTTTGATGACTCTGAGTCTTCTGCTATTCGTATTCACTGTGGAGTTCCCCAAGGTTCCCCTTTATCTTCTATTCTATTTCTATTTTACATTTCTGAACTTCATGAAACTGTACACTCTCCTTCCACTGGTGTTTCTGCTCTGGGATTTGCAGATGATACAAATCTGCTTGCATTTGGACACTCTCTAAAAAGCAACCTTCTGAAGTTAAAGAACACACACTTCAAATATCTATCATGGGCTGCAAGACATGGAATAGTCTTCTCTCCTGAGAAATATGAAATACTTCATTTTTCCAGAAGAAGATCAGACAATCTTCAGCTTAAGCTCAGACTAGAGACTGTGATTCTAAGACCAAAAGAAGAAGTGCGAGTATTAAGAGTGTACCTGGATGCAAAACTCCACTGGCATAAGCACCAGAGAATTATTCTTCAAAAAGCTCAGAAAGCACTTTCCTCTTTTTCTAGAACTTCATATTCTACTTGGGGTTTCCCAGTCCTCACATCACGTCTTGTGTACACTGCAATACTCAGATCTTTACTGAGTTATGCTGTGGGGATCTGGTTCAATCCTCTAAGAAAATCTTCTAATATCTCTTCTCTTAGCACATTCCAGAACAAATGCCTGAGACTTATTGGAGGTGCCTTCAAAGCCACTCCATCTTTCTTATTAGAGAGTGAGCTTTTTCTTTTACCTCTAGATCTCTATTTCAAATTTCGCACAGCCTGTTTTCTCTCTTCTATTCAAACCTCCTCTCTGAAAACACTTCTGGACAATATCTTTTCCAATATCTCCCACTATGCCTCTTCTGTGAAGAAACCTTTAAAGAAATCCTCAACTATCTCCCCCTATTGGAAGTTCACTTGGTTAAACCAATTAACTACTAACCAGGCTAGTTCAAAGAAAGAACTACAGAAACTCTTTGTTAAAGAGTGGGAAAACCAATGGGAGGAGAAGAAAAGAAGAAGCTACTCTGGGTGGCAGGTGTTTTGTCAAAAGCCTCACCACAACAACCTGAAGGTCTACAAAGAGCTACAGAAAGCTGAGGCAAGTCTACTACTACAAACCAGAACTGGGAGAATTGGCCTGGCAAGTTTTCTATTCAGAGCTGGAGTTCCAGATTTTCCTACCCCTTTATGTGTCTGTGGTCTAGCAGAAGAGACAGTGAAACATATCACCTCTTCACGCTCTCTTTATTCAAGTCAAAGACAGCAAGCTTCTTTTAATTCTCAAGATTTCACTTCTATTATTTCAAACCCAGAGCTTCTACAGAAGTTTCTATACTGGTTCATGTCTTTGAAAAGACTGAACCAGTTTAATCTGGCTTTCAAACTCCACTATTCACACTCTAATATCTAGAAGTTTTCTTTCTACCAGTCACTACAAGATTTCCTTTTGCTACATCCTCTAGTCACCCCCAGTCTTCGGTTTTTATTCCTCTAAAGGTTTTCTGAAGAAAATCACTCTTAACTAGAAGATCTGCATGGCTGAAAAGCTACTATCAGTGTAAGAATCAAATAAAAATAAAATAAAAAATACTGGTGTGTTGGTGTGTAGTGACACAGGCAATCATAGGTGCTTTACATTGCTAGAGGTCATGTTGTTGAGCTCCCAGTATTCCCTCTTGACATGGGAGTTCAGTCTTTTCCTGATTGAAGTGTTTTTCCACTGACTAGGCAATAGACCCAGCTATTCCTGTCTGTCCTGAGGAATCTGTTTATAAATTTGTCTTGCTGATACTTGTCACATCCAGATTTCAGGCAATACTGCCACTTCTTGATGTAGCAGTTGTTGTTGTTGCCTTGCTGTAGGAACATGAGGTGGTTGTGCCAGTCATGCGTGTGTCTGGGGAATGTGGTGTGTTGATATTTGTCCCAAAGGTAGGTTTCACACACATCCTTTTTGCAATTGACCCAATACTCCTGGCAGGTTGTGTGGTAGAGCAAGTGTTCTCTGTCTCTCTGTAGTTACTTGTGGTAGGTGCAGTAGTGCTTCTTGCAAAACCTCCACTGTAGTGTGCTATACTATAGATTTTGTGGATCCATACTGTAAGTATAGCTTTCTTGTGGTATTTCTTCTTTGATAGATGTGGGTTTATCTTGGTCTCTACAGTACAATTACACCCAAGGACCATCACTTCTGACAATCAACGCATTTTGTCAGAAGTCCTGGAAACCAGCCGAGTTCCACCCTCAAACCACCAAAACCTTAAGGTGAAAACCCATCACTTTGGAAAACTCACCCTGTTTGTCAAAAGTTGTGATCCCAGACTCTACGATCTTCAACTTCAACAAGCAACAGACTACCAATATTTATTAATTTTTTTATTTGATTCTTACACTGGTAGTAGCTTTACAGCCATGCAGATCTTCTAGCTAATAGTGAACTCCTTCAGAAAACCTTTGAAGAGATAAAAACTGAAGGCAGGGTGTGACTAGGGAATGTAACAAAAGAAATCTTGAAGTTTCTGGTAAGAGAAGAGAATCTAGGTATTGGGCTGGGAATAGTGGAGTTTGAAAGCTAGATTAAACTGGTTTAGTCTTTTCAAAGACATAAACCAGTACAAGAACTTCTGTAGTAGCTCTGGGTTTGAAATAATAGTGGTGAAGTCTTGGGGATTAAAAGAGACTTGTTGTCTTTGTCTTGAATAAAGAGAGCATGAAGAGGTGATATGTTTTGCAGTTTCTTCTGCTTGGCCACACACACATAGTGGGTTAGGGAAGTCAGGAACTCCAGCTCTGAAAAGAAAACTTGCCAGACTAATTCTTCCAGTCCTGATTTGCAGTAGCAGACTTGCCTCAGCTTTCTGTAACTCTTTGTAGAGCTTCAGATTGTTTTTGTGTGGCTTTTGACAGAAAGTCTGCCAGCCTGGATAGCTTCTTCTTTTCTTCTCTTCCTATTGGTCTTCCCACTCTTTAGTAAAGAGCTTTTGTAGTTCTTTCTTTGAACTAGCCTGGTTAGTAGTTATTTGTTGCGGTCTGTACTGTACTGTCCTATCCGAGTATAGGATTAGGGCGAGAGGTGGAAGGCAGGTTGGTTCTCGCAGGAGAGGAGTGTCAAGGAGCGCGAAGGGGTTTGGTGGAACGTGGTGGTGGTGACACCTGATCAACAGCTTCGTACAAAGGATTGTATTGAAGTAGATCTAGTTGTCTGGATCACAACATGAGTTGAAGATGATTGTTCCATAAGGGAACTATCGCCAGACTATATAGTGCTGGCCTGTCAAGACAATCAAGATTGTCTTGACAGTCTCGACGTCGAGACAGGTGAGATTGTCTTGACAGTCCCACCATGTTATGCACCCTGCGTCAAGACTGGTGAGATTGTCTCGATGCTTCATGCATCCTGCGTCAAGACTGGTGAGATTGTCTTGATGCTTCATGCATCCTGCGTCGAGACTGGTGAGATTGTCTTGATGCTTCATGCATCCTGCGTCGAGACTCCCGTGTGTGTCTCGACAGTCACGTGACCCCTTGTTGGTTGGTCACTTGACTTCCATGGTGTCCTCTTACCTGGCCTGCGGCCTGATTGCCTATAAATAAGTGGCTCCCATCCCCTGGGTTGTAACACTACCCTCCTCTTCTTCATTCATCGTCCTGATGAATTCTTGAGTATGTCTGCAAAATCACGTGCCTCTGCTTACTGAAACCAACTGGCAGCCCAGATCTGTGATCATAACTTTGTGTCACTTGCTCTGTGTGACTTCTGTGTTTTGAACCACAAGCCCTGCTTCTGAATGTCTGACGACAACGATAAGTTGAAGTGCGCTGAATGCACTTGTCATGGGAAGTCCTGTGTGTCACTTTCTTGGGAGTCGCTGAACATGACTCAGGATAACCTTCGCGAGGATTTGGCTGTCGATGAGGCCAAGTGGGATGCTCTTGTTGAGCAGCTTGCTGAGCTGCAGGCTTGTGTGTCCTGAAAGCGAAAGGTTCTTGAGGGTGCTGAGGGTTGAGCAAAGAAGAAGCTCCAGTGCCTTGTTGCTGAAATGGAGGTGGATGGTGAAGACTTGTTGGCGACAGTTATTGACATGTCCACACTGCAGGCCAAGCTGTTCAGTCCTGCTTCTGCCGGAACTGCTGCAGGAGGAGCTGGCAGTTTGCGAGGTTCCTGAGTGGCTCCCAGGTATTTTCTGAGTCTGGGTAGTTTTTCCACTTGACAAGGTATCACTGACCTTTTCTCTTCAGGATCTGTTCGGCCTTGAATTCCTGTTCTTCCTCTGGTTGGTAATGAAATGTTTCCTGCAAGGGTGTGCTCTGGTCGGCTAATTTGATCATTGAGATGTGAAAGTTTGGGTGTACCTGAGCGTCTCTCGGTAGTCGCAGTCTGACGTTGACTGGTCCAGTTTTTTCTTCAACTGAAAATAGTCTGACTTTAACATGGTCCAGTTTCTTTGTTCTTGGTTTCTTCGTTCTCCAATTTCTTGTGAGGAGGTAGACTTTATCCCCCTTCTTTAGCTGAGGTGCCATTTTCGATTTCTTGTCCATTTGACATTGCATTCTTTCTGAGGTCTCTTGAAGGTAGTGCCTCATCATCGTGTGCGTTTGTCGTAGGAGCTTGTCATGTTGGAGTGCTTTCTCCGTGTTTGGTGAAGCTCTGCTTGGCATCCCGATGTTCGCATGTTGTCCAAAATTGGCAAAAAATAGTGATTCCTTTGTTGAGTCTGATCTGTGCTGGTTGATTGCCAGCTGTGCCACTGGTAATAACTGTACCCAATTGCTGTGGGTCTTGTTGATGTAATGCCGTAAGTAAGTCTCCAGGACTTGGTTTGCTCGCTCTGTCTGGCCATCGGTTTGTGGGTGATAGGCTGTAGACATTTTGGGTTTTGTTCCCATGGCTGCACTGATTGTCTTCCAGTAGTTGGATGTGAAGAGTTTATCTCTGTCTGTAATGATTGTGATTGGAACTCCGTGGTCTCTGACCAATCTGTCCAGTAAGAGGTGTCCCAACTGTTCTGCTGTGTGGGTCTCCTTGAATGGTACCACTATTAGATATTTTGTGAATCTGTCCACTATCACCATAATCAAGTTGTAGGTGATTCCTGTGACTGGGTCTTTGGACTTGGGTAGCTTTGTGATGAAGTCTATTGACACGTCTTCCCACAGGCCTCTCGGTATTGTGTTCGGGTGTCCTTCTCCGTATGGCTTATGTCTTCCATGTTTGTTTTTCTGGCATAGTAGACACTTGCTGATGTAGTTTGTGACATGTTGTCAGAGGTTAATAATATTGTTCCCTGCCTGTTGGATAAGGTCTGTGGTCTTGGAGATTCCTGGGTGACCATGTGCTGGATTATCATGGTAGTTCCTTATTAGTTCTTCAGTGTCTTCTGCCGTGAGCTTGTTGATCTGTGGTTGAGGCACCAGGTTTCCTTGCTGGTCCTGTTGTAAGATTGTTCCTTGGTGTTCATCATCTTCCATGTGGTCTTTTTGTCAGCTTAGTACGTCTGCTCTCCTATTGTCTTGTCCAGGGGTGTACAAGATCTTGAACTTGTGTTGCCCTAGGAGTTCAGCCTATCTGACTTGCCGTCTGTTCAGCTTCTTGGTTGTCGTGAACGTTGTCAGATTCTTGTGGTCTGTGAGAATAGTGAGTTCAGAACTGCTTTCCGCGTACACTCTCCAGTGTTTGAGTGTGTTGACAACTGCCAGTAGCTCTTTGTCGTGGATATCATAGTTTTGTTCCGCTTGTGTCATTTTTCATGAGTAGTAGGCAACTGGGTGCCACTTGCCATCTGCCTGTTGGCATAGACATGCTCCCACTACCTGATCTGAAGTGTCTGTCTTGATTTGTGTTGGTTGGCCTGTCTTGAAGTTGAGGAGAACTGGTTCCTTGGCGCAAGCGTCCTTGAGCTGTTGGAATGCTTTTTGTTGTCTCTCTGTCCACTGGTACTCCACGTCCTTCTTCGTGAGTTCTGTCAGTGGTGTTGCCATCTGTGAGTAGTTCTTGATAAACTGTCAGTTGAAGTTGGCAAATCCTAGGAAGGCTTGTACTTCCTTAACTGATGTCGGTGTTGGCTATTGCTGAATCACTTTGATTTTCTCAGGGTCAATCTTGATCCCTTTGATCCCTATGATGTATCCGAGGAATTTAACTTCCAGTTTGTTGAACTCACATTTCTTCAGGTTGAGCTTGAGCCCTGCCTCTTGTAGGCATCGTAGAACATCCTTCACATGTTTGGTATGTTCTTGTTGTGTGTTTGAGTAGACAAGAATATTGTCCAGGTAGGCGATAGCTGTTTGGTCCAGGTGTGCTCTGATGACATTGTTGATCAATGCTTGACATGTTGCTGGTGTGTTTGTGAGTCCGAATGGCATAACCAGATACTTGTAGTGTCCGTATCAGGTTCTGAAGGCTGTCTTCCATTCTTCTCCTCCTTTCATGCGTATCAGGTTGTATACTCCTTTCAAGTCCAGCTTGGTAAAAATTGTAGCTTGGCTGATCCTGTCTCGCAATTTGTTCGCATTTGGCAACAGATATCAGTTCTTGATGGTAATGTTGTTGAGTTTCCTGTAATCCACACAAAGTCGAAGACTTCCGTCTTTCTTTGGTGCAAATAGTATTGGGTATCCTGCTGGCGATTGAGATTCTCGAATGAAACCCTTTTTCAGGTTTTCCTCCAGGTACTCGCAAAGTACTTAGAGCTCTTTCTCTGATAACTGGTAAATTGGTCCAAATCCTGGCTCTGTCCCTGGTTGCAACTTGATCTCATGATCCCAAGGTTGGTGCTTAGGCAACACTGCTGTTGTTGTCTCTTCCTGAAAGAGGTTATCATACCCAGGTCAGTACTTTTCAGGGATCTCCAGAGGGTTAACAACTTCCTCTCTCTTCATCTCTGACTGTTTGGCCACCTGGTTCTGGGGTGTGCCTGTCAAGGCGGACCTCTTCTCTTGAGAGTTGTCCTTTCTGTCAGTGAGGTTCCACTGAGGACTCCTTCCCTCATCTGTCCACACTTTCTGCGGCTGGTAACAGGTCTGAGCTGTGTTGTTAGTGCAGTTCCTAAATGTGAGTACTCCTGTCTTCCAGTTAACAACTGGGTTGTGCTTCTTTAGCCAAGGCATCCCCAAATAGATATCCTGAGTGGCCAACTCGACAATATCAAGGTGGATCCTTTCAGCATAGTGTCCGGTAACTATTTCTATTGGCTGCGTCTCATGGCAGACTAGCTCTGTCTGTCCATTTGCCATCGCAAGCTGATAGGGCTGCTGCTTGCGTCTCCTTCCAGTGCTGAGGGTGTTGTAAAGTTGTCTTGAAATATAGTTTCCACTGGCTCCAGAGTCAACGAGTGCGTATGTCTGTACTGGCGTGTTGGCGTGTAGTGACACAGGCAATCACAGGTGCTTTGTGTTGCTAGGGGTCATGTTGTTGAGCTCCCGATGTCACCCCTTGACAAGGGAGTTCAGTCTTTTCCTGATTGAAGTGTCTTTCCACTGACTGGGCAATGGGTCCAGCCATTCCCATCAGTCCTGAGGAATCTGTTCATGAATTTGTCTTGCTGATGCTTGTCACATCCAGGCTTGAGGCAGTACTGCCAATTGTTGATGTAGCAGTTGTGGTTGTTGCCTTGCTGTAGAAACATGAGGTGTTTGTGCCAATCATGTGTGTGCCCGGGGAATGCAGTGTGTTGGTGTTTGTCCCAAAGATGGATCTCACACGCATCCTTCTCGCAATTGACCCAATGCTTGTGGCAGGTGGCGTGGTAGGGTGAATGTCCTCTGTACCTTCGTAGTTGTTCGTGGTAGGTGCAGTAGTGCTTTGTGCAAAACCTCCACTGTAGTTCGCCGTGCTGTAGATTTCGTGGGTCCATGCTGTAAGCATAGCTTCCTCGTGGTATTTCTTCTTTGATAGACATGGGTTTGTCTCGGTCCCCATCAGAGGTGGTTAAGGGCTTCTGTCCCTTGTCCTGACCTGTCAGTTCTGGTAGGTCCTTGCCTCCTGATGTTGCCAGTTGGTGGGCTGCTTCCAATGTCTGATTGTAGTTGTCCTATTGTTCAAGGGATAGCTGAGCCTCTCCTGGTGGGTCCTCTGGCTTGATGATATTCCAGTCTCTGTCAAGTGTATTAAGTTGCTGTCGGTGCACCTTGTTCTTTGAACGACAGTCTTTCGCTATGTGGCCTAGCTTGCCACAGGCATAGCACTTCAGTGCTTTCCCCTTTTTGTTGTTCCTTCCCTTTGTGAACCTTCCCTTGTGGTGGACTGCATCCAGTTCCATGGGTGCATAGCCATATGGATCATGTGGCGGTGCCTTGTTAGGCAGCTTGTAGTGGTTGCTCACATGCCATGTGGGGTGGCTGTATCCTCTGTCATGGCGTTTCTCCATCACTCGCTCGAATAGTTTGTCATCAATGTTGATTGCTTGTGCGATGAGTTTGTCCAGTGTGTCGACTGCTTGTCTGTCAAAGGTGATTTCATCCTTCATGTTTTCCTTAAGTCCACGTCAGTACATGACCATCAGGGCATCGTTGTCCCAGTCAGTCAGTACTGAGTATTGTTTGAACTGCGTGGTGTACTCTGCGGCTGAGCGTTGTTGTTTGATGTGCTAGATCATTCGTATAGCCACTTTGTCTTTGTTAGATAGTCCAAGGATCCTTTTGATCTTGTCCTTGAATTGTGTCCATTTCATCATCCATTCTGTTGTGCTGTCGTGGTCTCTGTTTCCTGAGAGATGTTTGTTGACATAGGGCTTGATCCATCAATAAGCATTGCCTCTCATGTAAGTGGTTGCAAAGAGGGGCCACTTTTCCTTAGGCAGCTTTGTCTCTGGTTGGAATTGAAAGTAGACTTGGAGTTGCATGAGCCAGTCGTCAACCTTGTTTCTTTCACTGTAGAACAGGTCTGGCTTGGTGACGCTAATCTTTCCATCTGGGAAGTTGGGGTTGGTTGCTCCTGAGGTACTCATCCTTGAGGGTCTTCAAAGTGTTGCGGTCTGTACTGTACCGTCCTATCCGAGTATAGGATTAGGGCGAGAGGTGGAAGGTGGGTTGGTTCTCGCAGGAGAGGAGTGTCAAGGAGTGTGAAGGGGTTTGGTGGAACATGGTGGTGGTGACACCTGATCAACGGCTTTGTACAAAGGATTGTATTGAAGTAGATCTAGTTGTCTGGATCACAACATGAGTTGAAGATGATTGTTCCATAAGGGAACTATCGCCAGACTATATAGTGCTGGCCTGTTGAGATGATCAAGATTGTCTTGACAGTCTTGATGTCAAGACAGGTGAGATTGTCTCGACAGTCCCACCATGTTATGCACCCTGCGTCGAGACTGGTGAGATTGTCTTGATGCTTCATGCATCCTGCGTCAAGACTGGTGAGATTGTCTTGATGCTTCATGCATCCTGCGTCGAGACTCCCGTGTGTGTCTCGACAGTCACATGACCCCTTGTTGGTTGGTCACTTGACTTCCATGGTGTCCTCTTGCCTGGCCCACAGCCTGATTGCCTATAAATGAGTGGCTCCCATCCCCTGGGTTGTAACATTATTTGACTTAACCAAGTGAATTTCCACTTAGGAGAGATAGTTGGGGATTTCTTTAAAGGTTTCTTCAAGAGAGAGGCATAGCTGGAAATAGTGGAAAAGATACTGTCAAGAAAGTATTTGAGAGGGGAGTTTTGAATAGAAGAAAGAAAACAGGCAGTGTGAAATTTAAAGTATAGGTCTAGAGGTAGAAGAAAAAGCTCACTCTCTAATAGAAAAGAAGGAGTGGCTTTGAAGGCACCCCCAATAAGTCTTAGGCATCTGTTTTGAAATGAAACAAGAGAAGAGATATTGGAGGATTTTCTTAGAGGGTTAAACCAGATCCCCACTGCATAGCTCAGTAGAGATCTCAGTATAGCAGTGTACACCAGACGTGATGTGTGAACTGGAAAGCCCCAAGTAGAATAGGAAGTTCTAGAAAGAGAAGAGAGTGCTTTCTGTGCTTTTTGAAGAATAATCCTCTGGTGTTTGTGCCAGTGGAGCTTTGCATCTAGGTACACTCCAAGTACTCACACTTCTTCTTTTGGTTTGAGAATCACATTCCCCAGTCTGAGCTTGAGCTGAAGATTGTCTGATCTTCTTCTGGAAAAATGAAGTATTTTATATTTCTCAGGTGAGAAGACTATTCCATGTCTTGCAGCCCAGGATAGACATTTGTGGTGTGTGTTCTTTAACTTCAGAAGGTTACTTTTCAAGGAGTGACCAAAAGCAAGCAGATTTGTATCATCTGCAAACCCCAGGGCAGATACACCAGAAGAGGGAGTATGCACAGTCTCATGCAATTCAGAAATGTAGAATAGAAAAAGAATAGGGGATAATGGAGAACCTTGAGGAACTCCACAATGAATAGGAATGGAACAAGACTCAGAATCATCAAAGACAAGAGTGGTAGAGCACTTATCACAGAAGGAGTAGATCCAGGAAGCTAGCCAGGCTGGTATTCCTTTTCTTTTCAGAATTTGCTGTAGTATCTTGGGGAGAACTCTGTCATAGGCTCCTGAGATTTTTTTGATTTGATTTGATTCTTACACTGTTTGTAGCTTTACAGCCATGCAGATCTTCCAGCTAATAGTGAACTTCTTCAGAAAACCTTTAAAGGAATAAAAACTGAAGACAGGGAGGTGACTAGAAAGTGTAGCAAAAGGAAATCTTGTAGTGTCTGGTAGGAAAAGCTTCTAGATGTTGGAGTGTGAATAGTGAAGTTTGAAAGCCAGATTAAATTGGTTTAGTCCTTTCAAAGACATAAACCAGTACAGAAACTTCTGTAGAAGCTCTGGGTTTGAAATAATAGTAGTGAAATCTTGGGGGTTAAAGAGAGCATGTTGTCTTTGACTTGAGTAGAGAGAGCATGAAGAGGTGATATGCTTTACTGTCTCTTCTGCTTGACCACACATGCATAGGGGGGTAGGAAAGTCAGGGACTCCAGCTCTGAAAAGAAAACTTGCTAGACCAATTCTCCCAGTTCTGGTTTGCAGTAGTAGACTTGCCTCAGCTTTCTGTAGCTCTTTGTAGAGCTTTAGGTTGTTGTAGTGAGGTTTTTGGCAAAACACCTGCCATCCAGCATAGCCTTTTCTTTTCTTCTCCTCCCATTGGTTTTCCCACTCTTTAGTAAAGAGTATTTGTAGTTCTTTCTTTGAACTAGCCTGGTTAGTAGTTATTTGACTTAACCAAGTGAACTTCCAATTAGGAGAGATAGTTGAGCATTTCTTTAAAGGTTTCCTCAGTGAAGAAGCATAGGAAGAAATAGTAGAAAAGGTACTGTCAAGAAAGTCTTTCAGAGAGGAGGTTTGGATAGAAGATAGAAAACAAGCTGTGCGAAATTTAAAATAGAGATCTAGAGGTAAAAGAAAAAGCTCACTCTCTAATAGAAAAGAAGGAGTGGCTTTGAAAGCACCCGCAATAAGTCTCAGACATTTGTTTTGGAATATGATAAGAGAGGAAATATTAGAGAATTTTCTGAGTGGGTTGAACCAAATTCCCACTGCATAGCTCAGTACAGATCTGAGTATTGCAGTGTACACAAGGCGTGCTGTGAGAACTGGAAAGCCCCAGGTGGAGTAAGAGGTTCTAGAAAGAGAAGATAGTGCTTTTTGTGCTTTTTGAAGAATAATTCTCTGGTGTTTGTGCCAGTGGAGTTTGGCATCCAGGTACACTCCCAATACTCGCACTTCTTCTTTTGATTTTAGAATCACATTCCCAAGTCTAAGCTTGAGCTGCAGATTGTCTGATCTTCTTCTGGAAAAATGAAGTATTTCATATTTCTCAGGAGAGAAGACCATTCCATGTCTTGCAGCCCAAGATAGACATTTAAGATGTGTATTCTTCAACTTCAGAAGGTTGCTTTTAAGAGAGTGTCCAAATGCAAGCAGATTTGTATCATCTGCAAATCCCAGAGCAGAAACAGGGAGTTTTGAATAGAAGAAAGAAAACAGGCAGTGCGAAATTTAAAGTATAGGTCTAGAGGTAGAAGAAAAAGCTCACTCTCTAATAGAAAAGAAGGAGTGGCTTTGACGGCACCCCCAATAAGTCTTAGGCATCTGTTTTGAAATGAAACAAGAGAAGAGATATTGGAGGATTTTCTTAGAGGGTTAAACCAGATCCCCACTGCATAGCTCAGTAGAGATCTCAGTATAGCAGTGTACACCAGACATGATGTGTGAACTGGAAAGCCCCAAGTAGAATAGGAAGTTCTAGAAAGAGAAGAGAGTGCTTTCTGTGCTTTTTGAAGAATAATCCTCTGGTGTTTGTGCCAGTGGAGCTTTACATCTAGGTACACTCCAAGTACTCGCACTTCTTCTTTTGGTTTGAGAATCACATTCCCCAGTCTGAGCTTGAGCTGAAGATTGTCTGATCTTCTTCTGGAAAAATGAAGTATTTCATATTTCTCAGGTGAGAAGACTATTCCATGTCTTGCAGCCCAGGATAGACATTTGTGGTGTGTGTTCTTTAACTTCAGAAGGTTACTTTTCAAGGAGTGACCAAAAGCAAGCAGATTTGTATCATCTGCAAACCCCAGGGCAGATACACCAGAAGAGGGAGTATGCACAGTCTCATGCAATTCAGAAATGTAGAATAGAAAAAGAATAGGGGATAATGGAGAACCTTGAGGAACTCCACAATGAATAGGAATAGAATAAGACTCAGAATCATCAAAGACAAGAGTGGTAGAGCGCTTATCACAGAAGGAGTAGATCCAGGAAGCTAGCCAGGCAGGTATTCCTTTTCTTTTCAGAATTTGCTGTAGTATCTTGGGGAGAACTCTGTCATAGGCTCCTGAGATATCCAGTGAGAGTAGGGATGCAACCATGCCTTCCTTCCAGACTTTTTCCACTTGGGAGGTTAGAAGGAAAAGTGCTGCTTCTGTGGATCTTCCTTTCCTAAAGCCCATCTGGATATCTGGCAATAGTCCAGCTTCTTCTGCTATCTTGCTTAGTCTGGCTGCAGCAATAGCTTCCATCAGCTTGCCTGTTGTGTTTAGCAGAGCTATAGGGCGCCAGGCTTTAGCTTGATTGTAGGTTCTCTTGCCAGGTTTCCTCAAGCAGACTGTTTTTGCACTCTTAAATCTTTCAGGGAAGTACTCCAGTTTCCAGCATGTTGAAGTCAGAATAGCTAGAGCTTGGCAGAACCTAGACCCCAGAGCTCTCAGAAATCCATTTGGCAGCTTATCTCTCCCTCCTGCTGTGAAAGGTTTCTTCTTGGCCAGAATTTGCTCCACTTCTTCACATGTTACCTCCTGGGAGAGCTGTATCTCAGAGATAGTCTGGGAGCTTTCTGAGCCTGGTTCTGGAACTAGAGCTTTTGGAAAGAACTGTTGTGAGAAGGCTTTAGTCTTTTCCTCAAAGGTTTTGGCTATTCCTTCTTGTGTTTCCAGGTCAGGAACCAGAGGAAGATCAGGAGTCTTGTTGGCTTTGGACTTTCCCCACTTTGCAAGCTTCCAGAACTTTGAAGAGCTGGCCAGCTCATGGATTTGGTGTCTGAAAGTGTTCTGTTTTCCATCTCTGACTGCCTTTTTCTTGAGCTTAGTTGCTTGCTCAAGTTCCTCTTGACTTGCTTGCCTTTTTTGCACTTTTCTTCTTACTCTTCTTTCCTCTTTAACCTTGTTTTGGATCTCTTGATTCCACCAGGGGACTGAGTGGCCAGATTGCTTCTGGAGCTGTGTGGATTTGCTTGCTATTTCTTGGAGAAAGTTGTCAAGATACTCCAAGTACTCATCCACTTCATATTTGTCTTGGAAGTGGAAGGGCAGGTGTAGCTTCTCACACTCTACTCTTGCAAGGTTTGAGTCCAGTGTTCTCCAGTTTCTTTCTGGTTTCCAGATTTTCCTTGGAGGATCCAGGTACAGGCAGGTTAGTACAGGTCTGTGGTCAGACCCATGAAAGAACTGAAGAGCCACTTTGGAGAAAATCAGAGAGTTAGAAAGAGAAGAAGAAATAAAAGACAGATCAATAGCAGAACATGGTTTTTCAGAAAGAGATCTTGCTCTGGTAGGGGTGAAAGGTGCAATAGCTAAATCCAGATTTAAATCTTTCATTAGGTCTTGAAACTTGTTTGCAGTCTCAGAGTACAGTCTTCTTTTCTTTGACCAGTCTGGGTGGTGAAGATTTGAGTCTGTGAGAAGAATATGTTGTCCTTGTTCTTGTAAAGCATTTTGGAGTAAACAGAGAAGAGCTTCTGATGCCTCTGTGTAGTTTTCTTGACTTGATGGGGTGAAGTAGAGATTATGTACCCAAAGAGAAGTAGAAGAGTTTTCCAAGTAGATTTCAAGAGAAACAAAGTCTTTATTCCAGAAGGTAGGATGAAGAGAAGAGAGTTTCAGATTTTTATTAATAAGAAAAAGTGTTCTGCCAATCTCTGAACAGTAGAGAGGAAGAAAGGAAGAGAAAACAGTTGAAGTGCTTGTTTCTAGGTGAGGGTTTTTCCAGAGCTCTTGAAGTGCAATAATGTCCACCTCTTGGAGAGCTGAGGTTGCTAGCAGTAGCTCTTGGACTGATTGGCTTTTTTGCACATTATACTGGAGAAGTGTCAGCTTTGTGTCTTTTATGCAGACATCTCAGCATCAAAGATCTTGAAGAAGTTAGCTGGTAGCTTTTGTCCAGAGTTGGCTGATCTTGAAGAAAGAATTTGCACTTCTGGGAGTGCACCTCTGAGTCTCTCTGAGCTTCTGCTTGGCTCAGCTGTTTTATGTTTTTTCCCCCCTGGTAGAGACTGAGAGAGAGGGAAAGACATAACTGGGGGGGGTTGTAGAGCTGGAACAGAGGTAGCTGTTGGGATCTCATATTTTCCTGGGTGTGTGTTCTATGCTTCTCTTGCCTTCTTGGCTGCTTCCTGGTGTACTGGACAGACACTAGCCCAGGCTGGGTGAGCTCCTCTGCAGTTGCAGCATTTTGGCTTGAGAAGCTGTTCAGGAACTTGGCAGGCTCTCCTTTCATGCTGGCCTCCACAGGCACCACACACAGCTTTGTTCTTGCAGAAGCGTGCTTGGTGCCCATAGCCAGAGCACTTGAAACATTGTGCAATAACTGTGTCTGCCAGAAAAGGTTCTGCTTCATGCATCCTGTGCCCCAGCACTAGCCCACTCTCAATCAAAAGATTGGCTTGTTCAGGGGTAGCCAGATCCAGGTGGAGAGAGGTAACTGGCTTCTTTTGAGCTATAGCCTTCTTAGACCAGTAGGCTCTCAGGATGGTGATTTGTTTGCTCAGAGATGGGTTGCTGTTCTGGATTATCTGGCAGGTTTTCTCCAGGTCTTCAGGTTGGATATCTTCTGTTCTGACTCCATGGATCAGAACTGGAAATCTCTTGGGCTGGATGGTTGCTTCCTTTGTGAAGATAGCTGATACCCAGGCAGGGTTTTTCTCTAGGAAGACTTTAGTCTCTTGGCTTTCTGTGTTAATAAGGATATCCCCTGAAGGAAGTTTCCTTACTGCTCTGACCTGCTTGTTGTAGGGGCTGGGTAGTCTGTCTTGAAGAGCCTGGAAAAGCTGGATGTGAGTTCTATTAGCCATGTCAGGTGGCTGGATACCAGGATGTACAAGAACTTCTTTGAGAATTCTTGCAGGTAGAGGGATTTGTGCTGGAATAGATTTTTGGACAGCCTGGGCATATGATAGCTTGGCTTCTTGTTTGTCCAGCCGCTTGTTGATATTCTCCAGCTTCTGGAAGATTCTGTTGGTGAGGCCAGTAGAGCTAGACTGGGCTTCTGTAGAGAAGGAGTTCTTTTTGATATTTTCCCAGCTTTTCAGAATGGATTCTGGGACTGGTTGAGTTTTGATCCAGGAGTCTACTAGTTTGTAGTCACTCTGGGGAGCTGGTTGGGGGGTAGGAGAGCTGGACTGGGTGCTAGCCAGACTCGGAGCTGGTTGGGAGAGTATAGCTGGTGTAGCTCTGGTGTTAATTTCTGAAAAGGTGGGTTTTTTCTTCTTGGGAGCTATGTTAGAGATTGTTTGGCACTGGTTGGGTGTTTCCTGTCTGCAGAGTACTGCCAGAAAGAAGATTCACCCGGTTTCCCAGCAGTAATAATCTAGTCCTGGGACCAATCCCCAAGACTAGACTTTCCTGGGCAGCTTTTTCCAACTAAGCTCTGGGCAAAGCTAGAAGTATTAACCTAGACTAGGGACCAGACCCCCTATCTAGACTTTCCTTGAGCCAAAGACTCTGCTAGCTCCAGAGTCAGTCAGACTCTAACTATTCCTCTTATCCTAAGACTCTCTCTCTCTGGTTGTGGGTAGATTGCTGGTTGTTGAAGAAGAAGATCGTGGATTCAAGATCACAACTTTTGACAAACAGGTCTGATTCTCAAAGGTGATGGGTTTTCACCTTAAGGTTTGGGTGGTTTCAGAGAGGAACTCGGCTGTTTTCCAGAACATATGACAAATTGTGGTGTTTGTCAAAAATGATGGTCCTTGAAGAACGTGGTTCTGGGAAGAGTTGTGAGCTCGGGCCAATAGTACTAACAAGACAGGAGATTATAAGTCTTGGCAATCCCAGTGTGGCCAGTCATTGCTTGGTCATGGGCTTCTTGGAACAGGTGTAGGTGTAGCTTGTTGTTCTCAGGGATCCAGAGTCAGTTCTTGTAGAAGAGATGGTCATTTTCCAAGCTGCAGTCTGAGAGAAACACTTCTTGACTGTGCCTGACACTATCCCTTAGCATCTGTGACACTGTTACCACTGGATCACCTTCAGCAAGGTTCTTATAGGTAGCTTGGATGACATCTGAAAGAGGTGTAGCACCAGATTCAGTGTCAACTAGTACAGCTTCTGAACATCTCAGGATCTGGATGGGCTTGACTTGAATCTCTGAATGTGCAAGATTCTTGGGCTTGAGGACAACTTACTCCATGAAGTCTTGACAGAGATCACTGTCTGACAGGAGGTCTTGGGAATGTTGAGTGAGAGTGTCAGCCTTGCACTGACTGCCTGGACAGTAGCTGATCTTGAAATTGAAGTGTGACAAGAACTCACTCCAACAAGCTTGACAGTGGGAAAAGCACTTTGATGACATGAAGTACTCTAAGTTCTTGTGGTCAGAGATGACCTTGACAGGTTCTGGAGATCCTTCAAGCTCTGCTCACCATTCTTCAAAAGCATGGACAATTGCCAGTAACTCTTTGTCATAGATCTTGTAGTTGCATTCTGCTGGCAGGTGGTGGTGTGACAAGAAGGCAACAGGGTGTAGAACTCCTTCATAGTCTGGCTGTGACAGAACAGCACCAGAGATGTAGTCAGAAGTGTCAGTCTCAACAACACACTCTTTCTTCAGATCAAAGTGCTACAGGATGGGTGCAGTGCTGAACACCTTCTTGATACTTTCAAACAAGCGCTGCTCTGGAGTTTCCCACTTGAAGGCAACATTCTTCTTGGTCAGAGCTGTGAGTGGGGATGCAAGCTTGGCAAAGTCTTTGATGAACTGGTGGTAGAAGTTTGCAAAAGTAATGAAGCTCCGCACTTCCTTGAGACTAGCAGGAGGATTCCACTCCTTGATGGCGTCAGTCTTGGCTGGGTCCATGCTCACAGATCTGGGTCACCCATCTTCAGTGGCAGACTGAATGATGAGACTAAGGTACTTGACTTGATGCACTTCAAAGTCACACTTGGAGATGTCAACTTGCAGGCTTGCATCTTGTAGTCGACTGAGAACAAGCTTGACATGCTTCCGGTGTTCCTTGAGTGTCTGACTGTAGACAAGGATATCATCTACATAGGCAGTGCCAAAGACATCAAGGATGTCAGGTCCCAAAACATTATTGATGTAGTTCTGGAACATGCTTGGAGTATTGGCAAGACCAAAGGGCATGACAAGGTATTCGTAGAAACCTGAGTGTGTGCGGAACGCAGTCTTCCATTCTTCACCTTCCTTCATCTGGATACAGTTGAAGGCACCAACAATGTCAAGCTTGGTGTACCACACAGCTTTGCAAAGCTAGTCCAACATCTCCTGGATCAGTGGTAGGGGGTAACAGTTCTTGATGGTGATGGTGTTGAGTGCTCTGTAGTCTACACAGAAACACAATCCACCTTCTGGCTTCTTGACAAAAAGGACTGGTGCAGTAGGAGGTGATGAAGATGCTTGAATGAAGCTCTTGTTCAGGTTCTCTGTCAGGTACTTCTTGAGAACTTCAAGTTCTTCTCTGCTCATGCTGTACAGAGGTCCAGAGGGTGCCTGGGTTCCTAGTTCTATCTTGATCTTGTGGTCAACTCCTGGACGTAGAGGAGGAAGCTTGTCAGTGTTATCCTTGCTGAAGACGTCCAGGAACTTGTGCTACTGAGCAGGGAGAAGTGTGGCAGGATCCATGTACGTCTTTGGCTTCAACACCTACTTAATGTCTCTCAGAGAAACACTGAACACCTGGTGATCTGGCTTGGCAGCAAGAAGAGAAAATGTGGTAGCATTGATGGGGATTGGTGTGGCAGAAAGAGGCTTGGGATCCTGAGACTTTCCAGCAGACATCTTGGCTTCAAGATTCAAAGAGATTAGATAGCCATTGTTTGACTTGAGGTATGCAGATCAGCAGTGATCTGACTTGAACATGATTGAGGTGTTTGTCTAATCAATGTGTGGCCTGTGCTTCTGGAGCCATGGCATCCCCAGAATCACATCATAGTGAAGACCAGGAGACACAAAGAGAGAGACTTCCTCCTGGTGCACGCCATCTGCTATGGTCATGATTGTCTTGGCAAGATGTGTGGTTTGTGACATCTTGCCATTGAACAATCACAATGTGCGTGGGTAGGGGAGAGGTTCTTGGTGAAGAGATTACACAAAGGAAGCACCAATGCAGCCAAATGCTGAACAGCCAGAGTCAATAAGAGTATTGCACTTGAATTTCCCATCTAGGATACAAGGAAGAAACAAGCACTTACTGTCCAATTGCTGGTCTGGAGACAGATAGCCAATATGGAGATCCTTTTCATGTCCTTGGGCACAACAATAACCAAGGACTACTTGTTTTCCGACTCTGGAGTAGTCTCAACAGTGGTAGATTTGGTGGTGGTTGTGGTGGTGGTAACAGCAGGCATGCTTTTCACTAGACAGAAGGTTGAGATGTGACCTTGGTTCCCACAGTAGAAGTAGAGGTCTTTGCTTTGGTGATGTTCTCACTCTTCTGGCATCAGCTTAGATGTTAAGGCCTAGGCCGGAACAGCCCAGGTAAGCGAGGGAGAGGTGTGAGTCATGCGGAACAACATCCGACTGATCTGGTGGACGAGCAAGAGCTAAGCGAGGAGCTCGTCCGGTGGACGAGCAGGAGCTAAGCGAGGAGCTCGTCCGGTGGACGAGCAGGAGCTAAGCGAGGAGCTCGTCCGGTGGACGAGCAGGAGCTAAGCGAGGAGCTCGTCCACGCAAAAGGATGATACCCCTCGAGGAGACCCCCCCCTTGGGGCATCTGTATAAAGACCCCCAAAGAGCCCGGAGGGATTAGCTCTCCAGGCTGAACACACATTACGAGCGACAATAGCAAGAGAGTTACCCCACTTGCTATTCATCTATTGAGTCCCTGCCCTCCTCGGTCGAAGACAGGACCACCCACATTCTGTGTGAACGTGGACTGGCCTTTAACAGTTTCAGCCTCTAACACATAGGACACCGGCTCAATACGATGGCAGATCCACGCAGCCCTACCCCTTCGCAGGCAGGCCAACCTCGGGCTGCGCCTCAGGCGCAAGCCCAGGAACCACCTGTCCCTACCACCCTCACCTTACCTCCAAAGCCGTTGAAGGTAGGTACGCCGAAGAGGTACGATGGATCACGAGGGGGATTGGAATTATTCTTCTCTCAGCTTGAGCTTTACTACGGATTCAACGCCGCACAATTCCCTACGGAACAGGAGAAGGTGCTGTTCGCAGCTTCCTACCTGGACGGACCGACATTTGCCTGGTTCAATGTCTACCTACGAGACTTCCTCAACAACAAGGAAGATCCCTCTAGCATGGAGACCACGACACAGCAGATCATTGGGAGATTCTCTACCTTCAAGACCCAGATGAAGAAGACCTTCGGGGTCATTGATGAAGAACGAGATGCGGAACGAAAGCTCCAAGCACTACGGCAGACAGGGTCAGCATCAGACTTCGCGGCGAAGTTCCAACAGTTGTCAGTGAGGACGCAATGGGGAGACAGTGCCTTGACGGCACTATTCTACCAAGCTCTCAAGGAACGAGTCAAGGATGACATCGCACGAGGAGACCGACCCACCGACCTCGAGGATATGATCGACACAGCGGTACGCATCGACGACCGACAGTTTGAACAAGAACTCGAGAAGCGAGGCAAGCATGCAAGGCCATGGGGCAAAAAGACAGCGCCAGCACAAGACAAGTACGGCTTGACACCCATGGAGATCGATGCAACAACACCACAGGCAACAAAGAAGAAAGAAACACGGAAGTGTTACAATTGCCAGAAGGTAGGACACCTCGCAGCCAACTGCCAAAGCAAGAGGAAGAAAGAAGGCAAGGGTAAGCAGTTGAATGCCACCGGTGCCTGGAAAGGCAAGGGCATTCAGGAGCCACCGAGGGCTCCCAGAGGCACGCTACCCATGAACCGGTCAGAAGCAACACTCCTCGGACAGGAGGACAATCTCAGACAGCACATCGAAAGACTGGAGAACGATCTGCAGAGGTCACTGGAGGACCTGCACACAATCCAAGACCAGATCGATAAGGTTCATTGGGAGGATGACCTGATCTCCGAATTCGACACAACAGACTACGAGATTGACATAACCGGCATGCCACCAGTTCCCGAGACACCACTACTCCGACGACAGGATGCGACCTTGTCGGAGGATGGCGAAGCAAGAGTGACACGATGGGTGGACGACACCATCAGCATCTCACAGCCCCGAGACATCGCAGCGCAAGTGGACTATCACCAGGCTACGACACCAGCCTGCAGACGTCCTTATTGGAAAGGATGTGAGGACCACCACTGCAAGGAACATCTCCTAGAGAAAAGGAGAAGGCACTACTTCCCTGGCCCAGAATACCACAAGAAAGCCTGGAGCATCAAGCACCAGCTAAGCCAGCAAGGGAAAGAACGCGATGATTGCGGAGAAGACGCATGGGAGCTATGCTTCACTGAAAAATGCGAAAGACACGCGGCAGAACGCCAGGCTCAGGGCCTTGGTTGTTCAAAAAACTAGCAGTGCTCTTCAAATCCGGAGTTGGAAGAGCAGGCAAGACAACACTCCGGAGAGAAGGGGTCAAGCAGAGCCTTGACGCGACAGCCTGCAGTCCGCATTTTCGCATCAAGATGAGAGTCAACAGGCATCTGACAAACACCATGATCGACTCTGGAGCTACTGGCAACTTCATGTCAGAAAGTTTTGCCAGGAAGCACAAGATCCCGACTCAGGAAAAGAGGAATCCATACCAACTAACGGTAGTGGACGGGACACCACTCTCCAACAACCAAGGACGAGTGACGAAGGAGACCAAGAACCTACGACTGTGTGTCGACGGTACGACAATCAGATCAGAAGAATTCGACTTGGTCCAGATACCACATGAAGTTATATTGGGTCTTCCGTGGTTGGAAAGTCAAAACCCAAGGATCGACTGGAAAAGAAGGCACCTAGTCTTTCCGAAGAGGAGTCTGGCAACTCGAGCAGAGCCAGAGAAAGTGAGAATCAAAGAGATCTCATATGCAGGGTGGAAGAAGCACCACCGGTGAGGGTGAGCCTATGTGGCTTGGATGAAGCCCCGAAACCATCAACTTTGCACCACGCATGACGCCGTGGGCGAGACTCAGGCACCGCAGCTGCCAAGTGAGTATAAAGACTACCAGGAGATGTTTGGTGAGGAAGTGGTCGCGACGCTACCAGAACACCAAGAGTGGGATCACGAAATTCTGCTGGAAGACGGAAAGAAACCCACACATGGCCCTATTTACGCTCTATCAGCAAAGGAGCTTGAGGCCTTAAGAGATTACCTGGACGAGAACCTAGCGAAAGGGTTCATAAGACCTTCAACATCACCGGCCGGATACCCGATATTGTTTGTGCCAAAGAAAGACGGCAAATTACGACTGTGTGTCGACTACCGGCAGCTCAATGCGATCACGATTAAGAATCGCTACCCGCTACCGTTAATATCGGAAATCCAGGACCGAATCCAAGGAGCCAAGTGGTTTACCAAATTCGACATCCGAGGCGCTTTCAACCTGGTTAGGATGAAAGATGGCGAAGAATGGAAGACAGCCTTTCGTACGAGGTACGGGCATTACGAGTATACCGTTATGCCATTCGGCCTTACGAATGCACCGGCGACGTTCCAATCGCTCATTAACGCCATCCTCCGACAATACCTGGATATATTTGTTACCGCTTATATCGACGATGTCTTGGTTTACACCAATGGAACCCTGGAGGAGCACAAACAGCATGTCAAGAAGATCCTACATGCGCTCCAAGAAGCAGGAATGAGGTTACGCCTTGATAAGAGCGTCTTCCACGTGAAAGAAGTGGAATATTTGGGATCGATCCTGACGACGGAAGGAATCCGTATGGACGATACAAAGATCACGGCAGTACGAGACTGGCCAACACCCAAAAACCTCAAAGAAGTCCAATCCTTCCTGGGATTTGCGAACTTCTACCGACGATTCATCAAGGAGTACTCGAGGATAGCAGCACCCTTGACTGAACTAACAAAGAAGGAAGAAACCTTCACATGGGGGAACAGCCAAGAGAGAGCGTTCCAGGAGCTGAAAGAGAAGTTCACCTCCGCACCCATACTGGCATCATTTGATCCCGGATGGCGGATCATCATGGAGACAGATGCCTCGGACCAAGCACTTGGATCTTGCTTGTGTCAACCAGACGCCGAAAACCGCCTACACCCTGTCGCATACCGATCAAGAAAGTTCTCTGGCCCAGAACTCAGGTATGATGTTCATGACAAGGAGTTGTTAGCGATTGTCGACGCATTCCAGGAGTGGAGACCTTACCTGGAAGGAGCAAAGTACACAGTGGACGTGTACTCAGACCACAAGAATTTGGCTTACTTCACGACGACGAAGAAGCTAAACAGACGACAAGTCCGATGGGCGGAGCTTTTAGCTTCATACGACTTCCAGATCTTCTATCGAAAAGGATCAGAAAACGCACGAGCGGACGCGCTCAGCAGACGGCCTGATATGACGACAGACGACACGACAGAAGAGCGCCCAATCCTAGTGACAAAAGGACAAACTCTGGTCTATGCTCAACCTCAGTTAGCGAAAACTGAAGAAATGGGTGCACTCCTGACCCTAGGCCACAACGTTGCGGCCACGAACAAGGAAGAAGTGCCAGAGAGCGCACAAGAGGACGTGATTCGACAACATCACGATGGACCTCTACACAGACATCCTGGGCGAGACAAGACCCTGGAAAAGATCCGGAGACGTTACCACTTCAACGGAATGAAGCGGAAAGTGACGGAATTTATTCGCAACTGCGAAGAGTGTGCGAAAAACAAACCGTCACGCCACAAACCCTATGGAGAGAGTCAACAAATAGACCTCCCAGAAGCGGCTTGGGATACTATCACAATGGATTTTGTGGTGAAGCTGCCGAGGTCAGAGGACCCGGTAACAAAGGTGAAATATGACAGTATCTTGGTGGTTGTTGACAAACTCACCAAATACGCTCACCTGATCCTGTGGCGAGAGACAGGAACAGCGAGCGAACTCGCCAATGTCCTGCTCAAAGAATTGGTTAGCCAGTGAGGGCTACCCACGAAGATTATCTCGGATCGAGACAAACTCTTCACCTCGAAATTCTGGAACACGTGGACAAGACAGCTAGGGATAGACACAAGGATGTCTACTGCCTACCATCCACAAACAGACGGACAAACTGAGAGAACAAACCAGACGATGGAACAGTACCTACGCCACTACGTCAACCACCGACAGGACGATTGGGTAGAACTGCTACCAATGGCTCAGTTTGCGTACAACGATCAGCAACACAGCGTGACGGGCACGACACCGTTCTTTGCGAACTACGGCAGAAACCCCCGCTGGGAAGCGATGGCGGCTGGAAGTGGCACTTCAACGAACGTCGAAAAACTCACTGCTATGCATGAGGAAATGAAGACTGCAATTGAATCCGCACAAAAGACAACAAGCCACCGCCTAAACAGCAAAAGGTTGAAGGGACCAACCCTGGAGAGGGGGGATAAGGTCTATTTGTCAACAAAAAACCTGCGCTCGAAGCGACCGAGCAAAAAGCTGGATCATGTACGAATCGGACTGTTTGAGATTGAGAAGCGCACTGGAGAAGTCAACTACCGACTGAGACTGCCAAAAAAGGCACGGATACACCGAGTATTCCATGTCTCGCTGCTCGAGCCAGCACCCAGCGACGCAGCAATCAAAACAGAATGGCACTTTGAGGACGACGAAGAAGAGTACGATGTCGAAAGGATCCTAGACAGTCGGAGAAGCGGACGGAAAATCGAGTACCTGGTGAAGTGGTTAGGATTTGACGAAGAGGAGAATTCGTGGGAACCAACCGAGAACTTCAGCTCTGCGATGAACCAGAAACTGGTGGATTACCACCGAGCAAATCCGCAGCGACCAGGTCCGACGGAGACAACAGCTCGAGAGAAGCCAAAGCCTCCGAAGAGAAGACGTCCTCAAAGGACAGTGGAGCAGCAGCTTGACGGGCCTCCCGTTCGCGGATAATGCGGAGGGCCTCTTGTTCCTGAGCATCGAGGGACTCTTGATCCTCGATGGCTGACAGCTCACGACGGATGGCATCGGCCTCCTTCTGTGAGAGACGACCCAGCTGCCGGCGGAGGCGGATCTGCCGGGGAAGCAGTTTTGACAGTTGGTCATCGGTCTCCCGCAGCTGAGCCTCGAGCTGCTCACGCTCAAGCTCCATCTTCTTCCATTCCGATTCTGAGAGATGAAGGTCGCAGCAACGACCCTTCTCGATGCACCGACGACAAAAAGACGATGCAGAACTCACGACACACTTGGCGTGGTCGCGACGACAAGCACCGCATGCGATTTTTGACTCCTTGCCCATTTTGCCAACACGACAAGAGAGAAAACCGCGACGACGAGTTCGAGTTGTCTGGCTTTGGTTCATGGCAAAAGAGGAGCAGGAACAAAAAGGATCTGGGGACAGAACCCTTGGAGGGAGGGGATAGTGTTAAGGCCTAGGCCGGAACAGCCCAGGTAAGCGAGGGAGAGGTGTGAGTCATGCGGAACAACATCCGACCGATCCGGTGGACGAGCAAGAGCTAAGCGAGGAGCTCGTCCGGTGGACGAGCAGGAGCTAAGCGAGGAGCTCGTCCGGTGGACGAGCAGGAGCTAAGCGAGGAGCTCGTCCGGTGGACGAGCAGGAGCTAAGCGAGGAGCTCGTCCGGTGGACGAGCAGGAGCTAAGCGAGGAGCTCGTCCGGTGGACGAGCAGGAGCTAAGCGAGGAGCTCGTCCACGCAAAAGGATGATACCCCTCGAGGAGACCCCCCCCTTGGGGCATCTGTATAAAGACCCCCAAAGAGCCCGGAGGGATTAGCTCTCCAGGCTGAACACACATTACGAGCGACAATAGCAAGAGAGTTACCCCACTTGCTATTCATCTATTGAGTCCCTGCCCTCCTCGGTCGAAGACAGGACCACCCACATTCTGTGTGAACGTGGACTGGCCTTTAACATTAGAGTGGCTGAGATCCATGGTAGGACTTGGTGGCTGTGGTGTGAAGACTGGCTTGATGAACCCTGGACACAGAACTGAAGCTCCTGACTGTGGAACTGAGGCTTGGGTGGGAGGTGCTTGACGTGGACAGTGAGAGTTAGCAGAAGTGGCACGTAACTGGTTGTCCTGCAGCTGGCATTCCTCAACAAGTTTCTGATAGCTGATGTTCTTGAGGTTGATGTTGACAAGCTACTTGGCAAGCTCTTCAGAGACAGTGCATCAAAGATGGCACTTCAAGGCCTTGTTGTTGAAGCCTGTGCGTGGAGCATACTGATTGAACTCTGTGAAGAATTCAGCAAAAGAACAGTTAGCCTGATGTAAGGCAATAAGCTTTCTCTGAGCTAGGAACTCTGGGTCTGGGTCAGAGAAGGCATTCCGGAGATCTTGGATGATGTTGTGCCAGTTAATGTACTGGCCAGCTGTGATCTTAGCTGAGATGTAGGACTGCGCAGTGCCAGTCGTGCGTGAAAAGACGTACGCAATCAGTGATGTTTCTGTGGGGTACTGGTCAGTGTTGAGTGTTATCTTGAGTGACAGTGACGTGATAAAGCTCTTAAGCTTCTCATGCGTGATTTCTGTGTTTCTGCCATCACCACTGAAGATCTCTGGGTCAGCAGTGTGTTCAGACTTGGACTTGGGACTGGTGTTGGTAGCTTGAATTCACATGAACTCTGCAAACATGTTGTGAAGGAACTCATTATTTCCAGTAATTAGCATAGCTTGGTCTGGTTGTTGAGATATGACAAGGATGTGAACATGGCTTGGTGAAGTGTGTTATGGTTGGGTAGGTCTTTTGTAGTGTGACAAGGCAATGGCAGAGCAGAACTCAAGTCTAACTGATTCAGTAACCTTGACCTGACTTGGCTTGAGACTTGAGACTTAGATTGATGTACAAGATGAAAGACAAGGAAGAAAAAAAGAAAAGAAGAAGAGAAGAAGCTGGGGGAGTAGGAGAAGTTCTTATAGGCAGGGGATACAGCAGAGCAAACAGGCAACAGTGCAGATGGAACTTCTTGGCACAGTGCGTGACTTGTGCCAGAAGTGCAACAAGGCAATAGCAGAGCAAACAGGTAACAGTGCAGATGGAACTTCCCAGCACAGTGTGTGACTTGTGCCAGAAGTGCAACAAGGCAATGGCAGAGCAAACAGGCAACAGTGCAGATGGAACTTCCCAGCAAGGTGTGTGACTTGTGCCAGATATGCAACTGGGCCAGAACTGTGACACCCTGCCTGCCTAGGTTCTGCTGCAGTCTTGCCACTAGGTGACTGTACTGTCATAGACTTTCAGTCAATTGTTCTGTTACTGTTCAGTGACAGCAGGCTCTGGAGTGCTCCTCTAGAGACCAGGCAGTCAGATGTGCGCAGGTGGGTGTGTAGTGTGTTCCCTGAGACAAAAACTTTCTTGCAAATTCAGTATGACAGGGGTGGGGCTGAGATGATATTGGCAGCTACCTTGAATTGGTTGGTGTCTTCAGATAAGACCTCCAAGCTGGTGTCACTCTCTCTTATAAGGAACACCACTTTCTGACCTTCTGCAAAGTCTTTGTCAAATCCAGCAGAGTAAGCTTGTAGTTTGAACAGTGCTTTCTCCCTATCCTCTTGGTTGGCCCAGCTGAGCCTAGATGAGTTCTTTTTCTCACACCTGTCCCTCTCACCACACTCATAGCAATGATATAGTTGGTAGGGCAGCTTCTTATCTCTCCTGGATTAGTTGTGATCCCAGCTTCTGGAGTCTTATTCCTTCTTCTGATTCTCACAATCATACTTTCAGGTTTCAGTGCCACCATAACAGTGGTTATTGTGGCTCTCATAGCACTGTTCCTTGCAGTCAGTATAGTGACAGCTGTCCCAGTTCCCATGGCAGTGGTCTCCCCAGGACCAAGCTTCTCTTCTGTCAGACTGATGGATGTTCTCCTAGCCTCTCCAACAACTATCCTTGGCCTTCTGGTATCAGTCAAACTAATTGTCTTTGATGTTGTCAATCCAGTCTATAAGTGTCTCTGGAAATATCTTATCCTTGACTGTAGGCAAGAATATTCTCAATTTGATGTCTATATGCTGGTACACTATTCTTGCTTGTTTGCTGGCTGATGTGTCTGGTTCTATCACTAGGACCAGGTCTGCTACATGTTGGACAAAGTCTATAGAATTCTTGTTGTGACAGATGTTGTTCACAGTGTATTGGAGACACTCCAAGACTTCTGTGGTCTTGTTTGGAGAAAGTCTGAAACACTTCTGCAGAGTGTTGCACTATAAGTCAAGTTCTCTCAGGTCACTCCTTATTTTTATTTTTATTTTATTCTCACTCTGATTTGGCTGGTGAGCTATGCAGAACTTCTAGATACATGCTTTTTTTTCCCAGAAAACTTTTGAAGAAATAAAAACTGAGACTTGGGTAAGACTAGAGAATTATCTGGGAGAATATGCAGTGTCTGGAGAAAATACAATCACAGAGATGATAGGTTTTCTGGTAAGAGTTGGTGTGCTAAGTTAAACTGGTCTAGTCTTTTCAAAGACATAAACCAGAGAAGAAATTCTTTAAGTACTTTAGGCTTTTGAAGTAAAGTAGAGAAATTGTAGAAAAGAAAAGTAGCTTACTGTCTTTGAGTAAGAAACTTGTTACAAGAGAAAGTGATCTATGGAGTAGTCTCTTCTCCAAAACCACAGGAACATAGAGAGGATTGGAAGTCTGGAACATTTGCTCTGAAAAGAAAGCTGGCTAGTCCTATCCTTGCTGATAGAATCTGCAAGTAAAGACTAGCTTCAGCTTTTCTCAAGTCTTTGAAAACTTTGAGATTTTTCCTTTGGGGTAGTCTGCAAAATAGCTTCCAGACTGGAGAACACTTCTGTCTGTTTGTCTGCCATCTGGCTTCCCACTCTTTCTGAAACACTTCTTGAAATTGTTTCTTAGAGTAATCTTGGTTAGTGGTTAGTTCTTCTAGCCATCTTGCTTTCCAGTTAGGTGTGACAGTAGACAGAGACTTTGGAGGTGTTCTCAGAGTAGAAACAAAAACAGTGATCTGGGAAAAGAGCTTATAGAGAAGTGAGGAGAGAGGATTAGAAGAAGTATTAGAAAAATAGAAAGATTGTAGGAAAGTTGCTGTTCTGAATTGGAAATAAAGATCAAGAGGTGGTAGGAATAGTTCTCCTTCAATAAGAAATGTAGGAGTAGCTTTGAAGACACCTCCTATAGTTTTTAGACACTTAGTCTGGAAAAGATTTAGAGAAGAAATATTAGAAGGTTTTTTGTGGGGATTGAACCAGACTCCTACTGCATAGCTGAGAAGTGATCTCAGTATTGCAGTGTAGACAAGTCTAGCAGAGAGAACAGGTAGACCCTATGTAGAAAAAGTAGTTCTGGAAAGTGCTGAGAAAAACTTGGAAGCTTTCTGTAACATGATTTTCTGGTGTTTTTTCCAGAGAAGCTTGGAATCATAGTGTAGTCCCAGAATACACACTTCTTCCTTAGGCTGTAGTACCACTTCTCCAAGTCTTAGACTGAGCTGAAGATTATCTGTTCTTCTTCTAGAAAAATGGAGAAGTTCATACTTTTCAGGTGCAAACTTCATTCCATGTTTTCTTGCCCAGTCTAAACACTTGGAGTGAGTAGACTTTAGCTTCAGGAGATTGCTTTGAAGAGAAAGGGAAAATGCCAGAAGGTTTGTGTCATCTGCAAAGCCCAGAGCTGATACACCTTTCTCTGGTGTATGAACAATATTATGAAGATCTGAAATATAGAAAAGAAATAAAATAGGAGAGAGAGGTGAACCTTGAGGGACTCCACAGTGTACTGGAAAAAAAGAAGACTCTGAATCATCAAAAACAAGAGAGGTTTTTCTTTGGGTAGTGAAAGAAAAGATCCAGTTAACAAACCAGCTGGGGATTCCTTTTCTCTCCAGGATTTTCTTGAGAATTTCTGGCAGAACTCTATCATAAGCTCCTGAGA
The DNA here is from genome assembly GCA_963422465.1 of Lichina pygmaea. NCBI lineage: Eukaryota > Fungi > Ascomycota > Lichinomycetes > Lichinales > Lichinaceae > Lichina > Lichina pygmaea. The sequence goes on from OY730173.1 coordinate 689,432, forward strand.
TATCCAGAGAAAGAAGACTGGCTACCATTCCTTCCTTCCAGACTTTTTCAACTTGGGAAGTGAGTAGAAATAGTGCAGACTCAGTTGATCTTCCTTTTCTGAAGCCTATCTGGATTTCTGGTAGCAGGTTTTCTTTCTCAGCCAGTTCACTTAGCTTTGTGGCTGCCAGCTTCCCAATTGTGTTGAGAAGTGCTATTGGCCTCCAAGCTTTGGCATAGCAATAGGATCCTTTGCTAGACTTTCTCAAGTATATTGTTCTGGCTGCTTTGTATCTGTCAGGGAAATATTCTAGCTTCCAGCAGGCTTTCAGAACTTTGGCTATCTTTTCATTGAAAGAGTCTCCTAATACCTTTAGAAATCCATTGAGTAGAGTGTCTTTCCCAGGAGCTGTGAAAGGTTTTTTCTTTTTCAGAATATTGTGAATATCTTCTTTGGAGATTTCCTGAGATAGCTGGTGTTGTTGGTGGTTGGCTGGCTGGTCCTGGGATTCTGGTACTGGCTGGAGAGGTAGAGGGAAGAACTGGATTTTGAATACTTCTACCTTTTCTGTGAAAGTTCTGGCAGTTTCTCTATCTTGCTTTGTGAGCTCTGGAACAATTGGAAGTTCTGGTGGTTTGCCAGCTTTTTCTTTACCCCACTTGGCTATTTTCCAGTGCTTTTGTGTTTCAGCCAGGTTCTGGAGTTGTTCTCTGAATATCTTTCTTTTAGCATTCTTGATCAGGTGTTTCTTTTCCTTTATTACCTTTTCAAGTTTGTAGACTGGTTCTTGGTTTTGGGAGACTTTTCTTCTTAGTTTTCTTTCCTCTTTAATTTTCTCTTTATTCTCTTGGTTCCACCAGGGAACAGTGTACTTTGAGTCTCTCAGAGGTCTTGTTGTCTTGTCAGCCAGTTCTTGAAGAGCTTTGTCCAGGTTCTTCAGATAGTTGTCCACTTCCTCTCTGTTAAGTAGTGGTGGAATATGTGACGAGGCAATAGCAGAGCAGAACTCGAGCCTAACTGATTCGGTAACCTTGACCCGACTTGGCTTGAGACTTGAGACTTGGATTGATGTACAAGACCAAAGACAAGGAAGGAAGAAAAAAAGAAAAGAAGAGAAGAAGCTGGGGGAGCAGGAGAAGTTCTTATAGGCAGGGGATCAGGCAACAGCAGAGCAAACAGGCAACAGTGCAGATGGAACTTCCCGGCAAGGTGTGTGCAGATGGAACTTCCCGGCAAGGTGCGTGACTTGTGCCAGATATGCAACTGGGCCAGAACCGTGACAGAATAGGGGGAAGATTCTTAGCTTCTTTCTTGACTTGGTCCAGATCTAGTGTTCTCCAGTTTCTTTGGTGGGTTCTGGCTTTCTTTGGTGTTTCCAGACTTAGGATTGTCTGAACTGGTCTGTGGTCTGAACCTGTGTGGAAGTCTAGATTAATCTGGGAAGAAATAAAGAAATTAAGAAGTGATATAGAAGTAAAAGATAAGTCAATAGCAGAGGAGGGAGGCTCTGCCAGTGCTCTTGCTCTTGTTGGTGTGAAAGGTGCTATTGCCAGCTCTAGTCCTTGATCATCTGTGAGTTCTTTGAACTTAGTAGCTAGTTCAGAGTAGAGTTGGGAGGATTTTGACCAGGATAGGTGGTGGAGGTTTGAGTCAGTCAGAAGAATATGTTCTCCTTCTTTCTCCAGTGCCTGGGCCAGTACATCCAGTAGAGCTTCTGCTGATACTCTGTAGTTTTCCTGGTTTGTAGGTGTGAAGTACAGGTTATGTACCCAGAACACTTTTGCTTGCACTCTTATCTCCAGTGATGTTAAATCCTTGCTCCAGAACACAGGGGTTATAGCTGACCTCTGTATTCTTCTGTTGATTAGAACCAGAGTTCTCCCTGACACTTGGTCTTGAAGAGGGTAGAAGGCTGAGAAGACTGTTGAGGTACTTGTTTCCTGGTATAGATTTCTCTATGGTTCTTGAAGTGCAATCAGTGTCACGGTTCTGGCCCAGTTGCATATCTGGCACAAGTCATGCACCTTGCCAGGAAGTTCTATCTGCACTGTTGCCTGTTTGCTCTGCTGTTGCCTGATCCCCTGCCTATAAGAACTTCTCCTGCTCCCCCAGCTTCTTCTCTTCTTTTCTATTTTTCTTCCTTCCTTGTCTTTCATCTTGTACATCAATCAAAGTCTCAAGTCTCAAGCCAAGTCAGGTCAAGGTTACTGAATCAGTTAGGCTCAAGTTCTGCTCTGCCATTGCCTTGTCACAATCAGATCCACTTCCTGGCCACAGTCGTACTATGCCAGAACATAAGTCGAACAACTGGAAGAAGCCTCCAAAAGAGCCTCACCAATCCCAGCCAAAAAGAACTGCTGGAAGACACCTAAAATCACATAATGTCAAAGAAAAAACCAGAGAAAGAGAAAGAAAACCAGCCTTCTCCAAGCTTCCAGCAACCCCCAGTGGCTAACTCCCTGACAGACCAATCCCAGACTCAAGAAAAAGAAGAAGAGAAGGGGCTGACACCTCTCCAGCTAGTGGAAGAATAGCTTATCCACACAAAAGCTCCCCAACACATCAAAAAAGTATGGGATAGTATTCTGTCCAAAGTGGCAGAAGCTCTGGACAAAGACATCTCCACTCACTCACCTAACTCCCAGAGTCTCCAGAAGATACTTGAGAGACTGGACAGCATTGAGAAACAAGTCCAAAAACAAAACACCAAGCCAACATATACCCAGGCAGCCCAGAAAACAGTAGGACAGGAAATCCCTGTTCCAACCAGAATCCACAGTGAAATCACTATCAGACCTGGAACTCAGACTGGCCAGTTAGCAAACAGAACACCAGCCCAGCTTATGGAAGCTCTCAAGAAGAAAACACCACTCTCCTGCCAAAAAGAAATAAGAGCAGTCAGAAAACTACCCTCAGGAGATATTATAATCTCTCTGGAAACTCCTCAAGCCAAGACTCAGCTAGAGGAAAACAAGGACTGGATCCCAGCTGTCTTTACAGCAGAGGCCAAGATATCACCCAGAATCTTTCCAGTGCTAGTCCATAGAGTGCAGACAAAAGACTTCAAGCCAGAAAACCTGGAGGAAACAAAAAAGGCAATCTTCTCCCAAAACCCTGGGATGGAAAGTAAGGTCAACATCCTAAGAACCTACTGGTCCAGAAAAGCCAAACTTCTCCAGAAGCCAGTCACATCTCTACATCTGGATCTAGCTACCCCAGAGCAAGCAAACCTCCTAATTGAGAAAGGAGTAGTTCTAGGATACACTCTACATGAAGTAGAACCAGCCCTGCTAGCAACATCAGTCATCCAGTGCTACAAACATGCTAGGTTTGGACACCAAGCACACACTTGCCAAGCCCAAGCCCAGTGCACAGCCTGTGGAGAAAAGCATGCCAGAAGAGACTGCCAGCCTTCTCCAGAAACTCTAACACCAAAATGTGCAAACTGCAAGAGAAACCACCCAGCCTGGTCAAAGTCCTGCCAGAAAAAACAGGAAGCAATCCAGAAAGCAAGAAAGGCATGGCTAGCAAGACCAGGGAGGTACACAACAGCTCCCAGACTAGCTCTACCTCAGACTCCCTCAACACAAGAAAAAGGGCCAAGTCTACAAGACAGACAAGAAGCTAAGAAAAGAAAACAAGGGGAAGTACTAAGAGCATGCTCAAGCTCAAGACTGAACACTCAGCTCCCCACTTTCCCACTTGCACAGAACTCAGAGTTCCAAATCAACATACTCAGAAAAAAAGCTACTGAGATCTTGGAAGACTCTAGCCAAGAGGATTAATAAGTTACTCCACACTTAACCTTCTCCAGTACAATGTCCAGAAAAGCCAGACATGCCAAGAAATTCTACTGGCAAACCCTAGACTACAGGAAGTGGACATCATCACTCTGCAAGTGTCACAGTTCTGGCCCAGTTGCATATCTGGCACAAGTGACACACCTTGCCGGGAAGTTCCATTTGCACTGTTGCCTGTTTGCTCTGCTATTGCCTTGTTGCATATCTGGCACAAGTCACACACCTTGCTGGGAAGTTCCATCTGCACTGTTGCCTGTTTGCTCTGCTGTATCCCCTGCCTATAAGAACTTCTCCTGCTCCCCCAGCTTCTTCTCTTCTTTTCTCTTTTTCTTCCTTCCTTGTATTTCATCTTCTACATCAATCCAAGTCTCAAGTCTCAAGCCAAGTCAGGTCAAGGTTACCAAATCAGTTAGGCTTGAGTTCTGCTCTGCTATTGCCTCATCACACTACAAAAGACCTACCCAACCATAACACACTTCACCAAGCCATGTTCACATCCTTGTCATATCTCAACAACCAGACCAAGCCATGCCAGTTGCTGGAAATAACAAGTTCCTTCGCAACATATTTGCAGAGTTCATGTGAATTCAAGCTACCAACACCAGTCCCAAGTCCAAGTCTGAACACACTGCTGACCCAGAGATCTTCAGTGGTGATGGTGGAAACACGGAAATCACGCATGAGAAGCTTGAGAGCTTCATCATGTCACTGTCACTCAAGATGACACTCAACACTGACTGGTACTCCACAGAAACATCATGGATTGTGTACGTCTTTTCACGCATGACTGGCACTGCGCAGTCCTACATCTCAGCTAAGATCACGGCTGGCCAGTACATTGACTGGTGTGACATTGTCCAAGATCTCCAGAACACCTTCTCTGACCCAGACCCAGAGTTCCTAGCTCAGAGAAAGGTCATCACCTTGTGTCAGGCCAACTGTTCCTTTGCCAAGTTCTTCACAGAGTTCAATCAGTATACTCCACGCACAGACTTCAACAACAAGACCTTGAAGTACTATCTTCAATGCACTGTCTCTGAAGAGCTTGCCAAGTAGCTTGTCAGCATCAACCTCAAGAACATCAGCTATCAGAAGCTTGTTGAGGAATGCCAGCTGCAGGACAACCAGTTGTGTGCCACTTCTGCCAACTCTCGCTGTCTATGTCAAGCACCTCCCACCCAAGCCTCAGTTCCACAGTCAGAAGCTTCAGTTCTGCGTCCAGGGTTCATCAAGCCAGTCTTCACGCCACAGCCACCAAATTCTACCATGGATCTCAGCCACTCTAAGCTGACACCAGAAGAGTGAGAATATCACTGAAGCAAAAGTCTCTGCTTCTACTGTGGGAACCAAGGTCATGTCTCAAACTTCTGTCCAGTGAAAAGCATGCCTGTTGTTGCCACCACCACAACCACCACCAAGTCTGCCACTGTTAAGACTACTCCAGAGTCAGAAAACAAGTAGTCCTTAGTCATCATCATACTCAAGGACATGAAAAGGATCTCCATATTGGCTATCTGTCTCCAGACCAGCAATTGGACAGCAAGTGCTTGTTTCTTCCTTGTATCCTAGATAGGAAATTCAAGTGCAATACTCTTATTGACTCTGGCTGTTCAGCATTTGGCTGCATTGGTGCTTCCTTTGCACAATCTCTTCACCAAGAACCTCTCCCCTACCCACACACATTGCAATCATTCAATGGCAAGATGTCACAAACCACACATCTCACCAAGACAATCATGACCACAGCACATGGCATGCACCAGGAGGAAGTCTCTCTCTTTGTGTCTCCTGGTCTTCACTATAATGTGATTCTGGAGATGCCATGGCTCCAGAAGCACAGGCCACACATTGATTGGACAAACACCTCAATCATGTTCAAGTCAGATCACTGCTGATCTGCATGCCTCAAGTCAAACAATGGCTATCCAATCTCTTTGGATCTTGAAGCCAAGATGTCTGCTGGAAAGTCTCAGAATCCCAAGCCCCTTTCTGCCACACCAATCCCCATCAATACTGCCACATTTTCTCTCCTTGCTGCCAAGCCAGATCACCAGGTGTTCAGTGTTTCTCTGAGAGACATTAAGCAGGTGTTGAAGCCAAAGAAGCATGTGGATCCTGCCACACTTCTCCCTACTCAGTACCACAAGTTCCTGGACATCTTCAGCAAAGATGACACTGACAAGCTTTCTCCTCTACACCCAGGAGTTGACCACAAGATCAAGATAGAACCAGGAACCCAGGCACCCTCTGGACCTCTGTACAGCATGAGCAGAGAAGAACTTGAAGTTCTCAAGAAGTACCTGACAGAGAACCTGAACATGGGCTTCATTCAAGCATCTTCATCACCTGCTGCTGCACCAGTCCTCTTTGTCAAGAAGCCAGGAGGTGGATTGTATTTCTGTGTAGACTACAGAGCACTCAACACCATCACCATCAAGAACTGTTACCCCCTGCCACTGATCCAGAAGATATTGGACCAGCTTTGCAAAGCTGTGTGGTACACCAAGCTTGACATTGTTGGTGCCTTCAACTGTATCCGGATGAATGAGGCCTGCAACGACTCGAACCTCCACGTGGTGCAGGCTGGGAACCTCGGGGCAGTCGATGGCGGGTGGCTTCCCAGGCTGCTTGTAGTCGCTGCACCGAGAGCTAATCAAGTCACCAGTCGAGCTGCTGGTGTTGCGGAGTGACGGGCCACCAGAGGTGTCGCGCAGGCACCCTGGATGCCCCCGTGAAACAGCTACAGCAGAACAGAGGACTGCGACCAAGCTTGGGAGAGGAAAACCACCAGACAGACGACTACTGTGTACGCTACAGCCTGAAGCCAGCCCCACAGCTGGTGGATGTGAAGTCTAGGTGTCTGATAGGGCACCTCTGGAGTAGTCGAGAGGAGTTCTCGTCACGTCACCCTCCTAGCAGAGTCTCCAGCTAACGTGTGAGGATCTGCTAGGGGGGGAGTGGCCTTGGCACTGTGGTGTTGTTAATTGAACAGGGACCACCTGTTAAAGAAGGAGAGTGGTCGTACAAGGAGACATCGCCACTCCAGTGCCTAAGGGCTGTGTGATAGCCAAAGTGCTGGCTTGATGGTTTTGCCGAAGGCTTTGCCACGAAGTCTCTTCGTACAATCCACAATCTGGGGCCAGGGGACTGGGTTATCCAGTGGGCCAACAGGTGCAACCGGGGCCCCACAGGCGACAGCGGACCAAGGAGAACTCCTCCCTACTTGGTTAGTGGGCTGGAAAGGCGGCCCTGCAGGTGCTGGCACAGCCTGCAGGATCTGTAAGGCCTGCGAGGTATGGTCGGCCTTTGTACAAGAGATCTGCGAAGGTAACGCGAAACAGTTAACAACTGCGAGGTGTGGCATATAATGGCAGTGACAGAGGTAGGGCCTGGGCGTACTACGAGACTGTCTATATGGCCTGAGAGGACGGATGCGCATGCCGGTTCGTACGGAGTGCAGGATTAGGCTGCAAACGACGAGCTCAGGGAGCAAACTACAGTTGGAGCGTGGGCTCTGGGCTGGTGACCCAGCACTCCAAAGCAGGATCCCAGGGGTGAGCACGTACAGCGGAGTGCAAGAGACCTTGGGACTGTGGGAAAGCGTGGTAGAGACCCTGTGGGGGGGTGCCAACTCTACACTATGTTCTGGCATACTACGACTGTGGCCCTACCCCACTATGTGTGTGTGGCCAAGCAGAAGAAACTGCAAAACATATCACCTCTTCATGCTCTCTTTATTCAAGACAAAGACAACAAGTCTCTTTTAATCCCCAAGACTTCACCACTATTATTTCAAACCCAGAGCTACTACAGAAGTTCTTGTACTGGTTTATGTCTTTGAAAAGACTAAACCAGTTTAATTTAGCTTTCAAACTCCACTATTCCCAATCCAATACCTAGATTCTCTTCTCTTACCAGAAACTTCAAGATTTCTTTTGTTACATTCCCTAGTCACACCCTGCCTTCAGTTTTTATCTCTTCAAACGTTTTCTGAAGGAGTTCACTATTAGCTAGAAGATCTGCATGGCTGTAAAGCTACTACCAGTGTAAGAATCAAATAAAATAAAATAAAATAAAATCCGGATGAATGAAGGTGAAGAATGGAAGACTGTGTTCCGCACACACTCAGGCTTCTACGAATACCTTGTCATACTCTTTGGTCTTGCCAATACTCCAAGCACATTCCAGAACTACATCAATAATGTTTTGGGACCTGACATCCTTGACATCTTTGGCACTGCCTATGTGGATGACATCCTTGTCTACAGTCAGACACTCAAGAAACACTGGAAGCACGTCAAGCTTGTTCTCAGTTGACTACAAGTTGCAAGCCTGCAAGTTGACATCTCCAAGTGTGACTTTGAAGTGCATCAAGTCAAGTACCTTGGCCTCATCATTCAGTCTGCCACTGAAGACAGTCAACCCAGATCTGTGAGCATGGACCCAGCCAAGACTGATGCCATCAAGGAGTGGAAGCCTCCTGCCAGTCTCAAGGAAGTGCAGAGCTTCATTGCCTTTGCAAACTTCTACCACCAGTTCATCAAAGACTTTGTCAAGCTTGCATCCCCGCTCACAGCTCTGACCAAGAAGAATGTTACCTTCAAGTGGGAAACCCCAGAGCAGTACTTGTTTGAAAGCATCAAGAAGGTATTCAGCACTGCACCCATCCTGCAGCACTTTGATCTGGAGAAGGAGTGTGTTGTTGAGACTGACACTTCTGACTATGTCTTGTTACAACCCAGGAGGAACACAGTCTTTATATACTCACAGAAAGCAGCAGACAGGATACTGGACAGAAGTACCAGACAGTGTGGCACGGGAACCAGTCACGTGACCGGCGAGACAAACCAGGGGGTGCTCGCCGCAGTATGCATATGCACGAACAAGTGAGCAAAGTGAGCAGAGCTCACCCAGCTTGCCGCAGCGTGCATGAAAAGTGAGCAAAGTGAGCAGAGCTCACCCAGCTCACCGCAGCGTGCATGAAAAGTGAGCAAAGTGAGCAGAGCTCACCCAGCTCGCCGCAGCGTGCATAAACTGTGAGCAAAGTGAGCAGAGCTCACCGATCTCACTGAGTGAGCAAAGTGAGCAGAGCTCACTGTACTCACAAACTGAGCACTATATAGTCTGGCAATAGTTCCCCTATGGAACAATCATCTTCAACTCATGTTGTGATCCAGACAACTAGATCTACTTTAATATAATCCTTTTGTACAAAGCTGTTGATCAGGTGTCACCACCACCACGTTCCACCAAACCCCTTCGCACTCCCTGACACTCCTCTCCTGTGAGAACCAACCCGCCTTCCACCTCTCGCCCTAATCCTATACTCAGATAGGACAGTACAGTACAGACTGCAACACTTTGAAGACCCTCAAGGATGAGTACCTCAGGAGTAACCAACCCCAACTTCCCAGATGGAAAGATTAGTATCACCAAGCCAGACCTGTTCTACAGTGAAAGAAACAAGATCAACGACTGGCTTATGCAACTTCAAGTCTACTTTCAATTCCAACCAGAGATGAAGCTGCCTAAGGAAAAGTGGCCCCTCTTCGCAACCACTTACATGAGAGACAATACTTATTGATAGATCAAGCCCTACGTCAACAAACATCTCTCAGGAAATGGAGACCATGACAGCACAACAGAATAGATGATAAAATAGACATGATTCAAGGACAAGATCAAAAGGATCCTTGGACTATCTAACAAAGACAAAGTGGCTATACAAATAATCCAGCACATCAAACAACAACGCTCAGCCGCAGAGTACACCACGCAGTTCAAACAATACTCAGTACTGACTGACTGGGACAACAACACCCTGATGGTCATATACTGACGTGGACTCAAGGAAAACATGAAGGATGAAATCACCTTTGACAGACAAGTGGTCAACACACTGGACAAACTCATCACACAAGCAATCAACATTGATGACAAACTATTTGAGCGAGTGATGGAGAAATGCCACAACAGAGGATACAGCCACCCCGCATGGCATGTGAGCAACCACTACAAGCCACCTAACAAGGCACCACCACATGACCCATATAGCTATGCACCCATGGAACTGGATGCAGTCCACCATAAGGGAAGGTTCATGAAGGGAAGGAACAACAAAAAGAGGAAAGCACTGAAGTGCTATGCCTGTGGCAAGCTAGACCACATGGCGAAAGACTGTTGTTCAAAGAACAAGGTGCACTGACAGCAACTTAATACACTTGACAGAGACTGGAATGTCATCAAGCCAGAGGACCCACCAGAAGAGGCTCAGCTATCCCTCGAACAATAGGACAACTACGATCAGACATTGGAAGCAGCCCACCAACTGGCAACATCAGGAGGTAAGGACCTACCAGAACAGACAGGTCAGGACAAGGGACAGGAGCCCTTAACCACCTCTGATGGAGACTGAGATGAACCCGCATCTATCAAAGAAGAAATACCACAAGGAAGCTATGCTTACAGCATGGACCCACGAAACCTACAGCACAGTGAACTACAGTGGAGGTTTTGCACAAAGCACTACTGCACCTACCACAAACAACTACGAAGGTATGGAGGACATTCACCCTACCACACCAGCTGCCACAAGCATTGGGTCAATTGTGAGAAGGATGCGTGTGAGATCCACCTTTGGGACAAATGCCAACACACCACATTCTCTGGGTACACACATGACTGGCACGAACACTTCATGTTCCTACAGCAAGGCAACAACCACAACTGCTACATCAACAATTGGCAGTACTGCCTCAAGCCTGGATGTGACAAGCATCAGCAAGACAAATTCATGAACAGATTCCTCAGAACTGATGGGAATAGCTGGACTCATTGCCCAGTCAGTGGAAAGACACTTCAATCAGAAAAAGACTGAACTCCCTTGTCAAGGGGTGACATCAGGAGCTCAACAATATGACCCCTAGCAACGCAAAGCACCTGCGATTGCCTGTGTTACTACACACCAACACGCCAGTACAGACATACACACTTGTTGACTCTGGAGCCAGCAGAAACTACATCTCAAGACAACTTTACAATACCCTCAGCACTGGAAGAAGACGCAAGCAGCAGCCCTATCAGCTTGTGATGGCAAATGGACAGACAGAGCTAGTCTGCCATGAGACGCAGCCAATGGAAATAGTTACCAGACACAATGCTGAAAGGATCCACCTTGATATTGTTGAGTTGGCCACTCAGGATATCTATTTGGGGATGCCTTGGCTAAAGAAGCACAACCCAGTTGTTAACTGGAAGACAGGAGTACTCACGTTTAGGAACTGCACTAACAACACAGCTCAGACCTGTTACCAGCCGCAGAAGGTGTGGACAGATGAGGGGAGGAGTCCTCAGTGGAACCTCACTGACAGAAAGGACAACTCTCAAGAGAAGAGGTCCACCTCAACAGGCACACCCCAGAACCAGGTGGCCAAACAGTCAGAGATGAAGAGAGAGGAAGTTGTTAACCCTCTGGAGATCTCTGAAGAGTACTGGCCTGGGTATGATAACCTCTTTCAGGAAGAGACAACAACAGCAGTGTTGCCTAAGCACCAACCTTGGGATCATGAGATCAAGTTGCAACCAGGGATGGAGCCAGGATTTGGACCAATTTACCAGTTATCAGAGAAAGAGCTCCAAGTACTTCGCGAGTACCTGGAGGAAAACCTGAAAAAGAGTTTCATTCAAGAATCTCAATTGCCAGCAGGATACCCGATACTATTTGCGCCAAAGAAAGACAGAAGTCTTCAACTTTGTGTGGATTACAGGAAACTCAACAACATTACCATCAAGAACTGATATCTGTTGCCAAATGCAAATGAATTGCGAGACAGGATCAGCCAAGCTACAATCTTTACCAACCTGGACTTGAAAGAAGCATACAACCTGATACACATGAAAGAAGGAGAAGAATGGAAGACAGCCTTCAGAACCTGATACGGACACTACGAGTATCTGGTTATGCCATTCAGACTCACAAACGCACCAGCAACATGTCAAGCATTGATCAACAACATCATCAGAGCACACCTGGACTAAACAGCTATCACCTACCTGGATGACATTCTTGTCTACTTGAACACACAACAGGAACATGCCAAACACATGAAAGATGTTCTACAATGCCTACAACAGGCAGGGCTCAAGCTCAACCCAAAGAAATGCGAGTTCAACAAACCAGAAGTTGAATTCCTCAGATACATTATAGGAATCAAAGAGATCAAGATTGACCCTGAGAAAATCAAAGTGATTCAGCAATGGCCAACACCGACATCAGTTAAGAAAGTACAAGCCTTCCTAGGATTTGCCAACTTCAACTGACAGTTCATAAAGAACTACTCACAGATGGCAACACCACTGACAGAACTCACGAAGAAGGACGTGGAGTACTGGTGGACAGAGAGACAACAAAAAGCATTCCAACAGCTCAAGGACACTTGCACCAAGGAACCAGTTCTCCTCAACTTCAAGACAGGCCAACTGACATGAATCAAGACAGACACTTCAGATCAGGCAGTGGGAGCATGTCTATGCCAACAGGCAGACAGCAAGTGGCACCCAGTTGCCTACTACTCACAAAAAATAACACAAGTGGAACAAAACTATGATATCCATGACAAAGAACTACTGGCAGTCATCAACACACTCAAACACTGGAGAGTGTACGCGGAAAGCAGTTCTGAACTCACTGTTCTCACAGACCACAAGAATCTGACAATGTTCACGACAACCAAGAAGCTGAACAGACAGCAAGTCAGATAGGCTGAACTCCTAGGGCAACACAAGTTCAAGATCTTGTACACCCCTGGACAAGACAATATGAAAGCAGACACACTAAGCTGATGAAAAGACCACATGGAAGATGATGAACACCAAGGAACGATCTTACAGCAGGACCAGCAAGGAAACCTGGTGCCTCAACCACAGATCAACAAGCTCACAGCAGAAGACACTGAAGAACTAATAAGGAACTACCACAATAATCCAGCACATGGTCACCCAGGAATCTCCAAGACCACAGACCTTATCCAACAGGCAGGGAACAATGTTATTAACCTCTGACAATATATCACAAACTACATCAGCAAGTGTCTACTATGCCAGAAAAACAAACATGGAAGACATAAGCTATACAGAGAAGGACACCCGAACACAATACCAAGAGGCCTATAGGAAGACATGTTAATGGACTTCATCACAAAGCTACCCAAGTCCAAAGACCCAGTCACAGGAATCACCTACAACTTGATTATGGTGATAGTGGACAGATTCACAAAATATCTAATAGCAGTACTATTCAAGGAGACCCACACAGCAGAATAGTTGGGACACCTCTTACTGGACAGATTGGTCAGAGACCATGGAGTTCTGATCATGATCATTACAGACAGAGACAAACTCTTCACATCCAACTACTGGAAGACAATCAGTGCAGCCATGGGAACAAAACCCAAAATGTCTACAGCCTATCACCCACGAACTGACAGCCAGACAGAGCAAGCAAACCAAGTCCTGGAGACTTACTTACGGCATTACATCAACCAGACCTACAGCAATTAGGTACAGTTATTACCAGTGGCACAGCTGGCAATCAACCAGCACAGATCAGACTCAACAAAGGAATCACTATTTTTTGCCAATTTTGGACAACATGCAAACATCAGGATGCCAAGCAGAGCTTCACCAAACACGGAGAAAGCACTCCAACATGACAAGCTCCTACGACAAACACACACAATGATGAGGCACTACCTTCAAGAGACCTCAGAAAGAATGCAACATCAAATAGACAAGAAATCAAAAATGGCACCTCAGCTAAAGAAGGGGGATAAAGTCTACCTCCTCACAAGAAATTAGAAAACAAAGAAACCAAAGACAAAGAAACTTGACAACATCAAGGTCAGACTATTTTCAGTTGAAGAAAAAACAGGACTAGTCAACATCAAGATACGACTACCAAGGGATGCCAGAGTCCATCCAAACTTTCATATATCGATGATTGAATCAGCTGACCAGAGCACACCCTTGCAGGAAACATTCCATTATCAACCTGAAGAAGAACAAGAGTTTGAAGTTGAACAGATCCTGGCTAGAAAAGGTCAGCAATACCTCGTCAAGTGGAAAGGATACCCAGACTTGGAAAATACCTGGGAACCACTCAAGAACCTCACAAACTGCCAGCTTCTTCTGCGACAGTTTCGGCAGGAGCAGGACTGAACAGCTCAGCCTGCAGGAGGGATGTGTCAATGACTGATCAAGTCAAATCCTCGCCATCTGACTATCTCTTTCACCAAGCTGAGTTCGGCTAACAGTCGCACGTGACTTTGGAGGCATGACCAGATTTCATCAAGACAATAAAAGATGGAGAGGAGGATAGTGTTACAACCCAGGAGGAACACAGTCTTTATATACTCACAGAAAGCAGCAGACAGGATACTGGACGGAAGTACCAGACAGTGTGGCACGGGAACCAGTCACGTGACTGGCGAGACAAACCAGGGGGTGCTCGCCGCAGCATGCATATGCACGAACAAGTGAGCAAAGTGAGCAGAGCTCACCCAGCTCACCGCAGCATGCATGAAAAGTGAGCAAAGTGAGCAGAGCTCACCCAGCTCACTGCAGTGTGCATGAAAAGTGAGCAAAGTGAGCAGAGCTCACCCAGCTCGCCGCAGTGTGCATAAACTGTGAGCAAAGTGAGCAGAGCTCACTGTGCTCACAAACTGAGCACTATATAGTCTGGTGATAGTTCCCCTATGGAACGATCATCTTCAACTCATGTTGTGATCCAGACAACTAGATCTACTTCAATACAATCTTTTTGTATGAAGCTGTTGATCAGGTGTCACCACCACCACGTTCCACCAAACCCCTTCGCACTTCTTGACACTCCTCTCCTGCGAGAACCAACCCACCTTCCACCTCTCACCCTAATCCTATACTCGGATAGGACAGTACAGTACAGACTGCAACATGTCTCTGGTGCTGTCCTGTCACAGCCAGACCATGAAGGAGTTCTACACCCTGTTGCCTTCTTGTCACACTGCCACCTGCCGGCAGAATGCAACTACAAGATCTACAACAAAGAGTTGCTGGCAATTGTCTGTGTCTTTGAAGAATAGTGAGCAGAGCTTGAAGAATCTCCAGAACCTGTCAAGGTGATCTCTGATCACAAGAACTTGGAGTACTTCATGTTGTCAAAGTGCTTTTCCCACTGTCAAGTCTGTTGGAGCAAGTTCTTGTCACACTTCAATTTCAAGATCAGCTACTGTCCAGGCAGTCAGTGCACAGCTGACACCCTCACTCAATGTTCCCAAGACCTCCTGTCAGACAGTGATCCCTGTCAAGACTTCATGGAGCAAGTTGTCCTCAAGCCCAAGAATCTTGCACATTCAGAGGTTTAAGTCAAGCCTATCTGGATCCTGAGATGTTCAGAAGTTGCACCAGTTGACACTGAACCTGATGCTACACCTCTTTCAGACGTCATCCAAGCTGCCTATAATAACCTTGCTGAAGGTGATCCAGTGGCAACAGTGTCACAGATGCTAAGGGATGGTGTCAGGCACAGTCAAGAAGTGTCTCTCTCAGACTGCAGCTTGGAAAATAACTGTCTCTTCTACAAGAACTGACTCTGGATCCCTGAGAACAATAAGCTACACTTACACCTGTTCCAAGAAGCCCATGACCAAGCAATAGCTAGCCACACTGGGATTGCCAAGACCCACAATCTTCTGTCTTGTTGGTACTATTAGCCAAAGATGGTGAACATCATATGGCAGTATATCAGGAATTGTCATGTCTGCTATCAAGCAAAGCCTGCCTGTGATCACCAAGGAGAGCTGCTGTCTCTTCCTGTGCCTCAGCAATGTTGGCAGGATCTGGCTATGGATTTCATTACTGACTTGCCCAAGTCAAGAGATGCCTGCTTGCCTGGTGCCAAGCACATCTGGGTCATCACTGACTATCTCACCAAAGAACACCACTTTGTACCATGTGCTGAGATGACAACCTCACATCTTGTCTGGATGTTTATCCAGTTTGTTGTCTGTACCCATGGCTTGCCCAGGAGTATTGTCTCAGACAGGGGAGGTCAGTTTGTCAGCTTATTCTGGAAAGCACTCTGTGCCCATCTTGATGTCATGCTACAACTATCCTCAGGACACCACCCAGAGACAGATAGTTAGACAGAACAAGAGAATCAGGAGCTTGAACACTACCTGAGATCCTATGTTAACTATCTCCAAGATGACTGGGTCCAATGGCTTCCTCTGGCAGAGTTCACGCAGAACAACTCCCAGTCTGATTCCTCTGGCATGTCACTGTTCTTTGCCAACAAAGGGTTCCATCCACAGCTCAGCATCACACCCATGAGTGAAGCCTGCAACCAAGATGCTATGGAAATCTCTGGAGAAATAACACAGATTCTGGAACAGTTACAAGCTGAACTCCAACTATCCCAGAAAGCTCAAGCTCACACCACTAATTTGCATCAAATCCTGTCACTGTCCTATCAAACTGGAGATCTTGTTTGGCTGAATACCAAGAACATCAGGACACACCACCCATGCAAAAAGCTTGACAACAAGTGGATTGGACTATTCAAGGTGTTGAAGACAGTCGGAAGCTGTGCCTGCTATCTGGAGCTTCCACACACTCTCAAGATCCACCCTATCTTTCATGTTTCTCTTCTACGTCTGACACCTGCTAATCCTATCCCTGGCCAATCAAATGAACACCCTGGCTCTGTCATTGGTCAAGACACAGATGAAGAGTTCCAGGTTGAAGAAATCCTTGACTCCAAGCCAGCAATGTCTTGACAGAAGTTCAAGTACCTGATCAAATAGTCTGGATAGCCAATTGAAGATACCACTGAAGAGTCTATTGAGCATCTTGATAACACCAAAGACACCATCTACAACTTCCATGAGAAATACCCAAGGAAACCACAGCCACAGAACTACACCCACAAGCAGCCTGAGGCTCACAGGAGTTCGCCATGTGAAGGAGGGGGGTAATGTCACAGTTCTGGCCCAGTTGCATATCTGGCACAAGTCACGCACCTTGCTGGGAAGTTCCATCTGCACTGTTGCCTGTTTGCTCTGCTGTATCCCCTCCCTATAAGAACTTCTCCTGCTCCCCCAGCTTCTTCTCTTCTTTTCTCTTTTTCTTCCTTCCTTGTCTTTCATCTTGTACATCAATCCAAGTCTCAAGTCTCAAGCCAAGTCAGGTCAAGGTTACTGAATCAGTTAGGCTCAAGTTCTGCTCTGCTATTGCCTTGTCACAGCAAGAACCCTGGAAAAGCTCCCACCAAGAATCAAGCATCTCTACAACATTCTCAGCCTTCTACCCTTTACAAAGCCAGGAGCTAGGGAGAACACTTGTTCTTGTTAACAGAAGAATTTTGCGGTCATCTATAAGCCTAATTTTCTGGAGTAAAGATCTAGTCTCCTTGGAGATAAGAGTTCAAACAAAGTTATTCTGGATCCACAACCTCTATTTCACACCCACAAGCCAAAGGAACTATAGAGAGTCAGCTCAGACTCTTCCATACCTACTGGAACAAGCTATCCAAAAAGAGGGTGAACATATTCTCCTGACAGACTCAAATCTCCACCACCCAAGTTGGTCAAAGTCAAGCCAGCTATACTCAGAACTGGCCTTATCCTTCAAGGACCTAACAGACAAATAGGGACTAGAGCTGGCAATAGCTCCCTACACACCAACAAGAGCAAGAACTCTTCTAGAACCACCTTCATCAGCAATTGATCTTTCTTTTATTTCAAGTTCTTTACTTAATTCTCTTATTTACTCACAAATTAACATGAGATTCCACACAGAGTCAGACCACAGACCAGTGCACACAATTCTCAGTCTGGAGACTCCAAGAAAAACCAGAACAGACAAAAAGAACTGGAGAACTCTGGATGCTAGTCAAGCAAGACAAGAAGCTGATAACCTACCACCTATTCCATCTCTTACTAGCAAGAAAGAAGTGGATGATTACCTGGAAAGACTGGACAAAACTCTCCAAGAAATTGCAAACAAGACAACCCAACCTTGCAAAGAGTCCAGGTATGCAGTACCATGGTGGAACTAGGAAATCAAAGAAATAATCCAGGAGGAAAGAAAAGTAAGAAGAAAAGTACTCCAAGACCAAGAGGAAACCACCAGACTAGAGGAGATAACTAAAAAGAAAAAGAGTCTGATCAGACAAGCCAAAAGAAAGACATTCAGAACACATCTCCACCAGCTAGCAGAAACCCAGGACTACTGGAGAATTGCCAAATAGGGAAAAGAAAAAGCTGGCAAAGTTCCTGACCTACCAATAGTCCCAGAACTTATAGGACAACAAGGACAGCTGGCAAAGTCTTTTGAAGAGAAAACAGAAGCTTTCAGGACTCAATTCTTCCCTCTTCCCCTACAGCCAGAGCCAGAGGAACAGGACCTGCCAGAAGAAACCCAGGAATGGCAACTATCCCAAGAAGTCTCCAAGGACAAAGTACAAGAGGTTCTAAAGAAGAAAAAACCTCTCTCAGCACCAGGCCAAGATACTCTACCAAATGGATTTCTAAGAGCACTGGGAGACCCTTTCAACAAAAGAATTGCTAAGGTTTTGGAGGCTTGCTGGAGACTGGAATACTTTCCAGACAGGTACAAGTCAGCCAAGACAATCTGCCTAAGGAAACCTGGCAAGAGATCCTACTGTCAAGCAGAAGCATAGTGCCCTATAGCTTTCCTGAATACAATTGGGAATCTAATGGAAGCTATTGCAGCTGCAAGACTAAGTGAACTAGCTGAGAAAGAAAATCTCTTGCCAGAAATCCAGATGGGATTCAGAAAAGGAAGATCAACAAAATCAGCACTTTTTCTTCTGACCTCCCAGGTAGAAAAGATCTGGAAAGAAGGAATGGTTGCTAGTCTTCTCTCTCTAGACATCTCTGGAGCCTATGACAGAGTCTTGCCAGAAGTTCTCAGAAAGATCCTGATTAAAAGAAAGATTCCTAAGTGGTTTGTATCCTGGATCTTTTCCTTCACTACTTCACGTACTACCTCTCTGGTGTTTGATGACTCAGAATCCCCCCAGTTCCCTATATACTGTGGAGTCCCTCAAGGATCACCTTTCTCTCCTATTCTATTTCTTTTCTATATCTCAGAACTGGTTCTTCAAGGACCATGATTTTTGACAAACACCACAATTTGTCATGTTCTGGAAAACAGCCGAGTTCCTCTCTGAAACCACTCGAACCTTAAGGTGAAAACCCATCACCTTTGAGAACCACACCTGTTTGTCAAAAGTCGTGATCTTGAATCCACAATCTTCTTCTTCAACAACCAGCAATCTACCCACAACCAGAGAGAGAGTCTCAGGATAACAGGAATAGTTAGAGTCTGACTGACTCTGGAGCTAGCAGAGTCTTTGGCTCAAGGAAAGTCTAGATAGGGGGTCTGGTCCCTAGTCTAGGTTAATACTTCTAGCTTTGCCCAGAGCTTAGTTGGAAAAAGCTGCCCAGGAAAGTCTAGTCTTGGGGATTGGTCCCAGGACTAGATTATTACTGCTGGGAAATCAGGTGACTCTTCTTTCTGGCAGTACTCTGCAGACAGAAAACACCCAACCAGTGCCAAACAATCTCTAACATAGCTCCCAAGAAGAAAAAACCCACCTTTTCAGAAAGTAACACCAGAGCTACACCAGCTATACTCTCCCAACCAGCATCCAGTCTGCCTAGCACCCAGTCCAGCTCTCCTACCCTCCAACCAGCTCCCCAGAATGACTACAAACTAGTAGACTCCTGGATCAAAACCCAACCAGTCCCAGAATCTATTCTGAAAAGCTGGGAAAATATCAAAAAGAACTCCTTCTCTACAGAAGCCCAGTCTAGCTCTACTGGCCTCACCAACAGAATCTTCCAGGAGCTGGAGAATATCAACAAGCGGCTGGACAAACAAGAAGCCAAGCCATCATATGCCCAGGCTGTCCAAAAATCTATTCCAGCACAAATCCCTCTACCTGCAAGAATTCTCAAAGAAGTTCTTGTACATCCTGGTATCCAGCCACCTGACATGGCTAATAGAACTCAAATCCAGCTTTTCCAGACTCTTCAAGACAGACTACCCAGCCTCTACAACAAGCAGGTCAGAGCAGTAAGGAAACTTCCTTCAGAGGATATCCTTATTAACACAGAAAGCCAAGAGACTAAAGTCTTCCTAGAGAAAAACCCTGCCTGGGTATCAGCTATCTTCACAAAGGAAGCAACCATCCAGCCCAAGAGATTTCCAGTTCTGATCCATAGAGTCAGAACAGAAGATATCCAACCTGAAGACCTGGAGAAAACCTGCCAGATAATCCAGAACAGCAACCTATCTCTGAGCAAGCAAATCACCATCCTGAGAGCCTACTGGTCTAAGAAGGCTATAGCTTAAAAGAAGCCAGTTACCTCTCTCCACCTGGATCTGGCTACCCCTGAACAAGCCAATCTTTTGATTGAGAGTGGGCTAGTGCTGGGGTACAGGATACATGAAGCAGAACCTTTTCTGGCAGACACAGTTATTGCACAATGTTTCAAGTGCTTTGGCTATGGGCACCAAGCACACTTCTGCAAGAACAAAGCTGTGTGTGGTGCCTGTGGAGGCCAGCATGAAAGGAGAGCCTGCCAAGTTCCTGAACAGCTTCTCAAGCCAAAATGCTGTAACTGCAGAGGAGCTCACCCAGCCTGGGCCAGTGTCTGTCCAGTACACCAGGAAGCAGCCAAGAAGGCAAGAGAAGCATGGAACACATGCCCAGGAAAATATGAGATCCTAACAGCTACCTCTGTTCAAGCTCTAAAACCCCTCCCAGTTATGTCTTTCCCTCTCTCTCAGTCTCTACCAGGGGGGAAAAAACATAAAACAGCTGAGCCAAGCAGAAGCTCAGAGAGACTCAGAGGTGCACTCCCAGAAGTGCAAATTCTTTCTTCAAGATCAGCCAACTCTGGAGGAAAGCTACCAGCTAACTCCTTCAAGATCTTTGATGCTGAGATGTCTGCATGAAAGACACAAAGCTGACACTTCTCCAGTATAATGTGCAAAAAAGCCAATCAGTCCAAGAGCTACTGCTAGCAACCTCAGCTCTCCAAGAGGTGGACATTTTTTATTTTATTTTATTTTATTCTTACACTGATTTAGCTGTAGAGCCATGCAGAACTTCTAGGTACATGTTTGTTTCTCCAGAAAACCTTTGGAGGAATAAAAACTGGAGCTTGGGAGAGACTAGGGAAAATCTTGTGGAATATGCAGTAGCTAAGGAAATTTGTACATGTAGCTATTTGTTAAAACAAACAGTTGACTTGGTAGAGCTTAGAAAGAGAGTTGGTGGGCTAGGTTGAACTGGTCAAGTCTTTTCAAAGACATAAACCAGAAAAGAAGTTTAGGAAGTAGCTTGGAGGAGAATAAGATAGATGGGAAATCTTGTAGAGGGAATTGGACTTGTTGTCTTTGGTTTGAAAATTTGTTACAGAAAAAGTGATGTGTTGGGCTGTTTCTTCTCCAAAACCACATGTGCATAGAGGGGAGTTAAAGTCTGGAACATTTGCTCTGAAAAGAAAACTGGCCAGTCCTATTCTTGCTGACAGAATTTGAAGAAATAGACTAGACTCAGCTTTTCTCAAATCTTTGAAGATATTGAGGTTTTTCTTCTGTGGCCTTCTGGTGAACATGTCCCAAATAGCAGAACAATTTCCTCTGCTTACCTGCCATCTGGCTTCCCATTCTTTGTGGAAAACCTCCTGTAGACTTTTCTTTGAGAAGTCTTGGTTAGTAGTTAGTTTTTCCAGCCAGACTGTTCTCCAGTTTAGAGAAATAGTTGTCAGAGACTTTGGTGTAGTTCTGAGAGAAGAAACATAGAGAGAAATTTGACTGTGTAGTTTGTGGAGAAGTGTAGAAGGAGAGTTGGGTAGTGTGTTTGAATAGAAAGATGAAAGAAAACATGCTGTTCTCAGCTTGAAGTATAAGTCTAGAGGGGGTAGAAATAGTTCTGATTCAAGTAGGAAAATAGGTGTGGCTTTAAAGACACCTCCTATAGTTCTTAAACATTTATTTTGGAAAGTAGATAATGAAATAATATTAGAGAGTTTCTTTTGGGGATTGAACCAGACTCCTACTGCATAACTAAGAAGAGATCTTAGTATAGCAGTGTAGACATGACGTGCTGTTAGGACTGGTAGTCCCCAAGTAGAGTAGGTTGTTCTGGATAAAGCTGAGAAATATTTGGAGGCTTTCTGTGACATGATTTTTTGGTGTTTTTTCCAGACAAGTTTTGAGTCAAAGTAAAGTCCCAAGATGCGCACTTCTTCTTTTGGTTGAAGTACCACTTCTCCAAGTCTTAGACTGAGCTGAAGATTGTCTCTTCTTCTTCTAGAAAAATGGAGAAGTTCATACTTTTCAGGTGCAAACTTTATACTATGTTTTCTTGCCCAGTCCTGACATTTGGAATGTGTAGACTTCAACTTGAGAAGGTTGCTTTTCAAGGAGGAGGAGAATGCAAGAAGATTAGTGTCATCTGCAAAACCAAGTGCTGAAACTTCTTTCTCAGGGGTGTGTACAGTATTGTGCAGTTCTGAGATATAGAAAAGAAATAGAATAGAAGAGAAAGGTGATTCTTGAGGGACTCCATAGTATATAGGGAACTGGGGGGATTCTGAGTCATCAAACACCAGAGAGGTAGTACGTGAAGTAGTGAAGGAAAAGATCCAGGATACAAACCACTTAGGAATCATTCTCTTAATCAGGATCTTTCTGAGAACTTCTGGCAAGACTCTGTCATAGGCTCCAGAGATGTCTAGAGAGAGAAGACTAGCAACCATTCCTTCTTTCCAGATCTTTTCTACCTGGGAGGTCAGAAGAAAAAGTGCTGATTCTGTTGATCTTCCTTTTCTGAATCCCATCTAGATTTCTGGCAAGAGATTTTCTTTCTCAGCTAGTTCACTTAGTCTTGCAGCTGCAATAGCTTCCATTAGCTTCCCAATTGTATTCAGGAGAGCTATAGGGCGCCATGCTTTTGCTTGACAGTAGAATCCCTTGCCAGGTTTCCTTAGGCAGTGTTAAGGCCTAGGCCGGAACAGCCCAGGTAAGCGAGGGAGGAGTGTTAGTCATACGGAACAACATCCGACCGATCCGGTGGACGAGCAAGAGCTAAGCGAGGAGCTCGTCCACGCAAAAGGATGATACCCCTCGAGGAGACCCCCCCCCTTGGGGCATCTGTATAAAGACCCCCCAAAGGGCCCAGAGGGATTAGCTCTCCAGGCTGAACACACAATACGAATCCATCGTACTGAGACAATAGCACAGGAGAGTTACCCCACCTGTCTATTCCTCTACCGAGTCCCTGTCTAGAATCCGCCCTACGAAGCAACAGACCGTACCGGTTTCTGTGTGAACCCGGCCCGGCCTTTAACAGGCAGATTGTCTTGGCTGACTTGTACCTGTCTGGAAAGTATTCCAGTCTCCAGCAAGCCTCCAAAACCTTAGCAATTCTTTTGTTGAAAGGGTCTCCCAGTGCTCTTAGAAATCCATTTGGTAGAGTATCTTGGCCTGGTGCTGAGAGAGGTTTTTTCTTCTTTAGAACCTCTTGTACTTCTTCCTTGGAGACTTCTTGGGATAGTTGCCATTCCTGGGTTTCTTCTGGCAGGTCCTGTTCCTCTGGCTCTGGCTGTAGGGAAGAGGGAAGAATTGAGTCCTGAAAGCTTCTGTTTTCTCTTCAAAAGACTTTGCCAGCTGTCCTTGTTGTCCTATAAGTTCTGGGACTATTGGTAGGTCAGGAACTTTGCCGGCTTTTTCTTTTCCCTATTTGGCAATTCTCCAGTAGTTCTGGGTTTCTGCTAGCTGGTGGAGATGTGTTCTGAATGTCTTTCTTTTGCCTTGTCTGATCAGACTCTTTTTCTTTTTAGTTATCTCCTCTAGTCTGGTGGTTTCCTCTTGGCCTTGGAGTACTTTTCTTCTTACTTTTCTTTCCTCCTGGATTATTTCTTTGATTTCCTAGTTCCACCATAGTACTGCATACCTGGACTCTTTGCAAGGTTGGGTTGTCTTGTTTGCAATTTCTTGGAGAGTTTTGTCCAGTCTTTCCAGGTAATCATCCACTTCTTTCTTGCTAGTAAGAGATGGAATAGGTGGTAGGTTATCAGCTTCTTGTCTTGCTTGACTAGCATCCAGAGTTCTCCAGTTCTTTTTGTCTGTTCTGGTTTTTCTTGGAGTCTCCAGACTGAGAATTGTGTGCACTGGTCTGTGGTCTGACTCTGTGTGGAATCTCATGTTAATTTGTGAGTAAATAAGAGAATTAAGTAAAGAACTTGAAATAAAAGAAAGATCAATTGCTGATGAAGGTGGTTCTAGAAGAGTTCTTGCTCTTGTTGGTGTGTAGGGAGCTATTGCCAGCTCTAGTCCCTATTTGTCTGTTAGGTCCTTGAAGGATAAGGCCAGTTCTGAGTATAGCTGGCTTGACTTTGACCAACTTGGGTGGTGGAGATTTGAGTCTGTCAGGAGAATATGTTCACCCTCTTTTTGGATAGCTTGTTCCAGTAGGTATGGAAGAGTCTGAGCTGACTCTCTATAGTTCCTTTGGCTTGTGGGTGTGAAATAGAGGTTGTGGATCCAGAATGACTTTGTTTGAACTCTTATCTCCAAGGAGACTAGATCTTTACTCCAGAAAATTGGGCTTATAGATGACTGCAAAATTCTTCTGTTAACAAGAACAAGTGTTCTCCCTAGCTCCTGGCTTTGTAAAGGGTAGAAGGCTGGGAATGTTGTAGAGATGCTTGATTCTTGGTGGGGGTTTTTCCAGAGTTCTTGCAGAGTGATGATGTCCACTTCCTGTAGTCTAGGGTTTGCCAGTAGAAGTTCTTGGCATGTCTGGCTTTTCTGGACATTGTACTGGAGAAGGTTAAGTGTGGAGTAACTTATTAATCCTCTTGGCTAGAGTCTTCCAAGATCTCAGTAGCTTTTTTTCTGGGTATGTTGATTTGGAACTCTGAGTTCTGTGCAAGTGGGAAAGTGGGGAGCTGAGTGTTCAGTCTTGAGCTTGAGCATACTCTTAGTACTTCCCCTTGTTTTCTTTTCTTAGCTTCTTGTCTGTCTTGTAGACTTGGCCTTTTTTCTTGTGTTGAGGGAGTCTGAGGTAGAGCTAGTCTGGGAGCTGTTGTGTACCTCCCTGGTCTTGCTAGCCATACCTCTCTTGCTTTCTGGATTGCTTCCTGTTTTTTCTGGCAGGACTTTGACCAGGCTGGGTGGTTTCCCTTGCAGTTTGCATATTTTGGTGTTAGAGTTTCTGGAGAAGTCTGGCAGTCTCTTCTGGCATGCTTTCCTCCACAGGCTGTGCACTGGGCTTGGGCTTGGCAAGTGCGTGCTTGGTGTCCAAACCTAGCATATTTGTAGCACTGGGTGACTGATGTTGCTAGCAGGGCTGGTTCTACTTCATGTAGAGTGTATCCTAGAACTACTCCTTTCTCAATTAGGAGGTTTGCTTGCTCTGGGGTGGCTAGATCCAGATGTAGAGATGTGACTGGCTTCTGGAGGAGTTTGGCTTTTCTGGACCAGTAGGTTCTTAGGATGTTGACCTTACTTTCCATCCCAGGGTTTTGGGAGAAGATTGTCTTTTTTGTTTCCTCCAGGTTTTCTGGCTTGAAGTCTTTTGTCTGCACCCTATGGACTAGCACTGGAAAGATTCTGGGTGATATCTTGGCCTCTGCTGTAAAGACAGCTGGGATCCAGTCCTTGTTTTCCTCTAGCTGAGTCTTGGCTTGAGGAGTTTCCAGAGAGATTATAATATCTCCTGAGGGTAGTTTTCTGGCTGCTCTTATTTCTTTTTGGCAGGAGAGTGGTGTTTTCTTCTTGAGAGCTTCCATGAGCTGGGCTGGTGTTCTGTTTGCTAACTGGCCAGTCTGAGTTCCAGGTCTGATAGTGATTTCACTGTGGATTCTGGTTGGAACAGAGATTTCCTGTCCTACTGTTTTCTGGGCTGCCTGGGCATATGTTGGCTTGGTGTTTTGTTTTTGGACTTGTTTCTCAATGCTGTCCAGTCTCTCAAGTATCTTCTGGAGACTCTGGGAGTTAGGTGAGTGAGTAGAGACATCTTTGTCCAGAGCTTCTGCCACTTTGGACAGAATACTATCCTATGCTTTTTTGATGTGTTGGGGAGCTTTTGTGTGGATAAGCTATTCTTCCACTAGCTGGGGAGGTGTCAGCCCCTTCTCTTCTTCTTTTTCTTGAGTCTGGGATTGGTCTGTCAGGGAGTTAGCCACTGGGGGTTGCTGGGAGCTTGGAGAAGGCTGGTTTTCTTTCTCTTTCTCTGGTTTTTTCTTTGACATTATGTGATTTTGGGTGTCTTCCAGCAGTTCTTTTTGACTGGGATTGGTGAGGCTCTTTTGGAGGCTTCTTCCAGTTGTTCACAAAGGGTCACCTGGTTCCTAGCAGTAGTTGCACAATCCTGGGACCACTCCCCAAGACTGTACTTTCCTGGGCAGTCTTTTCCAACTAGACTCTAGGGAAATCTGGTTGTATCAACTCAAGCTAGGGACCACACCCCCTGCCTGAGCTTTCCTAGAGTTTTTCAACTCTACCAGCACTAGAGGCAAGCTCTAAACTATTCCTCTTATCCTGGGAGCCCTGATCTCCTTGTTGGTGGGTGTTTCTCACTTTTAGGAGAGGTTTCGTGTTTTATCTCTGATAGACTGGGAGTGCTGGCTCAATCCTGAGTTTTAGTCTCAGGGCTGATTGTTCCAAGGTAGGTAGAGCTTTGCCCAGTCCTTCAGATCATCTCTGGTCCCTCTCACTCTTGTTGTGGCTGGGTGGTTGGTAGTTGAAGCAAGAAGACGTGAGTTCTGGGATCACAACTTTTGACCAATAGGCCTGATTCAGAAAAGTGATGGGTTTTCACTCTTGGGAAGTGGGTGGTTTCAGCAAGCTTCACGACTGGTTTCCAGGACTTATGACCAAATCCGCTGATTGTCAAAAGTGATGGTCCTTTGACAATGTGGTACTGGGAAGAGTTTTGAGCTCCTGACAGTAGGTCATGGTAGTCACGAGGTATTTTAGTGTCGGGTGGACATTATTGCACTTCAAGAGCCCTGGAAAAACCCTCACCTAGAAACAAGCACTTCAACTGTTTTCTCTTTCTTTCTTCCTCTCTACTGTTCAGAGATTGGCAGAACACTTTTTCTTATTAATAAAAATCTGAAACTCTCTTCTCTTCATGATACTTTCTGGAATAAAGACTTTGTTTCTCTTGAAATCTACTTGGAAAACTCTTCTACTTCTGTTTGGGTACATAATCTCTACTTCACCCCATCAAGTCAAGAAAACTACACAGAGGCATCAGAAGCTCTTCTCTGTTTACTCCAAAATGCTTTACAAGAACAAGGACAACATATTCTTCTCACAGACTCAAATCTTCACCACCCAGACTGGTCAAAGAAAAGAAGAATGTACTCTGAGACTGCAAACAAGTTTCAAGACCTAATGAAAGATTTAAATCTGGATTTAGCTATTGCACCTTTCACCCCTACCAGAGCAAGATCTCTTTCTGAAAAACTATGTTCTTCTATTGATCTGTCCTTTATTTCTTCTTCTCTTTCTAACTCTCTGATTTTCTCTAAAGTGGCTCTTCAGTTCTTTCATGGGTCTGACCACAGACCTGTACTAACCTGCCTGGACCTGGATTCTCCAAGGAAAATTTGGAAACCAGAAAGAAACTGGAGAACACTGGACTCAAACCTTGCAAGAGTAGAGTGTGAGAAGCTACACCTGCCCTTCCACTTCCAAGACAAATATGAAGTGGATGAGTACTTGGAGTATCTTGACAACTTTCTCCAAGAAATAGCAAGCAAATCCACACAGCTCCAGAAGCAATCTGGCCACTCAGTTCCCTGGTGGAATCAAGAGATCCAAAACAAGGTTAAAGAGGAAAGAAGAGTAAGAAGAAAAGTGCAAAAAAGGCAAGCAAGTCAAGAGGAACTTGAGCAAGCAACTAAGCTCAAGAAAAAGGCAGTCAGAGATGGAAAACAGAACACTTTCAGACACCAAATCCATGAGCTGGCCAGCTCTTCAAAGTTCTGGAAGCTTGCAAAGTGGGGAAAGTCCAAAGCCAACAAGACTCCTGATCTTCCTCTGGTTCCTGACCTGGAAACACATGAAGGAATAGCCAAAACCTTTGAGGAAAAGACTAAAGCCTTCTCACAACAGTTCTTTCCAAAAGCTCTAGTTCCAGAACCAGGCTCAGAAAGCTCCCAGACTATCTCTGAGATACAGCTCTCCCAGGAGGTAACATGTGAAGAAGTGGAGCAAATTCTGGCCAAGAAGAAACCTTTCACAGCAGGAGGGAGAGACAAGCTGCCAAATGGATTTCTGAGAGCTCTGGGGCCTAGGTTCTGCCAAGCTCTAGCTATTCTGACTTCAACATGCTGGAAACTGGAGTACTTCCCTGAAAGATTTAAGAGTGCAAAAACAGTCTGCTTGAGGAAACCTGGCAAGAGAACCTACAATCAAGCTAAAGCCTGGCACCCTATAGCTCTGCTAAACACAACAGGCAAGCTGATGGAAGCTATTGCTGCAGCCAGACTAAGCAAGATAGTAGAAGAAGCTGGACTATTGCCAGATATCCAGATGGGCTTTAGGAAAGAAAGATCCACAGAAGCAGCACTTTTCCTTCTAACCTCCCAAGTGGAAAAAGTCTGGAAGGAAGGCATGGTTGCATCCCTACTCTCACTGGATATCTCAGGAGCCTATGACAGAGTTCTCCCCAAGATACTACAGCAAATTCTGAAAAGAAAAGGAATACCTGCCTGGC
Source organism: Lichina pygmaea (assembly GCA_963422465.1). Classification (NCBI taxonomy): domain Eukaryota; kingdom Fungi; phylum Ascomycota; class Lichinomycetes; order Lichinales; family Lichinaceae; genus Lichina; species Lichina pygmaea. The sequence goes on from OY730173.1 coordinate 718,019, forward strand.
TAGCTTCCTGGATCTACTCCTTCTGTGATAAGCGCTCTACCACTCTTGTCTTTGATGATTCTGAGTCTTGTTCAATTCCTATTCATTGTGGAGTTCCTCAAGGTTCTCCATTATCCCCTATTCTTTTTCTATTCTACATTTCTGAATTGCATGAGACTGTGCATACTCCCTCTTCTGGTGTATCTGCCCTGGGGTTTGCAGATGATACAAATCTGCTTGCTTTTGGTCACTCCTTGAAAAGTAACCTTCTGAAGTTAAAGAACACACACCACAAATGTCTATCCTGGGCTGCAAGATATAGAATAGTCTTCTCACCTGAGAAATATGAAATACTTCATTTTTCCAGAAGAAGATCAGACAATCTTCAGCTCAAGCTCAGACTGGGGAATGTGATTCTCAAACCAAAAGAAGAAGTGTGAGTACTTGGAGTGTACCTAGATGCAAAGCTCCACTGGCACAAACACCAGAGGATTATTCTTCAAAAAGCACAGAAAGCACTCTTCTCTTTCTAGAACTTCCTATTCTACTTGGGGCTTTCCAGTTCACACATCACGTCTGGTGTACACTGCTATACTGAGATCTCTACTGAGCTATGCAGTGGGGATCTGGTTTAACCCTCTAAGAAAATCCTCCAATATCTCTTCTCTTGTTTCATTTCAAAACAGATGCCTAAGACTTATTGGGGGTGCTTTCAAAGCCACTCCTTCTTTTCTATTAGAGAGTGAGCTTTTTCTTCTACCTCTAGACCTCTACTTTAAATTTCACACTGCCTGTTTTCTTTCTTCTATTCAAAACCCCCCTCTCAAATACTTTCTTGACAGTATCTTTTCCACTATTTCCAGCTATGCCTCTCTCTTGAAGAAATCTTTAAAGGAATCCTCAACTATCTCTCCTAAGTGGAAATTCACTTGGTTAAGTCAAATAACTACTAACCAGGCTAGTTCAAAGAAAGAACTACAAAAGCTCTTTACTAAAGAGTGGGAAGACCAATAGGAAGAGAAGAAAAGAAGAAGCTATCCAGGCTGGCAGACTTTCTGTCAAAAGCTACACAAAAACAATCTGAAGCTCTACAAAGAGTTACAGAAAGCTGAGGCAAGTCTGCTACTGCAAATCAGGACTGGAAGAATTGGTCTGGCAAGTTTTCTTTTCAGAGCTGGAGTTCCTGACTTCCCTACCCCACTATTTGTGTGTGGCCAAGCAGAAGAAACTGCAAAACATATCACCTCTTCATGCTCTCTTTATTCAAGACAAAGACAACAAGTCTCTTTTAATCCCCAAGACTTCACCACTATTATTTCAAACCCAGAGCTACTACAGAAGTTCTTGTACTGGTTTATGTCTTTGAAAAGACTAAACCAGTTTAATCTAGCTTTCAAACTCCACTATTCCCAATCCAATACCTAGATTCTCTTCTCTTACCAGAAACTTCAAGATTCCTTTTGTTACATTCCCTAGTCACACCCTGCCTTCAGTTTTTATCCCTTCAAAGGTTTTCTGAAGGAGTTCACTATTAGCTAGAAGATCTGCATGGCTGTAAAGCTACTACCAGTGTAAGAATCAAATAAAATAAAATAAAAAAAACTAGTGGAGTTTTGCATCCAGGTACACTCCTAATACTTGCACTTCTTCTTTTAGTCTTAGAATCACATTCCCCAGTCTGAGCTTAAGCTGAAGATTGTCTGATCTTCTTCTGGAAAAATAAAGTATTTCATATTTCTCAGAAGAGAAAACTATTCCATATCTTGCAGCCCATGATAGATATTTGAGGTGTGTGTTCTTCAACTTCAGAAGATTACTTTTTAGGGAGTGTCCAAATGCAAGCAGATGTGTGTTATCTGCAAATCCCAGAGCAGAAACACCAGTGGAAGAAGAATGTACAGTTTCATGTAGTTCAGAAATATAAAATAAAAAAAAAATAGAAGATAAAAAGGAACCTTGGGGAACTCCACAGTGAATAGGAATAGAGGAAGACTCAGAGTCATCAAACACAAGAGTGGTAGAGTGACTGGTGTAGAAAGAGAAAATCCAGGAAGATAGCCAGAGAGGAATTTCTTTTCTCTCTAGGATTTGTTGGAGGATCTTAGGTAGAACTCTATCATAGACTCCTGAGATATCCAGAGGGGGTAGAGATACAACTATGCCTTTCTTCCAGACTTTTTCCACTTGGGAGGTCAGTAGGAAAAGTGCTGATTCAGTTGATCTTTCTTTTATGAAGCCCATCTGGATTTCTGGCAAAAGTTTAGCTTTTTCTACTACCTTGCTTAGCCTGGCTGCTGTAATAGCTTGTATCAGCTTGCCAGTTGTGTTGAGCAAAGCTATAGAGTGCCAGGCTTTGGCTTGGTAATAGTATTCTTTGCCAGGTTTTCTTAGACAGACTGTCTTTGCATTCTTGAACCTCTCAGGAAAGTATTCCAGTCTCCAGTATGTTGATATAAGAGTAGCTATAGCTTGGCAGGACTTGAGACCCAGAGCTTTCAGAAATCCATTTGGAATAGGACATCTATAGAGCCAAAGATGGTTTATGTCTTTGAAAAGACTAAACCAGTTTAATCTAGCTTTCAAACTCCACTATTCCCAATCCAATACCTAGATTCTCTTCTCTTACCAGAAACTTCAAGATTTCTTTTGTTACATTCCCTAGTCACACCCTGCCTTCAGTTTTTATCCCTTCAAAGGTTTTCTGAAGGAGTTCACTATTAGCTAGAAGATCTGCATGGGTGTAAAGCTACTACCAGTGTAAGAATCAAATAAAATAAAAAAATAGAGCTAAAGAAGGAGCTGAGAACTTACCAGTGGGATCACCATGGAACCTTCTGAAAAGGCAAGAAGACTGAACATGACTGATCCAGGTCCAGGCACCACTCTCACTCTTGCTCTTGCTCTTGAGAGAAGAGGCACTTCAGACTGAAGAATATCAGCTACTTTGATCTGAAGCTGTTCATCAAGTATAAAAAGACAGTAGACAACAAAACAGTCTACTACAATATCATCTTCTTTGTCACAAGAGTAAAGGTCAGGCCTGTGACAACTCAAACCTCTACACAGTGCAGGCTGGGATCCTTGAGGTATGTGACAAGGCAATAGCAGAGCAGAACTCAAGCCTAACTGATTCAGTAACCTTGACCTGACTTGGCTTGAGACTTGAGACTTGGATTGATGTACAAGACAAAAGACAAGGAAGGAAAAGAGAAAAGAAGAAGAGAAGAAGCTGGGGGAGCAGGAGAAGTTCTTATAGGCAGGGGATACAGCAGAGCAAACAGGCAACAGTGCAGATGGAACTTCCCAGCAAGGTGTGTGACTTGTGCCAGATATGCAACTGGGCCAGAACTGTGACATTACCCTCTTCCTTCACATGGCAAACTTCTGTGAGCCTCAGGCCACTTGTGGGTGTAGTTCTGTAGCTGTGGTTTCCTTGGGTATTTCTCATAGAAGTTGTAGATGGTGTCTTTGGTGTTGTCAAGATGCTTAATAGACTTTTCAGTAGTATCTTCAATTGGCCATCCAGACTATTTGACCAGGTACTTGAACTTCTGTCAAGACATTGCTGGCTTGGAGTCAAGGATTTCTTCAACCTGGAACTCTTCATCTGTGTCTTGACCAATGACAGGGCCAGAGTGTTCATTTGATTAGCCAGGGATAGGATTAGCAGGTGTCAGATGTAGAAGGGAAACATGAAAGACAGGGTGGATCTTGAGAGTATGTGGAAGCTCCAGATGGCAGGCACAGCTTCCGACTGTCTTCAACACCTTGAATAGTCCAATCCACTTGTTGTCAAGCTTTTTGCATAGGTGGTGTGTCCTGATGTTCTTGGTATTCAGCCAAACAAGATCTCCAGTTTGATAGGACAGTGACAGGACTTGATACAAATTAGCAGTGTGAGCTTGAGCTTCCTGGGATAGTCGGAGTTCAGCTTGCAACTGTTCCAGAATCTGTGTCATTTCTCCAGAGATTTCCATAGCATCTTGGTTGCAGGCTTCACTTGTGGGTGTGATGCTGAGCTGTGGATAGAACTCTTTGTTGGCAAAGAACAGTGACATACCAGAGGAATCAGACTGGGAGTTGTTCTGCATAAACTCTACCAGAGGAAGCCATTGGACCCAGTCATCTTGGAGATAGTTGACATAGGATCTTAGGTAGTGTTCAAGCTCCTGATTCTCTTGTTCTGTCTGACTATCTGTCTCTGGGTAGTGTCCTGAGGATAGTCATAGCATGACGTCAAGATGGGCATAGAGTGCTTTCCAGAATAAGCTGACAAACTGACCTCCTCTGTCTGAGACAATACTCCTGGGCAAGCCATGGGTACAGACAACAAACTGGATGAACATCCAGACAAGATACGAGGTTGTCATCTCAGCACATAGCACAAAGTGGTGTTCTTTGGTGAGAGTCAGTGATGACCCAGATGTGCTTGGCACCAGGGAAGCAGGCATCTCTTGACTTGGGCAAGTCAGTAATGAAATCCATAGCCAGATCCTGCCAACATTGCTAAGGCACAGGAAGAGACAGCAGCTCTTCTTGGCAATCATGGGCAGGCTTTGCTCAAGAGCAGACATGACAATTCCTGATGTACTGCTGTATGATGTTCACCATCTTTGGATAATAGTACCAATAAGACAGAAGATTGTGGGTCTTGGCAATCCCAGTGTGGCCAGCCATTGCTTGGTCATGGACTTCTTGGAACAGGTGTAAGTGTAGCTCATTGTTCTCAGAGATCCAGAGTCAGTTCTTGTAGAAGAGACAGTCATTTTCCAAGCTGCAGTCTGAGAGAGACACTTCTTGACTATGCCTGACACTATCCCTTAGCATCTGTGACACTGTTGCCACTGGATCATCTTCAGCAAGGTTGTTATAGGCAGCTTGGGTAATGTCTGAAAGAGGTGCAGCACCAGGTTCAGTGTCAACTGGTGCAACTTCTGAACATCTCAGGATCTGGATGGGCTTGACTTAAACCTCTGAATGTGCAAGATTCTTGAGCTTGAGGATGACTTACTCCATGAAGTCTTGACAGGGATCACTGTCTGACAGGAGGTCTTGGGAACATTGAGTGAGGGTGTCAGCCTTGCACTGACTGCCTGGACAGTAGCTGATCTTGAAATTAAAGTGTGACAAGAACTTGCTCCAACAGGCTTGACAGTGGGAAAGGCACTTTGACAACATGAAGTACTCCAAGTTCTTGTGATCAGAGATCACCTTGACAGATTCTGGAGATCCTTCAAGCTCTGCTCACCATTCTTCAAAGACACAGACAATTGCCAGCAACTCTTTGTTATAGATCTCGTAGTTGCATTCTGCTGGCAGGTGGTGGCGTGACAAGAAGGCAACAGGGTGTAGAACTTCTTCATGGTCTGGCTGTGACAGGACAGCACCAGAGATATAGTCAGAAGTGTCAGTCTCAACAACACACTCCTTCTCCAGATCAAAGTGCTGCAGGATGGGCGCAGTGCTGAACACCTTCTTGATACTTTCAAACAAGCGCCGCGCTGGGGTTTCCCACTTGAAGGCAACATTCTTCTTGGTCAGAGCTGTGAGTAGGGATACAAGCTTGGCAAAGTCTTTGATGAATCAGCGGTAGAAGTTTGCAAAGGCAATGAAGCTCTGCACTTCCTTGAGACTGGCAGGAGGCTTCCACTCCTTGATGGTGTCAGTCTTGGCTGGGTCTATACTCACAGATCTGGGTCAGCTGTCTTCAGTGGTAGACTGAATGATGAGGCCAAGGTACTTGACTTGATGGACTTCAAAGTTGCACTTGGAGATGTCAACTTACAGGCTTGCATCTTGTAGTCAACTGAGAACAAGCTTGACATACTTCTGGTGTTCCTTGAGTGTCTGACTGTAGACAAGAATATCATCCACATAGGTAGTGCCAATTGAGAATCACACCTGTTTGTCAAAAGTTGTGATCTTGAATCCACGATCTTCTTCAACAACCAGCAATCTACCCACAACCAGAGAGAGAGTCTCAGGATAAGAGGAATGGTTAGAGTCTGACTGACTCTGGAGCTAGCAGAGTCTTTGGCTCAAGGAAAGTCTAGATAGGGGGTCTGGTCCCTAGTCTAGGTTAATACTTCTAGCTTTGCCCAGAGCTTAGTTGGAAAAAGCTGCCCAGGAAAGTCTAGTCTTGGGGATTGGTCCCAGGACTAGATTATTACTGCTGGGAAACCAGATGACTCTTCTTTCTGGCAGTACTCTGCAGACAGGAAACACCCAACCAGTGCCAAACAATCTCTAACATGGCTCCCAAGAAGAAAAAACCCACCTTTTCAGAAAGTAACACCAGAGCTACACCAGCTATACTCTCCCAACCAGCTCCCAGTCTGGCTAGCACCCAGTCCAGCTCTCCTACCCCCCAACCAGCTCCCCAGAGTGACTACAAACTAGTAGACTCCTGGATCAAAACTCAACCAGTCCCAGAATCTATTCTGAAAAGCTGGGAAAATATCAAAAAGAACTCCTTCCCTACAGAAGCCCAGTCTAGCTCCACTGGCCTCACCAACAGAATCTTCCAGGAGCTGGAGAATATCAACAAGCGGCTGGACAAACAAGAAGCCAAGCCATCATATGCCCAGGCTGTCCAAAAATCTATTCCAGCACAAATCCCTCTACCTGCAAGAATTCTCAAAGAAGTTCTTGTACATCCTGGTATCCAGCCACCTGACATAGCTAATAGAACTCACATCCAGCTTTTCCAGGCTCTTCAAGACAGACTACCCAGCCCCTACAACAAGCAGGTCAGAGCAGTAAGGAAACTTCCTTCAGGGGATATCCTTATTAACACAGAAAGCCAAGAGACTAAAGTCTTCCTAGAGAAAAACCCTGCCTGGGTATCAGCTATCTTCACAAAGGAAGCAACCATCCAGCCCAAGAGATTTCCAGTTCTGATCCATGGAGTCAGAACAGAAGATATCCAACCTGAAGACCTGGAGAAAACCTGCCAGATAATCCAGAACAGCAACCTATCTCTGAGCAAGCAAATCACCATCCTGAGAGCCTACTGGTCTAAGAAGGCTATAGCTCAAAAGAAGCCAGTTACCTCTCTCCACCTGGATCTGGCTACCCCTGAACAAGCCAATCTTTTGATTGAGAGTGGGCTAGTGCTGGGGCACAGGATGCATGAAGCAGAACCTTTTCTGGCAGACACAGTTATTGCACAATGTTTCAAGTGCTTTGGCTATGGGCACCAAGCACACTTCTGCAAGAACAAAGCTGTGTGTGGTGCCTGTGGAGGCCAGCATGAAAGGAGAGCCTGCCAAGTTCCTGAACAGCTTCTCAAGCCAAAATGCTGCAACTGTAGAGGAGCTCACCCAGCCTGGGCCAGTGTCTGTCCAGTACGCCAGGAAGCAGCCAAGAAGGCAAGAGAAGCATGGAACACACACCCAGGAAAATATGAGATCCCAACAGCTACCTCTGTTCCAGCTCTACAACCCCCCCCAGTTATGTCTTTCCCTCTCTCTCAGTCTCTACCAGGGGGGAAAAAACATAAAACAGCTGAGCCAAGCAGAAGCTCAGAGAGACTCCGAGGTGCACTCCCAGAGGTGCAAATTCTTTCTTCAAGATCAGCCAACTCTGGAGGAAAGCTACCAGCGAACTCCTTCAAGATCTTTGATGCTGAGATGTCTGCATGAAAGACACAAAGCTGACACTTCTCCAGTATAATGTGCAAAAAAGCCAATCAGTCCAAGAGCTACTGCTAGCAACCTCAGCTCTCCAAGAGGTGGACATTATTGCACTTCAAGAGCCCTGGAAAAACCCTCACCTAGAAACAAGCACTTCAACTGTTTTCTCTTTCTTTCTTCCTCTCTACTGTTCAGAGATTGGCAGAACACTTTTTCTTATTAATAAAAATCTGAAACTCTGTTCTCTTCATCCTACCTTCTGGAATAAAGACTTTGTTTCTCTTGAAATCTACTTGGAAAACTCTTCTACTTCTCTTTGGGTACATAATCTCTACTTCACCCCATCAAGTCAAGAAAACTACACAGAGGCATCAGAAGCTCTTCTCTGTTTACTCCAAAATGCTTTACAAGAACAAGGACAACATATTCTTCTCACAGACTCAAATCTTCACCACCCAGACTGGTCAAAGAAAAGAAGACTGTACTCTGAGACTGCAAACAAGTTTCAAGACCTAATGAAAGATTTAAATCTGGATTTAGCTATTGCACCTTTCACCCCTACCAGAGCAAGATCTCTTTCTGAAAAACCATGTTCTTCTATTGATCTGTCTTTTATTTCTTCTTCTCCTTCTAACTCTCTGATTTTCTCTAAAGTGGCTTTTCAGTTCTTTCATGGGTCTGACCACAGACCTGTACTAACCTGCCTGTACCTCGATCCTCCAAGGAAAATCTGGAAACCAGAAAGAAACTGGAGAACACTGGACTCAAACCTTGCAAGAGTAGAGTGTGAGAAGCTACACCTGCCCTTCCACTTCCAAGACAAATATGAAGTGGATGAGTACTTGGAGTATCTTGACAACTTTCTCCAAGAAATAGCAAGCAAATCCACACAGCTCCAGAAGCAATCTGGCCACTCAGTCCCCTGGTGGAATCAAGAGATCCAAAACAAGGTTAAAGAGGAAAGAAGAGTAAGAAGAAAAGTGCAAAAAAGGCAAGCAAGTCAAGAGGAACTTGAGCAAGCAACTAAGCTCAAGAAAAAGGCAGTCAGAGATGGAAAACAGAACACTTTCAGACACCAAATCCATGAGCTGGCCAGCTCTTCAAAGTTCTGGAAGCTTGCAAAGTGGGGAAAGTCCAAAGCCAACAAGACTCCTGATCTTCCTCTGGTTCCTGACCTGGAAACACAAGAAGGAATAGCCAAAACCTTTGAGGAAAAGACTAAAGCCTTCTCACAACAGTTCTTTCCAAAAGCTCTAGTTCCAGAACCAGGCTCAGAAAGCTCCCAGACTATCTCTGAGATACAGCTCTCCCAGAAGGTAACATGTGAAGAAGTGGAGCAAATTCTGGCCAAGAAGAAACCTTTCACAGCAGGAGGGAGAGATAAGCTGCCAAATGGATTTCTGAGAGCTCTGGGGTCTAGGTTCTGCCAAGCTCTAGCTATTCTGACTTCAACATGCTGGAAACTGGAGTACTTCCCTGAAAGATTTAAGAGTGCAAAAACAGTCTGCTTGAGGAAACCTGGCAAGAGAACCTACAATCAAGCTAAAGTCTGGCGCCCTATAGCTCTGCTAAACACAACAGGCAAGCTGATGGAAGCTATTGCTGCAGCCAGACTAAGCAAGATAGCAGAAGAAGCTGGACTATTGCCAGATATCCAGATGGGCTTTAGGAAAGGAAGATCCACAGAAGCAGCACTTTTCCTTCTAACCTCCCAAGTGGAAAAAGTCTGGAAGGAAGGCATGGTTGCATCCCTACTCTCACTGGATATCTCAGGAGCCTATGACAGAGTTCTCCCCAAGATACTACAGCAAATTCTGAAAAGAAAAGGAATACCTGCCTGGCTAGCTTCCTGGATCTACTCCTTCTGTGATAAGCGCTCTACCACTCTTGTCTTTGATGATTCTGAGTCTTGTTCAATTCCTATTCATTGTGGAGTTCCTCAAGGTTCTCCATTATCCCCTATTCTTTTTCTATTCTACATTTCTGAATTGCATGAGACTGTGCATACTCCCTCTTCTGGTGTATCTGCCCTGGGGTTTGCAGATGATACAAATCTGCTTGCTTTTGGTCACTCCTTGAAAAGTAACCTTCTGAAGTTAAAGAACACACACCACAAATGTCTATCCTGGGCTGCAAGACATGGAATAGTCTTCTCACCTGAGAAATATAAAATACTTTATTTTTCCAGAAGAAGATCAGACAATCTTCAGCTCAAGCTCAGACTGGGGAATGTGATTCTCAAACCAAAAGAAGAAGTGCGAGTACTTGGAGTGTACCTAGATGCAAAGCTCCACTGGCACAAACACCAGAGGATTATTCTTCAAAAAGCACAGAAAGCACTCTCTTCTCTTTCTAGAACTTCCTATTCTACTTGGGGCTTTCCAGTTCACACATCACGTCTGGTGTACACTGCTATACTGAGATCTCTACTGAGCTATGCAGTGGGGATCTGGTTTAACCCTCTAAGAAAATCCTCCAATATCTCTTCTCTTGTTTCATTTCAAAACAGATGCCTAAGACTTATTGGGGGTGCCTTCAAAGCCACTCCTTCTTTTCTATTAGAGAGTGAGCTTTTTCTTCTACCTCTAGACCTATACTTTAAATTTCACACTGCCTGTTTTCTTTCTTCTATTCAAAACTCCCCTCTCAAATACTTTCTTGACAGTATCTTTTCCACTATTTCCAGCTATGCCTCTCTCTTGAAGAAACCTTTAAAGGAATCCTCAACTATCTCTCCTAAGTGGAAATTCACTTGGTTAAGTCAAATAACTACTAACCAGGCTAGTTCAAAGAAAGAACTACAAAAGCTCTTTACTAAAGAGTGGGAAGACCAATGGGAAGAGAAGAAAAGAAGAAGCTATCCAGGCTGGCAGACTTTCTGTCAAAAGCCACACAAAAACAATCTGAAGCTCTACAAAGAGTTACAGAAAGCTGAGGCAAGTCTGCTACTGCAAATCAGGACTGGAAGAATTGGTCTGGCAAGTTTTCTTTTCAGAGCTGGAGCTCCTGACTTCCCTACCCCACTATGTGTGTGTGGCCAAGCAGAAGAAACTGCAAAACATATCACCTCTTCATGCTCTCTTTATTCAAGACAAAGACAACAAGTCTCTTTTAATCCCCAAGACTTCACCACTATTATTTCAAACCCAGAGCTACTACAGAAGTTCTTGTACTGGTTTATGTCTTTGAAAAGACTAAACCAGTTTAATCTAGCTTTCAAACTCCACTATTCCCAATCCAATACCTAGATTCTCTTCTCTTACCAGAAACTTCAAGATTCCTTTTGTTACATTCCCTAGTCACACCCTGCCTTCAGTTTTTATCCCTTCAAAGGTTTTCTGAAGGAGTTCACTATTAGCTAGAAGATCTGCATGGCTGTAAAGCTACTACCAGTGTAAGAATCAAATAAAAAAAATAAAAGGTAGTGCCAAAGACATCAAGGATGTCAGGTCCCAAAACATCATTGATGTAGTTCTGGAATGTGCTTGGAGTATTGGCAAGACCAAAGGGCATGACAAGGTATTCGTAGAGGTCTGAGTGTGTGCGGAACACAGTCTTCCATTCTTCACCTTCCTTCATCCGGATACAGTTGAAGGCACCAACAATGTCAAGCTTGGTGTACCACACAGCTTTGCAAAGCTGGTCCAACATCTCGCGGATCAGTGGCAGGGGGTAACAGTTCTTGATGGTGATGGTGTTGAGTGCTCTGTAGTCTACACAGAAACACAATCCACCTTCTGGCTTCTTGACAAAAAGGACTGGTGCAGCAGCAGGTGATGAAGATGCTTGAATGAAGCCCTTGTTCAGGTTCTCTGTCAGGTACTTCTTGAGAACTTCAAGTTCTTCTCTGCTTATGCTGTACAGAGGTCCAGAGGGTGCCTGGGTTCCTGGTTCTATCTTGATCTTGTAGTCAACTCCTGGGTGTAGAGAAGGAAGCTTGTCAGTGTCATCCTTGCTGAAGATGTCCAGGAACTTGTGGTACTGAGCAGGGAGAAGTGTGGCAGGATCCACACACTTCTTTGGCTTCAACACCTGCTCAATGTCTCTCAGAGAAACACTGAACACCTGGTGATCTGGCTTGGCAGTAAGGAGAGAAAATATGGCAGTATTGATGGGGATTGGCGTGGCAGAAAGGAGCTTGGGATTCTGAGACTTTCCAGCAGACATCTTGGCTTCAAGATCCAAAGAGATTGGATAGCTATTGTTTGACTTGAGGCATGCAGATCAGCAGTGATCTGACTTGAACATGATTGAGGTGTTTGTCCAATCAATGTGTGGCCTGTGCTTCTGGAGCCATGGCATCCCCAGAATCACATCATAGTGAAGACCAGGAGACACAAAGAGAGAGACTTCTTCCTGGTGCACGCCATGTGCTGTGTGTCACAGTTCTGGCCCAGTTGCATATCTGGCACAAGTCACACACCTTGCCGGGAAGTTCCATCTGCACTGTTGCCTGTTTGCTAGTCACGCACCAAGCTGGGAAGTTCTATCTGCACTGTTGCCTGTTTGCTAGTCACGCACCTTGGCAGGAAGTTCCATCTGCACTGTTGCCTGTTTGCTCCACTGTATCCTCTACCTATAAGAACTTCTCCTGCTCCCCCAGCTTCTGCTCTTCTTCTTTTCTCTTTTCCTTCCTTGTCTTGTCTTGTACATCAATCCAAGTCTCAAGTCTCAAGCCAAGTCAGGTTAAGGTTACTGAATCAGTTAGGCTTGAGTTCTGCTCTGCTATTACCTTGTCACACTACGAAAGACTCTACCCAACCATAACACACTTCACCAAGCCATGTTCATGTCCTTGTCATGTCTCAAGAACCAGACCAAGCCATGCCAGTTGCTGGAAATAACAAGTTCTTTTCCAACATGTTTGCAGAGTTTATGTGAATTCAAGCTACTAACACTACTCCCAAGTCCAAGTCTGAACACACTGCTGACTCAGAGATCTTCAGTGGCGATGGTGGAAACACGGAAATCACATATGAGAAGCTTGAGAGCTTCATCATGTCACTATCACTCAAGATGACACTCAACACTGACCGGTACCCCACGGAAATATCGTGGATTGTGTACATCTTTTCACGCACGACTGGCACTGCGCAGTCCTACATCTCAGCTAAGATCACGGCTGGCCAGTACATTGACTGGCATGATATTGTCCAAGATCTCCGGAACACCTTCTCTGACCCAGACCCAGAGTTCCTAGCTCAGAGAAAGCTCATCACCTTGTGTCAGGCCAACTGTTCCTTTGCTGAGTTCTTCACAGAGTTCAATCAGTATGCTCCACACACAGACTTCAACAACAAGGCCTTGAAGTGCCATCTTTGATGCGCTATCTCTGAAGAGCTTGCCAAGCAGCTTGTCAGCATCAACCTCAAGAACATCAGCTATCAGAAGCTTGTTGAGGAATGCCAGCTGCAGGACAACCAGTTGTGTGCTACTTCTGCCAACTCTCGCTGTCTATGTCAAGCACCTCCCACCCAAGCCTCAGTTCCACAGTCAGGAGCTTCAGTTCTGCATCCAGGGTTCATCAAGCTAGTCTTCATGCCACAGCCACCAAGTCCTACTATAGATCTCAGCTGCTCTAAGCTGACACCAGAAGAGTGAGAACATCGCTGAAGCAAAGACCTCTGTTTCTACTATGGGAACCAAGGTCATGTCTCAAACTTCTGTCCAGTGAAAAGTATGCCTGTTGTTGCCACCACCACAACCACCACCAAGTCTGCCACTGTTGAGACTACTCCAGAGTCGGAAAACAAGTAGTCCTTGGTCATTGTTGCACCCAAGGACATGAAAAGGATCTCCATGTTGGCTATCTGTCTCCAGACCAGCAATTGGACAGCAAGTGCTTGTTTCTTCCTTGTATCCTAGATAGGAAATTCAAGTGCAATACTCTTATTGACTCCGGCTGTTCAGTATTTGGCTGCATTGGTGCTTCCTTTGCGCAATCTCTTCACCAAGAACCTCTCCTCTACCCACGCACATTGCAATCATTTGATGGCAAGACATCACAAACCACACATCTTGCCAAGACAATCATGACCACAGCACATGGTGTGCACCAGGAAGAAGTCTCTCTCTTTGTGTCTCCTGGTCTTCACTATGATGTGATTCTGGGGATGCCATAGCTCCAGAAGCACAGGCCACACATTGATTGGACAAACACCTCAATCATGTTCAAGTCAGATCACTACTGATCCGCATGCCTCAAGTCAAACAATGGCTATCCAATCTCTTTGGATCTTGAAGCCAAGATGTCTGCTGGAAAGTCTCAGGATCCCAAGCCTCTTTCTGCCACACCAATCCCCATCAATACTGCCACATTTTCTCTCCTTACTGCCAAGCCAGATCACCAGGTGTTCAGTGTTTCTCTGAGAGACATTAAGCAGGTGTTGAAGCCAAAGAAGTATGTGGATCCTGCCACACTTCTCCCTGCTCAGTACCACAAGTTCCTGGACATCTTCAGCAAGGATAACACTAACAAGCTTCCTCCTCTACACCCAGGAGTTGACCACAAGATCAAGATGGAACCAGGAACCCAGGCACCCCCTGGACCTCTGTACAGTATGAGCAGAGAAGAACTCGAAGTTCTCAAGAAGTACCTGACAGAGAACCTGAACAAGAGCTTCATTCAAGTATCTTCATCACCTGCTGCTGCACCAGTCCTCTTTGTCAAGAAGCCAGAAGGTGGATTATGTTTCTGTGTAGACTACAGAGCACTCAACACTATCACCATCAAGAACTATTACCCCCTGCCACTGATCTGGGAGATGTTGGACCAGCTTTGCAAAGCTGTGTGGTACACCAAGCTTGACATTGTTGGTGCCTTCAACTGTATCCGGATGAAGGAAGGTGAAGAATAGAAGACTGTGTTCTGTACACACTCAGGCCTCTACGAATACCTTGTCATGCCCTTTAGTCTTGCCAATGCTCCAAGCACATTCCAGAACTACATCAATAATGTTTTGGGATCTGACATCCTTGACGTCTTTGGCACTGTCTATGTGGATGACATCCTTGTCTACAGTCAGACACTCAAGGAACACCAGAAGTATGTCAAGCTTGTCCTCAGTCAACTACAAGATGCAAGCCTGTAAGTCGACATCTCCAAGTACAACTTTAAAGTCCATCAAGTCAAGTACCTTGGCCTCATCATTCAGTCTGCCACTGAAGACAGCCAACCCAGATCTGTGAGTATGGACCCAGCCAAGACTGACACCATCAAGGAGTGGAAGCCTCCTGCCAGTCTCAAGGAAGTGCAGAGCTTTATTACCTTTGCAAACTTCTACTGCCAGTCCATCAAAGACTTTGCCAAGCTTGCATCCCCACTCACAGCTCTGACCAAGAAGAATATTACCTTCAAGTGGGAAACCCCAGAGCAGCACTTGTTTGAAAGCATCAAGAAGGTGTTCAGCACTGCACCCATCCTGCAGTACTTTGATCTGGAGAAGGAGTGTGTTGTTGAGACTGACACTTCTGACTACATCTCTGGTGCTGTCCTGTCACAGCCAGACCATGAAGGAGTTCTACACCCTGTTGCCTTCTTGTCATGCTGCCACCTGCCAGCAGAATACAACTACAAGATCTACATTAAAGAGTTGCTGGCAATTGTCTGTGTCTTTGAAGAATAGTGAGCAGAGCTTGAAGGATCTCCAGAACCTGTCAAGGTGATCTCTGATCACAAGAACTTGGAGTATTTCATGTTGTCAAAGTGCCTTTCCTGCTGTCAAGCCTGTTGGAGTGAGTTCTTGTCATGTTTCAATTTCAAGATCAGCTACTGTCCAGGCAGTCAGTGCAAGGCCAACACCCTCACTCGACGTTCCCAAGACCTCCCATCAGACAGTGATCCCTGTCAAGACTTCATGGAGTAAGTTGTCCTCAAGCCCAACAATCTTGCACATTTAGAGGTTCAAGTCAAGCCCATCCAGATCCTGAGATGTTCAGAAGCTGCACCAGTTGACACTGAACCTGATGCTACACCTCTTTCAGACATCATCCAAGCTACCTATAACAACCTTGCTGAAGGTGATCCAGTGGCAACAGTGTCACAGATGCTAAGGGATAGTGTCAGGCACAGTCAAGAAGTGTCTCTCTCAGACTGCAGCTTGGAAAATAACTGTCTCTTCTACAAGAACTGACTCTGGATCCCTGAGAACAATAAGCTATGCCTACACCTGTTCCAAGAAGCCCATGACCAAGCAATGGCTGGCCACACTGGGATTGCCAAGACCCACAATCTTCTGTCTTGTTGGTACTATTATCTAAAGATGGTGAACATCATACAGCAGTACATCAGGAATTGTCATGTCTGCTCTTGAGCAAAGTCTGCCTGTGATCACCAAGGAGAGCTGCTGTCTCTTCCTGTGCCTCAGCAACGTTGGCAGGATCTGGCTATGGATTTCATTACTGACTTGCCCAAGTCAAGAGATACCTACTTCCCTGGTGCCAAGCATGTCTGGGTCATCACTGACTGTCTCACCAAAGAACACCACTTTGTGCCATGTGCTGAGATAACAACCTCGCATCTTGTCTGGATGTTCATCCAGTTTGTTGTCTGTACCTATGGCTTACCCAGGAGCATTGTCTCAGACAGAGGAGGTCAGTTTGTCAGCTTATTCTGGAAAGCACTTTGTGCTCATCTTGACGTCATACTATAACTATCCTCAGGACACCACCCAGAGACAGATTGTCAGACAGAACAAGAGAATCAGGAGCTTGAACACTACCTGAGATCCTATGTCAACTATCTCCAAGATGACTGGGTCCAATGGCTTCCTCTGGCAGAGTTCACACAGAACAACTCCCAGTCTGATTCCTCTGGCATGTCACTGTTCTTTGCCAACAAAGAGTTCCATCCACAGCTCAGCATCACACCCACAAGTGAATCCTGCAACCAAGATGCTATGGAAATCTCTGGAGAAATGACACAGATTCTGGAACAGTTGCAAGCTGAACTCCGACTATCCCAGGAAGCTCAAGCTCACACCACCAATTTGCATCAAGTCCTGTCACTGTCCTATCAAACTGGAGATCTTGTTTGGCTAAATACTAAGAACATCAGGACACGCCACCCATGCAAAAAGCTTGACAACAAGTAGATTGGACTATTCACAGTGTTGAAAACAGTCAGAAGCTGTGCCTGCCATCTGGAGCTTCCACATACTCTCAAGATCCACCCTGTCTTTCATGTTTCCCTCCTACGTCTGATACCTGCTAATCCTATCCCTGGCTAATCAAATGAACACTCTGGCCCTGTTATTAGTCAAGACACAGATGAAGAGTTCTAGGTTGAAGAAATCCTTGACTCCAAGCCAGCAATGTCTTGACAGAAGTTCAAGTACCTGGTCAAATAGTCTGGATGGCCAATTGAAGATACCACTGAAAAGTCTATTGAGTATCTTGACAACACCAAAGACGCTATCTACAACTTCCATGAGAAATACCCAAGGAAACTACAGCCACGGAACTACACCCACGAGTGGCCTGAGGCTCACAGGAGTTTGCCATGTGAAGGAGAAGGGTAATGTCACAGTTCTGGCCCTGTTGCATATCTGGCACAAGCCACGCACCTTGCCGGGAAGTTCCATCTGCACTGTTGTCTGTTTGCTCCGCTGTATCCCCTGCCTATAAGAACTTCTCCCGCTCCCCCAGCTTCTTCTCTTCTTCTTTTCTTTTTTCCTTCCTAGTCTTTCATCTTGTACATCAATCCAAGTCTCAAGTCTCAAGCCAAGTCAGGTCAAGGTTACTGAATCAGTTAGGCTCGAGTTCTGCTCTGCTATTGCCTTGTCACAACTCCACTCTCAATTAGAAGATTAGCCTGTTCTGGGGTGGCCAGATCCAGATGGAGTGAAGTAACTGGTTTCTTTTGAGCTATAGCCTTCTTTGACCAGTAGGCTCTTAGAATAGTGATTTGCTTGCTCAGGGATAGGTTGCTGTTCTGGATAGTCTGGCAAGTTTTTTCCAGGTTTTCTGGCTGGATGTCTGTGGTTCTGACTCCATGAATCAACACTGGGAATCTCTTGGGTTGGATAGTTGCTTCCTTGGTAACAATAGCTGATATCCAGGCAGAGTCTGTCTCCAGAAAACTCTTAGTCTCTTGGGTTTCAGTGTTAATACGAATGTCCTCCGAGGGAAGTTTTCTCACTGCTCTGACTTGTTTATTATAGGGACTGGGGAGTCTGTCTTGGAGAGCTTGAAAAAGCTGTATGTGAGTCCTGTTGGCCATATCAGGTGTCTGGTTACCAGGGTGGACAAGAACTTCCTTCAGAATCCTTGGAGCTAGAGGGATTTGAGCTGGTATATGTTTCTGAACAGCCTGGGTATATAATGGCTTAGATTCTTGCTTGTCTAGCTGCTTGTTAATATTCTCCAGCTTCTGGAAAATCTTGTTGGTCAGACCAGTGGGGAGAGACTGGGTTTTGGTGGACTGGGCTTTATTAGTACAAGAGTTTTTCTTAATATTCTCCCAGCTTTTCAGTACAGATTCTGGGGTAGCTTGAGTCTTGAGCCATGAGTCCAGTAGGTTGTAGTCATTCTGGAGAGCTGGATAGAGGGTAGAAGAACTAGGCTGAGTACCAGCAGAACTGGGAGCTGGCATTATTGGAGAAGGTGTTGTTGTTCTGGTAGTGTTCTGGGAGGAGTCTGGTTTCTTCTTTTTGACAGGCATAGGGTAGGTAACCTGCACAGTGGGTTGTTCACAAAGGGTCACCTGGTTCCTAGCAGTAATTGCACAATCCTGGGACCACTCCCCAAGACTGTACTTTCCTGGGCAGTCTTTTCCAACTAGACTCTAGAGAAATCTGGCTGTATTAACTCAAGCTGGAGACCACACCCCCTGCCTGAGCTTTCCTAGAGTTTTTCAACTCTACCAGCACTAGAGGCAAGCTCTAAACTATTTCTCTTATCCTGGGAGCCCTGATCTCCTTGATGCTAGATGTTTCTCTTAAGAGAAGTTCAAGCTGTTATCTCTGTCTGACTGGGAGTACTTGCTCAATCCTGGGACCACACCCCAAGACTGAGTGTTCCTAGGTAATTGGGGCCTGTCCCCAGTCTTTCAGAATCCCACTGGCCACTCTCTGCCTTGTTATAGATAGTCTGTTGGTTGTTGAAGTTGAAGATCGAAGATTCAGAGATCACAACTTTTGACAAACAGGCTGGGTTACCCAAAGTGATGGGTTTTCACCTTAAGGTTTTGGTGGTTCCCAACAGATACTCGCTTGGTGTCCAGAACTTCTGACAAAGTCCGGTGATTATCAGAAGTGATGGTCCTTGAACGTAGTGGTACTGGGAAGAGTTCGTGGAGGAAAACCGCCAGTCATTATCTACAGAGTGATAGTGTGGAGTCTGCTAGACAGTCTTCTGAGACTAGTACACTGACACTGGATCAGAGACACTCTTGAACAGTAACAACAACACTGCCTGCAGTCAGTTACTAGTGGCTTCAGAGCTACCAGCCAGAAGTAGCTTAAGAGTGAGACTACTGTTCTACCTCTCTGGGCACACATAGTATAACTGCAGCTACAGATGTGTACCAGGATAGAAGTCTCCAGAGTCTGGACAGAGATTTAAGAAGTCTGTAAACAACTCAAGTGTTAGCTGGCCTGATGACTGGACTGACATCACTATACCTATATCTCACCAGACCAGGTGTGACACCACTGGGCAGAGCCAATTCTCTGGTCTCAGCAGCTACTGGAATCCACCAAGAGGTCTCTGGATCTACCTCTATAGGCTGACAGCTACTCCACAATCACTTCACCTCTAGGCACTTTCTTATGAACAGTCTGGCAGGCCTGCTTACTATCAGAGTAATAGTGCTGGAAGTGATAGCACAAGCTCCACAGTAGACTTCCATCTCAAGTCTAGCTGCTAGACTCAGATTTCAGAGAGAAAGACAACTGGAAGCTGGACAAGATACTGTACCAGGTATCTCTCCAGCTTTGTGCCAGTCTATCCAAGACTTAAAGCAGTATCTTAACACAGATGTGCACAGGTAAGATTAGACTGGTAGCTTTCCTCTGCAGGTGATAAGTTCCCAGTTTCCTGCCACTAGCTTGTTGCTGCAGAATACAGTGAAAGACTGCTAAGTATGTTGTTCTAGAGTGTCTATGCCTGCAGCAAGTACACTACAGTCTTTACACTATGACTGCTACTACTGACTACCAGGTGATGATCTTGCACCTACAGTCTGCCACTACTCTCACCTTATGGATCCTACACTACAGAGTTCTCTTCCAGTTCTTTTGGACTCAGGAGCAGCTGGATACTGGTTACTAACCAGTCACCTCTCCATGTTCTACAGATTACTCAAGAGGATAGTGCTGCCTGAGGTGCTGCAGAGAGGTTTTTTACTTGGTTGAGTTTTTCTAGTCTAATTCTATAGTTGACCCAGTGTAGCCTAGATACACTAGTGCTAGAATAGTGTAGGAATTCAATCAATCAATCAATCAATACAGTGCTATACAGAAGTACTTCTATACAGAGTAGTCACTCGGCAGATAGTTTATCCGGCCCCGGCTCCACACCCAATGATAGATCAGAGTGAATTTGGCTGTTGCTGAAATGCGCCTCGATCATCGCTTCGAGAGCACTCTTTGTCACTGTGACAGTCACCGTCACCGTCACGTCGACACTTCGCAAACTGCTGGCCACTTGAAATAACACCAGGCGCATCTGCGCACGGCCTAACGGAGCTACCCAACCGCTGCTTCAGGACTTGATGGCCATGGAATCCCAGAGCCGATTAGGGTCCGGCGTGATGAACGGATCAGCAATAACACCCCCGCCGTCACTTCCGCTGTCCGATGCAGACCACTTCGGATGGAATCAGTGGGACGTGGAAGACTTCCAGGAGCTAGACGACCACCTGATCTTCGACTCGTCGGCATATTCGTTGCCCGAGCCGAGTGGACATCCTGCAACCCTCGATCATACCACCGTAGCAATTCTCTCATCCCCACCACGGCCACCATCATCCACCCGCTCCTTCTCTACAAGGCACTCGCCACAGTCTCCCGACGAGACCGTCCTGTCGGTTCACATCACCGAGGAGTCTACGAACCACGACTCTACAAACGCGTCCATGTCTCCCTCACCTCCTCAACAACGGCCCATCGCGGCGCTGTCGCGGAAACGGCTCGCCGTGTCGCAGGGCTCGGCCAACGCGGACGGTCACAGTAAACGTCCGAGGATAGCCCCTGGCGAGCGTAGCGAGGCCGGTCGTGGCGTCGAACCATCCCCGGAAATCGTCGATCTGCTGCCGGAGGAGGACGTCCTTCTCTCCTCGATGGTTCAACAGCAAGAGGAGCAACGGAAGAAGGACCGGGAGCCTACCAAGCTGTCGCAGCTGCAGTGCGTCATCTGTCTCGAGGCGCCAACAGATCTCACTTCTACCATCTGCGGTACGTCGTCCGGCACCCACGAGTATCATTAGATCCTACGACGCGAGTGATCGCTAACTGAGCGGTTCCACAGGTCACATCTTCTGCCACACGTGTCTGATGACGGCGCTTTCCAACTCCGAAGCGTCTCGCAACAAGTGTCCCGTTTGCCGGCATAGCGTCAACCGAGTCAAGAAGAACAACAAGGGGGAATACCTCGATTTCCAACCGCTCGAGCTCAAGTTCACGACGAGAGCCGCGAGGAGCAGGGGTCCCAAGGCAAACCCCACTGTGGTAATCGACGGACAGCGCAAGGCGGGGCAATCCATGGCAGCCTAACCCTCATCAAGGTTTGGTTATATCTACCCTCTCTTTTTCCAACATGTTTCTAGGTGGCTGCATGACCCAAGGGGCTTTACATAACGAGCTTGGTTCTGGCAGCTTGACTTCCCGCTCATGGCGTGTCCAGGCCCTATCCCGTACCGGGACGGGGTCTTGCGCCAGGTGACAGCGGTGTTTTAGGTGGTGGTGGGGGATGGCGTCGAATTACATGCTTTCCTCCACAAGCCAACCTCTCCTGTTCCTCTCTTCCTTTGTGCAACCGGGGTTCCAGGCGTGTCGAGTTGTTTTTCTGGGGGTTGGTCTGATCCGGCCCAGAAGCGTGCGTGCCGCGTCGTCGTGACGGTGGCGGTGACACTGGCGCTGGCGGTGGGCGGCGACGACCGCTCAGTCAGCAAGTCGATACGACGGGGTAGCGGGTGTTTTTGACGAGGGCGCTACGTACGCGGACCGAAACGAATCTGATCTCGCGACAAGATCCCCATTCACCACTTTGCGGCGATGGCACGTCCATGTCCAGTGTCAATGATATGCGATACCTCTGTTGTGCTCCAATCTACGAGTACCCTCGTACCTAGCTTGCTTACGGTACTCTACCAGTCTTACGAAGCAGAGGAGACATCCTCTCATTGCCATCCGTGCTACTTACGTATCTAACGAACAGGAAAGAAGAGTCCCCCTCATCCGCACGTCAACTGATACGGAGCGAGTTTCTGTACAGTAATTACCTGATGGGACCTGAGAGTACTGTGCTGTACTTAGCACAGGTAGGTAGGTAGGTAGGTATACGTGAACCGCAACAGCGCGCCCATTACTTCTAGCAGGTACGTACGTAAGCTTGAGGACACGGGCACAGAGACAGGATGTTGTAGCCCAGTCGGGGGTTTGACGTTTAGTGCTTATTGTATCGAGGATGGAATAAACTGGGGAAAGGAAAGAGAAGGGAAGGGAAGGAAAGGGGTGACTTGTCCGGACAAAAATCATACCCTGACCCATCTCTCGACAAGTGTCCGACAGGTCTGTTTCTGTACTAGGAGGGCGTTGTCACGGTACATGACATCTCTGGGACCATGAGATCACAAAGGTTCAGGCGTTGGCTTGCTATATATCAAAAGTGATCTGCCTGTCTTGCAAGTACTGTATATGAGTTGGTTATGAACAGTATATAAGAGTGTAGACTGTGGAAAGAAACAGGTGTAGAGAAACAGCATGTAGAGAAGGCGCGTACGACATGCTATATGACAACGTCCCGCACGTCCCCAAGTCTTCATCGTTCGAGTGTCATGCGTCTCCCTTTATCCCCCCTCGCGTCTCTTTTGCCCAGGATGGCGTCGAAAGCCTGGAGAAGGGCGTTACCGTCGTAGCGCATCCCCCGTTCGGGATCGGCTCGACGTCCGTAGACTCGCACGCACTCGATGCCCAGGCTTCGGAGATGCGTGCTGTCGATCTTGGGCGTGCCTTCTCCTTCGAGGTGCAAGAGGTGCGTGACGTACCGCCTGTAGTCTCGCGGCGAAGGGGGCCCGCTGAAGCCGCGGCTCTCGGCGCACGCCCGCGCCACGGCCGCCACAAAGTCCGTTGCCGTGAATGGCACAGGGCCCGTCTCGCGGTCCAGTGAGCCGTTGAGGATGAGCACCTTGTGGAGGATGTCCGGGCTGGCGATGGCGTCGCCGACGCCACGGAGGATCAGGCACGGCACGATGCTCGTGTAGAGACTGCCTATGCTGTAGATGACGCAGCGGGCGCTGTTGACCGCCTCGACGATCTTGGGATTCGCGCTCGGTCGTATCTCTTGGCCGTACGGGTTGATGTACCATACCCGCTCGATCCGGGCCGGAAGAGCCTCCTCCGCGCTCTTGGAGAAGCTGATGTTCTGCCGTCGCAGCGATGGTAGTGAACCAGGGAGACTGGCGTCCTCGACGTGGTCATCCACGCCCGTCTGTGCTTCTCGAGACGCATCCGCACCCGTTTGCGGGGTCGACGGCGATGCAGTCGGTTCGCTTGGATGGCTGATTGCATTTTGGCCGACGATGACACTTCCGTCCTCGAGGCCGGCCGAGATGTGATGGCTGAAGTTGCTGTTGACCGCCGGCAGCACCTGCACACCTTCCGGCACACCGGCGATGGTGCCGAGCAGATAGACACCGGCCTCGAAACTGCCCGAGAACAGGCGGGCGCCGCTCAGGAACATGTTGCCGATGGAGGCCGACTGGAAGTTGAAGACGTTGCTCGGCGGACGGGCCCGTTTGACGACCTCGAGGTTGAAGTCGTTCAGGAACGCCCGGATCACCTCCTTCTTCGCGGTCGAGATGTCGTCCCAGAGCGGCGACCGCGACTCGATGATCTCGAGCCATTCCAGCCGCGCTGCTTGCGGTGACGAGGGCAGCCGATGGTTGAACAGCGTCTTGAGCGCTGTTTTCTCGGGCGCCTCGGGAGCAGAGGGGATCAAACGGACCAAGCGACCTGTAGCAACAATCAGATGGTGGTCGACGTATCAATTTGATTCTTAGGATGAACGGCCATGGAGGCGAACGAGACCACGACGGATGAATGAAAGCATGCCTTACTACGGAGATCCCCAACTGACGGCCCTCCCACGAAACGGTTGATCTCGCTCGAGCTTCCCCCATTGTCGGAGATGGCAATGCCATAGCTGAGAAGGCAGCCTCGACTCTTTGCTAGCTCGTTGAAGTGGTCCACTAGGCTATTGGCCGCGCTGCCGCCAGAGAGGACGACGATACCAGCATTGTTCCTGGTCGACGGCATGGCGGATATGGAGCGTCGAGCTTCATCGGCTCTCTTGACAGATGATGAAGGGCGCACTTCGGCATCCTGTCGTTGCTCTTGTATGCGTGGCCTCTTCGGGGCTCCACGTGTTCTTTACATCTTGGCATAGTCGGTATGACTGTCGATGAACCGCTTCATAGCTCGCCTCGCCGCAAGGCAGTGTTCGCACAGCTTCTTTGCGTTGCATGATGATGCTCCAACAAGGGTCATACGATACAGGCGCCACTAGCTCCGCTAGAGCCTCAACATTCATCACCTTGTAAATACCGACAGCATATCGATGCTCATGATATCAAGATATTAGGTGGTCAGAGACCTAAAATGACCGACAGGTTTTGAAGTTCCTCATCGATGATTTCTTTAACAATACATCTTGCAATCACTTCCACCGAGGTGAACGAACAGTAGCTCTCGTGTAGGTGGCTACCACAGAAGACATCAGAGAGCGCCAGCAGACACCAGCCACGATGCGCATTTGAACGGCAACACCCACTCGGATCCCGAAGAGCAACATGTAAATGATGGCCTCGTCACGATGCCCGTCCACCGCCTCAAAAGAGAAACCGTCATAAGCCCTGGGTACCTGCGCCCTTTCTTTCCTAAAAAGCCCGAGGGCGAAACGGCATTTCCAGAACCAGCTCTTCAATTGTGAACTTTGAAATGTAACATCCACAAGCGGAGAGTAGCTGTGGGAGTGCCAAAATGGCAAGCGGAGGTGTATAGGATCGGGTCATGCATATGCGGCCCATCCTGTATTATGGTCAGCCTTGTCATGAACGGCCTATGCCAAAGGTACCCACCGCAATATAATACGGCCAAGTTCCTCTCGTCGGTGGCTTGTTGAATCAGCTCGTTGACAGTTGCTGTCACGCTCAATGTCTGCGACAGCTTCTTCGCGACGACGGTCAGCGCACGATCAGCCTCGTTGGGTTCGTTTGATTGTTTCGATTTCGAGCTCGCTACGGCGGTCATGTCGCCCGACGACGGCTGTGGCGCTTCGTTGCTCTGTTCCTGCATCTTCTTGACCCGCAACGGCGACACGGTCCAGCTGTAGAGAGGATCGTACCGAAGCACGTCCAAGACGGTCCGGATCGTGTACGACTCCTTCCTTAGCGCGTCGAGAGTGAATTCGCAGCAGCGCCGGAAGACACCCTCAGTCTTGGTGATGCCCATCGCGTCCACAATGTCCCGTGTGAGACGGAATGGGACGACTTCGGGAACAGGGAGGACGCGTCCCTGCTCAAAGGCTACGCCGAGATCGATGTGGACGACCTCGCCCGTCTTCTCGTCCAGCAGTATGTTGTGGCCGTGCCTGTCACCGAGGCCGAGTACGTGTCCGAGGATCGAGATGGCCGCCGTGCTGCGACAGTAGGCAAGCCTCTTCGCAAACCATTCATCCGGATCGTCGTAGCGTTCCATGAAGAAGTAGCGCAAGACCGGGTGAAAGTGCTCCGTCGCCTGCCGGTATGTCCTCAGACGCACTTCGGCGGATTTCGTTTGCGCCTCGCCGATGGCCTTACGACACGCGTTGGGCTTCCAGTCCTTCGGAAAGTGCTTCTGGTGGGCTGGCATTAGGTAGTCATGCAACGGGATGGTGTTGGGGACGAATTCGATGATGCCAGCATTAGTAGTCAGCGGCAGCACTTTGTAGGTCCTGATTGCAAGACTTCGTTGGCGAGTTGATCTTTGTCGTTGCAACAGTTCGCTGACGTGGTCGAACACTTGCTCCATGATAGCGTCCTGCCGGAGATCGTCGTTTCCTCCCTTGACCTGGTCCTGCCTTAGCAAGTACGCCCGCAACACATGGAACTGGTACACGTACCAGCTGCTTGTACTTGAGTCCATTGGAGCTGATGGCCGTGACAATCTTGGGTGCGCTGACGCCGCCTGCCACAGTGAGCTCGGAACTGAATCTCACAATGACCGGGATATCGCTGTAGTCGCAGTCCGCCCTGACCTCGACCCTCATGGTCGGAGGTGGGATCTTGCTGGGTGGTACATCGTGCTCCAGCCGCTGGCCCGATGGCAGCTTTCGCAACGGCATCTTCGAACCTGGTTTGTATCTGTCGTCCAGTTTCTCCATGGCAAGTCGGGCGTAGCAGATGTTGGTGTTGTAGACTGCTAGCCATCTTCCGGAGGCGGCGCTGCTCTTAAGCTCAACTGCCATCCTAGTGGCTGCCGCATGTCGAGAGAGCGCCATCTCATCCTTGCCCTTACTCTTGCTGATGGAGAATATCTGGTACATCCCGTGATAGGGATGATCCGTGCAGATCCTGAGCAACAGCGGATAGAGGAGAGACTGGAAAGGCTCGTCCACGTCCAACAGCCGAGAAGAAAGCTGGTTCATCAAAGCTGCGAACTTTCGACTTGGCACGGTGTTGATATGCTTCGACACAGCCGCGTTCGCGAGCTCGCTGTCTGAGTGCTCCAACCAGAGCGCGCAGAACCGCAGGCTGTCTTTGTCGAATTTGTCGCAGGCCTTGAGACTGAGAAGATAATTCTCGAGACTTTGCTTCAGGAAGGCTTCGCGACTTCGCCGGAGCCGCTGATAGTCTCGGTCGTCGAGGTCAAACCACTGCTTCGCTCGCGCACGATGGGCTTGCAGAGTAGACTTCTGCTGGGATCCTGAGGAGCTGAGCATCTTCTCGAGGTCGCGGACTTCTGCTTCTTTACGTTGTCGTAGACGTTCGACCCGTTGGAAGTCCTCGAGGTTGTGGGTGTCTTGAAGCTGGCGGTCACAGAAAGATGCAAGCTCGTGGAAGACTCGGCCCGCTTCCTCACCCTCCACAACACCTTTGAGCTCCTTGATGCTGTGGAAGAGGTAGCGTGACAGAATCTCATCAGGCTTCTCTAGCCTCGCCTCAGACACTTGATGACCCTACATCTGGTCAGCGAGTGTAAGACGATCCTGCAACACGTGAACTCACTCGTCTCGCAAGAAGCTCCGCGGCGCCCACGCGAACTGTAATATCAGGCAGCTCCAAGGGCCCTTTGATGTTCTTTAACATTCCTATAGAGGCCATCATCTCGCCTTGATCCCAGAGCACGCTAGCAGATTCTAACTGAGATATTGCCTCGATGTCAAGCCCTGCTTGATTGCAGGGTCCGATCAGTTCGGTTAGGTACATGGCGGCATTCAAGGACGACTGAAGCGCGCCATGGCTTCTGCTCAAGCGAGAGGATTCAAGAACCGCGCTGACCTCTAGGGCTCGACTGATTCGCGCGCTTGACCGGAACATATCCTGCAGAACCGTCCGCCGAGCTATTGCACTGAACACGCTCTCCCTAGCCGATAAGACCTGGCTTACATCGTTATATCTAATCTAAAAATCAGCAAGCTCCAGGATAGGGTTCTGGCCCTCTATTGGTGTCCGTGAAGCCAAGCGATTGAAACTCAAAACTTACCTGCCGAAATGCATCCAGGAGTTCCGCGACAGTAGCCTCTTCCGTACGTCCAGCAACTCAGCACGGTCTTCGGAGGCGAAAATCTCGTCGATCTCTGTCAACACAGCCAAAGTACGCCATGATTGCTGGAGTAATAAACTCGAGGAGCTCTCAGTCACCATCTGTGACATGATGCGACCGATCTCATAGTCTAGCTTTGCAGTGATCGTCAGACGGTCAGAAGCCCTGTGCAGGCTTTGAAGAGCCCGGTAAGCCGTAGCTTCTTCGCTGCTGTGAAACGTCGGGGCTGGCAGATTCCATTTTTCAAGTCGTCGTGCTGACCAGAAGATTGTCTCAGCATTCTCCGTTGCCGATTTTCCTGTCCGCTCGCGCTCCAGTAGTGAATACGTCAAACCACTCAGGTTGAGATGGTTCAGAGCCCCGATGACCCCGGCAAAGCTCAATTCACCCCCAACATCGGCCTGGCGGAGCTGGCTGTTGTAGTGGGCTCCTGTGAAGGCTAGGCTCTTCGGTCCGTCTTTTTCATAATCGAGTCGATCCATGATGGAGAACAGACTCGCAGGTTGTTGAACGCCATAAAAAGAATCGGGCTCATCAATGTTTCTGAATATCTGGAGCAGAAGGTTGGTTGGCTCTGCCAACTTGACAGCGGATGAGCGTCGTGAGGTTCGGGCTGCTTCGGAGCAGTAGATCTCGAGCCACAGCAGACCGCTCTTGAACATGCCACATCGAATGGCGGCTTGGGCTACCATGAGATAGTCAAGTTCAAGCCACCTTTCTCGGTCCGCCTTGACATTTTCCCCAGGAAAGGTTTGACTGCGAAGGTAGAGGATGGAGGTGAGGATTAGTTTGATGTTAGGTAGATGAAACGCTTCTGTCGTGAGAAGCCATTTCTTGAAGGCGTTGGACACTTCCAATCGTACGTCTCGCCGACTTGAATGATCTTGAAGTAGAAGAAGATGCAGAATGAACGGAAAAGCACTCTCGGCAAAGCCTGGAACCCTCGGCAGTATGGGGAGCAAAGAACCGACAACAGGATCGTCTTCGGCCGCACATGCCAGTGCCAGACTAAAGTCTCCAATCCAGTCCCTCAACGACTTCGCCGCTGTCGTGAGCGTTGCTTGGCGTATATGATGCCTCGCAGGCGCCGCTAAGCTGATATCCGGCGCATCATAATCGTGCCATCGTAGCGCTGCTAGAAGAGATGCAGGTAATATGTTTTCGCAGTCTTCTAGCTCCTCGGGCTCCGCCACTCTTGAGACGACCAGCTGCAATGTCTTCTCAGCAAGGCTCACCTCGTGCTGATCGTTGCTCAGAAGCAAGTCATGCAGAAGACGGAGAAGAGCCGGTTTAGAACCGGAAACAAGTGCCGACGGTCCACGAGCAATCTCTTTGAGATCTTGAAGCGCCGATTCCCTGAGCACATCCGCCGGTACGCAACCAGACACGGCAAACGTTCTGCCCAACAGACGCCCAGCCCAGAGAAGGTATTCAGTGCCAACGTCGGAGCGATGACATGATCTCCACACCGTCACTGCGTAGGCTGTGGCCGACGCATCTTCGCCGAAGATGTCCTCACGAAAAGAAAGCGGCCTTTGAAAATTTCTGCAAAGAAGCGAGAGTGCCAGACTACGAGTGGGACGATTCAGAAGCCTTCGCCCACTCCTCTCGTCTTCGAAAAGCCCTACCAACATCTCGCTCTCGCTCGTGCCACGGATGGCACTACCTTGAGCTCGAATGTGGCAAGCACATCGAAGTATATTCTTGAACGCGATTTCAGAAGCTCCAGATAACTCAGGGGAGCTGTAGTACTCCAGGTAGGTACTGAACCAGTCGTGGAAGGATTGGGCCTTTGATTTTGCTAGTTGCAATTGTCCGTCTTGTGTCGTCCTCTCTTGCGGCGTGTCGAAGAAAAGCTGCAGCGACGCCAGTATCGACAAGGATATTCCAGCTACAAACGACGGCACCTTGGCAAGGTAGATTTTCCCGTCCTTGAGCAAGTAGCGCATCAGCCCTACCGCATCGGCGGCACATTGCTGATCCAGCAGGAAAGGCCGGAGCGCATGCAGGAGCAGTTCAAGAGGATAGTCGCGCAGAGCGACATCGCCTGCAAGGGAGAGTAGGATTCGAACTCTTCGCAGAACAGAGCAAGCATGTAGCGCTCCGAGCGCCGGGTGAATGGAATCTAGCAGCGTCCTTACAACGTACATGTAGAGGGGGGGCGTCCAGAGGTAATCGACGACATGCCCAGTTCGGCGACATAGATGCTGAATTTCATCCACGAGATATTTCCCTCGGAAGGCGGGCTGGCGATTCGGCGGTAATGTCGAGTCCGAGGATCCCAGCATCTTAATGTCGTTGAGGATCCTGGCGGCGTAGTTGAATTTCGTATGTCGTGCAAAAGACCGCTCGATCTGATCTTCATCATCGAGGCAAAGGAAGAAGAGAGCGAGGATTGCGGCCATGTGATGGTTGATGGCACCCAAGAACGCTTCTTTGCCCAGTACTTTGCGAACACGAGCCTCTCCTCCTGACTGTTGCTGAGGACTGCTCGACGGAGGGAGGGCGATATCCCGGGCAATGCTGTAGGCAGCCACTCGGTCGAAGGACGCCAAGATTAACTCGTCCGCTTTCAGTTCGAGCGTCTCGGCCAGGAGTTCAAGTTGCTCGTCGTTGCCGCGCATGACCAGCTGACCAACCACCTCTTGTCGTACATCTGAGAGGAACTCCTTGAGGTCTAGGTATCCAAAGATAGAGAACGGCATGGTAGATAAAAGCTTAGTTTCCAGCCAAGTGTAGATGATCTGAGGCAGAAAAAGCTTAAGAAGATGACGCGGACTGCTCAAACGCAAGGAATTGGACACCATGCCAAGGCAACGACTGGCGTGCGCCGCTGTTTCTGGGGCAAGTCCTGGGGTCTCGAAGATATGGTAGACGCTGCGGCGCAAGACCGTGTACCACGATGACGCTAGTCTCGCAAAGACAAGTAAACGCATTGCTAGCCCCTCTTCATAGTCGACCTCTCGCGGTAGTGTTTCCAAAACCTCATTGAACATGTCTTGGTGTTCGCCCACGACGAACAGCCCAAAAACTTCAGCCATTCGCTCGGCGATGTCATACTTGACGAGGATATCGCCCCCTTCAAGGACTTTTAGGAAGCTTGCACGCATCGACGGTAGCGACTGGCGATTGGCATAATCGGGGCGCACCTGAAGCATGCGCTGCAGAAGATTCACCAACCCTATTTGCACACTCGACGGTGTTCGCGGCTTCTCCAACGCGACCTCGATGAACCAGCGGTACACCTCGGCGCTCGAACTTGCCAACTCATCAGAGGCATCGATGGACCAGTAAGGAGCGAGCGCAGTCATGGTATCCAAACACATCCCGACGGCCACCTCGGTCTCCTCATACTGGTAACTCTCGAGCAACTGCTCTCCGGCGTGGCGTATCAACGCAAGAGCGTCAGCTCTGCCGAGGACATTACCGAAACAGGCCATGTCCTTGACAAACGGACGGCATGCGAGAAACTCGACAGGCGATAGCGATAGCGTGTATTCTATGATGGGCAGTAGTCCTGACGATGCCACAACTTCGCTGTCTCGAGTTCGAGCTCCCGAACGTAGATAGTGCAATCGTGCAAGAACATTGCACCTTAACGACCAGACACTGGAGGCAAGGGCCTGGTCGTGACGAGGAAAGTCAGATTCAGCCATCTGATCTGCCTGACGACTTGTCGGAGAGACAAAGTCGATGTCCATAGCATGGGAGTCCAGCTGCTGTCGGCCGGCCAAGTCTTGAAGCTTCTCACGGCGCCGCTGGAAAGCCTCAGCAAGGTGAGCAAGAACCGGAAACATGCCAGATTCAAGGTCATTCGAGCTTGTATCACGGAACGTCGGGAGAAACGGGTGGACGCCTTCAAGGACTATATCAACATAGTCCTGCTCCCGATCTGGCTGAGTGACGAACGAAGCTAGAGCGACGGAAAGACACTCTGTCGCTTTCTGCAGGCGCGCCGCGCGCTGGGCGGCCTTCGTGGCATATTGGCCACTCAAGGTACCGCCGACCATGCAAAGTGATGTCAATGTGCGCACCATGTCGTAGTTGATCAGATTAGAGAGCTCTGAAGCTTGCAGCGTCCAGTTGTCCAAGGCCCGTTCAAACTCGGCTCCGCAGTAGTCCAACGTCTGCATCTCGAGATGTGAGCAACCAGCAGAGATTTGTGAGTCGATGTCGAGATCGACTTCTCTGCGCGAGGCTTCTGGATGATCGAGGGGTTCCTTTTCTTCAAGCAGCAGCAGAAAGCGAAGCAGCTTCTCATTCTTGAGACGATGAAGCCACGCCTGGCCTACGGTGCCAAAGCATGGCAGAGGCGGGCATGATGTGCCGGTGAGGCCACGACCCGTACAGGCCGATATCAAGTTCAGTAGTAACATCGGCTGAGAGCCAGCGGCGGTCTGAGCCACGTACTGTCTATTGTTGATCTGGGCTGTCGTGACATCAGCTGCTCAACCCAACCCAACCGACAGATGGGAAACTACCAGGAGCCCACTTCGAAAACAGCCAATGGAGTATTCGTTCAGATGTCAACCTTGAAGCGCTGGGGGCTTCGACATTCCTGATCCGCCACAGCGACGTCCAAAGAGACACCGTTGAGTCTGTTAGGATCGAAGGACCGTTCAAATCGGTTGAAGACACCATGGTATCTATGCTTTCCGCTATTGCATTGAACTCTAACAGTCGACAGACTAAGATCGTTTCCATCAAGTGGCAGGCGGCTCGACAGCTGGCGGGAACAGTCGCGCAGTGGGATGAGGCGTGCCAGATGCTAAGCCAATCAGCTATCATCGTCAGGCCCCGCGCTGATCGATGATAGGCGCATCTGCCGCCCTCTGGTCAGTCGAGAGAATGCTGGAGAAGATCCTTGAAAGACTTTACCCACCCTACAAGGCACATCATGGACCACGATGCCAAGACGCCATCCGCCTCAGACACCAGCGGTACCACATGATCCAGGACCTCTTTCAGACTGGCCTCCTCTATTGGCTGCTCTGCCGTCATAAAGAAGAGAACTTGAAGGGCACATGTCCTGGCAATCCGCTCCGAACCCTTCAGCGCACGAAGCATGTTCTGCAAATGCGTTCCTACTCGTCTTCGCTTCCTGGCACCGCCTTCGCTGGGGCTGAGGTCGACATCAACGCTATTCGAGGTCGTCGCATCCAGGATCGACATGAGAATCGCTAGCAGGCGAGGATATGACCAGTTCAGTTCCACTCCAGAAACCTCGATGCGAGATCTGGTAGTCATCACCCCGGTGCCTGCTTGTACGGTCAACACTCGGAGAGGGGCGTTGGGACATGGGGCCATCAAGGGCGACAGCAAGCAAACCTCGTCCGTCTTTAGCCTGTCACGATCCGGGCGACTTGAGTAGTCGGTGTATATCAGCTCTACTAGACCCTCCACGTCGTTCTTGACGGTCTCGTCTCCTTCATCGGACACCATCTGTTCCAGATAAGCCAGCGATTTAATCAAGAGAATGATCAACTCTTCTTTATGAGAGGCCGATCTGTTGGTCCATCGTTTCCGGAGAGCCGGGAGGAGCTCTCTCAGAGTCTTCTTTGTAAGCGATATCGAATTGATAGACACGAAACCAAAAACTGCATTGAAGATAGCGAGAGCTAAAAGCCCACGAGGGCCTCCAGCATCAGAGCTCTGAAGAACGGATAGGACGGAAGCGAGAATGGGCTCCGCCGTTGGCAGGATCGGCGCATTCGACGGCAACACGAGACATTGGAGGCATAAGAGGAGCTCCTCCAGAAGCGTCTTGGTATCGTTATCGGCGGGACCCCGATTGCTGAATGACCCTCGCAGTTCCTTTGGCCGAGAACTAAGCGGTTCGAGCCCATTGCGACTAGATGCAGCGGACTGTCCGGTGGGGTGTTCTGGCTGAGGTTCGTCGCGCTCCGTGAGAAGGCTGATTCCCTCACAACAGAAAAGGGTGATCTTGTTCCACAGATCCGTTGCTAGGTGCTCCGCATGAGGTTGATACTCTAGTAAAGTCCTCAAACTCTTGCAATAATCAACTTTTGCCGTTCCCGGTAGAGTCTCGTCGTCGAAGGAAACTGTTTGCAAGATATGCTCCACAGCCCTTCGTAATGCCTTGAATTGTAACTTGGGAAGCCGCGCCTGAACTGCAGCTCGGAAGGTGGACGCACACAGCGAAAGACGAGACGTCGTCTCACTCCGAGATCGCCCCGAGGTAGACGTAGGAACTTGCTGGTGTTCTGTTTCTGTAGCGAGCAGTATCGCTTTGAAAACATCCTTCCATAGGTCGTTCTCGCGCTGGTTGCTTCTGGTGATGGTGATAGACAGCCTTAGCTTTTCGGACAGATTTGTCCACCGTTACAGTACTGTCCAACACACCTTCCAGAAGCTGTTGGACGATAACTGACGAGTTCGGGCTTTAGATCTACGAGGTGATCAGCACTCCGGCAAGCAACGGTTGATAGTGTCGCATCTTACCTTGAAGGAACCGGAAGCGGATTTTCTTATTTCGAAAATCTGGCAGGAATTGCGCAACTACCATCTGGCATTAGCAGTCAGACAAGCTGTAGATCATTTTCAAATTCTCGAACCTATGCTGCGTATACGGTGATGCTGTTCTGGATGCATTGTGGATGATGTGTATAGGTATCTATCCCACTGAACGGGTACCGTTCTGGGTCAATGGGGATCGAGGCAGTGTCTCGATAGCTCTCCTGTAAGATACAGCTCCAACATGGGATGAGCGCAGCGTGATACTCCCTACGAAGTACGTTACGTACTTCGTGCTCACTGCAATGTTGCGGTATGAAGGCACGGGAGGTACTGTACGTACGAGTACGGAAGTACGCCATGCTTCAATTCGTCCGATGGCGTCCAAGTGTACGGAGTACGGTACGGTACGTACGGGTAATGTAAACGAACTCTTCGCGTCTAATACGACAACAAGTATAATATTCAAATTTGCTAAAATCTGTCCATTGCACATCCGCACTGGTGGTGAGTAAATATCTGTTCGTGCTAATTGCACATGTATGTGGTGACTAACACAGCTCCAGTATCGGTAACATCCGTCGCTTTCAAATCCTTTGGAAGGTTCCGACGTGCGCGGGGTTCGACTCCCCGGTGCGGAAGTTCTTGTTTTTGAAGATTTTTTGGAGATTTTTTGGAGGTAACATAATGCGCCCTACTCTTGTTAACTGCACCCATCGACCGGTGTGAATGGAGCTAACGCCCCCTTCGGGGATAGAGGGCTGCTGGGAGAGGAGCTGTAGGGTACGTAGCAGCTCGCATAGTCCCACAACGATGGAGCATCTCACGTTTTCGAATCTTCTGGAGGTATTCCCTCGTCATGCTTGGTCATAATTGTTCTTGATTCATCCAAGCAGCGATAGCGCTCCAGTTCACATCTCGGACTGGCCATCATGGCTGATTTTGGGCAACCTGGCTTTCTACGCGAGCTATATCTGGGTCTGCTTGACTTCTCGTCAGGCCTTGATGCGCAATCGGATCAGACCGTCCAGGATGCAGACAACTTGGCGTCGATATTTCGGGCAGGCGCCCAGGCATTCGCCAGCCTGCTCGACAAACCAACCAAGAGTGACGAAAGCCGCCGACAGGTGATGTCAGGTATCGAAACACAGGCGCAACAGCTGCTGAACTGTCTTGTGAGGGGGGCTGGCTGACGCGCGCTTGGTACAGGCAAGGTCAACATCGATGACGTCGAGTATTCGCTCAACGATGAGTTCAAGCAGAATACCATCCAGCTCGCAGACAACCTCGATCTGGACGAGCTGAAGGCGGCCGAGCTTCTTTTACAGGCGCAAGCCGACACCGAGATTCTTGATCGATCTGCCCTGGCCGTGGCTCATATCAACTTCCATTCGCACCGCAAGAACACCCTTGGCTGCCTCCGACTTGCTTTAACACTTGCCCTTGACGACGACAATGGGGACAAGGTCGTCAGCAAGCTTCGAGAGGCCATCTCAGCAGTTGCCGATGCTGCCAACGGTGGAAGTGGTGATCGCTTTGCCTTGGGCCGCAAGTGTCTCAAGGGCATGTCAGACCTCAGAAGATGGATAACGGCGATCGAAGAGAAGCTCCAGGGCGCTTCCATCATCGGCCTTGGAGAGGTCCCGGAGTATGTTGAGACGTTGGAGTTTCAGATTACGAGCCTTACCATGCAGTGCGAAGATCTCGGCGTTGTTCTACACCACCTGGCCAAGCTGGATTACACGGATGTTCGCTGCTTCGAAGACCTGCTAGCAACTGTCAAGGCCGCCGACAAGTACGACTCCATCTTGGTCTTCTACATACCGTTCTACATGGTTTCCATCTCCCGTTTGGCATCCTCCGAAGAGCAAGGCTCCTTTGCCGTTGCGCGTTCGCTCTACGAGAAGATCACAAACAGCGCGCAGGCAGACTCGTGGACGCTACGGTACTTGCGTGCCGCGACTATTTTCTGGTGGCTCGCCGAGTACAGCGGCTGGTTCATCGAGCCGCACGAACAGGTCACTGCGGCCAAGCTGGACGCAGAAGCGGAGATGAAGGCTCAGAGCAAGCTTTTCGTTGCCTCTCTCAAAGACGGAGCCTTTGACTTCATCCTGTCGCTTTGCGGTGATGTGCGCTCGACCGAGTCGACCGACCCGCTGAGGTCGTCGTTGCACCAGTGGCTCCAGCGGAAAGCCCCTGCTTTGTTGGCAAAATCGGTACAGTTCTCCGATGAATTCCGTCTCACGCTATCGGAGCAGCTCGAGACGTCCATCGACGCATTCATCACCAACATGCCGGGTGATCTGAGGCGACTGAGGCTGGAGCATGATGAGAGCAGCAGGATCCGGCTTCTTCAGGCCGACCCGGATCAACAGGAGCTGGACCTCGAGAAGTTTCTGCTCATCATCTCGTACATCTTTGAGAATCGGCCCGATGCAGCGAGGGCGTTCTGGTCGTACCCGGATGCAAATTGGTACGGCTTTCTGCAGTGGTCACTAAAGCGGCTAACCGTTCCACGGGCATGTGCGGTCTGTGAGATGCTGGTTTCTCTGTCGCAAGGCGAGGGGAACGCCTCGGCGGCTCACCAATTCCTTCTCGACGAGGGATCGTCCAGCAAGAGTCGCAAGACACATTCTCTGGGCTGGGCGCCGATCCTGCAAGAGCTGCGACATGCGGCCGAAGAGACCGTGAGTGCGACTGGGCAACCTCAGAGGACTCCCGATCGGAGGGCCAGGGCTCCGCAGTCGGTCAAAGAGCCAGAATTCTACCAGATGCTCGAAAGCTACTTGCGACTGACGGCCAAGGTCGCTGGGGATTGCCCGGAGGCCCAATCCTGGTTTCTCAGCCAGAAAATTCCGCCGGTCGAGACGTTCCTGTTGCTATGCTCCGGGCCTACGCCGTCACGTCTGCGAGCGTGTGCCTTTGAGTCGATCCGGGCGCTTGCGTACCAGCAGTCCGCCGGCAACCGCGGCCGCTTTTGGTTCGTCCTGGACAGCTGGATCGCTGAGGGCCCGAAGGCGCCAGACAAGTCCAAGAACGCCGCCACCGCTCTGATACCTTTGTGGTCCGCCGAGATGATCTTGGGGAGGATAGCGCAAGGATACGAAGAGTCGCTATCCTTCGTGAGCTTGCTCACAACACTACTGATACCCGCCGAGGAAGAGGGCCCTCTCAACAACAGCTTGCCCTTCCCGGAAACTCTCGGGTCCGCATATCGGATTCCTGGGGTCGAGCCATACGTCGACTTCGTGCTAGGTCGAGTCTTTGCCGGCTGGACGCAGGAGCTTCAAGACGTCCAGCAACAGCGATTTCTTCGACTCAGATGTCTAGACTTCTTGGCGGTCTGTTTGAGGAGCTTCAACGAGAGCCTCATCATCTTCGCGAACCAGTCCACCGTCGCCGTCGACTCGGCCATCGAGGCCTCTTCTCTGGCGACGTACACCAGGATCCATCCGTTCGCCCGGGCGATGGACTGGCTGTTCAACGACAACCTACTCCGTGTCCTCTTCGAGACGGCTCGCCAAGACCCACAGGAGGTGGCCAAGGCGCAGCCAGGGTCCCTCTTGGTCCTGAGCGTGCTGCGCTCGATCGAGATCATGCTCATGGTGCTCAGCATGCAGGCGACGCACTTTGACGTCGTGCGACCGGTCGTTCGCGGCCAATCCGTCGGACGGAGCGCCCAGGTCGCCAACAACACATACTCGTCCTTCGAGGATGTCATCCTCCAGAACCTGCAATTCACCGTGAGCCTTGGCGTGTACGCCACGACCGAGCATCCGGCCTTGGCCGCTGCCTCGCTTGCGCTCCTCGAGAGACTGGTCGTGTCGCCCAAGGTAACGAGCCTCGACGTCAAGGACCACCGGCACCGCACGGGCCAGAGCAAGATGCTCGGCATCTTTGAAGTGAACGACGAGGGCGCCAGGGTAGGGAACTCGCTGGTACACCAGATGCTGCCCGATTCCCGCGAGGCGAAGAAAGGTCCAGCTTCGCCCGCCTACGCGATCAAGACCAGCATCTTGAGTTTCCTACAGCATTGTCTCGAGTCGCTTCCGGCGCGGCCCAACCTCGCCCATCGCTTGCTTGGTTTCTCTTGCGCCGGTGACCGCGTCGAGGTCGACCCCAACGGCGGCCTGGCCCACGGCCATTCCCTGTTCCACGCCGTCGTCAACACCGTGGTTCACTATCCAAGCAGCGACGGGCTCGGCTTGCAGAGCTGGCTTTACGCCATCCGAAAGATGGCCTTCGAGGTGCTACGTGTCCTGTGGACCAGCCCGCTATCGGCCGTGTACACCATGACCGAACTGCGCGCCCACGGATTCCTCTACGGCCAGCTGGCGAACCAGACCGTCATCACCGTCGACACGATGTTCGACGGTCGAACCCTGACGGATCCGTCGTTCCTCATGTCCGATGCTGCCCTTTGCTGCAATCAATGCCTGCGTGAAAGGTCCCGCCTGCTCGGCTACGCCGCGGCGGAGCTGAAACTGCTGGCCGAAGAGCGTGCCCCGACGCTCAAGGCCCAGACGGTGTCGGCGCTGCTGGGAAGGACCGTCTTGGACGACGGCCAGACGACGTCCAATCCATCCATCTTCGAGCTCTTTGACTTTTCCGAGATCGAGCTCGGAGACGACATTCCACAGCCGAGGTTCGGTGTGTTTGGGGATCTTGACATTGAATTCTGTATCCAGAAGCAGGCCGGCGGACACGACATGTCAGACCTCGAGAGCGTCGAGCAGCTACTCACCTTACGGCTCAACAACGCTTTGAAGACCGGCGAGGTGTCGATAGCGGACGAGAGGACGGTACGGTCCGAACTGCTGAGATCCATCGAGCAGTTGCGTGCCAGAAATCACCAAACACTCCTCCTCGTCTCCAAGCTAGCGACGCTGAAGGCGTGGTGTCAGCTGCTGGTATTGATCGTCGAGGTAGGCGGTCTCGAGGCGGACATCAAAGCGGCCTTCGTGCTCCGCACCCTCCAGTTGATCCTGCCGAAGCTCGAACATTTCACGCTCCACCACGCCGCCGAGGCGGTCGAGCTCGCACGGGTCGCGAAGACCATCCTCTTCAACATCGACCTCGAATCAGCGTCCTTTGGGAGAGGGCAGGCGGGCGACGTCGCGGCGGACCGGCTATACCAGCTCTTTCTGGCGTCCC
Organism: Lichina pygmaea; assembly: GCA_963422465.1. Taxonomy (NCBI): domain Eukaryota; kingdom Fungi; phylum Ascomycota; class Lichinomycetes; order Lichinales; family Lichinaceae; genus Lichina; species Lichina pygmaea. The sequence continues at coordinate 757,221 of OY730173.1, forward strand.
TCCGTGGGATACACTCGCCATCATCGAACCCTGAGTTGCGGGAGATGTTCTACATCATCTGTCATCGCTACAGCGTCCATCTCACCGAGCGTCAGGACGGTGCCGGGTCTCTCAGCTCGCACCTCATCCGAGCGATCAGCAACGCCGGTGAAGCCTTGATGGAGACCGTGTGTGAAGACGCATACGTCGGTCCTGGCACGAGCAGCATATGCGCCCTGCTCTTCTTCGACGGGCTGCTCCTCCTGTCGCAGCGAGACGGCTCGAGCTACGTCATGGACTCGCTCGTGCGGATGAACTTCTTGAGCCTTGCCATCGAGACGATCAAACGCATTCCTGCCGACCTACAGATCACTGCAGCCCAAGGTAAGTTGCTCCAGAATCGGTAGAGCGGAAGTTTTCGTCGGCTCATTGCGCCGTCAGACGTGCCGATGCTGCTGTCGTACTATGACACGATGCTGTCGCTCCTGCTCCGGCTCGCGCAGACCCGGCTCGGGGCGACCCACCTCTTCAAGGCCGGCATATTCCAGTGCATGCGCGAATCCGGTCTGTTCTCGGTCGATCCTGACGTGGGAATCGGTGAGCATCTCGATCAGGCTCGGTTTACGACGAAGATGTTCGAAGTGGAGCTGACAGGAGCGTTCTCAGAGATGGACGATCCGAACGCTCTCAGCAAGTACTATAGGATGCTACTGGCCACTCTCCGCATCGTCACCTCGGTCGTCATGAGCTGCGGACCTCAGAACCCCCGAACCATCAAGGAAGCCCGGAATCTCTTGCTGGAGAACCGTGCGTCCATGTCGACGGCGTTCAAGCGACAGGCGAAGATTGGAGGCATTCGTGTCGACAACGTGGGCGCGCTCGGCGACATCGTCAAGCACTACGTCCTGCTCATCACGGCTACCGATTTTCTAAAGGTACAACCACCACCACCACCACCACCACCAAAGCCCAGTTACAACCTTCCTTTCCCACCACTGCCTTCCTCTCGCCTCCCGTGTCTCAAGGTGCGCTGCTGACCAGCTACAGTATGAAGAAGCACAAGATGCGGCGAGAACATCGACATTCACGCACTTTACATGACCAATCTAGGCTATCGCTTTTCGGCGTCAGATTTCCTTTCCTCTGTGGGTTGTCGTCTTGTTTGTCCATCAATGCCAGTGCCCGAGCATCAGCGAGCGGCGTCAGCGGAGTGCCCGGAGCGGTTCTCAACCGTTGCTGTCTCATTGTTTCAAAAGTAAGTTGAATCCTACAGGGCTTTTTGAGCGTCAAAGTGGTGGAGTATATCTTAAGAAGTGCGTATGTACGGTATTCGACCAGCGAACGGATGCTTGATTACGTAAGCGAGCCAAGTCTACGCGACTGATGCCACGTCGGGATTCCCCGAGATACGGTAATTAGTGCCTGAGCAGGACGCATTTAGGCGTGGCTCCGCCTATAACCACAAGTACTCCAAGGTACAGTACGTACATCGTACGCCTCACCATACGCTGTACGTACTCCGTACTCGTACGCTAGCTTCACCTACGCCTCACGAGCTCTCTTACCACATACCACCTTTGCATGCATGCACATGCACGTGCAAGTGCAGGGGCTCGACTTACAACCCGGTACGGGAGTACAACCTTTGCAGTCAGGCAGTGTTCATGCTTCTGTGACGATAATGGTCTCCAGCAAGCTGAGATCATCTGGCGCAGAGGACCAGCTGAACATCCGTAACGTACATGCCACGCCAAACCCACGCTAGACACCATATCGGACCATCATCCCCACCGTCGCTGCTTCCGTCGCTACTCCCGTCGCTGCTAGTTGTTGCTGCGTCCGCTGCTGCGTCCGCTGGGCCGAAAAGAGTACCACCTCCGCCACGTCTTTCCATCCGCTACGGCCGAAAGCCCTTATGCCCCCTTCGTCACCACGCCGGCAGAGCACCATCGCCGAACTCTTCGAGTCGACGCAGCCCAAGCGCTCCGGCTCCAAAGTCGAAGCGGTGCCTCACAAGCGCATCAAGACGTCTCATGCCCCCGACGATATGGCCACCGCTTCAAGTCCGGGTGGACCGCCGCGCTCGACGCCGACAAAGGCCTCGGCGTCCGGACAGGGCGATCGCAACCGGACCGTTGTGGACCTGACCACCTCGCCAGGCCCTCCCCAGCTGGAGATGTGGGATGGCAGCTGCAAGAAGGGCCCCAGCGAGAAGGCGTCTAGCTTTCGGATCTACGGTGGAGCAAGGCGGATCCCGATCAAGAACCTCAGATCGCCATCGCGCACCGGCCCAGGAGAGCTGCTTCGGCGGGCGTGGGAGCCGCTCGACGCGGCCTTGACGGCCATCTTCACCGGTCAGAGGATCGCAGGCGCCATGGAGGAGCTATACCGTAGCGTCGAGAGCGTCTGTCGACATCAGGCTGCGGAGGCGTTGGCCAAGAAGCTGCGGTACCGATGTGCCGAGCACGTCAAAGGCCATATCTGGGGCCAATTGAGCCGTATGCTCGCCCGGCGCCAGACCGACCTTGTGATGCTTCGCGCCGTGCACGCGTCTTGGAGGAGATGGAGCGAGCAACTGGCACGTGTCCCTCCTCTGCTTCCCCTGTCAAGTCCTCTACACTGTTCTACTCTACTCCGGTTGGGCGGGACACCGGCGGCTGACGTCGGCTCCAGGTGACAGTCCGGTCCGTCTTCTTCTATCTGGATCGATCGTATCTCATCTCCTCCGATGAACCCACGCTCGAGGACATGTGCCGCTCCCAGTTTCGCCACTACGTCCTCTATCAGGACGGGCTGAAGACGGTCGTCCTGAGGGCCGTGTGCAACCTTGTCGACGACGCCCGCAACGGAGCCAGAGACCCGAGCCACGAGTCCACGCTCAGGGACGCCATCAGGATGACGCACGACCTGGTCGTCTACACGGCCGACCTCGAGCCCGCGCTTTTGATGGCCTCGACACTGTACTTCCAGCGCTGGGCCGATGAGGAGAGCTCGACTCGTGGTCTCGCCAGCTACGTCGAGCGATGCGGGAGACTGACGGAAGGCGAGAAGACCCGCTGCGACCTGTTCGCTTTCGATGGGTCGACGAGACGGGAGCTTCTGGCCGCGCTCGAGGACCAGGTGCTTCGCCGGAAGATCGACTTCCTCGTCGACGTCGACCAGTTGTCGAACGTCTTGGATGCCGAGGCCACGACCGTCCTCAAGCTCCTTTACGGGCTGCTGCAGAGGGTCCGTTGCGAGAAGCGGCTGCAGAAACCCTGGGAGACGTATATCAAGTCGACCGGCACCAACATCCTCAACGGCGGAGGACGCTCGAGCGACACGGTGGTCCAACTGTTGGAGCTCAAGACCAAGGTCGACCGCATCTGGAAATCGGCCCTGCACAGGCACGAGGGCCTAGGCCTGCTGCTGCGCGAGTCGTTCGCGTCATTCATCAACGAACGGCCTCCCGGGGCCGCGGCGGCGAGCGCGACCCAGGCGTCTCCCGGCGAGATGATTGCCAAGTACATCGACACGCTCATGCGTGGCGGCGTGAAGGCCATCCCGCCGTCGCTGAGCACCCTCGGCGGCAACGCCGTCGACGGCAATCGCGAGCTCGACACGATGACGGGCGACGAGGATGCCGAGATCGGCTGGCAGCTCGACCAAGCGCTCGACCTGTTTCGATTCATCGAGGGGAAAGACGTGTTCGAGGCGTTCTACAAGAGGGACCTGGCGCGCCGGCTGCTGATGGGCCGAAGCGCAAGCGCCGACGCGGAGCGTAGCATGTTGACGAAGCTCAGAAACGGTGAGTCGGGCCCGACGGCGCGCGGATCTCGCGTGCGATCCGATTCGAGGCGCTGACCATATTCGGTCCAGAATGCGGCGCCGCCTTCACCCACAACCTCGAGCAGATGTTCAAGGACATCGACCTCGCCAGGGACGAGATGGCGTCGTACAAGCAGATACAGGAAGACAGCGGCCGACGGAGCAAGCTGGACCTCAACGTCAACGTTCTCTGCTCGGCCGCCTGGCCAAGCTACCCCGACGTACCCGTCACCGTGCCACCGGAGATCTTGACCGCCGTCGAAGCCTACGACCGGTTCTACAAGCAGAAGCATACGGGACGAAGTCTGTCCTGGAAGCACTCGCTCGCGCATTGCGTCGTGCGGGCGAGATTTTCGCGAGGAAACAAGGAGCTCCTCGTCAGCTCTTTCCAGGCCCTCGTCCTGCTTCTCTTCAACGGAATGGACGACGGCAGCTCGCTCGCATATCAGGATGTTCAAGCGGCAACGGGGCTTCGTAAGTCACAGCATCTGACGGCTACCCGGGGGGTCATCTAGACAGGGGAGCGTTCGACTGATGCTCGGTCACCCCTTTTAGCCGAGTCCGAGGTGGGTCGCACCCTCCAGTCGCTGGCCTGCGCCCGATACCAGGTCCTCAAGAAGGAACCCAAGGGGCGCGAAGTGGCCACGACGGACAGCTTCTCGGTCAACGTCGGCTTCACCGACGCCAAGTACCGCATCAAGATCAACCAGATCCAGCTCAGGGAGACGAAAGAAGAGTACACGGCCACGCACGAGGACGTCAGCCGCGACCGGCAGTACGAAGCGCAGGCGGCGATCGTGCGCATCATGAAGAGCCGCAAGGCCATCTCGGCGCCAGAGCTGATGGCCGAGACGATCAGTCTCACGAAGAACCGCGGCGCGCTCGACACGTCGGAGATCAAGAAGCAGATTGACAAGTATGTGTCTTTTCTTCTCTCTTTGGTCCAGACGGGTTTGATGTGCAATCGTTGCATTCGGCTGACTCGATGTTGTCTCTGTTCGTTTCCCACCAGGCTTATCGAGAAGGAGTACATCGAACGTGTCGTCGAGGACAAGCGCATGGTGTACAGGTACCTTGCTTGAAACCATCTCTCGCACGGTATCCTTCCGTCTCTCCCCTCCATCTCCCATCCTTTCCGATACCTCATTCTTCGATTCTCGTTCCACCGAATGTTCCTGCGCGACCACAGAACGTGCATTACGGGGTGTCTCCCCGCGGGTGCTCGTGCTCGTGCTCCAGCAGCTCCATACCGGCGTGCATTGTCCGCTTCTCTTCACACTCTCCGCGACGACGGTGTCTCGGGACAACGTCCGTGGCCGGAGAAGCATGACGGCCACGCATTCGCCCGTCATCACTACTGCTCACCTCTTCAGGTCACGAAATACCGTCTTTGAGCATGAATACCACCAGATATGAATACCTCTTCAAGCACGAGCACTGCAAGATACAATTCCTCGTACGAAGAACTCAGGCCAGGCTCCAGCCACATCACCCGTAGGCCACGATCATCCAGGGAGGCATCGTTCGCCGTGCCCTGCGAACCAAAGCGCCAGTGTGCACGCGCCCCAGCGGCTCTGGGTACGTAGTAGTCGGGTCGTCAATTTTGGGACCCTGGTCGATGCCTGCAGTGCGAGGTGGGAGGAGAGTAATCAGCTGTAGTGGGACAGTAAGTAGTAGTAGTAGTTTATGTTCGACTACAAACGCTGTAGCGAGTAGCGGGAGGAAGATGAGTGTGACGACTGATTGATTGATTAGGGAGAACTAGCCAATCAATTACATGTCGTCCTGCAAGCATTTGTTTGCCTTGGAGCTGGCACAGCTCTAGAAGGCACTAGGCGGCACCATGCAGGATCAACGTCAAACAGTTTAGAGCAGTCCCACTCGCAGCAGAAGAGTCTTTTGGGGGGGGAGAATGAAGGAGGAGGAGGAGGAGGGGGGAGGGTTATAGCAGGCCAAGTTCAAGCACCCACGTCCTACAGTCCAAATATCTTTACCTGATCTCTCTCCTCCTCTCTGAACCAACCAGGCAGCCTCTTCTTTCTTCCCACCAGCACTACCCGCAGTATCTACAGTATCTACTGTATTTATACTTCCGCCTACCTTACCCACTTCCTTGTCCGGTCCCAACTTTCTTGCTCTTGATCCGAGTGTAAGAGAAAGAGTTTGTCGAAGATCTGCGGTGTTTCACGACCGTGTTTTGTACAGTATGTAAGGTAAGTGGGGTCTTGTGACAAAAATCACTCGGCTCCAGAATCTCACTTCGAAATACGTAGTGATCCTGACGATGAAGGAAGACGAGAAGTCCAGCCCCCTCCGTTCCCCGCCGTTCCCCCTCCGGGAGTAGAGTGGGCAGTTTTAGAGGCTTTGAAGTACAGGACTCTCCCTTGGAACAGAAACTCCAAGAAGGGGCACTCCTTTGTTCGTTCCGTCTGTCTGTCGGACCAAGAGACGGAGTATTTCTAGATTCGTTGACTGTTTTGATGGATACAGACTGTGCCAGGCCATGCCAGGCTATGTTTGGGTAGAGTGATGTTTATAGGCGCGGCTTCTTGTTGTCAGGCAGGAAGGACTATCGTCGATGCAAACTGTCGGTTTGATCTCGCTCTCCCTCCTGCTCCTTCTTCGTGAACGGTACTGTACTGTACTGTAATGGACGATGATGTTGGGCTCGATGGTGATATATCAAGGGGCCACCCGAGGGTGGAGGGAGATACTGATGAAAAGGGCTTTGCTGATCAAAGATCCGCTTCCAGACAGACATGTTTCTGCGAGGAACATGATCAAGTTGGGCAAATTACTTCACGCATCGGCATCTATTACACCACGTACTGCGTAGAAAGAGCACAATGCCCCTATATATCCTCCCCCGAGATCTTGGCGTGTCGAAAGTACTTCATGCCGAGCCAGGCGACGCCGACCCAGACCCAGGCCATGACGAGGGTCAAGATGATGAGGGCCGGGTAGTAGCCGACGATGGGCAGGGTCGGATCGTCCTCGAGCTCGGGCGGGGCGTACGGCGTCTCGCCCACGTCCCAGGCCCAGCTCCACACGCCCAGACAGCTGCCCATGCCGACGACGAAGACGAGCCAGGTCACGGCCAAGACCACCCAGCCCCACCACTCCGTCTCGGAGTAGTCCCACTCGTCCGGCGCCATGGTCATGTTCATCGCCGCCGCCGCCGTCGTCGTCAGCGGCGGCGTCACCCGCACGGGACTGCCTCCCGAGAGCGGCGACTTGGGCCGTTTGATCGTGTGTCGTCTTGGGAGCGGCGGCGATATGGACGCGTTGGACGGGTACGAGGAGACGGAGACGGAGCTCTCGGACGTGTCGCTCCGTGCGTGTAGAGCCGTGTGGGTGGGCACCAGCAGCTGGTAGGCTTGCCCGCCGCCGTTGCCGAAGTCGTCCTCGTCCGTCGTCGAGAGCTCCCCCGATGGCGGACTGCCGAGAGGGCGCCTGAGAAGGCCGCTGCCGTTCACGTCTCGCTGCCCGACGGCCGCCACCGCTGCTGCTGCGACGTCTGGCGCCGGAGGCACCGAGGACAATGCTGCTTCGGAGGTAGGGACCGACGACGGGGTGGCTGCGACTGCAGCATCAAATGCAGCGAGACCAGAGCTGTCGAAGATGTCTCCTTCGACGCTGGCGGCAGCGCTCAACTCCGACCGTGTCCGTGTCCTATCCCCGTTGTCCGTCCCAGCGCCGTGCAGGCTTGGCGCAACCGGTCTGGCCGACGGCAGAGCGTTGGCCCACATGTTCTTCGTTCCCAGAAGCGCCGTCTTTCGAAGTGACCCCTTTCGTTTGCGTGCTCGCTCGTGTTTCTTCTCGCCGTCGCTGGTGTTCTGCACGCTCGGTCCCGCCGTGCCGTCGAGTCCGTACTCGCCGTCGCTGGCGTCTCCTTGCGCCGGCCATGTCGACGGCGACGACGGGACCTCGTCGCGCCCGAACCGTAGGAACGACAGCCTAGATAGTAGGCCCCCGGAGAGGCTCCTCTTGTGTCCGCTTCCGGTGCCGATACTGCCGTCGCTGCCACTGCCGTCGCTGCCACTGCCGTCGCTGCCACTGCCGCTGTCGCCGTGGCTCGAGGTGTGGATGACACCGGCGCAGCCATCTGCCTCGGCTTGGTCCGTCGTGAAGACCTTGTCCTTGACTTGAGGCACATGCCGGCTTCCGACACCATCAACGCTGTCGTTCGCAGGGACTGTCTCCTCCTTGTGCGGACCCATCCAAGCCGCTCATTCTGTTCATCGTCGTGCGGCCTATGTTCTTCCCCGATCACCGTTCATGATTGGTTGGTGGTTGGTGCTGGGCTAACTTGAAGCAACTCGTCGGTCGTCCTCGACGACGATGATGGGATGGAGGCTGAAAAAGCAACGCGAACGAGATGATGCCGAGACGCATGAGATTGTCCAGAGATCTCCCGTGTGCATTGCCGCACCGCCGGCGGCCGCGGTACGAAGTACGAATGTCTCAGATAGGCCTTTCGGGATGTGCCAGAGCCGCGAGGCCGTCCTCTTGCCGTTCGCAGGAAGCACGATTGACGATCGGATCTGTGTCGGGTGTTACTACGGTACCGGTATCGCGCTGGGGCAGCAACTCTGCTGAAAAGTGAGCCCACGACGAGTTGAGAAGCATCGACCAAGACCCTGCTCTGCTCTGCTCCTCCGCAAGAAAGCTCTTACACCGGGGTAATCGCTGATCCTCAGCAGTTCTCTCGTTGCACTTCTCGTTCCTTTCCTACGGCGACCGCATCACGTCCTGGCCAGACTTCCTTACTTATCTCTTATCTCGGCTCATTCGAGACTGTGGCCATCGCCAGGAGAGGAGAACGTCATCGGACATGGGACAGCTTCGGGAGTGGTCTTGCTTCTGATCTCGGGCATCGTGGACGAGAGCGATGACGCTGGGTATCCCAATTCCGCTGCCTCCGCGGACGCCGACTCCGCCGCTCGAGGACCGCGACGGCAACGGCGATGAAGTGCTCGCGGCAGACGCGGCCAAGGCGGGGCAGATCCGGCTTGATAGGGACGCTCTGTCGCCCATGATCGAGAACTTCCCGCCACGGTACTCTACGCTGGGGTCATCGAGTGCGGCTCCGGGACCGCCCCCGCTGAGTCCCACCGGTCCGGCGTCCTTCTACTCCGGCGGCGCTCTCGACGGCGCCGCCACGAATCAAAGTGCGATCGGCGATTCCAATCCTTTCAAGTTCAAGACCACGACGCTTGCCAACTCCCCTCTGGCCAAGTCGGTATGCACCGCCTCGGCGGATCATCCTCCCTGACCTTGAGGCCAATCGCTGACGGCTGCGTCCACGTAGACCGTCGGCCAGCGCCGCGGACACAAGTACAAACACAGCAGCGTCTCGCACCAGGTCTTCCTCGAGCCGCCTCCCAGGGCGCCCCTTGCGCTGCCGGCGTCGTTGCCGGTGCCGACGTTCAAGGAGTGCCGGAAGAGCCTGTCCAAGGAGCAGCGGACGCGCGTCTCGTGGTGCCTGTGCCACGCTCTCGTCGCCGCCTTCACGCTGTGGAGCGCATGCGGCTCCCTCGCCATGACGGCCCTGTCGCATCTCATCCTGTTCGATGCCCTCGGCGCGACCCTGTGCGTGGTCGTCGACGTCTTGGGCAACTTTGAAGTCTGGAAACGGGCCAGCATCAGACATCCCTTTGGGTAGGTAGACCTTCCTCCGCGTCCTCTCGACCTTGGCGCTTACGTGCCGTCATCTCCACGCAGCCTGGAGCGCGCCGAGGTGCTTGCAGGCTTCGCCTTGTCCGTCTTGTTGTTGTTCATGGGCTTCGATCTGATCAGCCACACGGTGCAACACATGCTCGAGTCGCTGGGCCACGAATCCCACCACGAGCATCGCCACGACCGCGTCTCTCCCGGCAGCGTCGACATTGTCGCGCTTCTGGCCATCGTCTCGACCTTGGTGTCGGCGATCGGGCTCGGAAACCACGCGCGCATCGGCAAGGCCATCCGGTTCGCCTACATGGATTCCCTTCCCTTTGTGCTCAACAACCCATCTCATTTTCTCACCCTCTCCTGCTCCGCGCTTCTCCTCCTGCTCCCGCTGCTTTCCGTACGCATGTACGTCTGGCTCGACCGTTTTCTGTCGAGCACGATCGCGGTGTCCATGGGCGTCCTGGGCGTTCGACTGGTCCAGACGCTGGGTTTCATGCTCCTGATGAGCTATTCGGACGACGGCGTGCCACAGGTGATCAAGGACATCGAGCGGGACGCCTCGGTGACCGCGGTCGACGAGGCCAGCTTCTGGCAGGTGCACCACGGCTTGTGCATGGCGAACCTCAAACTCCGTGTGCGTGGCGGCAACGAAGAGGCGGCCACGCGTCTGCGCGAACGAATCACGAGCATGATCAGGAACAGGCTGGGCGGTGGCTACGGAGGCGGAGGGCAGCGCTGGGAGGTGTCGACCCAGATGACTTTAGAGGGCCTGGTGCAGCCAAGCATCAAATAGAGCCATCAATACGACAGTGGCATGGACCCCTAGGCACACGATATCCTGTCTCTTGCCTGACGGCAGCTAGGCGTGTCCGGCATCGACGTGGTGTCCGACTTGCGAACCATTTCGCCTGTCGTTCACCTCTGTAACCGGCGGCTGCTCCCGTCTCGGAGCCACGTACAGTACGTACTCGTAGCTCTACACGATGAACAGCCTATGGTCACGAAGGGGTCGGGAGAGAGGGATACGTTGCTAGAACTACGTAGAGCTCCTATATACGCTCCGTACAGAGCGATCTACAAAGATGCTAAGAGGTCACGTGAAGAACCACGTGACAGCGGTCCCCCTTTCCCCTTGATTTCTGGTACCAGGTACGTACGTACATAGGTAGTGTAAGCACCCCCCTAGAAGTACAGGTAAGTAGGTATATCCTTGGCACGGGTGGTGGAGGATACTGAGACGTTACAGTGTCATGACAAAAGTCTGTGTACACATCTACATGCTCATACTTGCTAGGGCTATAAGTAATACAACAAACTCAAGACTTCTTTTCAATATTTGAGCCAGACCACTATTGACTTGATAGACCTATCTGAAGTACATTTTGGATAGGGCTGTACACAAACTTTGGTTGTTTGCTGGAGCTACAAGGCAATGGCCTGCTCTGAGCGGGGAGAGGATGATTGTCATTGACGCCCTCTCGGACCCGAGGGCTATATGGCCCCCTATCCGGCTGACTAACAATACTGACTAAGCCAGGCTCAGCCCTGCGGCCGCAACTTTGTTCCACTGTATCATATTATAATGATGTAAGAAAGCACAGGACAAGAGGTAAAGCTACAGAACAGAGGAACTCTGGTACGTACCGTAACGTCCAACTACTAAGGCAACGGCCTATCTCCCCTCGAGGGCTCAGGACTACATGGCCCTGCCTGACTAAGCCATACCGGTATCGACTGACTAAGCTAGCTAACCTGCGGGCATATGGCCGTAACACTCCCCCTCTCTGCCGTAAACGTCGATCAAGATTTGTTGGACATCTTATTGGCAAGAGCTCAAAATTTCTAAGTTGTTTTAGAGATGTCAAAAAAACATTAGCCAGCTTGCCCACTCAAGTTTTGTTGAACATCTACATAGCAAGAGGTTGAACATTCCAAGTTAGAGTCTACATCTGTATCTCGCACAACTCAGTATCGTCGTACCGTAAGACAGCTCTCAAAGGCCCCTTAACTCTTTCGGCCGTGCCAGCATGAGCTAAAGATCGAGTCAGGACATCACTCCGTATCAGCATCCCCGGATTATACATCCCTCCTACGCACGATGCCTGGACGAACTTGGTGAATGGACTCTGCCCGCGTCATCATCCTCTTCCTCGTCCTACTGCTCCTCTTGTTGGCCCCCGACCACCATTCGCACTCGGTTCAGCAGACTTTGGACCCCAAGCACGCCCTCGAGGAGAAGCGCTTGGTGGAGCTTCTTGCCAACTCGGGTCATGGCGACTTGGATCCGACCAACGGCAAGTGGCTGAATGTGATCGGCCTCAGGGAAGATGACGGATTCCGATGGGCAGCGTTGGCGACCGTCAAGAAGGCTGCCTACGACCACCTCGAGCGCGTTCTCGGCGAAGATGTACTTGCGGCTTTTGATCAGCTGAAGCTGGCAGCTCATGCGGCTGCGCCATCACCGATGCTTTCGTCATTGGATGTGCCGCTCTACAAGAACGTCACAGGCTTTGTCAAAGGCCAGTGGGTACGGTGCGGCTTAGATGCAGCACCAAACCGGTCCGGAGCAAATGGCTCGACCGAGGCGGGCCATGTCGACGGTCCCGTCCTGAGTGAACATCAGAAATATGTGACGGGCTCTCGTGGGAAAGTTCACATCAAGCTGGACGAGAATGAGGGCTTCCAGCTCGGTGCTGGTCATGGCGTGGTCAGGGAAATCAGCGCCGTCATGGCGATCAAGGAGGACGATCCGGCGGAGAATTACTGGAGCGTGAAGATGCACGGCGTGCACTTTCCAGAGCATGGGAGTGTCCTTCTGACGACCGCCAGTGACAAGTATGGTTACAGACCACCATTCGAACGTGTTGCCTGATCTTCGATCCTGACGGCTGCGTCGAACAGATACTTGGGCCTCTTTGCTCTGTCTCATCTCGCGCTCACTCGCAACATGTTCGAGTTGACGCGGCAGTTGCTCCTCGACGAGATACTCGCCGTTGGCGACGCAGGCCTAGGACTGAGGCAAGCTTCGACCCTGACGTATCCGTGGTCCTTTGCTTCGAGTTATCTGGCAGATGCGAGCATGTCCTCCCGTTCGTGTGAGTACCTGGTGTATATGCAGCAGGAGCGTCTCACGCCTCCTAGCTCGTTCACGGGCGAGAAACAGTCTGCTCTGAGTCCTGCCATGGTAGAGCTCATCGAGAGGGAGATGCGATTTCCCGACGGCGCCCCTATACCATACGTACCTAAGCTAGTCATGTCTGCATTGATCTTCTCCCCCGATTGCGGGGTCTTGCTACGATCCCAGGGTCCGCCAGGGCATGGGCCTGATCCGACGAGCTCTCACTTGGAAGGTCGCAAGCTCGAATCACATCTTCGCCGGCTCAATCACTACACGATGGTGTTTGCCTCGATCTGCGGCGCCCAGTTGTGGGTGCTCATCAGGCAGATGAAAGACGCGTCGACTCCGTCGACGGTCAGCCGGGTCAGCGTCTACACGATCGCGATGATGGCCATGGGCGATGGCTTCGCGTGCATGGCGCTGACTCTGGGCGTCTTCGCCGAGCTTGGCTTCCTCGTCGTCATCTCCACGGCATTTCTGGCGTCGATGAGCGTCAGTTTCTTTGGCATGAAGTTCCTCATGGAGATCTGGACCGTGCAGGCGCCCGAACGGCGCGAGAGACGGAGAAGGACCAGCCCATCGACAAGAGATATCCACGGAACCACTGATAGCAGGGAAGCCGATTCGGCTAGTGCGACGTTGCCGCCGCCCGCGACAGCCCACGAGCTTCCTCCGCCAGTCACGGCCCCCCGAGTCTTGGGCAACGCCGCAGATATCCCCGTCATTCTCCCACCAGACCAGGACTTGGACGCCGCCGAGGCAGAAGACGCAGAAATGGCCGCAGCCACGGACGAGGCCGCACCAGCAGCCGGAGCGACTGCGACCCCCACTGGGGGTACGACTCGCCGCGAGACAGCCGCTCTGTACTCGCGCTTCTACCTCGTCCTTCTCGGCCTCATCGTTCTCTCTCTGCAATCGACCGCCTGGCCAAGCAGTATGCGCAGGCTGTATCTGTACACCCTCTCTTTCGTCTACGTCTCCTTCTGGACGCCGCAGATCTATCGGAACGTGATGCGCAACTGCCGGAAGGCTCTGCGGTGGGAGTTTGTCATCTCGCAAACTCTTCTTCGTCTCGCACCAGTGATCTATCTATCCACGACGACGGCGGAGGACAACAACATCCTCATCTTCTCGGTCGAGCCCGAAGACGGCAGCGGTGGCCGCGAGGCATCGGCATTGATCGGCTGGATCTGGATCCAGACATGGGTCCTGTTCGGCCAACAGTTTCTCGGTCCGCGTTTCTTCGTGCCGGAGTCCTGGCTGCCGCCGGCCTACGACTACCATCCCGTCCTGCGCGAAGACGACCTCGAGAACGGCGACAAGATGCCCCTCGGTTTCTCTCTCGCGACGGAGAGCACGAGCTCGACAAACGATACGGGTCCCGCTCGCTCGACCACTACTACCACCACTACCACCACCACCACCACTACTAGTACTCCCGGCGCAGACATCGACGGCCCCATTCACGCGCCCGCTCGTCCGTCGACGGCCACGGACCCGACCAAACTGAGACCAAGTCACAGCACGGGGTACAGAATGTTCGACTGCGCCATCTGCATGCAGAACATTGCGGTGCCCATCCTTCCACCAAGCACCAGCACCAGGCCCAGCACCAATATCAGCACCAGCGCCAATCCCTCTGGTAGCGCCCCTACGCATAGCACCGAAAGCAATCCCGTGGGTGGCTTCAGCAGCACAAGCAACAGCAGCTCCTCACGAAGACCAGAACGAAAAGAGAGCTCCACTACAACCGCGCACGTCGAACCTAGAACAGACTTTTCGCTCCGGAGTGCTTCTCCCCAGGCACCATCCCCCCTTTCGAGCGTCCGCTCGTTTCTCAGGCTACCGGTTTCTTTCATGTCATCCTTGTTCTCCTCACAACTCTCCCCATCCTCTCAATCCTCCTCCGTCCCCTCCTCCCCATCCTTCTCCTCACACCCTTCCCTCTACTCCTCGCTCACGTCACCGCTACCTTCCCTCTTCCCGTCGTCGTCGTCCAACACCGGTCGTTTATCACGAGCGAGGGCAAGCTACATGGTGACGCCGTGTCGGCACATCTTCCACACGGAATGTCTCGAGGGATGGATGCGTTATCGCTTACAATGTCCCATCTGTCGCGACGGTCTGGTGCCGTTGTAGAGTTGTTTGTAAAGAAAGAGCTGTACATAAGGATTGGGGGGGCAAAAAAAAAGGGGGGGGGGGGGGGGTTTCCTTTGAAAGGGCCACCGTGCCGTCTTTTTTGGTTTCCTCCTTGCATGACCATCTGGAGTATCTTTCACTCCTCACGATACTAGTTTTTCAGTGGCGTCCATGTACAGTACGTCTTCCTCGGATGTCGGCGTCCACACTAGTCTCTGCGTGAACATGAGTTCAAAGAATGGTACACATCAGGTCAACAAGGCGTATGCACCAGGTCAAGAAAGTACACAGCATGTCAGCAAAGACGATACATAAGGTCAACAAGAAAGTACAAACCACGTCAACAACGGGTGTCAACCTCGACCATGTCCGTCTCGACGGGCCCGTCGCTCACCAAGCCCTTGGAGACGGCAAATCCGGACGAGCGAGAGAAGGACGGATCGGTGTTCTCGTACTCGTCCTGGATCGGGTGGATCAGAACGGTCTGCTTGTGGATGGTCAAGATGGAGTTGGTCGGCACGGAGACCCAGTTATCTTGAATCGTTTCCTCATCAGTGGGGTTTTTTCGTGGTTTTGTTTGGTGGGGTTTGGGGTCTGTGGTGGGAGAGGGAGAAAGGGGAGGGGGAAAAAGAAGGAGTAGAGAAGATGGGACAGAAAAGGGCGAGGGGAGAGGAAAGAGATGAGAGAAGGACATGTTCTAATCGGCCCGAGTACCCACCTCGCTCAAACGTCAAGGGTTCGCTGGCAACAAGAACAATGTCTGCCCCCTTGTCTCGACGCTCCATCTTGTATCGCCCAGGCGGCTCGTATTCCTTCCAGTCGGTGCCGGACGAGAAGAACAGACTGGCTGCCTCGTCCGTACGACTGCTGACGTAGCGGCTGCACACGACGCTGTGGCCGTCGGCCACCGCGAAGTTGAGCAGACTCCGGGTGTCAATGGGGTCGGACCGCATCAGCTCCTCGGGTATGTCGGCGATGAACTTGTTGATGCGCGCGATCGTGTCGAACATGGCCCGTCGAAGCACGGCGTGTCCGAACCCGTTCCGCGAGAACTCCCCCGAGTCTGGATCGTACCCCATCCGCGCGAGGGCGTCGAGGTACAGGGCAAAAGCCCATTCGCTGTCGGTGCCGCCCTGGACGCCCAGAAACCACCTGTCACCCAGATCGTTGACCAGGCTCCGTTTGATGTGTTTCCAGCCGCCGATGTTGCCGTTGTGCATCCACATCAGACTGTTGTGCCGGAACGGATGGCAGTTGCTGTCCGCCAGTGTCCCCTCGGTCGTGGCCCGCACGTGCGCGAAGATCAAGGACGACGTCGTCTTCGATGCGAGTCTCTCTAGGTTGATGCAGTTCCACGCCGGGATCGTCGAGGTGAATATGCACGGCTCCGGACCCAGCTGCGGGTGCGTGTAGTACCCGACTCCGAATCCATCGCCGTTGTGCGGGCGGCGCTTGTCCTATGCCTGGGTTAGAGCTCCGAGAAACGAAAGCCCTTCAATGGGGCATCAAGACGGCGCAATGTTGAAAGAGTACCCTACTGACCAGCCGAAGTCGGCAGTCGTAAGACTGTGTGAGAATGGAATGAATCGGTTGCAGGATGAGCTTCGAGAGGAGAATCTCATCCTTGCCTTTGTACACCTGGCCTGGAGTCAGTGACCAGTGGACAGCAGATGTTGATGGTATCCTAGGGCACACCTACAAGAAATCGGCACATGATGGGTTCGAGAGTCGACGTCGAGAAGCTGCAAGAGAGCAAGCAGTCTTCCAAAGCGCGCTACTTTACTGCGCCAGTAGCAATGCTGGACGTTCAGCCCTCAACAGGAATCATATTCACAACGCCAGTCTATGAGAATTGGTGCGGACGTATTGCTGCTGGAGGTGAAACTCTGGAAATACATTTCCAGTCAAGCAGACGAGATATGCGGTCAAGGACAAGAGCCACCTGGGATCACCCAACCTGAAGTCTGTTCTCCGACCTTCATGCTACTTGTGTAGACTGCATCTTCTGTTTGACTGATGACGACGATGGTAAGAAAGGCCACCACGACATGAGACCAACCGTTCGACGACGTTAGGATCCACTCAACGGACGCCACGACGGCTACGATACAGGACGTACGTACGTACTTGAGGTGCAGAATCACAGACGGCTCTGCTTGAAACATTCAAGATATCCACACAGACGATGCCATCCCCTCCTCCTCCTCCTCCTCCTCCTCCTCCTCATAGACGACCACCAGCTGATGCGCACTGTTGGTTGATTTACAGTACATACAGTCGTGGCAGCATCAGCATGTTGCACTTAATGGGGCCTTGCCCTACCGTACCGACCTAGTACCGTACCGTACCGTCTGACTAAGCAAGACGTCATTATAGGGTTTGGCTGCACGCGAAGCCTCGGTAGAGCTACAATACTGTTTTGGCTTCCGGGACTCTCCGATAGATACCCGAGCAGCATCAACACGTCCATGACGATCCTCGCTGGGCTGGACCGCCTACATAGTCGACGCACATAGCTGTGTCCTGATCGATCTATCGGAATATGCGACGGAGGCTGGTGCCGCAGTCTGTGCCACTTCTAGAGGGCCAGACAGCTGTGCGCAACTGGCGACGGCCTTTTCGACGGTACCGTTCCGACGCCGGCGGTTTGTTGCGGTCAGACTACGTTCGAGCGACACGGCGGCGTTTGTGGCCCTTTGGTGCAAACGCCTTGCACCACGTCCCTGCTGTGCGCAACATCTCCTTCGTCAGGTCCCTCCCCAAGATCGTCTTGAAGGCCGTGCGCCTGCCAGCTTTGTTTGGGGGTGGCATTGTTGCTGGGTTGGCATACATTCAATACCAAGCTACACGTAAGCTTATTCCATCTCTCTGCTTGGGCTCTATACTGATTGTGCCCTCTGCAGAGGCCGGGAACTATGCTGTCGAAGCGGTCAGGCAAGCTGGAGGTACCGCCAGCGAGATGGCCGGGGGCCTGCTCAGCGGTTTCATGGGCATCGCCGGCCAGACCAAACGTGGCTGGGAATCGACCAAGGAGGAGCTTGAAATCCCCGAATGGGCGCAAAGCCTCATGAAGCCTTCAGAGAGCCCTTCAGCCGATTCTTCGGGAGGCTCATCCGGGACTGGAGGCTCTCCAAAGCAAAGCCGATCTGGCTCAGCGGCCGCCGGTGCCGCTGCGTCTGCGACTGCTTTAGGATACGGCCAAACGTCGGACGACGACCCCCGCTCTGAGGAAGAGTCCGCAAAGGACGACCAAATGATGGTTCTGACCAAGAAAATGATCGAGATTCGAGGAATACTGCAGGCAGTGGGCCAGTCCGATGCGCTTGCCTTGCCTTCCATCGTCGTCATTGGCTCGCAATCCTCCGGAAAGACGTCGGTTCTCGAGGCTATAGTCGGTCATGAGTTTCTGCCAAAAGGCTCGAACATGGTTACAAGGAGGCCTATCGAGCTGACCCTGGTGAACACTCCAGAGGCAAAAGCAGAGTACGGCGAGTTTCCGGCGCTGGGCCTCGGAAAGGTCAGGGACTTTTCGCAGATTCAACGAACCTTGACAGACCTGAACTTGGCTGTCCCGGAAGCAGAATGCGTCTCTGACGAGCCCATCCACCTTACAATACATTCTCCCAACGTGCCCGATCTCTCTCTGATCGACCTGCCTGGGTATATCCAAGTCACCGGGCTCGATCAGCCGATGGAGCTCAAACAAAAGATCGCGGACCTGTGTGACAGGTACATCCAGCCACCCAACGTCATCCTCGCCATTTCTGCGGCCGACGTCGATCTCGCCAATTCGACTGCGTTGAGGGCGAGTCGGCGCGTCGACCCCCGCGGCGAGAGGACCATTGGCGTCGTCACGAAGCTGGACCTCGTGGACCCGCAGAGAGCGGCCGAGATGCTGAACGACCGCAAGTACCCTTTGCGGCTGGGCTACGTAGGCGTCGTCTGCCGGGTGCCAAGCACCACCGGTCTCTTCTCCAAGGGTAGTTCGAGCGTCAGCGATCTGATTCGCAAGAACGAAAGGACGTTCTTTGCCACGCATCCCACCGAGTTTGGCCCCGAAGCGCCAGTCGAAGTCGGAGTGCCAACCCTGCGCACAAAGCTGATGCGGGTCTTGGAGCAGACCATGGGCTCGAATCTGCAGACGACCAGTGACGCGATCCACCAGGAGCTCGAGGAAGCAATCTACGAATTCAAGGTCCAGTACAACGACCGGCCGCTGAGCGCCGAGTCGCACCTCGCGGAGTCGTTGGACGCTTTCAAGCATCGACTCAAAGGCTTCACCGAGCATTTTGGCCGGCCCCAAGTTCGCGAACTGCTCAAGCAGGAGATCGATCAACGCGTGCTCGATATCCTCGCTCAGCGGTACTGGAACAAGCCCCTCGCCGATCTGGACGCTCCACCGGTAGAGGCCGAAAGCTTGAAAGATCTGCCCAAGGCGGATTCAGACTCTCCATACTGGCGTCGTAAACTGGACGCTTCGACCTCTGCTCTCACGAAGCTCGGGATCGGGCGGCTCGCCACGACGGTCGTTGCCACCGCGATACAATCGCACATCGAGCGTCTCGTGGCCGAATCGACGTTCGCGAACCATCCGATGGCACGACAGGCCATCATCGACGCCGCAGCCGGGATCTTGAACGAGCGCTTCTACAGCACCAGCGACCAGGTCGAGAACTGCATCAAGCCGTACAAGTTCGAGATCGAGCTCGACCGTGCAGAATGGGGCCGAGGACGAGACGGCGCGGCGAAGATCCTGAAAGACGAGCTCACGGCGTGTGAATCGGCCTGGAAGGACGTCGAAGCGAGCGTCGGCGGGAAGAAGCAGTTTGCCCACGTCGTGAGCTTTGTCGACCGTGTGCGACAGGGCGAGGCTGTCGTCGAAGGAGACGGTCGAGGCGGGGCTGGAGGGTTTAGCTCCAGCTTACTGCAGAAAGGTCAATTCCTCCTTCTCTCCGTCGCGTCGCGTCACCGCTGACGGTCTCGGTCTGCAGGCAGAGAAGGTGTCTTCTTACGTGATCGAGCCGACATTCTCAGGATGCGGCTCAGGGCCGTCAAGTCCGGTCAATGCGCGACCGCGGCGAACAAGTACTTCTGCCCGGAAGTATTCCTGGACGTTGTCGCCGACAAGCTCACGTCGACGGCCGTTCTCTTCTTGAACGTCGAGCTGCTCTCCGAGTTTCACTACCACGTAAGCCCAATCAGCCCAGTTCTTGATCCGTCAATCGTTTCGTTCAACGTCACACACTCTACAGCCACCCCACCATCCCCACAGCGCGCCTCCCACCCCGGTAGCCGTACAAGCATCTCACTCACTCACTCACCCACCCACCTCGAGCAGTTTCCCCGTGAGCTAGACGCGCGACTCGGGCGACATCTGTCCGATGCGGACTTTGAGCGGTTCGCACGGGAGGACCCGAAAGTGCGGCGGCATCTGGACTTGATCCGGCGCAAGGAGCTCCTGGAACTCGCCCTCGACAAGATGGAGAGCCTAAAGAGATTGGATACGCTCGAGCGGAGATCCGGCGCCGGCGGCCGTGGCGGAGAAGGTGGAAGTAGACTGTCTTCGTCGTCGTCGTCCTCTTCCTCTTCTCAGCATGGAAAGGGCCAGGCCGGGGAGATGAAGCGGGGGCAACGATGGGGTATATTTTGACACGCTTCTCAACACCAGGTTTTTTGGCAATTTTTTTTTCATCCCTCCCCCCCTTTCCTCCCTCCCTCTCCCTCCGTCTCCCTCTCTCTCTCTCTCTCTCTCCTCCCCTCCCTTTCCATCCTCTGCAGCATATCAGCGTAGCAGCATCTCAGCGCGTTCCGGTCGGACGAGTGCATGACACTGTCATCTTAAATTATCACTGGCCATAGTACCCTCGTGCTGTACTTCTGCAGCGTAGTAGTCTTCACAGCGCAGCTTTTCTATATGGAACTAGACTCTCCCAGGGATGATGAAGCTATATAGTATCCCTGGAGGGAACTTGACAGTTCTCGCCTGGATGGAACTACGAATGTACACAGTGGTGCTACACGTAAGCGAACCCGCCCCCCCCCCCTTTGTGTAGAACTGATTGACGTGTGTGGGGCGTGAGGCGTGAGGTGCATGTGTCTTGCCTCAAAGTTGAAAGTTGAATGGTGTGGTTCAGTATCTCTCGGTGCTCGCTGCATGGAGAGAGGAACAGGCTGCTTGTAGAGCGGTATGAGTATGAGTGTAATGTGGCATCATCATAGAGTGGTTCAAGAGGGAAACGTTTGTTCTATCGCAAAGTACAGAGATGTACGTACGGACGAGCGGCTTTTCCTGCCAGAGCTTCCCCAGTCAACTTCACTGGTTCATCGCCGGCAAGGCAGCGTAAACTGCGCGGCGACAGGGATTCGCTCTTCTCGCCCCTTCACGCCCCCCCCCCCCCCCTCCTCAATCCTTTCCCATCACTGGCCAGTCGACAGCTCGATTACTCGACACCGTCCACTCCTCAAAATAGACCGAGGCTGCCAGCGGGGCCGCCAAGACGAGCCTTCTGGTGCATCGAGTCCTTGAATCTGTTGAGCTCAGCGACATGGTCGATTTTGTTGGCGTCGACGCCCTGCCAGCGGGCCTGGCCCTCGACCTTGGCGATCTCGTCGAGGGTCTTGCCGAGGCGCACGACGCTGAAGCGGATCATGCGCGGGTCGAGGCCGAGCACGCGCCGCAGCTCCGTCTGCGCGCCACCCCGCGAGTCGAACCGCATGATGAAGTAGTGCCCCTCGGTGTGCTTCATCTGGTGCACGCGCGTCGGCCGCGGCAGCAGGAAGGTGCCCCAGTTGGTGTACCCGCGCACGACGCCGCCGGATCGCAGCACGAGGGTGCCGGCCGAGCGGGCGATCCTGCCATTGTCGAAGGACCGGTCAGATTCCAGCGGGAGTGGTATGAGGGCGGCCTGGGGCATCCATCGTGCGGCGGGAGTGTAGCGTCGATTGAAGTCGGCGATGAACTCACTCTTTGACATCGAGCAGCTTTCCCGGTCGAACCTGTAGTGCAATGCTTCCGGTCAGTGCAACATCAACAGGCTGGCAGCTCTATGGTGATCCAGGTGAGAGAGCATAGGATCACACTGAGCTTACCACCGCTATCAGTTCGTATAGCATTCTTCCTGACCTGTGTCAGTCTCGATAGACGGCCCTGTTGCTGTCGTCGAGCTGCCAGACAGCTGGCCGACCGTGAGAGACCTCTGCGAATGGTTGGTGCCGATTGAAACCTTGAAGATATCACGTGATTCTCTAAGTACGTCGATGTCCTGCATGACAAAGACATTGATTGGCTGAGTAATCGGACCTAGATCCGTTCGCGTAAACCTGCCTTGCTTGTCCAACGACGGCATCCCCACTGCACCGCACTGACAACAGATTTCGAACTTCCAACCGGCATCGAGTACGTACGTACCGCAATGGCAGCGACAGCACCACTAGCAAGAGTCATTGGACCCTCAACCCTAAGGGTGGGCTTCTCTAACAGCCGGCGGACGTATCTCCACCAGTCCAGACCATGCGCACGCTGTCGAGCCACGACCTCGCCCTCGACAATATCAGGACTCCCTGTATGGCGGCGGGCAGGCTTCGCACAGTCGAGTCGTGGTGAGTCGTAATTCCCTTGTTGAGTCTCTATGGATATCGTGGGGCGGAGGGATCAATGTGGTGGTACGTGAATAGCTAGCTGACATGCCCATTCTGGCCATGTGGCAGCCAACGTAAAGAAATACACCGAAGACCACGAATGGATTGAAGTGGCGGACGACGGACGAACAGGTACCACTCTCGCTCCGCTCCGCTCCATACTATGTCATGTCCACCCGATCGCGCAACCCAAGCTCACGTCTGCCAAGGCAAGATCGGCATATCGACCTACGCCTCGTCGCAGCTCGGTGACGTCGTCTTTGTGGAGCTTCCCGAGCTCGAGCAGCACGTGAGCGCCGGCGACGCGATCGGCGCCGTCGAATCCGTCAAGTCGGCCTCGGACATCATGTCGCCCGCGACGGGCGTGATCACGAGCCGCAACGACAAACTGACCGAGACGCCCGCGTTGCTGAACAAGAGCGCCGAGGGGGACGGGTGGATCGCCGAGATGACCATCGAGGACAATGCCGAGCTGGACAAGCTCATGGATCAAGAGGCCTATGTTCGGCTGATCGGCGAGGAGAAATGAGATGTATGTCCAACGGTGAGGCAGAAGCCGTGGGTGGCCCACACCCAGTGAAGGCAGCGCACCTGGGGAGAAGTCTCTCAGCATTCCTGTCTTCTCCTGTGAACGCGCGATGGGGGGACACACACACCGAGACGACCTTCAACAGCCTCGTAAATCTAGTCACGACAAATCGTATTCACATCTAGAATAGACTCCACTGCTACTTCTTTGGTCTGAGTCCCTTCTTTGACCTGACCTGAGTTTCTTCTGCATTGACTGGGTTGAGTTTTGACACCTTTTCGTAGCTCTGGAAAAAGAAAGAGTGGTGAGTACGGCCAAGCAGTACTCGTAAGTAGTGTCGTGAAGTGGACATCTCAATGGCTCGTGCTTGTAGCGGACATGAAATTGTGTGTATGGGCACATGTGTTTCTACGTCTGTGTGTACTCCGTACATGTGTGTGTATATGTATGTGTGTGCGTGTCTCGTAAACTTGCAGTTCCACTTGCAGTTCCACCTTCAAGCAGTACTTCCAAGCAGTACTTCCAAGCAGTACTTCCAAGCCGCATTTGCAAGTAGCATTTGCGAGCCAGCAGCACCAGAATAATTCATGTTGGAACAACTTGAAGACAGGTACTTCCTTCTGAAAGTGGCGCGTGGCTGGCCCATTCGTTGCTTCAACGGTAATGATAGCTTGCATGTTCGAGTATGTTAGTTCTTGGTGAAGAGGTACTCCGGGAGGTACGTAGGTGCTAGGACAGAGACAGAGGGACGGAGATGGACGGAGACGGACGGAGACGGACAGATGACAGATGATGGAGAGGCGGTGGTGGGGCTGAGAACTCAATTATGGAGATACTGGGACTGACTTGGAGTGATGCTGATGCTGATGCTGATGCTGATGCTGGTGCTGGTGCTGATGCTGGTGCTGATGCTGATGCCGGTGCTGATGCTGATGCTGATGCTGGTGCTGGTGCTGATGCTGATGCTGGTGCTGGTGCTGGTGCTGAAGCTGCGGATGAGACTGAGTAGGTACCGCAGTGATGTGAAGAGATGTGGAGAAGTATAGCCAAGAACTGAATTGAGGTGTGCTGAGCAGCTATACAGATATGTGCAGAGGCATCGAGAGGCATCAAGAAGCCTCAAGAGGTATCAGCCGACGTGAGAGTCATTGAAAAGCCATGACATAAGAGATGATGACTGGCCAGTTGAGCCACTGTACATTAAAGGAGGAAGAACCCCGGCCTTCGAATCATACCCCCCCGAATCATGACCCGCCACTCCCCGCCGCCAGGTACCTTCTCTGCCTCGTCCTCGTGCCGATGCCGCCGGCGTCGCGCGCCATACTCGTGCTCTTGGCGCGTTCGGGGCCCGGTTGATCGAGAAAGGTGGCTCCCATCTTGCGCAGAACGCGCTCGCGCTGGGCTTGCAGCTCCGGGTCTTCGTACAGCACCTGCTGGCTGGAGAGCTGGCCTTGGCCTGTTGTACCGACGGAGCCCGGGAGTGAAAGGCTGTGCGACGGGCGGGGATCATCGTCGTCGTCGTCGCCGTCGCCGTCGTCGCCCTCTTCGTTGGCTGCGATGGATGTCTGGGCCTTGGCCGTGCGTTGTAGCTTCGACGGCTCCGCCCCTGCGACGGTGACGGCCGACGTAGCCGCAAGACTGCTCGCTGCTCTGCCGAGCCGAGGAGGCGGTTTACGGCCGTCGACCGCGATGCCACCGGGTGGACCGCCGCCAGCTTTGCCCGCAACGTTCTGCGAGATCGGTGCAAGCTTCTTGCGGGCGATGACGGCAGCGATGGCCGCGCTCAGGTCGTCGTCCCGCCGACCTGCGCCTCTGGCATCATCTTCGTCGGCATCGGCCGGCTGCGGCTGCTGCTCGGACCCCATCTGCTCCTTTATCACGTCCTCTACCCGACCCTTGCCAGCGCCGGACTTCTTAGCTGCCTTCTCGGCCTTGCCTCGTGGCTTGGGATCGGCTGGAGCGACTTCTTTCGCCTGAAGCCAGGATATGGTCTTGGGGCACGCGAGGTCCAGCTTGGGCGCGCGCATGATCGGTGGGGCGTAACAGCCGCCTTCGTCGAGCAAAAAGTCCGTCTCGTCGACTCGCACGCCAGCGTTGGCGCATCGAATCAGCCACCTTGGAGCAACGATGCGGCACGAGGGGATGTGCGATGCACATATCGAGTCCCTCGACTCGCTGTCCTTGGTTCCGACCTTCCGGAGGAAGTGGGTAGCGGTCGGCTTGAACTTCGAGCCGTGGAAAGTGGAGATACCCGCTCCCAGAGATTCTGCAATCTCTCGCAATCGTGCTGCTTGGTTCTACTGCGAATCAGCGGAAGTTCGGGCGGGATCTTGCACGAGCCGTACCTGCAACTGACTGCAGATGTAAACATTGCAGCCTCTGAGAACAGCATCTCGTGCCGGGCGCTGTCTGATCATTCGCGTCAGCGTTCCAGACTCGGCGTTGCCGCTGCCGGCGCCTGATCCCGACCGACGGTCGGCATACGTCGACACGCTCCGCACGGTTTCACGGGACGGAGGGGCTCCGGGGACAGTCCTCAGAAAACTGCTGTACGGCATCTTCTCCGTCCTCCGAATGCTATCCCACAGCCACTGCGACGTCACAGCGGGGATATTCCAGCTCATTGCATGTCTTAGTTTCTGCTGTTGTTGTATGCTCTCGTTGCAGATCAGAACGGATGCCTTGGGAGTTAGAAACTCGTCGTACGTGGCGCCTGCTCCGAGTCAGATCCCGCTCCTGACCGATAGCACGCGGAATGCTTACCCATGAGCTGGACGACCTTGGCCACGTGAAGTAGGTCGATTCCGCTGAAGCCCGTCGAGCACACGGTCAATTGCTCAAACCCTGCAATTGGTCAGCTTCGTGGGTTGAAGTATGCACACACAACGTACCTGGGATGGGAAACCGTTGGAATGGACGGCTACAGATGTCTTCCGAGTGATCCACGACTTGCTTGCGGTGAAGACAGCGTTCAATCCACCATTCGCTGACGACTGCGGCTGGGGCAGCCATATGCGAAGCTGCAGGTACGTCGTTTTGCTGCGCGTCGTGCGGCACGACCACATAAGGCCTAAGCTGTCCCCTGGGCTCGGCAACGACGTCCAGGTCGCCTAGGGACGAGCACACCTCCCCTTGTTGCGACTCGATATGTCCCTTGAGAATGATGGTCTAGTCGCCAGATTAGCGACGGGGCTGGACCGGACCGCAACGGACGGGCTAGTACCTTCTTGTCGTCGAATCGATGGAGACAGAACGCTAGGTTCAAGAAGAGACCTCGGTTTCTCGCATGTTGACCATCACCAAGATCGACTGCCGTCTCGAGCAGATCAGGGGGGTTTGACCGGCCAACGTCTTGTGGTGTCGGCGCTGTGCCAACACCCGGCCGCGATGCCCGGCGTAAAGGTTCTGTCGCCTGGAAGCTGTCCTCGCAGCGCGCTTCGTCTGCCGCTCTTCGATCGATATCCCCGCCGATAATGTCCCCCCACAGGGCTGAGTTTTGGCTCTGGAGCTTCAGCGACGCAGTTCGCCTCAGCCTCTTGCGGCCTGCCGCCTGCGTGTCCGCGGTGGTGGCCGGCTCTTCGGCCCGTCGTGAACGTTTGCCGAGCACCCCGGGTGAAGCCTCTCGCCACCTCCGAGCGCCTTTGCCGCGTTCTTCCTTGGGCAGTTTTGGGTCGTACAGCGGCTCGTCCAGAGCCATACCTCGCTCGACGCTATCACTCAACCACTCGACCGAGACGACATTCAGACCCCACAAGCTGGCGTGCTTGTACTTTTCGCCCTCGGGTCGCCGTGCTACAAGGTGGGTGACGTGCTTGGCCAGCTGACCGTGGTATTCCGCGCCGTTCCGAGTGATCATCTCCTGCAGACGAAGCCGCTCGTCCACTGCGACCCATCAGCCACCGCCGCATGTCCTTGCTGACTCACTCCTTAGCTGCTTGGAAATGCAACCTACGGTCGTCAAAGCCGGTCAAGCATATGCGCATGTCCGCAAAAGCAGGTCGTCGATGAGTATCTTCGAGCCGGGGGATATCGACGTCATCTCCTTCGACCCATCGGTCCCGCACAGCATTGACCCATTCAGGACGGAGGACGACCACCTCTGGCCGTTCTCTCGCGACGAACTTGTACTTGAGAGTATCCGAGTCCCCAGCTATCAGGTGCGTGACGTCGGAAGTCAGGTCAAGTTTCGACATGGCACCCATCTCCTCCGCTCGGGTAGCAAGCTCTGACTTTGACGACGAGACACCGAATCAGCAACGAGTAGACCGATCTTCGGTGTAGTCAGAACTGGGCACCTACACGCAGGTCCGCCGAGATTGAGGTGCAGCATAGGACGACGCCTTGCAGCGGCTTCGACTTGTCTATGCGTCGATCAGCGACCGTTCCCATGCTGTAGGACTCTGTTGGACTCACTGTCGCTGTCGCCATCTCCGTCTACTGTCATTTCGTCCTCGGGCCTGTGCCAACCTTGACCTCAGCCGGGCATTGACCTCTGCACAGGCTGTGGGACTGGTGGTCGACGCGTTGTCAGCGAGTCAATCAACGCCTTGTCACGTGCTCTCCAAGTTGGTACTTCTGGGCCGCCGGATAACCGAGGAGTGGCTCCAGCCCAAACAAAAGTCCTGACACATAATGTTCGCTTTGTCACGCACAGCGTGGCTCAGCCTGTACAAAGTCGATGCACACCGCTCAGTGGCTGGATTAGTCACGCAGCGCCCCCGCCACGCCCGCCAAGATCTTGCTCGGACGTGGTGATGACACGGTCATGTCGACCTGCAGCATGCGCCGGCGCCTGCCAAGATCGGCATGGACTAAGGCCCAGGATTTCGTATCTACGACGTGGCTCAGATTAAAGCGACGGTGATTTCGTACTTCTACTTGCCGGCATTGAGGCAAGTCGCAATGCCTCCCGGCTATCGATCATCCTGGCGCGCAGCAGAGCGTTGCTTTTGGCTCGAAGACGGTATCGCAGCAAGCTCGTCGGTCGACCGTTGACGATACTAGGAGCATACAAACGGATTCTACTCCCGCTAGCCCTACGTACGAAACAGGTTTCAGACCGTCGATAGGGAGCGCTGTGTCTCCACGACACCTCCGTCTTGACGCTATCGCAACACACTCGGCTCAGCTCTGGCGCTGTCGCACAATCACCAACAGGTGCGGGCGGGGCAGCTCGGATGGGATGAACTGCCAAGGGCTGAGCCCCTCTGTTGACGCGTCCGAAATCCGGCGCCCTGCTACGGCTTGGACGAGCATAGCAAAGTACGTAAGGTACGGCTGAAGGAGTGGTAAGTCCATCGCCGCCCTACCCATCGTTCTTCATCCTTCAGGCTTCTTACACTGTGCGCTGCAGTATTCTGCGCTCTCGTCGTTCATCCGCTCGAAGAGTCAAGGCGCATGTAACCCTCGACCAGCGACCAGCGGCGAGGAACAGTCGAGCCGCGCTGGTTCGAGAACCGCAAAGCTGCTACCGGTCGCGCTGAAGGTTGCTCCGACGCTAAAGTCGATCCACCTGGTCACGACGAAGCGGCGCATACGCAGAGCTTTGTCTGCTCGAGGAGCTCTGAGCATTCGTTTCCGGCCGACGGTCTGGTTGAAAGCGGCACGTGTCGATACCTCAGGTCGCACTCGCTGACCGGTTTGGGCAAGAAAGCCGAAGGAAGCCTGTCCCGTGCGATCGCAGGCCGCTGCTTGGTGGTATACTCGGTGACATGGTTTCGCGCTCAGGCCCGAGCGTCGGCCCACAGTCTGGCGCGGGGGCGCAATTCGTGCCGATTCAGGACAAACCGGTCGCGTCAGGATATGGCATGCTTCTCTACATCTCTCTGGCGGAGCCGATGTTGTTCTTGCAAGGCATCGAGAATGCCGATGACAGCAACAGAGGGACGGCCATGCTCAGGGGCAGCCTGACGGTGAGATTGACCAAGCCGGTGAAGATCAAAGCCATCAGCCTGAACTTCCGCGGTCGAGCTCGCACGGAATGGCCGGAGGGTATCCCACCGCGAAACGTGGATCTGTACGAGGAAGAGATCCTCAACCGCCACACCTGGCCGTTCTTCAACGCGGCCTTCCAGACGACGGGCAACTGTCACGGGACCGACTTCGTCCGGCTGGCGTCGGGAGGATGCTCGGCGACGTCTGGATCGGTCTCTCCCTCGGCCGCTCGACTCGCCTTTGACCAGTTTCTCAGGTCGGCATCGCCGTCGTCGAACGGCGTCTCGACCAAGGAGCAGAGGCATCGGTCGTTGCAGATGGCGCGCTCGAGGAGCAGGAGCGTGTCTCGGGACGAGCGCGGCAACGACCAGACCTGCGCCAGTCACAAGGGCCATCGCACGTTCCAGGCCGGCGACTACGTCTACAGCTTCGAGCTGCCTCTCGATCGCAGTCTGCCGGAGACCATCAACGTCGACCTCGGTTCGGTCCGGTACGAGCTCGAGGCCGTGGTCGAGCGCGCCGGCGCGTTTCGCAGCAACGTCGTGGGCGTGCGCGAGGTGACGCTCGTGCGGACGCCGGCCGAGGGCTCGCTGGAGCACGTCGAGCCGATCGCCATCAGCCGCGATTGGGAGGACCAGTTGCATTACGACATTGTCGTCTCGGGCAAGTCGTTCCCGCTGGGGGCCCAGGTGCCCATCGCGTTCAAGCTCACGCCGCTGGCCAAGATCCAGTGTCACCGCATCAGGATATACCTCACCGAGAACGTCGAGTACTACTGCAGCAACCGCAAGGTGCATCGGATGGAGCCGGTCAAGAAGGTGCAGCTGCTGGAGAAGAAGGCCGACAGTCCGTCCGTGAGCGCCTTCCCGGGGTCGTCGGTGCGGATCGTGGCCGGCGGCGGTCTTGACGACGCCGCTCGACGCGCGGCCGGTGGAAATTTCGAGCCCGTCATCCCCGGGTGCAACAACCTGCTCGGCGACCTGACGGGGATGCACAACGCCGGGCCGACGGAGATGGAGTTTAGCGTGCAGCTCCCGGGCTGCCCCAGCAGCGCCGCGGCCGAGAAGGGAAAGAGGATACATTTCGACACGACCTTTGGGAACATTCAGGTGCATCACTGGATCAAGGTGAGACCGGGTGGCTGATTCGAGCCTCGTCCATCGGACTCCGCCTCTTCCTGACCGCTTCGGCTTACCTTCGCCCCACAGATCGTCATGCGTCTGTCGAGGCCGGACCACAGAGACCCGACCAAGCGTCGCCACTTTGAGATCTCGATCGACTCGCCTTTGAACATCCTCTCGTGCCGAGCCACGTCGGCCAACACGGCGCTGCCGGCGTACTCGAGCGCGGCGCCTCTGTCCGACGGCCGACAGTCGGCTGCATGCCAATGCCCTGGGTCGCTGGTGCGGCCGACGGCCTCGAGCGCGCGGCATCGAATGAGCACGGGGTCGACGCCGTCGGCCCAAGGCCTTCGGCGCGCCGCTGTCCCTCCAGCAGGAGGAGCAGCAGGAGGAGAAGGCGGGGTCAACACCGTCACCGTGCCGCCGTACGCGCACATCATCAACGCCCAACGGCCGATCCACCTGCTTCGGCACCCGTCCTTCGACCCGCCTGCCTTCGACGCCGAGGTGCCGCCTCCGCCACTGCTCTCGCCACCGCCGCGCTACGAGAGCGTCGTCGACGGCAACGGCCTCGCCGACTACTTCTCGCGTCGCGCCGACGAGAGCGGCGACGACGATCCAACGGATCCCCAGCCGCCCGCGCACACGGGCGGCCGCATCAACCTGCCTCTGACACCAGGCGGTCGTCTCAACCGCAGCATGGACGAGGCGCGGACGTGGCTTCCTCCTGGCTAGAGCGTGTCCACGCTCGTGGCTCACTCACGACTCACCGATCATTCACGGCCAATACCCAAGACCGGCATGACTTCATCTTTCGATATCATCTCTCATATACCTATCTATCCATCCGGCTATGTACGGAGTATATCTGTCCCGGATTCTGTTACGCCCATCTAACGCCCTGAAAGCATGACATTGGAGTTTTCCTTCTTCCCCCGGTCCCCTTTTTTTCTTCTTCCTCTTTCGGTCTTGGATAGCGTCTGATCTCTCTCCCTCCCCATCTGGCATTTTCTGCGTGGTCCTTGCCCCTGCTGCTTTCGGGAAAATGTAGGGTCCGTGTTTTTGCTGCTGTCGCCGCCGCCGCCGAGCACACCTCTTCCCACCGTCGGTCGTGTGAGACCTGTCGGATGCCACCCCAACAACGAAACGTTGCCAAATATGTTTTATGTCAGGCTTCTACATGAGCAAGCAAAGTGTCCTGGTGTGCTTCGTTGGTATTGTTGCCTCGACGGTCCTGTTGCTTCGATGGCCCTGTTGACCTTTGATAGAGCTCACAGGGATGGAACCAAGCTTGGTTGGCTGCATGGCTGTATGAGTACATTCAGTCCACTTGGAGGTACGATGGCAAGATGATCAGCGGTGGTTGTCGCAGTCATTATCTGTTCAATCAAGGATTGCTTTCAGTGTATAGAGCCATCATACCGCGCCGTCAAGCAGACCTATCATACCCACCTATCATGCAGAGCAATCATACAGAGCTGTCGTACTATATGGATGAGGCTCAAGCAGGCACTATCTTCAACGCCTGTGCACAATCTTCAGTGGCTGGACACAGCTGGCATTCCTTGGTACTCTGCGCAGTGCTGAGCCAGGCGATTAACCAGTCATATCAGTGCTGGTACAGCCATACAAGCACAGCCATACAAGTACCTCGCACTGTACTGTACATGGAAAATCCTCTCTCAAGTTGTTGTGAGCTGAGGATCAGTTCTCTCTATCTTGTTGGCAGAGGTACGATAGTGTAGTGTAGAGTAGAGTAGTGTGGTATAGTGACGAGCAGAGCAAGTCGGTGTAGTATGGATACTGCACCTACTAATAGAGCTGAGGCTACAAGTAGAGCTGGAGCAGGACGCTGCAGCCAGAAGCTGGAGTCAGACCAAGAACCAGGCTAGAGCAAGATCTAGATCTAGAGCGAAAGCCAGAGCCGGAGCTGGAGTTGGCACTGCCAGTAGAGCTACCGGTAGAGCTAAAAGCAAGAGCCTGAGCCACTTCTACAGCTTCTACTACAGCACAGCAACACCAATAACATCTTCCTGGCTGCTACAGAGAAGATGAAATGACAAGTTCAAGATGCAAGATGTACAAAGATCATCATGTACATAGATTGAGATGTACAAAGATCAAGATGCAAGAAGATCAAGGTGCAAAAAAAGGGGTTGTCTGGACATTCACTTGTCCCGGGCACACTCTTGTCTCAGACACGCTCTATCGGGACATGTTCTGTCCGGGGCACGCTCTGTCCCAGGCACACTCTGCCCCGGAGGCACAGCAACCTCTATCATCCAGTGCTTACGGTACTTCTAATCGGCCCAGACACATCTCCAGCGGTTCCAGCGATGCCAACGGTTAGACTTGGCGTTTCGCTTGGACGCAGAGCCTAGGCTCTCGCCTTGCCCGCTTTGACTGTCGTTGATGGAGCCAGGGCCATCACCATCACGGTCACCACCGGCATCACCACCGGCATCACCGGTATCGTCCTCGATGCTGGCGTTGGTCTCGACTCCCAAGTCGGAGACGTCGCTTCCACCGTGAACATGGCTGTCATCACCGCGACTCACACCGCTGCTTTCGTCCTCCATGCCCGGATCGAAGAAGAGCGAGTCGTCCGTGGGCGACTCGACCCTCGTCTTGCGCGTCAGGATTTCGGTCACCTTCTCCTCGACCCCCCATTTGTGGTCCGTCTTGCGCAGAAAGTAGCTCACCACTTTGCGGCGCGTCAGGATCGAGGCCTGGGCTGCTTGTCGCTGCTGCCGGCCTTGGCTGGCGCTGGAGGTGCTCGGCCCGTCGGTGGTGGGATCGGCGGCCTCTTTGTCGGTACTGGTACCCGTATTCGTCTCACCGTCGGTCTCGGTGTCGTTCTCGGCCTCGGCCTCGGCCTCGGCTTCTGCTCGAAAGGTGGCTGGGGCTACACCGAGTTGTGAGCCGTCGTACATCCTGATCCCCTTGGTCTTGGTGACCTGTTTGGCCTTGTTCAAGACCGGTCGTGGGTCTTTGACGATGCTCTCGACGTCCTCTTCTCGCGGAAGTCCCGTGATCGAGGCAAACGGATATGTTCGGTAGTTGTCGACGTTGGTCGAGACGAGAGGCAGACGCTGGTAGCCGGTCACGTTGAACATCTCGTCGACCGTCTCGGTCATGTCGTCATCTTCTGGGATGGCCCTCCACTGTGGCGTCCGACGGGGTTTGTCGATCAGCTGAGCCGACACGCCCTCTTCAAAGTCTGGCTGGCCCATCAATTTGCTGGCCAGGACATGTTCTCGCTGAAAGCTTTCGCCGATGGACCATCGCGTCCCAATCTGCATCTGTCGGCACGCAACTCGAAGAGAGGTTGGTGACCTCGAGTGCAGCGTCCGCAGCGTTTTCTCCGCCCACGCTCTGATTCCTTGGTCCTTGTCGTTCTGGCTGGCCTGGTCGATCTCCTTCTCGAGAGCCTTCACGATCCCTGTGATCGTTGGAGGCGTGAAGACTCGGTCGATCACAGCGCGTAGAGAGCCGGAGACGAGCATAGGTCGGTCGTGCGGCAGAGTCGACGCAAACTCTTCGATGGTGGAGTCCACCAGCTGCCATCGGTCCTCCAGCGTGTCGTAGTCGTTGAAATACAGCTCTGCGAGACGGGACTCGAGGTCCGGTAGAGACGACGAGTGGAGGTAGTGTGTGGCGATGCCGGTATAGCTGCCAGGAGATTAGTCGGTGAGCCAGCTCCCGAGCCCACTGGCCTCGCATGCTACGTACAAGACGTCAACCCCCGTAAGCCGATCGCCGGTCAGTCCAAGGTACGTCCCGATCTTCCCGTCGAGTCGCGGGAGGAAGAAGCTGGCGCCGACGTCCGGAAAGAAGCCGATTCCGGTTTCGGGCATGGCAAAGTCTGTCCGTTCGGTCGCGATCCGAAAGGGAGCATGCACGCTAAGGCCGACACCACCGCCCATAGTGATGCCATCCATGAACGCAATATATGGCTTCCTGTAGGTGGCAATGAGATGGTCCAGCTGATACTCAAGGCCAAAGAACTTTGTCGCTTCTTCTTTGCCCTCGGGGCCTTCTCGATTCAGCCCGACCAGCGCTGCCACGTCTCCGCCGGCGCAGAAAGCTTTTGGTCCGCGGCCTTTGATGACGACGACATTGGCCATGTCTGACTTCTCCCATTCCTACGATCATAGCAAAACGATAGCTTGTCAACACCATCCTGCACAATTCTGATTTCCTGGATCAGGTAGAGCACCTTGAGGCGTGGAATGATCTTCCTTGCCATGGACCCATTGAGAGAGTTGTACTTGTTTGGCCGGTTCAGCTCGACCGTCCGTATACCGTATAAGGTGTTGAACAGAACATCATCCGGCGCATCGCCGGGCAAGCTTCGCGGTATCTCGACCGCTGTGTGGATCTGCGCCGCTCAAGAATGCGTCAATGTCGACGCGATCTAGTCCTCGAACGCCGCTCCACATACCTCCGCCTGGGTCGCTGTCGAAGCATTCAAGATCCTCGCCGTGAGCGGCATCCTCGAGGATGCGCGCCAGCTCGGCGGCGCTGCTGCCCTGAAGAACGGGAAGCGTGGCGGCATCTGGGACTGCTGAATGGCATTGGATGTGCAGGAGATGGAGATTCGAGCTCTGGCATAGCTACGAAAGCTCCATGGCACGTGATCTGGTGGGCTCGGCACCACTACGTCTACGTATCGTGTGTCAAACACCATGCAATGGAGCATCGGTAAGACACTGCAGGAACCATATCATTACTTTATACACACATAGCCCTGCGCATGATATCATACCACGTACCACTCCTGTAGCCCTCGAGCAGCAAGCAGCATCAACAAACATGTCCTGTAAGTTCCTACCGAGTAATATCTGCAGATGAAGAAGGACTGACACGCTATAGCGCCCAGTATCGATTATTGTATGCTTCAACACGCCCTGCCGCGTACCGTAAGCACTTGGATGACAGCTCACGCGTCCTGGTTGACCGGCAGATGCGACTCTTGAGGTCTCGACGACCGCGACAGCTCAGCAGATCCGCGAGGCCTACAAAAGGTACGACACATTGTAGTAGCAGCGGCCGACTGCGATCTGTCGAACGAAACCGCACTGACGTTCGAGTACAGGCAAGCACTGAAGCATCACCCAGATCGCGTTGGGGCCGACTCGCCGGAACGAGCTGCGCGCACGAAGCGCTTCCAGCAGATCAACGACGCATACTATACCCTGTCCGATCCCACGCGCCGGCGAGAGTATGATGCCACAAGGGCGTTCCAAGGCTATGGCTCTCGGCCGGAGAGCTATCAAGACTTCTTCGGCGGAGGCGCGCAGTCTCAACAACATGAGCAACCACAAGATCAGCAGCAGCAGCAGCAAGACTCGTCCTCGTCGTTCTTCTCCTCGTTTCCGTTCTCAGCCTTTGGCTTTGGTCAGCGACAACAGCGATCGCAGAACCCGCAAGCCGCCGGGGCGGCGTCCTCCAACGACCAGTTCGCGTCGGTGTTCGAGGAGATGCTGCGCGAGCAAGGCATGGCCGAGGGACCCGAGGCGCGGCCGACAGGCAAGTTCTGGAGCATCGTCGGCGGCCTCAGCGGCGGTGCCATGGGCTTCATCATGGCCAATTTCCCCGGCGCCATCGCCGGCGCCATGGCGGGCAACCGGCTCGGTGCGGTCCGCGACGCCCGCGGCAAGAGCGTGTATTCGGTCTTCCAAGAGCTGCCCCAGGGCGACAAGGCGAAACTCTTGAGCGAGCTGGCCGCGAAGGTCTTTGCTCACGCCGTCACGTCATGAAGGCGCGGCTATCCACCGTAGGTACCAGTGTAGATTTGAATCCTCGGAGCCGATTCCCTCTCTCATGCAGTTATGAATAAGTTTACCAAGACAGCTCGACATGAGCCCTCCTACAGGCCGATGTTGTTTTGGCAGGAGACGTTGGAATCGGACTGCCCGAGTTGTACAGTAATTAGCTATCCCTGCAGATCGCTCTGATGCTCCTTCAAGATCTTGTCCAGAGCCCTCTTCTCGACGATGATCCTGCCGAGCTCGAGCAGATCCTTGACGTCAACGTCGTTGCGCTGCAAGACCCGACCGTCCTCGCCGGCGTCGTGCAGCGCGCCGAAGAGGTTGGGCGGGTGCCCGTTGGTGACGATCAACGACCTCCCGTCGGCCTTTCCCCAGCCGTGCTTCTCGAACATCTGCTTCACGTATCGCGTCTCGCCGTACTCGATATCCTGGCCGTTCTCGATCACGATCAGCTGGCCTTTGGAGTACCGATGGCTCAGCGCCGTCCGCCACGCCAGGTCGTAGATCTTCCTCGGCAGCTTGGTCGAGAAGTCTCGCGGCTTCGGCCCGAACGCCACCCCTCCTCCGCGCAGCATCGGGCTCCCTCGATCTCCCAGTCGTGCCCGGCCCGAGCCTTTCTGCGGACGCAGCTTGCGCCCGCTGCCGTGTATCTCGTCTCGCCATTTCGTGCTCGCTGTTCCCTGCCGCGTCTTGTCGGCCTCGTAGATGACTGCACGCTGCAGTATGTCTTTCCGTAGCGGAAGGCCCAGGTGATTCGCGGGATAGTGCTCGAATCGAATGGGCTCCATCGCCGGAAAGCTGTACAGAGTTGTCAAGATGGGCGACGCTGAAACCAGTTGTTAGATGTAGTACAGCCAGAGTGATCGAGGGGGCTTGAGACGGCACCTTTCCATGTCTGACGCTCCACAAGGCTGCCGATTGGAGGCTGCTCGGGTGCCAACGCAGGACATCTTGCAGGCATCTGAGTCTCCGTCGCGAAGGATCGACACTTCCCCTGTCGAACGGAACGTAATTGCGACGAGTAAGCCATCTGGATTGTCGACGGTACGTGGGAGGGACTCCATACTCGATGCCGCGTAGTCAGACCATCGCCCGACGCAACTCTCCGCCTCGCGAGACGCAAAGCAACCGAATTCGAGTGCATCCTGCGCACGTCGGACAGCGGATCAGTTCAGATAGCTGATCAGTGTGGAGTTGTGTCGTTGAGCTGCTGGAGTAGAGTGCGGTTGGCGTCGCGAAACTGTCATACTCGAGGCTCAAACCTTCCTTTTTTCTTCTTTGGAGGTTCTTCGGCAGCGGAGGAGGAGGATCAAGACCGAAGCTCCAACGAACATCGAATCCGTCCTCCGCCAGCGCGATGCCACCTGCTCTACCGCCTACAAGACCGTTGATACCGTGTCTGCACGCCATTTCGCGGAAAGAAGTGCACGGCAGCAGTCATGCCATGCGACGGGGTTTCAACGTCGTTGCGTCGCTACAGCTCGAGCCATCGGTGGAGACAGGGTCGACTGCTGCCAAACCGGACGTCGATCCCGCTCTCGTCGCGACGCCGTCGGCCGAGAAGAAGCTGATCGGCCGGGACACGTCGCCGATTGGGTCGCGGCGACGGAGACAGGTGCTTCAGCTGTCGCCGGGCGTCCCGTTCGAGCAACTGCCGTACCAGTGCTTCCAGGAGGCCCGCAAGATCCTACAGGCCGATCGCGAGGAGAAACTGCACCAGATTGAAGTGCAACGAGCGCGGCTGGCGAGGCTACTGGTCAAGCAGACGGGCAATGGCGTCGAAGAGAGAGAGAAGCAGAACCGCGTGTCTAGCATGAGACGCCGGCTGGAGAAGCTCAAGATCTTCGCCGACATCAACGATCCGTTGATCAAGAAGCGGTTCGAAGACGGGCAGGGTGGGTCCATCCCGACCGTCAGAAACACGACATGAACTTCGATGCGGATGGCTGACACCCGTTCTGCGTTCTTCTAGGAGACATGAACCGGCCCATCTACAGATATCTCGCAGATCGCGAATGGCGGTCGTACCGACGACCCGTGATGATGCAACGCCTGACCCAGATGTCCGTCGTTCCCGACGTCTTCTCCGACCTGGACCCGACGGCGGAGGTTCGACTCGCCTTCAAGAGGCACAACGTGCAGCCGGGAGCCTTTGTCGAGTCCCGCGTGAGCGAGGTGCCGGCGAAGCTGAACGTGCGGGTCTTCGACAAGGGCGAGCGCTTGGTCACCGTCGCCGTCGTGGACCCGGATGTACCCGACGTGGAGCAGAACGGCTTTCGAGCCCAGTGCCACTTCCTGGCCG
Source organism: Lichina pygmaea (assembly GCA_963422465.1). Classification (NCBI taxonomy): domain Eukaryota; kingdom Fungi; phylum Ascomycota; class Lichinomycetes; order Lichinales; family Lichinaceae; genus Lichina; species Lichina pygmaea. The sequence continues at coordinate 795,235 of OY730173.1, forward strand.
TCAACATCCCCATCTCGCCCACGTCGACGTCGGTGCCACTGTCGAGGCTGTCGCCCGACACTCAGCAGCTTCTCTCCTGGCTTCCGCCGCACGCCCAGAAAGGGAGCCCGTACCACCGGCTCTCCGTCTTCGTCCTGCAGCAGCCACGCGAGATCGTACTCGAGCCGTCCCAACGGGACGCACTCACCAGAGAGGCCTTCAGGATCCGAGGCTTCCGGCAGAGGCACCGCCTCAAGCCCGTCGGCGCCTTCCTCTTCCGAACCAAGTGGGACGAAGGTATGGCGGGCGTCATGGAACGCGCCGGCATCCCAGGGGCGGACATCGAGCTCAAGCGCAAACGCGTCTACCCCTTGAAGAGGGCGCAGCTGCCGCTGAAGAAGTTCAAGAACCGGCTGGGGCTGGCGGGACTGCCGAGCAAACGACTGAAGTTTGGCCGGCTGCGGAAGATGTAGTCCCCGCCTCAGTGTATATTGATTTCTCATGTCCGCCCTCGGCGACTGCATCTAGTCATCTGGCCGTCTGCTTCCCATCTTCCACGTCGCATCCTGCAGATCCATCTACGACGGGAGGGTGCTCATGGCCACGGTCCATCTGGCGGGTGTAGCGGATCCGGGATCTTCTGTGTCCGTGGTAGTCCGTGCATGTGGACTACAGAGACGACCTTCGCTCTGATCAAGGCGAGGGGCACTGGCCCGTAGAAGCGGGAATCGCGGGAGCTTCCCAGATTGTCTCCTACCACCCAGCAATGGCCTTCAGGGACCTATCGTCGTAACCAATCCAGTCAATTCCGCCAGTACTCAACTGCTCGCATGTCCTCGACGTCGTACTGTGCGCCATACCTGTATCATCTTGTCCGACCGAGGGCCAGTCGGTTCGACGAGGACAAAGTCACCAGGCATGCCGATGACCCTCTTGATGGCACTCACACCTGGGAAAGTGGGTATGCGGAAGCTCGCGAGGTCGCCGACCTTGACGCCGCGACCACGAGCGTGCAGCTTTGACAGGACCGCGACGTCACCGGCGACGTGTAGCGTCGGAAGCATGCTGGGCCCGGTCGTGAAGCGGAGTTCGTATAGATGTTGGTGGAAGAGGTGCGCGCACAAGCCGAGCTTGATGGTGTTCCTGAGGACACCCAGGATATGCTGCGCGACACTCATCTCGAGCGCTCATCCCGAGGTGGCTTGGAGGCTTCGGGCGCATCATCAACAGAGCAACGAGTGCGGCGGCACCGTTGATCACGTGATCGGTCACAAGTCATGAGACCATGCCCGCAGACGCCTGGTTGGTTTTTCGTCACCATGAGCTTCAGCAAGCATTTATCGTCCACCTCACAACATCAAGCTGTTGGCGTTTCCCATGAGGTGCAACAACCTCGTCGGTGGTCCGGCGCACGCGCTGTACCGAGTGTTCGTCATCGGTACAGGATCTCCCACCGCAGGCGCGAAGCCCTTCCACCAACGAACACACCGGCCGTTTCCTCTGAGATGCCTCCGCCACGATCAAGCCCGTCTACGGCCCGGACTTCGATCGCATTCGACGTCGATGCGGCCCGAGTTCGACGTTGTCAAAGACGACCAGATCGAGGGCTCGTATGTGCAATTCCTGAATGAGCAAGGCGGGCTTCGGGATAGTGTGACCAGGTACTCGGTTCTCCGGTCGCTGCAACCCGGGCAACATCTCGTGCAAATGTCTTCTCCGACGAGGGACCGGCCGGCGATCTGCAAGATCATGACGGACCGCGACATCTATCAACAGAGGAAAGCCAAGATCGAGGCGTGGAAGCAGCAGAACCAGAGGAGCAAGACGGCGAAGCAGCTGGAGCTGAACTGGGCCATCGACCCTCACGATCTGGTCCACCGCTTGGACAGGCTGCAGGAATTTCTGGAGAAGGGACACAGGGTCGATATCGTCATGGCCCGGAAGAGAAAGTCACGATGGGCGACCGAGGAAGAGAAGCAGACGCTCGTCGACAAGGTCCGGGATCGCCTGAAGCTGATCGAGGGCGCAACGGACTACAGGCCCCCGAAAGGAAATCTCAAATCCGCCACGACGCTGTACGTCGAGCGCAAACCGGGCACCGGAGGTCCCGATCCATGAAGGTGTACTACATCGACTTCAGTGTGTTGGACATACACTCTGGATGCCAGCCCCTGGAACTTCTTGTGTTCGATCTTCAAGTCAACGAGTCTGTTATTCGGGGAGGTAATGGAGTAATGGGCAACCCAGCCGGCTTGATTGATGGACACCATCATTGGGAAGGGTCGAGATACTCCTCTGCATGTCGACATCAACGGCCATTTGGACTTTGCAAGGCCTAAGATCACGCTCCGGATTTGCAGTGTTTTCTCGGTAGCCATGCTGTGAATCACCACCTTATGGACATGTCTGGGCTGTTTTGATGGATCCATTTGCCTTGACACTGCCTCCATGGTCTTACAACTGGCTGCTTCAGCATTGGCTCCCATACCGTCAGGTTACGTAGCGTAATTTAGCGCTCGACCGACGAGCTCCTATACACGTGACTCTCTCAGATCAGTCACGTGTACGCTCGCGCAACGGATTCACGCAATCACGTGACATGGAGAAAAGTAGGGTCAAAAATTGCTTTGGAGCTTGACGACATTGACCATCAACCACCCCCAGCCGGTGACCCGACTGCCACCGTAGCAGGCGTAAGTGGATTGCGTCTCGAAGATGTCAAACTTTTCTCGATCCGTCGCTCCATTCTTATGTGCTAGCCGCGTGCTTGTGCGACGACAGCATGGAGAGACCAGCGTGCTGCGGACGCTGCGTAGTCCGCCGTGCTCGGCTCGATGGACGGAGAGCTGTCGAGGCTTGGCGACGGCCTTCCAGAGGAACAAGCCTCACGTCAATATCGGTAGGTGTCTTCTGAGTCCTTGTGTGGTCTGTGGGAGTCTGATGGTAGCTGTCAGGTACAATTGGACACGTCGATCACGGCAAGGTACGAGACTGGGTGCTGTCATGAACGTCTGAGCGGGCGTTGACGGACTACGCAGACCACCTTGACGGCCGCCATCACCAAACGACAGGCTGAACAGGGCCTGGCAAGATTTTTGGAGTATGGCGCCATCGACAAGGCCCCCGAAGAACGAAAAAGAGGCATCACCATTGCGACGGCCCACATCGAGTACGAGACGAACAACCGCCATTACTCCCACGTCGACTGCCCAGGGCACGCCGATTACATCAAGAACATGATAACGGGAACGTCGAACATGGACGGTGCTGTCGTCGTCGTGGCGGCGTCGGACGGGCAGATGTAGGGCAGTCACGATGCAGGATCGGCTCCGTAGCTGACGCGAGTACAGGCCCCAGACGAGAGAACATCTGCTGCTTGCGAGACAGGTCGGTGTGCAGAAGATTGTCGTCTTCGTCAACAAGGTCGACGCCGTGCAGGACAAGGAGATGCTGGAGCTCGTCGAGATGGAGATGCGCGAGCTGCTCTCGCAGTACGGGTTCGAAGGCGACAACACGCCCATCATCATGGGCTCGGCCCTGTGTGCGCTCGAGGGTACGCGGCCGGAGCTGGGCATCGAGCGAGTCGATGAGCTCCTGAAGGCGATCGACGAATGGATCCCGCTGCCGCAGCGAGACCTCGACAAGCCGTTCCTCATGTCCATCGAGGACGTCTTCTCGATCCCTGGCCGCGGCACGGTCGTGTCGGGCCGGGTCGAGCGGGGTTTGCTGAAGAAGGACAGCGAGGTCGAGCTGGTCGGCACGCAGAAGGACGTCATCAAGACCAAGGTGACCGACATCGAGATCTTCAAGAAGTCGTGCGACGAGTCTCGGGCCGGCGACAGCGCGGGTCTCTTGCTCCGTGGCGTCAAGCGCGAGGACGTGCGACGCGGCATGGTCGTTGCCAAGCCGGCGAGCACCAAGCCGCATTCGGAGTTCATGGCGTCGATGTACGTCCTCACCAAGGAAGAGGGCGGCAGACATACGGGCTTCCAGGATAACTACCGACCGCAGATCTTTGTCCGCACGGCAGGTGAGTCGGACCATCAGGCCTCGCAGACGACACGGCTGATCTGTGCTCGAACCCGTAGACGAGGCCGCCGCCTTCCACTGGCCCGAGGGTGTCGAACAGGACAGGATGGTCATGCCGGGCGACAACGTCGAGATGATCTGCAGCCTGCACAATCCCTTGGCGCTAGAAAACGGGGTGAGATTCAACATCCGAGAGGGTGGAAGGTACGTTCCAAGCTAGTTCTCTACACGTCTACTTTTCGTCATGGACCCTGCCATCGTGTTCGGACTCTGGCTAACGTGGCACCTCTTGCAACAATCAACAGGACAGTAGCAACAGGCCTCGTCACGCGCATCATCAAATGACTTCAATACACCCCAGCCAGCTGGCTCCAAAGTCAAATCTTGCTCGCTCGCTCGCTCGCTCGCAAGACATGTCCTTCAAGGGAAGATGTTTTCTCGTGAAAACCCATCTTCTTTCCGGAGAGAACTTTTGCTTCTGTGCATAGCCAAATCTTCGAACTGTACTGTACTGTACTCTACATTACCATTCCATGCCATGCGGTGCTACGCCATGTCATGTGACGCCACGTCAACAGCATGTTTCCAATGCCCAGCCAAGGCCAAGAGAGGAATTCATGTACCGTACCATAAAACCCGTGTCATCTCTCTTGGTGACCTGCTCTGCTCTGCTCTGCTCTGCTCTGCTCTGCTCTGCTCTGCTCTGCTCTGCTCTGCTCTGCTCTGCTCTGCTCTGCTCTGCTCTGCTCTGCTCTGCTCTGCTCTGCTCTGCTCTGCTCTGCTCTGCTCTGCTCTGCTCTGCTCTGCTCTGCTCTGTATGCCGAGCTTCTGCATCTATCATCATGGGAGGTCCATGCCTGACATGTACAGTACAGCTGTTCTGTTGCAGCTGTTTCACCGGGGAGAGAGTGAGAGGGGGGGCAGTGGCCCGTCACTCCGCAGCACCAAGAGCTCTTAATTGGTGACTTGACGTTACAGCTCTCAACTGGTGACCCAAATCAACTCTTGATGCAGGGACGACGAGCAGGCTGGGAAGCTGTCCGCTGTTGTCTGCCCTCCTCCTTCTTTCCCCCCCCCCCCCCCCCCCCCCCCCCCCTCTTGGTGCGCGAGGTTCACAGCTTCATTGCACCATTGACGTGGGAGAGTGAGTTGGCACGGGGCTGGGAAGAATAGTGTATTTGCATCGGAGATTGATAAGAGTGAATATTCAGTTTGTAGTTTGGAAAGAGAGAAGTGGTGGCTGTAGATGGGGTGGCTAGATAGATTCGGTAGTGGAGAGAGAGATGGGGGGGAGAGTGGCGGGAGACAGGAGGGAAGGATAAGAGCATCGAAAAAGGGTGGAGAGGAAGAAGAAGAAGTAGTGGAGAAGTGGCGGGGAACGCGGCAGGCAAGGGGGCAGAAAAATAGTAGTGGAGAAAGTAGTAACGCAGAGAATGGGAGAAGGAGAGGAAGAAGAGGAGGAGGGGGACAGAAACAAGCGCAGAGAAATAGAAGCAAGTCCAAGGTCGACGAAGAAGAATGTCGGAAAGGGGCTTGTGAAAGTTCTTGTTCGTGGTCAAAGTGTACTTGTGTCGGTTCATGGCTCTGTCATGAGAAATGATGCGAAATGAGAGGCGAGAGATATGTATCTGCGCCGATTCACGGTCCGGTCACCAAGGATGAGATGGGAAGAGATATGTACTGTATCTGTGTTGAATTCACGCGAGCGATGGAGTGCAAGAGATGTCCAATTTGTGTTGATTCACGGCCGTGTCTTGGGAAAGACAGTGCAAGGAGTGTACACCGATTGACGGATGCACAGATGCTAGAAACCTGCACGGATGGAAGAATGGCGGTCGACTGAAAGTTGTCGAAGATTTGTAGCCTAGAAGCCTGTGTTCGTGGGGCAAAAGATTGCTAGGAGAGATCTGCCTCGGGCAAGTTTGAACTGTAGCTCATTACACGCTCGCCTTTGCAACGGCTTCGTCGTTCAACGCCATTCGTTCGGCGTCTTGTCCGCCTTGCCCGTCTCTTCGAATCTCCACAGCTTCGACAAGCCCACTGCTCGGCAACCCCGGCCTCGTCCTTCGACAACAATCACAGCTCATCGGTACTACGCTCGGCAGGACCCAGATACAAGGGGTCAACAAGTCAGCCCACGATCTTCCCGAGCAACCCTGCTGAGCGGACTACATCCACAATGTCCCCTCGAGACCACAGAAGCAAGCGCCGTGAAGAACCGGTCACAGGTCTCGTACCTTGATGAAGCCTATGTCCCGAGACTTTTCCCGGAAACACTGTCGGCAGATGTTGAGGCCGTACTTGCGGACGAGACCGGCGCGGTGAGTGCAGACGCGACTGTGCAGGACGGGGAGTCAGAACAGGGTGTTTGCCAGACTCCTAGCGATGGTAGGTTGGGGAGTGTATGTGCCAAGGCACCCTAGGAAGATGCAACATGCTGTGGACCGAGCTCTGACGCAAACGTACCACGATCGCGCGCCTTTGCCGTTTGTTCGCGGACGCGAATACCAGACTGTCTCGTGCGTCATGGTTGGGAGATGGAGATGGGTATGCTTGGGAGCTTGTGCTGAGCGGAGCTCCGAAGATTGGCCTTGCAACGTCTTGTCGAGCCGGTTGCTGCTGAGGATTTAAGTGTGGTATAATTCCACCCCTCGGGTCCGAGTAGGGTTGTGCCCTAATCGGGCGGTGAGAGATGATAACATGCTGAGTCATGCGGCAGTATACGGTACCGGTACCGGTACCGTACCGCACGAGGTATATGATTTGACGTCATGGCAAAGACAGCCGCAACTCCGACTTGACCTTCCTGCTCGACCTGCTCAAAGCATATCAGTCGCCATGGTGAGCCGCTCTCCTCGACTCGACTCTCCGCAACCAAGCACGACTGGCTGACCCGCTACTGCTGACCACCAGTCCAAAGACACCAACTGGACCTACGTGCACATGAGGCAAACGCGGACGGCGGATCTGTTCGAGGTATGGGTGACCTCGATCACAGAAGCTTTCGCTCTAGATATTCTATGCTCCCGAGTGCTCCTTCGCCGATGTCATGCGACGAGACTACACCACCGAGCACGGCTGAGATCTTCACCCGACAGGACTTTTGCCGCGAGAAGTTGCCCGACGATGAGATCTACGTCCCACCGCATCATCAGCCGATCAATCCGGAGGACGAAGACGATGGTAGGAGCTTCTGTATTCTATTCTGTCGTCCCGTGGACTACGCGCCACGTGACGCAATGCACCACATCTCCAGCGCAGAAATGTGCTCGCTTCGACATATGTTCCTCTGCTCTCGTCACTCCACGATCGAGACGTCACCAGCAACTACCAAACCCAAGTCGTTTGAAGCTGTCTTGGAGACCGCGCCACGCCGAGATAAGGGGTTGGTGCTGACGCACATGCAGTCGTCCCTGACCAGCACGCCGCCTTTGGGATAACGCGCGCCACCCAGAGGACCCGAGAACCCGTCTGGAAGGACCTTGGCCTCGACGAGCTCATGAGACGAGCACCAAAGGACAAGCCGATGCCAAAGCTGCCGCGATGATGCTCATGATGACGGACCTTTCGGCCCGATGTCCCGCGGTGGGATCGACTTTCTGACGTGGGACCGCGGGTGGAGCTCGGTGTTTTCTGCACGGCAGATTTGCGAGATTGTTGCGCAGGCGACGGCGTTCTGCGCTGGCATGACGAGCATGATTACACGAACGACGACGATCCTACCGTCCTTCCTCCCTCGATCCGTCCCTCTATTCAGTAATAAAATAAACCCCCCAAGAAGAGCTATCATTCCAAACACAACATTCACACCATCACCATCACCATGGTCCATCGTCCACCGTTCATATGCGGATGATATCCACTCTAGCCCGTTCAAATACTCTATGCGGGATCAACTCGTCGCTGTCCTTGTCGTCGGCCGTCGCAGACGCCGCAGACGCTCCAGCCCCAGCCCCAGCCCCAGCATCAGCCCCAGCCGCTTGCTCCTGCGACGTCGACGCGCGCGCGTACAGCGAGATGCGCGCGTAGCTGCCTGGTGCCTTTCGCTTCGATAGCGTGCCTGGGTTGATCACGAGCACGCTTTCGATGACCTGTGTTCGGGTTGTTGCGTGGTGCTGTCGTTAGCTGTGTATTGATGGGTTTGGGTTGATATAGAGAAATGGCGGATCGTGGATGGGATGGGGAGTGGACAGTAGGGAATAAGGAATGGGGAATTGAGAATGGGGAACGGTAGATGGGAAATGGGAAATGGGAAATGGGAAATGGGAAATGGGAAATGGGAAATGGGAAATGGGAAATGGGAAATGGGAAATGGGAAATGGGAAATGGGAAATGGGAAATGGGAAATGGGAAATGGGAAATGGGAAATGGGAAATGGGAAATGGGAAATGGGAAATGGGAAACGGGAAATGGGAAATGGGAAATGGGGAATAGGGCAATGGTGGGGTTAGAATATCGCAGCGCAGGGATGCACACGTTAGAGACGTACCTTGGCAAACGGAGGAAGGCTGCTGGGCAAGATGAGCACGTCGGGCCGCACGTTGAGCCATTCGCCGAGCTTGAGGTAGCTCGCGTCGAGCATGGCTCCGGTCGAGTGGACGGCGAGGTCGGCATTGGCGTCTGCGTCTGCATCGGCATCTGCGGCCGCGTCGGCGAGCGGCGCGATCACCCTCCTCTCGAGCGGCGGGAACAGCGGGAAGAAGTGTCGTTGTTCGACGACGTGTCTCGACAGGCGCGCCAGGAGGTTCGAGTTCCTGGGCTGGGGCCCGAACGTCTCGGACCGTCGTAGCTCCGAGAGGACGTCCTGGGCCGACACGCCGACGATGACCTCGTTGACCGACACCGTCACCGGGTTCGACAGCAGCTTGACCTGCCGCGGCAGCCCGAGCTCCTTGCGTCCGGGCAGTTGCTCCTGCGGCCACGACACGTGCCTGCTGATCGCGTCGCGCACCGACGGGACCAGCAGGATGGTGATGGTCGGGACGGCGCTCGCGAGCCGCTGCAGCGCCGGCGATACGATGCCCCGGAACGCCGTCGTCAGCGTCGCGCTGTCCTCGTCGACGTCGAGGTCCGCCGGAAGGTCAATGTCGCCGGCCGCGACCAGCGGATGCTCGACGTCGAGCAGCGGCCCCGTCAGGACGAGCACGTCGGCGTACGTGGCCGCCGCCCTGTCGCACAGCTCGTGCAAGGGCTGATAGTCGAGGTTGTCGTCGGCCGTGTAGGGCCCAGCGCCGATGAGGACGGCCAGGGGCGGTGGGTCGCTCCCGGCACCGGCCTCGTCCACGGCGTCTGGACCGGCCAGCCGCTTGCGATGAGCGTCGAGCGCGGCGGCTCTGGAAGCGGGCACGGGCAGAAGCGGCATCGACAGGATCTCCTTGACGGAGAAATAGTCGCCCGAGGCGTTGACGCCTCTGAGGGCGACGATCTGACCGGGGAAGAACTCGAACGAGGGCACGGCGTCGACCCTCAGCGGCACGCGCAGACCGGCGCCGACCCGCCTCGACGTCTCGAGCACGAGCGAGGCCCGGTTCAGCCTGGCGTCGGGCGAGTCGGACGCGATCCGTCCGACCGCGATGACCTCGCTGGTGTCCTGGCTCGCCGCGCTGCCAAAGGCCGAGTCCGGATAGTTGTGGTGCGCCTGTACGGCCGCGGCAAACTCGTCGATCCGGTCGTCGAGCACCTCGGACGCCTCGGACAGGTGCATCGCCATTGGGCGGTAGCCAAACTTCTTGAGGTCCGTATTCGCGGTCAACTTGACGCGTGGTTCGGCGGGTGGAACGATCGGAGGATCCGGGCACTCTAGCTGCTGGTTCAGCGTCTCGATGACTTGCCCAGCATTCGGGCGGTTCGTAAACGACGTTGGTCTATAGACGTGTGAGCGAAGCTGTCGCGTTCGGTTGAGAACCGGCGGGGGCCTACTTTGCTGATTCGTCGTGCCCATCTTTGGGGCCGCTCGTCGGATGTAAAGGCGTCGAGCGAGCTTCACCGTTTGTCTTCCAGGCCCCAGGCGTCTGGGCACCGGCCTTTCGCTGCAAAGAGGATCCTCCGACGCCATTTGCGCCTCGACGGCCGGGTGTGTGCGGCACAACCCCATCGAGCCTAAGATGGGACTCAGCGACCCTAGGGCGTGCGGATCGTAGAGACATCCTGTGGAGACGTACATCCCAAAGACATCCCCACTGTTCTTGACGACGTTCCGAGGAGTAGCTCCCGCGGCGGTCCTCCTGTCCGCGCCAGCGCGCGTGTGCACCTTGCTGCGATTCTCGCGTTCCAAGCTCTCGAACAGGTCCGTCTTGAAGGCCCGAGCCGTGTTCAGGTCGAGTCGAGTCTCGTCGGCGCCCATCTTGAGGCTGTACGACTCCCACTTGTAGAACAGCTCCTGGGGCGCGATCGAATGCAGACGGAGCATCGACTGCAGCTCGCCCATCACGTCCGGCGCCAGCTCGGCGTCGGGTTGGGGCGCGAACAGCTCGACGAGCTGGTCCCGCCTGTCCTCTTCCATTGCGGCGGGTCCGTTGGATGTTGAAGCAGTCGCAACGATGCAAAAAGGCCAGTTCTTGATACTCGCCCAGTATCCCTCCGTGCCTCCGTACCGGTACCCGGTGGTTCTACGAGCTGGGGGACGCGACGTCGAGGCGTTCGCGCGTAAAGCGCTACTGCACGCGCTGGTCTAGCCTTTTTTTTACTAGACCAGACTTCCCCTCGGATTAACTATCTGGCCGACCATCGCCCATCGGCAGTCGGTCACTTTTATCTCCGGTCCGCTCGGCGTCGGACGTCTCGGCTCGGCTCAACGGGATTCCGAAACTGACGCCGACGTCTCATGTTGGATGCATCATAAGTCATGATGCATGATGACGACTGTCTAGCGGTAGGAGGACTGCTTAGTCATTCACTCCTGCTGCACGATACCGGTACTGCGTCGGTGGCCATCAGCTGTTGGTCTGCTCAGCTCGTTGCTGCCAGCAGCATCCCTACCGCAACGCGCAGTGCAGTCGTCTTGGTGAGTGCCACCTGAGAATCTGACATCCCCGGCAATCGTATCGGCGCTGCCCTGGACATCTCTATATGGTCGAGACGTGTCATTGACGTGGTGCGAAGAGCCGTCCAACTCGAAGCCGTCGCCGGCGCAAGCACCTGCTACCCCACCCTAACGTCATCGCGTCATGCCCCTCTGGGGCGGAAAAGCGCCTGCCCAAGCAGCGGCGCCGACCGAGTATGCCAACGGGCACGACTCGGGCCCCGTCAAGACGCCATTTCCCGCACCCGACCCCGGCGCCAAGCCGGCACCGCCCTCGGCATTGACAGTCGAGCAGGAGGCCAAGTATCGACAGCTCCTGGCGACGGTCTCAGCATGGACCACCATCCCGTCGAGCAACGCCAAGGGTGCTCCGGCACAGCCGATCACGGCCAGCGAGCGCATGTTTCTGACGCGCGAGTGTCTGCTTCGCTACCTTCGCGCGGTCAAGTGGAACTCGGTCGAGGCGCCGAGAAGGCTGCTGGCGACGCTGACATGGCGCAAGGAGTACGGCCTCGAAGATCGATCGGCCGACTACGTCTCGGTCGAGAACGAAACGGGCAAGCAGGTCATTCTGGGGTACGACAACTACGCGCGGCCATGCATCTACCTGCGTCCGTCGATGCAGAACACCCAACGCAGCGAACGGCAGCTGCAGCATCTCTTCTTCATGCTCGAGCGTGTCACGGACGTGATGATGCCCGGCCAAGACGCCATGGCCATCTTGATCGACTTTAAGAACAGCAACAACACCAGCAACCCCAGCGTGGCCCAGGGCAGACAGACCCTGGCCGTCCTCCAGGGACACTACCCGGAGCGACTCGGGCGCGCGCTCATCACGAACGGTGCGCGACTTGTTTCCGTCCGTTCCAAAGACGAGCGTGGCTGATCGTCTGTCGGATGTAGTGCCGTGGCCGGTGTGGGGCTTCTTCAAGCTGATCTCGCCCTTCATCGATCCGTTGACGCGAGAGAAGATGAAGTTCAACGAGGACCTGCGGCTGTACGTTCCGCCGTCGCAGCTGTGGTCGGCCATGGGCGGGGACGTCGACTTTCAGTACGAGCACTCGATCTACTGGCCGGCGTTGATCGCGTTGGCGGCCGAGCGCCGAGAGGCCTATCGAGAACGCTGGGTCGCCGGAGGTGAGCGGGTCGGCGAGCTCGAGGCCTATCTCAAGGGCGGCGATCAGAAGAGCCTGTCAGAGACGGAAGGGCCGCCGTCGTCGGACCAGGCTCCGGCCAGCCTCGCCGCCAACGGAGATGCGCTCGCGAGGAGCATGTCCAAGGAGGTGGCTCCGCCCGACGTGGCGACCTTGAGGGTTGAACCGTGATTCTGGTGTTCTTCACACATCGTCATTCCCCTGGTGCCACTGTCTGCTGAATGCTCCTCTCTCAACTCTCTCTCTCTCGATAGAAAAGCGTCACGAGCCCCCTTTCTCCCCATGTCTCGATCGTTTATATACTCCTCTGGTGTGTTCGTTTCCGGCCGTTCACCGCATCTTCTTGCCGATATCTACATACATCTACCTGATCATGTACGCATATAGACGGGATGGTCTTGCTCTGGGCATTGCCTCTCTGCCATGTTGCACATCGCACACGACAGCCATTCATGTCAATGTCAAGATCAGCAGAGCAGGGTATGTTGTGGACGTTTAGACAGGCCCGGCCTGCTCCGCCGCAAGCAAGGTTCATTTGCAGTTGAGATGGGAGCAGAAGAGTAGGAGACATGGCCTTGCCGGACTGGCTTCTACCACCGACTCGCTGCACGAACGATGGGGCTACATCTCGTTCTATTCCAGCCGAATCGTAGCATAGAGTGTCAATGCTGTCGCCATTGTAACCCGATCCCGATGTGACGACTCCCCGATGCTCGAGCTAGTCGGCAGCCACGTACGGTACCGTAGCCATCAACTCTCTGCGTGGGCCACACACACGACCACTCTCTTATGCACATCTCCATCGCAGGACGTAGCTGCCCAGTGTTACGGTACCGGATCTTGTCGGGCCAGGATCATAGCTACTACCGTGATGCACTAGCATACCGACTAATCCTCTGTGCCGTAGCGATCGACAACAAGAACGAACAACAAGCCTTGTCGACGATTCCAAACACTGTCGTCTTCATCGACGGGGCCGAATGTCCGGTTCGACATTGGCACGACATTGTTCGCTACGTACCGTATTCAAGAGCCAGTGGCGGGGCCGGGTACCGTAGTCCCACGACCTTCTGCCATCTGAGTACGTCTGCTACAGTACATACGCATACATACATACATCATCGTCATCACTGTGCCCATCGCCGCTACCAACAACAGCAACAACAACAACAGCAATAGCAACAGCAGCACCAGCAAGACAGATCCCCCAGCCGCTCCCACGATATCCCCGTGAGCACCGTAAGATGCAACACTCCCAGGCCGCGCAGCACTCTGGGCAGCGGCCGTTGGCGTCTAGCAGCGGCAATGCAGGCGCATCGTCATCATCATCAACCTCTGGGGCGCCCACAGCAGGAGGAGGCGGAGGAGGAGGAGGAGGTGGAGGCGGCGCATCGGGCGGCGGCCTGAGATATCCCGGCAACCGCAAGACGATCTACGACCGCAACCTGAACCGCAGCCGGACGGCGGAGCTCAGCCGGGCCAGTTTCGCGCTGCTGTTCGGCGAGATGATCACGTACGCGCAACGACGGGTCACGGGCATACAGGATCTGGAGAAGAGGTAAAATTTGTTCTCGGCACGAATTGTTTTTCGCCGTCTTTTGATTTTTTTGGTTCGAAATCTTCTTTATTTCTTCCCCCTTCCCATGAACTTCTGCCCAATGGCTTCTGTCGTGCTTGATGGGAGTTGATGGGAAGTGTACGGAATCTTTTTTTTTTTTTTTTTTTGGGAAGGAGGTGTGTGTTTTGGAGGTGGACTGGCGGGTTGATCATATATATTCTTATATATATGAGTTTCTTCTTCTTCTTCTTCTTCTCCTGTGGATCCTGCTTGCTTGAAAGTTTTTTCAGGTTCTGCCTTGTGGATTTGGGTCATACAATGGAGTTTTTCATTGACAAGGCCTCTGTTGTGTTGAGATACGATATAGCCCCGATGTGCCAGAGCCACATCCGTCAGGCATATGTCGATGCTCTCCATCTCATACATCTCCGGTCCAACCGTTTTCAGCCTCTCGATACGGCCACGTCGTACCCATCCCGATAGCTATGCTTTTCTCCCTTGCACCGGCCAGTCGATCAGACCACGACGAGCGACCTCGACCTGACGCGCCCGCAGGCTGAACACGCAGGGCTACCCTCTCGGCCTACGCTTCCTCGACCTGCTGCTGTACCGGGAGCCGTCGCGGACGGTGCAGCGGCCGACGCGGATCCTGGCGCTGCTGCAGCTGATCACGACGCTGCTGTGGCGGCACCTGTTCGGGCGGCAGGCCGACGCGCTCGAGCGGTCCAAGGAGCACGAGAACGAGTACATGATCTCCGACAACGACCCGGTCGTGAACCAGTACATCAGCGTGCCCAAGGAGATGAGCCAGCTCAACTGCGCCGCCTTCGTCGCCGGCATCGTCGAGGGCGTCTGCGACGGCACCGGCTTCCCCGCCGCCGCCGTCACCGCCCACAGCGTCCCCACCGAAATGTGGCCCGCCAGAACCGTCTTCCTCATCAAGTTCCTGCCCGAGGTCGTCGAGAGGGAGGCCTTTCTGGGGAAGTCTTGATCGGGGGGGGGGAGTGGTGATCCTTGCCTATCGTAAGTAAAAAAGGACCATCCCTCCCAGGCAAAAGTCTCACGCCGTGACGGCTATGCACCAGACTGATGAGAGAAGGTAGGTGCCAGAACTAGCAACTATCCGTGTAGGTTACGTGAGGGCGCGCCCTGCCGCAAGGACGTTATACCAAGACCGCATCTGAAGGGTATTTTTGCCACGTGAAACGTACCGGTACCGTACGGTGGCGGGCGAGAGCAGGCTACTACACAGGTACGGTACTGTATCTAGCGGACCTCGACGCGCCGCCTCTTGCCTTCTCTGCTCCTTCTCTCTCGCTCTTGTTCTGGTCCATCCTCTTCGTACTCCGTTCTCGTCCTGTCGCCGTCGTCCCGAGGGGAGCGGTCGCGTTTGGACCGGTCTCTGTAACTTTCCCGCTTTCTGGCCCTGTCGCGGTCTCGGTCCCGGTCTCGGCGATGGGATTCGTCTCGATCCCGCTCTCCTGCGAACCGGCCACGTCCGTGCCTCGAGTCTCGATATCGACAAGAGCGGTACGCATCGTGGTCGTCGCCGTCCTCCTCATCATCGTCGTCGTCGTCACGGCCGCCTCTTCGTCTGTATCGTCGGGGTGACGGCCGTCTCCTGCGCGACCTTGATCGAGACCTGGACCGCGTTCGAGAGCGTGCTCGATACCTTCGTGGAGGCGATCTTTCGTGGTCGGATCGTACTGGCCGCGGTGGAGAGCTGCTTCGATCGTCTTGGTCTCCGTCCTCGGATCTGTCTCTCGGTCGATACGAGTCTCCGCCACCGCCAGGAGATGGAGCTCGGAGTGCCCGGGGCCGCTCGGGCGCCCCGTCGACTCTCCGGCGCTCACCCACCGCACTCGCATTCGCCCCGGTAGCCCCCCCTCCTGTCCCTCTGTCCGGCCTGAACCGGTCGTCGCTCCCAAACTCCCGGCCGCCTTGACCGGGCCCTTGCCTTCGATCCTCGCCGATCTGGCCCCACCGCCCAGTATCCTCCGTCTTGAGGTCCCTGTATCTCGTGCGTCCCTTGCGCCCGAGGCGCGTCATGTCACGAATCTGCATGTACTCCGGTAAGATCTCGCGGTTCGTGTCGTCCTGGTAGCGACTGCCCATGATATCTCGTTGGTCGAGGCCCTTGGCCTTTGCGTCGTCCTGGAAGAACGCTCCCCGATGGAAGTACTTCTGCATGTAGCCCATCTTGCCTTTGCCTTCTTTCTCCTCCCTCTGTCGCGCCAGAAACTCTCGATCTTCGGCTTCACGCTCGTCGGCCGTGAGGTTCCGCCGCCGTTCGATCTCCTCGCGCTCCTTCTCGGCCTGCTCGATCGCTTCGCGGTCGCGCTTGATGCGTTTGAGCTCGCGGAGCTTCCACGCGGCCAGCTCGGCTTCTGGGTCGATACCGTCTCTGTCGTCCACCTCGTCCTCCTCGCCGACCTCCTCATCATCCCAGTATTTCCTCCCCGCAGCCCGTGCTTCGGCGTCCTTCCGGATCTGTTCCTGCACGATCTCGTCCGCCGCCTGCTTACGCTCGTCTTGCTCCTTCCGCCGCCGCTCCTCTTCCGCATCTACCTGGGCCAATGCGGTAGGTAGCTGACGTTGGTTCTTCTTGATGAATGTGGGTCGGAGCAAGTGCCGCTTGGGCTGCTGCTGCTCCTCCTCGCTGCTCTCCTCGTCCTCTCCGCTCTCCGATGCACTGCCTTCATCTGTACCTCCTTCTTCCTCTGATCCCTCGGTCACGAATCCTTCCTCGTCCTGCGCCCGCTGCGCTTCTTGCGCCCGTAACCTCGTTGTTTCTTCTGCGACGGCTTGTCGTCGACGTTCGGTGAGGTCGACCTTCCTGAGGCTATCGGCTACCCGAGTGGCGTCTGGACGAAACGACGTGACTTTTGGCGGCGGTATCGATGCTGACGCCTGAGCCGGCTTGACGTCTTCCTTCTCTTCCTCTTCCTCTTCCTCTTCCTCAACTTCTTCGTCCGACGACGCCTCTGGCGCAACGGGCTTTCCTGGACGATACCTTGCCGGCTTGGCTGGATTTGCGGTCATGCGCTTTGCAGGCATGTTGACGGTTGCTGGTGCTCACGAATGTCACGACACGTGTGGGAGTAGTAGCGTGCTCCGTCACAACGCAACGGATCGCATCTTGGGCTGAGGTTCTGTCAATATCAACGGGGTGGGGTTGCCACAAGAGACCACCCACGACGGTATGCGACTGTAGTTAGTGAGCTTCTACCCTACGAGTGCCTGCGGTACAGCTGCAGTCCTGCACGAAATCTCCATAAATCTTACGGAGCGCTGTAGCTTGGCGCTAGTGCAAGTGCTCAAAGCCTATCTCCCCGCTGGCTACTGGGCGTCCGTCCCTTAGATTAGTGCTGAGAATTGGCACAGTTGGTACGTTGAGAGCCTACTGATAGGCTGGTCTGTTAGCGACTCAAGCTTGCCTTCGGTGTTTCCGAGCTCCATGTTCAACCCCCACATGTTTCAAGGAGCGTTGAATTTGCTTTGAAGATTATCTGGCGTTCAGACAGTCCATCATAGACATCAAAGTCAGTACTAACACTGTTGTACGTATAGCATGTTCTAATGCTCCTATCCGTCTGATGACAGCTTATACATTGCGTTTGTTGAGGCGCAGGGCAGAGAGAACCCAGCGTCTGAGCCTTGGATTCGCCGATCATGACATGTCCGTTGTTGCCAAGCATACCTGCCTCGCCTGAACTAGTGAATCATATCCGAGCCAGAGCGCTCCATGTGCCGGTGGTCACAGCTCGACGAGGCGGAGATCTTGTACTTCGATGAGGATCTACTCTTGGTAGCTCCAAAAGCCACTTTAAAGCCACGGCAACCGTAGATCTGCATTGAACCTCGGCGTCGATGATTTCTTGCCCGCATGCGAGCTAAGGACCTCCAAAAACTGGCGTCTAGAGCTCTTCCTCCTCGTCCTCTTGGACGTCGTCCTCCACCGCCAAGGATATCGCTGCAATCTTTGCGATTTGCGGGGCGATATCAGCGGAGTCCGCGGGAGCTTCTCCCGGCAGCTCCACCTCCGCTTCGAGATCCTCCCGTTCAATGTCGCCCCGCTGTGGCTCATCTCGTCGCCTGGGCCCATGATTCACCACCGGTAGCGCAGTGTTCAACTCATCCCATGTAACCTGTAGCATGTTTAGAGATATTCTACCTACAAATAGTCATGTCCTAGCATTGTGGGTACCTTTCTCCCTTCTAGCCTTTTGCCCTTGCCTACGCTCTTGGCGACTTTGAGCTCAAGCTTGGCCATGGCCAGCTCGGCCTTTGCCATTCCTCTCTCCTGCCGCCTCCGCTTCCTCGAAGATCTAACATCCTTCTGTTTGGTTTTCTTGCTGACACCTGCTCTGCTGTGCATGGCTAGAATTGACGGTCGATGGTCTATGCCCTCTGCAGGAGGTTTGATATTTTCCAAGGACCTGTCAACGTCCATCGAGTGCGAGCCGGCACGCCTGGCGGCGCGCGAACGAGCTAACAGCATCTCGTCAGCGATCACAATCTTTCCGATATATCTAGTCCAGAGAAGCGTCACTCACGAGTCCTTCTGCTAGACCTTGCCATTGTTGTGTGGTGTTTGTCCGTACAATCAGGTCGCGGAAGATGAGGTTGTGCGGGTCCAATTGAGGTACGTATGTACTTCTGTATGGAGGGTACATACGAGTACCCGTAAGTTACATAGGAAGTTCAGGTACGTACGTACGATACGATACTTACTCTGCCGTACTGGTAGCTAAATACTACCGTGTGGAATAGGGGCTTCCTCACTTGCCACAAAGGTCAGCCGGAGCACGCAGTGGAGGACTTTTACATTGGTCTTCTCAGCAGCCCTGAAAATCATGTGGGATGAGACTCTACAGCTTCGGTCCACGATAGCAGTGACTCTATCGGTCTGCCATCATAAGAGACTCGCAGGGCGTCCTCGCCCAACCCACCGCCCCCACCCCCTACAACTGCCCCGTACGGAGTACCGGTAGTCGTAAGTTCTCACTACGATCACGTGTATAGACGTCACGTGGTTGCTACATCCCTCTCGTGCCGGACGATTTTCACGTGCTAATCCCAAGATGTACAGAGAACCACGTACGTATCGTGCGTATGTACCATCGTCGACATCAGCCACTGTGCAGTAGGTGCCCCTCGTACAGTATCACAATATGACAACACAGCACTGAGCTAACAGCAGTGACAATCATGGTAGATCAAGTCTTCTGCGAAGGACTGGGGTTTGACGTCAGATCGACACGGTTTAGAGGCGGAGCACTGAAAGCACCCCCCTTATCAACCGCTTCTCGGAGACTAGGATTCGACAGACTTTTAGTCCCCCTCTTTCAGGGGGACAGGGCTCATTAGAGCTCCCCATGACTCAGAATGGAAGCCGATAATACAAATCATCTCGTCTTTGAGACGTCCAGGGATGGAAAGACGGAGGCGACTGCAGACGTCTCGAGTCGATGGTCCTCCACAAGCAATGTGATTGCGTATCTCTTCATCTCTATGATTCTTCTTCGACAAGTGGCGCGTCGCTTTGGTTTGCAGGCATCACCTCCATTCAGCACCTGGCACAGATACGCCACGGACAAGCTGTCGCCCAGGGTTGCGATCATACGGGACCGGTCATCTAGGTCCTTCGATCGCGCTTTGGGTTATGTTTCTGGTACCCAGTACTTTGGTCGTCTTGCGCCTGCAGCTCACACGGTCAAGAACGCATATGGTCAGCTATCACGGCTCAACAACGGATCAAACCGCAGCAAATCCAGAATGACAAAGGCCAGGTCCGATGACGGGGCGCTTCCGGGACTTGGCAATTCGGATAACTCCTGCTATCAGAACAGCGTGATACAGGTATTTCTCGGTAGCTGTTCGCCAGATCCTCTCGCTGACTAGCACAGGGCCTTGCTTCGCTACGCTCGGTTCCGAGGTACTTGCAGGAGATGCTGCCTGAAGCATCCGAGGGGGCTCAAACTCAGACGTCAGACGCGGCTCCATCTACAATGAGCGCCTTGCGGGATATCATCCGAGACTTGAACGATCCTCGCAACAGTGGGCGGCTTCTCTGGACTCCCGACACGTTAAAGTCCATGAGCAGCTGGCAACAGCAAGACGCCCAGGAGTACTTCTCGAAGATTGTCGAGGAGTTGGACAAGGAAGTCAGGCGCACGGTGCTACGACGACGCAAGAGAAGCAGCTCAGGACTTGCGTCCCCCAAATGTCTCCCTGATCGGCGGACGGATGACGAGACGGAGCTTGACGATATCAGGTTGGGAAAAAGATCCAAGAACCTCGACGCTCTTGGGAAGTCGATGGGCGGCTATGCCGCACAGAAAGAGCAAGCAGGGCTGAATATCTCGGCTTTCCACAGTCCGTTGGAGGGCTTGCTCTGCCAGCGCCTGGAATGTCTGCGGTGTGGCTGGTCTGAGGGCCTATCCATGATACCCTTCATATGCCTAACGCTTCCGCTGGGCAGAGCCTGGAACTACAACCTGCAAACCTGCTTGGATGAGTACACGAAATCCGAGTTGATCGAAGGCGTCGAGTGCGCAAGATGCACCTTGTTGGCCCATCGTGCCCAGCTGACGAAGGTGTTGGCCAAGCCACTGCCTGGAGATGGGGATACACCTGTCTCTGACGCGCAGATGCTTCTTCGCGAAAACACGACGTCCCGACTAGACGCTGTGCAGTCGGCCATCGACGAAGAAGAATTCAGCGAAGAGGCACTGGCGAACACTTGTAAGATATCGTCGCGCAATAGAGTTACGGCTACCAAGTCGCGCCAAGCACTCATCGCGCGCCCTCCAAAATCCTTGGTCCTTCACTTCAATCGGAGCGTGTTTGACGAGGCCACGGGCCACCAATTCAAGAACAACGCCGGCGTCGGTTTCCCCAAGAGACTCGATCTTGGGCCGTGGTGCGTCGATTTCAACGGTGCGTCGAACACCGGGGATGGTCGTGCCCACAGCGAACATCCCGTCGAGTCCGCTGCTGGCGATCAGAATGGTGAAGCAGCCTCCTCGGGTCCGATCTACGAGATCAGAGCGGTGGTCACCCACTACGGTCGTCACGAGAACGGACACTACTACTGTTACCGAAGTTCGCCCTACCCTGTGCCCCACAACCGCCGGCAGGAAGACCCGGTCCCGAACGAGTCTGAGGCGACAGCTGTCTCGCGGCGGTGGTGGCGTTTGAGCGACGAAGATGTGGTGCTGGTCAACGAGGATGAGGTCTCGGCGCAGGGGGGCGTGTTCATGCTCTTCTACGAACGCGTGGACGAGACGAGATCGGGCGCGATCATGGAATCCGAGTCCAGCATGGCGGTGGAGGAGAGGGCTGCTCTGTTAACAGTGCTCGTCGCCCAACAACCAAATCCTGTGCCCGTCGGGGACAGCCCTGTCGATGGTTCCAGCCCAGAGAATGGCATTCCAAACGCCATCAACGGCCAAGGGCGCGTCTCTCCTTCCAAGGGAGTCCCTGCAAGCTTTCCTCAACCGTCAGAAGGCAATTCTCCAACTCAGCCCGGCCAATCTCCGGATGGCACTCTGCCGTCATCGTCGTCGTCGTCGGCTACAATCCACACGTCCATACCAGCGGCACCGTCGTCGTTGTCTTCTCAGTCGCCCTCATTTTCAGCCTCATCATCATCACCCCTGTCGTCGTTCTCATCATCACCATCATCCTCACCGTCACAACACCATTTATCAGCTACATGCACATTACCGGAGAGAGCCAACACCTGTCAGACATCACGCGACATCATCAAGATGAGGCCGCACGCTACTTCCGTCTCTTCCTCTCCAGCATCACTACCTCTGCTGCCATATACCTTGAAGAGGGCAACAAGGTCTTCGTCATCCCTTGTCTTGACCGTCTAGATATACTAAGATGGACACAAGATCTCTCCAATCAAGTCTTACACTCTCTGTCTTATCAGAACCCTCCCTTTCCCCCCCCCCCCCCCCCCCCCCCCCCCCCTCTGGCTCTTCTCCTGTTCATCTGCAAATGTTTGTATTCTAGCCTGTGCCTTGTTCTCTCCCACAACCTAAAAACCACTCTTTTTTGTTGTAGCATAGAATTATCCACATTGAAGAGGCACTGCTGTGTTCTCCACTTCACTTCTATCTTCTTCCCGGTTGCATCTGGTTTGAATTCAGGTGCACATCACGCCCATACTTAAAATCCCAAAAGTATATCTTGTTCCCTCCAAGAACCCAAGAACAGACTTCCGGTCACTACGTATATAGTGCTCTTGTTACAGACTATGTCTACACAGCACCACACACAGAGCCACTCTTGGCAGTGCAGAGTTGTAAGGCCCCTCTTTGACAAAGGCCTACAATAGAGGCTCAGGGGCGGCATGGTGTAGCGGGAAGCTGGTGAGAGTTTCCCACTAGGTGGCACCCATGACCCGGAACTAGTGGTGTCGGGCCTGGAGAACCTGACTAAACTAGTCGTCAGTTCGAATCTGACCCACCCCACATTCTGCCACAAAAACCCCCGAGATTCATAGAACTTGTCTAAGATGTACTCCTCGCAAGATGTATGAAACCCCTCAAGAAATAGCTCACCCAATATCCGTCAAGATCCACAAAACCCTCATTACTGTGGTTTTCCTATTTCCCCTACGGGGTTTGGGGTTTTCCCACAGTACGTACACTACAAACCACGGGGTGTACGGTAAATGCGTGAGGTCCCCGAGTCAAGTCTACCAGAGACAAAAATCCCTCAAGAAGTTCTGCATGGCTTAACAGCCGAATCAGTGTAAGAATCAAATCCAATCAAAACAATAGAGGCTCGCGAAGCGATCACCTAACTAGGCCAGGCACGTGAGCTGCCTAGGCTGCACACAGGCCGTCAGGGGCTGTCATGTGCCGCAGCACTGCCAGATAAGAGCCGTGCCGCGATAGCTGATTGATGTCGACAGGCCACATGGCAGGAGAAGATGGACGACTGACAGAGAAGAGCTTATGGCCATAGTCAGGGACATCAGCTAGATCTATAAGATAGAAGTAGCTGGCCTCTCTAGGAGGACAGGGAACAATTCTACTACCGTTCAACAGTCATCTCTTCACGCTGCTGAAGCGACGCAAGCCTATCCTTACAGTTTTGTTCGCTCTTACCCCTATACTCCGGGGGGGGGTCCTTTGTCTTCCAGTGTTCGGTTGGTTTCTGCTGGGTCGTATCCGTCTGGAAACTGGCGACTGACGATGTTCCGGCAGATTCGAAGTGGAAGCTCGTGGTTGCTGCTCAAGTCGCGGCTTGCTGGACTTCTCACCGTACGTAGAGCCTTGAGGCGCTCATGTTGTTTGATAAGGTCCAGCTTCTTCTGGAGCTCCTTTTCCTGCTTCTCAAGATCCAGAGCCTCCGGCTCCATAGCACCGGCAGTATTGTCAGCCGGATTCTCATCGACATCCATGTCTCTGCTTAGCTGGGCTTCCGCTGATACTTGTCCAGGTCC
The DNA here is from genome assembly GCA_963422465.1 of Lichina pygmaea. NCBI lineage: Eukaryota > Fungi > Ascomycota > Lichinomycetes > Lichinales > Lichinaceae > Lichina > Lichina pygmaea. The sequence goes on from OY730173.1 coordinate 818,445, forward strand.
TCCTGGACGTCCACCAGCATTACCTCGCCTTTGGCCAGCATCTTCCGGCGGTTCGAATTCAACTTTAGTCATCCCTGACAGACTACTCGCTATAAAAATGGCAGAGCGAACAAAACTGTAAGGATGGACTTGCGTAGCTTCAGCAGCGTGAAGAGATGACTGTTGAACAGTAGTAGAATTGTTCGCTGTCCTCCTAGAGAGGCCAGCTACTCCTATCTTATAGATCTAGCTGATGTCCCTGACTATGGCCATAAGCTCTTCCATAAGATAGGAGCAGCTGGCCGCTCGAGGAGGACAGCGAACAACTACCGTTCAACAGTCATCTCTTCACGCTGCTGAAGCTACGCAAGCCCGTCCTGTGGTGGCGGCACCTAGGCGGCGCCTAGATCGAGTCTTTCGGCGCGTCCTGGGCCTAGTTCCCTGTGGCGCCCTAGCCCCAGTCCTTGTGGAGATTGACCACACTTGTCCTCGGTCCTCGGTCCTCGGTCCTCGGCTAGATCCTCCAGCTGGCATGTGCAGCTGGCATGTACCGTACTCAGCTCCCTATCTAGACCACTCATCTATATCGCACTCAGCTTCTCTTTTGCTGCAGACCTTCATAAAATACCTTACAAGAGTCTCGGGCAGAGTTAGTCAGCAGTGATAGGATCAGCTCTCGCTGCCCCGGATGAGTCAGCCGGAGCCTCTGACATCCGTGCCGGCATGGTTACGGTAAGCCTCGGCCTAGTGCTTGCCACCAACAGAGAAGGATCTAGGGAGGAAGTCACAGACAGACTGATCAGTTGTTCTCTAGCTAGTTTATATAGAGAAGCCTCTCTCTTCATGAGAGACTCACACTTCCGACTACCAGTATCGACATACTCGTACTTGGACTCTGCCTTGTGCCTCCATTCTAGAGTTGTCCCTGTCAAGCAGACTTATAGAGCTAGGCATTGGATGTGACTAGGAAGAAACTACAACTGAGAAATGTGTGCTGTGTGATGCCTCCAAGAGTTATGACACTTGCATTCTGGTCAACTTTGAGAAGTAATTAGCTTTAGGTGGCCCAGTTGGGTGCAGTATACGTATCCAGGTACATACCATTAGCCCAGGGGCGCACGGAAGTAAAAAGAGGGCATGGTAAGTGAAAAGTTGCATAGAGGGGGGTGTTACGATCCCTGGGAAGGGAGCCACTCATTTATAAGCAGACAGGCCACGGGCCAGACAAGAGGACACCATGGAAAAGTCAAGTGACCAAACCGACAAAGGGTCACGTGACTGTCGAGACAAAAACGGGTGGCTCGACGCAGCATGCATGAAGCATCGAGACAATCTCACCAGTCTCGACACAGGGTGCATAACATGGTGGGACTGTCAAGACAATCTCACCTGTCTCGACACAGAGTGCATGACACATCGAGACAATCTCACCTGTCTCGACGTCGAGACTGTCGAGACAATCTTGATTATCTTGACAGGCCAGCACTATATAGTCCGGTGATAGTTCTCTTATGGAACGATTGTCTTCAACTCATATTGTGATCCAGACAACTAGATCTACTTCAATACAATCCTTTGTACGAAGCCATTGATCAGGTGTCACCACCACCACATTCCACCAAACCTCTTCGCGCTCCTTGACACTCCTCTCCTGCGAGAACCAAACCACCTTCCGCATCTCGCCCTTAATCCTATACTTGGTTAGGACAGCACGGTACAGACTGCAATACTTTGAAGACCCTCAAGGATGAGTACCTCAGAAGCAACCAACCCCAACTTCCCAGATGGAAAGATTAGTGTCGCCAAGCCAGACCTGTTCTACGGTGAAAGGAACAAGGTTGACGACTGGCTCATGCAACTTCAAGTCTACTTTCAATTCCAACCAGAAACAAGGCTGCCTAAAGAAAAGTGGCCACTCTTTGCAACCTCTCACATGAGAGGCAATGCCCACTGATGGGTTAAGCCTTACATCAACAAACACCTCTCAGGAAACAGAGACCACGATAGCACATCGGAATAGATGACAAAATAGACACAATTCAAGGACAAGATCAAAAGGATCCTTGGACTATCTAACGAAGACAAAGTGGCTATACAAATGATCCAGCACATCAAGCAACAACGCTCAGCCGCAGAGTATACCACACAGTTCAAACAATACTTAGTACTGACTGACTAGGATGATAATACCCTAATGGTTATGTACTGACATAGACTCAAGGAAAACATGAAGGACAAGATCACCTTTGACGGACAAGCAGTCGACACACTGGATGAACTCATCGCACAAGCAATCAACATTGATAACAAGTTATTTGAGCGAGCGATGGAGAAGTGCCACAACAGAGGATACAGCCACCCCGCATAGTATGTGAGCAACCACTACAAGCCACCTAACAAGGTACTACCACATGATCTATATGGCTATGCACCCATGGAACTGGATGCAGTCCACCACAGGGGAAGGTTCACAAAGGGAAGAAACAACAAAAAGAGGAAAGCACTGAAGTGCTATGCTTGTGGCAAGCTAGGCCACATGGTGAAAGACTGTTGTTCAAAGAACAAGGTGCACCGACAGCAACTTAATACACTCGACAGAGACTGGAACGTCATCAAGCCAGAGGACCCACCAGGAGAGGCCTAGCTACCCCTTGAACAATAGGATGATTATAATCAAACACTCAAAGCAGCCTACCAACTGGCAACATCAGGAGGCAAGGACCTACCAGAACAGACAGGTCAGAACAAGGGACAGAAGCCCTTAACCACCTCTGATGGAGACCGAGACAAACCCACGTCTATCAAAGAAGAAATACTACAAGGAAGCTATGCTTACAGCATAGACTCACAAAACCTACGGCACGGCAAACTACAGTAGAGGTTCTGCACAAAACACTACTGCACCTACCACGAACAACTACGAAGGTACAGAGAACATTCACCCTACCACGCCACCTGCCACAAGCATTAGGTCAATTGCGAGAAGGATGTGTGTGAGATCCACTTTTGGGACAAACGCAAACACACTACATTCCCCGGGCACACACATGATTGGCACAAACACCTTATGTTCCTACAGCAAGGTAACAACAACAACTGCTACATCAACAATTGGTAGTACTACCTCAAGCCCAGATGTGACAAGCATCAGCAAGACAAATTCATGAACAGATTCCTCAGGACTGATGGGAATAGCTAGACCTATTGCCCAGTCAGCGGAAAAACACTTCAATCAGGAAAAGACTGAACTCCCTTGTCAAGGGGTGATATCAGGAGCTCAACCACATAACCCCTAGCAACGCAAAGCACCTGTGATTGCCTGTGTCACTACACGCCAACATGCCAGTACGGACATACACACTTGTTGATTCTGGAGCCAGCGGAAACTATATTTCAAGACAACTTTACGACACCCTCAGCACCGGAAAGAAACACAAGCAGCAGTCCTACCAGCTCACGATGGCAAATAGACAGACAGAGCTAGTCTGCCATAAGACACAGCCAATGGAAATAGTTACTGGACACCATGCTGAAAGGATCCACCTTGATATTGTCAAGTTAGCCACTCAGGATATCTATTTGGGGATGCCTTGGCTAAAGAAGCATAACCCAGTTGTTAACTGGAAGACAGGAGTACTCACGTTTAGGAACTGCACTAACAACACAGCTCAGACCTGTTACCAGCTGTAGAAAGCGTGGACAGATAAGGGAAGGAGTCCTCAGTGGAACCTCACTGACAGAAAGGACAACTCTCAAGAGAAGAGGTCCACCTTGACAGGCACACTCTGGAACCAGGTGGCCAAACAGTCAGAGATGAAGAGAGAGGAAGTTGTTAACCCTCTGGAGATTCCTGAAGAGTACTGACCTGGGTATGATAATCTCTTTCAGGAAGAGACAACAACAGCAGTGTTGCCTAAGCACCAACCTTGGGATCATGAGATCAAGTTGCAACCAGGGATGGAGCCAGGATTTAGACCAATTTACCAGTTATCAGAGAAAGAGGGGTGGCATGGTGTAGCGGGAAGCTGGTGAGAGTTTCCCACTACGTGACACCCATGACCCGGAACTAGTGGTGTCAGGCCTGGAGAACCTGACTAAACTAGTCGTCAGTTCAAATCTGACCCACCCCACATTCTGCCACAAAAACCCCTGAGATTCATAGAACTTGTCTAAGATGTACTCCTCACAAGATGTATGAAAACCCCCAAGAAATAGCTCACCCAATATCTATCAAGATCCACAAAACCCTTATTACTGTGGTTTTCCTATTTCCCCTACGGGGTTTGGGGTTTTCCCACAGTACGTACACTACAAACCACAGGGTGTACAGTAAATGCATGAGGTCTCCGAGTCAAGTCTACCAGAAACAAAAATCCTTCAAGAAGTTCTGCATAGCTTAACAGCCAAATCAGTGTAAGAATCAAATCAAATCAAATCAAATCAAATCAGAGAAAGAGCTCCAAGTACTTCGCGAGTACCTGGAGGAAAACCTGAAAAAAGGTTTCATTCAAGAATCTCAATCACCAGCAGGATACCCGATACTATTTGCACTAAAGAAAGACAGAAGTCTTTGACTTTGTGTGGATTACAGGAAACTCAACAACATTACCATCAAGAACTGATATCTGTTACCAAATGTGAACAAATTGTGAGACAGGATCAGCCAAGCTATAATCTTCACCAAGCTGGACTTGAAAGGAGTATACAGCCTGATACACATGAAAAAAGGAGAAGAATGGAAGACAGCTTTCAGAACCTGATACAGACACTACAAGTATCTGGTTATGCTATTCAGACTCACAAACACACCAGCAACATGTCAAGCATTGATCAACAACATCATCAGAGCACACCTGGACCAAACAGCTATCACCTACCTGGACAACATTCTTGTCTACTCGAAAACACAACAGGAACATACCAAACATGTGAAGGATGTTCTACGATGCCTACAAAAAGCAGGGCTCAAGCTCAACCTGAAAAAATACAAGTTCAACAAACTGGAAGTTGAATTCCTCAGATACATCATAGGAATTGAAGAGATCAAGATTGACCCTGAGAAAGTCAAAGTGATTCAGCAATGGCCAACACTGACATCAGTCAAGGAAGTACAAGTCTTCCTAGGATTTGCCAACTTCAACTGACAGTTCATCAAGAACTACTCACAGATGGTAACACCACTGACAGAACTCACAAAGAAGGATGTGGAGTACCAGTAGACAGAGAGATAACAAAAAGCATTCTAACAGCTCAAGAACACTTGCGCCAAGGAACCAGTTCTCCTCAACTTCAAGACAGGCCAGCCAACACAAATTGAAACAGACACTTCAGACCAAGCAGTGGGAGCATGTCTATACCAACAGGTAGATGGCAAATAGCACCCAGTTGCCTACTACTCACATAAAATGTCATAAGCAGAACAAAACTATGATATCCACAACAAAGAGCTACTGGCAGTTGTCAATACACTCAAACACTGGAGAGTGTATACAGAAAGTAGTTCTGAACTCACTATTCTCACAGACCACAAGAATCTGACAATGTTCACAACAACCAAGAAACTGAACAGACAGCAAGTCAGATAGGCTGAACTCCTAGAGCAATACAAGTTCAAGATCTTGTACACCCCTGGACAAGATAATAGGAGAGCAGACACACTAAGCTGACAAAAAGACTACATGGAAGATGATGAACACCAAGGAATGATCTTACAGCAGGACCAGCAAGGAAACCTGGTGCCTCAACCACAGATCAACAAGCTCACAGCAGAAGACACTGAAGAACTAATAAGGAACTACCACAATAATCCAGCACATGGTCACCCAGGAATCACCAAAACCACAGACCTTATCCAACAGGCAGAGAACAATGTCATCAACCTCTGACAACATGTCACAAGCTACATCAGCAAGTGTCTACCATTCCAGAAAAATAAACATGGAAGGCATAAGCCATACAGAGAAAGACACCTGAACACAATACCAAGAGGCCCTTGGGAAGACATGTCAATAGACTTCATCACAAAGCTACCCAAGTCCAAAGACCCAGTCACCAGAATCACCTACAACTTAATTATGGTGATTGTGGACAGATTCACAAAATACCTAATAGTGGTACTATTCAAGGAAACCCACACAGCAGAGCAGTTGGGACACCTCCTACTGGACAGATTGGTCAGAGACCACAGAGTTCCAATTACAGTTATTACTGACAGAGACAAACTCTTCACATCCAACTACTGGAAAACAATCAGTGCAGCCATAGGAACAAAACCCAAAATGTCTACAGTCTATCACCCACAAACTGACAGCCAGACAGAGCAAGCAAACCAAGTCCTGGAGACTTATTTGCAGCATTACATCAACCAGACCCACAGCAATTTGGTACAGCTATTACCAGTGGCACAGCTGGCAATTAACCAGCACAGATCAGACTCAACAAAGAAATCACTATTCTTTGCCAATTTTGAACAACATGTAAACATCAGAATACCAAGCAGAGCTTCACCAAACATGGAGAAAGCACTCCAACACAACAAGCTCCTACGACAAACACACACAATGATGAGGCACTACCTTCAAGAGACCTCAGAAAAGATGTAACACCAAATAGACAAAAAATTGAAAATAGCACCTCAGCTGAAGAAGGGGGATAAAGTCTACCTCACAAAAAATTGGAAAGTCAAGAAACCAAGAACAAAGAAACTAGACCATGTCAAAGTCAGACTATTTCTAGTCAAAGAAAGAACCAGACCAGTCAACATCAGACTGCGACTACCAAGAGATGCTCAGGTACATCCAAACTTTCACATCTCAATGATTGAATTAGCTGACCAGAGCACACCCTTGCAGGAAACATTTCATTACCAACCAGAGGAAGAACAGGAATTCAAGGTCAAACACATCCTGAAGAGAAAAGGTCAGTGATACCTTGTCAAGTGGAAAAACTACCCAGACTCGGAAAATACCTGGGAACCACTTAGGAACCTCACAAACTGCCAGCTCCTCCTGCAGTAGTTCTAGCAGAAGCAGGACTGAACAGCTCAGCCTGCAGCGCAGACACATCAATAACTGTCACTGCCAAGTCTTCACCATCCACCTCTATTTCAGCAATAAAGCACTGGAGCTTCTTCTTCGATCAACCCTCAGCACCTTCAAGAACCTTTCACTTCTGAGACAGATGAACTTGCACTGCAGCAAGCTGTTTGAAGAGTGTGTCACATGTCACCTCTTCAGTGGCTATATTCTTGTGAAGATTATCTTGGGTTATATTCAACAACTCCCAAGAAAGCAACACACAGGACTTCCCATGACAAGTGTATTCAGCGCACTTCAACTTATTGTTGTTGTCAGACATTTGGAAACAGGGCTTGTGGTTCAAAACACAGAAGTCACACAGAGTAAGCAACAGGAAGTTATGATCACAGATCTGGGCTGCCAGTTGTCTTCAGTAAGCAGAGGCACATGATCTTGCAGACATACTCAAGAATTCATCAGGATGATGAATGAAGGAGAGAAGGATAGTGTTATGATCCCTGGGAAGGGAGCCACTCATTTATAAGCAGACAGGCCACAGGCCAGACAAGAGGACACTATGGAAAAGTCAAGTGACCAAACTGACAAAGAGTTATGTGACTGTCAAGACAAACACAGGTGGCTTGACACAGCATGCATGAAGCATCAAGACAATCTCACCAGTCTTGATGCAGGGTGCAGGAAGTATCAAGACAATCTCACCTGTCTCAACACAGCATGCATGACATGTCAAGACAATCTCACCAGTCTTGACACAGGGTGCATAACATGGTGGGACTGTCAAGACAATCTCACCTGTCTTGACACAGAGTGCATGACATGTCAAGACAATCTCACCTGTCTTGACATCAAGACTGTCAAGACAATCTCAATCATCTTGACAGGCCAGCACTATATAGTCTGGTGATAGTTCCCTTATGGAATGATTGTCTTCAACTCATGTTATGATCCAGACAACTAGATCTACTTTAATACAATCCTTTGTACAGAGCTATTGATCAGGTGTCACCACCACCATGTTCCACCAAACCTCTTTGTACTTCTTGACACTCCTCTCCTGCAAGAACCAACCCACCTTCCACATCTCACTCTTAATCCTATACTCAGTTAGGACAGCACAGTACAGACTGCAACAGGGGGCATGGCATTAATTGTCTGTGAAGAGTTACTGCTGCTATGCTCATGGATTCAGCATGTGGTAGTGGGCCTAGGGAAAGTCTAGGCTACGCTACATAGGACCTTGATCTAATCATCGACAACATGATGGATAGATGAGATGGTCTCTCTGGCTAAGAGGAAGAACTAGCTAAAAAAAAATATAGCAATGGAAGACTCACCTAGACTCCTGCTTAATTGGGTATCTGCCTCAACCGGTCTCAGCCAGGATGAACAATAGGCCGGCCACATGGATACGGGTTGGTGCTCGGGTCCTCCGGTCGTGCGGTCGTGACAGCAATTCAGGACTACTTATTGGATCAAGTTGTGAGTCTTTCTTGAAACAATAGTCTTTTTGAGAAGAGAGGACCTGATGACTTGCATGTTCTTTAACTTGCATGTTTCTTGAACTCTAGACTGCCTGTCCTTTGACTACCTGTCCTAGGATACAAATTTGTATTCAATATATATCTTTTGCTCAGAAGCAATCTGGTCACTCAGTTCCCTGGTGGAACCAAGACATCCAAAACAAGGTTAAAGAGAAAAGAAGAGTAAGAAGACAAGCTCTCAGAGGACAGGCATCCCAAGAAGACCTTGAGCAAGCAACTAAGAACAAGAAAAAAGCAGTCAGAGAGGGAAAGCAGACCACCTTCAGACAACAAGTCCATGAGCTAGCCAGTTCTTCAAAATTCTGGAAGCTTGCAAAGTGGGGAAAAACAAAAGCCAACAGGTTCCCCTGGTCCCAGACTTGGAAACTCAAGAAGGACTAGTGTTGCGGTCTGTACTGTACTGTCCTATCCGAGTATAGGATTAGGGCGAGATACAGAAGGCAGGTTGCTTCTTGCAGGAGAGGAGTGTCAAGGAGTGTGAAAGAGTTTGGTGGAACGTGGTGGTGATGACACCTGATCAGTGGCTTCATACAAGATTGTATTGAAGTAGATCTAGTTGTCTGGATCACAACATAAGTTGAAGATAATTGTTCCATAAGGGAACTATCACTGGACTATATAGTGCTCAGTCTGTGAGCTCAGTGAGCTCTGCTCACTTTGCTCACTGTTCATGCATGCTGTGGCAAGCTGGGCAAGCTCTGCTCACTTTGCTCACACATATGCATGCTGCGGCGAGCAACCCCTGGTCAGTCTCGCCGGTCACGTGACTGCTTCCTGTGTTATGCAGCCTGGTACTTCTGTCCAGTATCCTGTCTGCTGCTCTCTGTGAGTATAAAGACTGTGTTCCTCCTGGGTTGTAACACTATCCTTCTCTCCATCTTTCATCATCTTGATGAAACCTGGTCATGTCTCTAAAGTCATGTGTGACTGTTAGCCAAACTCAGCTTACTGCTCAAATCCACAATCAGGGTTTTGTTTCACGTACACCCTACAACTTTTGTGTTCTCTGTGGTTGTCCGTGCTTCCAGATGCTGGGGGAAGATGATAAGTTGAAGTGTGCTACGTGCACTCAGCGTGGGAGGTCTTGTGTCTCTGTGTCCTGGGCATCTCTGAACATGTCCTGGGATAACCTTTGTGAGGATGTAGCCACTGAAGAGGCAACACATGACACACTCTTCAAACAACTTGCTGTAGTGTAAGTTTGTCTGTCTCAGAAGTGAAAGGTGTTGGAAGACGCTGAGGTCTGTGCAAGGCAGAAGCTTCAGTGTCTGGTGAAAGAGATAGAGTCAGATGGTGAGGATTTGACTTGATTAGTCATTGACGTGTCCCTCCTGCAGGCCGAGCTGTTCAGTCCTGCTCCTGCCAAAACTATGGCAGAAGAAGCTGGCAGTTCGCAAGGTTCTTGAGTGGTTCCCAGGTATTCTCCAAGTCTGGGTATCCTTTCCACTTGACAAGGTATTGCTGACCTTTCCTAGCCAGAATCTGTTCAACTTCAAACTCTTGTTCTTCTTCAGGTTGATAATAAAATATTTCCTGCAAGGGTGTGCTCTGGTCAGCTGGTTCAATCATCAATATATGAAAGTTTGGATAGACTCTGGCATCTCTTGGTAGTCATATCTTGACATTGACTAGTCCTGTTTTCTCTTTGACTGAAAATAGTCTGACCTTAATATTATCAAGTTTCTTTGTCTTTAGCTTTTTTGTTTTCTAATTTTTTGTGAGGAGGTAGACTTTATCCCCCTTCTTTAGCTGAGGTACTATTTTTGATTTTTTGTCTATTTGACACTGTATTTTTTCTGAGATCTCTTGAAGGTAGTGCCTTATCATCATGTGTGTTTGTTGTAGAAGCTTGTCATGTTGGAGTGCTTTCTCTGTGTTTGGTGAAGCTCTGCTTGGTATTCTGATGTTCACATGTTATTCAAAATTGGCAAAGAATAGTGATTCCTTTGTTGAGTCTGATCTGTGCTGGTTAATTGCCAGCTGTGCCACCAGTAATAACTGTACCCAATTACTATGGGTCTGGTTGATGTAATACCACAAATAAGTCTCCAGGATTTGGTTTGCTCACTCTGTCTATCTGTCAGTTTGTGGGTGATAGACTGTAGACATTTTGGGTTTTGTTCCCATGGCTGCACTGATTGTCTTCCAGTAGTTAGATGTGAAGAGTTTGTCTCTGTCTGTAATAATCATAAGTAGAACTCTGTGGTCTCTGACCAATCTGTCCAGTAAGAGGTGTCCTAACTGTTCTGCTGTGTGGGTCTCCTTGAATAGTACTGTTATTAGATATTTTGTGAATCTGTCCACTATCACCATAATCAAGTTGTAGGTGATTCCTGTGATTGGGTCTTTGGACTTGGGTAGCTTGGTGATAAAGTCTATTGACACATCTTCCCACAGACCTCTCAGTATCATGTTCAGGTGTCTTTCTCTATATGGCTTATGTTTTCCATGCTTGTTTTTCTGGTATAGTAGACATTTGTTGATGTAGCTTGTGATGTGTTGTCAGAGATTGATGACATTATTCCCTGCCTGTTGGATAAGGTCTGTGGTTTTGGTGATTCCTGGGTGACCATGTGCTGGGTTGTTGTGGTAGTTTCTTATTAATTCTTCAGTGTCTTCTGCTGTGAGCTTGTTGATCTGTGGTCAAGGTACCAGGTTTCCTTGCTGGTCCTGCTGTAAGATTATTCCTTGGTGTTCATCATCTTCCATGTGGTTTTTTTGTCAGCTTAGTACGTCTACTCTCCTGTTGTCTTATCTGGGGGTGTACAAGATCTTGAACTTGTGTTGCCCTAGGAGTTCAGCCTATCTGATTTGTTGTCTGTTCAGCTTCTTGGTTGTTGTGAACATTGTCAGATTTTTGTGGTCTGTGAGAACAGTGAGTTCAGAACTACTTTCTGTGTACACTCTCCAGTGTTTGAGTACGTTGACAACTGCCAGTAGCTCTTTATTGTGGATATCATAGTTCTGTTCCACTTGAGTTATTTTGTGTGAGTAGTAGGCAACTGGGTGTCACTTGTCATCTGCCTGTTGGCATAAACATGCTCCCACTACCTGATCTGAAGTGTCTGTCCTGATTTGTGTCAGTTGGCCTGTCTTGAAGTTGAGAAGAACTGGTTTCTTGGCGCAAGTGTGTTGTGGTCTGTACTGTGCCATCCTAACCAAGTATAGGATTAAGGGTGAGATGCGGAAGGTGGGTTGGTTCTTGCAGGAGAGGAGTGTCAAGGAGTGCGAAGGGGTTTGGTGGAACATGGTAGTGGTGACACCTGATCAATAGCTTCATACAAAAGGATTGTATTGAAGTAGATCTAGTTGTCTGGATCACAACATAAGTTGAAGACAATTGTTCCATAAGAGAACTATCACCAGACTATATAGTGCTCAGTCTGTGAGCTGGGTGAGCTCTGCTCACTTTGCTCACTGTTCATGCACACTGCAGTGAGCTGGGCAAGCTCTGCTCACTTTGCTCACTTGTTCATGCATGCTGCGGCAAGCTGGGCAAGCTCTGCTCACTTTGCTCACTTGTTCATGTATGCTGCGGTGAGCTGGGCAAGCTCTGCTCACTTTGCTCACTTGTTCATGCATGCTGTGGTGAGCTGGGCAAGCTCTGCTCACTTTGCTCACACATATGCATGCTGCAGCAAGCAACCCCTGGTCAGTCTCGCCAGTCATGTGACTGCTTCCTGTGTTATGTGACCTGGTACTTCTGTCCAGTATCCTGTCTGCTGCTTTCTGTGAGTATAAAGACTATGTTCCTCCTGGGTCATAACACTATCCTCCTCTCCATCTTTCATCATCTTGATGAAACCTGGTCATGTCTCCAAAGTCATGTGCGACTGTTAGCTGAACTCAGCTTACTGCTCAAATCCACAATCAGGGTTTTGTTTTGTGTACACTCTGCAACTTTTGTGTTCTTCATGGTTGTCTGTACTTCCAGATGCTGGGGGAAGATGATAAGTTGAAATGTGCTGTGTGCACTCAGTGTGGGAGGTCTTATGTCTCAGTATCCTGGGAATCTCTGAACCTATCCTGGGACAACCTTTGTGAGGATGTGGCTGCTGAAGAGGCAACACACAACACACTCTTTGAACAACTTACCGTGGTGCAAGTTCATCTGTCTTGGAAACAGAAGGTGTTGGAAGGCACCAAGGTCTGTGTGAGGCAGAAGCTTCAGTGTCTGGTGAAAGAGATGGAGTTGGATAGCAAGGATTTAACTTGATCAGCTATTGACACATCCCTCCTGCAGGCTGAGCTGTTCAGTCCTACTCCTACTGAAACTGTCACAGAAGAAGCTGGCAGTTCACAAGGTTCTTGAGTGGTTCCCAGGTATTCTCCAAGTCTGGGTATCCTTTCCACTTGACAAGATATTACTGACCTTTCCTAGCCAGAATCTGTTCAACTTCAAACTCTTGTTCTTCTTCAGGTTGATAATAAAATATTTCCTGCAAGAGTGTGCTCTGGTCAGCTGGTTCAATCATTGATATATGAAAGTTTGGATAGACTCTGGCATCCCTTAGTAGTCGTATCTTGATGTTGACTGGTCCTGTTTTCTCTTCAACTGAAAATAGTCTGAACTTGATGTTGTCAAGTTTCTTTGTCTTTAGTTTTTTTGTTTTCCAATTTTTTGTGAGGAGGTAGACTTTATCCCCCTTCTTTAGCTGAGGTGCCATTTTCAATTTTTTGTCTATTTGACACTGTATTTTTTCTGAGATCTCTTGAAGGTAGTGTCTTATCATCGTGTGTGTTTGTCGTAGAAGCTTGTTATGTTGGAGTGCTTTCTCCACGTTTGGTGAAGCTCTGCTTGGCATTCTGATGTTTGTGTGTTGTCCAAAATTGGCAAAGAATAGTGATTCCTTTGTTGAGTCTGATCTGTGCTGGTTGATTGCCAGCTGTGCCACCAGTAATAACTGTACCCAATTGCTGTGGGTCTGGTTGATGTAATGCCGCAAATAAGTCTCCAGGACTTGGTTTGCTTGCTCTGTCTGGCTGTCAGTTCATGGGTGGTAGGCTGTAGACATCTTAGGTTTTGTTCCTATAGCTGCACTGATTGTTTTCTAGTAGTTGGATGTGAAGAGTTTGTCTCTGTCAGTAATGACTGTGATTAGAACTCTGTGGTCCCTGACTAATCTGTCCAGTAAGAGGTGTCCTAACTGTTCTGCTGTGTGGGTTTCCTTAATAGTTCTTCAGTGTCTTCTGCTGTAAGCTTGTTGATCTGTGGTTGAGGTACCAGGTTTCCTTGCTGGTCCTGCTGTAAGATTATTCCTTGGTGTTCATCATCTTCCATGTGGTTTTTTTGTCAGCTTAGTGCGTCTGCTCTCCTATTGTCTCATCTGGGGGTGTACAAGATCTTGAACTTGTGTTGCCCTAGGAGTTCAGCCTATCTGACTTGTTGTCTGTTCAGCTTCTTGGTTATCGTGAACGTTGTCAGATTCTTGTGGTCTGTGAGATGTTGCAGTCTGTACTGTGCTGTCCTAACTGAGTATAGGATTAAGGGTGAGATGTGGAAGGCAGGTTGGTTCTTGCAGGAGAGGAGTGTCAAGGAGTGCGAAGGGGTTTGGTGGAATGTGGTGGTGGTGACACCTGATCAATAGCTTTGTACAAAAGGATTGTATTGAAGTAGATCTAGTTGTCTGGATCACAACATGAGTTGAAGACAATTGTTCCATAAGAGAACTATCACTGGACTATATAGTGCTGGCCTGTCAAGACAATCAAGATTGTCTTGACAGTCCCACTATGTTATGCATCCTGTGTCAAGACAGGTGAGATTGTCTTGATGCTTCCTGCACCCTGCATCAAGACTGGTGAGATTGTCTTGATGCTTCATGCATGCTGCGTCAAGCCACCCGTGTGTCTCAACAGTCACGTGACCCTTTGTCAGTTTGGTCACTTGACTTTCCATAGTGTCCTCTTGTCTGGCCTGTGGCCTGATTGCTTGTAAATAAGTGGCTCCCATCCCAGGGATTGTAACACTACCCTTCTCTCCTTCATTCATCATCCTGATGAATTCTGGAGTATGTCTGCAAAATCATGTGCCTCTGCTTACTGAAGACAACTGGCAGCCCAGATCTGTGATCATAACTTTGTGTCACTTGCTCTGTGTGACTTCTGTGTTTTGAACCACAAGCTCTGTTTCCAAATGTCTGACAACAACAATAAGTTGAAGTGCGCTGAGTGCACTTGTTATGGGAAGTCTTGTGTGTCACTTTCTTGGGAGTCACTGAACATGACCTGAGATAACCTTTGTGAGGATTTGGCTGTTGATGAGGCCAAGCGGGATACTCTTGTTGAGCAGCTTGCTGAGCTGCAGGCTTGTGTGTCCTGAAAGCGAAAGGTTCTTGAAGGTGCTGAGAGTTTTTTTATTTTATTTTTATTTTATTCTTACTCTGATTTGGCTGGTGAGCCATGCAGAACTTCTAGATACATGCTTTTTTTCCCAGAAAACCTTTGAAGGAATAAAAACTGAGACTTGGGTAAGACTAGGGAATTATCTGGAAGAATATGCAGTGTCTGGAGAAAATAAAATCACAGAGATGATAGGTTTTCTGGTAAGAGTTGGTATGCTAAGTTAAACTGGTCTAGTCTTTTCAAAGACATAAACCAGAGAAGAAATTCTTTAAGCACTTTAGGCTTTTGAAGTAAAGTAGAGAAATTGTAGGAAAGAAAAGTGGCTTGCTGTCTTTGAGTAAGAAACTTGTTACAAGAGAAAGTAATATGTTGAGCAGTCTCTTCTCCAAAACCACAGGAACATAGAGGGGATTGGAAGTCAGGAACATTTGCTCTGAAAAGAAAGCTGGCTAGTCCTATCCTTGCTGATAGAATCTGCAAGTAAAGACTAGCTTCAGCTTTTCTCAAGTCTTTGAAAACTTTGAGATTTTTCTTTTGGGGTAGTCTGCAAAATAGCTCCCAGACTGAAGAACATTTCTGTCTGTTTGCCTGCCATCTGGCTTCCCACTCTTTCTGAAACACTTCTTGAAATTGTTTCTTAGAGTAATCTTGGTTAGTGGTTAGTTCTTCTAGCTATCTTGCTTTCCAGTTAGGTGTGATAGTAGACAGAGACTTTGGAGGTGTTCTCAGAGTAGAAACAAAAACAGTGATCTGGGAAAAGAGCTTATAGAGAAGTGAGGAGAGAGGATTAGAACAAGTATTGGAAAAATAGAAAGATTGTAGGAAAGTTGCTGTTCTAAATTTGAAATAAAGATCAAGAGGTGGTAGGAATAGTTCTCCTTCAATAAGAAATGTAGAAGTAGCTTTGAAGACACCTCCTATAGTTTTTAGACACTTAGTCTGGAAAAGATTTAGAGAAGAAATATTAGAAGGTTTTTTGTGGGGATTGAACCAGACTCCTACTGCATAGCTGAGAAGTGATCTCAGTATTGCAGTGTAGACAAGTCTAGCAGAGAGAACAGGTAGACCCCATGTAGAAAAAGTAGTTCTGGAAAGTGCTGAGAAAAACTTGGAAGCTTTCTGTAACATGATTTTCTGGTGTTTTTTCCAGAGAAGCTTGGAATCATAGTGTAGTCCCAGAATACACACTTCTTCCTTAGGCTGTAGTACCACTTCTCCAAGTCTTAGACTGAGCTGAAGATTATCTGTTCTTCTTCTAGAAAAATAGAGAAGTTCATACTTTTCAGGTGCAAACTTCATTCCATGTTTTCTTGCCCAGTCTAAACACTTGGAGTGAGTAGACTTTAGCTTCAGGAGATTGCTTTTAAGCTACAGTCGTACTATGCCAGAACATAGTGTAGAGTTGGCACCCCCCCACAGGGTCTCTACCACACTTTCCCACAGTCCCGAAGTCTTTTGCACTCCACTGTATGTGCTCACCCCTGGGATCCTGCTTCGGAGCGCTGGGTCACCAGCCCAGAGCCCACACTCCAACTGTAGTTTGCTCCCTGAGCTTGTTGTTTGCAGTCTAAGTCTGCACTCTGTACGAACCGGCATGCGCATCCATCCTCTCAGACTATATAGACAGTCTCGTAGTAGGCCCAGGCCCTACCTCTGTCACTGCCATTATATGCCACACCTCGCAGTTGTTAACTGTTTTGTGTTACCTTCGCAGATCTCTTGTACAAAGGCCGACTATGCCTCGCAGGCCTTACAGACCCTGCAGGCTGTGCCAGCACCTGCAGGGCTGTCTTTCCAGCCCACTAACCAAGTAGGGAGGACTTCTTCTTGGTCCACTGTCACCTGTGGGGCCCCGGTTGCACCTGTTGGCCCACTGGATAACCCAGTCCTCTGGCCCCAGATTGTGGATCGTACGAAGAGACTTCGTGGCAAGGCCTTAGGCAAAACCATCAAGCCAGCACTTTGGCTATCACACAGCTCTTAGGCACTGGAGTGGCGATGTCTCCTCGTACGACCACTCTCCTTCTTTAACAGGTGGTCTGCGTTTGATTAACAACACCACAGTGCCAAGACCACTCCCCCCCTAGCAGATCCTCATGTGTTAGCTGGAGACTCTGCTAGAAGGGTGACATGACAAGAACTCCTCTCGACTACTCCAGAGGTGCCCTATCAGACACCTAGACTTCACATCCACCAGCTGTGAGGCTGGCTTCGGGCTGTAGTGTACACGGTAGTCATCTGTCAGATGGTTTTCATCTCCCAAGCTTGGTCGCAGTCCTCTGTTCTGCTGTAGCTGTTTCACAGGGGTGTCCAGGGTGTCTGCACAACACCTCCGGTGGCCTGTCACTCCACAACACCAGCAGCTCGACTGGTGACTTGATTAGCTCTTGGTGCAGCGACTACAAGCAGCCTGGGAAGCTGCCCGCCATCGACTGCCCCGAGGTTCCCAGCCTGCACCACGTGGAGGTTCAAGTTGTTGCAGGCCTGCTGAGGGTTGAGCAAGGAAGAAGCTCCAGTGCCTTGTTGCTGAAATAGAGGTGGATGGTGAAGACTTGTCAGTGACAGTTATTGATGTGTCTGTGTTGCAGGCTGAGCTGTTCAGTCCTACTTGTGCCAGAACTGCTGCAGGAGGAGCTGGTAGTTCACGAGGTTCCTGAGTGGTTCCCAGGTATTTTCTGAGTCTGGGTAGTTTTTCCACTTGACAAGGTATCACTGACCTTTGCTCTTCAAGATATGTTCAACCTCAAATTCCTGTTCTTCCTCTGATTGGTAATGAAATGTTTCCTGCAAGGGTGTGCTCTGATCAGCTAATTTGATCATTGAGATGTGAAAGTTTGGGTGTACCTGAGTGTTTCTCAGTAGTCGCAGTCTGATGTTGACTGGTCCAGTTCTTTCTTTGACTGAAAATAGTCTGACCTTGACATAGTCCAGTTTCTTTGTTCTTAGTTTCTTGACTTTCCAATTTTTTGTGAGGAGGTAGACTTTATCCCCCTTCTTCAGCTGAGGTGCCATTTTCAATTTTTTGTCTATTTGGTGTTACATCTTTTCTGAGGTCTCTTGAAGGTAGTGCCTCATCATTGTGTGTGTTTGTCGTAGAAGCTTGTTATGTTGGAGTGCTTTCTCTATGTTTAGTGAAGCTCTGCTTGGTATTCTGATATTTGCATGTTATCCAAAATTAGCAAAGAATAGTGATTCCTTTGTTGAGTCTGATCTGTGCTGGTTAATTGCCAGCTGTGCCACTGGTAATAGCTGTACCTAATTACTGTGAGTCTGGTTGATGTAATACCACAAATAAGTCTCCAGGACTTGGTTTGCTTGCTCTGTCTGGCTGTCAGTTTGTGAGTGATAGACTGTAGACATTTTGGGTTTTGTTCCCACGGCTGCACTAATTGTTTTCCAGTAGTTGGATGTGAAGAGTTTGTCTCTGTCAGTAATAACTGTGATTGGAACTCTGTGGTCCCTGACCAATCTGTCCAGTAGGAGGTGTTCCAACTGCTCTGCTGTGTGGGTTTCCTTGAATAGTACTATGTTACAACCCAGGGGATGGGAGCCACTCATTTATAGGCAATCAGGCTGTGGGCCAGGCAAGAGGACATTATGGAAGTCAAGTGACCAACCAACAAGGGGTCACATGACTGTCGAGACACACACAGGAGTCTTGACGCAGCATGCATGAAGCATCAAGACAATCTCACCAGTCTCGACGCAGGATGTATGAAGCATTAAGACAATCTCACCAGTCTTGACACAGGATGCATAAAGCATCAAGACAATCTTACCAGTCTTGACACAGGGTGCATAACATGGTGGGACTGTCAAGACAATCTCACCTGTCTTGATGTTGAGACTGTCGAGACAATCTTGATCATCTTGACAGGCCAGCACTATATAGTCTGGTGATAGTTCCCTTATAGAACAATCATCTTCAACTCATGTTGTGATCTAGACAACTAGATCTATTTCAATACAATCCTTTTGTACGAAGCTGTTGATCAGGTGTCACCACCACCATGTTCCACCAAACCCCTTCATGCTCCTTGACACTCCTCTCCTGCGAGAACCAACCTGCCTTCCACCTCTTGCCCTAATCCTATACTCAGATAGGACAGTACAGTACAGACCGCAACACTTTGAAGACCCTCAAGGATGAGTATCTCAGGAGCAACCAACCCCAACTTCCCAGATGGAAAGATTAGTATTGCCAAGCCAGACCTGTTCTACAGTGAAAGAAACAAGGTTGACGACTGGCTCATGCAACTCCAAGTCTACTTTCAATTCCAACCAGAGACAAAGCTGCCTAAAAGTAGCCCCTCTTCGCAACCACTTACATGAGAGGCAATGCTTATTGATAGATCAAGCCCTACGTCAACAAACATCTCTCAGGAAACAGAGACCACAACAGCACAACAGAATGGATGACAAAATAGACACAATTCAAGGACAAGATCAAAAGGATCCTTGGACTATCTAACAAAGACAAAGTGGTTATACAAATGATCCAGCACATCAAGCAACAACGCTCAGCCGCAGAGTACACCACGCAGTTCAAACAATACTCAGTACTGACTGACTGGGACGATGATACCCTGATAGTCATGTACTGACGTGGACTCAAGGAAAACATGAAGGATGAAATCACTTTTGACAGACAAGTGGTCAACACACTGGACAAACTCATCACACAAGCAATCAACATTGATGACAAACTATTCGAGCAAGTGATGGAGAAACACCACAACAGAGGATACAGCCACCCCACATGGCATGTGAGCAACCACTACAAGCTGCCTAACAAGGCACTGCCACATGACCCATATGGCTATGCACTCATGGAACTGGATGCAGTCCACCACAAGGGAAGGTTCACAAAGGGAAGAAACAACAAAAAGGGGAAAGCACTGAAGTGCTATGCCTGTGGCAAGCTAGGCCACATAGTCAAAGACTGTTGTTCAAAGAACAAGGTGTACTGACAGTAACTTAATACGCTTGACAGAGACTGGAATGTCATCAAGCAAGAAGACCCACCAGGAGAGGCTCAGCTATCTCTTGAACAATAGGATAACTACAATCAGACATTGGAAGCAGCCCACCAACTGGCAACATCAGGAGGCAAGGACCTACCAGAACAGACAGGTCAGGACAAGGGACAGGAGCCCTTAACCACCTCTGATGGGGACTGAGATGAACCCACATCTATCAAAGAAGAAATACTACAAGGAAGCTATGCTTACAGCATGGACCCACAAAATCTACAGCACAGCGAACTACAGTGGAGGTTTTGCACAAAGCACTACTGCACCTACCACAAACAACTACAAAGGTACAGAGGACATTCACCCTACCACGCCACCTGCCACAAGCATTGGGTCAATTGCAAGAAGGATGTGTGTGAGATCCATCTTTGGGACAAACACCAACACACCGCATTCCCTGAGCACACACATGATTGGCACAAACACCTCATGTTCCTACAGCAAGGCAACAACCACAACTGCTACATCAACAATTGGCAGTACTGCCTCAAGCCTGGATGTGACAAGCATCAGCAAGACAAATTCATGAACAGATTCCTCAGGACTGATGGGAATGGCTGGACCTATTGCCCAGTCAGTGGAAAGACACTTCAATCAGGAAAAGACTGAACTCCCTTGTCAAGGGGTGACATCGGGAGTTCAACAACATGACCCCTAGCAACACAAAGCACCTGTGATTGCCTGTGTCACTACACACCAACACGCCAGTACAGACATACACACTTGTTGACTCTGGAGCCAGTGGAAACTACATCTCGAGACAACTTTACAACACCCTTGGCACTGGAAGGAGACGCAAGTAGCAGCCCTATCAGCTTGCGATGGCAAATGGACAGACAGAGCTAGTCTGCCATGAGACGCAGCCAATGGAAATAGTTACTGGACACTATGCTGAAAGGATCCACCTTGATATTGTCAAGTTGGCCACTCAGGATATCTATTTAGGGATACCTTGGCTAAAGAAGCATAACCCAGTTGTTAACTGGAAGACAGGAGTACTCACGTTTAGGAACTGCACTAACAACACAGCTCAGACCTGTTACCAGCCACAGAAGGTGTGGACAGATAAGGGAAGAAGTCCTCAGTGGAACCTCACCAACAGAAAGGACAACTCTCAAGAGAAGAGGTCTGCCTTGACAGGCACACCCCGGAACCAGGTGGCCAAACAGTCAGAGATGAAGAGAGAGGAAGTTGTTAACCCTCTGGAGATCTCTGAAGAGTACTGACCTGGGTATGATAATCTTTTTCAGGAAGAGACAACAACAGCAGCATTGCCTAAGCACCAACCTTGGGATCATGAGATCAAGTTGCAACCAGGGACAGAGTGAGGATTTGGACCAATTTACCAGTTATCAGAGAAAGAGCTCCAAGTACTTTGCGAGTACCTGGAGGAAAACCTGAAAAAGGGTTTCATTCAAGAATCTCAATCGCCAGCAGGATACCCAATACTATTTGCACCAAAGAAAGACAGAAGTCTTCGACTTTGTGTGGATTACAGGAAACTCAACAACATTACCATCAAGAACTGATATCCATTGCCAAATGTGAACAAATTGTGAGACAGGATCAGCCAAGCTACAATCTTTACCAAGCTGGACTTGAAAGGAGCATACAACCTGATACACATGAAAGAAGGAGAAGAATAGAAGACAGCCTTCAGAACCTGATACAGACACTACAAGTATCTGGTTATGCCATTCAGACTTATGAACACACCAGCAACATGTCAAGCATTGATCAACAACATCATCAGAGCACACCTGGACCAAACAGCTATCACCTACCTGGACAACATTCTTGTCTACTTGAACACACAACAGGAACATACCAAACATGTGAAGGATGTTCTACGATGCCTACAACAGGTAGAGCTCAAGCTCAACCCAAAGAAATGCGAGTTCAACAAACCGGAAGTTGAATTCCTCGGATACGTCATAGGGATTGAAGGGATCAAGATTGATCCTGAGAAAATCAAAGTGATTCAGCAATGGCCAACACTGACATCAGTTAAGGAAGTACAAGCCTTCCTAGAATTTGCCAACTTCAACCAACAGTTCATAAAGAACTACTCACAGATGGCAATACCACTGACAGAACTCACGAAGAAGAACGTGGAGTACTGGTGGACGGAGAGACAACAAAAAGTATTCCAACAGCTCAAGGACACTTACACCAAGGAACCAGTTCTCCTCAACTTCAAGACAGGCCAACTGACACGAATCAAGACAGACACTTCAGATCAGGCAGTGGGAGCATGTCTATACCAACAGGCAGACAGCAAGTGGCACCCAGTTGCCTACTACTCATGAAAAATGACACAAGCAGAACAAAACTATAATATCCACAACAAAGAGCTACTGGCAGTCGTCAACGCACTCGAACACTGGAGAGTGTACACAGAAAGCAGTTCTGAACTCACTGTTCTCACAGACCACAAGAATCTGACAATGTTCACAACAACCAAGAAGCTGAACAGACAGTAAGTCAGATAGGCTGAACTCCTAGGGCAACACAAGTTCAAGATCTTGTACACCCCTGGACAAGACAATAGGAGAGCAGACACACTAAGCTGACAAAAAGACCACATGGAAGATGATGAACACCAAGGAACAATCTTACAGCAGGACCAGCAAGGAAACCTGGTGCCTCAACCACAGATCAACAAGCTTACGGCAGAAGACACTGAAGAACTAATAAGGAACTACTACGATAATCCAGCACATAGTCACCCAGGAATCTCCAAGACCACAGACCTTATCCAACAGGCAGGGAACAATGTTATTAACCTCTGACAACATGTCACAAACTACATCAGCAAGTGTCTACTATGCCAGAAAAACAAACATGGAAGACATAAGCCATATGGAGAAGGACATCTGAACATGATACCAAGAGGCCTGTGGGAAGACATGTCAATGGACTTTATCACAAAGCTACCCAAGTCCAAAGACCCAGTCACAGGAATCACCTACAACTTGATTATGGTGATAGTGGACAGATTCACAAAATATCTAATAGTGGTACTATTCAAGGAGACGCACACAGCAGAACAGTTGGGACACCTATTACTAGACAGATTGGTCAGAGACCACGGAGTTCTAATCATGATCATTACAGACAGAGACAAACTCTTCACATCCAACTACTGGAAGACAATCAGTGCAGCCATGGGAACAAAACCTAAAATGTCTACGGCCTATCACCCATGAACTGACAGCCAGACGGAGTGAGCAAACCAAGTCCTGGAGACTTACTTACAGCATTACATCAACAAGACCCACAGCAATTGGGTACAGTTATTACTGGTGGCACAGCTGGCAATCAACCAGCACAGATCAGACTCAACAAAGGAATCACTATTTTTTGCCAATTTTGGATAACATGTGAACATCAGGATGCCAAGCAGAACTTCACCAAACACGGAGAAAGCACTCCAACATGACAAGCTCCTACGACAAACACACACAATGATGAGGCACTACCTTCAAGAGACCTCAGAAAGAATGCAACATCAAATAGACAAGAAATCCAAAATGGCACCTCAGCTAAAGAAGGGGGATAAAGTCTACCTCCTCACAAGAAATTGGAAAATGAAGAAACCAAGAACAAAGAAACTGGACTGTGTCAAGGTCAGACTATTTTCAGTCAAAGAAAAAACTGGACCAGTCAACATCAGACTACGACTACTGAGAGATGCTTGGGTACACCCAAACTTTCACATCTCAATGATCAAATTAGCTGACCAGAGCACACCCTTGCAGGAAACATTTTATTACCAACCAGAGGAAGAATAGGAATTTGAGGTTGAACAGATCTTGAAGAGAAAAGGTCAGTGATACCTTGTCAAGTGGAAAAACTACCCAGACTCAGAAAATACCTGGGAACCACTCAGGAACCTTGTGAACTGCCAGCTCCTCCTGCAGCAGTTCCAGCAGAGGCAGGACTGAACAGCTCGGCCTGCAGTGCAGACGTGTCAATGACTATCACCGACAAGTCTTCACCATCTGCCTCTATTTTGGCAACAAGGCACTGGAGCTTCTTCTTTGCTCAGCCTTCAGCACCTTCAAGAACCTTTTGCTTTTAGGACACATAAGCCTGCAGCTCGGCAAGCTGCTCAACAAGAGCATCCCGCTTGGCCTCATCAACAGCCAAATCCTCGCAAAGGTTATCCTGAGTCATGTTCAGTGACTCCCAAGAAAGTGACACACAGGACTTCCCATGATGAGTGCATTCAGCGCACTTCAATTTATCGTTGTTGTCAGACATTCAGAAGCAGGGCTTGTGGTTCAAAACACAGAAGTCACACAGAGCAAGCGACACAAAGTTATGATCACAGATCTGGGCTGCCAGTTGGTTTCAGTAAGCAGAGGCATGTGATTTTGCAGACATACTCAAGAATTCATCAGGATGATGAATGAAGAAGAGGAGGGTAGTGTTATGACTCAGAGGATGGAAGCCACTTATTTATAGGCAATCAGGCCGCAGGCCAGGCAAGAGGACACCATGGAAGTCAAGTGACCAACCAACAAGGGGTCACGTGACTGTCAAGACACACACAGGAGTTCTTGACGCAGCATGCATGAAGCATCAAGACAATCTCACCAGTCTTGACGCAGGATGCATGAAGCATCAAGACAATCTCACCAGTCTTGACACAGGATACATGAAGCATCAAGACAATCTCACCAGTCTTGAGGCAGGGTGTATAACATGGTGGGACTGTCAAGACAATCTCACCCGTCTTGATGTCAAGACTGTCAAGACAATCTTGATTGTCTTGACAGGCCAGCACTATATAGTCTGGTGATAGTTCCCTTATGGAATGATTGTCTTCAACTCATGTTATGATCCAGACAACTAGATCTACTTCAATACAATCCTTTTGTACGAAGCTGTTGATCAGGTGTCACCACCACCATGTTCCACCAAACCCCTTCACACTCCTTGACACTTCTCTCCTGCGAGAACCAACCCGCCTTCCACCTCTCGCCCTAATCCTATACTCAGATAGGACAGTACAGTACAGACCGCAACATACTACTATTAGGTATTTTGTGAATCTGTCCACAATCACCATAATTAAGTTGTAGGTGATTCTGGTGACTGGGTCTTTGGACTTGGGTAGCTTTGTCATGAAGTCTATTGACATGTCTTCCCAAAAACCTCTTGGTATTGTGTTCAGGTGTCCTTCTCTGTATAGCTTATGTCTTCCATGTTTGTTTTTCTGGCATAGTAGACACTTACTGATGTAGCTTGTAACATGTTGTCAGAGGTTAATAACATTGTTCCCTGCCTGTTGGATAAGGTCTGTGGTTTTGGTGATTCCTGGGTGACTATGTGCTGGATTATTGTGGTAATTCCCTATTAGTTCTTCAGTATCTTCTGCCATGAGCTTGTTGATCTGTGGTTGAGGCACCAGGTTTCCTTGCTGGTCCTGCTGTAAGATTGTTCCTTGGTGTTCATCATCTTCCATGTAGTCTTTTTGTCAGCTTAGTGTGTCTGCTCTCCTATTGTCTTGTCTGGGGGTGTACAAGATCTTAAACTTGTGTTGCCCTAGGAGTTCAGCCTATCTGACTTGTTGTCTGTTCAGCTTCTTGGTTGTCATGAATATTGTCAGATTCTTGTGGTCTGTGAGAATGGTGAGTTCAGAACTACTTTCTGTGTACACTCTCCAGTGTTTGAGTGTGTTAACAACTGCCAGTAGCTCTTTGTTGTGGATATCATAGTTTTGTTCTGCTTGTGACATTTTGCGTGAGTAGTAGGTAACTGGGTGCCACTTGCTGTCTACCTGTTGGCATAGACATACTCCCACCACTTGGTCTGAAGTGTCTGTTTTGATTCATGTTGGCTGGCCTGTCTTAAAGTTGAGGAGAACTGGTTCCTTGGCACAAGTGTTCTTGAGCTGCTAGAATACTTTTTGTTGTCTCTCCATCCACAAGTACTCCACATCCTTCTTTGTGAGTTCTGTCAGTGGTGTTACTATCTGTGAGTAGTTCTTAATAAACTGTCAGTTGAAGTTGGCAAATCCTAGGAAGACTTGTACTTCCTTGACTGATATCAGTGTTGGCCATTGCTGAATCACTTTAATCTTCTCAGGGTCAATCTTGATCTCTTTGATTCCTATGATATATCTGAGGAATTCACACACACCTCAAATGTCTATCATGGGCTGCAAGACATGGAATAGTCTTCTCTCCTGAGAAATATGAAATACTTCATTTTTCCAGAAGAAGATCAGACAATCTTCAGCTCAAGCTCAGACTGGGGAATGTGATTCTCAAACCAAAAGAAGAAGTGCGAGTACTTGGAGTGTACCTAGATGCAAAGCTCCACTGGCACAAACACCAGAGGATTATTCTTCAAAAAGCACAGAAAGCACTCTCTTCTCTTTCTAGAACTTCCTATTCTACTTGGGGCTTTCCAGTTCACACATCACGTCTGGTGTACACTACTATACTGAGATCTCTACTGAGCTATGCAGTGGGGATCTGGTTTAACTCTCTAAGAAAATCCTCCAATATCTCTTCTCTTGTTTCATTTCAAAACAGATGCCTAAGACTTATTGGGGGTGCCTTCAAAGCCACTCCTTCTTTTCTATTAGAGAGTGAGCTTTTTCTTCTACCTCTAGACCTATACTTTAAATTTCGCACTGCCTGTTTTCTTTCTTCTATTCAAAACTCCCCTCTCAAATACTTTCTTGACAGTATCTTTTCCACTATTTCCAGCTATGCCTCTCTCTTGAAGAAACCTTTAAAGGAATCCTCAACTATCTCTCCTAAGTGGAAATTCACTTGGTTAAGTCAAATAACTACTAACCAGGCTAGTTCAAAGAAAGAACTACAAAAGCTCTTTACTAAAGAGTGGGAAGACCAATGGGAAGAGAAGAAAAGAAGAAGCTATCCAGGCTGGCAGACTTTCTGTCAAAAGCCACACAAAAACAATCTGAAGCTCTACAAAGAGTTACAGAAAGCTGAGGCAAGTCTGCTACTGCAAATCAGGACTGGAAGAATTGGTCTGGCAAGTTTTCTTTTCAGAGCTGGAGCTCCTGACTTCCCTACCCCACTATGTGTGTGTGGCCAAGCAGAAGAAACTGCAAAACATATCACCTCTTCATGCTCTCTTTATTCAAGACAAAGACAACAAGTCTCTTTTAATCCCCAAGACTTCACCACTATTATTTCAAACTCAGAGCTACTACAGAAGTTCTTGTACTGGTTTATGTCTTTGAAAAGACTAAACCAGTTTAATCTAGCTTTCAAACTCCACTATTCCCAATCTAATACCTAGATTCTCTTCTCTTACCAGAAACTTCAAGATTTCTTTTGTTACATTCCCTAGTCACACCCTGCCTTCAGTTTTTATCCCTTCAAAGGTTTTCTGAAGGAGTTCAGTATTAGCTAGAAGATCTGCATGGCTGTAAAGCTACTACCAGTGTAAGAATCAAATAAAAATAAAATAAAAATAAAAAAATCCGAGGAATTCAACTTCCAGTTTGTTGAACTTGCATTTCTTCAGGTTGAGCTTGAGCCCTACCTCTTGTAGATATCATAGAACATCCTTCACATGTTTGGTATGTTCCTGTTGCATGTTTGAGTAGACAAGAATGTTGTCCAGGTAGGTGATAGCTGTTTGGTCCAGGTGTGCTCTGATGATGTTGTTGATCAATGCTTGACATGTTGCTGGTACGTTTGTGAGTCTGAATGGCATAACCAGATACTTGTAGTGTCTGTATCAGGTTCTGAAAGCTGTCTTCTATTCTTCTCCTTTTTTCATGTGTATCAGGTTGTATACTTCTTTCAAGTCTAGCTTGGTGAAGATTGTAGCTTGGCTGATCCTGTCTCGCAATTCATTCACATTTGGCAACAGATATCAGTTTTTGATGGTAATGTTGTTGAGTTTCCTGTAATCCACACAAAGTCAAAGACTTCTGTCTTTCTTTAGTGCAAATAGTATTGGGTATCCTGCTGGCAATTGAGATTCTCAAATGAAACCCTTTTTCAGGTTTTCCTCCAGGTACTCGTGAAGTACTTGGAGCTCTTTCTCTGATAACTGGTAAATTGGTCTAAATCCTGGCTCCATCCCTGGTTGCAACTTGATCTCATGATCCCAAGGTTAGTGCTTAGACAACACTGCTGTTGTTGTCTCTTCCTGAAAGAGATTATCATACCCAGGTCAGTACTCTTCAGGGATCTCCAGAGGAGTAACAACTTCCTCTCTCTTCATCTCTGACTGTTTGGCCACCTGGTTCTGGAGTGTGCCTGTCAAGGCAGACCTCTTCTTTTGAGAGTTATCCTTTCTGTCAGTGAGGTTCCACTGAGGACTCCTTCCCTCATCTGTCCATGCCTTCTGCGGCTGGTAACAGGTCCAAGCTGTGTTGTTAGTGCAGTTCCTAAACGTGAGTACTTCTGTCCTCCAGTTAACAACTGGGTTGTGCTCCTTTAGCCAAGGCATCCCCAAATAGATATTCTGAGTGGCCAACTCAATGATATCAAGGTGGATCCTTTCAGCATGGTGTCTGGTAACTATTTCCATTGACTGCATCTTATAGCAGACTAGCTCTGTCTGTCTATTTGCCATCGTGAGCTGGTAGGGCTGCTGCTTGTGTTTCTTTCCAGTGCTCAGAGTGTTGTAAAGTTGTCTTGAAATGTAGTTTCCACTGGCTCCAGAATCAACAAGCACGTATGTCTGTACTGGCATGTTGGTGTGTAGTGACACAGGTAATTGTAGGTGCTTTGTGTTGCTAGGGGTTATGTGGTTGAGCTCCTGATGTCACCCCTTGACAAGAGAGTTCAGTCTTTTCCTGATTGAAGTGTTTTTCCACTGACTGGGCAATAGGTCCAGCTATTCCCATCAGTCCTGAGGAATCTATTCATGAATTTGTCTTGCTGATACTTGTCACATCCAGGTTTAAGGCAGTACTGCCAATTGTTGATGTAGTAGTTGTTGTTATTACCTTGCTGTAAGAACATAAGGTGTTCATGCCAATCATGTGTGTGCCTGGAAAATGCAGTGTGTTTGTGTTTGTCCCAAAGGTGGATCTCACACACATCCTTCTTGCAATTGACCCAATGCTTGTGGCAGGTGGTGTGGTAGGGTGAATGTCCTCTGTACCTTTGTAGTTGTTTGTGGTAGGTGTAGTAGTGCTTTGTGCAGAACCTCCACTGTAGTTCGCTGTGCTGTAGGTTTCATAGGTCCATGCTGTAAGCATAGCTTCCTTGTGGTATTTCTTCTTTGATAGATATAGGTTTGTTTCAGTCCCCATCAGAGGTGGTTAAGAGCTCCTGTCCCTTGTCCTGACCTGTCTGTTCTGGTAGGTCTTTGCCTTCTGATGTTGCCAGTTGGTGGGCTGCTTCAAGTGTCTGATTGTAATCATCCTATTGTTTGAGAGATAGCTAGACCTTTCCTGGTAGGTCCTCTGGCTTGATGATGTTCCAGTCTCCGTCAAGCATATTAAGTTGCTATCAGTGCAACTTGTTCTTTGAATAATAGTCTTTCACCATGTGGTCTAGCTTGCCACAGGTATAGCACTTCAGTGCTTTCCTTTTTTTGTTGTTCCTTCCTTTTGTGAACCTTCCCCTGTGGTGGACTGCATCCAGTTCCATGGGTGCATAGCCATATAGATCATGTGGCAGTGCCTTGTTAGGCAGCTTGTAGTGGTTGCTCACATGCCATGCGGGGTGGCTGTATTCTCTGTTGTGGTGCTTCTCTATCACTCACTTGAATAGCTTGTTGTCAATGTTGATTGCTTGTGTGATGAGCTTGTCCAGTGTGTTGACTGCTTGTCTGTTGAAGGTGATCTTATCCTTGATGTTTTCCTTGAGTCCACGTCAGTACATGACTATTAGGGTGTTGTCATCCCAGTCAGTCAGTACTGAGTATTGTTTGAACTGTGTGGTGTACTCTGCGGCTGAGTGTTGTTGCTTGATGTGCTGGATTATTCGTATAGCCACTTTGTCTTTGTTAGATAGTCCAAGAATCCTTTTGATCTTGTCCTTGAATTATGTCTATTTTGTCATCCATTCTGATGTGCTGTCGTGGTCTCTGTTTCCTGAGAGATGTTTGTTGACGTAGGGTTTAACCTATCAGTGGACATTACCTCTCATGTAAGTGGTTGCAAAGAGTGGTCACTTTTCTTTAGGCAGCCTTGTCTCTGGTTGGAATTAAAAGTAGACTTGAAGTTGCATAAGCCAGTCATCAACCTTGTTTCTTTCACTGTAGAACAGGTCTGGCTTGGCGACACTAATCTTTCCATCTGGGAAGTTGGGGTTGGTTGCTCCTGAGGTACTCATTCTTGAGAGTCTTCAAAGTGTTGCAGTCTGTACTGTGCTGTCCTAACCAAGTATAGGATTAAGGGTGAGATACGGAAGGCAGGTTGGTTCTTGCAGGAGAGGAGTGTCAAGGAGTGTGAAGGGGTTTGGTGGAATATAGTGGTGGTGACACCTGATCAATAGCTTTGTACAAAAGGATTGTATTGAAGTAGATCTAGTTGTCTGGATCACAACATGAGTTGAAGATGATTGTTCTATAAGGGAACTATCACCAGACTATATAGTGCTGGCCTGTCAAGACAATCAAGATTATCTTGACAGTCTTGACGTCAAGATGGGTGAGATTGTCTTGACAGTCCCACTATGTTATGCATCCTGTATCAAGATAGGTGAGATTGTCTTGATGCTTCCTGCACTCTGTATCAAGACTGGTGAGATTGTCTTGATACTTCATGCATGCTGCATCAAGCCACCCGTGTTTGTCTTGATAGTCACATAACCCTTTGTCAGTTTGGTCACTTGACTTTCCATAGTGTTCTCTTGTCTGGCCCACAGCCTGATTGCTTATAAATGAGTGGCTCCTATCTCAGGGATTGTAACATGAGAATAGTGAGTTCAGAACTGCTTTCCGCGTACACTCTCCAGTGTTCGAGTGTGTTGACAACTGCCAGTAGCTCTTTATTGTGGATATTATAGTTCTGTTCCACTTGTGTCATTTTGTGTGAGTAGTAGGCCACTGGGTGCCACTTGCCATCTGCCTGTTGGTATAGACATACTCCCACTGCTTGATCTGAAGTGTCTGTCTTGATTTGTGTTGGTTGGCCTGTTTTGAAGTTGAGAAGAACTGGTTCCTTGGCACAAGTGTCTTTGAGCTGTTGGAATACTTTTTGTTATCTCTCCATCCACCAGTACTCCACGTCCTTCTTTGTGAGTTCTGTCAGTGGTGTTGCTATCTGTGAGTAGTTCTTAATAAACTGTCAGTTAAAGTTGGCAAATCCCAGGAAGACTTGTACTTCCTTGACTGATGTCAGTGTTGGCTATTGCTGAATCATGTTGATCTTCTCAGAGTCAATCTTGATCCCTTCAATCCCTATGAGGTATCTGAGGAATTCAACTTCCAGTTTGTTGAACTTGCATTTCTTCAGGTTGAGCTTGAGCCCTGCCTCTTGTAGGTATTGTAGAACATCCTTCACATGTTTGGTATATTCCTGTTGTGTTTTTGAGTAGACAAGAATGTTGTCCAGGTAGACAATAGCTGTTTGGTCCAGGTGTGCTCTGATGATATTGTTGATCAATACTTGACATGTTGCTGGTGTATTCGTGAGTCCGAATAGCATAACCAGATACTTGTAGTACCTGTATCAGGTTCTGAAAGCTGTCTTCCATTCTTCTCCTTTTTTCATGTGTATCAGGTTGTATACTTCTTTCAAGTCCAGCTTGGTGAAGATTGTAGCTTGGCTGATCCTGTCTTGCAATTTGTTCGCATTTGGCAACAGATATCAGTTTTTGATGGTAATGTTGTTGAGTTTCCTGTAATCCACACAAAGTTGAAGACTTCTGTCTTTCTTTAGTGCAAATAGTATCAGGTATCCTGCTGGCAATTGAGATTCTTGAATGAAACCCTTTTTCAGGGTTTCCTCCAGGTACTCGCGAAGTACTTGGAGCTCTTTTTCTGATAACTGGTAAATTAGTCCAAATTCTGGCTCCATCCCTGGTTGCAACTTGATCTCATGATCTCAAGGTTGGTGCTTAGGCAACACTGCTGTTGTTGTCTCTTCCTGAAAGAGGTTATCATACCCAGGTCAGTACTCTTCAGGGATGGAAAAAAACTCTTCCCAGTACCACTACGTTCAAGGACCATCACTTCTGATATTCACCGGACTTTGTCAGAAGTTCTGGAAACCAAGCGAGTATCTGTTGGGAACCACCAAAACCTTAAGGTGAAAACCCATCACTTTGGGTAACCCAGCCTGTTTGTCAAAAGTTGTGATCTCTGAATCTTTGATCTTCAACTTCAACAACCAACAGACTACCTATAACAAGGCAGAGAGTGGCCAGTGGGATTCTGAAAGACTGGGGACAGGCCCCAATTACCTAGGAACACTCAGTCTTGGGGTGTGGTCCCAGGATTGAGCAAGTACTCCCAGTCAGACAGAGATAACAGCTTGAACTTCTCTTAAGAGAAACATCTAGCATCAAGAAGATCAGGACTCCCAGGATAAGAGAAATAATTTAGAGCTTGCCTCTAGTGCTGGTAGAGTTGAAAAACTCTAGGAAAGCTCAGGCAGGGGGTGTGGTCTCCCGCTTGAGTTAATACAGCCAGATTGTTAAAGGCCGGGCCGGGTTCACACAGAAACCGGTATGGTCTGTTGCTTCGCAGGGCGGATTCTAGACAGGGACTCAGTAGAGGAATAGACAGGTGGGGTAACTCTCCTGTGCTATTGTCTCAGTACGATGTGTGCATTGGTGTTCAGCCTGGAGAGCTAATCTCTCCGGGCCCTTTGGGGAGTCTTTATACAGATGCCCCAAGGGGGGGGGTCTCCTCAAGGGGTATCATCCTTTTGCGTGGACGAGCTCCTCGCTTAGCTCTTGCTTGTCCACTGGATTGGTCAGATGTTGTTCTGTATGACTAACACTCCTCCCTTGCTTACCTGGGCTGTTCTGGCCTAGGCCTTAACACTATCCCCTCTCTCCAAGGGTTCTGTCCCCAGATCCTTTTTGTTCCTGCTCCTCTTTTGTCATGAACCAAGGCCAGACAACTTGAACTTGTCATCGTGGTTTTCTTTCTTGTTGTATTGGCAAAATAGGCAAGGAATCGAAAATTGCATGCAGTGCTTGTTATCACGACCACGCCCAGTGTGTTGTGAGCTCTGCATCATCTTTTTGTTGTTGGTGTGTTGAGAAGGATTGTCGCTGTGACCTTCATCTCTCAGAATCAGAATGGAAGAAGATGGAACTTGAGCGTGAGCAGCTTGAGGCTCAGCTGTGGGAGACTGATGACCAATTGTCAAAGTTGCTTCCCTGGCAGATCCACCTTCGCCAGCAGCTGGGTTGTCTCTCACAGAAGAAGGCTGATGCCATCTGTTGTGAGCTGTCAGCTATCAAGGATCAAGAGTCCCTTGATGCTCAGGAACAGGAGGCTCTCCACATTATCTGTGAACAGGAGGCCAGTCAGGCTGCTGCTCCGCCATCCTTTGAGGACATCTTCTCTTCAGAGACTTTGGCTTCTCTCGAGCTGTTGTCTCTGTCAGACCTGGTCACTGCGGGTTTGCTTGGTGGTAATCCACCAGCTTCTGGTTCATCGCAGGGCTGAAGTTCTCAGTTGGTTCCCATGAATTCTTCTCTTCATCAAATCCTAACCACTTCACCAGGTACTCGGTTTTCTGTCTGTTTCTTCGACTATCCAGAATTCTTTCAACATTGTACTCTTCTTTGTCATCCTCAAAGTTCCATTCTGTCTTGATCTCTGTGTTGCTGGGTGCTGGTTCAAGCAGCGAGACATGGAATACTTGGTGTATCCTTGCTTTTCGTGGTAGTCTCAGTTGATAGTTGACTTTCCCAGTGTGCTTCTTGATTTTGAATGGTCTGATTCGTACGTGGTCCAGCTTTTTGCTCAGTCACTTTGAGCGCAGGTTTTTTGTTGATAGGTAGACCTTATCCCCCTTTTCCAGGGTTGGTCCCTTCAACCTTTTGTTGTGTAATTGGCGGGTGGTGGTGTTCTGGGCATGGTCGATTGTTGTTTTCATCATCTCGTGCATAGCAGCAAGTTTGCTAACATCAACAACATTGCCTCCTGCTGTTGCCTGCTATCAGGGGTTTCTTCCGTAGTTCACAAAGAACAGTGTTGTCCCTGTCACACTGTGTTGCTGGTCGTTGTACGCAAACTGGGCTATTGGTAGCAGTTCCACCCAGTTATCCTGCTGGTGGTTGACGTAGTGTTGTAGATACTGCTCTATTGTCTGGTTTGTCTGCTCAGTTTGTCTGTCAGTTTGTGGGTGGTAGGCTGTTGACATCCTTGTATCAATGCCAAGTTGCCTTGTCCACATGTTCCAGAATTTCGAGGTGAAGAGTTTGTCTTGATCTGAGATGATTGTCTTTGGTAGCCCTTGGTGGCTTACCAGCTCTTTGAGTAGGACGCTTGCGAGTTTGTTCGCAGTTCCTGACTCTTTCCACAGGACCAGGTGGGCATATTTGGTGAGCTTGTCAACAACCACCAAAATACTATCATATACCACCTTTGTTGCTGGGTCTGTTGACTTTGGCAACTTGACCATAAAATCCATTGTGATAGCTTCCCATGGTGCCTTGGGTAGGTCTATTTGCTGTGCCTGCCCATAGGGCTTATGTCTTGATGGCTTGTTCTTCGCACACTGTTCACAGTTGCGGATGAACTCTGTCACCTTGCGCTTCATTCTGTCGAAGTGGTAGTTCCTTTGGATTTTCTCCAAGGTTTTATCTCGCCCGGGGTGTCTGTGCAAAGGCCTGTCATGGTGCCTCTGGATCACCTCCTCTTGTGCTCTTTCTGGCACAATTTCCTTTTTGTTTGCTGTCTTGTGGCCAAGGGTAAGGAGTGGACTCTTTGTTTCAGTTGTTACCAGTTGGGGTTGGGCATAGACCAGGGTTCATCCTTTTGTCACTAGGATTGGGTGTTCCTCTGTTGTTTTCTTGTCCATTAGGTCTGGTCACCTGCTGAGTGTGTCTGCTTGAGCATTTTCAGTGCCCTTCCAGTAGAGGATTTGGAAGTTGTATGATGCCAACAACTCTGCCCATCAAACTTGTCATCAGTTTAGCTTCTTTGTTGTTGTGAAGTAAGCTAAGTTCTTGTGGTCTGAGTACATGTCTACTGTGTATTTTGCCCCCTCCAAGTAAGGCCTCCATTCTTGGAATGTGTTGACGATTGCTAGCAACTCTTTGTCATGAACATTATACCTCAGTTCTGGGCCAGAGAACTTTCTTGATCAGTACGCGACAGGGTGTAAGCGGTTGTCGGCGTCTGGTTGACACAAGCAGGATCCCAATGCTTGGTCTGAGGCATCAGTTTCCAGAATGATTCTCTTCTCAGGATCAAATGATGCCAAAATAGGTGCAGAGATGAATTTATCCTTCAACTCCTGGAAGGCCGCTTGTTGGCTCTCCCCCCACCTGAAAGATTTGTTCTTTCTGGTTAACTCTGTCAAGACTGCTGCTGTTCTTGAGTAGTCCTTGATGAATTGTCAGTAGAAGTTTGCAAATCCTAGGAAGGATTATACTTCTTTGAGGTTTTTGGGTGTTGGCCAGTCTTGTACTGCTGCTGTCTTTGTGTTGTCCATTCAGATTCCTTCTGTTGTCAGGATCAACCCCAAATATTCCACTTCCTTTGTGTGGAAAACACTTTTATCAAGGTGTAACCTCATGCCTGCTTTCTGGAGTGCATGTAGGATTGTTTTGATATGCTGTTTATACTCCTCCAAGATTCCATTGGTGTATACCAAGACATCGTCAATATAAGCGGTGACAAATATGTCCAGGTATTGTCGGAGGACAGCATTAATAAGTGATTGGAATGTCGCCGGTGTATTTGTAAGGCTGAATAACATCACAGTATACTTGTAGTGCCCGTACCTTGTACAAAAGGCTGTCTTCTATTCTTCGCCATCTTTCATCCTAACCAGGTTGAAAGCACCTTGAATGTCAAACTTGGTGAACTATTTGGCTTCTTGGATCCAGTCTTGGATTTCCGATATCAATGGCAGTGGGTAGCAGTTTTTCACTGTAATTGTGTTTAGCCACCGGTAATCAACACACAGTCGAAGTTTGCTGTCTTTCTTTGGCACAAACAATATCAGGTATCCAGCTGGTGATGTTGAAGGTCTTATGAACCCTTTCGCTAGGTTCTTGTCCAGGTAGTCTCTCAGAGCCTCAAGCTCTTTTGCTGACAGAGTGTAGATAGAGCTGTGTGTGAGTTTTTTTCTGTCTTCCAGTGGAATCTCATGGTCCCACTCCTGATGTTCTGGTAGTGTCGTGATCACTGTTTCTTTGAACATCTCCTGGTATTCTTTATACTCACTTGGCAACTGTGGTGCCTGAGTCTTGCCCACAGTGTCTTGCGTGGTGCAAAGTTGTTGTGTTCGGGGTTTCATCCAGGCCACACAGGCCTGCCCATGCCGGTGGTATTTCTTCCAGTGTGTCAGTGAGATTTCTTTAATTGTCACCCCTGGTTCTGACATGACCAGTGTTCTGTCCAGAAAGACTAGTTACCTTCTTCTCCAGTCAATCCTTGGGTTTTGTTTTTCCAACCACAGAAGTCCCAATATAACTTTGTGTAGTATCCAGACCAAGTTGAATTCCTCTGTTCTGATCATCATGCCATGGACACTCAGTCTCAGACTCTTAGTCTCCTTCGTCACTTGTCTCTTGTCTTTGGAGAGTGGTGTTCTGTCCACCACTGTCAACTGGTAGAGATCTTTCTTGCCTTGGACTGGAACCTTGTTTCTTCTGGCAAAGCTTTCTGACATGAAGTTGCCAGTCACACCAGAGTCAATCATGGCCTTGGCCAACCACCTATTGACTCTGATCTTGATGCGAAAGTGCGGGCTGCAGACTGTTGCATCAAGGCTCAGCTTGACTCCTTCCTCCCAGAGTGTTGTCTTGCCTGCTCTTCCGACCCCAGTTTTGAAGAGCACTGCTAGTTTTTTGAGCTGCCTAGGCCCTGGGCCTGACGCTCTACCGCGTGTTGTTTGCATTGTGTGGTGAGGCATCATTCCCACAGATCTTGGTTGCAATCATCTTGTTCAGGGTTGACTTTTTGGATGTACATATTCTATCGCACTTCCGCCTCAGACCCTGGGAACCACATCTTTTTTCTTTTCTCTAGAAGGTGTTCCTTGCAGTGGTCGTCCTCGCACACCTTCCAATAAGGTTGTCTGCAGGCTGCTGTTGTGGCCTGGTGTAGGTCCACTTGTGTAGTGATGTCTCTGACCTGTGTGATGCTGAGGGTATTGTTGACCCATCATGACACTTGTGTCTCCTCTATTTCTGATAGGGTTGTGTCCTGTCGTCAAAGGACAGGCTTGTCGGGGACTGGTGGTGGCTGGGCTTCCTTGTCATCAACCTGTTCCTCCATATAGCCAGTTGTGTCAAACTCGGAGATCAGGTCTTCCTCCCAGTGGATTCTGTCAACCTTCCTTTGGACTTTGTTGAGATAATCCAAGGTTTCCTGAAGCATGTTCTCGACTTTTTCAGCGTGTGGTCAGAGGTCGTCCTCCTCTCTGAGGAGTACTGCCTCAGGGTGATTGTGGGGCAGTGTGCCTTGGGGAGCCCTCTGGGGCTTCTCTGTCTCCCAGCCTTTCCAGGCACTTGTGGTGTTCAGCTGCTTCCCTTTACTCTTCTTGTTCTTCTTCTTGCTCCTGCACTCCACCGCGAGGTGGCCCACTTTCTGACAGTTGTAACACTTCCGTGTTTCCTTCTTTTGTGGTTCCACCACATTGATTTCCATGGGTACCAAGCTGTAGTTATCTTTGGCAGGTGTTGGCTTTTTCTTCACCCATGGTTTTGTCTGCTTGCCTCACTTCTCAAGCTCTCTCTCAAACTGTCGGTCATTGATGCGAGCTGCAGTCTTGATCATTTCGTAGAGCTCGGTTGGTCAGTCTCCTCGCGTGATGTCATCCTTGACTTGTTCCTTGAGGCCTTGGTAGAATAGTGCTGTTAGTGCACTGTCTCCCCACTGGGTCCTCACTGCTAGTTGTTGGAACTTCACTGTGAATTCTGATGCTGATCCTGTTTGCCACAGTGCTTGGAGCTTTTGTTCCACATCTCTTTCCTTGTCAAGGATCCCAAACATCTTTCTCATAGCTGTCTTAAAGGTTTTCAGACTTTCCATGACCTGTCGGGTATTGTCTTCTTGCTTCTTGGGGTCTGCCTGATTGTCTAGGTAATCCCTTAAGTAGACGTTGAACCAAGCGAAGGCTGGTCCTTCCAGGTAGGAGGCTGCAAATAGCACCTTCTCCTGGTCTGTCGGGAACTGGGCTGTGTTGAACCTATAGTTTTTTTTTGATTTGATTCTTACACTGTTTGTAGCTTTACAGCCATGCAGATCTTCCAGCTAATAGTGAACTTCTTCAGAAAACCTTTAAAGGAATAAAAACTGAAGACAGGGAGGTGACTAGAAAATGTAGCAAAAGGAAATCTTGTAGTGTCTGGTAGGAAAAGCTTCTAGATGTTGGAGTGTGAATAGTGAAGTTTGAAAGCCAGATTAAATTGGTTTAGTCTTTTCAAAGACATAAACCAGTACAGAAACTTCTGTAGAAGCTCTGGGTTTGAAATAATAGTAGTGAAATCTTGGGGGTTAAAGAGAGCATGTTGTCTTTGACTTGAGTAGAGAGAGCATGAAGAGGTGATATGCTTTACTGTCTCTTCTGCTTGACCACACATGCATAGGGGGGTAGGAAAGTCAGGGACTCCAGCTCTGAAAAGAAAACTTGCTAGACCAATTCTCCCAGTTCTGGTTTGCAGTAGTAGACTTGCCTCAGCTTTCTGTAGCTCTTTGTAGAGCTTTAGGTTGTTGTAGTGAGGTTTTTGGCAAAACACCTGCCATCCAGCATAGCCTTTTCTTTTCTTCTCCTCCCATTGGTTTTCCCACTCTTTAGTAAAGAGTATTTGTAGTTCTGTCTTTGAACTAGCCTGGTTAGTAGTTATTTGACTTAACCAAGTGAACTTCCAATTAGGAGAGATAGTTGAGGATTTCTTTAAAGGTTTCCTCAGTGAAGAAGCATAGGAAGAAATAGTAGCAAAGGTACTGTCAAGAAAGTCTTTCAGAGAGGAGGTTTGGATAGAAGATAGAAAACAGGCTGTGCGAAATTTAAAATAGAGATCTAGAGGTAAAAGAAAAAGCTCACTCTCTAATAGAAAAGAAGGAGTGGCTTTGAAAGCACCCCCAATAAGTCTCAGACATTTGTTTTGGAATATGATAAGAGAGGAAATATTAGAGGATTTTCTGAGTGGGTTGAACCAAATTCCCACTGCATAGCTCAGTACAGATCTGA
Source organism: Lichina pygmaea (assembly GCA_963422465.1). Lineage (NCBI taxonomy): Eukaryota > Fungi > Ascomycota > Lichinomycetes > Lichinales > Lichinaceae > Lichina > Lichina pygmaea. Next base: position 857,668 of record OY730173.1, read on the forward strand.
GTATTGCAGTGTACACAAGGCGTGCTGTGAGAACTGGAAAGCCCCAGGTGGAGTAAGAGGTTCTAGAAAGAGAAGATAGTGCTTTTTGTGCTTTTTGAAGAATAATTCTCTGGTGTTTGTGCCAGTGGAGTTTGGCATCCAGGTACACTCCCAATACTCGCACTTCTTCTTTTGGTTTTAGAATCACATTCCCAAGTCTAAGCTTGAGCTGCAGATTGTCTGATCTTCTTCTGGAAAAATGAAGTATTTCATATTTCTCAGGAGAGAAGACCATTCCATGTCTTGCAGCCCAAGATAGACATTTAAGATGTGTATTCTTCAACTTCAGAAGGTTGCTTTTAAGAGAGTGTCCAAATGCAAGCAGATTTGTATCATCTGCAAATCCCAGAGCAGAAACACCAGTAGTAGGAGAATGTACAGTCTCATGAAGTTCAGAAATATAGAATAGAAAAAGAATAGGAGACAAAGGGGAACCTTGGGGGACTCCACAGTGAATAGGAATAGAAGAGGACTCAGAGTCATCAAAAACTAGGGTGGTGGTACATCTGGTACAGAAAGAGAAGATCCAAGAAGTTAGCCAGAGAGGGATTCCTTTTCTCTCCAGAATCTTTTGAAGAATCTCTGGGAGAACTCTGTCATATGCTCCTGAGATGTCCAGAGAAAGTAGAGATGCAACCATGCCTTCTTTCCAGACTTTTTCCACTTGGGAAGTTAGAAGGAAAAGTGCTGATTCAGTTGATCTGCCTTTCCTGAACCCCATCTAGATTTCTGGCAAGAGTTTAGCTTCTTCTGCTACCTTGCTTAGTCTGGCTGTTGTAATAGCTTCCATCAGCTTGCCAGTTGTGTTTAGCAGAGCTATAGGGCGCCAGGCTTTAGCTTGGTTATAGATTCTCTTGCCGGGTTTTCTTAGACAGACTGTTTTGGCATTCTTGAATCTCTCTGGAAAGTATTCCAGTCTCCAGCATGTTGATGTGAGAACAGCTATAGCTTGGCAGAACTTGGGACCCAGAGCTTTCAGAAATCCATTTGGCAGCTTGTCTTTTCCTCCTGCTGTAAAAGGTTTCTTCTTGTTCAGAATTTGCTCCACTTCTTCAGTGGTAACCTCCTGAGAAAGCTGGATCTCTGGGGTACTCTGGTGACTTTCTGTACTTGGTTCTGGAACACGTGCTTCTGGAAAGAATTGAGCTGAGAAAGATTTTGTCTTCTCCTCAAAGCTTTTGGCTAGTCCTTCTTGAGTCTCCAGATCAGGGACCAGAGGAAGATCAGGGGTCTTGTTAGCTTTTGATTTTCCCCACTTTGCAAGCTTCCAGAATTTTGAGGAACTGGCTAGCTCATGAACTTGTTTTCTGAAGGTGTTCTGTTTGCCTTCTCTGACAGCTTTCTTCTTGAGCTTAGTTGCTTCTTCTAGCTCTTCTTGGCTTGCCTGTCCTCTGAGCACTTGTCTTCTTATTCTTCTTTCCTGCTTAACTTTAGTTTGGATCTCTTGGTTCCACCAGGGGACTGAGTGGCTAGATTGCTTCTGGAGTTCTGTGCATCTGTCTGCTATTTCTTGGAGAAAGTGGTTAAGATATTCCAAGTACTCATCCACTTCATGTTTATCTTGAAAGTGGAAGGGCAGCTGCAAATTATTACACTCTTGTTTTGCCAGGTTTGTGTCCAGTGTTTTCCAGTTCCTTTCTGGCTTCCAGGTTTTTCTTGGTGAGTCCAGGTCCAGGCTAGTTAGCACAGGTCTGTGGTCAGACCCATGAAAGAACTGCAAAGCAATTTTAGAAAAGATTAGAGAGTTAGAAAGAGAAGAAGATATAAAGGAAAGATCAATAGGTGAACAGGGTTTGTGGGAAAGAGATCTAGCTCTTGTGGGTGTAAAAGGTGCAATAGCTAACTCCAGATTTGAGTTTTTCATTAGAGTTTGGAACTTGTGTGCAGTGTCAGAATATAGTCTTCTTTTCTTTGACCAGTCAGGGTGGTGAAGATTTGAGTCTGTAAGAAGAATATGCTGCCCTTTTGCTTGTAAAGCATTTTGGAGTAGACAGAGAAGAGCTTCTGATGCTTGTAGGTAGTTCTCTTGACTTGAGGGAGTGAAGTATAGATTATGCACCCACAGAGAAGTAGAGGTGTTTTCCAGATGAATTTCAAGAGAAACAAAGTCTTTACTCCAGAAAGTAGGGTGGAGAGATGACAGATTCAGGTTTTTGTTAATAAGAAAAAGAGTTCTACCAATCTCTGGAGAATATAAAGGAAGAAAAGAAGAAAAAACAGTTGAGGTGCTGGTTTGAAGGTGAGGATTCTTCCAGGGTTCTTGAAGTGCAATAATATCTACTTCTTGAAGAGTTGGGGTTGCTAGAAGTAGCTCTTGGACTGATTGGCTTTTCTGCACATTGTATTGAAGAAGTGTGAACTTTGTATTCTTCATGTAGACATTTCATCTTCAAAGATCTTGAAGGGGTTGACTGACTGCTTTCCCCCTGTGTTTGTTGATCTTGTAGACAGAATTTGCACTTCTGGAGACTCTCCTCTGAGTCTCTCTGAGCTTCTAGTTGGCTCTGTGGTTTTCCGTCTTTTTCCCCCTGGAAGAGTCTGTATGAAGGGGAAAGTAACTGGAGACTGTGTGACTGGGACAGTGGTAGCAGTGGAGATCTCATACTTCCCTGGGCGGGAAATCCATGCCTCTCTTGCCTTCTTGACTGCTTCTTGGCGTACTGGGCATGTGCTAGCCCAGGCTGGGTGAGCTCCTTTGCAGTTGCTGCATTTTGGCTTTAGCAGTTGCTCAGGGATTTGGCAGGTTCTTCTTTCATACTGGCCTCCACAGGCACCACATACAGCTTGATTCCTGCACAGGTGAGCTTGGTGTCCATACCCAAAGCACTTGAAGCATTGTGCCACCACTGTGTTAGCCAGAAAAGACTCTGCCTCATGCAATCTGTGGCCCAGCACTACTCCACTCTCAATTAGAAGATTGGCCTGTTCCGGGGTGGCCAGATCCAGGTGGAGTGAAGTAACTGGTTTCTTTTGAGCTATAGCCTTCTTTGACCAGTAGGCTCTTAGAATAGTGATTTGCTTGCTCAGGGATGGGTTGCTGTTCTGGATAGTCTGGCGAGTTTTTTCCAGGTTTTCTGGCTGGATGTCTGTGTTTCTGACTCCATGAATCAACACTGGGAATCTCTTGGGTTGGATAGTTGCTTCCTTGGTAAAAATAGCTGATATCCAGGCAGAGTCTTTCTCCAGAAAACTCTTAGTCTCTTGGGTTTCAGTGTTAATAAGAACATCCCCTGAGGGAAGTTTTCTCACTGCTCTGACTTGTTTATTATAGGGACTGGGGAGTCTGTCTTGGAGAGCTTGAAAAAGCTGGATGTGAGTCCTGTTGGCCATATCAGGTGTCTGGTTACCAGGGTGGACAAGAACTTCCTTCAGAATCCTTGGAGCTAGAGGGATTTGAGCTGGGATATGTTTCTGCACAGCCTGGGCATATGATGGCTTAGATTCTTGCTTGTCTAGCCGCTTGCTAATATTCTCCAGCTCCTGGAAAATCTTGTTGGTCAGACCAGTGGGGAGAGACTGGGTTTTGGTGGACTGGGCTTCATTAGTACAAGAGTTTTTCTTAATATTCTCCCAGCTTTTCAGTACAGATTCTGGGGTAGCTTGAGTCTTGAGCCATGAGTCCAGTAGGTTGTAGTTATTCTGGAGAGCTGGATAGGGGGTAGAAGAACTAGGCTGAGTACCAGCAGAACTGGGAGCTGGCATTGTTGGAGAAGGTGTTGTTTTTCTGGTAGTGTTCTGGGAGGAGTCCGGTTTCTTCTTTTTGACAGGCATAGGGTAGGTAACCTGCACAGTGGGTTGTTCACAAAGGGTCACCTGGTTCCTAGCAGTAATTGCACAATTCTGGGACCACTCCCCAAGACTGTACTTTCCTGGGCAGTCTTTTCCAACTAGACTCTAGGGAAATCTGGCTGTATTAACTCAAGCTGGAGACCACACCCCCTGCCTGAGCTTTCCTAGAGTTTTTCAACTCTACCAGCACTAGAGGCAAGCTCTAAACTATTTCTCTTATCCTGGGAGCCCTGATCTCCTTGATGCTAGATGTTTCTCTTGAGAGAAGTTCAAGCTGTTATCTGTCTGACTGGGAGTACTTGCTCAATCCTGGGACCACACCCCAAGACTGAGTGTTCCTAGGTAATTGGGGCCTGTCCCCAGTCTTTCAGAATCCCACTGGCCACTCTCTGCCTTGTTATAGATAGTCTGTTGGTTGTTGAAGTTGAAGATCGAAGATTCAGAGATCACAACTTTTGACAAACAAGCTGGGTTACCCAAAGTGATGGGTTTTCACCTTAAGGTTTTGGTGGTTCCCAACAGATACTCGCTTGGTTTCCAGAACTTCTGACAAAGTCCGGTGATTATCAGAAGTGATGGTCCTTGAACGTAGTGGTACTGGGAAGAGTTTTTTTTGCTTGGATTGATGTACAAGACGAAAGACCGTTGAACCTATAGTAGAGCTCCAGTTGTGAGAAGAACAACTCCAGTCCTCCCCTGGATCTATCGTACCTCTTCGGGGCACCTACCTTCAAGGGCTTCAGGGGTAGGTTAACAATAGGTGCCACCTGGACAGCCTGGGCCTGAGCTGCCTGAGCAGCCTGGGCTTGGGCTGCCTGAGAAGGGGTAGGGCTTTGTGGATCCACCATCGTATCAAGTCAGTGTCCTATATGTTAGAGGCTGAAACTGTTAAAGGCCAGGCCAGGTTCACACAGAAACTGGTACAGTCTGTTGCTTCGCAGAGCAGATTCTAGACAGGGACTTGGTAGAGGAATAGACAGGTGGGGTAACTCTCCTGTGCTATTGTCTCAGTACGATGTGTGCATTGGTGTTCAGCCTGGAGAGCTAATCCCTCCAGGCCCTTTGGGGGGTCTTTATACAGATGCCCCAAGAGGGGGGGTCTCCTCAAGGGGTATCATCCTTTTGCGTGGACGAGCTCCTCGCTTAGCTCCTGCTTGTCCACCAGACAAGCTCCTCACTTAGCTCCTGCTCATCCACCGAACGAGCTTCTCACTTAGCTCCTGCTTGTCCACCGGACAAGCTCCTCGCTTAGCTCTTGCTTGTCCACCAGATCGGTCGGATGTTGTTCTGTATGACTAACACTCCTCCCTCACTTACCTGGGCTGTTCCGGCCTAGGCCTTAACACAGATTTCCCTAGAGTCTAGTTGGAAAAGACTGCCCAGGAAAGTACAGTCTTGGGGAGTGGTCCCAGGATTGTGCAATTACTGCTAGGAACCAGGTCACCCTTTGTGAACAACCCACTGTGCAGGTTACCTACTCTATGCCTGTCAAAAAGAAGAAACCAGACTCCTCCCAGAACACTACCAGAAAAACAACACCTTCTCCAACAATGCCAGCTCCCAGTTCTGCTGGTACTCAGCCTAGTTCTTCTACCCTCTATCCAGCTTTCCAGAATGACTACAACCTACTGGACTCATGGCTCAAGACTCAAGCTACCCCAGAATCTGTACTGAAAAGCTGGGAGAATATTAAGAAAAACTCTTGTACTAATGAAGCCCAGTCCACCAAAACCCAGTCTCTCCCCACTGGTCTGACCAACAAGATTTTCCAGAAGCTGGAGAATATTAACAAGCAGCTAGACAAGTAAGAATCTAAGCTATCATATGCCCAGGCTGTTCAGAAACATATCCCAGCTCAAATCCCTCTAGCTCCAAGAATTCTGAAGGAAGTTCTTGTCCACCCTGGTAACCAGACACCTGACATGGCCAACAGGACCCACATCCAGCTTTTTCAAGCTCTCCAAGACAGACTCCCCAGTCCCTATAATAAACAAGTCAGAGCAGTGAGAAAACTTCCCTCAGGGGATGTTCTTATTAACACTGAAACCCAAGAGACTAAGAGTTTTCTGGAGAAAGACTCTGCCTGGATATCAGCTATTTTTACCAAGGAAGCAACTATCCAACCCAAGAGATTCCCAGTGTTGATTCATGGAGTCAGAACCACAGACATCCAGCCAGAAAACCTGGAAAAAACTCGCCAGACTATCCAGAACAGCAACCTATCCCTGAGCAAGCAAATCACTATTCTAAGAGCCTACTGGTCAAAGAAGGCTATAGCTCAAAAGAAACCAGTTACTTCACTCCACCTGGATCTGGCCACCCCGGAACAGGCCAATCTTCTAATTGAGAGTGGAGTAGTGCTGGGCCACAGATTGCATGAGGCAGAGCCTTTTCTGGCTAACACAGTGGTGGCACAATACTTCAAGTGCTTTGGGTATAGACACCAAGCTCGCCTGTGCAGGAATCAAGCTGTATGTGGTGCCTGTGGAGGCCAGCATGAAAGAAGAACCTGCCAAATCCCTGAGCAACTGCTAAAGCCAAAATGCAGCAACTGCAAAGGAGCTCACCCAGCCTCGGCTAGCACATGCCCAGTACGCCAAGAAGCAGTCAAGAAGGCAAGAGAGGCATGGATTTCCCGCCCAGGGAAGTATGAGATCTCCACTGCTACCACTGTCCCAGTCACACAGTCTCCAGTTACTTTCCCCTTCATACAGACTCTTCCAGGGGGAAAAAAACAGAAAACCACAGAGCCAACTAGAAGCTCAGAGAGACTCAGAGGAGAGTCTCCAGAAGTGCAAATTCTGTCTACAAGATCAACAAACACAGGGAGAAAGCAGTCAGTCAACCCCTTCAAGATCTTTGAAGATGAAATGTCTACATGAAGAATACAAAGTTCACACTTCTTCAATACAATGTGCAGAAAAGCCAATCAGTCCAAGAGCTACTTCTAGCAACCCCAACTCTTCAAGAAGTAGATATTATTGCACTTCAAGAACCCTGGAAGAATCCTCACCTTCAAACCAGCACCTCAACTGTTTTTTCTTCTTTTCTTCCTTTATATTCTCCAGAGATTGGTAGAACTCTTTTTCTTATTAACAAAAACCTGAATCTGTCATCTCTCCACCCTACTTTCTGGAGTAAAGACTTTGTTTCTCTTGAAATTCATCTGGAAAACACCTCTACTTCTCTGTGGGTGCATAATCTATACTTCACTCCCTCAAGTCAAGAGAACTACCTACAAGCATCAGAAGCTCTTCTCTGTCTACTCCAAAATGCTTTACAAGCAAAAGGGCAGCATATTCTTCTTACAGACTCAAATCTTCACCACCCTGACTGGTCAAAGAAAAGAAGACTATATTCTGACACTGCACACAAGTTCCAAACTCTAATGAAAAACTCAAATCTGGAGTTAGCTATTGCACCTTTTACACCCACAAGAGCTAGATCTCTTTCCCACAAAGCCTGTTCACCTATTGATCTTTTCTTTATATCTTCTTCTCTTTCTAACTCTCTAATCTTTTCTAAAATTGCTTTGCAGTTCTTTCATAGGTCTGACCACAGATCTGTGCTAACTAGCCTGGACCTGGACTCACCAAGAAAAACCTGGAAGCCAGAAAGGAACTGGAAAACACTGGACACAAATCTGGCAAAACAAGAGTGTAATAATTTGCAGCTGCTCTTCCACTTTCAAGATAAACATGAAGTGGATGAGTACTTGGAATATCTTAACCACTTTCTCCAAGAAATAGCAGACAGATGCACAGAACTCCAGAAGCAATCTAGCCACTCAGTCCTCTGGTGGAACCAAGAGATCCAAACTAAAGTTAAGCAGGAAAGAAGAATAAGAAGACAAGTGCTCAGAGGACAGGCAAGCCAAGAAGAGCTAGAAGAAGCAACTAAGCTCAAGAAGAAAGCTGTCAGAGAAGGCAAACAGAACACCTTCAGAAAACAAGTTCATGAGCTAGCCAGATCCTCAAAATTCTGGAAGCTTGCAAAGTGGGGAAAATCAAAAGCTAACAAGACCCCTGATCTTCCTCTGGTCCCTGATCTGGAGACTCAAGAAGGACTAGCCAAAAGCTTTGAGGAGAAGACAAAATCTTTCTCAGCTCAATTCTTTCCAGAAGCACGTGTTCCAGAACCAAGTACAGAAAGTCACCAGAGTACCCCAGATATCCAGCTTTCTCAGGAGGTTACCACTGAAGAAGTGGAGCAAATTCTGAACAAGAAGAAACCTTTTACAGCAGGAGGAAAAGACAAGCTGCCAAATGGATTTCTGAAAGCTCTGGGTCCCAAGTTCTGCCAAGCTATAGCTGTTCTCACATCAACATGCTGGAGACTGGAATACTTTCCAGAGAGATTCAAGAATGCCAAAACAGTCTGTCTAAGAAAACCCGGCAAGAGAATCTATAACCAAGCTAAAGCCTGGCGCCCTATAGCTCTGCTAAACACAACTGGCAAGCTGATGGAAGCTATTACAACAGCCAGACTAAGCAAGGTAGCAGAAGAAGCTAAACTCTTGCCAGAAATCTAGATGGGGTTCAGGAAAGGCAGATCAACTGAATCAGCACTTTTCCTTCTAACTTCCCAAGTGGAAAAAGTCTGGAAAGAAGGCATGGTTGCATCTCTACTTTCTCTGGACATCTCAGGAGCATATGACAGAGTTCTCCCAGAGATTCTTCAAAAGATTCTGGAGAGAAAAGGAATCCCTCTCTGGCTAACTTCTTGGATCTTCTCTTTCTGTACCAGATGTACCACCACCCTAGTTTTTGATGACTCTGAGTCCTCTTCTATTCCTATTCACTGTGGAGTCCCCCAAGGTTCCCCTTTGTCTCCTATTCTTTTTCTATTCTATATTTCTGAACTTCATGAGACTGTACATTCTCCTACTACTGGTGTTTCTGCTCTGGGATTTGCAGATGATACAAATCTGCTTGCATTTGGACACTCTCTTAAAAGCAACCTTCTGAAGTTGAAGAATACACATCTTAAATGTCTATCTTGGGCTGCAAGACATGGAATAGTTTTCTCTCCTGAGAAATATGAAATACTTTATTTTTCCAGAAGAAGATCAGACAATCTGCAGCTCAAGCTTAGACTTGGGAATGTGATTCTAAAACCAAAAGAAGAAGTGTGAGTATTGGGAGTGTACCTGGATGCCAAACTCCACTGGCACAAACACCAGAGAATTATTCTTCAAAAAGTACAAAAAGCACTATCTTCTCTTTCTAGAACCTCTTACTCCACCTGGGGCTTTCCAGTTCTCACAGCACGCCTTGTGTACACTGCAGTACTCAGATCTGTACTGAGCTATGCAGTGGGAATTTGGTTCAACCCACTCAGAAAATCCTCTAATATTTCCTCTCTGATCATATTCCAAAACAAATGTCTGAGACTTATTGGGGGTGCTTTCAAAGCCACTCCTTCTTTTCTATTAGAGAGTGAGCTTTTTCTTTTACCTCTAGATCTCTATTTTAAATTTCGCACAGCCTGTTTTCTATCTTCTATCCAAACCTCCTCTCTGAAAGACTTTCTTGACAGTACCTTTGCTACTATTTCTTCCTATGCTTCTTCACTGAGGAAACCTTTAAAGAAATCCTCAACTATCTCTCCTAATTGGAAGTTCACTTGGTTAAGTCAAATAACTACTAACCAGACTAGTTCAAAGAAAGAACTACAAATACTCTTTACTAAAGAGTGGGAAAACCAATGGGAGGAGAAGAAAAGAAAAAGCTATGCTGGATGGCAGGTGTTTTGCCAAAAACCTCACTACAACAATCTAAAGCTCTACAAAGAGCTACAGAAAGCTGAGGCAAGTCTACTACTGCAAACCAGAACTGGGAGAATTGGTCTAGCAAGTTTTCTTTTCAGAGCTGGAGTCCCTGACTTTCCTACCCCCCTATGCATGTGTGGTCAAGCAGAAGAGACAGTAAAGCATATCACCTCTTCATGCTCTCTCTACTCAAGTCAAAGACAACATGCTCTCTTTAACCCCCAAGATTTCACTACTATTATTTCAAACCCAGAGCTTCTACAGAAGTTTCTGTACTGGTTTATGTCTTTGAAAAGACTAAACCAATTTAATCTGGCTTTCAAACTTCACTATTCACACTCCAACATCTAGAAGCTTTTCCTACCAGACACTACAAGATTTCCTTTTGCTACACTTTCTAGTCACCTCCCTGTCTTCAGTTTTTATTCCTTTAAAGGTTTTCTGAAGAAGTTCACTATTAGCTGGAAGATCTGCATGGCTGTAAAGCTACAAACAGTGTAAGAATCAAATCAAAAAAAAAAAAAAACTCTTCAGGGATCTCCAGAGGATTAACAACTTCCTCTCTCTTCATCTCTAACTGTTTGGCCACCTGGTTCTGGGGTGTGCCTGTCAAGGTGGACCTCTTCTCTTGAGAGTTGTCCTTTCTGTCAGTGAGGTTCCACTGAGGACTTCTTCCCTCATCTGTCCACACCTTCTGTGGCTGGTAACAGGTCTGAGCTGTGTTGTTAGTGCAGTTCCTAAACGTGAGTACTCCTGTCCTCCAGTTAACAACTGGGTTGTACTTCTTTAGCCAAGGCATCCCCAAATAGATATCCTGAGTGGCCAACTTGACAATATCAAGGTAGATCCTTTCAGTATAGTGTCCAGTAACTATTTCTATTGGCTATGTCTTATGGCAGACTAGCTCTGTCTGTCTATTTGCCATCGCAAGCTGGTAGGGCTGCTGCTTGTGTTTCTTTCCAGTGCTGAGAGTGTTGTAGAGTTGTCTTAAAATGTAGTTTCCACTGGCTCTAGAATCAACAAGTGTGTATGTCTGTACTGGCGTGTTGGCGTGTAGTGACACAGGTAATCGCAGGTGCTTTGTGTTGCTAGGGGTCATGTGGTTGAGCTCCTGATGTCACCCCTTGACAAGGGAGTTCAGTCTTTTCCTGATTGAAGTATTTTTCCACTGACTGGGCAATAAGTCCAGCTATTCCTATCAGTCCTGAGGAATCCATTCATGAATTTGTCTTGCTGATGCTTGTCACATCCGGGTTTGAGGCAGTACTGCCAATTGTTGACATAGCAGTTGTTGTTGTTGCCTTACTGTAGGAACATAAAGTGTTTGTGCCAATCATGTGTGTGCCTGGGGAATGTGGTGTGTTTGTGTTTGTCCCAAAAGTGGATCTCACACACATCCTTCTCACAATTGACCCAATGCTTGTGGCAGGTGGCGTGGTAGGGTGAATGTCCTCTATACCTTCGTAGTTGTTTGTGGTAGGTGCAGTAGTGTTTTGTGCAGAACCTCCACTGTAGTTCACTGTGCTGTAAGTTTTGTGGGTCTATGCTGTAAGCATAGCTTCCTTGTGGTATTTCTTCTTTGATAGATGTGGGTTTGTCTCAGTCCCCATCAGAGGTGGTTAAGAGCTCCTGTCCCTTGTCCTGACCTGTCTGTTCTGGTAGGTCCTTGCCTTCTGATGTTGCCAGTTGGTGGGCTACTTCAAGTGTCTGATTATAATTGTCCTATTGTTCAAGGGATAGCTGAGTCTCTTCTGGTGGGTTCTCTGGCTTGATGACATTCCAGTCTCTGTCAAGTGTATTAAGTTGCTGTCAGTGCACCTTGTTCTTTGAACAACAGTCTTTCACCATGTGGCCTAGCTTGCCACAAGTATAGCACTTCAGTACTTTCCTTTTTTTGTTGTTTCTTCCCTTTGTGAATCTTCCTCTGTGGTGGACTGCATCCAGTTCCATGGGTGCATAACTATATAGATCATGTGGTGGTGCCTTGTTAGGCAGCTTGTAGTGGTTGCTCATATGCCATGCAGGGTGGCTGTATCCTCTGTCATAGTGTTTCTCTATCACTCACTCAAATAACTTGTTGTTGATGTTGATTGCTTGTGTGATGAGTTCATCCAGTGTGTTGACCACTTGTCTGTTGAAGGTGATCTTGTCCTTCATGTTTTTCTTGAGTCCACATCAGTACATGACTATCAGGGTGTTGTCATCCCAGTCAGTCAGTACTGAGTATTGTTTGAACTGTGTGGTATACTCTGCAGCTAAGTGTTGTTGCTTGATGTGCTGGATCATTCATATAGCCACTTTGTTTTTGTTAGATAGTCCAAGGATCTTTTTGATCTCCTCCTTGAATTGTGTCTATTTTGTCATCCATTCTGATATACCACATGGTCTCTGTTTCCTGAGAGATGTTTGTTGATGTAGGGTTTGACTGTTGCGGTCTGTACTGTGCTGTCCTAACCAAGTATTTTTATTTTTTATTTTATTTGATTCTTACACTGGTAGTAGCTTTACAGCCATGCAGATCTTCTAGCTAATAGTGAACTCCTTCAGAAAACCTTTGAAGGGATAAAAACTGAAGGCAGGGTGTGACTAGGGAATGTAACAAAAGGAATCTTGAAGTTTCTGGTAAGAGAAAAGAATCTAGGTATTGGATTGGGAATAGTGGAGTTTGAAAGCTAGATTAAACTGGTTTAGTCTTTTCAAAGACATAAACCAGTACAAGAACTTCTGTAGTAGCTCTGGGTTTGAAATAATAGTGGTGAAGTCTTGGGGATTAAAAGAGACTTGTTGTCTTTGTCTTGAATAAAGAGAGCATGAAGAGGTGATATGTTTTGCAGTTTCTTCCGCTTGGCCACACACACATAGTGGGGTAGGGAAGTCAGGAGCTCCAGCTCTGAAAAGAAAACTTGCCAGACCAATTCTTCCAGTCCTGATTTGCAGTAGCAGACTTGCCTCAGCTTTCTGTAACTCTTTGTAGAGCTTCAGATTGTTTTTGTGTGGCTTTTGACAGAAAGTCTGCCAGCCTGGATGGCTTCTTCTTTTCTTCTCTTCCCATTGGTCTTCCCACTCTTTAGTAAAGAGCTTTTGTAGTTCTTTCTTTGAACTAGCCTGGTTAGTAGTTATTTGACTTAACCAAGTGAATTTCCACTTAGGAGAGATAGTTGAGGATTCCTTTAAAGGTTTCTTCAAGAGAGAGGCATAGCTGGAAATAGTGGAAAAGATACTGTCAAGAAAGTATTTGAGAGGGGAGTTTTGAATAGAAGAAAGAAAACAGGCAGTGCGAAATTTAAAGTATAGGTCTAGAGGTAGAAGAAAAAGCTCACTCTCTAATAGAAAAGAAGGAGTGGCTTTGAAGGCACCCCCAATAAGTCTTAGGCATCTGTTTTGAAATGAAACAAGAGAAGAGATATTGGAGGATTTTCTTAGAGGGTTAAACCAGATCCCCACTGCATAGCTCAGTAGAGATCTCAGTATAGCAGTGTACACCAGACGTGATGTGTGAACTGGAAAGCCCCAAGTAGAATAGGAAGTTCTAGAAAGAGAAGAGAGTGCTTTCTGTGCTTTTTGAAGAATAATCCTCTGGTGTTTGTGCCAGTGGAGCTTTGCATCTAGGTACACTCCAAGTACTCGCACTTCTTCTTTTGGTTTGAGAATCACATTCCCCAGTCTGAGCTTGAGCTGAAGATTGTCTGATCTTCTTCTGGAAAAATGAAGTATTTCATATTTCTCAGGAGAGAAGACCATTCCATGTCTTGCAGCCCAGGATAGACATTTGTGGTGTGTGTTCTTTAACTTCAGAAGGTTACTTTTCAAGGAGTGACCAAAAGCAAGCAGATTTGTATCATCTGCAAACCCCAGGGCAGATACACCAGAAGAGGGAGTATGCACAGTCTCATGCAATTCAGAAATGTAGAATAGAAAAAGAATAGGGGATAATGGAGAACCTTGAGGAACTCCACAATGAATAGGAATAGAATAAGACTCAGAATCATCAAAGACAAGAGTGGTAGAGCACTTATCACAGAAGGAGTAGATCCAGGAAGCTAGCCAGGCAGGTATTCCTTTTCTTTTCAGAATTTGCTGTAGTATCTTGGGGAGAACTCTGTCATAGGCTCCTGAGATATCCAGTGAGAGTAGGGATGCAACCATGCCTTCCTTCCAGACTTTTTCCACTTGGGAGGTTAGAAGGAAAAGTGCTGCTTCTGTGGATCTTCCTTTCCTAAAGCCCATCTGGATATCTGGCAATAGTCCAGCTTCTTCTGCTATCTTGCTTAGTCTGGCTGCAGCAATAGCTTCCATCAGCTTGCCTGTTGTGTTTAGCAGAGCTATAGGGCACCAGGCTTTAGCTTGATTGTAGGTTCCCTTGCCAGGTTTCCTCAAGCAGACTGTTTTTGCACTCTTAAATCTTTCAGGGAAGTACTCCAGTTTCCAGCATGTTGAAGTCAGAATAGCTAGAGCTTGGCAGAACCTAGGCCCCAGAGCTCTCAGAAATCCATTTGGCAGCTTATCTCTCCCTCCTGCTGTGAAAAGTTTCTTCTTGGCCAGAATTTGCTCCACTTCTTCACATGTTACCTCCTGGGAGAGCTGTATCTCAGAGATAGTCTGGGAGCTTTCTGAGCCTGGTTCTGGAACTAGAGCTTTTGGAAAGAACTGTTGTGAGAAGGCTTTAGTCTTTTCCTCAAAGGTTTTGGCTATTCCTTCTTGTGTTTCCAGGTCAGGAACCAGAGGAAGATCAGGAGTCTTGTTGGCTTTGGACTTTCCCCACTTTGCAAGCTTCCAGAACTTTGAAGAGCTGGCCAGCTCATGGATTTGGTGTCTGAAAGTGTTCTGTTTTCCATCTCTGACTGCCTTTTTCTTGAGCTTAGTTGCTTGCTCAAGTTCCTCTTGACTTGCTTGCCTTTTTTGCACTTTTCTTCTTACTCTTCTTTCCTCTTTAACCTTGTTTTGGATCTCTTGATTCCACCAGGGAACTGAGTGGCCAGATTGCTTCTGGAGCTGTGTGGATTTGCTTGCTATTTCTTGGAGAAAGTTGTCAAGATACTCCAAGTACTCATCCACTTCATATTTGTCTTGGAAGTCCTAACCAAGTATAGGATTAAGAGTAAGATGTGGAAGGCGGGTTGGTTCTCGCAGGAGAGGAGTGTCAAGAAGTGCAAAGGGGTTTGGTGGAACATGGTGGTGGTGACACCTGATCAATAGCTTTGTACAAAAGGATTGTATTGAAGTAGATCTAGTTGTCTGGATCACAACATGAGTTGAAGATGATTGTTCCATAAGGGAACTATCACCGGACTATATAGTGCTGGCCTGTCAAGATGATTCAGATTGTCTTGACAGTCTTGACATCAAGACAGGTGAGATTGTCTTGACAGTCCCACCATGTTATGCACCCTGCGTCAAGACTGGTGAGATTGTCTTGATGTTTCATGCACACTGCATCAAGACTGGTGAGGCTGTCTTGATGCTTCCTGCATCCTGCATCAAGACTGGTGAGATTGTCTTGATACTTCATGTATACTGTGTCAAGCTGCCTGTGTGTGTCTTGACAGTCACGTGACCCCTTGTTGGTTGGTCACTTGACTTCCATAGTGTCCTCTTGCCTGGCCCACAGCCTGATTGTCTATAAATAAGTGGCTCCCATCCCAGAGGTCATAACACTACCCTCCTCTCCTTCATTCATCATCCTGATGAATTCTTGAGTATGTCTGCGAAATCATGTACCTCTGCTTACTGAAAACAACTGGCAGCCCAGATCTGTGATCATAACTTCATGTCACTTGCTCTGTGTAACTTCTGTGTTTTGAACCACAAGCCCTGCTTCCAAATATCTGACAACAACAATAAGTTGAAGTGCGCTGAATGCACTTATTGTGGGAAGTCCTGTGTGTCACTTTCTTGGGAGTTGCTGAACATGACCCAAGATAACCTTTGTGAGGATTTGGCTGTTGATGAGGCCAAGCGGGATGCTCTTGTTGAGCAGCTTGCCAAGCTGCAGGCTTGTGTGTCCTGAAAGTGAAAGGTTCTTGAAGGTGCTGAGAGTCAAGCAAAGAAGAAGCTCCAGTGCCTTGTTGCTGAAATAGAGGCAGATGGTGAAGACTTGTCAGTGACAGTTATTGACATGTCCGCACTGCAGGCCAAGCTGTTCAGTCCTACTTCTGCCAGAACTGCTGCAGGAGGAGCTGGCAGTTCATGAGGTTCCTGAGTGGTTTCCAGGTATTTTCCAAGTCTGGGTAGTTTTTCCACTTGACAAGGTATCACTGACCTTTTCTCTTCAAGATCTGTTCAACCTCAAATTCCTGTTCTTCCTCTGGTTGGTAATGAAATGTTTCCTGCAAGAGTGTGCTCTGGTCAGCTAATTCAATCATTGAGATATGAAAGTTTGGGTGTACCCAAGTGTCTCTTGGTAGTCACAGTCTGACGTTGACTGGTCTGGTTCTTTCTTCAACTGAAAATAGTCTGACCTTGACATAGTCCAGTTTCTTTGTTCTTGGTTTCTTGACTTTCCAATTTTTTGTGAGGAGGTAGACTTTATCCCCCTTCTTCAGCTGAGGTGCTATTTTCGATTTTTTGTCTATTTGGTGTTGCATCTTTTCTGAGGTCTCTTGAAGGTAATACCTCATCATCGTGTGTGTTTGTCATAGGAGCTTGTCATGTTGGAGTGCTTTCTCCATGTTTGGTGAAGCTCTGCTTGGCATTCTGATGTTTGCGTGTTGTCCAAAATTGGCAAAGAATAGTGATTCCTTTGTTGAGTCTGATCTGTGCTGGTTGATTGCCAGCTGTACCACTGGTAATAATTGTACCTAATTGCTGTGGGTCTGGTTGATGTAATGCTGCAAATAAGTTTCCAGAACTTGGTTTGCTCACTCTGTCTGGCTATCAGTTTATGGGTGATAGGCTGTAGATATCTTGGGTTTTGTTCCCATGGCTGCACTGATTGTTTTCCAGTAGTTGGATATGAAGAGTTTGTCTCTGTCAGTAATGACTGTGATTGGAACTCTGTGGTCCCTGACCAATCTGTCCAGTAGGAGGTGTCCCAACTGCTCTACTGTGTGGGTTTCCTTGAATGGTACCACTATTAGGTATTTTGTGAATCTGTCCACAATCACCATAATTGAGTTGTAGGTGATTCCTGTGACTGGGTCTTTGGACTTGGGTAGCTTTGTGATGAAGTCTATTGACATGTCTTCTCAAGAGCCTCTTGGTATTGTGTTCGGGTGTCTCTCTCTATATGGCTTATGTCTTCTATGTTTGTTTTTCTGGCATAGTAGACACTTGCTGATGTAGCTTGTGACATGTTGTCAGAGGTTGATGACATTGTTCCCTGCCTGTTGGATAAGGTCTGTAATTTTGGTGATTCCTGGGTGACCATGTGCTGGATTATCGTGGTAGTTCCTTATTAGTTCTTCAGTGTCTTCTGCTGTGAGCTTGTTGATCTGTGGTTGAGGCACCAGGTTTCCTTGCTGGTCCTGCTGTAAGATTATTCCTTGGTGTTCATCATCTTCCATGTAGTCTATTCATTAGCTTAGTGTGTCTGCTCTCCTATTGTCTTGTCTGGGAGTGTACAAGATCTTGAACTTGTGTTGCCCTAGGAGTTCAGCCTATCTGACTTGTTGTCTGTTCAGCTTCTTGGTTGTCATGAATGTTGTCAGATTCTTGTGGTCTGTGAGAATAGTGAGTTCAGAACTACTTTCTGTATACACTCTCCAATGTTTGAGTATGTTGACGACTACCAGTAGCTCTTTATCGTGGATATCATAGTTTCATTCTGCTTGTGACATTTTGCGTGAGTAGTAGGCAACTGGGTGCCACTTGCCATCTGCCTGTTGGCATAGACATACCCCCACCACTTGGTCTGAAGTGTCTGTTTTGATTTGTGTTGGCTGGCCTGTCTTGAAGTTGAGGAGAACTGGTTTCTTGGCACAAGTGTCCTTGAGCTGTTGGAATACTTTTTGTTGTCTCTCTGTCCACCAGTACTCCACATCCTTCTTTATGAGTTCTGTCAGTGGTGTTACCATCTGTGAGTAGTTCTTAATAAACTGTCAGTTGAAGTTGGCAAATCCTAGAAAGGCTTGTACTTTCTTGACTGATGTCGGTGTTGGCTATTGCTGAATCACTTTGATTTTCTCAGAGTCAATCTTGATCCCTTCAATCCCTATAATGTATCTGAGGAATTCAACTTCTGGTTTGTTGAACTTGTATTTCTTTAGGTTGAGCTTGAGCTGTACCTCTTGTAGGCATCGTAGAACATCTTTCACATGTTTGGTATGTTCCTGTTGTGTGTTCAAGTAGACAAGAATGTTGTCCAGGTAGTTGATAGCTGTTTGGTCCAGGTGTGCTCTGATAATATTGTTGATCAATGCTTGACATGTTGCTGGTGTGTTCGTGAGTCTGAATAGCATAACCAGATACTTGTAGTGTCTGTATCAGGTTCTGAAGGCTGTCTTCCATTCTTCTCCTTCTTTCATGTGTATCAGGTTGTATGCTTCTTTCAAGTCCAGCTTGGTAAAGATTGTAGCTTGGCTGATCCTGTCTTGCAATTTGTTCGCATTTGGCAACAGGTATCAGTTTTTGATAGTAATATTGTTGAGTTTCCTGTAATCCACACAAAGTTGAAGACTTCCATTTTTCTTTAGTGTAAATAGTATTGGGTATCCTGCTGGTGATTGAGATTCTTGAATGAAACTCTTTTTCAGGTTTTCCTCCAGGTACTCGCGAAGTACTTGGAGCTCTTTCTCTGATAACTGGTAAATTGGTCCAAATCCTGGCTCCATCCCTGGTTGCAACTTGATCTCATGATCCCAAGATTAGTGCTTAGGCAACACTGCTGTTGTTGTCTCTTCCTGAAAGAAGTTATCATACCCAGGTCAGTACTCTTCAGGGATCTCCAGAGAGTTAACAACTTCCTCTCTCTTCATCTCTGACTGTTTGGCCACCTGGTTCTGGGGTGTGCCTGTCAAGGCAGACCTCTTCTCTTGAGAGTTATCCTTTCTGTCAGTGAGGTTCCACTGAGGACTTCTTCCCTCATCTGTCCACACCTTCTGCGGCTGGTAACAGGTCTGAGCTGTGTTGTTAGTGCAGTTTCTAAATGTGAGTACTCCTGTCCTCCAGTTAATAACTGGGTTGTGCTTCTTTAGCCAAGGCATCCCCAAATAGATATCCTGAGTGGCCAACTTGACAATATCAAGGTGGATCCTTTCAGTATGGTGTCTGGTAACCATTTCCATTGGCTGCGTCTTATGGCAGACTAGCTCTGTCTGTCTATTTGCTATCGCGAGCTGATAGGACTACCACTTGTGTCTTCTTCCAGTGCTGAGGGTGTTATAAAGTTGTCTTGAAATGTAGTTTCCACTGGCTCCAGAGTCAACAAGTGTGTATGTCTGTACTGGCGTGTTGGTGTGTAGTGACACAGGCAATCGCAGGTGCTTTGTGTTGCTAGGGGTCATGTTGTTAAGCTCCTGATGTCACCCCTTAACAAGAGAGTTCAGTCTTTTCCTGATTGAAGTGTTTTTCCACTGACTGGGCAATGGGTCCAGCCATTCCCATCAGTTCTGAGGAATCTGTTCATGAATTTGTCTTGCTGATGCTTGTCATATCCAGACTTAAGGCAGTACTGCCAGTTGTTGATGTAGCAGTTGTTGTTGTTACCTTGCTGTAGGAACATGAGGTGTTTGTGCCAATCATGTGTGTGCCCGGGGAATACAGTGTGTTGGTGTTTGTCCCAAAGGTGGATCTCACACACATCCTTCTCACAATTGACTCAATGCTTGTGGCAGGTGGTGTGGTAGGGTGAATGTCCTCTGTACCTTTGTAGTTGTTTGTGGTAGGTGCAGTAGTGCTTTGTACAAAACCTCCACTGTAGTTCACCGTGCTGTAGGTTTTGTGGGTCCATACTGTAAGCATAGCTTCCTTGTGGTATTTCTTCTTTGATAGACGTGGGTTTGTCTCAGTCCCCATCAGAGGTGGTTAAGGGCTCCTGTCTCTTGTTCTGACCTGTCTGTTCTGGTAGGTCCTTGCCTTCTGATGTTGCCAGTTGGTAGGCTACTTCCAATGTCTGATTGTAGTTGTCCTATTGTTTGAGGGATAGCTGAGTCTCTCCTGGTGGGTCCTCTGGCTTGATGATATTCCAGTCTCTGTCAAGCGTATTAAGTTGCTGTCAGTGCACCTTGTTCTTTGAACAACAGTCTCTCACCATGTGGCCTAGCTTGCCACAGGCATAGCACTTCAGTGCTTTCCCTTTTTTGTTATTTCTTCCTTTCGTGAACCTTCCCTTGTGGTGGACTGTATCCAGTCCCATGGGTGCATAGCCATATAGATCATGTGGTGGTGCCTTGTTAGGCAGCTTGTAGTGGTTGCTCACATGCTATGCGGGGTGGCTGTATCCTCTGTTGTGGTGTTTCTCCATCACTTGCTTGAATAGTTTATTATTGATGTTGATTGCTTGTGTGATGAGCTTGTCCAGTGTGTTGACCACTCGTCTGTCGAAGGTGATTTCATCCTTCATGTTTTCCTTGAGTCCATGTCAGTACATAACCATCAGGGCGTTATCATCCCAATCAGTCAGTACTGAGTATTGTTTGAACTGTGTGGTGTACTCTGCGGCTGAGTGTTATTGTTTGATGTGCTAGATCATTTGTATAGCCACTTTGTCTTTGTTAGATAGTCCAAGGATCCTTTTGATCTTGTCCTTGAATCACGTCTATTTTGTTATCTATTCTGTTGTGCTGTTGTGGTGTCTGTTTCCTGAGAGATGTTTGTTGATGTAGAGCTTGATCCATTGATAAGTATTACCTCTCATGTAAGTGGTTGCAAAAAGGGGCCACTTTTCCTTAGGCAGCTTTGTCTCTGGTTGGAATTGAAAGTAGACTTGGAGTTGCATAAGCCAGTTGTTGACCTTGTTTCTTTTGCTGTAGAACAGGTCTGGCTTGACAATGCTAATCTTTCCATCTGGAATCTGGGGTTGGTTGCTCCTGAGGTACTCATCCTTGAGAGTCTTCAATGTGTTGCAGTCTGTACTGTGCCATCCTAACCAAGTATAGGATTAAGGGCAGGATGTGGAAGGCAGGTTAGTTCTCACAGGAGAGAAGTGTCAAGGAGTGCGAAGGGGTTTGGTGGAATGTAGTGGTGGTGACACCTGATCAATGGCTTCATACAAAAGGATTGTATTGAAGTAGATCTAGTTGTCTGGATCACAACATAAGTTGAAGATGATTGTTCCATAAGGGAACTATCACTGGACTATATAGTGCTGGCCTGTCAAGATGATCAAGATTGTCTTGACAGTCTTGACGTCAAGACAGGTGAGATTGTCTTGACAGTCCCACCATGTTATACACTCTGTGTCAAGACTGGTGAGATTGTCTTCATGCTTTGTGCACACTGTGTCAAGACTGGTGAGACTGTCTTGATGCTTCCTGCATCCTGCATCAAGACTGGTGAGATTGTCTTGATACTTCATGCATGCTGCGTCAAGCCACCCGTGTGTGTCTCAACAGTCACGTGACCTCTTGTTGGTTGGTCACTTGATTTCCATGGTGTCCTCTTGCCTGGCCTGCAGCCTGATTGTCTATAAATAAGTGGCTCCCATCCCAGGGGTCGTAACATTGACCCATCAGTGGGCATTACCTCTCATGTAAGTGGTTGTGAAGAGTGGCCACTTCTCTTTAGACAGCCTTACCTCAGGTTGGAATTGAAAGTAGACTTGAAGTTGCATAAGCTAGTCATCAACCTTGTTCCTTTCACTGTAGAACAGGTCTGGCTTGGCAACACTAATCTTTCCATCTGGGAAGTTAGGGTTGGTTGCTCCTGAGGTACTCATCCTTGAGAGTCTTCAAAGTGTTGTGGTCTGTACTGTGCTGTCCTAACTGAGTATAGGATTAAGGGTGAGATGTGGAAGGCGGGTTGGTTCTCGCAGGAGAGGAGTGTCAAGGAGTGTGAAGAGGTTTGGTGGAATATGGTGGTGGTGACACCTGATCAATGGCTTTGTACAAAAGGATTGTATTAAAGTAGATCTAGTTGTCTGAATCACAACATAAGTTGAAGACAATTGTTCTATAAGGGAACTATCGCCAGACAATATAGTGCTCAGTCTGTGAGCTGGGTGAGCTCTGCTCACTTTGCTCACTGTTCATGCACGCTGCAGTGAGCTGGGCAAGCTCTGCTCACTTTGCTCACTTGTTCATGCATGCTGCGGCGAGCTGGGCGAGCTCTGCTCACTTTGCTTACTTGTTCATGCATGCTGCGGCGAGCTGGGCAAGCTCTGCTCACTTTGCTCACTTGTTCATGCATGCTACGGTGAGCTGGGCAAGCTCTGCTCACTTTGCTCACACATATGCATGCTGTGGTGAGCAACCCCTGGTCAGTCTCACCAGTCACATGACTGCTTCCCGTGTTGTGCGACCCAGTACTTCTGTCCAGTATCCTGTCTGCTGCTTTCTGTGAGTATAAAGACTGTATTCCTCCTGGGTTGTAACAAAGTGCCCTTGAGCTGTTGGAATACTTTTTGTTGTCTCTCCATCCACCAGTACTCCATGTCCTTCTTTGTGAGTTCTGTCAGTGGTGTTACCATCTGTGAGTAGTTCTTGATGAACTGTCAGTTGAAGTTGGCAAATCCTAGAAAGACTTGTACTTTCTTAACTGATGTCAGTGTTAGCTATTGCTGAATCACTTTGATTTTCTCAGGGTCAATCTTGATCCTTTTGATTCCTATGATGTATCTGAGGAATTTAACTTCTGGTTTGTTAAACTTGTATTTCTTCAGGTTGAGCTTGAGCCCTACCTCTTGTAGGCATTGTAGAATATCCTTCACATGTCTGGTATGTTCCTGTTATGTGTTTGAGTAGACAAGAATGTTGTCCAAGTAGGTGATAGCTGTTTGGTCCAGGTGTGCTCTGATAATATTGTTGATCAATGCTTGACATGTTGCTGGTGTGTTCGTGAGTCTGAATAGTATAACCAGATACTTGTAGTGTCTATATCAAGTACTGAAGGCTGTCTTCCATTCTTCTCCTTTTTTCATACATATCAGGTTGTATACTTCTTTCAAGTCCAGCTTGGTGAAGGTTGTAGCTTGGCTGATCCTGTCTCGCAATTTGTTTGCATTTGGCAACAGATATCAGTTTTTGATGGTAATGTTGTTGAGTTTCCTGTAGTCCACACAAAGTTGAAGACTCCTGTCTTTCTTTAGTGCAAATAGTATTGGGTATCCTGCTGGCAATTGAGATTCTTGAATAAAACTCTTTTTCAGGTTTTCCTCCAGGTACTCACAAAGTACTTGGAGCTCTTTCTCTGATAACTAGTAAATTGGTCCAAATCCTGGCTCTATCCCTGGTTACAACTTGATCTTATAATCCCAAGGTTGGTGCTTAGACAACACTGCTGTTGTTGTCTTTTCCCTGAAAGAGGTTATCATACTCAGGTCAGTACTCTTCAGGAATCTCCAGAGGGTTAACAACTTCCTCTCTCTTCATCTCTGACTGTTTGGCCACCTGGTTCCGGGGTGTGCCTGTCAAGGCAGACCTCTTCTCTTGAGAGTTGTCTTTTCTGTCAGTGAGGTTCCACTGAGGACTTCTTCCCTTATCTGTCCACACCTTCTGCGGCTGGTAACAGGTCTGAGCTGTGTTATTAGTGCAGTTCCTAAACATAAGTACTCCTGTCCTCCAGTTAATAACTGGGTTGTGCTTCTTTAGCCAAGGTATCCCCAAATAGATATCCTGAGTAGCCAACTTGATAATATCAAGGTGGATTCTTTCAGTATAGTGTCTGGTAACTATTTCCATTGGCTGCGTCTTATGGCAGACTAGCTCTGTCTGTCTATTTACTATCGTGAGCTAGTAGAGCTACTGCTTGCGTCTTCTTCCAGTGCTGAGGGTGTTGTAAAGTTGTCTTGAAATATAGTTCCCACTAGCTCCAGAATCAACAAGTGTGTATGTCCATACTGGTGTGTTGGTGTGTAGTGACACAGGTAATTGCAGGTGCTTTGCGTTGCTAGGGGTCATGTTGTTGAGCTCCTGATGTCACCCCTTGACAAGGGAGTTCAGTCTTTTCCTGATTGAAGTATTTTTCCACTGACTGGGCAATAGATCCAGCTATTCCCATCAGTTCTAAGGAATCTGTTCATGAATTTGTCTTGCTGATGCTTGTCACATCCAGGTTTGAGGTAGTACTGCCAATTGTTGATGTAGCAGTTGTGGTTGTTGTCTTGCTGTAGGAACATAAGGTGTTCCTGCTAATCATATGTGTGCCTGGAGAATACAGTGTGTTGGTGTTTGTCCCAAAGATAGATCTCACACACATCCTTCTTGCAATTGACTCAATGCTTGTGGCAGGTGGTGTGGTAGGGTGAATGTTCTCTGTACCTTTGTAGTTGTTTGTGGTAGGTGTAGTAGTACTTCGTGCAAAACCTCCACTGTAGTTTACTGTGCCGTAGGTTTCATGGGTCTATGCTGTAAGCATAGCTTCCTTGTGGTATTTCTTCTTTGATAGACATAGGTTTATCTCAGTCCCTATCAGAGGTGGTTAAGGGCTCCTGTCCCTTGTCCTGACCTGTCTGTTCTGGTAGGTCCTTGCCTCCTGATATTGCCAGTTGGTGGACTACTTCCAATGTCTGATTGTAGTTGTCCTATTGTTTGAGGGATAGCTGAGCCTCTCCTGGTGGGTCCTCCGGCTTGATGATATTCCAGTCTCCGTCAAGTGTATTAAGTTACTGTCAGTGCACCTTGTTCTTTGAACAACAGTCTTTCACTATGTGGTCTAGCTTGCCACAGGCATAGCACTTCAGTGCTTTCCCCTTTTTGTTGTTCCTTCCCTTCGTGAACCTTCTCCTGTGGTAGACTGCATCCAGTTCCATAGGTGTGTAGCTATATAGGTCATGTGGCAGTGCCTTGTTAGACAGCTTGTAGTGGTTACTCACATGCCATGCAGGGTGGCTGTATCCTCTGTCATGGTGTTTCTCTATTGCTTGCTTGAATAGCTTGTCATTAATGTTGATTGCTTGTGTGATGAGCTTGTCCAGTGTGTTAACCACTTGTCCATTGAAGGTGATTTCATCCTTCATGTTTTCCTTAAGTCTACATCAGTACATGACTATCAGGGTGTTGTTGTCCCAATCAGTCAGTACTGAGTATTGTTTGAACTGCGTAGTGTACTCTGCGGCTGAGTGTTGTTATTTGATGTGCTGGATCATTTGTATAGCCACTTTGTCTTTGTTAGATAGTCCAAGAATCCTTTTGATCTTGTCCTTGAATCATGTCTATTTTGTCATCTATTCTGTCATGTTGTTGTGGTCTCTATTTCCTGAGAGATGTTTATTGACGTAGGGCTTGATCCATCGATAAGTATTACCTCTCATGTAAGTGGTTGCAAAAAGGGGCTACTTCTCCTTAGGCAGCTTTGTCTCTGGTTGGAATTGAAAGTAGACTTGGAGTTGTATAAGCCAGTCATCAACCTTGTTTCTTTCACTGTAGAACAGGTCTGGCTTGGCGACGCTAATCTTTCTATCTGGGAATCCAGGGTTGGTTACTCCTGAGGTACTTATCCTTGAGGGTTTTCAAAGTGTTGCGGTCTGTACTGTACTGTCCTATCCGAGTATAGGATTAGGGCAAGATGTGGAAGGCGGGTTGGTTCTTGCAGGAGAGGAGTGTCAAGGAGTGTGAAGGGGTTTGGTGGAACGTGGTGGTGATGACACCTGATCAGTGGCTTTGTACAAGATTGTATTGAAGTAGATCTAGTTGTCTGGATCACAACATGAGTTGAAGATGATCGTTCTATAAGGGAACTATCGCCGGACTATATAGTGCTCAGTCCGTGAGCTCAGTGAGCTCTGCTCACTTTGCTCACTGCTTATGCATGCTGCAGCGAGCTGGGTGAGCTCTGCTCACTTTGCTCACGCATATGCGTG
Source organism: Lichina pygmaea (assembly GCA_963422465.1). Taxonomy (NCBI): domain Eukaryota; kingdom Fungi; phylum Ascomycota; class Lichinomycetes; order Lichinales; family Lichinaceae; genus Lichina; species Lichina pygmaea. The sequence continues at coordinate 883,158 of OY730173.1, forward strand.
CTGCGGCGAGCAACCCCTGGTCGGTCTCGCCGGTCACGTGACTGCTTCCCGTGTTATGCTGCCTGGTACTTCCGTCCAGTATCCTGTCTGCTGCTTTCTGTGAGTATAAAGACTGTGTTCCTCCTGGGTCGTAACACCTGGCAAGTTTTCTATTCAGAGCTGGAGTTCCAGATTTTCCTACCTCTTTATGTGTCTGTGGTCAAGCAGAAGAGACAGTGAAACATATCACCTCTTCATGCTCTCTTTATTCAAGTCAAAGACAACAAGCTCCTTTTAATTCTCAAGATTTCACTTCTATTATTTCAAACCCAGAGCTTCTACAGAAGTTTCTATACTGGTTCATGTCTTTGAAAAGATTGAACCAGTTTAATCTGGCTTTCAAACTCCACTATTCACACTCTAATATCTAGAAGCTTTCTTTCTACCAGTCACTACAAGATTTCCTTTTGCTACATCCTCTAGTCACCCCCAGTCTTCAGTTTTTATTCCTCTAAAGGTTTTCTGAAGAAAATCACTCTTAGCTAGAAGATCTGCATGGCTGAAAAGCTACTATCAGTGTAAGAATCAAATAAACAAAATAAAATATATCTTTTGCTCGGTCCTTTGGTATGGAAACCAAAAAAAAAGAATAGACGATGCCTCTTGATCCTTGTCCTTTACATTATGTAGCGAGAGATGTACAGTAGAGTTATTGTGCGTTTCGTCATGAGCAGTGTAACATATTGTGTCTTCTCCGTCAGGACAAGAGAGGGAGGGGGGTTTGGGCAGCTCAGCTTCTTATCGGAACCGCGGGCTGCGGCTCCGGCTGTGTCGTTCACGATTCATGTCCCGTCGCTGTCGATGGGGGGCACTTCGCTCGTGTTCGCGTCCACGTCCACGTTCCCGTTCCCGTTCCTGTTCCCGCTCGCGTTCGTCGTTCCTTCGCGTGGTCAGGCGTCCTCGATTGTCGTTATCATCGTTGCGGCAGACGCCGAGGTGGTGGTCGGGCCGACGGAACCCCTCCCAGCCACTGGATCCTCGTCGTGGACTCCATCGCTCGAATCGATCAATGTCCATGGGATCATAGCCGCCGCTATCTCGGCCGCGATATCGATGTCTGTCGCTGTCGTACCGTTCCCGTCCGCCCCAGGATGCTTGTGTCCTCCTGGACCGACTGACTTCGCGAGATGCGCCCCTCCTCCGCTCTCTATACTTTCCGCCGCCGCCGATACTCATCGGGCTCGTTGATCGTTGTCGGTAGGATCGATGGTGCTTGGACGGATCTGGACTGCTCGATAGGCTACGTCTGTCGGTTCGACCCGAGGAATCATGTCGCCCAAACGTCTGCCTCTTCCGTTGCGCATGGTTGCTGTCTCTCTCCCGCGATTGCCTCCGTCTCAGGATTGTAGGGACGTCATGGGCGACCTCGCCGCTAGCTCCTGTCACGATCCCTCGTTCGTGTTCTCGACGGCCTTGATGACGACCGTGGCTGCGACTCCGGTCCGTGGACGTTTGGCGAGACGAACGAATGCTGCTGTTGCGGCGCGAGCGATAGTTCCGGCGACTGCGGCTGCGGGACCGGGCTGTGAAGCGTGATATTGCTGCTTGCGAGTGATCAGGTGGTACGTCCGTCCTTGTAGCTCGATCGCTCTGCCGGCCGCTTGGCGACCCTGACGGAATGGTTTTGGCTGGCTGGTTCCTTCGAGGGGGCGGCTCCAGCGATTCGGACCGCTCTAGCTCTGGTCGAGCTCTGTTCCTCGTCGCCAGCTCCGAGCTTTCTTTGAGTAGCATATCCAATGCTTTCTGATCCAATGCTTGGTCCTCCTCTGGCGCCAGCGTCATGGCACCCTTCTTGGGCTCCTCTGTCGGTTTGTCGACGATGTGCGAGCTGGAAGGAGGCTTCTGAGCAGACCACCTGCCCTGTACCCTGTCTGGAACATCGCCATCCCGATCTCTGTGCTTATCTTGGTCCTGTCTTCTTTCGGACCCTCGATCTCTTGCCTGTGCCCGTCCCTCGTGTTCCCCTTCACGCCTTCTATACCTGTCCTGCACCCTATCACGTTCTTTACGGTTCTGTTCGTCCCGCTCTAGTTCTCTCTTTCGCTCCGCTTCTCGTTCCTTGACTCTCGCCTCATGATGTAGTCGCGCTTCCTCCATTTCTTGCTCTTTCTGTTTTGCAAGTTCAATGTCCCTTGCGCGCTGTCGCGCTGCGCGCCGTGCTTCGGTTTCTCTTGCGTAATCTGCGTCTGTTCTACTCCCGGCCGCCTTCTCTTTGGCTGCAGATTCGGCGCCAATCTCCTTTTCGCGGTACTGTCTGATTGACTCTTCGACTTGTTGGATGCCCTTCTCGATGAGTGCGTCGAAGCTCGCCTCCACAGTCTTGTATATGTCGGTTCTATCGACGGCCCCTTCGATCAACGTCGCTGCCTTGCCTCGATCTCTGGAGAGCAGCGATGCATCTCTGTCAATCTCAGACTCCGCAAGATCTGCGAGAGCTACTGTGAATTTGATCTTTGCGTCCTATAACAAATTGTATTAGCTGCGAGAGTCTGAGAGGAGTTCGGACACGCCATCGCCAACGTAAAGGGCTCCTTACACTATCTGCAAAGCTGGCCCACACCTTCTTCCTGAGCGCATCGAACTCGCCCTTCTTCTTGGTCGTCGCCACCAGTCCGTCGATCGCGGCTCGAGTGCCTGCTGCTAGTGGAAGGTCTGACGTCTTGAGCTTCTTCCGTGGCCGTGCATCGAAGTCTTCCATCGCAAGATCCACGACGAGAGCTCCTTGCGTCCGGGTCACGGACGACATGAGAGAAGCGTGGGAAGGTGATGCCTCGATGAAGAGGGGCTTCCATTTTCAAGCAGCAAAAGTCTTGCATATCACGTGATCAGAAGCTGATGTCAAGCTCTGTGGGGTGATCACGTGATGAACCGTCAACATCTCCGATCCGACCTTCCCTCTCAACCTCCACATCTCTCTACTGAGCGAGCTCCACGTCGAGGCTTCCAACCGAATGCGGCGGCGGCACAAAAGTATAGCTGAGTGGCCGGATACAACGACAGCCTCCCATCAACGATGCACAAGATAGCTTTCTGGACCGCTTTCGGTGGGCTATTCTGCCAATTTCAAGCTATCCTTCAACGAGCTAACAGCTGCATTAGGCTTGGCCGTGCGAATACTGCAACTGGGGATTGAGAAGCGCCCGTACTTCTACAAGGAGGGAATGTGGGCGTATCCATTTTACGGAGGCATCGGAGCGAGTTTTGGCTACTGGATGCTGAAGGTGGAACGGAACCAAGCCAAGATTCTGGCTGATCGGAGGGAACGGCTGCTCGAGAAGAGGGCACGGAGAGCAGAGCGAGACAGGTCGATAAGAGACGAGCAATCGGGAGTTGGTTCCGTCGCGGCGACAGCACAATAATATGGCTGCCGCATTCGGTCATGGTGCAGTCGTCGGTAGATCCTGCGGCGGTCGTACTGTAAGTCTTACTGAATCTCTTCACCACCAGCATCTTCGGCATACCGTCTTGAGATATTCTAAAGTTCTTTCTGCTTGACTGTAGATCGAACATCCAATTGATCTGCCTCCAACCCAACTCGCTCGGGGGTGCTACGACTCCGGCCCAGACGCCTTTTGTTCTTCAAGGTCATCTTACAAGTGATGGTGTGTGATGTACGTGTGAAAATGGTGCTGTGTTACGGTTGCTGAGGCTACATGTTTTACCCTCGACATGCTGCATTCCATCAAGCGTCATTTCAATTGCAGAGCAAGGATTGAAGCCATGTTGCCTTTCGGTCTCCTGCGACAGACGGGTTGATTAGAATGCTGTTAGACTTGAAGAAAGGGCACAAGACTAGTGATGTGATAAACAATCTTACGCAATCGTTCGTCTGACTATGAGGAGTGAATTGCCATTGAAGTTGTTGTTTGATGACTCATGCCATCACATGTTTGACTCCCCTCGCTACAGTCTTCGTGATATCAGATCCCTCCGCTTCACCCCACATCAAAATCTCACGCCAATCTGAAATAGTAATTGTGCCTGAAGAGAACGACTAAGCGCCAGCAACTGCAGGTCGCTGCCATCTAGATAAGATGGCGCCAGATACGCAAGAGCCTGCGCCATCCACAGACAGTGGGAGCGTTTCGACAGCAAAAGCTGACAACGATTCCAGCGTTGTCGATCCATCCAAGGTCAAGGCAGCGACCACCAACGGGACGAGTAAAGGGCCGAAGCCAGCGTCAGAGGAGAAGCTGTCCAATGCAGAAATGAAGAAGAGAGCAAAGGGCGAGAAGCAGGCGCGTCGAGCGCAAGAGCGACAGGCTGCGGCAGGAGCAGCAACAACGGCCCCCGTGGGCCAGCACCAGGACAGAGGCGCCCCCAAGGCAGACGTGGGCCGCAAAGCCCAGACACAGGATCCCGGCTCGAGAATCCAATCGCCAGGGTCCAAGGAGGTCCACAAGCATCAGGACAAGCGCCCTGAAGCACGAGGCGCCGAAAGTCAAAAGTCACTGCCCGTCCGGACCGCAGCCAAGCATACGACATCCGGCAGCACGCGGGGGGACGGGCAGGAGGTGGGTCTGTTCAGACATCTCTACGGTCAAGCTCGGCGGACGTCGTTGGTCGGGGCCGGACGAGATGTCCACCCGGCTGTGCTGGCTCTGGGGCTTCAGATGAGCCACTATGTCATCTGCGGCAGCAACGCTCGATGTGTGGCTACGCTGTTCTGCTTGAAGAGGGTAAGCGGAGCCGGTTCTTCGGTCCGGACAGGAGCCTGTCGACGTAACCTCTGCCGCGGCTGACACCCCAGTCTTCTTAGGTGGTCGAGTCCTACGTGACGCCGCCTGGTCTATCTCTCAGCCGACATCTGACGTCGCACCTGTCCCCTCAGATCGACTATCTACGATCATGCCGACCGTTGTCGGTATCGATGGGCAACGCCATCCGCTGGCTGAAACTCGAGATCAGCAAGGTCGACATCGACACGGCCGAGGACGACGCGAAGGCGCAGCTCTGCGATGCCATCGACAACTTCATCCGGGAGCGCATCACCGTGGCCGACCAGGTGATCGCGACCAGCGCGGCCGAGAAGATCCGGGACGGCGACGTGGTGCTGACCTTCGCGAAGAGCAGCATCGTGCAGCAGACGCTCACGCGCGCGTACCGGCGGGGACGCAAGTTCCGCGTCATCGTCGTCGACTCGAAACCGCTGTTCGAGGGCAAGCACCTGACGCGCGCGCTCGCGCGGCTGGGGCTCGAGGTGCAGTACTCGCTCATGCACTGCATCAGCCACGCCGTCAAGGACGCCACCAAGGTCTTGCTGGGCGCACACGCCATCATGAGCAACGGCCGGCTGTACTCGCGCGTCGGCACGGCGATCGTCGCGATGATGGCGCACGAGGCCGACGTGCCCGTGCTCGTGTGCGCCGAGAGCATCAAGTTCACCGAGCGCGTGGCGTTGGACAGCATCGTCACCAACGAGATTGCGCCCTCGGACGAGTTGCTCCAGGCGCCTGCGTCGTCGTCGCTGTCGTCTGGACTCTCTCCGTCCATGTCGTCGACCTCATCGTCCTCCGCTCCATCCTCCGCCGCCGCAACCCCTTCCGCCGCGGCTCCCGTCGCGAAGGGCGACTCGACTTCCCCGGCTCACGACGGCGGCAACAGCAGCAGCAGCAGCAGCAACACCAACGCCGCTGCGTCCAGCCACGACAACCTCCTCCAGCCCCTGAACATCATGTACGATGTCACCCCGGCCGAATTCATCAAGATGGTCGTCACGGAGTTTGGCTCTTTGCCGCCGAGTTCGGCTCCGGTCGTGCATCGCTTGAGCATGAACACTACATGACTTGTTCCCCGTCCTCTTCCCGTCGTCTTCTCCATCCTCTTCTCCCTTCTCTATTTCTTCTCTCTTGATGCAGCGTCTCTCTTGATGCGGTGTACGCCATCCTTCTCTATAGGACCTTTCTCCTTCTCTCTTTTTTTCTTTGTTTCGTCTCTTCTCCGTCTCCGTCTCTCCCACGGCGGAACGCGAGAGACCTGGCGCAAAAGTCGGACGGACGGAGAGTATGGCATGGGCTCGGATGGCATGGGCATGAGCACGGCACGGCATGGCACGGGCATGGGCGTGAGAAGGGGTCATGGGACCTCTAGGGATTAGACAGATACAGGGCACGGGAGCTCTGGAAATTAGATACCGATCGCGACCATAACGCACAGCTGCCATCACGGAAGGGGGAAGCGGGGGAGAAGGGGGGGGGGGGGGGCCGCGCCAGGGCGCATGTCATGCTATACTTCTTCTTCCAAATGCACGGCCCACTCGAGCCTCGGAAGCCTTTTCCTCTGTGCTCCTTTCCCTTTCTCTTTCTTTCTCTTCTCCCGTGTCAGACTTGCATAGGGCCGGGTGTGTCTGTAGCACCTTTTCTTTCTTTTTTTCTTTCTTGTCTTTTTTCTTTTTTCTTCTTCCCATTCTTTCTTTCTTCCGTTTTTTGCCTTTCTTCTTCTTTCCCTTGCTGGCTTTCTTTGCTTGCTTGCTTCACTATTCTCACGTCGAGGAATCATCTTTTTTTTTTTGGGGTTCCCGTTCTCCATCGTTCGACTGCTGTACTGTTCTAGACTACTGTTCTAGACTTACTGTCCTTGACTACTGTTGTAGATTTACTGTTCTAGACTTACTGTTCTGGACTACTGTTCTTGACTATCGTTCTGGACTACTGTTCTCGACAGATACACTTGCATATCTGCGTTGCTCCATCATACAACAACAACAACAATAATAACAACAACAACATCCCCCGCAAAAAATCATGAGAAGCATACCTCCTTCTCCTTCCTTTCTCTCTCCGTCGCCTCAGTCCAAGAGCGAGAAAAAAAAAAAGGGGGGGGGGGGGGGGCCAAGCCAGTCATGGGGCATGAGCATGGATACGCACAAAGACATGGACCCCCCTTGATCAGAGATACCGTCGACGAATGTGATATTCCAAGGCGGCCCGTATCGACGTGTACATACGTAGCCCGCAAAATTCAAACGACGCCAATGGGTTTGGCCACCCAAGGGCCTTTCCAACGACGCCATGCCGGTGCGTGGTCGTCGCTGCCGTCGTCACCCCCGCTCTCGCTGCTGGAAGGCGAACTGCCGGGATCAAGCGCGTCGCCATCTTGAGTCCGCTGATCCGTTGGGAGACGTCCTTCTCCTTCGTATCCTTCTTCCTCTCCTGATAGACCGGCTGTACCATCGGGGCTGGGCTTGCTCGCATCGGCTTCGTCGTCGCCGAGGATGTGCTCCCTGTCCATCATGTCCATCTTGTCATCGACGGGACTGCTCTGCGTGCGTTGCGTCGCATGCTGGGAGGTCGAGCTGTGGCTTGTTGCCTGGCTTCCGTTCCCCTGCAGCTGACACAGCTCGTCAGAGGCTCTCTGTACGAGATCTGCCCAGTCCTCGCGCAGACGGCATCTCTCTTGGGAATAACATTCGTCGTCGCTGCCGTGGGCTTTGCTCGGGGTCTTGTGCTCGTGCTTGGGGGCGCTGGTCTCGAGCAGTAGGATGTGTTTTGCGAGTTTGATGTTCCAGAAGGTGCGATGTTCGAGGCACGATGCGATGATGCCGTCCCAGTCGATGTGAGTCGCCTCGAAGCGAGCGTCATATTCGATACTCGGGTCTTGCAGCGCGCGAGTGCTGCGACTTGTGGTATGTCCATCGCTATCAGCATCATCAGAGCGCATTCTAGCCCCTTGCGCGGTCCGCTGCTTTTTCTGATATCGTTTACGGTTCAGTCGGCCGCGCCGGCCGGTGCTGGTCAAGAGGCGCACGAGCCAGGAATATATCGCCTCGACGTACGGATCCTGCATACTGTTCACCTCCTCCAGCTGAGGTTTCCTCGATGCCGTGGACACTGTAGACCAGTCGTTGCTGAGTATGTTGAGAAGCTCGGAGCAGAAGACTTTCGAGAACCGAGCCTGGCTGCTGGCGAGAGACCTCAACATGGGGTCCCACAGCTGGAAAACCGGCTCGAGGTTCTCCCCAAAACTGCACTCGGCACGCCGGTCAGGCCACGTCTTCGCGGAGGCATGTCATCAAGTAGCGGACGAGCAGAGCTTAGAAGGACGTACCGTCTGCCGGTGGGGACGAGGAGTCTTCGTTCAGCGAGGACGCTTGTAAGGATGCACAAAATCCTGGGGTCGTCTTTGCAGATATTTACAACCTTCCCACAAGTTTCTTTGACGATTCTGTTCCCGGAATGGGCACCGGCGGTCGTACCTCTCTTCTTCCCCGTCTTCGATCTGGCGTTCTTAACCATCGACTTGACGTACGAGGTTAGCATTCCTCTGAAGACTTCTCTCAGGCCGGTTTCCAGCTCAGCTCTCTTCTGCATCACCTCGAGGGTGCTGTTGACATCTGCCTTGATCCAAAAGTGGTCCCAGAGCCACGCCAATGCCCGATTGGTGGCTTGACGTAACACGACCAGTGAAGGCAGGTCATGATGAGTGGCTTGATGACGAACGTCGACGAAGGAGATGGGGAGGCCAATGCTCTCGGCGAGCTTTTGCATGCTCTGCTTGTATGCTGAAACTTGCCTGGCGTCCGTCAAGCCGGTGACGAAGCTGTACATACGTCAGCAGCATCACCTGGCGGGAAAGACCAATCAGACTGCATTCTCTGCCCATTCATGATAATCAGAGCCACTAGACACCAACTGAAATCGAGCTGTACCGAGCAAAGGCGTTGGCGTATATGGCCCTTATGCCCCACGGCGACAGAGAAGAAGCACCCATGACCGCAGCAGCAACGGCATCATTAAGCGCAGCATCGACCAGAAGAGCGGTGGCCTCAACCGGATGCGGAAGATTTCCTCGAATCTTCCATGCTCGAATCTGACAAGGAGAGACGAATTAGAGATCAAAAGTCGTTGGAGCTGCATTCGGCCTTTTGTCGTGGCGAAGCCGGCCGGTATGTCGGAAAAGGCTTGATCCTACCGTGTCAACGGCGTTCCGTCTCCGCTGCAGGTCGTCCTTGGGCATACTCAATGGGTCGACTTGGGTAGAGACATGATGCCCGTTGCCAATCCCGTATAGTTGATCGCGCACTTGGATCAGTTCAGAGACGTCTCGCCAGGGCGTGATGATGAAGTGCGGCATTGGAGCTTCTTGGCGAACCGTATGGATGGTGAGAGTGAGGGACGACGGTCACTCGTGCACCGAGTACGGATGGCGTCTAGGAGGGGGTGGTCTTTTGTTGGGCCTTTCTTCTAGGCATGGCATCTATCAGACGGTTACCGCTGGCAATGGGAGCTCTAGCCCTAGCGCCAAGCGCTAAGCCACCCGCGACGATCTCGGATTGCGCACTATACCATTAGTGGCCTAGCGTATCACGTAGGGCTGATACTGCTTACCATATGCTTACTAACGCCCCCTGCGGTAAGATATATATCCCTGCTCTTCCCCGTCTGTCGGACGATTAGTTCAATGGAGAGAACACTCATGGTACAACGGATGCCACCATACTGTATTGCACTTGACCAAGGTTTACCCTTGGGTACCGTATGGAGGTGTTCGATTCAGGTGGCGGTATATCCGCCTACTGGAGCCTGAGAGGTGCGGCGTTCGAATCCCGCGTCGTCCATAACGTTTCAATTTTTACCCCCTTGGTGGCCCTCTCACCATTGCATGGCAACGCAAGATCCTGCCACCATTTTCAGCTCTTGTACGTCGTACCAGCCTCGAGCCCCGACATCCCAATGGAATCCAGCTTGCGTCCTGATAGGGCTAGCATCTAGATCTTGTACGAGGTACTGTACGAGGGCGATCGTCTCGGGGCGAGCCGAAGCGGCAGAACGCTACAGTAACCCTTTGGCGTACGATACAGAAGCTATAGAATTCTACGTATCGATATCAGCTGGTCGTACGTACGAGGTACCGTATGACTGGGCCACGATCAGCACGTAATCCGTTGTCCGTACCCAGACGCACCGCCGTCAATCCGGTCCCTTCCGGCGAAAGCTTAGAAGAGCATGACGCCAGAGCTGGAAGAAATGCCGCAGCGAGGGAAGGACCATGTCTCTCGCACGAAGGTATGGCACGTCGCGACGGACAAGCTTAAATGTCGGGGCCCGTGGGGGTGAAGGGGCCCTGGGGTGCTGCAGGACTCGAGTCGGTGCCAGCGTAGCCGGCGCACGAGCCGGGCGCGTCTTTGCTTGATTTGATTTCGTAACCGTATGGCTCCAAGATGTTTAATCTTGCTCCTCCGTGCGAGTGGTAACACAGGATGGACTACTTTGGCCGGCGTCGTCCGCATCAAGCCCGGCTTGAGCTCAGGCTTTCTCTCGTCCGTACTACGTGCTCGTCTGGTGCATTCGAGTCCCACTGGCCAGCTGAAGGGATCGTCTGCTCCGTGGCCCGGAGAGGAGACGCGGTCGGCGCTCTGCAGCGGCGACGCTCGGCATCGCCATGGTGTGGCTGGATGGCACGATGCTTCACCTGAGCATTGGGCTCGTTGCGTGCACTCCGTTTCTGGGCACTGGGCAGAGACATCTGCGTGACGGACAGCCCATGCTGGGAGCAGCATCCGTCGCTCTGTCCGGAGATGCTCGACCGTCCCCCCCGGGGAGCGCTCTTCGCCTACAGCGTCGCTCAGAAAGGCCTGGTGGCACTCCCGGCCCCGACTTGCCACAATATCTGTACGAAGACTCGGCGTACTGGTACGGCAGGCAGGTGGGAGATTGTGTATGTGAACTGGGGAGGAAGGTACGTGAGACTGCGGTACGGGGACTGTCATGTTATGTCAAGCGTTCCCCCTCTCCGCCGCCGCTCTACCGAGTGGTCGTCCTGGCTGGATTGATAGTACGACTTACCGATATCGATCTGGCACGGGGATCTAGCACGTGCAAGAGGGCAATGTATTGCCGGACTCGGAGCTTGAGACGGCCATCGTACGCTGGAGAGCCACCTGCGTCTGGCGATTATACCGAGAAGAAGCCCCGCCGACCGTTGACATGGACCAAGTAATCAGAAGCAGTGGATTCTGGGTGGGAAGGACGGTGGGCTCCTGTGTGTGTGAAAGGGAAAACGATGTATGGGTTTGAGAGCGCGCAGTGTCTTGGTGGCTCAAGGGCGGCGCCACCCGTTCAGTGATCTCTGCTCCCGTTGGAGATGGGACGTCACGCGACGGCTGACAGCAAGACCGGTCGGTCCCAGTATCTCGTCGCGAACCCCGAGCCCGACACCGTCGAGCGGCTAGCGCTCAAGGTCCACAAGTGGGACCCGGACTGCCGACGTCACGTGTGGGGCACCATCCTCGAGCAGAAACTCGACAGGCGCCTGGGGCTCGAGGCCGGGCCAGACGCGCGGTCCCGGAGAGGAGCGGACCGAGGCGACGACGCAAGGGATGGCAAGGGCGATGGTTTGATGGCGGCGACGACCAGCGGCTGGGACGCCGTGCGAGCAGGCGCGCGCAAGCTGCGAGACGGCGCAAGACGGCTCCCTGACGCTCTGCGGCAGCGATTCTTCGGTCCGAGCCCGGCGCAGAAAGACGATCCTGGCGCCGCGCCTCCTCGTCCTCTGCCTTGGCTCAAGCCCGGACGCGGCCCGGTCCTCCGGCCTCCGAGGTGACCTTGTTCGCGTTGACTGTCATGTCCAACTGGTTTCAACGTACTGTAGCCTACATTGTTTGACTCTCTCTCTCTCTCTCTCTCTCTCTCTCTCGCAACAGCAAGAAAACAAGAAGACAAACTTCTAGAATCCTGTAGAAAAGAAACCCCAACAAGAAACAAAGACTCTGGAGCGCTGCAACACCTGGGAGAGACTCAAGGAACTTGGGGGAGTAACTTCTCTCCATACTTGGCACTGACATCTCTAGGTAGGGTTAGATGACTTGGCAGTCCAGCCATGGCATCATCTCCAGAACATCTCTTCACTGATTTATCCAGCAATCTATTGTCTCCCAAAATGTTTCTTGGGGTGATACCCACTTGTTCATCCCCCCTGGCCTCTACACTTCCTCTGACATTCCCCATGTTCTCTACTGTTGATGTGTTCTTTGATGATCTCCATCTATACTCTTTGATCCCTATAGATCTCTGTAGATTATTCATGCACTCTTACCAAGTGCTGCAGGTACCTAGACAGTACATACTGTACTGATCTGTGCAGGATTGGTAGGGACTGCATCTTACTTTCAGAACTTGTGTTGGTGTTGCTTTGCTCGTCAGACCTACTTGCTTGGCTGCTTGGCTGCTCACTCACCTGCTCACTCGCTCTGCATCCCTCTCTCCTTCCCAGTCATGTCTTGTCTCATCTCATGCTGTAGCATCGCTCGAGAGCACGTACCATCTCTCTGTCCCACCCCCCCTTCCCCCCTTTCCTTTCCTTCTTCTTCTGACCAAGTAGTATCTCAGAGCACAGTATAACCCTGTTGAAAGAGTACAAATCTGGAAGCTCCTGTGTCGTACGTACATACAGTGTCATGGTAGATGAGCCAAGAGATTCAGGGCGAGCAGTCAACCCTTTTGCGATGAGCACTCTGAAGTGGGGATTGTTGGAATTGGGACGTCGTGGGTGTGGAGCCCTAAGCACCGTCATGTTTGCTCTTCCCCCATGTATTCGGGACAGTCGCCGAAACCCTAGCTAGTTCTCTCCAACAACAACAACAACAACAACAGTCATGACACTCATCTTCTGCTGTGCCTCCAGAATGGATCAGGGATGACCGGTGAGCACCAAAAACCACAATCCAATCACGTTAAAGTAACACGCCCTTCGCCGTATATTGATAGACGTAGGGTCGCCCCGTGTTCGCAGGCCCGCGATGGATCCTAATCGGACTTGGTCCTGACCAGCCAACAAGAGCCGGTCCGGCACTCGAAAACATTGTAGACGTGGAACACAAGGACACGGAAAACGATGTGCCTTCGTCGTTCGCCAGCTCTACCGTATCTTCTCATCGGCGGCATCCCCGTCGTGTTCGTCGTCGTCGTTGTCCTTGGTGCTGGCCCACCTGAAGGCCTTTTGTCGCTGTCTCGAGTTCCACTGCAGCGTGCGACGGATGCTGCTCACCCAGTCTTCGCTGCGGCGACCGTGCGGCAGGATGTTGGCGAAGGGGTAGCGCGAGGCCGAGATGGTCACGTAGTCGCCTGGTTTCAGCTCGACGCTGTCGTACGTGACGTTGGTCAGAGGGGCATGGATCGACGTCTTTGAGGGGGGGGGGTTTAAGCATGGAGATGATGGACGAGCCGAGACTCAAGGGGCCAGACGATCTCTGTCCAGAACCAAACGAAAATTCCACTCCAAGAAACTGACCGTTCTCGCCCGTCGAAGCTCGCCCAAGAATGCGTCCTGGCGTCGTACGGCACACCGACACGCAAGACCACCGTGTCTGGAAGGATGATCGGCCGGAACGAGAGCGTGTGGGCGCAGATGGCCGTCACCAGGATCACAGGATTCTCCGGGTGGCAGAGGGAGCCTCCGGCCGCGAGGTTGTACGCGGTCGAGCCCGTCGGCGTGGCGACGCAGATGCCGTCGGCCTGGATGCTCGTGAAATGCTCGTCGTCGCCAAAGAGCTCGAGCGTGGACATGGCTGGGCCCAGCGCGGACGGATCGATCAGCAGAGGCGGATGCGGTCACGGGGTAGGCGCAGGCTTCAAAGTGCGGTGGACGTACTCGGGCTAGGGCCTCGATCGACGACGATATCGTTCAGGATGACGTATGAACCGTCGGGGACGTGCGTCCGATGGTCTTCGCTCTCCTCGCCGACCAATTCTTCGATGAGATCGCCCTTTCGCTGCCGGTCAGGCGTCGCGCCTCGCGCGCGCGATCTCATGATCGTACCCTCGAACCGTAGACGCAAGCTGACGGTGATGCCGTCGAGGAAGGCCGAGTCGAGCGTCTCGGGGAAACGGCCGTAGTCGAATTTGGTAAGGAAGCCCAGAGACCCCAGCGCGAACGACAGCACCGGCGGCACCACCCGTTGGAACAGCCAGCTGGCGTACAAGACCGTGCCGTCGCCGCCGAGCTAGCCCAGCCGCGCCATCAGCCCAGGCGGCGTCGAATCGATGGGAGGTCGGGGTACTCGACCTTACCGTAAGGACGAAGTCGAACCTCTGCGGGTCGGTCCGACACATGTCGTTGGTCCAGTACCGTAGCCGGTCCGCTCTCGACGGATGGCCCGAGAGGAGGGTCTCGGCGTCGAATCGTCCGTCGCGCCGCAAGGCCTCCTCGACGAACCTGACAGGCACGTTCATCCGTCAGCCCCCGCGCGCGCGCGCTCTCACACACATACACGCGCACACGACGCCACAAGCGACGGCTCCTGTCAGGCGGTGCTTGCCCACACGGTATAGCGCGTCTCGCGATCTTCGGAGAGCAGCCATCGGACCAGGTCGCGCGTCTTCTCGACGAGGCCGTCGTCGTAGACCTTGGTCAGGATGAAGATGCGGCGCACCTGAAGCTTCATGCGGATGCCGCCGAGGTGTTTCGAGAGCTCTCTCACGCCCCAGGCCATGTCCGACAGCTGCCGCTTCGTGAGCAGGCGCGAGTGGAGGTCCATGCCGTCGGGGCCTTGATCGGGCCCCTCGGTCGACGGGCGTGCGGGCTCGACGAGGTCCGAGCCACGGCGGCTTCGCCGTTGGCCCTCCAGCAGCGTGTGGATGAAGCACGCGGTGTTGCGGTACGACCGGGCCAAGGCGGCGGCGTCCGAGCCGACGAGGGACGACTTGCGCCGGTGGGTGCTCTCCCCGTCGATGATCACCTGCCTCTGCCGCGTCAGCCAGCGGTCGGTCGCGAATCGCATCGGCCTCGCCCGCGGACGGACGGACGGTCGACGTGGGACGGCCGCTCGCATACCTCGAGGGTCTGCTGATGGTCCAGTTCACCGACGGTCGAACCGGCCAAGTCCTTGCACGCAGGTCGGTCGCGTCAGACATTGCACGCGACACCGTAACAGACCGCAAGTCGTACAGGTAAGCCGGCGGCGGTAAAGCAGCAGTACGAGTAGAGCGGCAGCAGCAGTCAGGGGCACCCTACATCGTCGTCCGGAACGGCCCTGTCCGCGGTCTCGACCGCGGGAAGATGGATCCTCGGCACTTGAGCGTCGGCCATGATGTACGTATGTACGAGTATCGGTCGTGCAGGACGGCGTGCTAGACGGGCAGAAGGCGCCCTACTCGAAGCTAGCAGTTATTGGCTGCTACCTACGTAGAGCTGGCCGTTTTCCCCGCGCGCGAGGCGTCATGGATCCTCTCGAACACGCCGACTGGGCCGACGAAGATACAACGGTGAACAGGAACAGGCAAACGAAGGGTCATCGACCGAACGACCGAGACCAATCGACCAGAATGCTCGGGTCCCAGGAGCAGCGAGCGGTGTCGTCAATTATTTGTACGACCTGGGCCATGAGCGAAACGATCACGGTTACACCGACATGCTTTTGACAGTCAAGCTTTGCGCTGCTGCTGCTGCTTCTCGAGAGGCTGCATGAGATTTAAGTTTTGACAGGGGGCAGGTTTGGCCCACGTGAGATGCGACACGTGACACCAGCTTACTCAGCGTGCTGCTGGCACACGTAACCGGCGAGCACGCCATCAATTACGGAAGGACCGAGTCCTCACACGACAGGGACTTGATGTAGGCGGCTCATCTCTCTTGGAGGATCACCGTGGACCGGAGATTTGGCCTTGTCTAGCTAGTTATGTAAGGAGCTCGTCGGCGACGGGGCGCTTGGCCGAGCCTTAGGGCTGACTAAGCAGGTCCGCCACACCTACACTCGCTCCGGAGCCGACCCGGGACCGACTGCACGTGACAGGTGGTCTCTTGTGTACGTATGGACCTCCCTAGCCGCTTCCTCTTGCCCAGGCCTATTTCCACCAGGTCACTCTTTCCAAGACAGACAACTACAGCTGTGCTCTCCATCATCAAGATTTCTTGCTTTGGTGCCCTCTCTTACTGTATCCAGTACTTCCAAGTCTCCTGTCCCTATCACTTACCACCAGTACTTCTAGATTCACTGCAACTCTGAAAGATAACAAGTACTTGTGAACTTTCACAGTAGTATCGTACCAGAAATCTCAACCTCTCAAAAGAAGCCACACGTGACATCAGAAGTCATATCCAAATGTACTATTTTCAAGCTACGCATGACTGAAGGACACTTGCAGTGTGGTTCCGTCAAGACTTGTGACAGTCGCAGCCCCCTCGGCTTGAAGGAGTACCTATCTTTATACAGGGTAGCTCTGCAAAGTGCATGTATCTATGTACTCTGTACATGCAGAAGCACTGACAAGAGACTTGTCCGACCAGCCCAGCGACCATGACCACTTTTGATCATGGGCCGGTACGTATGCACAAGGCAGATGACGGAAGTAATGTTAGCGCCGTACGCCGAAAAGTCATGTGCAGAGCCGCGCGTCATCAGAGCGCTCGAGTGGTACAGAAAGCATTCAACGTTCAGCAGCACGAACGCTCATCTGCATTGATGACTCATCTGATCAAATGTCACTTTTGAAATCCCTGGAGCCTAAAGGGTCACAGGCCTCAGGAATCTGACCTATCCTCGGCCGATCACGAGGCTTGGATCTGGCCGGAGCGGGAAGGTGATGTTGGTGGCTTGCGAGTGGCATCCGGACGTGATCTTTGATTACTGATGGTACTACGAGTACGGAGTACATCCGTACGCTGACATCATCTCCGTCACCCTCCTCGTCAATTAACCAGTACTCGTAAGTGGCTTGCTCCTATCCAGCCGTGCCAACCCCCCGGGTGGCCCCGAGCGCTGGTCCTAGAGGCCTCTGATTCTCTGAAGACCGCCTGTAATTAATGGCTCGTGGAGTCCCCCTACAGTATCTCAACCACCCACACGCAACCCTATCCCAGGCGCCACCGGAGGCTAATCCACACCCCACGACGCACAGAGCCATCGGGGTAGGTGTGTGCTGCTGCTGCAAACTTCAAGTCCTTCGGCACGGTACGACCGTGGCTTCGTCAGCAGTTCCGCTCGAGCCTACGAGGAAGGCATCTCGGTATGTAGGCGCACGTACGGCAGTACGCTACAGCGCCTACCAATCGCCGTCCCTCCATCGCCCTCGTCTCGTCCACAGACGAGACGAGACACGGTCTTCCGTACTCCGTACGAGACCTGATTATTGCAGGCCATGGAGCAAGCGACAGAGTCATCCTCATGCGAATCCCGAGCCGACCGCACCAACATTTCAGCTCGCGGCGGTCGCATGACTTTGGACGCGCGCGCGCTCGGACGACACCGGGCGGCAGGCAGGCAGGCCAGGCAGGCTGTGTGATGTGTCGGCGCCGAGCGCCTGCTGACGACGCATCGGACAGGGAGGCCTGGAGCTGGAGGTGTTACTCACGGCAAACGGCGCCGTGGCCGGAGATGCCAGGGCCACCGCAACGGCGCCCTGCCATGTCGATGCAGGCAGGTGAAGGGGAAAAGGAGCTGAGGTGGCCCTTTCCCTCTGCCGAGCTGTACGTATTTACGTGGAGCAGCAACAAATCGTGAGGCATTCTCTTTCGGCGCACTTGCCGGGGTGGAGGGGGGAAGGGTTCCAAAGTCTCGTGGGTGGCGCTGGAGTTCAGCCTGGCAGGTCTGGCGGAGACGGCGCCGTGATGGCTGTAACACTGCCGAGCGCCTGTCTGTCTGTGCGAGGAGACGGACCCGCCGTCGGTCGGTGCGGCTGACCTGTCGGACCGAGGAGGGGGGGGGGGGGGGGGGGGGGAGAGAAGAGCGACGACGGTGCCTCGGCGACTGTCTTGTCCGAGCCGAGTCATCGTCGAGGAGGACGGTGTCTCGTCCGTCGCCACGGCTTGTCTCGCGCGAGGGTCGATCGCATGGGACGGCAGGGGCGCCGCGACTCGTCGGCGCCTGGAAGCAAAAAAACGCAGCGGAGGTCGATACGGAAGCGACGACGACGACGACGGCGGCGCAGGACAGCACGGCGTGAGGGAGGGCCGTCCGGCCCGCCGTCGCGAGCGAGAGGCGTCGCCACACCTTTTCGTCGCTCGGAGATGACAGAGGCCCTGGTCGGACGTGAGGATGCGCGATCCGGCCAGTGGATTATGTGACGGGGAGCCGAGCCGACATGAGGTGACGGTGCGACGGCCGAGGACGAGAGCAGAGACAGGAGGAAGTTCGGCCAAGGGACAGCGGAAGAGAGAGAGACAAAGATAGGGACGGTGAGACAGAGCGACGTGATGCGGCGCGCCGCACCACGTCGCGTGGAGGCGTGGAGGATCAGCGCTTCCCTGCTCCTCCAACGGATGCGGTGCAGCCGAGGCGAGAGCCTTGTTTGAGACCGAGGATAAAGGCCAGCGCCTGATCCGATGCATGGGCCCAGGCGCGCCGGGGAGCTGACGAGTGGGGACCAATACGAGGTGCGACGGGCGACGAGGGCATCGTGGACGACGCAAGCTGTCGGCCGTCGGAAGCGACGACGACTCGATCTGCTGGGATGGTGGATCCATGCGGAGACCGGGGGGGGGGGGGGGCGGCAATGGTCGGTTTCGATGCCGCCTAGCGTCGACGAATCCAACCGGACCCGCTCACGGTTCCGTATCGGCCTGGCTGCGTCACCCAAGGTACGGTTCGGTACGTCCGTACGTCGGTACGCACGAGTGATCGTGTAGGCTCGTCCGGAGGGGCTTGGGCTGTGATGCCAGACGATCGCATCCGCCAGTCGAGGGCGCGCGTGCGTGCGAGCAGACGCCGGTGTCGTCGCACGCCGCCGCCTTTCGTCCGCGATGACGCTCGGTCGTGGCGGCGTGGGTACGTACAGTACGTACGAGTACAGTCCGCACGAACGTCCTTCGGAGCCCTTCTCCTCCTTCTTTGCTTTCGCATCCCGGCCTGCATCGAATCGGTCGGGCACATGACCGTGTCGTAGATCCGGACCGCCTCGCCTCGGGCGCGCTCCAGTCCGAGCCCGGAAAGCACTCGTCCTGCGGTCGAGTATTGTCATTTATCCATCGGCGAGTCGAAAGGATGCTTCCCCTAGCCGGCAAATCAGCTCTGGCACCAGCCCGGACACAGATCTCGTAGGCCAACCTTCCGGATGCGCTTGGACGTGCGTGTGGCGTGGCAGGGCGACGCTGCCTCGCCGCCATTCGGCCTTCGCCCTTGACCCTCTGCCCTTTGCCGTTCCCCATTCGTCGCATGCACGGATCGATCGGCATGCACAATGCCGCGAGGACACCATCCACACTCTCACACACATGGCCCGCCCGTCCGCGACTCAGCCCGACCATGCGGTGTGGCCGAGAGGAAAGTCTCGCAAGCCGTGGCGTCTCCCCCTCGCTTGAGTCTGGTGGAGGAGGAGGAGGAGGAGGAGGAGGAGCATGACCCAATTCGTATCCGGCGCCGAAGCAAAGGTTCGAACGTCTCCACATCCGATGCCGTGCCGTACTGTAGCTGTTGTTGTTGCTGCTGTTGCCGCCACCGCAGCCGCCGCCGCCGCCGTCGTCCCGTCGAGAGCGGCGGTACGTATGTGCTGTAGGAGATTGTACAGCCGTACCGTGATTGCACGAGCCTTCGGTGACCCGGTCCGCCCTTCGTCCCACGATCCTTCTCCGACACTGCGAGACCGGTCGTCCTATGGGTCCGCATCGCGTCGGGACCGGCGCGGCACAGAACCCACACGGCTTTAAGACGTCGTAAAAGGGCTCGCGGACGGACCGGGCTGGGGAGGCCAGCGCGGCCAGGTCGCATACATCGCCTGGGACCGAGCTGGACCCCGTCCTCGCCGTCTCCGGTCCGATCCAGGCGCACCGAAGCCCCTGTTAGCTGCTCCTTCGCGACGCCGTCGAGCCAAGGCCCATCGCCGTCCCCTGGCCCCCCTCGGACACGCTCGACGGCCAGCGTTCGAATCGGGCGGGGAGAGGGCGAACGAAGCTGCGGGCTCACTTCTGCGAGCCGCGTCGGAGGGGGCCGCCAGAACGGCAAAGGTGCCCTCTGCTCCAGAAGAAGAAACGGCAGATAAAGAAAGGAAAGACAGTGCTAGAAGCGTTGAAGGAACATGGGACCGGCGCGACCTGCCTTCGTAATACGTCCCGTGCTACGAACAGGCCAGCGGCGCCCCATCTCCGAACAGGGAGGTGTTCGGGGACGACGACAAGGGGGAGCGAGGGCTAGACGGCGCGAGGCATTGCTTGCCTCTGCCCCCTCCCAGCGTTGGGGCCGAAACAATGACGGCAGCCAACAGGCAGACGGAGACGGAGACGCACACGCACACGCACACGCACACGCACACGCACGCGCACTCTGCACAAGCAGTCTCAGAGCAGGCGAAAAGCATAGCGGACCTCCGTACGTACTGGATAGCACCTACATACGTACCGAGAGACGGTCAAGCGAGCGGCCAAGGGAGTCAGGGAGAAGGCCGCCCCGATGTGCGCATGGACGTCCCTATGCCGTCCCGTAATGGGTGCGACCTGGCGTCGTCGGTACCGTACGAAGTACAGACGTAGTGTCTCTTGTTCGTCGACGGACGTAAACCCACCAAATCCACTACCCCCCCCCCTCCCCCCAAACCCAACCCAAATCTTACTCAAGCGCTTGCCCCCCGTGCCCCCTAAGCTTCCATTCCTTCTCCCTCACCTCTCTGACCTCGCTCGCTGCTGTTTCGTCGAGGTGGACTTCGACAATGCGGCATCAGCATCCCCCCCCCCCCTCCCCTCTCCCCGGGCCCCGGCTAGCGCCACCGCTGTCGCTGCCGGACCCGGGCTCGCCGGGCTGGAGCTGGCTCGACGTGGTGTGCGTGCGACGATAGAGAATAAGAAAGCCGCCAACGCGGTGGGTCGGCGACGGAGACGATGGGAGGAAACTCTCTGTGGCCCCGTCATATTCTTGGCTTGGAACACCCCCCCCCCCCCCCCCCCCCCCGGACCGCCGCGGCTGATCCGAAAGCCATCAGGCTTCGGCTTGTCGCCGGTGACCGCGGATCATCGATGATGCCGATGCTGATGCTGGCCAAGGAGATGGTGGTGGTGGTGGCTCGACGTCTCGTCTCGTGAAGTCTGTCTCCTGTCCTCGTCAGCCCTTACGCACTCTTCCCGTCGTCGACCTACAAAACATCGCGACGATCCCGCCTTCTCGGTCGGTTGGCTCCTCTCGCCCTCGAGCTCTCTCGTCCGTCCGTCGGCTACCATGGACCGTTCGTGGCCTCGGATGCCCGTCGTGCCCCGGCATCGACAGCCGGCGACGGCGCCGCAGCAGGCCTCGCTGGCGGCGCTGGGATGGGACGGCCCCTTCGGACAGATGGACACTTCCACGCACCCTGCTCACCATGGCACCGGTCGATGGCCGGATCTCGCGTCGGCGGGGCCCGTCAGGCCGTCGGTGCGGTCGACCCGCGTCACGAAGCCGCCGAGCGCCGGCAACAGCCCCAAGACCTCCGTCGCGAGGCCCGGCAGGCGTAGGACGACGTTGACGTCGACCTGGGGCCCCGCGACGGCGGCCGCCGGCCCCGCCTTCGCCGCTCCTTGGCCGTTCGAGAGGGCCGATTCGCACCCACGAGACCCAAGCTGGCCGACGAGGGCGACGCAAGGCCACCCGCAGAAGCTGGCGTACTCGGCTCGACCCATCACCTGGCATCCGACGTCCGACCCTGCCACGGCTGCCTCCGGCTCGAGCCCGCAATGGCCTCGACAGCTACAGCTACAGCTACAGCAACGGCAACAGCTACAGCTACAGCTACAGCAACAGCAACAGCAACAGCAACAGCTACAGCAACAGCTACAGCAACAGCAACGGCTACAGCAACAGCAACAGCAACAGCAACAGCAACAGCAACAGCAACAGAAGCAGCAACAGCAGCAACAGCAGCGACAGCAGCGACAGCAGCATCAGCAGCTACCGGTTCGGGACACGGCCGCCTGGACGCAGAATTGGGTGTTGGACGGTGCGATGCCCTCCATGGAGCCGTCGACGCCGTCGCTCTACGCAGCCTCCGAGACGGCTTCGCCTTCGTTTTCGGCTTTGGACGGCCAGGACTGGCATGCGCCCTCCGTCTACGGTTCGACCGTGGCCGACCCATCCTCCATGGCCTTCTACGCCGGCCTGCCCTACGTCGACTCTCAACCGCCAAAGCTCAGCCTCGCCATCCCGGACCACGCCGCCGTGGACTTGCCCGACGCCTATGCCATGTCGGCCGCGGAGCCGTCTGGCCTCTCGTCCTTGCACTTCCTCGCCTCGGCAGTCTCACCGGGGCCGGCGTCGTTCCTACCGATCCAGCGGCCCGATCTTCCCGCCGAACGGGGCTCTTCCGCCACCTATCCCGAAGCTCCGTCGTCGCCGTCGTCTTCGTCGCTGGACGACGACGACGACGACGACGACGACGACGACGACGACGACGACGACGACGACGACGACGACGACGACGACGATGACGATGACGACGATGACGACGATGAAAATGGCGGCGAAGAGCTCGTCGGGATGGGTCTCTACGACGACTCCGTCCCGTCCCTGGGTCCCGCCCGCCGCAATGCGAATGGCTCGTCGACGGAGGGTGTCCAGCGTGCGGCTCGTAACGTCGCCGGCAAAGGCTTGAAGCTCGAGGAGCGCTGGGACCCGCCCGAGGAGGAGGAAACAGATTGTGACGACGAACTCCGCCGAGGCTCGAACGCGTCGGAGAGCGTCGTCTCGGCGAACCTTTCGAGCCACACGACGTCGAACATGCCCAACTTGTCCGCCGCCGGTTCGTTTCTGCTCGACGACGGCGACTGGTCGCTGTGGGACCCAGCCGCGCCGGTCGGCGGCGTCTACAATCTCTCCGGCGTGTCGTACAACGTCGCGACCAACCCGGTCCCGATGTCGAGTTATCCGTTCTAGCGGGGGAAATCATGGGGCGGTTTTCTCCTTTCGAGCATCTCACGGCATTTTTTGCATAGCGGTGGTTGAGCAGTCCAGCATTTACTATGGAGCTACGTCTATTTGCATAGGAGGTACTACAAGCATCAATGATATGATTCTCGCATCGTGGCGTAAGGTCACGCCGATTTCGAGCTCGGACCAACGGTTGCCGTCTCGAGATCCGAACCGGCGTCCGTCCGACGGCGGTGCAGACGAGTAGGATCATGTGACCCCATGATTTATGGATGCACGTGATTGAGCAAAGGCCCATCTTGTACGACAACCGAACGACGGGCAGAGTTTCGTCGACCATCGGACCGGACGAGAATCGGAGACGCCTATCACGTGCCGATAAGATAAGCGCTTCGACCTCAGCCGTTTGCTTCGGTGCTGGCGAAGGACCGGCGCATCTGCAGCCGCTACCACCACCATCGAAGCTGAATGCGTTCGTTGATGGCCCGCAGAGCCATCCCAAACCCGCTACATGTACGTCCGTGCGTGCCACCGAGAGACGGCCGCATGCATGTGTCAGCGCTCGACCGCGACAGCGCTCGACCGCGACAGCGCCCGGTCCCGTTTTCTTCTTCTTCTTCTTCTTCTCCTTCTTCTTCGTCGTCTCGGCCGGACTGGCCATCCGACATCGAGCTCCAGAGCGCGCTGACAGCGGAGACGGACGAGCGGCAACGCTGACGACGGTGACGGCAGTACCACAAGCAGCGCCGTCTGTCGCGAACCATGCACATCCGATCCATCCCGATGTGTAAGCGGCAGCCATCCGATTCCGGCCCGTCAGACCGACGGTGCTGCCGTCGGCCGCCGACCGCATCCTGCCCGGAGGCTGACCCCTTCCTTCGTCCGACCTGCAGGGAAGGGCCGAAGCAACAACTACGCCTATCTCGTCGTCGACGATCGGTCGCGCGACGCCGTCGTCATCGACCCGGCCCATCCCGGGGAGTACGTTTGACGTGCCTGCTCCCTTGCCTCGGGCCGGGCTCGCCACCGTCGCGATCGGGACGTTCTCGGGACGCGGGCTTGCAGGCCAAAGCTGATGGCCTGACAGGGTCATACCGGTGCTGCAACGCCAGATCGACGCCGGCGAGATCAATCTGACCGGGATCATCAACACCCACCAGTACGGCCGTGTCCCTTTCCGCCTTTTACCTGAGACGATGGGCCCCCCCCCCCCCCCCCCCCCCGGGGAGCTGGAGGGAGCGGACGGAGACGCGCGGCCGGCTGACCGAAAGCGACAAGCCACGGGGATCACGCCGGCGGCAACGATGAGATGGTACGACGCAGCAGAACCACCGTGGCCGGAGATGGCGCCGGCGCCGGCACCGGCGTCGGCTGACAAACGGCACGTCGCAGCGCAAACACTTTGGCGATCTGCCCGTCACCGGTGGCGCCGATTGCCAGGCAGTGAGCCAGACGCCGCGACACGGGGACGAGTTTCCCGTCGGACAAGGTATCACGGCGACGGCTCTGCACACGCCGTGTCACACGCAGGACAGCATCTGCTATCTCTTTCGCGACGGCGACGATCGAGCTGTTTTCACGGGGGATACCCTGTTCGTCGGCGGTACGGTCCCGTGGCATTGCCGTCCCGTCTCTTTGAGGAAGCTGTCCGTCAGCCTCATGGTCTCTCAAGTCTGACGGGCGGCGACGGCGGCGGCGGCGGCGACGACGACCAGGCTGTGGCAGGTTCTTCGAGGGCACGGCCGCGGAGATGCACCGGGCGCTGAACACGACGCTCGCCGCTCTCCCCGACGATACGAGGGTCTACGTACGTGGCCACCCGACCGGATCGATCTGCCGTCCCAGAGACCCTTGACGGCGGAGCCATCCCAAGGCTACACCGGACGAGGCCCAGGCAGGCAGCGTTTGCTGACATTTCTTGCTCCACCCTACTCTCACCCTGCTGTAGCCCGGCCACGAATACACCAAGGCAAACGTCAGGTTTGCCGTGTCCGTATGCCCGGACGAACCGGCCAAGCGTCTCGAAAGGCTCGCCGCGGACGAGGAAGAGACGCAGGGCAAGTCGACCATCGGAGATGAAAAGGTCTGTCTGCGTCTGTCCGTCCGTTGGGCTCTGACGGCCGTGGGACTTTTGTACAGACCGCTTCATCTCTACTCTCGCCCTAGTGACGGAAGCCCCGTCTTACCCATCCGCGCTCGCGCCATTGCACTTTCTTCCCGCCACAGACTCTTCCTTCCGGTCTCTCATCTTTCCCTCTGGCTCCGCCGGAGGCTAGCCGCTCTTCACGGCTCACTCGGTCTCTCCCCGCGCTGCTCATAGTCCACTCAGCCTCCCCTCGCTGCCCACTACTCACAGCCCATGGTCCAGGGCCCGCAGCTCAGCCTCTCTCTCCACAATCCACTCAACCTCTTTCTCTCTTCATATTGAATCAGCACCATCGCCCAACCCAAGTTGTACTCCAACTCCAACTCCAGCATGATCACCCTCCCAAACTAACAAAAGTCAACAATATCACAGAAACACAACCTCTTCATGCGTGTCGACGACAAGGCCGTTCAAGAAGCCGTGGGCGAGTCCGATCCCGTCAATGTCATGGCTAAGCTGCGCGAGCTGAAGAATAACTTTAGATGAGAAGTGGAGGAGCTCTTGCTCATCTGATCTTTTGTTGTTGTTCTTCTTCTTGTTGAAGATTGAGTAGTAAAGAAGAGTCGTGCTTCTTGAAGGTACTGTTGTACAGAACTTTTATTCCCAGCTGCATACCTAGTTCTTATCTGTTCTGTGGACAGAGGCAGTCACATCACCTCTCTCCCTCTCCCTTCCCTCTACCAGTGAGTTGAGTGCAGTGCAATACATCCATCCATCCACCTATTGATCCAGCCATAAACATATTCTCTGTAGATACACATCTACATATATGCAGTACAATACACTACTGCTGATACTCCTGCTGCTGATCATGATACTTTGCTTCTGAGACTGCTTCTGCTTCTGCTTCTGCCAATAGTACGTCCCGTACTACTTCTGCTTCTGCTGCCAATACTACTGCTGATTCTGATGCTACTGCCAACACTGATGCTGATGCTACCCACTGCTGATGACAGGGAACATTGTGTTCTTTATTTGCTGTACGGAGTACTGGTATCTACATCTGTAGCTCTAGAAAACGAGACTTTCTAGATAAGTACTTGCTAGAGCTCACTAGAGCTTGTTGGACAGCTCGCTTGTTCCCACGGTACACCCGCCTCTCCCACACCCTTTGCCCCCCCCCCCCCCCCCCCCCCCTTCTCTCCCAATGCCTCCCAATGCCTCCTCGTCGGTAGTAGCCGAGCCCAGGCATACGTAGTACCTTCCGTACGTACGTACGTAGTTTTATACGTCACGTACTCGTACTGTGCGTCGGCAAGTGGGGATAGTGCGGCGGTGATGTCATCAGTACGGTACAGTACAGTACTTTGTTCAATGCAGTAGAGCTACCGTACCGTCCGCAAACTGTACGAAGTACGTATGTACTCGTACGGTATCCTCGGGCCGGTGAAAGATGACGACGACGACGACGACGACGATGATGATGATGATGCTCCTCTGACGATTTACCCACTTACTTTCCCACACGCAGTGCCACTGCGCTTGGGGGACCCAGGCACGCTACACATGTAGTGCCTCCGTAGAGCGAAATACGTACCGGTACTTTCTAGAGGCTCTAGTACGTACGTATGTACCGGCACCACCAGCCCTACCGGCGCTACAGTGTAGATACCCGAACGCCTATCGAGAGTACGTAGACCTCGAGCCTTTCTGCTCCGACTCCCCTCCTCATGTGTGCCTTGTATGCACGAGTACCTCTCCAGAACTACGTACTCCGAGTACGCTTCTCGAGTCTTCCTTTGTATACCATACCGTATACGGTGGGGTCACGACGATATCACGACACCTTCACGACGGCTGCAAGGACGGAAAGTAATCCGCAGCGGGAGCATCGGCCATGTCGACCCAACGGACGCACGACGTCCCCGGCGACCCTGTATCGACCGAGACGGATCTCTTGGCCAAGGGCGCGGCGATGCTGCAGGTAAGTACGGTGCATTCCGATGTGTGTTTCACTTGACCCAGGGGGTGGGTTGGTCCGGGGTCTGCATTCCGGGGTGCGGGATTGGGTGCCTGGGGTGAGGTTTCCTAGGGTGTTCGGGGTGATGGGGGGGGGGGGGGGGGGGGGGGGGTTGGGGTGTTGCTTCGTCGGTAGAGCGAGAGGTGATCGAGCGTCGTCGAGGAAAGGACTCGGCTGGAACTGTTCTGGGAGGACGGTCGGGCTGATGATCGACCGCTCGACACCGCGCCTGGCATCGTAGGACCTGAGTCCGGTCAAGGCCATCTGCGCGTACTTCCATGGCATCCACGCCTACGCCGGCGACAACAAGCGGCATGTTGGCTCGCATCACTACTGTCACATCGTCAACGAGGGTGTGTTTCCAGTTCTCTCCGTCTCTCTCTCTCTCTCTCTCTCTCTCTCTCTCTCTCTCTTTCGGTCGCGCACTTGCCTTGTCCTGCACGTATTCCGTCTCTGCAACGGAAGCATGATGCCTTCTCTCCGAACGAACGCCGAGAACATGCGTCGTCATAGCCGTGACTAAAAACCCGTTGGGGGAAACGGAAACCAAGAAAAGATATCCGCCAGTGCGTCATCTACGACGGCAACAGCCCCAACTCGCGCCTCATCGGGGTCGAGTACCTGATCTCGGCCAGACTGTGGGAGACGCTGGCGCCCGACGAGAAGAAACTGTGGCACAGCCACGTGTTGGAGGTCAAGTCCGGCATGCTCATCATGCCGAGACCCAACGCCGTCCCCCGGGCCGTCTGGGAGAAGGCCGAGCTGAAAGAGGTCGAGCAGATCGTTGGCATGTACGGGAAAACGTGAGTCGGTCCGACGCAGCAGATGTGGCCGGGGGTGTGAGGCGTTCACCTGGCCTGACAGAGAGCCGTCAAAGCAAAAGCTAAGCCTCGACGGAGACGACAGATATCACCTGTGGCAGGCCGACCGTGGTGACCCGCTGCCGCTCGGTGAGCTCCCCCCCTGCAGCAGACGGTGGATAGGATCGACAGGAACATATGCCCGAGGGGCTCCTTCCTCTCCCCCGTCGAACGGGAACATGGCCTCGAGCAAACGTTCTGACTTGCGTTGCCTCGTCCCTTTGGGACTGCGACACATGCAGGAAAACCCGAGCTCATGCTCTCGTTCACGCCCGACTCGAAGGTCGACGTCGAAAAGATGCTCGAGGAGCGCGACGAGGAGTTTAACGTTGACCATAGACGTCTGGCTGAGATGCGCAAGGGCATTCCATCACCTGACATCGATGCGGAGAGCTGTGCCGATGGAAATTGGCTGCATGACTAGGAAGGACATGGGGACTGCTGGAGTACCGGGATTCATGTCATCAAGGAATGGCCAGAAGAGCCTACGCATCATAAGATGAAGACGGACATGGCAGCTGGCCTTCACCTCCAACGAGCTTGCCCTCCGACCTCAAGCAATCGCACGATGAAACATGTCCCCCCGAGGACCTGCCTCCCTTCAACGGAGAACAGAAGGGAGAGAAAGACCACTATACACCGCCGCACCAACCTATAAGTGGTGGGGAGCCATAGCCATCACGAAAGGACCCTGAGACTGGGAAATCGCTCTTGCTTCTTCTTCCACACTCGGCTCGTCCATTGGTTCAGGATGAGGAGCTCTAGCATATCAGAAGCTTCTGTTCAGACTGATACCAGTCTCGTAAAGTGGAAAGACAGGGTCGAGAGACGGACTTGGAGACGACATTAGCCAACAGCTGATGACGTGGCACAGGAGCGCATGATGCAGTCAAATTGCTAGGACTGAGCGGCCAAGCAGTCCTGGGGAGCTACTACAGAATCTCTGGTCATCATCTGGTTGATGGCTGCGGTACTTCGTAGCGGGCGGTCGCGGTCGTTCGACGCTCGTCCACAGAGCCAGGGCTCCCCCAAGACAGCACCATCCCACTGTACGGAAGTAGGACGATTCAGAATCGAAAAAAGTCAACGGAAGCCAGATCGAACAACGTCAGCTTGTCACCACCGCCCCAGGGGCGTACGACGTCAATGAAGACGAGAAGCACAACGTCGTGCCGTCGACAGAACAGCCTCCTTTCGCGTCATTACACGTGACAGGGACACCGATTCGTGGAAGCATGGAGTCGAGGGAAGATGTGTTTTTTCAAACGGGGGATCGTGCGGCGTACGGAAGTACGTACGTAGGTTTTGTTGATCTCCGCCGGCCGGTTGGCTCGGTCACGTGAACGAACCCGTACCGTATCATGTACGTATGTACTTCCGTACTCCGTACTTACTCGTACGTACTTTGTACGGAGTTACTCCGTACTGTACGTGCAGGCGACCCTGGACATTATCCACCAGGGCCATGCTAGTGGCGTACATCAACATGGCCAACTGACGTCGCTCTTTGACGCTTTCTGTTGCATTCTCTCGCATCTCGGTCCCTGCGTCGGCGCCAAGGACGGCTGAACGGCCCGACTTCAATGTCCGTCAGGAAACGTCCGAGTCTGTGGTCTTACTTCGGCTTCGGTCCGGCCACGTCGCGACGCCAGTCCGTCTCCCTGCCGACCCGCAACGCCGTCGACGACCCTCACGAGAAGGCCGAACGACACAGCCTCAACGGCGTCGCCTTCTCGAGCCTCAGAGACGGCCCCTCGGCCTACGCCGGTCAGACGGCCTGGATGACGCAGGGCCAGCGGTCGAGGTTCGTCAAGCTCGGGGGGCTGGTCGCCTTCCTGGTGCTCGCCCTCATCTTCCTGTCCACTCCGGGCGAGTACACTCCGGGCGAGTACAGAGTCAAGAGGTATGTCGACCAGTACCGACCAGGTCGGGGCGGCGGACACGGGCAGGCCGCCGACCCCTCGGTCGGGATGACCAAGTGCACGAGGTCGAGCGACCGGTCGAAACCGCTGATCCAGTATGCGCTGATGATCGACGCCGGGAGCACCGGCTCCCGCATCCACGTGTACCGCTTCAACAACTGCGGCGCGACGC
The DNA here is from genome assembly GCA_963422465.1 of Lichina pygmaea. Classification (NCBI taxonomy): domain Eukaryota; kingdom Fungi; phylum Ascomycota; class Lichinomycetes; order Lichinales; family Lichinaceae; genus Lichina; species Lichina pygmaea. Next base: position 913,010 of record OY730173.1, read on the forward strand.
CCGAGCTCGAAGGTGAGACCTTCCGGATGACGGAGAAGAAGAAGGGCGGGTCCGGATTGAGCTCGTACGAGGGCGACGCCGAGGGCGCCGCCAGGAGCCTGGATCCCCTGATGGACGTGGCGATGAAGGAGGTGCCGGACGCGCTCAAGTCGTGCACGCCCGTCGCCGTCAAGGCCACGGCGGGGCTGCGGGTGCTGGGTGCGGACCAGAGCCGGAAGATCCTGGACGCCGTCCGCCGCCGGCTCGAGACGGCCTACCCGTTCGCCGTCGTCGCCGAGGACAAGGGCGGGGTCGAGATCATGGACGGCAAGGACGAGGGCGTCTACGCCTGGGTCACGACGAACTACCTCCTGGGCAAGATCGGCGGGCCGAACCAGACGCCGACCGCGGCCGTCTTCGACCTCGGCGGCCGGTCGACGCAGATCGCGTTCGAGCCGACGTTCAAAGGCCGATCCGGCGGCGGCGGCGGCGCCACGCCCGAGAAGATGGCCGACGGCGACCACAAGTACGAGCTCGAGTTTGGCGGACGCGACTTCGCGCTCTACCAGCATTCCCACCTCGGCTACGGCCTCATGGCCGCACGCGAGGCCGTGCACAAGGCCGTCCTCGAGGGCCTGCACGAGCTGCACTCGAAGGACGGGGACCGGGACGGGCACCGGGCCTGGCTCTCGCAGGACCTGACCAACCCGTGCCTCGCCCCCGGCACCCGTCGGGCCGTGACCGTCAAGCTCGGCCCCGGCCACGCCCTGGGCGAGAGCGTCGACGTCAACATGACCGGACCGCACGACGGCTCGCCGGCGCGATGCCGCGGCATCGCCGAGACGATCCTCCACAAGGACGCCGAATGCAAGCTCGCGCCCTGCTCCTTCGGCGGCGTGCACCAGCCCTCGCTCGAGCGGACCTTTGCGCGCGGGGACGTCTACACCTTCTCGTACTTCTACGACCGCACCAAGCCGCTGGGCATGCCCGAGTCCTTCACCGTGCGCGAGCTCGCCGACGTCGCGGCTCAGGTGTGCGCCGGCGAGTCGCGCTGGGGCGTCTTCGCGGCCGTGCCGGACGCGCTCGACGACCTTCGACAGCGGCCCGAGTGGTGTCTGGACCTGAGCTTCATGGTGGCGCTGCTGCACACGGGCTACGACATGCCTCTCGATCGGGAGGTGCGCATCGCCAAGGAGATCAAAGGGAATCAAGTGGGATGGTGTCTGGGAGCGAGGTCGGTCCATCGTCCCCTCCTCTCTCTCTCTCTCTCTCTCTCTCTCTCCGCGCCTCCTCACCTTCTCATCCGCACCACCCTACCGTTCTCCCGCCCCGGACGGACAGCCATTTGCTGACAAGCGCCAACCGCAGTCTCCCTCTCCTGTCGCAAGAGTCGGGTTGGCGGTGTCGGATCAAAGAGGTGAGGTGAGGATCGACATGGTCGACGTTGGTTTCCGTCCTTGTTCTCGTTTCCGCTGCGTACTTCTTTCCCTTGTTCATCGTCTTCGGTCTCAGCTACCTCGTACATGTCCAAAAGTTTTCTGTTCGTGGCTTTGACGTCATCTCATCCGAGGCAGTGTAGAAAGTACGGGTAGTAATCACATACTTGTACGTTACGTACATACATGGAGCAACTGAGGATATCGAGGTGATTAGACGCTCGTGTACGGAAGTACGGGATAGACACTAGCTTATGGCCATGATGACCCCCCACCACCCCCTTTACATGCCGTTACGACGTGCCTCGCAAGTCGTCCTTCCAGGTGGAGTGACTACCGTCTATCGATACATACAGTATCCTATACCACCAGTAGACCTGCCAGAGCAAGTCCCTCCCCACATCTGGCGTGCGTACTCGTACTTCCGTACTTCCGTCCGAGGTGCCTTCGTACCAGTACGTACGTTACTCATACGGAGTACGAGTACAGTGTCGCGACACAATTCTGCGTACACCGGTACAACCCATCAGCCGCTTCCTTCTTAAGTAATGCGACAGAATCAGAGTTACAGCGACAGCAGGAAGTGATGATGTATTGATCCTCTGGACTAACCCGAGGTAGATTATGTATGAAGGTGTACGTAGACTTGTGTCGTGCCACTGTACTCCGTACGACGAGCTGGGACTCGCCCCGCAAGTGGTGGAGACTAGAAAGATCTGGGTCGTACGTACGTAACGTACGGAAGTACAGTAAGTCAGGGTCTCGTTGGACTCCAAGAGAGAGAGAGAGAGAGAGAGAGCTGCGGTCCTCGAGCGTTGCTCGAGGTACGTACCGTACGGTACAAATGAGGATAGATAGCGGCTTTCACGAAGAGCTTCTCGATGACATCATGTACCGTACATGCGTACCGTTGCTCTATCTACGGTGTCGGCTTGTTCTGAACCGAACCACGACGTCGTGACGTCTGCAGAATACCGTGAGACGGTATAAGTCGCCACCCATGGCGACGTTCAGGTCCGGTTCCGTGTCGAAGATGGCCGCGCCGTGGAGGGACCTGTTCTTGGAGCACGTCTCCAAGATGCAGACGCCGGAGTTTGTCATGGCGACGCTTCAGCCGGCAGCGGCGTCGACGTCTTCCGGGGCGACGGGGCAGCCCCCGTCGGACTCCTGGGTGCCTCGACTGCGCTACCTCGTCTTCCGAGGCATGTGGAGCGAGCTGCCGGAGAACAGGCACAACGACGCTCCCCGCAACGAGGCCTGGTTCCGGTCGGACATGCCCACCTTCACGACCGACGCCCGCATGGAGAAGGTGGCCCAGCTCTCCTCGACGAGCGCCGGACACGGCTCGAGGGCGCAGCCGCAGGGCTCCGGCGGCGGCGGGCCCGTCGAGGCCGTCTGGTGGGTCAAGGAGGCCATGACGCAGTGGCGCGTGCGCGGCAACGCCTTTGTCGTAGGCCCCGACATCGACGAGCCTGCGAGCGACGAGAGCAGCGGCGCCAGGGCGGTCAAGAGCGAGGTCGGGAAGCGCATGAGGCTTGCCGCCGAGCACGCCGACGGAGCCGGCCGAGATGCCGCAAGCTGGAGCTGGGCCCGAGAACTGACGGCCCACTTTGGGAACATGAGCCCCGTCATGCGTGGTGAGCCAGCCAGCCACCTCGAACGCCTGTCAAGATGTCCAGCGGTCACTGTACGTTCGTTCGCTCATGTGGGATGCGTACTGTCCCTCTACTGTAGGTTCCTTCAAGGGCCCACCGCCGGGCACGCCCGTGTCTTCCAGCACCAGCAGCACCGGCAACGCCGACCAGCACGGTCTTCGCCTCGGCGAGAAGGTGAGCGATCTGGACGACCGCATCGCGCGTCAGAACTTTCGCGTCGTCGTCATCAGACCCAGCGTCGTCGAGCGGCTGGACCTGGGCGATCCCGCAAGGTCGAGACGACATCGATACACCTTTGTCGGGCCTGGTTCTTCTTCTTCCACCGCCGGCGCCGCCTCCACCTCGGCCTCTTCGGATGATGACAGTCATGTCATATCCTCCACCGACGCTGGTGACGGTAGTAGCGAGTGGACAGAAGTGGAACTGTGGCCATGAACACCCCCCCCTTCCTTCTCTCTCATACATCTTCACAACTCATCATATCCTTCCAGAGCCACTGCTGTTTTGCACAACAGCTTCAAGGTCCCAGATGTTTTTAATTTGGGTCCAACTTAGCCTCGCCCGTCCCTTCTTCTTCTCTCCCACTTGTGACAAGTGTGTATACAGTACTGGTACTAGCATACTGTGCGCAATTTACTTATAGCACATCTCGCACACTCACTCCAGCAATGAGGGGGTAACAGTCACTTGTTCAGTGAGTGGTAGTAGTAGTGGTAGTAGTGGTGGTAGTGGTGGTAGTGGTAGTAGTGGTGGTAGTAGTAGTAGTAGTAGTAGTAGTAGTAGTAGTAGTAGTAGTAGTAGTAGTAGTAGTAGTAGTAGTAGTAGTAGTAGTAGTAGTAGTAGTAGCAGTAGTAGATATGTAGGTGGTGTATAGGTGGTCTGCAGGAAAGCAAACAAGTACGTACTGTAAGCATGCAATCAAGCAATCAAGCAAGCAAACAAGCAAGCACAGGCAGGCAGGCAAGTACCCCAGTACGCACCCAGACAAGCAAGCAAGTAGATGATCCCCCCATCAGTACATCAGCAGATGTATAACATACATTTCCACCAATCGCCATCCTCCTCATTCCAGACTAAGGACCACAACAAGACAGACCTCACTTCTTTCCTCTTCGTTTTTTTATTATTATTATTCTTTTTTTTCTTGTTTGTGCCACGTAGATTTGCAGACAGGCATGCATGCATATGATCGGCATCTTGTCCAGTCAAAGAGCCGGACAGTTGCACAATCTGTCGCTACGCTCTGGAGAGCTCAGGATGAGAGGGGGGTTATGTGGAGGGCGGTAGCCTGGGGGAAAAGGGTGATGCGTGGGGGGTTTCATGTCGAAGGATTGAAAGCTGGGAATATGAAGGAGAGAGAGGGAAAGAAAAAGGCCAGGAGGGGCCATCTGCCGTCCTTGGATCATACTTCCTCGATCATCCTTCTTTTACTCTTCGTCTCCGTTCGTCCGTCATCTCCCGTTGCGGTCCGGCGAGAGGTCTGGGATGGCTCGCCCTTGGATGTCGGAGTCATGTCGCGGGCCCGCTTTGAGGGCCGATCGGCGTTTTTCGTGAGGGCTCGTTGTTTCTGGGCGACGAGAACTGTGCGGAGGAGGTCGTCTTTTGATGAAAGACTTGCTCTGGACACAAACGCTTGTCCGGCTGAAGCACGGCGTCTGCCGAGAGCGTCTCTCTCCTTTATCTGCGACAGAGCATCGTCCTCGTCGTGCCTGTCCTCGGCTTCGTCTGACGGCTCCCGTGGCCTCTTTACCCCCTTGGCCGTCGAGTCTTCCGCCGAGGACGCGTCGGCCGGATCGCTTTCAGACATTGAGGATGCGTCGCTGTCGGTCTCCGACCCACTCTCGCTGGAGTTGCTCACTTCTTCTAGAACGCCAAGACCGAGGCTCTACAGCGTGTGACAGCATCAACATCGAGGCCGGCGCCTTCGTCCATCGACCGAAACACCTACCATCTCAATGTGGGCTTCATCCTCGCGCACGTTCTCCAGCTGTCGTTCCTCCAACTTCCCCGACGCCCGCTCTTCCTCTAGCTGTTGATTGGCTGCCGCCATTTCCGGCAGGAAAGTAGACAGACGAGCCAGGACTTTCTCATCCAGGGCGTCAGCTCATGTTTCTGCCGTCCACCGTACATGGAAAGAGGTATTTCATACGAGGGTTGTCTGTTGATGCAACTGGTACTATCGTCGGCTTGTTCGGCCGAGGTAGTGTGATGATTTCAGGATCCATCCCTGCATTCAAGGCGTCTGAACCAGAACCAAGAGCTTGTTCCTCCTGGGCCTTTGTTATTGATAGTGTGTCCTTTCTGTCCTCAAATGTACTCCGTTCAGTGTCTTCCGAAATGTGTTAGCTGTGCTTAGAGCCGGCTACGCGTCAAGATATCGTACCATCTGCACAGCTTCTTCCACGACCAACGGCCGACACTGTCTTGGCTCTCTTAGTTGGTGTGCGGGGATCTCCCCCTTCGTTGTTCAAAATCCCATCGCTGCCACCCGTGCCACCGGATATACTGTGGCCCGGTGATAGCCGAGTTTGGCCGTTTCAGGCGTGGCCGAAACCCAGCTTACTAATGCATCGCCACCTGCTTTGGCGCTTAGAGCTGCAAGTCACCGCTGCATTCGGTCTTTGGATTGGCTGGGACCTGTATCAACGGTCGCACAAGCCATAAGGCTGTCGACCTCCCTCCAGCTTTGACTCTACTCAGTCACTCACGATCGTTTCACTCTGGATTCGCTTCTGTTTCAGGTACGTTTTCACTCTGAGGCACTGCAGGTCGATCAATCTGACAGGTCTATAGTTAGCCGGAGCTCTTATCATTATCGAGGAATGTTATATAGCTCCCAATTGTCAGCCATTTGCTCTTCGTGGAAGCAGCTACAGCTGTACCTGAGATTGTCGAGTTGGTCAATCGAGGATACCGTATAGACAGTACAGCGTCCATCAGACTCGACGCCAAATCTGCTGTTGGAATCTTGAGCACGGGAGCTTTGCTGGTGAGCCTGGGCACAGCTTTCGACCACACAGCTCAAGCGATCGCTTTCTGCTTGCCACAGCTGGGTAAGCTGGAACGAGTGCTTTTTTCATCTTCTTCAATGTCGCTTTCACTGGCATAGCTACCTTTCATCACCCTCTGGTCCCGTCTCGCATCGGTCTTGGCGACAGACTGCTGACCCAACAATACAGCTCTCGGAGCTGGTCAAGGCAGTCGAAGGCTGAGGTCTTAGCGTCCAATTTCGCCTCCGGCCAAAGCACGTCAGACACGATGGCCGCACCACTCGACCAGATCAAGGACCTGCCCAGCCAGACCGGGGACGCCGTCCATGAGATGGACAGTCCCAAGATATCGATCACTCCAACGGACAGGAAGAACGCGGTGCTGAAGAAGCTTCGGGCGCCACCACTCACCCATGGCTGGGAATTTTGGCATGATCGGTGAGAGCCGCATTGAACTCTTGAGAGACGAGGCTGATGATGCTGTAGCCACGTGCCAGCATCGACATCCCCTGCAATCTCGACAGCCGTAGAGAAGCCCAACACGTATGGGGCCAACCTGGTCAAGCTCATAGATATCAACAACGTCCAGACCTTCTGGGAGACGTTCAACAACTTTCCCCTGGGGTCCCTGGTCATGCGGGACTCGGTTCATCTTTTCAAGCGGACGGTGAAGCCGGTCTGGGAGGACCAGCGGAATGTCCGAGGCGGAAGCTGGACGTTTCGGGTCAACAAGACTGATGCCGCCGAGTTCTGGAAGTGCATCCAGCTGATGGCCATTGGCGAGACCCTTCAGGAGGTTGTCGAGCAAGGTATGCCCGTTCTCGTTTTCAGCGTCGATAGAGCTCGCTCGACTGATCGATCTGGGGCGTGCAGGCGACGACATCTGCGGCGTCAGTCTCTCGATCCGGTTCAACTCGCACACGATCTCGGTGTGGAATCGGGACGGCGCCAACCAGAAATCCATCGACGCCATTCTTGCGGTCGTCCTCGCGGAGCTACCCGACAACCTCAAACCGTCGCCTCAAAACTACTACTACAGGAAACACTCGGAACACAAGGGCTTCGGTTCCCAGACATGAAGACGCTTTGTGTTTGGGGGCCTGCGCAAAGGGGTGGAGTCTCATGTCGGAACCTGGCACGTGAGGTGGACATTGCTATTGGATTACCGTATCATCGGCGACTGGGGGCAGCGGGCGTTGACGTTCCACATCACGGACAGCATCATCTCCAATCAATCTGCGGTCAGATATATCTAGTCAACAAGCTCCGTTCGAACGAACAGCATGTATTCCGAGTTGCGGGATTCTGAAAAGCCTGAAGAACGGAGCCAGATATACCTACCCGCCGTAGGTGTACAAACATGGCTATGCTCAAGTCCCGTCATCACAACTGAACGAACAACGACTCCTACACCCTTTCCTTCTCCTCCCCGGTCCAGGTCGGCCCAGCCCAGGTTGGTCCGGCCCAGCCTGCCTTCCTACCCTTCTACAGCTTGCTTTCCAGATGACGAGGCCTCCGGCCTTTCCCTTTGCGCCGGCCCGCCGGCTAGCACGAGAGACTTTGTGGGGCCTTTTGGCAGTATGTTTTGTAGGTCAGCGGTCTATGGTCAATAGTCTACGGTCTACGGTCTATAGTCTATAGTCTGTGGTCTGTGGTCTGTGGTCTGTGGTCGACGGTCTGTGGTCGACGGTCGACGATCGAACGGTCAACGGTCAACGACTCACAATCCACATCATACAGTCTACGGTCCACAGGCCCCGGTCTACGACCCACGTTCTAGAAGGTCGGATCAAAGCTGCGTAGCTAGAACAGCCGGCAATCCGCGTGTGCTTGGTACAAGTCACGCTGCGACAAGATGGAACGTAGCAGCAGCAGCAGCAGCAGCAGCAGCAGCAATGCTAGAGTGAAACGGCACGGTGCTTTGCTAGAACAGGGTACCGTACCGTAGCAGCCAGAGCATTCGCGAGAACAGGAGATGGCAGAAGTACAGTATGTTGTTTGGATCTGGACGGTGGTGCCACGACTACGTAGGACCGGAACTGGGATTGGAACTTAAATCGGGAACTAGAACTAGGATGGGAGGGAGAGAGAGGAGCTAGAATACCCCAGCCCTCTGCATCACGACCTTGAAATCCTCGAACCGGACGCCGCGCGCGACGCCGGCGTTGCCGTTCGCTTCGAGAACCATGCGTCGCAGCATCTCGTCGTCGACCTTGCCCACGCCCGCCGCCGTCTTCTTGCCCTTTGCCCTGCGACCCCTCGCTCTCGCCCCGCCGCCTCGTCGTCGGGTGTTGTTGTAAGCGTCGTCGCCCTTGTCATCGTCACCGTCGTCATCGTCGTTGTCGTCGTCGTCGTCTAATTGATGAAGCTCCCTCGCCACCCGCTTCAGATGCGCGACCGTGATCGGACCGCGCCCGCCGCCTGTGAACAGCTTGAAGGCTTCTTCCATCTCACTTTCCTTGACGTTGGCTTGCTGACGTCGTTGGTTCCGTCGTTTTCGTTGTCTCGTGGGCGGTTGGTGGTGGTTTCCTTCGTCGTAGGCTCCTTCGTCTTCTCCTTCTTCGTTGTCGTCGTCGTCGTCGTCAAGTTCGTCTCGTTCCAAGGCATTGCCCCCGGCTGTTTGCATCTCGAGCTTCAGAGCGCACACAGACGCGAACGGCTCATATGCTACCGCCCCCGTCTTGTCAGGGTCTAATGTTGATAGTATGTCCCGGAGCTCGGAGGCAGACGACGGCGGGAGGTTCAGCGCTCTGCGCTCCGGATTTGCCACCTGGTCAGCTTGTGTGTCGAGTTCCAAGCGTCGTGGGGGGCGGTTGACTCGATGACGTGTCCGAGAGAAGCATTGGATGTGGACCGACGCTGAGCGATACAAGACCTACGCTAGAATCCTCCGAACATCCTCGGTCGCTATGACCCCTTCCGATTGTTCACCCTCCTCACCATCGACGTAGGCATCGTCGTCTTCGTCTTCACCATCATCCTCGGCCACGTCGTCGTCCTTCCGGCGCCTGCTTCTCCGGGATGGCGGTCTCGTCCGCCTTGGGACCGGACGAGAGAACAGTCGAAAGGCCTCTCGTATCTGAGCCTCCTCCTCGATGGAGATGTCATTCTCCTTGGCCAGCTGCGCCGCTCGCGATGAGCTTCGGTGTGTTGTGGGTGCCTTCTTGGCTCGCGCAGACGTCAACGTGGATGGTCTGTGGCTGCGCCGTTTAGGAGGCTAGAGTTTAGAACGACGTCAGTGTGAGGGCATGATCAAGTGACTGCTGAGGGCTGACCATTGCGGTGTCGTGAGAAGTGTCGGCCCGTGCTTTGCGAGTAGTGTACGTATACGAGTACTCGAGACATGTAACGAACCATCTACTGTATGGTAGTCGTCGCAGCCCACCTAATTGTCTGGGGCCTGGAACGATCTTGAACAACCATCTGTCAGTCATCGAATGCGGAATCACTTTCTTTGATATCTAGCGACTCCGTTGCCGCCTTCTACGGATCAACAACTGCCCTTGAATGTTTCCATCATGTCTGCAAACTCCATCTACGATATACTCGTAGCTCCGCAACCTCAAGGACGTCACTGGCATCATCACTTTGGATTTTCAAGACAAGCCTGTGGGTCTCTAGGACCCATAGACGCCCTGAACGATACGGTCGCTATGCATCCACGCTTATGATACCCTATCAGTCTTGTCGTCCACAAGACATGTCTTCATCCACATCAGCAACAAGGTTGCCGATCTTCCATGTGCCTGCATCATTCGGCACAGATGTGCGACAGTATCCGCCCCAGAGGCTGAATCTGGAACCGGCCCGAGGCTTGAGCCTTGGATAAGATACAGTACCCCATACGTACGTATCACAAGGCTTCGCTCCGTCCATAGTTCGCGTGCTTTTGAATCGCTAGATCGGCGCCTCTGAAAGGTTGCTCATGAGGGGCGCCTGTGGCCCGTCGGCAGTCGACAGCTGGCCGCGTCTTCCTAGTGGTCAAGTTTCACGTTCCGAGAACACGTTGGCTTGGCTGAGGTTCTTGCTTCTGTTGAGAGGCGACGAGCCTCGTCCGATCTGCTTGCTTTGTTTACTCCGTTCGGCCCGTGTCTACAGAGTATCCTTAAAGTACCAGAGTGCGTCTGCGCCGTACTGGTACCGTGGCTCTCAAATCCACGGGTCTTATTGCTTCTTCATCCTATCTCAAAGAGAATGTCCGAGACTGCTCGACGGACCAATACATCCGTGATGCCGACAGTACCTACGCACTACCGGTACCGTCGTGGCTCTGCTCCTCCTTAATTCAACACGATGCGGCGCCTACCTGAAACAGTCACGCAAGACGTTCAACGGGCCATGGCCCTGAAGATCGGGCCCAGAGCTCGGCTTCTGACGGGTTGTCCGTCCCTTCGCATGTCTCGGCGCAATACGCATGCCGTTACTATGTGACGATGGCATGATCGTATCGGTGGTGCCGTCTTGGCGAGTCGGTCGGGAAATGAGATATCACTCTCGACCTTTCCGCCGACCTCCTTCCCCGCGATCGAGGAATGCAGGTACAGACCTCGAGTAACAGCCCTACGTGGCATCCAGGCGCTTAATCATCCTTCTCTTCACATGGCTTCATCCGCTGCTGGCACCGGAGAACAGTCCATCGTGGGGCGCATGCCGCCGCCCCCTGGAAAAACTCCCAACTTTGTTGATCCAACATCCAGCCACGACACTCTTTTCATCGGAGGCTCGATCCTGCTGGCGACTGCTACCCTCGCGGTGGTGGCCAGGATCGTCACGCGAACATGCATCAGCCGCTCTCTAGGCTGGGATGATTGTATTTCTACCCTTCCCAGCCTCAGCTGGTCATTGCTAACGCATGTTTTCCAACCGGCGACAGACCTATCTGTTCTGGCAACAGCAAGTTCCCTCTCGCCGCCCAGTAGCTGCATAACAGAGAGCTGACGGCTTTACCGCAGGCACTCATCGCCGTTTCGTTCGCTGGTGCCGTTCAACGTCGGTCACACACGAGATGTCACATACAAAGGGCCTGGCTAACGATATCTAGTCACCAAGGCGGGTTTTGGATACCACGTGTGGGATCTTCCTGAGACGCCGGACTATAGGGCGCCGACCGTGAAGGTAGGCGGTCTTGTCCACATCATGGCGATGGGAATCAGCCGCTCATGTTCGATGGTCCCGTGGCCTTACAGTGGAGCGTTGTTGTGTATCTTTCGTACCAGGGAGCCATGGGCATCATCAAGCTCTCGGTGCTCTTTTTATATCTACGCCTGTTCTCGGTCGGAAACTGGATGCGATACTCGGTCTACGCCTGCTTCACCCTTGTCGCTGGCGCCGTGCTCGGAGGGTTGCTGTCCCTTATATTCGGGTGTCGGCCTGTCAAGATCATGTACCAGTGGGAGCAAAGAGAGGGTACCTGCATCGACATTCCGATGCATGTCCTGGTGGTATCGATAATCAACATGATCACGGACTTCATCATCTTGATACTGCCCCTTCCCACGATTTGGTCGCTGCATTTGCCCACCCGCCAAAAGCTGGCGGTCGTGATGGTTTTCTCGGTCGGGCTCTTGTGAGATTCTTGCCGTCGTCCGACCGGTTTCCGCGTTCGTTCTTTGCTGACGTACGCAGCGTTTGTGGAATCAGCGTCCTCCGCATCGTCTTGATCCGACGGTCCGATGTCTATTCGTCCTACGACTATACCTGGGATGAGTTTCACGCGACGTTTTGGAGGTACGTTCTCGCCCATCGAGCCTCTTGTTGCCAGTGGAACGACACGGTACTCACCGTCCCTCGACCCCAGCCTTGTCGAGTCTACGATGGCCTTGATATGCTCATGCGCGCCGGCGCTCAAACCTTTGTTCCGCTACCTCGTCCCGTTGGCACAAAGAGTGACTGCAAGGGCGTCGTCGTCGGCACCAAAGACGGGTTCGTCCTTGGGCTCCTCCGTCTACCCTCGCAAGCCGCCGTACCGTCCATCGCTTGTCGTGTCTGGCAAATCCGAGGACGTGCGCTTTGGCGACGGAAGCTACCTTGAGCTCAGCCCAACTCAAGACAGCAGCAGCCCTTATACCCTGAGCGGGCTGGAGTCACATGCTTATTACCAGGAGCGGGACAAAGGTTCGCTGGTGCAATCTGCGGTTGGGCACTCGGCCATCATGAAAACGGTCAGCGTCGACATCCAACCTCATCCCAGCGATAAGCCAGGGAGGCTCTCCTTGTTTCCTCCGCCGGCGGGACGCTGACTGGAGTCGGGCTATAATCTCTGTTGGAGTTACGTGGGGCCATCACACATCCTTTACGATGAGGATTTATTCAGACCTCGCCATTTCCATGACCAGAATAGCCTTGCGCGCTTCGTCCCAGCTACACATCACTCCCACAGATTAATGAAAGTACCTTGATGGTACGTACGTAGTGGAAACCCTTTTAGCCAGCTCGCACTAGCCAGGTAGCTACAATACAGTTTGACAGCCTTTGTCGAGGGTTCGATGATGGACTTTTAGCACGTACTCGACGCAATGGACAGGGGCCATGTGGTAATGATACCATCGAGTCATCTGTGCATCTGAAGCATCTACGGAGTACTTGAGCAGTTTAACCGATGTTGTGAAAAGACTCGGAGCTAAAGAGCTACTGAGCGTATCTCAAGGCATTTGTCACTGTGGTATACAACACTGCGGTAGACATTCGAGATCGATTGCCAGCATGAATTTTGCCAACAGCCTTGTACTACAGTACGTATGTACTGTACCAGTTCAAGTGGCATCATCTCACACTGTAGGGATCCGACCAGAGAGGCAGTTGCCATGGATGACTGACATGGACACCTTTTGCCGCGTGATTCAGAACGGGAAGGAGTGTCATCGCAATTTGTCTTCAACAGTGATTGTAGATACTTTTCCACGCACTTATTCTGGACAGACACCCTGATGACTCATCGTTGACGTGTCTCATCTCATCTTATCTTATCGTATCTTATCTAAGCTGACTGTAAGGAGTCGCATTGCCAAGCGGCAGCCTACGAGGTAGAAATAAGCTTTGTCGTCGTCATCTACTGGCCACTTTAGTATGAGCAGAGGACGAATGTTTCTACACCCCTTATCCTATACGGTATACTAAGCCCTAGCTATACCAGATAGTAGTGCCCGCTATAGACTATACCGCACCGTGTGTCAGGATGGAGGTAGAACTATACGTCTACGATCTTTCGCGGGTGAGTCTCGTGAGTGTCTCCGACGTATTGAAGCTACGCTGACGATCCTTTGCAGGGCCTAGCTAGACAGGTGAATGGCCATGTTCTGGCAGGAAGGCATGCCTCAGATTACTCACGTACAATCAGATCTCTGGTGCGCTACTTGGGACCCAGATCGATGCCGTATATCATACATCGATAGTGTTCGGTGGCGTCGAGATCTTCTTTGGTCTTGGTGTGCAGATATGCCGCCCGGGCTCAACCCATCATGGTGGAGGTCTTCTGCTCCTGACAGGTGTCCAGCGCAAGCTGACTCGACATAGGAGCTCCCATGGAGATGGTTCCACTGGGTACCACCGCGTTACCCCAAGACGTCATTCACGAGTACCTTGAGGTCCTCAAGCGGATATATACAGCTGAGGTCAGCAGCCAGCACAACATCATCGACCATCTATTGTCCGACTACTGAAAGCATCCACAGTCTTATGATCTGTTCCTCCATAACTGCAATAACTTTTCGAACGATCTCGCCGAGTTCCTAGTCGGTCGAGGCATCCCAGAACACATCAAGTCGCTCCCTCAAACCGTGCTCAACACACCGTTCGGACAGATGCTCCGGCCGCAACTGGATAGCGCCATGAGAACCATGACCCAGGCACCACTACCGTCGTCATCGGCGCCAGCTGCGCAAGCCGCCGGGGTTTCGCAAGCCGCGAGCACGAACGGGGCATCTTCCGGACAGATTGGAGAGAATGACGTGGTTGCTACCGGCATCGTGCACAACGTGACATCGCTGAGAGAGGTGGAAAGATTACTGCGGGCCGCGTCCAAGACATGTGCCATCATCTTCTTTACGTCTTCCAGCTGCGCCCCCTGCAGGATCGTATACCCGGCTTACGATGAACTTGCCGCGGAAGCCGGCAAGAAAGCCATCCTCATCAAGGTCGACATCCGACAAGCGAGGGAAATCGCGTCCCGATATCAGATCATGGCCACGCCGACGTTCATGACCTTCCTTGGCGGCGAAAAGGAGAACGAGTGGACGGGCGCGGACGAGAGGAAACTAAGAGCGAACTTCGGGTTGCTCCTCCAGATGGCTCGTCACCCCCACTCGAATCTCCGCCTTCCTCTTCTGTTACGAGTTCCAAGGCAGCCCTCGGCGTCTACGAAGGTGCCCGCTCTCGACAAGGTCATGGCGAGGATGGGCGACTTTGGGCAGGCACCGGAGATACAAGCCGTCAAGGACTTTGTGGCTACTCGCAACAGCGAAGGCTCGAGGGAGGCAACTTTGCCGGATCTCAAAGCATTCTCGGCCGCGGTGAAACGAGCGACGACCGAGCTTCCGGAGGAAAGCTCTTTTGCGATCGTCGACCTGGCTCGAGCTGCCATGATGGACGCGCGTGTCAGCAGCTACTTTGCCGAGGAAGAAGGCCATCACATGCTGTCTACGATTCTTGACTGCGCTACTTCAGAGAACTCCCCGCAGCGACCCTACGCTCTTCGGCTCGTCACACTACACATGTTCTGCAGCATGTTCGGATCGCCTCTTTTCGTGGCTCACACCTTGAGAAGCCCCAAAGTCTCGTCTGCTCTGCTCCTCCTCCTGGACCAAAATCTGGTCGACAGGGATCGCGACACCATCCGGGTCACGGCAGCGACGCTTGCCTTTAACCTAGCGGTCGTCGTCAGCAGACAACGCGAGAGCGGCGACGACGAGGTGTTGGCGGAGGGCAGTCAGCTGCAGTTGTTGCTGGCAATCCTCGAGGCCATCGGAACCGAGAAGGACTCCTCACAGGCCTTCTTGCGCTGTCTGTGGGCTGTCGGCCTTCTGGTATATTGTGCGGACAAAGAGAGCGAGGTGGTGGAGTATGTCAAGGCCGCGGAGGTCGCGAGCTCTCTGAAGGCGAAAGTGCCGATCTTTCCGGAAACACGGGGTCTGGTTCTGGAAATGGCGGACGAGCTCATGGGGAAGGGGCTGAAGTACTCGTAGAGAGGGCTCTCTCCACAGGCGTTCTCGGTTTGGAGGTTGTGGATGGTATTCATTGCATTGCATGGTTCTACTTTATTACAAACGATTCGCATGCACCTATGTGGATGCGAATAGAGATCGTTGAGAAGGACGTTCGATTCTGCGTCGTCTCGTGACTATTGCTGCTCGAGGTTAGGGGACGAGCTCCAGCTATATGCTACGGCTGTTCGTAGTGCTGTGGCTGCTCTTAGTGCTAACTTCTAGTGCTGACTCAGTGGTGTAGTTTCTGCGTCTCACGGGGCTCGGCGGTGGCGCACCAGCTCCCCCACAACTGGGGCCTCAGCAATGGATCGCGTACCTCGTAGTAGAGCACTCTGCCAGGATTGGAATCTCGCGACCAGAGGCAGTTGCGTAGCACAGCCATCGTGCGAAAGTACGTAACGTACAGCATTTGGTGAATCGGTGATGCCTGCCGGGTTTGGCGCTTGTTTGTTGACGATCCACATTCCAACAGTGGAAGCGCTGACGTTAAAGGACATGCCCCAGTCTCCGGTAGCTCTAGCCCTAGACCTGACCAACCGCACGCTACGTTTGTAAGATGTACCAAGAGGAGAAGCTTCGCCCCTGCAATCACCCTCTCGTCAGCTCACGAAAACGAAGTGGGTCATCATAGCCCCCGCCACATCTGTATCGGGCCGTCGAATTGACGTTGCCGGAGCCGTTCAGCTTTGCCGACCGGGACAGGGTTGGTCTTGCGGTTCACTGTTGTGAGCCGTGTGTGTGTGTGTGTGTGCGTGTGTGTGTGTGTGTGTGTCACGTGCAGCCGCGCGATCGGTTTGTTGACATCTTGCCCGATCGGGCTTAGCGCGGCCGGCTATCTTATATGTTCCTGCCACAGCGGCTCCGGTACCACACCATCGTCCAGGACATCGCCGAAACTCTGTGCACCATGGCTCTGGACCCTCGCTCGTTTCCGGGCCTGGCTTCGGACCTCCGCTCTCTGAAGTCGTCCGCCTCGACTCCGTCCTTGCGATCTCGGGACTCCGCAGACATCCCTCCGACCAGACCGATGACGCCGAACGGCAGCGCCGGCGCCGCCGGCGTGGGAAACGTACGGGTCGTCGTCCGAGTTCGAGCCTTCCTCCCTCGCGGTACGCCTGTCTCGAGAGATCGAGGTGCTGTGATGATCCTTGACTAACGTCTTGGTCCGCGACAGAGACCAATGGGGGAGCTCAATGTCTGATTGATATGAACCCGTCCAACCAGTCGACCACGCTCCTGGCCCCGTCGACTCCAGATAGGCGTAACAGCATGCGGAAGGTCGTCGAGCCGAAGACGTTCACCTTCGACAACTCGTTCTGGTCGCACGACAAGGCCGACGACCACTACGCGACGCAGGAGGACGTCTACAACTGTCTGGGCGAGGAGTTTCTCGATCACAACTTCGAAGGCTACCATACCTGTATCTTCGCGTACGGCCAGACCGGGTCCGGCAAGTCCTACACGATGATGGGAGCGCCGGAGCAGCCGGGTCTCATCCCGCGGACGTGCGAGGATCTCTTCCAGCGCATCGAATCCAACACCTCCCCGAACGTCAGTTACACCGTCCGCGTCTCGTACTTTGAAGTCTACAACGAGCACGTCCGAGATCTGCTGGTGCCGCGCCAGGATCCGCCGTACTATCTGAAGATCCGAGAATCGCCAACGGAGGGGCCGTACGTCAAGGACTTGACCGACGTGCCTGTCAAGAGCTTCGCGGAGCTTATGCGATACATGAGGATGGGGGATACGGTACGGATTGCGTCGGGTGCTCGTAGATCAGTGTTGAAGGGAGCGCTGATGAGAGGATCAGAGCCGGACGACGGCATCTACAAAGATGAACGACACGTCGAGTCGGTCCCACGCCGTCTTCACCATCATGCTCAAGCAGATCCACCACGACATGGACACGGATGAGACGACGGAACGGGTGGCTCGGATACGGCTTGTCGATCTGGCTGGGTCCGAAAGGGCCAAGTCCACCGAGGCGACGGGGCAACGGCTGCGCGAGGGGTCGAACATCAACAAGTCCCTGACCACGCTGGGCCGAGTCATCGCGGCGCTTACTTCGGACCCGCGGCAACACAGCGGGCGAAAAGCTCGTCGGGCGACCAGGGAGATCGTGCCGTACCGCGATTCGATCCTGACCTGGCTCCTGAAAGACTCGCTCGGGGGGAATTCGAAGACGGCGATGATCGCATGCATCTCTCCATGCGACTACGACGAGACGCTGTCGACGCTGCGGTACGCCGACCAAGCGAAGCGCATCCGCACCCGGGCCATCGTCAACCAGGACCATGTATCGGCGGCCGAGCGCGACGCGCAGATTGTCGACATGCAGGAGACGATCCGACGCCTGCAGCTGAGCGTGTCGCAGCAGGCGCAACAGCAGCAGCAGGTCGTGCTCAGCACGGCGGCCCGGCTGCGCGACAACGAGAACCAGGCCAGCCAGCAGCTCGAGGAATACCAGAAGCAGGTCGAGCTCATGCAGCAGATGACGCAGGAGGAGAAGCAGGTCAGCGAGTGCAAGATCCGCACGCTGCAGACCCAGAACGAGGCGCTGCGGCGGCATCTCAGGCTCGCGGTCGAGTCGCTCAAGAAGCCCATCCCCGAAGTGCTGTCGCTCGACGACGACGATTACTACTCCGTCGACGACGTTGAAGAGTGCGACGACGGCGACGGTGGATACCGAGGAGAAGGCGGGCCAGAGGAATCCGAGGCGCTGGAACAGCAGCTCGTCCACGTCGACTCCGACGGCGGCACGAGACACGGTTCACCATCATATGGCTCGGAGCTCGTACCTGTGGAACACGACCGTTCGTCACCTGAAGAAACCAACAAGGAGAATACCGCCCCAGCCGAGCCACGACGCCCCAAGTACCCATCGCTATCGCCGTTTCCCTCACAGAACTCCAGCAATGGCACCAAAGAGAGTAACGGCAGCGACATACCCAGCCACAACACCAACGCCACCAACAACCGCAGCACTAGCCAGACGCGGGGTCCTCTCCGTCAATCGAGCATCAACGCAAACATACCGTTCAAAACCGCCCAAGCACCACGACTGTCGGCAGCCGGTGGCATGTATCCGAGCACGGCAGCACCTTCGACGACAGCGAGAGCAGAAGCGACAGCGGCGGCGCTCAAGTCGGCCGAAGGCGCCGGACTGGAAACACATGCCGAGCTGCGCGACTTGCTCTCGGACATTGGCTTCTTCAGACGCAAACTGGCGGACGACCATGTGCGCTTTGGGGGCTTTGCCATGGGAGTATGAACAGTTGGGGATGAAGTGTGTGTATGTGTGTGTGTGTGTGTGTGTGTGTGTGTGTTTGATGATGGAGCTATGAACATCACGATGACGTGTGACCAGCGGGGGAGTTTTGGGAGGCTTTCCGCTGCATCGGCCTGGTTTCACATGGGGCTTTCCACCGTGGGCGAAAGAGAGCAAGCAATCTCGCGCGCGCTGGTTCTCTTGTCGATTGTCCAGGACCACGGGATGGACCACTTGTGGCGGGGTGGTGGTCTGTACCGGTCTTCCGGCCTCTGCTATCCTTTACAAAAGAACGATGGCAGCGACAAGCAAGCATTGGCTTGGCGCATTTACCGGCTTCTCAGGGCGACAAACACCGCCCCCCCCCCCCCCCCCCCCCAAAGAAAAAGGGCTGTGACGTCGCAGAGGACCGGACCACAACACCTACTGTACACAAGCAACAAAGGAACATTGACACAGTCCATCATCCTCCAAGACTGTCACCATCACCATAACCCGCCAAAGAAGAAAAAAGGTTTTTTTTACTGCGAACAGCTAGATCGTCACACTTGTGAGAAGAATCTAGTGCAAGCGACTAGGGCTACTAAACTCCACGCTCTCGAAAGGGATAGGAGGTGGGAGAGCAGATGTTGTCATAGGGCGGGTCAGTGTATACATAGCGGATCAGTTTGGAATGGGCGTGAGTGCTGTGGAAAGCGAATGGTGTGTAAATTAGGGGATTGTATAGGACTTGGTTCTTCCATCTCTGTTCTTCATGTTCTTCTTGTGAGCAGGGCCCAAGTTGAGGGACTATACCATATCATACTATATCTTGCATATATGATGAAGATGATGAAAATAATGATGGTGATGATGATGATGATGAAATTTGAACCAGCACATGATTCATTACTTGTACATTCATTCATCACTGATCATTGATCTGTTGGTCTGTTGGTCAGTTGTTTGGTGGGTTGGGTGGTTGGTTGAGCTGTCGATCAATGCTTGGCGTGCTCCCACAAAAGAGATATGTGATGTACAGTATCATGATCCATGACCCATCAACCATAACCCGTCACGCAGAGGCATAAGCCAGGAGCAACCAAAGAGAGGGAGGGGAGAGAACTAAAGGGTGTGATATCACGCAGATAATGCACTGTAGGTAGAGTACCCCTTGCACAATCCATCCCCATCCCTCCCCCTCCCCCCAAAAGAAAAAAAAAAGAGTGTGAGCGCAACGTAGACTCAACCTTTTGTCCCCCCCACACACACATTACACACATTACAGACAGACAGACGGACTCCTCAGCAGACTCCAACGGACTCCAACGGGAAGGTCTAGAGAAAAGGTGTTACGTGCTGAATGCCAAATCAGTCCTTTGCAGGCTTTACCACTTGCACTTCTCCGGGAAAGGGGATGGCGATCAGAGTACAGCAGTCTCGAGAGTCATGAGCATATCAGTACAACAGGAGAGATACTAAAGTACTCAAGGCTCTGCGATATGATGCGCTCTCTTGAGCGAGAGAGCAGAGGGTAACGGAATATGTCGTGTGTATATACGTACTTTGTACGACGGGCATGACTTGATTGTTTCGTGGCCCCCCTCCCTGGTTTGTTTGCATGTGGCCACTGGGTTCTATCTGTTCGGTCTCAACCTGGCGATGAATCGATCGACTTCATCTCGCGCGCTTCGAAGACCTTCGCTTGCTGCGGTAGAACCCCGGCTCGTACCATCTACACCACCATCACCGTCCGAGGCCACTCTGTCCCGAAGATCTTCCAGCAAGGCGACGTTCTTGACGCGAAAGGCTTCCTCGGCGGCTTTGAGCGGCAGACCGCATTTGACGTACATGTCGACGCGCTCGGCCGGAGTGGTGGCGGAAGAAGAGCATTTGGGGATGAAGAACGCTGCGAGCTTGGTGTTGCCCGCCGACAGAATTTCGCTGAAGAAAGGCTGTGCGTTACGTGAGTGGGTGGTTAGTGACTTCGTTTGTTCCTGGCGAGAGAGGAGAGGGGACAAAAGAGACAAGAGAGACGAGAGAGGTGTATGGCAAAGCATGGTCTAGCGTAGAACGAGGCAGAGACGGCCACCAACCTCCCATCCGATGGGGCTCTTCCGGTTGTTCCTTCCCATCTCTTCGAGTTCGCCCCAGTCGCGCCTGGCCACGAGCGCACGCAGGCGCACCCACCAATATGTCTTCTCTGGTACGCGAAACTCCGACTGCACCTTCTTCGCGCGCGAACCGTATCCCAGTCGCGTGAGCTGATACACCGTCTGGTTGACGGAGAGGCCAAAGAACGGCTCCGGCAGCTCCTTGGTGAGCGCGTCCTGCATGCGCAGGAGCTTTGCGGCGTCGTCGAGCGCTTTGACCTCCGGCGCGTGCTCCTTCGAGTCCTGCAGCACCTTCTGCGCGAGCTTTAACCGGTCGATATTTGATCGTACCTCCTTTTGTTGTTGTTGTTGTTGTTGTTGTTGTTGTTGTTGTTGTTGTTGATGCTGCTCCAGCGCTTGGCGGAAGATCAGCAGCGCCCCGTCCAGCCGCCGGTCATCTTGATAGTACAGATCCTTGAGCAGCTCCGTGTCCTGCGCGCGGGCGGACGTCTCGACCAGCGCTGTCGCGATCGGGCGTTTGTTGATGACCCGGAAGAACGCCGCGAGGGGAAGCTTGCCACGCAGGTGGAGGAGTACGTAGTAGATGAGATCGGTGTCGCCGCTCTGGATGGCCTTGTCCAGCGCCAGCTCGCCCTCCTCCATCTGCAGCAGCAGCGGCACCTGGCTGGCGGCACGCAGCTCGTAATTCAACAACATCGTCGCAAGACGTCCGCGTCCCTCGTCGTACGCCGTCCTTGCAATCTCCTCGAATGCGACGCCTGGCTTTCCTTTGAGCTTCTGCACGATCGCCTGGCAGATGCTGTCCTCGTCTTCGGACGAGACGCGAACCTTCTGGCTGGCCCAGTGCACATAGATCTTCTCCGTCGGCAGCCTCAGGTACTCCGACAGCCGCAGAGCCAGGAGATACTGACGGCGGTTGACGAGTCGCTGGACGATGCCATCCGGTGTGAGCCGTATGTACTGCTCATATGAAATGGGCATTCCGATCTCGTAGTATCGAACTGCATTCATCACACGCAGCGTTTCACACATCTCGACAAAATCATCGCTATTGTACAGGTCAAGTACCGACTTGCCGAAAGACGCTGCTCGGAGCAACTGTTTCTGCCAAGGACTGCTGTATTCGTGGCCGGCAGCCCTGACGCATGTATCGACGGCCTCTGCAAGACTCGACTGGATCAGTCGAATATTGTCGTCGGCCTTCGGCGATCGCTTGTCCAGCTGCTCCATAGCATCCAGCAAGACCGATGCCGGAGACTCCGATCCCACCTGAAAGACGTCTTGGACGGCATCCGGAACCTTTTGTAAAAACTCACAGACGTCGTTGCTGACGACTCGAGCTCCATCAACGTCGGGAATCACATGAACATACCCATCGTAGTAGTACCTAAAACTAGTTCGTCAGGTGTCCCACTGAAGCGAATCTCGACACCCACTTTGCAGCCGTATCGCCTGTCCCCACGCCGATGAGATGGACCTCATCCTCCCAAGCCAGCATCACCGCGCTGTTACCACACCATTGTAGGTCCTTCGGTGGAGCCTTCGCCCCCGAGTGGTAGTCGCTGACCTTGTCCTGAAAATCGCTGCTGACAATCCAGACGCGCCCATCCTCGGTGTACAAGGCCACGAGACTGCCGTTTGGCGATGCTGAAATATGAGTAAAGGGACCATTCTGCAGCATCCGATCCTCGCATTCAGATGGGTCGACTACATATATGGTTCTGTCAATGGCGAGGAGCACCTCCACCGACCGCGAGAGCGTGTAAGCCGGTGGGATCAGGGTCCATGAATGCACGGTGTCTTCTGGCGCGGCGGCCAGCAGCTTCGGCCGAGGCTCATCGTCACCGGTTACAGATACGAGACGATTGTTGGAGAGAAGAGCAGCAAAACCGGACGACCAGAACCTGCAGCTCTTCACTCCCGCTTCTTCGGCTACCTGACCGCATTAGCAGGCTGGCGGAGATCAGTCGTGGTATCCAGCGTATCGTACTTTGCCCAACGAGAACTGCGAGAACTCTCCTTGGAGGTCGTAGTAGCACCGCACGATGCCATCTTTGGTCACGACTACCAGTCTTTCATGTCCTAACCAGCCTAGACCTCTGATCGATCCCTTCTCCCACTACAGCATTGGTGAGTAGTCAGTCACCGTGTTGGCTTAGGGTGTTGCTCCTCCAAGCCGAACCTACTATGATCTGCTTCAAGAGCTTTCCGGCGCAGCTGTAGATGTCGATGCTCAACTTGGCCTTTTGCGAGCCGGTAAATGCCTGTAGTTTATCGTCATCTCGATGCAAGGCTGCGAACATCAGCACCGCTCATCAATGACTTCTCAACGGACTCACCAAGCGCTCCACTGTACGGCGCGCCTGCTACAACATAGTTGTCGAGCTCGAGGTCATCATCGAAGACACCAGTGTAGAGCTGTACTTTCCTGTAGAAGCCGTCGCCGAGCCTGTCCCATTCCGCTGTAGGGCTAGACATAGACATTGCCGTCACGCTGAAGAGCAGGTGATGCTCCAGGTGCCGATGGTACTTACCCGCGCGGCAGGGACGGATATTCGGATCTCGGAAAATGTATTTCTCCTTTCCAGAAATACACGGCCGATCTTATCTATCCGACGCTAGCCGACTTATGAGACCGACCTCCGTTGTAGCATCCATGGGCCAATGGCCAACCCAGCCTTGAGCGACAAAATCGAGAGTCTTAATGACGTTGAGCTAGCAGTTCTCTGTTGTATCACTGCCAATCAATCATGTTTACTCAGATATCCCATCCAAGCCTTACCCGGTCTAAGCCGTGAGATAGAAAAGGTGGCCCACTCTGCCTGGGCGACGAGGACCTCGTGCTTCTAATACTTGAGCTCTCTAGATAGCTACCAAAGCATACGGTCTTACGAGTCGCAGGTTGAAATGTACGACGAAGACGACCGTCGCTGATGTTCGGCGTGCCTTCATCGTCGAAGAGGAGACGCCGAGGGGACAAGAACCTCGAGATGCAACTAACGAAGGCAAACTGGTAAGTCCACCAGCTGGACTTGAACCCAAGCGAGATGAAAATCTTCATCTTATTGTTGAATTGCCATCCAGCCTTCTGTGTCAGAGAAGAACCCGGACTCCAACGCGACCAACGAAGTTGGAGGGCCAAGAATCGCCAACGTAACGGTACTATCAAGCCTCAGCGATGCCTCCCGGGAAGTGCAGGTGCAGGTTCTAGAAGTATGTGCCGTCTGGGCTTCATATACTCTCACAGATGACTGATCGGTTAAGAGTAGTTCATTCGGACAAGGCGCATCCCTTCAGAGGTAGCTGTCTTGACAGCTCCCAATCGGTTCGTGGTTGTTGTCCTGGAGTGTCTGGAGAGCACTGGCAGACTGGTGCCACATCTGGTATGCCAATGATGATCGTACCGCTCCTCTTCAGATCTATAACCCGTTATAGATCGACCATCTCCTGCTCTCTCATTCAGAGGAAGCCAATCCTAGCAACCAAATCCAAGATGAACCAGCGGAGAGCGATCAGGACTCCCTCTCCATCCCCAATCCCAGCAACCGTGGATCATCAGAGGAAAGATCTATGTCTGCTCAATCAGCCTTCCCTTCAGATGTAATTTTCCCAGATATCCATATCCCCCGAGACCGACATGGCAACTGACCACGCCGTTGCAAAGGATCTGTCCACTCTCTCGCGCCTCGCGCAGTCTGTGACGATGAAAGCCGAAGTACGCCGGTACCTGCAAGACATTGTTGTATTTCTTCGCATGCATCGTGCCGTTGACGGCGGCGTCACAGCGCGGGCCAGTCGTGACTTTGAGCAGCTAGCGAGGTGACCTCCAACCATTTTGCACGCCGTCTTGGCCCCTTTCACTCTTCGTTCTTCGTTCCTCATCGCTCATTGGTCATCCTCTTCCGCCCCACTTCTGCCGTCATTCTACAAGGAGCATCCTAAAGTCCTCCCGAGCTGACATCCAATATCTCACGCTCAAAACCAGAAGCTGTCTCGCCGCTCTCCACGGCCTATCTTTCGTGACACCGTCATTGGTGG
Organism: Lichina pygmaea; assembly: GCA_963422465.1. Taxonomy (NCBI): domain Eukaryota; kingdom Fungi; phylum Ascomycota; class Lichinomycetes; order Lichinales; family Lichinaceae; genus Lichina; species Lichina pygmaea. Next base: position 937,669 of record OY730173.1, read on the forward strand.
CGCTCGCCGCGCCGAAAGTATACGCGCATCGCATCGTGCTGACCAAGCCCGAGGACGAACGGAGCATGCAGTGGGGTAGCAACATCCATGCCGTCACCGCATACCTCGGCCACTTGACCCCGGCAAAGGTCGTCGCCGATGTCCTTGCTCAGGTCGATGTGCCGATATAGAAAGATTTTTGCTTGGTTTGTCTGAGGATTGCTCACCAAGAACTAGGAAGAATGGGTTGAGGATCTGCATTGATGGCTTCTTTCTATCTACGGGTAAGCAGCTCAGCTGGAAGTGGTTGATTCCATCGGAGACGGATCGTTCAATTGAAAAACGGTTAGTCAGTTCAAGTAGCGATGGTGAGCATGGAGAGGAGAGCTCGAACGGGAAAAGTCGTGGGTTGCAGGAGGAAAACGAGGGGGAGGCGGGTTCCCCGTAGGTCGTATCTGACATGGCACGTCCGCAGAGATTAAGAAACGCCCACAGCGCATGTCATGGTGGAAGACAGGGAGCGACATGGATGACTTCTGTCAGGGATGTTCTTGTAGGTGTTTACGTGAACGTATATTCGACATCCAAGTATTCAACTGCCCAAGAAGGGTTTGAGATATCACTGAAAGGTTTGATGGATACACCATAATTTTACCTGTCTCGCCCCCCCTACCCCTAAGCACCACCACCACCACGACTCTCACCATTCTCACCATCACCACCATCTTCACCACCACTCCTCCTCTTCATGAACATGACCCCACCCATTCTCCACTCGTCGACCATGACACCAATCTCCTGACGACAATCCTCGACGACGGCGTCCATCTTGATGTCGTTGCGGTCGTAGCCAAACGGATCCTCGAGCTGCGAGCCGATGCCTTCGATGCCGTACAGGGTGAAGGTGACGAGGGCCACGATGGGCACGGCCCACCAGCGCATGTCGTCGACGATCGCGAACGGCAAGATGCAGCAGAAGAGCGCGAGCACTTGCCTTTGGTGAATACTGTTGGGGTGGGAGATTTCACGAGTCAACGGATTGAAAGGAGGGGAGGGGGGGGGAGGGGCTTAAGGTCGGGTGGTCGGACTAGAGGGGGAGTGGTTAAGGCTGCTTACAGGTGCGCAACGGGAAGAGGTGTCGATCTGATGGTCTCCATACGTCCGTACGCGTCAACGAGGGCGTTCAGCTGACTCTGTAACTGGCTCGACTGCGGGGCGTGGAACCAGCCCTTCTCGTATCCCCTCTTGATGTACAGTTCGACGAAGAAGATCAGCTGCAGGGGCAGTCCCAGACCTTCATCCTCGAGGACCTTCATGCCGCCAGGCAAGAGATCCGAGAACTCGGACGTCATCGTCGGCCCGTCCTTCGCGATCATAGTCGCGGCCTCTTCAAGCGGACGCAGCGGCGCTCCCCACTCGGCGCGCAGATGGTTCTTGACCGCGTAGAGGATGGCCAGCAGAACGCGTATCACGCGCTCAGTGTCTGCCCTGTCCGCCTCCGAGGCCGGCATCTTGTCGTTGCTGCAGCAGCACAGGAACGAGCGGGTCAAGTTGCGGACGCAGGTGCACATCTGCGTCAGGTAGTTCCTCCCCGTCCAGAACCGCTGGAAGGATGTCTGGTTGCGGAAAACCTAGGCTCAGAAGGTCAGAAGATCAGCATATGACGCACGTTCCACGGGAGGTTGAATGTACCAGCATCAGGCCCACGACTATGGACAGGCTGGGAATCTGTCACGCATCAGGACAATCAAGTCTCACGCCCGTTGCCATCTCGGTCACTGGCTCACAATGCTGCTGGGCAAGCCGAGGCTCGTATCGTCATCTCTGAGGTCGATATAGACGATGGCGACAGCGAACAGCGTATGGATTATGACGGGCAAGATAGTCACTGATTGCTCCCAGACAGTTCTGGTCAGCTAAGAGCGCAATTGGGGGGTTCTCTTTGGATAGCGCCAGAGATGGTCACAGTACCTCCATGGATAGATCCTTTGACGAAACGAAAGACGAGCGGACACCTGCGCATCGAACAGTCAACATGGAAGCCAGCGGCAATGGGCTGCCCCCATCGCTCCTCATCTTGCGGCTCACCTCCTGGGCTTCCTCCGCGACGTGTACGCCAACGGGAATGTCGGAAGCCGCCCGGAGGCCTTTGTCGTTGTTCTCACGGACGAGTCTGCCATGGCTGGCAGATCCGAGGGTTGATCTAAGGATACGTACGGGACGTAGCTTCACTCCGAGAAAATCGAAACGACTGAGCCACCGAGACCAGCGCCAAGTGGAGCCGGATCACTACCAATATATAACACCGCTGCACACCTAGAAGCAGCGCCCCCCGCTGCTAAGCCAGCCCTCCTCGAGGACCCCGTACTAAAGTGACAGCCATTTCCGATCCCACCGGGACTCGAACCCTGGACTAGCTTGCATGTCGCACACAGCAAGATTTTCCTTCAGGCCGCTCGAAACTACGTACGTATGTATGTACGTATCCACGGATCGTACTGAGAAATGATTGCCAAGGCTAAGCCTAATCTGGGCCAAAGCTATTATTTGTGCTGCAATACGTATGTAGGAGAACTGTACTTATAGTCAGGCAACGTACTTCCGTACGTAGTATAACACCACTGCTCACTCCGTAACCTTGGCAGAGCTGCTTTTCCTACCGCCAATGTTACTGACTACGGTAAGTGTTGAAGGCGACAAAACAACTCTAGACAAAAAGAGGTGCCCAGCAGTGATCTGTCAGGAGCAAAGGCACGCTCCAAAAGGTGTTATCAACTCAAGGCCACCACCCGCGAAGAAAGCAGAAGAAGAACAATCTCAGGGCAGCTACTACGAGGTCCCTACAAGTACTAGGTCATAGGCACAGGAACAATCTCTTGATCTCCCTCTCTCATAATCTCTCTGTAGACTCGGACAAACTCGCAAGCGCCACCAACCTCTCTAGAAGGGGGGACCCCTCCTACCCTATACGGTACCCTCGCTCTCCTAGCCCTCCCAGCGCCCACATAGCTCCTCTCAGAAGCTAGCTAACTTTCTTGCAATCTTCTAGCTAGGGAAGCTAGCTGTAGCAGCTAGCTACTCATTGTTGGGATAATCGGTGTCGGTGACACTTCAGAATGACGAGGCACTTAGAAGACAATAGGATCTTGTATTCAATAGGATGTACTAAGACATTCGTCTACAATGAAAAATGAGAAAACCTTCCTTCCTCCCAATCTAGGGTTAGCGCCCTTCTGCATGTCACGTGGTATGACGTTGCAGATCGCCCAACTTCAACACACTCATGACGTCTCATGGCTGTCACGTGCGCTCAAACTAGCTAAAGAGGCCGACAGTATCTCAGGTGCACGGTCCTCTCGCCTGTCTTCATAGGGCTGTACTCCGTAGGGCAGGCCAAGATTACCATGGTTACGTAAGGTACGTATGTACGTAACGTACTGAAAGCCGATAGCCGGTCGACTATGTGGAGAGGTGCTGATAGCTGACAACCGGTCAACTGTGTGTAGATTTGTCTCTCTTGTCTAACTAAAATCTAGGGGTGGTGACAAAGAAGAAGAGGAAAACTCTGCAGGCTGTCACGTGCCTGCAGACAACAATTTAGCCGTCGCTCAGGGGGGACTTGGGCAACTCTCCGTAGAGTCCCCGGTCAACTGGTACATACGTACTGTGAAATTGTTTTCTGATGCAGCAATGGTTCAATAAAGTGGCAAACAAGGGGAAGATGAAAAGAAAATTAGACTCGCAAATGTTGCTGTCGCAGCCCTAGACTCTTTCTTATTGAACAGACCATGGACTCAAAGTAGATTTGAATGATTAGTGTGCAGAAGTCGTTGAACAACCAGCGCTCCTTTGCCTCGATCGGGGGATGTATAACTAATTAGCCTCGCAACGCCGCCGAGAAAATGGTTGACAACCCCTACTGAAATCCGTTGTTGATGCACTCCGAAGCCACCAGAGTGCTATCGTCCTCGATGTCGATCGCTGCGATTTCGGCGATGAGGGCGTCCTCGTCCTCGCCGGTTTTGTCCGTGGTAATTCCGAAGTAAACGGAGCCTTTGACCCCCTCTGGGATGGTGTCAAGCTTGACAGAGGTACCGTTGGTCGTGACAGGCACGGTCACCTGACGGATGTCAACAGCGGCCACAGATTGGACATGTCCCACTTCGTGCAAAAAGCAGGGGTGAGACAAACCTGGTCAAGACCTTGGGTGATGAGAATGTATAGATCACCCCCAGCCTCTGCAGCGCCTGCAAGCGCTTTGGTGGTGAAACGAATGCCCGTGGTACTCGGATCCACAAGGCTACCCAAACGTTTGTCAGTTCTCCTATCAAAGATGCTCATCTGTCCGCTTATTTAGGATCGAATACGTACTCCGGACAGTCCGTGTTCATAAACTCCAGTACACCGGTCACGTTTCCAGTGATGAAGTTGGAGGTTCCGGTGAGCGTCTGCTGCAGCCCCAGCGGCGTCTCGAACGCGGTCGTGAACGGCGAGCGGCCCAAGACAGTGCGGAGGTAGGTCGCATGACGAGTTTGGACGGCCATGATGCTCGCAACAATCTCGCGGAAATCCTCTTCGTGCAAGGATTTGGCGATGTCGAGATAGCTGGAAAGCACGTTAGGCATGGCGAGAAAATCGGTACGATAGATGCCAGATTACCTCGAGACAGCAACTCGCGTGATCGTGCTGGCGATCTCCAGGAACAACTTTGGGTTGAACGGTGGGAAGCCGTACTCGTCTCTCACCGAAGCAGTGAGACCACCGGCAGTCACCACTTCCTTCAGCTTGTCGATGTAGTCGGAGTGGTGGCTAGCGATGGTCTCGATGTTTCGGAAGACGGCCTCGTCGTAGCCTGCTTGGGTGAAAGAATTCAGAGTGCTGTTTCCCAACGCTTCGGTGAACAATGCAAGTTGGAAGTATTCCTGTAGGCCACGGGTCAACGAGAGCCGCAAGAGACTCGACGACTGGATCTTCACACCAATCTCAACAAAGTATTGAGCGTCTCCAAATCGTTCGACTCTCGGTGCCTGCCGTGCCCGCCGAGCCTGCCTCTGTACTTCCTCCAGCCAGGCGAAGCCAAGGTTCCAACGGTGGCCAAACCAAAGAGAACAAGCTGCTTAACAAACATCCTCGTAACAGGACGTCTTGGGTTCACGGAAACAGGATCTGCAGCACTTGAGCGACTGAATATGCAGGATAGCGATGGAATTAGTGAGACGAAGCAAAGACGGCGATAGACAGCTGCGAGCTGAATGACCTTTCATGAGATCGTCTCATCCTCTTATATACCCCACCCCCCACTCCTGTCAGGCGCCGCAGGCATGCCAGGCACCGATTTCAGTACCGTACCAAGAGATTGACTCGAACACATTGGAGGACTCGACCCAATCTCAGGATGATCTAGGAAGCGAACGGCTGACGCAATCGTGTCCGCAGAATCTGGCACTGGTAACGCAAGCTCCGACACGTCGTGGCTGAAAGAGGATAGCAGCTGCGGATATCGCGGTTGATGTTAGGCCGAGAGTAGTGTCATGGCGATGTCCTCCTGCCGTTGCGACTAGCCGTATCCGGTGGCATCCAGCGAGGAAAGTGAAGCCGGCCAGATCATTACGAGTACCTTTGCCTTTGATGCTTGTCTCAGCCATGCATCTCGTTCTTGAACGGCGAGCGTCAGCCACACAGCTCAGAGAAAATCTCCGATCTTCAACATGGCCGGCATGCGGCCCGATCCACGTCCTGTCTTGTGCGTGGCCAGCAGCTTTCCGGCCGGTGCCGTACAGTATGGAAGTAAAATAAAGTAGTACCGTACCACGTTGCGTAATACTACCCACCGGCAACTAATTCCAAATTGAAAGTAGGACGAGGAAATGGGAAAAGAAAGAAGGTGTCAGCCGGAGGGGTGAGAAGACCAGTCCTCGCTCGCTGCTAGAGCCAAGTTCACGTGAGAGAAGAGAATTCTCACTGTATATTGGTGTCAACCAGGGACTCGACAGGGAGTCGATAGCCCGAGGATTTGCAGGGGTTCAGAGATCAGCCTCCCCCTGAGTGACGGCTAAATTGTTTGTCTGCACGTGACGGTGTGCAGAGTTTTCTCCTTGGTCGTCGCTCCTAGATTTTAGTGAAGAGATAGATCAATCAAGACACTCATTCCCCGGCCGGTTGCCGGTTCACAGAAGGAAGGAAAGAAAAAAACACGCATGGTCTGCGAGAAGAAGCGACAGCTTCTGAATGGTGGTAGGGCTATGTGGCGATGTGGCGGGGAAAGCTGGCAGTTGTCGCCACCACTGGCTACGTACTATGACTTACGTACGAGAATCCAGACTTGCTCCCTTCTATGAATTGAGAAGGAGGTTGGGGAATCTGGGGGGATCAATATTTTGACGTAGCTGCTATCATGCCAGATGAGACTACGGCACTGCGGGCAGCGCGAGACTGGGAGGGAGGGTCACCCAGGGAGGGAGAGAGAGAGAGAGAGAGAGAGAGAGAGAGAGGTGAATTTCAATAGCACCAAGAGCGCAAAGTCGATATGTCCAGACAAGTGATACAGCAGACTCCTGCTCAAGAGTTACAATTACAACCGCTTACAGAAGAATTGTGACGATGCTATTCTATGCGTACGAATATCGCCGAGGTCATACCTCCACACACGGACCACCAGCCTTGATCTCGAGCAAACTTCTCAAGTCCTAAAAGGGTTCACCTCCTCCCCAGCTGCCACCGAGCTATCCGCGCGTCAAGGTCCGGCCACGTCAACGTCCTGCGCTTGGCTCCTTCTTCGACGCTCTCTTGCAAGACGACGGTCGGACGACCGGTGCCTTTTCCCACATTCGTGACCTCCCCGCGCACAATCTGTCGAGCGACACGTCGGAGGTCGTCGACGGTGAGCGCCTCGATCTTGCGGCACATCTCGAAGGCGCCGACCTTGCGCCCTTGCAGCTGAACCTGCCGGCCGAGGTCCTCGAGCTCGACCATCCGGCTCTCGAGGTTCATCAGGAGCGTGCTCCGCAGCGCGTTCTTGGCCCGGTCGACTTCTTCCTGCTGCAGCCGCGATGGCGTGCTGTCCAGAGTGAGGGCGTACAGCTCGCGACACATGATCTCGAGCATCTCGAGCACCTTGGAAGGCTGACAGCTGGCGGCTATGCCGAAGAGGCCCGAGTCGGCGTACGATTGATTGACGGACATGCAACTCTCGACCCAGCCGTATCGGTTGAGGACGTTGGTATAGAGTCGAGAGTACATGCCTTTGCCGGGGCCACCGGCGCTGAAGGAGCCACCTCCGCCGAGTAGGGTCTGCAGGGTGGCCAGAGCGTAGATGTCGTCGGACGAGATCGGAAGGCCTTCGAACGAGAGGTGGATGTGTGATAGCCTTGGTAGGGACGGGTTTGGCGGTGGCGGCAGGGGATCGAGTGCCATGAAGCCTCCGGTGTAACGAGCCGGTGCTGACAGTTCCTCCGGGGTCGGTAGCATCATGGCGGACGAGGGCAGGACAGACGCGGACCGTGGCGCGGACGTGGAGATGTTCTTGATGAAAGGTATCTTGGAGAGGAATTTCGAGGTCGGAGGCGTCGAGGGGTTCAACGCGGAGCCGGACGAAGACACGGCAGATCGATGTCCGTCGCGAGCATCTGTCAACGACTCTAAAGGGGCACTTTCTTTCTCGGCCTGTGACGCCAGAGAATCTATCGGCCGCATGTCTCCAAAATGGCGTTCCGCCAGCTTGACGGCTCTGTCGTGACTGACGCCGGCGAAGGCGACCACGACGCGGTCTGGTCGGTAGAAAATGCTCCGATAGCTGTCGACCACGCCCTTGTTGATCTCGGTCAGGCGTTCCTTCGGGCACAGCAACGGATTCCCCAAGGTGTTGTCCTTGTATGCCGCCATATGCGAAACCTCGGGCAATATGAGCTCAGGCTTCGACCATATCTCCCCGATCTCGTATTCAGCGGTCTTCAGCTGGTCCTGCACCTCTTCCTCCGTGATGCGCGGTTCTCGGATCGTCTCCGCCAGAAGGGCAACGGCATCCTGGACGGAGGAGTTGAATGTTGCGCACTGATACATGAGTGATTCGCGTGAGGATGCACATTGAACGTTGCCCCCGAGAGACTCGACCGCCTCCAGCATTTCATCAGAAGACCGTGACGACGTGGACTGGATGAAAGCAGTAAGAATACCGACCCCCTAGAGAGCTCGGGCGGACTGTCAAATACCTTGAAGGCAAGTCGATCGATGATGTGGCTGACGCCTGACAGGCTTTGCTTCTCATATCTGGATCCTGCCTCGACATAGACCCCAATTCCGGAGAAGTGGCCAGGCAAAGCTTCCGTTGCAACTCGGATCCCGTTAGGCAGCGCCGTCACTTGATCAAGCTCCACGGGGTCCTGAGGAGGCGGTGTCAGCGGCGTCACACCACTACCGGTTCGAGCAGGCCAGTTTGATCGTACCTTTTGCTCGGGCTCGACCACCGTGGCAAAGCTTCGGCGAACAGCCTGAGAGCGCGCCGCACGTCGCCTGAGGATGGAGCTCGCCGCGCGACGGCCAGCATGTGTCGCGCTCATCCTGATTGCCGTATATTCTGGATCTGCACAAGGATTCGTCGTCAACGGTGGACCCTTCCGTGCCAACGTTTTCACGTGCTTACATAACCACGTAGAAGGTCGAAGGTCATCACATGATGAGCTATCACGTGACTTACCGGTATCCCGGTACCGGTACCCTGTTTATGGTACGTACGTTACGTACAGGTACTGTACATACTCGTAGGTACCGTAACGTACTGTTGAGTCACTGTGGCGTGACAATCATACTTACCTGGCGCCGTCTTCGACGCGGCAGAAGTTGTATCTAGAAACATTGTACGAGTACTGCTGGAAAAAGTCCCCTGTCTCGGGTTGATGGCGGCCATGCAGGGCAGGTGAGTCGCTAGCGAATGATATGGTCAGCGCATCAAACCTTCCCCAAAACCCTCGACATCCAGCTGAGTAGATCTGATATCGAGTCCCTATGCGTTACCGTCACGAGTACGCGAAATGACTGCCACCAAGCAGTTGTTCTTATCTTTACCGGCGCTTTCTTGAAAGCCTGAGAGGAAACCTTGACTGATTAGTCTCGGGGCTGCTATGCGCATCGCCGGCGGTATCTGCACAGCTCGTGAGACCTGCAGCCCCACCAGGGTCCACGTTACAAGCCTCAAAGAATGGGCCGATGATAGCTCCACGTCTGACATTGACGATCGATGAGCCTAAGACGATAGCAGCAGCACTCCTGGAGAGAATTGCCAGCAATCCTCGGAGGCTTATCGAGCGAGCCCTGGTCTTGGACACACAGCGGAGCTCAGTTGCACCCTTGGTATGGGTCGCCGGAGATCGAACAGTGCAACAGCTGGCGCGCGGCGAGGTTTGGCGCCATTATTCGGTTCGGCAGCGAGGGAAGCGGCTAGGCTAGACATCACATCGCCATCTGAGGCGACGGACGGGCCAGGTATGAGGACGATCTCGGTGGCGCGCCGAGACCACGGTGGTATGGGGACGACGGACGCACCAGCAACGAACGGGAATGGGTCCCCACACCAGATGCCATCGATCCGTTTCGTCGCCCACCAGGATCCTCGTTCGTCGCGGCCGTCCCTCGAGTTCGCGCCCGTCACCCGAACCTTGCCTCGGGGCACCGACGTCATCCGCGTTGGCCGCTACTCCGAAAAGGACGCCGCCATGAATGCGACGTCGGGTGCGGCGGGGTCGGCGGCGGTGGGGTTCAAGTCGAAGGTCGTCAGCCGCAGACACTGCGAGTTCTGGTGTGCCAACGGACAATGGTACATCAAGGACGTCCGCAGCTCGTCCGGCACGTTCCTGAACCACATCCGGCTCAGCCAGCCGTCGGTCGAGTCGCGGCCGTGGAAGGTCAACGACGGAGACGTCGTGCAGCTTGGGATCGACTTCAAGGGCGGCGAGGAGATGATCTTCCGATGCGTGAAGATGCGGGTCGAGTGCAATCGCGGTTGGCAGAAGGAGCTGAACAACTTCAAGTATGTCCCATCTCGCGCCCGGACAAACACGGTGACTGTGCGTCACCGGTCCTGGCAGAGGACGCTAACGCAGGCCCCGATCTGACAGCACGACGACCCACCAAAATCTGCGCAAGCTAGCATCGAAAACCACCAAGCCAGAAAGCGACGCGGCCTCGACACACACTTCCGAGTGTTCGATATGCCTCTTATCGATCGCGGTACGGCACCCCATCCAGCGGGTGTCCAGCGCGGCATCGTTCTGGGACCGGTTGAGCTGACGGCTCGTACGCCTTGCAAGCCTTGCCAATCCCTTTTTGTAGCACCGTGTTCCCATGTCTGGCACTACAAGTGCATCAGGCCCATCCTCAACGGACCCACCTGGCCGCACTTCCTATGTCCGAACTGCCGCGCCGTGAGCGACCTGGACGTCGAGATCGAGGAGTCTGTTCAGGAGTGGGAAGACGAGCTCCCCGGCTTTCACACCCGACTCGCGCAGTCGACGCGCCAAGACGAGGACGCCCTGAGCCGTAGTGGCACGGTCAACCCGATGCGATCCAACACGGCTCCCTCAGCAGCAGGCCATCTGACCAACGGAGACAGCTCACAACACGTGTCCAACGGGCACCGCCCGCCAGAAGGCCGCTCCGGCGAGACCGAACTCACACGCATGCAGTCGCTCTCGTTATCGGACGACTCGGCCGCCGCCGATCAGACATCGCCGCGGGACCGCTCGTCACAGATCCACGCAGCTCAAACCGCCAACCCATCGTCGGTCGTCGGCAACGGGGCTCCGCCAAGGCAGCCAGGTCGGCTAGTAGACGAGCGGACCGGCAGCCCGAAGGACATTCCATCTCCACCGCTGGCGGCGCTCGCGCACGAGGGCCCGTTGACGCCTCGGAACGACATTGGGCCGTTCGTGCTCGACGGCAGCGGCAGTCGACGCAGCGGGAGGAGCATCGTCGCCAGCCTGCAGCAGAGCACGCCGCCGAGCAGCCGGATCGAGCAGACCGTGCCAGGATCTGTTGACTAATTGATTTTTCTTTCATCCTCTCTCTCTCTCTCACACACAACGAGACGTTGTACAATCCTCAGGCGTGTGCTATCTTGCAATAGTATGGGCTTCTCCGTCTCCCTCTGGGCATTCTAGGCTTGTCTTTCTTGCTCATCTGGTCTCGTCAAATCCTTTCGAGTCTCTCGGTGCTCTTTTTTTTTTGCTTCTACGTTCTACCTCGGCTCTCCATCACTTTTCAATCATCGCAGACGCAGGCACGCACGTATGCATGTAACGCCGACGGCGTGGGCTAGCACGGAAACACTCAAGAGGTTTTCGTAGTGCTACCGCTGGTTTCAAGGGGCTGTCATGCTGATCTACCACCGCATGTGCTTGTGCTCTACGCTTGGTGGCTTGATCTCGAGTTCTTTGTTGCATCTTCTGATCGAATGGGAGGGCCAAGGAAGGCTGAGAGTTGGAAAGTGCTCGATTTCATCCTCCAGCCCTTCTCTTGCCATGCTAGTAAGTAGGTGCTCCTTGGCAAGGGCTTGCTGGGACGGGGCAATGGTATGTGAGGCCATTACGTGAAATCTCCGGGCGTACGGAGTACAGGAGCGGCAGCTACTTATCAGTTCTCAATAAACATGAGAATATTAATACAAAGTTGCTCAGCACTGTCATGTACCGGTAGCTGTCGGTCCTGTACGCCCGACCTCGTGATTACCTCATCCTGCTGACTAATTCGAAACGACCAGCCTCCGCAGAGCCGCATCACCTGACTGCAGTGGTCATCACTGCATGTGGCCCTGCCGAGAGCCGTGGTCATCGAATACTGCACTGGTATGAAACTGTACGTACAGTACGTACTCGTACGGCGTGATCATATTGTCACACGGTCGATCGGGTTCCCCAGCTTTTCGCTTGCCGCGTGGACGCTGCACGATGGAGGCCAGCTCCACTCTGAACCGGAACTGGCAGGACATGTCCGTCGTGTCTGCGCATAAATGCGGGGTTGCCCATGCGGAAGGAGATGATAGGTTCCACGCTGTTGCAGCATGCGTACGTACGTAACGTATGTACGTATGTACAGTACAGTATTTACTACGTACGGTACGGTATTGTCTAGGCACAGAGTCGAGGTGCTTACCCATCCACGCCATCGAAGAAGGCTCGCTTGTTCGTCTTTGGCAACGACCTGCTTTTTCTTAGTTCGGCAATCGGCAATATATGGAGGATCGGTGACGGAAGACGCTACTACTACGACTTGTTACGTAGTAGTAGTAGTAGTAGCAGCCGCAGCATTGGCACGGTTCTTTCCTCGTCGGTCAATGGCTACAGTACCGCACGCTTTCATTAGGACAGAAGAAGAAGAAAGCTTGAGAAGACACGCTGTCAATAAATCGGCACTGCCAATAGCCGCTGTTGGAGGCGTTTCCCTTGTGGGCACGGCGTGACGCGGTCTTGTATAAAGACCCACTTCTGCCCACTTCGCCACGCCGTCTTGCGCTGGACGAGCTCTGTCCCGTCGTCTTTCCGGTAGTTCTCAATCCACGATCCAGCTGATCGTTATTGCCATCACCCCAGCTCATTCCTTCCTCTTGCTCGGACAGACCAGCCGACCGTCTGCAAACATGCGCGCTTTGTCCTTCCTCCTGTCGGCCGCCATGGCCTACCTTGCCTCGTCCGCCGCGCTCCCGCATAAAGGCAAAGAAATCAAATTCTGGTATAGCTCGGGACCCGTCCACCCGACTTGCTTGCCCCCAACAGCCAGTACGTTGTATACGCGCCGCTTCCACCCGAGCTTGACACCCTCAACCTACCCCTCCCCAGTCTCTGGCCCCTCGTCTTACAGCCGGACTCTTCTCTTGTGTTCGATTGTGCCGTCGATGGAGCTCCACGGCTGACCGTCGAACGTGTGTCGCAGTGTGTAACAACGACGGCGAGTGCTGCTCGGGCGAATGTTACAGCGAGCCGCCGCGCATGTTCGAATGCGCTTGAAGGTGCATCTCCACAACATTCAGTCTACCATTGTTCATGCTGAGGTCAGGGCAGCACTCTCAAGTCGAGTCCACACTGCTGGAAACGTGGTCTGGCAGGAACGCCCGATACTGGATATCTGAGAAGCGACAACGTAACCTGTTATTCCTCACGGTGAACCTGTCATATCATCTTGGCCAATCGCTACTTGTTTCGGGCCCGCGCACACAGGGGAAAGACGGGTACTAGTCTATCATTGTGTGAGAGCTATACTGCGCAAACAAAGTCTATCGTAAGACACTCTTGCAGCCAGTGTTCACAGACAATGTTTCGTGCGTATGGAATGCACCATCCGGTTGACGATGTCGTCGGTTGGGTAAATACGAATTTGCCGTGGTGACGTAGGTGCTGTGCTGTACATTGGGAGGGGGGAGAGGATGAAGTAGATCTCAGAAAGGCTCTGTTGCACGTCGTGATGCTGCCTCAGGTTCACAAATTGACTGCAAAGCTTCACGTTGGCGAGTGGATTACTCCCCGTGGCCGTGGCGCTTGAGGCCTTGTCGAGGCAGCAAGTCTCCGATGGCCAGAACCTGAGATGGGGATATATCTGCCATGTCACAGAGCCTCAGACAGGTGGCCGTGATCTGGCCATCAAAGTCTCCGAAGATGCGGACAACCAGCTCCGCTTCCTTCCCGTCGACCGTGAGAGTCGTACCGTGCACGCGCTTCAACGCCGTCATCCGGTGCTTCCCACTCTTGAAGAGGGCGTAGAAGCTGTCTCCCGACCCCGCCACGTTCTCCAGGCCGTGCGTCTCTGGGCCATCCGTAACCCGCTTGATGAACAGCGATAATGCTTGATGGAGGTGGGTCTTCCGGCACTTCGTGACCCACGACGGCAACGACCCATATAGCGCTCTCCCACTCTCTATAAGCCGCCTTTTGTCCACCTCGGTGAAGCGGGGTTCGCTAAACGCCTGGGTCTCGACGGGGGGTGCAGTCTTTGGCGCGGTTGACGTTCCGGAGGTTGGAGCCTTCGTGGTAGTGGGCGGAACTGCCTTGGGCGGAACTGCCTTAGCCGTCCCAGCCGTCCCAGCCGTCCCAGTCTCTGATGCCTCTGCAATTCTGAAGCGTTTCGAATGCCTGCGACGGGACTTCTTGGGACGTGCCGGTGGTTCCAAGCTCTACCCCGACACCGCTCCATCAGCAAGGGTCGACAGTTGGACAGACATAAGCTCTCACCTCCTCGCTCGCGTGGCGCCGCTTGATGTCGAAATCACTTGGATCCCCTGCCACTGATCCGAGTGAGATCAGATATCCTGTCGATCAGAGAGAAACGGATTTGGGACTCTCTTGCAACCGTAGTAAGGGGTTGGCAGGCTGCCAAAGCCACAGGCGCCATATCTGACTTACTTGGTACGGAGTGTAGATTGTTGGGCTCGCGCAGAAGGTTCTTCGTGCGGTCAGCCAACCTTGCCTCCACAATTGGGATCTAGCTGGCCGCTGGTGAGGGTGGCGTCGTTTGCCTGGCCCGGCGGCCTTTGAACGGCTCAACCGCTAATCCTTCGACAGCGAATAGTAAGCCTCTTGTCCATCTAAGAGCTCTTTCCAGAATATCATAGGACACAAGATGTAGGGATCAAACTCGCAACCTCTTCCGTCAATGGGCGGATCTGGCTACCCAGCTCAACAGTCCGGCACCGTGTATTCCATCCATGTGTTCGTGCGAAAGTTTGGTCTGAGGTACAGCGTTCCCGGTAGAGCTACCCACGTGAAGAGGACGATTGGCAAGTGGTTTCTCCAGACGTATGTCACGTCTGAGCAGGTGACCCATGGCTGTCGTGGATTCCACATCAGGAGGAGTGGCTCGCATCTCTCCACCAAAAAAAAAAGAGAAATATTGGATGGACGATGCGGGATTCGAACCCGCGCCCCCCTTTTCAGACCCCGGACAAGCCGGCTGTCTGAGTGCCCAGGTATCCACTGCCATATTCGCATGGGACACTAACTTGGTCCACACCCATGAATATTCAGACTGGCTACCGAGACCCCCACGAGTGCCCTTAACCCCTAGGCCAATCGTCCTGAAATACAAATTGACAGAAAACAATATATAAAGGAACACTAGGGGGTCTCCCCTAGTATCACATGCCACCCTCCTCAACATTTTGCTCAGGCAAATGGCAACTGCCGGTCACCCCGCTGGACTGAAGCTCGATAATTTCTTGATACAACCTTAGCCGGGTTACGCGGACTATCATACTGTACCGTACGGGCGGCACGAGCGGCTACTTCAAGACTTACGATACCGTACGTACGTACCACACTCATCGCCCCTAACAGCTACGGTACCGTACAGTACAACACGTTGCCGGATCTTTTCTTCAGGCCTACTTGAGCTCCTTCTGACATTCTACCTGTCTACTCTTGATAGGAGACTGGGATCATGAGTCGACCTGACCGACCTTGCCTGACCCTGCAGTAACACCTGTCGCGCTCGCTGCTCGCGGAGAAAAAAAAAACTCAAGCGGGGGCAAGGGGAGACGCGCCGACCATTGCAGAGGCGTCATAGGAAAAAGCAAGTCCTCTGAGACTTCGCGACACTTTTCAACAGCCGCCTTGCACCGTCGTATCACCACCGGCAGCAGAAAATAGGACCCCGTTGATCTCGACGACGAGGCTGCTCCCAGAGAGATCTACCGGCCACGATGACCGACAAGCTCCCGCCAAATCTGTTGGCGCTCTTCGCGCCGCGCCCGCCTCTGCGATACCTTCCCTTCAGCGATCATGCGGCCGAGGATCGCAAGACGGCGCCCATAACCGGAGTCGCGCAGTTTCTCGACAAACTAAAGGAACCCGATGACTACGAGCCGACAGAGAGCTGGCTCCAGCGTCGAGACCGGCTGAGGCTCGAGAAACGAGATCGGCTGGAAAAGCATCTCACCGAAGGTTTTGCGCAACGTAAGTGGAATCTTGCGCCGGAGGGGATCCTTTCTTAGCCCTGGACGTCTCAGTCCCCGGCCTCGCACTTGGAGGGATATGGGCTGACTTTCACAACAGACGACCCTGCGAATGATCCCCAAGTGCGCGGTGATCCCTTCAAAACGCTGTTCGTCGGCCGGCTCAACTACGACGCCAAGGAATCGGATCTGGAGCGGGAGTTTGGTCGCTTTGGCCCGATCGAACGCGTACGTCCATGTCCCGCTTTCCATGCGGATGGACAGCATTGCACGTTCGCTAACCGGTCCATGTTCTAGATACGAATAGTGAGCAACACCCATGATGAGGGCAAGGCACCGACGAAGAAGAAGCACCGCGGCTATGCGTTCATCGTCTATGAACGAGAGAGAGATATGAAGGGTATATATCCTACCTCCCCCCTCTGCAGTCCCTTTGCGCGCGTGATACGTAGGTCCGGCCACGGACAGCCTGGACAGACGACACTACAAGGTCTATGATGCGGCATCTTCATCCCTCAACATTTCCCCCATCCTATGTCCCCAAGGCAAAGGTATTTTATGGATCGAGAGCAGAGGTTGACTGACACGGCCATCATCACGAACTGGTTTGTCCCCTCTCTAGCTGCTTACAAAGAAACGGATGGAATCCGGATAAAGGACCGTCGCGTTCTTGTCGACGTCGAACGAGGCCGGACCGTGAAAGGGTGGAGACCTCGTCGATACGGAGGCGGCCTGGGCGGACGTGGATACACCAAGGCCGTCCCGCCAAGACCATCAGGCCCGGCTGGTTTCAACGCTCCCTCCGGACCAGGTGGGTTCCGTGGTGGGTTCCGCGGTGGAGCCGGTGGCGGCGGAGGGTTTGGCGGTCGAGGCGGCGGAGGAGGGTTCCGTGACGGACCCGGCCGGTTTGGATCCAGTCGAGATGGGATCGGCTATCGAGGAGGTGCCGGTGGACGCGGTGGATTTGGTGGGCAGACGAACGGGTTTGGTCACGGCGGTCCCAGCCCGGCGCCGCCCCCGAACGCTCCATCCGGACCCAGCGGCGGCAACCGGGGCGGCGGCGGCGGTGCTCCAAACGGACCTCGCGCGGACGGTGGGTACAACGACTCTCGAGGCGGACGCTCATACGAGGACAACAGATTCGGCGGTGGAGGGCCCTCGTCCTCCCGAGACGGGCGCGGGGGCATCGGTAGCGGCAGCAACCGCGAGCCCGTTCGTCCTCGAGGCGAAACTGGCGGTGGGTATCGCGATCGAGACCGAGACCGAGACCGAGACCGAGACCGGGACCGGGACCGAGACCGAGACCGAGACAGAGACAGAGATCGTGACCGAGACCGAGACCGAGATCGTGATCGACACCGCGACGGCAGATACGGCCGAGGCGGTGGCGGAGGAGGGGACGAAGACTCATATTCCATGTCCACCCACGGCGGCAGTGCTGCCAATTCCGCTCTCGCCGGCGGGACCGCTGGGATTACCTCTACTGCTCCCCCAGCCCCCAGCAGAAAACGACACTATGACGACCGAGACCGGGATTATGCGCGCGATCGCGACAGAGACAGGGACAGGGACAGAGATGGCGATCGCGACAGGGACGGCAGAGATCGTGAGAGAGGCCGCGACAGAGAGGCTGCCGGAGGTGGGTACGACGAGCCGAGGCAGAGGAGGAGGTATTGAGGATCCATTCCCTCCTCTTTCGTTTACCACTGGGAGGGTTCATTGGACTTCTCCACCTATATTCCTAGATCTCTTTTCTTTCTATCTTCTTCTCTTCAACTTCGTCCTCCTCTTCATCTCTGCTTCTTGCTCTTGTGTTTCTCTACTCGTTCCACATTCCTCCTTCCTCACCTCATCTCCGTAATGTTCCTGGTTCCTCTTCGTATGCTTCGGTTTGCTTGAACCGTGGGTCTAGCTCGTGCATGTAAATTGGTACGCATTCCCCCTTCCCCCTTCCGTCCTCTTTCCTTGTCTCGTCGCGGGTCTGTCTCTTTTCTCTCCAAGCATTTCACCCTTCTCTTTCTGCCTGTTCCTACGTTCCTCCTCCCTCATTCTCCTCCCCTGTCCTTCAATATAGCCCATTCAAAAATCTCGTTCGGTCCCACTACCGTCCACTGTCCAACGCCAACCAGTGGCGTCGAACAACGAAAACTAGAAACGGGTGGGGGGTCTTTTGGGTTTTCAGGTCAAGTCAGGAAGACAAGATTGTGATCTTTCAGTCTCAGTATCACAATCTGTCTTGTATCCATTGGAGAGATGGTTGGTAGGTAAAAGCCTGGATATGTTCTGAAGCGGAGGGACGCAGGGATGACGACAGTCGGACCCGATATCTTTGTGGTGTAGGTCAGTTACGATCTTACCTCGCTTTCAACGGGATCCGCAGTCTACTTGGCTGCCCAATGACAACGACGCATGGGGCAAGATTCACAGTGTTAGTTGGAGGGCGTCAAGCCCAGGCGGGGAACACGACGATCCATTGGTAAGATTGCGCAAGGCCCGAGAGTTATGACTATATCGAGCTTCTGACGACGATCCTCTCACAAGACTTGTACTCTGACGCGCTATCTCCGCATGTTTCTTGTCCCATGCCATGGTCGTGTGTGACAACACCCTCGTCGGAGGAGAGAGCTGGATGACGATGGAATTGCTCCGAGCCCATATCTAAGCGTATTGTATTTTATTTCTATCTGAGTCTGACAGCGGGTTGACTGGTGAAGCCATGCCAGACCTTCTAGACACATGCTCTTCCTCACAGTGTTGTGAAGGATGTCTGTCTGATTTCCGGGTAATCTCGTGGTTCTAGCTACTCGAGGTGAGGGAGAGTACACCATTGTACAGGTACCTACGGTACCGTCTCTGTTCTTGGCCGTGGACAAAAGTAATTAGCAGTGTCTATGTTACACCGGTACGGTACCAGTACCAGGAGGTGCTGAAATGATCTCAAAGGATGACACGATGTGAAAGCTCTCATCGTCGATATCGTACTTGCGTGTCTCATGGTTGTAGATTTCCTAGTCGTGGTGCAACTTCGCTGCACCTACTAGTCACCCGCCTGCCGAGCTAAACCCCCTAGGCTGCGGCTTGGCTTTCCTGTGAGCCGGGCTTATCGTCGTTCTTATCGACGATATCAGACTCGTGGACAGCATGCTCCTGGTCCTCTTCCTTCTCCTCTTCCTCCCGTCCTCCTCCTCAGTGTCCTCATGATAAAACATCTCTTCCCACGCCGGAATATTGCCCAACCTCTGCATCCATCCTACAAGCAGTTTCACACCCGTTTGTACCTGTCCGAGAGTGGTCACGAATTTCTCCACCAGTGTGCAAAGCTAATCATGACGGTTTGCGGTGCTCAGTGGAAAGAAATCGCGCCGGGTTGGAACAAACTTCTTGGAGGCCTTCGGTCTCAGCCGTGGGTTCTGTCATCGTTGGATTTATTGACTTCCTTTGCACCCTGGTTTGCTCCATAAAGGTCACGGCGAGGGCTCTTGACTGTTTCTCCCTGTCAAGGACCAGGATCGGTAGGTACTGTAGGTGGCTAGGTACGTACGTATATAGCTCGCGTTGAAACCCGATGGCGATCCGACAACTTACAGGCTCATAACGCTCCTTCTCTGCCGCACAATGCAGGTTGTTTTGACCCGGGAGTGGAGAGTAGCACGCGAGGGCGATATCCCTCCCAAGGGTGCTACCGCACAGTCGGCACGGCTGTGACGACTCGGTCGTCCGGACATCGAGTGTGGATCAGCGTGGCCGGCGGTTTCGTCACGCGCCGACTAGGCTTCAGCGTCTCTTAGCAAACCCCCGGAGCTGCTCAGCGGAAATTGTATTCTGAGCCCATTACCCAGCCCCCATGTCGCCGAGGGCTTGGCTATCTTGTTGTTCTTGCACGTCTAATACATTGCAGTCATCCTTGAAGACAGATATCAAATAGCCAAACTCTTGTTCTGGCTTGGAGATAATCATCTCTTTGATAGCGCCAGGCAGCGATACCTCTGCCCTTGAAGTGTCGACAAAATGATCGAGCATTGGTACGAAACAACTCATCGGAAAAAGCTAGGATAAGGACCGTAGTCGAACCTCCAGGACTCACTCATGGGTCTCACATAGTTTACAAAGGGACGATGTCATACCGCCGTGTCATGGGCCAATGTCGCTTCGGCTCGCAGGTGTTGGCGTAGCCTGCCTCACCACCGTTAAGAATCTTGTCAGCTACGTGTTTCTAGACCACATCAATGCTATAGCCTCAGCCACGGCAAGCCAGTCTCCGCTGGATCCGAGGGAGACAACAGAGGCCCAAGAGAGATACGATGAGGGTTCAAGGCAGACGCAAGGGTTCGAGGTAGCTGACAAAAGTCCGAAAGAGACAACGAGGTCCCCAACCTAAATTCCAGGGTTCGGGACAGACAAAGGGTCCGACGCAGATGCGAAAAATCCGAGAAAGGGAGCAAGAGTTAAGAGCAGGGAGCCAGGATCCAAGATAAACGACGTTGAGCCCACCGCTGGCAATGGTATGATATTTATAGATTCGGTTGCCTATCGCCGCCATATGTGGCGCTTGCAGATAGTGGACCTTGACAAGGGCTCTTATGTGGTGATGCCGAGGGCCCAAGACAGACAGGCACAACCCGGTGGAGGTAATTCGAGAGTTCGACATTCTCGTCCATCGATCTCCAATAACGCCAACTTGAGTCTGGCCGCCACAAGCGTCGAGAGCCGGTGGTTCCGGATCGGGAAGGTGGGGATTGTTGGGATTGACCCATAACTGCCTGCGGCGTGACAATATCGCCGGCGGTTAATTCCCTCCCTTTTGAGTGTAGGACGAAAGACATCTCCTCGCCCCCTGATTAACCACAACTTCGCACTTTGATGTCCAAGCCGAACGGGTTTGAACATGAAATCCGGCGGCGAATGAAAGCCCAGAAAACCCAGCGCCGAGAAACATTCATCCCGTGACATTGGCACGTACATTAAGCCCCGGGGCATCTCCAAGGGCCCAAGGAACCTACCACCTTCCGCGCGTTGCGGTGGCCAGCGATATCCAGACCTACCACAGGGTTGACGAGGACCGGCGTCCGGGGTATTCCCCTGTTTCAGACATCGGGATAGATCTCGGATTGCAGGTTGGACAGAAGTGTAGTCGAGATGGTAGCCGGAAAGCTGGTCATAAAGGTCATTTCGGGGAAGTTGCTACTTTTGATGTGCGTATATTGGTGCTTTAGTGCCACTGAGCTCCTGACTTGCATTCAAGGACCATCGATAGTCGAGAGTTTTGCCTACCCGACCATCGTGCGGCTGTCGTGGCCTTCCTTAGAGTAAGCTTTGTTTACTCCTCCATAGCTCCTATCTCGGTGACTTTGCTTGTCGCAGCGCTCCAGTACCTATGGATCCAGGCAATGTCAACGTCACTTATCCATCTAAAATGGAGAAGTAGTCCTGGGAGGAGGGAAAGAAAAGGATGAGCATACGCAAGTAACCTCACCCGAAACTCCGCCGTCTGGACCCCAAAGAGTTTGAGTAGCCTCGTCTGCTTACTGTTCAAGACATCGCCCTCTTCGCAAACGCAATGTGCTTGATCAAGCGTCACCGTTCCCTTGGTCAAACGAGTCGGTATATCCAGAGCACGCAGCGTCGGCTCTAGGGAGTGCGCCAACGGGACATCTTCGTCCTCAGGGACCTCCCCAGCGCAAGAATAGACAGTCCCAGCAGGTATGGTGAAGGATCGAGGCGAAACTGTACCGGCACGGGCGTAGTCGCTCCGGACGTAAGACTCGAAGAATTCAATTATCTCGGCTGGCGCCCGCGACGTGAAGAAAAGCCCGACGTTGCCCGTAACGTACTTGGCAAGCTCACTGGTGTTCGGCTGGTGTTCGTCTTCAGCAGTTGCACCTAGAGCTTTGGCCATGACTTTGGTCTTGCCAAAGAATAATCTGTCATCCAAGGGCATCGTCAGTTACGATAGTCTCTGTTGCAGCAACCCTACTGAGAGAACCAACCTGGAATCGCTAAATTCTTGCCTCACGTCCTTGAGGTATGTATTGCGCATATTTGCAACGGAAAATACGAAGCAGTGCTGGTGCTTGTCAAGACATTCCCGAACATTCGCAAAGAGCCGCAGGGTCAGCTCCTTGCCTTTTCTCTCGGTTTTGGACAGAGTGACGACTTTGGCACGTTTCGACTTGGGCATAGTGACGGTGGGGGAATGCGAGACGTGGGATTGCCTGACGGACTGGACGTGAGATTCAAGATTCGAAGATCGCCTTCTGCAAGTTTGCCTGATTCAAGAGAAGGATATCGTGGAATAGATGGAGTATGGGAGCTGCTGTAGATGACTGTCTTGGACGCCAACTGAGCGCCGTGGTGGATTTAGCTGGATGGATTTTAGGGGTTCGTGGGCCTGTGGGGCTCCGGAACAAGGTTCACCCGAGCCGTGGTCAGTTTCGGCGGACGTCGCCATGGTCGCATTGCCGTGACGTTCGGTACAGCGAGCCTTTTGCAGGCCTTCAGCACCTATCTGCTAGACCCTATGGGCCCCAATCTAGCCATTTTAGTGTCCGGATCGCCTCACAAAATAGGCTGTTTCGCGGCAAGCTTGTCGCGCATCTATAAATCTCGTCACGAATGATTCAAGACCTCATTCACCATGCTGGATTACATGGACCAGGTGCAAGCCGCCTGGCTGGACGCGACCAGTTGGAATCGGGATAGCTCATACTCGAATCTCACGGCCACGGTGCAGGGTGAGCAGCATTCAGGAGTCTCATACCCCAGGCCTTCGTCGACAACCTTGCCTCTGCTGACCATATCGCGCGGCTGTCCAACTCTAGCGCTGCTTGACTTTCCCATTCCTCGAGGCTTGCGATTGAGCGTCTCGTCTCTGTCCGCTGCAAATCTAGCGACATCCTACACGCTTGGAAGCGTGGGAATCGTCGATGGCTCGGTGTCGTATCTTTACTCGTCGGTGCCGCTTTCCAATGCATCGACATCACTACAGAGCGCTACCCTAGGTCTGGCTAGTGTCGTCCAGGGATATCATCGACTGAGAGAGCTTCGTCGGCCAGACGAAGCTTGGCGGTGGGAGATATGGCATCGTGGTAAGCGGATAGACAAGAGAGGTGAGTTGGCATGGAGAGACGGTCCGCCAGACCATCCTGACAGGCCCGTGGTGCGCCTGACTAGATCCTCGCAAACGGCTAAAGTGGAAAGGTTGAGATACAGATACGTTACTCTATGGACGTTTATATCTTCCATCGTCGACTTTGGAAGCCTTGTATATGCGCAGGATATCCCCAACGCAGCAGCTTCGATTGAGCTGCGTCAGCGATTCGCGTCTCAGGAATGGCGGCACGGTAGGTCGAGATCTTGCATATTGAGAACCCAGAGATCAAGTCTAAGAGCGCTCGGATAGATACTGTTATCCCACCAAGTCGACACTGGCAAGATCTCGTTGGAAAGCCTGTACAGCACCGACTCTGCCCTTCTCGGCCTTCGTGGTCTCTACAACTTTGGTCCGCTCCCAGCACACCCGCTGCATCCTGGGATATCAGCGCCACCAAGTAGGACTCCACAGCCACCGGCCTCGACTCGCCTATCTTTGGGTGCAGAAATGTACTACGGACTACTAAACAATAGCTTTGGGCTGTCGACCGGTCTACGATTCGCCAACATGCCTCCATTGCATCCTGCTAGCTCCAGCGACTCTCCTCACGTACCACCAGCAGCAGCATCGCCGTTAAAAAGTGCCTCTACCTCAAACTCTAACACTACCGGGGCAGCAGCTTCCACGCCGTCCTTTCCTTTCATCGCAACTCTGACCCTCAATCCGTTGATGGGTAACATCAGTGCCACTTACGCCGTCCAAGGGCGCCATCCCCACCGGCTTCATCCCCTCCTGGCGTTGGCATCTCGCCTAGATTTCAACGTGTATTCGTGGGAAAGCGGAGTAGTCCTTGGCTGCGAACTTTGGCGGACCGGATCTGCATCGCCCGATCTGTCATCCTCGTCTTTACCTCCGCCTTCAGGTCGCTTCTCATCGCAAACACGCCCCGTCGAACCAATCCAGACCTCCATCGCCACCGGCAGTCTTCCCGCAACCGCATCCCTCTCACCAGCAGGTCTTCACGAGCACGCATTCAGACCCCCCGAAGACGAGGAACCAGAAAATTCGGCGAACGACAACTCCGTCCACTCGATCCTCAAAGCGCGAATCGACCAGTCCGGCACCATCGGTCTGCTCTGGGAAGGCCGATTCAAGCACCTGCTGTTCAGCCTCGGATCGTCCATCTCGCTGGCGAGGCCCAGCAGCATGTCCGCCAACGAGGTCATGACCGCAAGCACCAGCCACAGGCGTACGACAGACGCCACCTCCGCGACCGACGCCAAAAACAACGAGGGGGTTTCCAGCCCCTCACTCCCCTCACGACGACAACAACAGCAACAGCAGCAACAGCAGCAGCGAGCACGATCCCATACCGAAAGCCTCTATTACCACCATCACGACACTCATCATCATCATCATCGTTACCACCAACCGATCAAAGCCATCGGAATCGAACTTCAGTACTCTTCATAAGCCAAACCCAAGATTCTACTAATCCCATATTCTCCCTCTCTCATCCCTTACAAATCTCTCAGCCCTTGCAACTTCTCACATTTTCAACCCGATGACGACCCGAGTAGTTCGCCCAAGTACATACAAGAACGTCCTGCGGCGCTTCAATGATTTCCTATCTTGGTTCTACTCACTCGGAACGTTATGACTCGACTGAGATGGGCATAAGTAGCTCCCAAGCACGCCAACTACCGTACGGGGGTGGCCGGGGCAACGAGTGGCTCTGCATCCAGAGCTTCCTCGTGTCGAGACATGTCCCTGGTCACCCAGTGTCCCAAGTGCACCGGTGAGCGTGATCCCTGGTATCTATCTATCCACGCCTTCCTTACTTCCGTAGACCGACAGTTATACTCCACCCCCTTATAAAAAGTTCAAGACGACAAGAGTCGACACAGCGCTACGTACACAAAGGAAATGCTTGTAGGGAAAGAGCTAGACGGCGCTTGAGTAAATGCTTCGTCGTGGAGAACCGAACAGCGATAATTATACCTTGGATTGCCGTAGAGCCAAGAAGGCCGTTTGAGAGTACCCGTACCACCCACTCTCTTCGTAAGCTTCGGTCGGAATACCTTTACTTCGTAAAGGTGTCTATCACCGGGACGCGACGTTTTTGTTGTGATCGAGTCCACAATCTTCAACCCACCATTACTTCTCCACATCATAGCCAAATTATCCACTGAGACCGAGACTTGAATCCAGAATACTATAGATAGCATCCTAACACGTGAGAAGCTCACAGTCTGAAAACTGGCTGAAGAATTCAACGTCTCCTGACATCAACTCCAAAACCGCCTCGATGGCACCCCCTCTTGCCACGACATCATTCCTGTCAACAGGAAGCTCTCTGTCACTGAAGAGCTTGCTGTCTGTTGGTACATTGATAGACTCGACAAGCTAGGAATATGTGCAAGACCACCAATGCTTCACAACGCTGCCAATGTGATCCTTTCTCAGGGCTATACTGGAGATACCCCCCCACCTACCATTGGTGCTCTACGGGTCTATAGGTTTCTGGAACGTCACCCAGAATACTCTTTCTGGAAGCAGAAGGTAGCAAAGCAAGCTGCTATAGCTGTGGCAAAGGAAGAGCGTGCTCAGGCAAAGAAAGCAGAGCAGGCAGCCAAGCAGGCAGCAAAGGCTATGGTGGCAGAAGAGCGTGCTTGGGCAAAGGAAGCCAAAGTGGCGCGAGGCAAAGCCACGATGGCAGGTGTTGCAATTGCAACCACGATCCACCAACACCACAATGCTCCGAACAACATGACAAGCTACTATCCGATAGATGAAGTGGTCTAGAATCAGATGGGCAAATAATAATTACTATTTGGTCATTGTTCTACAAAGTTATAGGTGTTTGAAGTGTTCGTTGTCGAGGGTCTGTTTTAGATCTAGCAGCTGTGGTGGTTTCTCAGCAACGCTATAAAAATCAGTGGACTTCTAAAATCTCAAGTATTATACTACAGAAGTAGGGGATTCAGATAAGCCGCTTACTTTTTTATTTAGTCGTGGGGTTGCGGAGTTATAGGACTGCGGACTCGATCGTGACAAAAACGTCGCGTCCCGGTGATACGTCGCTTCCCGGTGATAGACACCTTTACGAAGTAAAGGTGTCCCGACGCGAAGAGAGTGGGTGGTACGAGAGTACCTCCTCGGCACGGGTACGCGAGTTCGATGTCTCGGCCGCATTAGGGGTGCATGACAATTTGGTGACGGTGACGGTGGGATTTCTTCTTCACTGAAGAACAAACGAATCAAAGAAAGAAAGAAAGAAAGAAGGCGGCTCTGCAGGTGTGAAGTATGCCGTGTTCTGTACGTACGCATGATTGATGGACTTGGTCGTCGTCGACAAAAGAGGATATGGTCGGTCGTGAACAGTGGTTACCACAGCGTCTTTGAGTAGGTGATGCAGCATGTGTATAGATGAGCTAGGATAACGTCGAGTGACTTGATCTACCGAGCGGTAGGGAACACTGTTCTTAATGACAATATTACAATACCTTCCAAGCTAAGACCTCCCGACTTCCCCACCTGCTCAACGCTGTCATACAGGGAGATGGATGAACAGAACCATCAATCCCTCCCGATCAGCTCTCCACTTCCTCTTCACCCTTCCATTACGGTCTGCTGACTCCTCTCGACCAATCTCTACCCGGTACTCGTAGAGCAGGGAACAAGAACAGAAAGAAAGCATCGCAACCGAACAGAGTGGTATCATCGAACAGTGAGACGAGCTCGCGATAGGAAAGAGACGAAAGACACGCAAAAGCAACGGAACGAGGGACCCTTTGACGGGGAGAAGAGAGAACGCCATGACCGAGCCAGCACCGTCACGTTTGATCCCACCGGATGAAACTCAAGAGGCAAGTGCACACTCAAGCACGTCTCCCCAAGGTCAGGTGTCAGCTGCTCGCTCACTCTATGCCGTCCCCTGAAGAACCGGGTTGCTGGCGCCGAGGATGGTGCCGCTGGAGGTGGTAGGGCCGGTCGACTGGGCAGTGTTCGACCCGTATCCCGAGTCGCCCGCACCGGCGCCGCTACCCGCTCCGTCGATCGTACCGTTCGGGCGGGCGCCGCTTCCACCCTGACCGAGGGCCAGGTTCTGCTGCGTACCAAACGATTGGTCCATCTGGCTGCTGAAGTTGGACGCGTCGCCCTGACCGTAGTTGTTCGGGCCGCGGACGCCACCAGACCCCATGTTGTGCGATCGACGCTGGATGGCCGGGAGCGCCGGAACGTTGGACGACTCGCGAGCCGTGCCGATGCTGAACACCGGCGACTCCCACTTGTCACCCTTGGCCGAGAGCTCACGATACTCCGTCGCCTTGGACGAGATGCCACCCGGCAGTTTGATGTCTGGGAAGATGGAATCGTGCTGCGTGACGGCAACGTTCACGGTGCGATCCTCAGCCGCCTTCTTGCTCTTCTGCTTGCCCTGCAGCATCCTGTTCTGCCCAGCTTGATAGTAACGCTGGTAGAAGTTCCGCGGGCTAGTAGGGTCGGTGGCGCGGGCGGAGCGCTGTGCATCCTCGTGGATCGAGTACAGGAGCGCATCCGCACGAGTGACCGAGTCACGAATCTGCTTCTCGAGCACCTTCTGGATAACCGGCTTGATGACCATGAAGAGAAGCGGCTTGAAGAGCGTGAACGGCAGCTTGTACTTGGACTGCTTCAGCTTGATCTTGAGGTTCTTGATGTCCACCTCGATCTTCTCGATCTTGAAGAAGTGCTGACGGTCCTTGGCGTCGGCGGTGGCCATCTTGACCTTGAAGCTGAAGCCTTGGCCTCCCATGAAGACGTCGACAACGCCCTTGTCCGTGATGGACGGGAAGCCTTGCTTCTTGTGAACGTAGTAGCTCACGTCTGCGGGCGATCTCGTTAGCGTCACCGTCTCCCACCGCAACGTGCGCAGTCCGGTTCGACGACCGAGGCTCGGACGTGCTCACCTCGCAGATCCATCTGGACACCCGACACCGAGAGCGTCGACTTGCTGCTCAGTTTGCTCGTCGTTGCCTTCCGGCCCCAACGGACGTAATTGTCGCTGCCGAATTCGAACACGTTCGGCATCAGGTTGTCACTCTCAACGACCAAGTTCTCAACCACGGCATCCATCTTGGGATCGCTGTACTCGATGCGTGGCAGCGGAATGTAAGCGACATTCTCGAGCAAGTCCGGGAGGATGACGTTGGTGAGGTCCTTGACAAGGTGCGGCTTGAAGGTGGCGTTGCCCTGCTCGTCGGTGCCGAGGTCGTTGAACAGCTTCTGCATCGACGTGGCGAAGCGTTTGTTCTGCTTGTCTTGGTCGAACTGCTCGGCCAAAAACTTGACCTCGTCAAGGATCCGATGGGAATGGTCGCGATAGCGCTCGCGGAGCAGAAACTGGCCCTGGTCGTAAAGACGGTTGAACTCGTCGTTGACCTCATCCCGGAGGACGTAGCCCTCCTCGCGGAGGCACTTGCGCACATAACGGTTGACCTGCTGGAACCATCCCTTGAGCTCGGGGTCGCGATCCGCATCACGGTAAAGGGTGTTGATGCTGTCGAACAGATCGTCGAGGGACGTGGTGTTGGCAAAGCGCTCGATGAGGAGCTACGCCACCGTCAGCCTTGACATGTCCGGCAGATCGCGCATCGGCCTCGCTCCGAATGTGTCCAGTCGCTTACCCTGAGATCGGCCTCGGCCGATCGCAAGTGATCGTCCGAACGCGCACCTCGAACGGTGCCGCCCGCCTGCTGAGCCATGTTCTGACTATGGCCCGTATAGGTCTCGGCAAGGTTCAAGAGCGTCTCGATGGCACGCTGGTCTGTAGGCAAGCCGTCAGCGGTGTGATTGGCGACAGGCCCTACGGCCGACCTCTCCGAGAAAGGAATTTCTCTGATACGTACAGTCCTGATGGCCTTGAATCTCGACTATCATCTTCTTGAGACGGTAGATGCCCTGCTCGCGACGCTCCTGCGGCAACTTCTTCTGCATGTAATCACGCGCCTGACCTTGAAAGTGGCGAGCACGATCCTTGGTCTCGTCAGGGACATTGGCCGAGGCCCGGGCCTTGAGCTGATCGACGCCTGCTTGAGCGCCGGCGCGGCCGTCGACGCCGGACGAAGTGTCGTTCTGAGCGTCGTTGGCGGCCATTCGGCCAGCATCACGGGGGTCGCGCGAATCGCCGGGATGGGCCGTCTGCGTGACATCACCAGCCACGTCGCGAAGTTCCTGACGGTCGGCCGGCTTCTGCTTGTTGAACTGGCTGCGCGCCTGGTTGCGCAAGTTCGAGGCCGAAAGGTCAGGAGTGTCGTGCCACGTGTTGCCCTCGGCGGGATGGTCGATCTGGCTGAGTTGATCTTCCGACGGAGAGACGCGGCTGGCGGCCGACTGAGCGGCCTCGCCGGCGATATCGCGAAGGAAGATGGTGGCATCGCTCACTGCCGCCAGGCGTCAGTCTTCCGGGCGAGGGAGTCTGACAAGGGAGTAAGCTGCCCGACGGGACAGCCAGAGCGGTAACATACGCAGCTTGCGGAATTCTCCGTTCGAGATGATGAGAGTGCCCAGAGTGCGAAGGCCGTCCAAGGCTTCGTTGCCGTGCTGGTGAGCCGTGTCCTTGTCGACGGGCGCTCCTGGCTTGGCGGCATTGCCGCCGCTGATCTGCTCACTGTGCCAGATGAAGTCCTGCAGGAGGTTGCCCTGATTCTTGGTCAGGAGCAACATCTTCGCCTGATCGATCACATCTCGGAGATCGGCGATCAGCTGTTGGCCCTCGGTCGAAAGATTCTTTGACGGGTTGCTCAGAAAGCGGTGCTCGAGGACGCTATTGAGGGCGACGTCGATCTGCTTGTTCTGCGGGCGGGAAAAAACGCGCCGTCAGCTTCATCGACCAGCGTCTCGCACAGCCCAGGGCTGGTACGGGGTTCGCTTACCGATGGGACCTTGCCGGTTGAAAACGCTACTCACGGATCTCAGCGTCAGTCTCCACGATCGTGCGAACTGTTTCCGGGGCGCCACGACGAAACACGACGGCTCGTCCTACCTTGGAAGATGCCGTACAGCTGGAGCTTGCGGGCGATGTCATCGTCCCTCTTTTTAGGGTCGGTCGGCCGATTGACGGCTGTGGACGTCATCTTGGACGGCGTCGATAGGGTATTAGTGGTCAAGTGTCGACGACGAAGTGACGAAGTCACGCAGCTGGAGAATGCTGTCGCTCCGGTGGGTCTCTTGAATACGTGACAACAGTTCCGATCGAGAGCGCTGCTTGACTAGTCGTTGCTTGCGTTCGGACGGCCAAACGCGAACCGACGATCGACCAAATCAAAGTCAAAGTGGGTATCAAAAGAAGACTGGGTATGGGTGAATGGGATGGGAATCGGTCGTGTTGATGCAATGTTGTGTGGAGAGGTGGAAGGGAGGGAGGGAGAGAAGACGAGGTGAAGGACGAGAAGGCGTTTTATATTTTTGAGGGGGGCGTGAAGGGGGGGAAGCGAGCGAAAATTCTGGGCAGATTTTGCTGGCCGAGAAAGAAGCCAATAGCAGCAGTGGCGTAAGACCCACGTCTGTCAATAGTCCTGTCGCTCGTCTCCCCTTACTTCGTACCGTCTGGAGAGAAATGAGAGATTGTGATTTCTGACAGGTCGAGCAAGTCTGTCCGGATCTATCAATACTATTAAGATTGCATCGCAAGCCGAAAGCCCGGGAAATTTGGGAGATTCCAAGCAACAAAATGACGCGGGTGACGACAGTTCGATTGTGTCTGGCGAGTGGTTGCTTGGCGAGGGGGCGGTGGCTGCGGTACGCGGAGGCTACCCACGGGCCCATGCCAGAAATCGCAGGTCTTCCAAGTCTCGGGGAAGTATGTCATCGCACGTGCCCTCCCCCCCATTACCGCTTGTGTGCTGTATCGGCCAGGGCGGGAGAAGCCATCAATTATTAGTTACGAAGGTAAAAGTAGACTCAGCTCTTCAGACACTTCATTTCAGGCAGGCCTTCCACCGAGTTCCAAGGGGCTGCTGAGCTTGGGATACCTCGTAGCTTATGGTGGGATCGTAAGTCCTGACACCGGACCACAGCTTCCGACTGGAGCTAGTCCTGACGTCACCTTTTGCTCCCTCTTCATTTCAAGTCCCCCCGTCACAGCTTCCCCCGTATCGAGATGGCGCGACGATTTATTACTGAACGGCTAGATCACGTTCTAGGCCGAGTCAGGTATCTCGTACCTCCGTACGAAGGTACTCGTACGTACCATATACGTATGGGTACATGTGGACGCTTCGCTTCTTGAAAGACACCTGACGTCATACAGCCGTTCCGATTTGCCCGTCGTGGCCGGGTGGGAACCACGGCGGGCATAGCAACCCTCCGTCCCCGGTGACCAGTGCTTCCGTAGCTGAGGTGGAGCTACCAGTAGGGCTGTTCGTGGACCGGCGTGTACCCCTCCGTGGGAGATACCGCTGCGAAACACTACTCCGTACATCAAGAGTTGTTCCCCCCTTACTGCTGAGAAAGAGTCCTTCGAGGATTTAGAAGCGTTGCTTCATATTCCGTGGGTACGAGTAGGGATCAAGTTTCACAGCCACAGAATCTCTTTGCTGTACGTACTTGTATGGTACGGAGTACCGTACCCACCAGTACGGAGATGCATATGTAGCTTCCTACAGGTACTTCTCCCCCTGTGCGTCCCTGGCAGTGCCTGGACACTACTCGCACCCCAGTGAATGCCCCCCACATTGGTCCCCGAGACTATTTGCACGGAAGTACGGAGTACTTCCGTGCTGAGTACTTGTACCGGATGCGGTCTCGAAGTCGTCAGCTTCTTCAATGGATTGGCTAGGCGTCTTTCGCCTGAACTATAGCCTTGTTGCACCACCGACTGTGGGTGCTACTACTCGTACATACGGAAGGTACGTACAGTACGTACTCGTACGTACCGAGTGCTGTAAGCGCTGCGATCCCATGACTGGGCCTCCCACGCCTTCGCAAGGCAAAGCCTACTTACGATACGTTCCGTACATACTGTATGTGCGTGCATACACCCCTTAATATTCCTGATCGCTATGGTAATTGCAGAAGGCTACCAGGCACGTCAGGCTAGTCCATAGAGTACATACGTACGGTACTGAGATATCTGGCATTGACAGCACCCTTTATGATATCCCCAGTCATTGTGATACTTCTACTACCGGTAGTTGCTCGCTTCTTGCTCGGCCACGACCACAGCCACGACCCTGACCCTTGCCCTGACCCTGACTCTTGCCCTGACGCCGACCCCGAGTTGTGCCCTGTTCTTCTCCTCTTCCGTGTGCCTCGAAAGCCTCGAAATATGACGGGGGTAGAGTCCAGTGACAGTACAGTACAGTAATTAGCAACCATGCGACAGGTCAGGTACGATACCCAGCAGATCCAGTTCAACGTACTTACATGATAGAGCTCTACCGTACCTGCACTGTACAGTGTGTGACAAGAAGAAGAGAAGCTGGTGAGAAAACTGATTTTCTTTCAAGAGGAACTGAACACTAGCTAATCAAGTAATTATACGTATTCCCCCCAAGCCCTAAGCCCTATTGCTAGAGCTAGCCCTGGGAGGCACCGGACATCTCCAACAGAATAAGGTGTATTTACAACAGGACCCTTTTTTTGGACACGTCTTCTCTTCTTCCATAAACATCTCTTTCAACATCGAAATTTCTTGTTTTGCTGTTGGTTTTTGCCTTCAACATCCATCAGACTATCATGTCTGACCGTACGACTCCCAAATTATCTCCGGCGCTCCGCGAAGTACCCCCTACTAGCGGCGACCCAGCTCCCAGTTCTTTCAAGAACTATACACGAATCCAAAAGCATGGCAACGAACCCGAGCTGTGGTGTGCCCGGTGCCTCAAATTCTGCTTCGACGCGTACACCAGCGACCGGCTACCCCATGTTTGCGCACTGTCTCTCGAATTCAACGATGGCACTCGCTGCGGTCGCTGCGTCCTCCTCGGCAAAGCATGTATCCAGGTACGGTATAGTCTGTAGCCTGCCGCTGTTTGTCTGCTGCTGACTTGCCTTGGATAGGTTCCTCCTGGCCTGCAGTCGTTGGCGCGCAACCTTCGTTCGATGATGCACGAGATCAACGCCGCCTCACCTGCTCGTCACTTGTCTCCGGCCATGGAGCCGCTGAAGCATCGTCTGAAAAATGCATCAATGGATTTCGCTCGTCAGCACAAGACGTGGGCCAAAAAGAACGTGGACGACGCAAATGCTGTCACCAATGTTGCGCGTCCGACTGTCAACCTGTCCAGCCTGCCAAGCATGCCGTCAACTTCGCATCGTCCTCGTCAGGTCCCAGTCAACTCATCATCGCGTTCCTCCAATCCGGCGTTAGTTAACGCCGTCAATCAACTCAACCACAATGTCACCCGTCTGGCCGGTCGTCTTGACGCAATGGACGCTCGTCTCAAGTCCTTGGAGCACGATGTGTTGGAGTTGCAGAATGCTAACGCTGGCCCAAGTAGCGATGATTTTGAGTTGGAGGACGTTACCCCAATGTAGATGTCTGGCAATTATCCATTGAATTCCATCAAGCTGCCAGCTTCCTCCAGTAATCCTTCAGCTTTCCTTGTCCCTGTGATTACATAGTGCATGTTGATCTCGTTAAAACCCGTAAAAAACACCATGGGAAAACTGGTAAAAAGTGTCAACAACCCTTCCTCGCCGTGCGGCAATTCTGAGCATCACTTTTCCTGTACTCCGGTGCTCCAGGCCTCTCCGGATACTGCTGGAAGTAGGTGTCCCAACACCTCACATTCTTTGACGTTTTGCATGGGGGTTCCCAGGTCTGGTAGGGCGTCCTTATAGCTTAATTACCGTATCCATTGAACCCGGTACTTCCGTACTGTAAAAGATCTTACCCCCTCACCATCTTCAAATTCACAATCTTTTCTACCTCCCACTCATCCTCCTTGTCAACACAGATAGGTGGGTGGGTGGTCTGGTTCTTGTCATGGTCAACCCTCGCACAGTTCCAGCAACGAGACATTTGTTGCAGGTACGGAAGTACACCCTGTCATGTCGGATGTAGAGTACATACAGTACGTACTGCACGAGGTACTTCGTACTCCGTACACCCTTCAGATTATTGGGGCGTGTGGGGGTACACTCTTAGCTTCGTTGTAGGTACCTTCCGTACGTACGATACGTACCTTCCGTACGTATGTAAGCCTAGGCCCGCTTAGTCGACAGAACAGGTCACGTGCACATAAATAGTCTGGTCACGACATCTCCAAAATCACTTCCTTCTTTTCACCAACCACATCAACACCGAGAACCAAAGACCGAAACAGCTTTTGAACTACCGATTCTCATCTCAAAATCATCCGTCGTTGTGAGTGCGAGCATTCAAGAGTCGAAGGGAAAGATCACGTTACCTTTACCGAGAAGGACGTCAACGGTCACGAGGGCGGCAGGTGCCGCGCGTGCAGCGGCTGAACTACGGCACCGCAAAGGCCTCCAAGATGCCACGCGACCGTAGCTCCCGCCATGCGCGGCTTCCTCCGGACAATCATATAGAGGCCGTTTCGACCGGTAATTTCAAGCCTCGGCCGTCACTTATTCTCCAGATTGCTGATGTTGTCGTTGTTATAGAACGAGAGCCCGCCCGGGACGATGCCGGCGACGGCAGCGGTCGTGGTCCGGGCAATCCGCCCGGCACTCATCGTCGTATGTCGAGCCCCAGTCTCACAGTGCTTGAGGCAAGCAAGCTAGAGCGCTCGTAGCTGACCCCTCGTACGTCCAAAGGGAAACATCGGAGTCAGGCCCGAAGTGGCAGCGGCAGCAGCGGCAGCGGGGTGAGACCTCCAGCGAAGAGGAGAAAGACGCACCGTTTGGCCACGCCTCTTGGTCCGACCACCGGCAACAAGGGCTCCAGCAGTCCTAGTGAAAAGTCGGCACAGAAGACGTCGCCGTCAGCCTCTCGTCGTGGCGATGGACCGTCGTCCCGTCCACGGAGCCTTGTCCGTCGAACTCACTCTCGCGCCGGCTCCAGACCCCCCAGCAACTCAGGTAGCGCCGATGCCGACGACGACGATTCCTTGCCGCAGCCTCGTCAGCTGGCGAGGTGGTCGGTTTCGGGGCCGAAAAGTTGGAAAGGCCGGCGTCGGGGGAAGAAGCGGGCGAAAGCCGCTGACAGGATAGACGAAGAAGAGGTTGCCGACATTCTTGATAATAGTGTGTCCTCCGCCTCCCATGCCGCGTCTAGCCAGCTGCTAAATTCTCTTGCAGGCTTCGCCTCATATCCCGAGACCGAGGCCGCCAAGCGTCAGAGAGCTCACGAGAAAGCAATGAGACGCTACCGCAGGGACCGCGCCCGAAAAAACTTCGATGGGGTGGCGGCGGCGCCACCGTCGTCAAGCAGGGAAAGCGCAGCGGATGATGATGGGTCGTCATCAGGTGCAGCAAGGGCAGCGAGGGTCTCGTCAATAGAACGCGCTCTCCGGCCCAATGCTCAACCTGACTCGGACGACGAAGATTTCATAGACGACGGGGACGTTGAAGAGTTGGCGGATGACGCGGACGCTGAAGGAAGCACGGCCATGCGCGCCGCCCGCCACGGCCCCTCGATCATTGTGGAGCACCACCTTTCCAAGACCGAAGAGGAGTCCTTTGGGGACGTGGTCGAATGGATGGTGCAGAACGCACTGAATCCGGCTTTCCAGGGTGACAAAGAGAAGTACCGCATCGCCTTCCAGAAGTTCGATTCCCGCTTCCACACCTGCGCCTCGTCCGCGTACGGCTCGGACGCCTGGGGGAACGATCTCGCCCGCGCCTTGAAAGCCAGGCCGTTCTACAACGTCGATGGCGTCGACGCTCGGGCGGGCTGCGACGCATGCCACAGACGAAGGCACACTGCTATCTTCCGACTGCGACTGACGGGCACACCGTACAACCTCGATACCCTGGAGCCGCTGCAGCGCGACCACGTCGACCCTCGTGGCAGGGCCATACCACCTCAGACCAAGACTTGGTATCTCGGCAGGTGCGTCGCAACCACACCTCCTTTGATCGCCTTTCTCGTTCCCGTTGTCCGGGCCGTCCGTCCCTCGTCTACCTTTCCATCCCCTGACCTGCTTGCTGTATCTGCCCGCCCCTTCTCTAACGTACGGGCAAACAGACACTGCAAGGTCAACACCGAGAACTTGCACGAGCTGTTTCATTGGCGACGCACCCTGCGCCAAGACGTCATTGGCTACCTCGGAAGCAAGGGCTACTTCAGGAACGAAAAAGTCACGAGGCGCGGGGGGATGAGCCCCAAACAGAGGCAAGAGGAAGTCCGCCAAGCCGTCCAGCAGCTCGAGATCGAACGCGAGCATTTTCGTCTCCTCGACAAGAACAGGAAGATGCTAGATAAGGCGAGCGCGGTGAAGGTGCGTCTTGCTCGATACCCTTCGCCTTTGACCACCGAAAAGTGTGTTGGTGCCTACACTCCCTGGACGGGGCGCTGACGCGGCCGTGATGCTGCAGAATCCCAGGTAGGCTCGACACGCGACCCGCGGATCGGTCCACGACGGCGACGGTATCGCGATCAAGCAAGTTTCGTCGCATGCTGCTCTGGACGTCGAGGGTTGCTCTCATCTCTACGATCGACAAAATCGGTGGGCTGACGTTGCGGGGTCTCTCTCACCTTTTCTCTGTCTGCTGCGCCCTGAGCTGTAGAGCCGTTCCCACGGCCTACCATCCCGTCCCAGTACACTTCTTTGGGGGCTTTTTCGCCACCGAAGTGTGGAGCGTACGGGATGGTTCCTGGCCTGGGAGTCTCTATCGCTCTCTTGGGTGTAGCAGACGGTCGAAAGATGTTCGGATGGAACTGTATTTCGTTGTCTCCCACCATCATCACAACTCTTACCAGCTAAGAATGTATCATAGTGTACAACAACAACACTCTCTTCTCCTTGGTAGCATCACCCGTGCGGTCATTCTCCGGATACGGTAATATACACAACCTGAGGGCTGAAGCGCGCCTTACACGCGTCCACGGAAGGAGTCACCATCTCGACTTCCAGATGAAACTCTCAGCGTGGTAATTGGCCTGGGGTATCACCACAGCTGCATCCCCACGGGCGGAGATGCTTCTCAGCGTTTTCCCTGTCATCTCCATCCCATCTCGCCCTGATCGCGCTACCAACAACAAGATCTGGCGACTCTCCTTTGTAGAACCCATCCGTCCCCAGCGTTGTCGACTGCGTCTCAGACTCTTCCACCGGTATTCTTCCTCTCCTCCCTCCTCTTTTCGACCTCCGTTCACCACCACCACCAACTGTGTTTTCCTGTTCTCGTGACCACGCGGGCAGTCGTTTCCGTACGGTACCGGTACCGGTATCTTGCAGACAACTACGAGTGGTGCTCCGCGGCTACTGGTACGGGACCGTTCAGAGTTCGCAACACACACACACACACACACACGTGGTAGAGTCCTCTGATTGAGGACTGTCGATCTTCAGCCATGTAAGGTTGCAACAGGTAGTACAATGTGATTACCACGAGAGGGAGTGTGTATGTATGTATGTGTGTGTGTGTGTGTGTGTGTGTGTGTGTGTGTGTGTGTGTGTGTGTCCCAAAGACCACTACCCAACCCACCATCCATCCATCCATCCATCCATCCAAGCCGTCAACACCGCTGCCTACGGTATCATACAAGACGCAGAAGAAAGCGGCCGACGCCTTCAACGCCACGGAATCGTTCCGCTTCTGTATCAGTACGCCAAAGCCTCGTGTGCATTGCTTGCTGCATGGCATCCGAGAAGGTCTGGGTCCTGGCCGTCCGGGCCGGCATGGTCAAAGTACGTACCGTACATAGTAGCTTGAGCGTGAGCGTGAACTGGAGCTTGAGCTGGAGCTTGTATACATCACCTACGGCAAGGAAGAGGGGTGTTAGGGGGGCTTGGAGATGGCACGGATGGGTATCACCATAGTGATTGGAGT
This sequence comes from Lichina pygmaea, assembly GCA_963422465.1. Lineage (NCBI taxonomy): Eukaryota > Fungi > Ascomycota > Lichinomycetes > Lichinales > Lichinaceae > Lichina > Lichina pygmaea. The sequence goes on from OY730173.1 coordinate 975,612, forward strand.
ATGATATGCACTCCGAGTGGCAGAAATAAAGACTTGGGACGGGATTGGGGCTTGAGAGAGAGAGCTATGATGGTTGAGATGTATGGTTGATGGCCGTGCGGCGTTTTTTGAGTGATTGGATTGTTGACGGGGGGGGGGGGTGTGACTGTGTGCTTGTTTTTCCTACTACAGACTTTGCAAAGACGCGGTTGTCCGAGAAGTGATTAAAAATGCCAGCTTCGCTCTCGTTGAAGGGTTGGGTCCGGGTGGATGGACCTGCTAGATTTCTGATCGATATGATGTAGTACAGCACAGCACAGTACGGCACAAGTACGGATGCTGATGAGAAATGAAGTGATGGGAGAGGAAGCTGGGAGCTGGAGGCTGGGAGAGTGGAAATGGTGAGGGGGAGATGGAGAGGAGAGGAATGTACAGAGAGCGAGACGAGAGATGTGGTAGGGTTATCTGCTGACTCGTGCCGGGTCGTCTGCAGGTACTGCTCCGCCGCCGCCGCCGCCGACTTGTTGATTGATGACAGATGTTGCGCCTGGCGCGAGAATCTGCAGTGATGATGAGTAGTCAATACCGTGGCTTGGGAGGGTATCCAAGAATGGTAGGAGGAGCGGTAGGTGGGTAGATCTGCCGCTAGGCGGATGTAAAGCCATATGGAGGTAGAAGAGTGGCCAAAGGTAGGCAAAGATTGGATCAAACGGGGTTTGAGAGACGAGTGGTAAAAATGTAGGGCTTCAATTACCTCGTTCGCAGCTTGCTGCATTCTCATCTCCTTCTCCGCCTCTACCGCCTGGGCTTCGTCCGCGAAGGCGAGCGCATACGTCATTCCGACCATCATGACGCTGGTGCTCACGACCCAAAGTGTCTTCCCGCCCACTCGCAGCCCGGCCCGGACCCAGTCGCGGCCGGTCACGACCGACGACGACAAGGCGGCGCGCCGTCTCGGCGGGATCATGTCCCGGAGAGCATAGAAACGATCCAGTAGGGTCTCATCCTCGACAGCGCGGCCCTCGTCGTCGCCATCGTCGGCATCATTGCCGCTGGCTAGCGCTACCGCACCGGAGCCGTCGGTGATGGATGAGTCTGAATGATCTGGCATTAGCATCTGGGTAGCGGACGCTTGCGGATGCAGCGGTCTAGATGTGCTTCGATGCGATGGCTGTCGCCGGCCGGGTCGTTGACAGGAACGGGAATGTGCCTGGACGTTGGGGTCAAAGGATTCGAGGGACGTATGAAACCCCAGCCGACAGCAGCGACAGAGGGTGGAAAGTGGGACCGCACCAGTGTCAGAGTAGGCCATGTCATCGTCATCTTCATCGGCAAGGAGGACATCCTTTGGTAGAGCGGCCTTGGCCGACGGCGCGGGTTGATCCTCGGTGAAATGCTCGTCCTCGACCTCTTGAAGCTTGACCATCTTGGCTAGTCTCGCTCTTAAACCGGCCTCAGCAGGTCGGCCATGGCAGAATTCTTGACTGTCGGATGGTCGCGACTTACCGGCTGCGTCGAGGTCTTCAGCAGTGAACTAGGCCGATGCTGCGGGCTGTGATGCGCGGCTTCTCGAAGTCTGGCCTGGTCTCTTTGGTCGTTGATGAAGGTTAAAAACAAGCGATGCGCTTTTCGCACGGCAGGATTAGCCGAGCTAGTACGGAGGTACGTCCAATCGGATGTCGTATCCTCGGTTCTAATTGCGTTCGCTTCACGTGGTTTGTCCGACTTTTGAAGAGCTTCGACGCTCAACGCTCGACGCTCGACACTCGGCCATCTGGCTCTCTACTGTCCGGGGACGCGTCACTCATCGACAGGAGATGCCTCTTTCGGCAGTGCACACCGTCGCCAAAAGTCGAGTGAGTCCACTGCTTCTGTTATACAATCTCCCCCTTTTACATCCATCGCCGCCTTGCACTTGGCATGCTGGAAGTCAGGCTGACTTGAATACCTACCCACGAATAGAATGGCGTGTCGGCCTTCATCCTCGCTTGCAAGAGAATGGACTTTCACTATTGTGACTGGGCTGGAAGTTCCAAGGGCATGAAGTACGAGACTGATTTCAATCAGCTGCGTCGTACCAGGATCGGACGCCTGGGCGTGATGGTTCCTGGGGACGGTGTCGATTTCAACTATTCTCCTCGTGCCATGTCGACACCTAGAGGCCCCATGTCACATCGCCCAACGCCTATCCGCTACTTGTCGTTGTATCCTCCCCCAGCTGACCCCCCATACCGCATAGATCGTTCCTGCAAATGACACTCCCGCCGTTCGCGCGGGCGAACCCGAGCGTCGAGATGACAGTGTCGCCACGACCGTCGACGCACCCCATCATACGGGCCAGCTACATCAACGGGCGAGAGAAGGTGGTGTGCGTGCGAAACATGAAGCCGCAGGAGATCCTGGAGAAGGCGACGCTGCTGCGCGACGCCAGCGGCGAGAAGCTAAAGAAGCGCCGGAAGCTGGGCATCGTCTCGAGCGACAACCAGAGCGTCCGAGGCGTGTGGAGTCCGTTCCATCGGCCGGACGGCGTCCAGAAGGGTGGAGATTTTCTAAATCCTTGACGAAAAATGAACAGAACGAATCAAATATTCAAAATACCTTCTTCGAACTGTCTCCGGGGTCCATAATTCCCTCTTCTCCTCCGTCTCCTTCTCCTTCTCCCTCCCCACCACAAAGAGGGTGATTTTAGATCACACCGGAAGGTGATTCTTTCACCACCCTCCACATCTCTCCATTGACCCATCTGTGCCATCCAACGAAGAACAAGAAGAACAAGAAGAAGGGGAAGAAGAAGAAGAAGGAGAAGGAGAACAAGGACAAGGCGCGTACCATAGTCCAGTCCAATCACTCTCGGCACAGGCCATTTCTTCCTTCCTTCTCTCTCTCTCTCTTTCTCTCCTGCCCTGTTCATGTTCCTCTCCCATTCCTCTCCCATTCCTCTCTCTCATGCCGTGATCTAACTGTAGAGCTTGATTGATTGATTGATTGAATTCCTACACCGTTCTAGCTCTAGTGTATCTAGGCTATGCCGGGTCAACTATAAAATCAGGCTAGGAAAACTCCAACGAGTAAAAAAAAAACCTCTCCCTGCAGCACCTAAGGCAGTGCTATCCTATCGAGTAATCTGTGAAACATGGGGGGGTGACTGGCTAGTAGCCAGTCTCCAGCTGCTCCTGAGCCCAGGAGAACTGCGGAAGGACACCGTGGCGTAGGATCCACGAGGTGAGGGCGGCGGCGGGCCGTGGGCGTGATATCATCGCCTGGTAGTCAGTAGTAGCCGCCGCAGTGTATAAACTGCGGCGTACTCGCTGCAGCCGTGGGCAGTCTAGGATGACATGCTTGGCAGTCTCCCACTGTGCCCCGCAGCTGCAGGCAGGCGTCGGGAAGCCAGGGACTCGCCGCTTGCAAAGAAAGGCAGCCAGCCCGACCTTACCTGTACGTATCTGCGTTAAGATACTGCTCTGCGCTTTGGAGAGGCCAGCTCGGAGCCGGAGAGTTGCCCGGTATGGCATCTTGTCCGGTAACTGTAGAGCTTATTCCTGCCTTTTGTATTCTATTCCCCAAGGGTCTAGTGTGCTTCGGGCTGTACGGTATGGATGACAAGGATAAAGTGGTCTGCGGAGCTACTACGACTTACAGTACAGGTACACTCTACTTATCGTACAGGAAACACTTTGTAGAGCACTTGCTCTGGGCAATACACCCTGCGACTTCAGAACACTGGTTTATGGTGTGTGTGTGTGTGTGTGTGTGTGTGTGTGTGCGTGTGTCATGGGTGTCGTGGGTGTCGTGGGTGTCATGTGCCAGGGTCACCTTTTTTTTTAAATAGAAATTACCTGTTCTTCTACTATTCTTGGTTGGTCTGGTCTGGATCATCGACGCAAGATAGACCAAGAAGTTATTTGTTCGAGATGTACATACGTAGTCGCCAACCTCATCGTTGTGGACTCGACAAAGGAATCTTGACAGCTTCATCTTCGTGGATTCAACCAATAGTTTTCACGGCGCAAGTTTACGATTGAAGATGTCTGACTGCAGTAGAGCGAGCTCAAGAAGAGATGTTCCACTAACACTACTTCCATTAACATTCAGTGTCGTACATACGTACCTGCCATTGCATCGTTATATAACATCTGACTGTCACCCGTACTCGTACTTCATAAAACAGCTTCTTGCCCCATAAATACGAATATGTATGAGCTTCGTTGTGTTCGGACCTGGATACGCTCACAATCTCATTTGAATTCCCTTTTCCATCGTGATCCTGAAATGTTGCTGCAAACCGATCCAGGCTGGGGTTTACGCCGACGACTGCTGGCGAGAGTTGACAATGTCGACGACTGTCATCAGGTTTAGATTGTCAGCTCTCAGATTTGCCTAAGATGCCCTTTAAAGGAAAAGAGGACGGAGGTGGATGATGGAGGACGAAGGCGCAAACAAAGAAACTACAAAGGTAAACCCCGTTGCAGATGACAGAGCAGACATTTCACGAGCCACAGATGGAAATGCGTAAATAGCATGTCAGCAGATACCAGACTTACAGGCAGGCTTCAGACTCGCTCCCCCGACGAGGAAGCCATCGATGTCGGGCTGCTTCGCCAGATCGCCGCAGTTCTTCTCCGTCACGGAGCCGCCGTAGATAATCCGCGTCGACTCGGACGTCTCCTTGGACGCCTTCTCGCTGAGCCACTTGCGGATGGCCGAGTGGGCTTCTTGTGCTTGCTGGGTTCAAGGTTGACAGGTCAGCTTTATCCAGACGGGCTCCTTGGAATTGACGTATAAAGGATGGTCGTGCCGGGTCGTAAGCATCAAGGCGTGAGAGAGGTGGCGTGGGCGTGCTTTGCCCATAGAGAAAGGAACCCGGGAAGCAGGACGACGAAAGAGACTCACCTCGGTCGTGGCGACTTTGCCCGTTCCAATCGCCCAGATGGGTTCGTACGCGATGACCACTTTACTCCAGTCTGACACGCGCTCAGCCACCGCGTTGAGCTGCTTGGTGACGACTTCGATGGTCTTTCCAGCTTCTCGTTGCTACATGCGATCAAGGGATATTGTCAGAAGGAGCTGCTGTCTCAGAGTAGGAAACCTTGTGGATGTTGATGCTGTGGACGAGTGAAGTTTGAGACCCATGGCAGCCGCCAGGCTATAAGGTCATTCGAGCGTCATCTTGGCTCGGGGTCTGAAGCGTGGCTTACCTCGAGCGACTCGCCGATGCAGAGAATGGCTCCGAGACCACCTGCTAGTGCGGCGCTGGTCTTTCTGGCGACAAACTGTATGAACCAGTCAGTCGATGCCGCAGTTCGTGACAGGCTCAGAATTAACGCTGATGGAATCAAAGAGAAACTGCCAACGGAAAAAGTAGAGTGGACACAAAGATGTGCTTGGCCAACCATCTATGCCTACTCCACGTCCTCCCCGTTCCGACCCCGACCCCAATGATGACGGTGTCAACTCTTCCGCATCCATATGAGTCAAAACAGCACCCTCCAGGGCAACCCTCAGACGCCACCACTCCAAAAGACTCTCAAAAGGTAACAGGAAACATGAACTAGAACAGAATCTGACTCACGTCATCATCCTCGCCCAGAATCACCCTCCGCTCGCTGTGGCCGACCAGCGCCCAAGTGACATTGCTGTCGTGCAGCTGCTCGACCGAGATCTCGCCGGTGAAAGCGCCATTGGGCTTATCAAACACGTCCTGCGAGGCCACCTCAATGCCCTTGCGGAGATGTTCCCTGACGACCAGGAGATAGAGCGCTGGAGGAGCGACGACGACTTCTGTAGGGTTTCAACATGCAGATGCGTCAGTTGTCTGATATCAGAGTACGGACAAGAAGAGCGAATCGTCAGACATGAGACGGGAACTCCAGCCAGGCATCGACTTGGTCGATATCCTACATCTTTCCCTTGCCGACCAAACAGATCTTCCTTCAGGAACAACGACAATGAAACGCAGCCAACATTCCCTTCTGGGCAGACGCCACCAGAAACCTCCGAGCACACGTACCAACATCCGGGTCAAGTTTGGCATCGCTGAGGTCTTTGACAATCTTGAGGATCGTCTTGAGGGATCCATTCCTGCAGATACGGTACCGTTGCCGTAGGGAGAGGTCCCCGTCAGCCTAACGCAACCCCGCTCTCGACAATTGCACGGCACGTCACAGAAGGCAGCGTCGTGTGCTCGAGCGAGTATGCAAACGGGAAGGGGACAGTCTCATGTGGAAAAATCTAGCTTGGCCGGGGATGGTAAAGAGTGGGGCGGAGCTGGTGGGGCGACGTTGAGGGGGCGGAGGGGCAGCGTGGGAGTGGGCCCGGATCTCTCTCGTCTCTTACATCTTGAAATTCCCACCGACGAAGAATTGCCGACCCATCTTGAATCGTGGCTTTGATGGAGCTGCCTTGATGCGGTAGGGTTGTCAGGCGGTCTCTTGCCGACTGTTTTTGGCCGTGGAAGTCGCAGGTCGTCGGTTGATGCTGATGCTGAGGCGCGAGAGGAGGGCCGCTACGATGATGGTTCTGGTCTCCGATACGTGCGTAGCATTACCCCTCGGCGGGGCCCCACGGCCCCCACGGCTCCGTGGCTCGTCAATGAAAGTCTTGGTAGGCAGAAGTCGTGGAGAGCTCAACTAATTCTAGGTGGTCGCAGTCGAATTGTTGGGTATCGATAGGGGGCACTTAGGTGCCATTGGCGCTACAGCTTTCCCCCGCAAGAGAGCGAACACATAAGTTTTGACTACAGTGCCAGTTGCAGATCAGTCTGGAGAACTCCTCAGAAGATCACTCAGTGAGGACCTCTTTGACAATTGCTCCAAGCTGGCTGAGTACTTGTGCTACCTGTTGTCACGTGAGAATCCACGTGACCACTCAGTAGCTATATAGATAGTTCAAGAAACTAATCCACATAAGTATCCCAACTTCTTCATGTCTAGCAGTTGTTCAGTTGGTAGTAACACTCTGTTGGGCTCAGGAGTTGGGAACCAGAATGATCAGACTAGGACCAGAACACAGCCAGCAGCCAGCCAAGAGGCACAAGCCCAGCTATCAAGAACCAGAGAACTAGCACCAGAATCTGGTGCATCCAGTCCACAATCTGTGGACACTTCTGTGTGACTGTCACAAGCGACCGAGCCACCCCACGTCAGCTGACCGCACTTAGTCAGCTGCTTAGCTTAGCAGCTCTACTTAGCAGCTTCTCGCTGAGGATTAGAATCCTCAGCGATCAATGAACCTACACATCCACTGCAGGCGCTTCTGGCCCTGCCCTGACTCAGTCCCAACGTCCCTAGTAGTGCCTCCTAGGGCCCACAGGACTGCCTTCTTCTCTCTACCTGCCACACTGCTACGCTAAAACCCTAGAGAGGGCTCTGTTGCCTCCGACCCGGCTCCGACCAGGTACCGCCAGGCCTCCGCCCTCTTACAGTGACTCTGTCAGACTGCCATGATGTTAGCCAGAGAACTGAGAAAGTCACAGGAAGAAGTAGGCACCAATCAGAGATCAAAGCAACAACAGAGGCAGCTTGTGACTGGAATACATGTGCAGGGTAGAAAGCCTGTGCAAGAGCCAAGCAAGAATAGAGCAGAACCAACCAAGATAAGAAGAACCCAGACTACAGGAAGAGACCAGGAGTGTCTATGGAAGAACTAGTCCAAACAATAGACATGATCTGGCAGAAGTTTGGGAATGATTCCCCAACCAGGAAGGCACCCACCACTACCAAGAGAACTTCTCAGCCTTGGAAGGGTGAGTCTGTCAAGGTTGGACAGCAGGACTGACTGACGACAATATTATTATTATGATGATGATGGTGATGATGACGACAGACAGTTGACGGCAGATGACAGGCAACAGACAAGGGTAATAATAGTAGTTTCAACGACAACGACGAGTGATGATATCAAGACAAGAGAAGACAAATAGTGAAGGTCGATGGAAAGAGGAGGGAGAAGAGAGAACAGATGATACAAAGGTATATCAGTAATACAGTTGACGAGGATGGGGAAGCGAGGCGAGTAGAGAGGACCCAATGAATCGACTTGGTCCTGCCAGGAAGGACGGGATGGGAGAACAAACAGGTGAGGATGAGGAAGACAAGAAGAGAAAAGACGGTGCGTCGGACATCCCAAGCGCAAGCGGATCAAAACCATCTGTCGGGGACGCTGACACGACGACCGGCGCGGTCATATCGACTGCGGTCTAAGTATGCAGCAGCGCCGGCGAGCTGGTGACGGGTAGCTTTGAGGTCCTGCAGCCGCGTGCGGTTGGCCTGTCGAGCGATGGCGTCGTCGAGCGTGCGAAGCCTGTCGGTAAGCTTGCGCACGTCGTGTTGAAGGTCGTCTTCGGAGCTGCTCCGTCGGTGGTGGCGGTGGTGGTGGTCGTCGTCGCGGCGCCGGCGGTTGGTGCCCGACGAGCGGTTGTTCTCGATCGAGTCTCGTGGGACACGCTCGCGACGGTGGCCGCCATCCGACAGGTCGCTGTCGCTGCTTCGCAGGTGGCGGTGGTGTCCGTGAGCGGGAAGCGACGGCCGACGACGGAGCGGCTTCTGATCGGATCTCCGGTGGCTGTCCCGTTGCCGGGGCGTCGCCGACGACGACGGCGACCTCGACACCCTCACGGCGCGGCCGTGGCCCGTCGGCGGTCGACTCAATTGAGGCGATCTTCCGCCCGAGCCTAGGCTCGAGAAGCCGGTCTTCCACGACTCCTCGTCGCTGTCCGGGATCTGGTCGTCGTCGCTTGAAATTTCGCTGTCGCTGACCTGCACTATCGTAGGTGCAGCGCCTTGCGGAGGTCCTCTCGCCGCAGGGGCCGGAGCTCTGCTCCCGGCGCCGACTTGGATTGGAGGAGCTTGCATCGGCCGACTTTGCTGTGAGTTTATCGGCGCTTGCTGTTGTTGTTGTTGTTGTTGTTGCTGCAGCTGCGGTGGTCGATACTGTTGCATCATCGGTGGAACAAGAGGAGCGGGCTGGGCCACCAGCGGCGGTCGATTCAGAGACATCGTCGGCGCAGGAGGAGGGGGAGGAGGAGGAGGCATGGAATGGAACCCCTGCGGTGGCATGCCACCGCCACCACCGTGCGTAGGCCAAGCCGGTCTTGGACCCTGTTGACCTTGCATGCCTGGAGGCATACCACCCGTTCCTTGCTGGGCCTGCCCGCCTGGGTGCATGCCGCTCATTATCGGCGGACCTTGCAGGCCTGGATTTGGAGCACCCATCCCCGGAGGACCTTGCATGCCTCCCATCGCACCTGGAATACCCGGTGGTCTTCCCGTAGGAAAGCCTCCTCCAGCCGCCATGGGATTCCCCGCGCCGACTCCATAGCCTTGAGCGAGCTGAGGTGCGGTGCCGGCGTTGGCGTGTTGGCCGGGCGGGAAGGCGGAGCCCTTCACATCGGCCATGCCGACGCCGGTCTTCACGCCCATCTCCGGGCGCGGTCCGTTTTCGGGGTCTAGCACGCACTCGATGATGACGACGGCTGACGATATATCCCTAGGGCCGAAGAGCGAGCCTGCAGCAAACTCCCTCTTGATCGAGGCGACGTTCCACGTGGCTTGAGTGTTCTGACTCTTCTCTTCGATGATGTCGTTGATGTTCGAACGGAGGTCAGCCGGCAGCGATTGTAACCGGTCCGCCAGCGAGGTCGAGGTCTTCTTGAGCCGCTGCCGCCGGATCTGGACCTCATCCCAGAACGCCTCCTGACTGAGCTTCATCAGCTCCACTCCCACCGACTTCCACGGCTTCCTGGTCGACTGCTTGGTCGATGTTCCGGACGGACGCAATATGAAGCCGTCGTACTGAGATTCCGGCCCGTCCTTGGCGGTGGGGGACCGCAAATATCTCATGTGGCGGATCCCGAAGCCGTCATCTAGGCCCTTGGCCGAGCTGCGCCCATTCAGGTTCATGCCGTCGAAATTTTGCTGCATCGCGGCGTAGCCACTACCGGTCTGTCCCTGTCGTTGAGGGTTAGTCGCGGCGGCACCGGGACCCGTCTGTGTGTGTTGGTACATGGCGACGACAAGGACGACGATATCCTGAGGAGGTGCTATGTCTCCCCGGTGTTCCTCTCGAAACTCGGTCGGAATGATGAGCAAGGAGTATGACCGAGGGCAGAGAGGCGGGACTGGGGGCAGAGAGGTGCTCCTTATAGGAAGAACGGCGAAGGAGGCTCAACAAGCCTTGTCGGTCGATAGGGTGGCACGAGGCAGCGCGCCCCGACGTCAGGGTCTTGTGTGACCATTCCAAAAGTGAGGCGGTTCTAGCAGACAACGGGCGCATAACGGTTGAGACTTGCCAATTGCGCGGCCTCATGCGCCGTCGGTCGAGTTTACAGCTTCCTTGTATCCTCCTCCCCCCGCTACAAGTGGGGCCAGTGCTGGAGGCCTGCGCACTTGTCCCGAATAAGCCAAGCGTTCATTGGCACCGCCGTCACCACGATGTTGACCATCGGGCGGGGGGGTGGCTGCCGTGACTGCCTTGCCATGCTCGCCTCGTTTTCCAAAGCGTTACGTACGTACCCGCGCCACGGGGGGCTACACCCCCTCCTCCCGCACCTCCGGTACGTCCGGAACACCTCTCTATCCAGAGAGGTGTCTTACACCGGAATGAAAGTATCAGCGGTATGAAAGGTTTTTGATCACTACTACACGACAACATCTATAACTTCACAACAGAGCGACTAAATTGAAATGTAAGTGGCTCATTTGATTCCCCTACTTCTCTAGTATAATCCTTGAAGATATGGACTTCTCTAGATTTTTGTGGTGTTGTTGAGAAGTTATGGTGGTTGTTACTCGCAAAACAGGTTCTCGACAACATCAATTTGAAATGTCTATAACTCCACAACCAGATAGACAAATAATGATTTTGATGTGCCCATCTGATTCTCCTACCTATCTTCTGTAATCCCTGAGGCTGTAGGCTCCTCCGGATGATGCTGTTGTTGGGTAGCTACAGTCTCACAAGCTTCACGTGCCTGAGCAGCTGCCCTTCTCGCTTCCCCACGCTCCTTCTTCTTCTTCTCTTCCATTTGTCGGGTTGAGCTCATATGTCGAGCATTGCATGGATTCATGACTCCTCCATTCTGAATCTGACGATGATTAGGCTTCTGCCGGGCAGCCCAAGCTGTTTCTGCTGCTTTTGTGCGAGAGAGATGTTCCTGAGCAAGGAGGTCTGACGTGGCGTGCAGGACAGCTGATGCTCGCAGTTTCTTGACGTTATGCCGTGCAGCTGGCACCAGAGGGGTTGCAAGAACACTGTCGAAAGTTCGCTTTATCGTACAGATCGTGAGTGGTGGTGTTGATACCAGCTTATTGGGTCTGATTTCATTGGGGGGGGGGGGGGGGGGGGTGTGGTTGGTTGTTCATTGTTATTCTTGGGGTTGCTAATGTCCTCCCACTCATCTTCCTTCTCTTGTGCCTGTAGCTTGTCCAGCACCTTAGCTGGATTGTAAGGATACAGTCCAGTCTCCTTGAATGCAGAGAGAATTGTTGATGTCTTGAATGTCTTAGCTCTGATTGACCCTAGAGCTTCAAGGAATTCCATCTTGTTGAAATCATCACACCCGGTACGAGTAGCCTCATCAATGGCCTGAGCATGCCAATGCTTGTATGGCTGGAAAACCACAACATCTAATAGCTGTAGGATATGTGTGGTATGTGGAGGAAGGCAGAACAGGAGGATGTCTGCATCTGTACAGTAGTTAAGGAACTTGTACGTGCAGTGGGATCCATGGCCATCCAACAGTAGCATCCGCCATACTCCAGCCTGATCTTTTGCACCGTGCTTGTTAAAGTGCTTGACCCACTCCAAAGCTAGCTTATCATTCGAGAACCCAGAATCTGAAACTGCAACAAGAGCTTGATCCTCAATGCTTGTGCAGTCATACCAGCGTTCCTGCTGACGCTTGCCTGGCAGGATGACCATTGGAGCCATAGTCCTCCCACCAGCACTGATAGCTTCCACGACTGTGACCAGCTCACGGTTAGTGGAGCTTCCAAGGTATAGCTTCCGACAAGGATCTTTTGTGATCACTTTCTGATTCTTTCCCATGCCCACCATGAAGCCTGACTTGTCTATATTCCAGACATCACTAGACTGGAAGCCAAACACCTGCCAAGTGATACGGAAGTCCTTGTACCACTCCGCTATCGAGGATGCTTTGCTGGCAACGGTTCGTCAGGGGTCTGTTGTTTTCTGCTTTTGTACAAAATACTCGGGGTGGCGTTTGAGGAACCGGTGGACCCACAAGGTTCCAACAACAGGTGGATCGTCATCTCCAGTGTGGTTGTGTGACAGGACAACATTGGCGGCATTCTGAAGCATTGCCGGTCGTACAGGTAGTCCTAGCTTATCAAGTTGATCAAGGTACCCACAGACAGCAGCTTCTCCAGCTTCTGAAAGCTTTCTGTTCACAGGAATCTGCTGTGTCTTTGAAGGCACTCCTTTCAGGCGACGTCGAAGCCGTTGCTCCGGGACATTGAACTCCTTAGCCAACTTCGGGATTGTGAACTTCTCGCGCGTGGGAATCAATTCTATAGCCTTTGAGATCCGAGCTTCAACTTCTGGGTATGGCTCGGCCATGTTGTGGTGGAGTTGTGGCTGTTTGAATGTTGTCGTGCAGTAGTGATCAAAAACCTTTCATACCGCTGATACTTTCATTCCGGTGTAAGACACCTCTCTGGATAGAGAGGTGTTCCGGACGTACCGGAGGTGCGGGAGGAGGGGGTGTAGCCCCCCGTGGCGCGGGTACGTATGTATGTATGTGTATATTCCTACACCATTCTAAAACTAGCTAGGCTAGATTATACTGAGAAATCTACGTAGTTGGTAAGGAAAACCTCAGATCATGTGGTGTCCACATAATCTAAGGGTGAAACCCCTTCCCTGCGGCCCCTAGGCGGTGGCCATCCGGTCAAGTTGCTACAAACTGGTGGATGACTGCGTTGCAGTCAGGTAGGGGGGAGCTGGTCCCGGGCCCAGGCAAACTGGGGGAGGAGATCTGGCCGAAGGAACCACGCTGTCAGGGCGGCGGCGGCCCGGGGGTTGGAAGTTAGCTGCTGAAAGTCAGTGGTAGCAGCTGCTTGTCGTAGCTGCCTCTGCTCGCTGTGGAATCTGGGGCAGTCCAGCACTATATGCTGGACTGTTTCTTGGCACCATCCGCAGAAGCAGGCCGGGGACTCGAAGCCGGGTACTCTGCAGGTGTAGAGGAAGCTGGCCAGGCTGATCTTCCCTGTGCGGATCTGGGTGAGCAGGCTACTTTGCGGCTTTGGGAGGCCGGCGTGTAGGCGGAGAGTGGCCTTCTTGCACGGCATCTTCTCTGATTTCCAGCCCCCGCCTGGGTCTGGGTCGGTGGTGCGGTGGGGTACGTTACGTACTGGTGGGCCCCCTTCGAGTCCCCGCCAGCGATCCCAGCACCGTTGCTCAGCTAGCTGGTAAGCCTGCCATAGTGACTGCGCGGGTGGGCGGCTGTCCGGGGGGTGGGCGGGGGTTGTCTGACCAGGGGGGGAACACACGTACGTATGTACGAATGTATCGTTGGACAATTACCGCTGCTCCTAGGCACGTACTTCGCTTACTATTGGTACTTCTAATTTGGTGGTAACCCCGAGTGATAACAGGTACCACTATACTTTTGGAGCATCAGCTTCCCCACTGATGTTGTCGCACAGCTATCGGAGTCTCTATTCCCGGCCAAAAAGCGACATCTGACATTGAAACTGAGATCTGAATACACTGATCTAGGTCGGAGCATCTTAAGTAGCTCCCAAAAAATCAAGACTGGAAATCACTTGCTGTGTGGTGTCGACAGAACTTGTGACACTAGCGGGCTGCTTGGATCAGAGAGATACCTAGCTTTACGTGCGACAGCTATGCAAAGTGAATGTACGGAGTACGAGTACTTACAGTACGTACAGTACGGAAGTACGTTCGGACAAACTTACCACCCATCGCTTAGCGGTACGTACCTAAGTACCTCAAAATCAGCTAAGATCCCTAGGGAGCCTAGGTACTCCATAACTATTGACAAGTTAGCCTTCCACCGCCTGACTCCACACCGCTGACAGAGTCTCCACACCCCCTAAAATACCATGGACCACATCCAAATTGAGGTTTGACTGCAGAAGCGTAAAGCTGGGCACTGTACTTCCGTATGCGACTAGGAAAAAATCACGACCGAGAAATATATACTGTGCGATACCTCCAAGAGTTATAACACTTACATCCTGGGCAACTTTGAAAAGTACTTAGGTTTCAGCAGCGCGGTGGGGTGCAGTGCATGTATCCAGGTACGTACCCTTAGCCGAGGGGGCATGGAAGTAAGAAAGGAGGCATGGTACGTACTCATCTAAGCGAAGGGGGCACCGCAGCAAGAAATCTGTAATTGTCTGTTGGTAAAATCGGTGATGGATGCAACCTCCAGAGCCGCAGCCAACGCCCAGGCCGAGCCGTCACAGCCGGCGCACATCCGAGGCAGCAGTGGTTTTAACAGAGCCGCTTGGGCACATTCCCAAAAACTCAATCGTTCTAGTGGGAGCCATTGCCGCGGGTTAAGACATACCGGTACATACGTACGCTCCGTACATACGTACTGTATGCACACATGCATGGAGTACAGTAGTGGACTCTGTTAGCTCACGTGGCTCCCACAGCTCTAGTACGACACTGTAAATCAACCCCAGAGGATGATGACTCCAACATCTGGACGGAAAAACCGACGCGAATCCAAGAGTCCTGATGATGCCGCACAGCTTGGACCGGGCAGCTGACGCCAACGGGATTGATCCAGATGCGTTCGACGTGTTGTAGCAAGAACCATAGCAACAAGGGGCTTGCAGTTGTTCCAGCTTCCTCGGACCGGTGTTTAACCTTGCGCCGCAGCTTGGCGTTGGCGGGGCATTGGCTCTTTTCACCGGGTCGGCAGCCATGGCACTCACAGCCCTGTCGCTGACACGCAGCAATTCCGTGCCGTCCCTGTCAACCACTTGTCCCCGTGACGTCGATGCTTCGTAAACTTTAGCCCTTGGGGTATATCGTAACTTGGAGCCTTGTCCATCGTCGTCGTCACCACCCTGCCCTGTGGTACCCCGATCAGGCGAGCTCGCCGTTGTTCGGTTCACGGCGGTGACTCCAGTTCGACCCCGCATAAGTCTGTCGACGTGGCAGGTCAGTTGGACAAGTCAAGTCATCGAAGAACGTAGCTGGGGGTCAACCCCTGAACTGGTCAAGCGCGTGACTAAGGAGCGAGGAAGCGTGATCACAGACCACGCCGAGGTGAGGCGGAGCGGAGGGCAGGCAGAAGGCAGAAGACTGCGCCGGTGCTTGGGAGGCCCAGTCGTCTGCGACTGGGGCTCGCACTCGTACGACCACATATACGTACGTATGTACGTTACGTACGTATGTAACAGATCCGCAGCCCTCATGCTGTAGCTCAGCTACCGGTACCGGTAGCAAGCAACGCTAGCTTAGGGTGCCAGCGACCTCAATGAGAAGCGAGGCTCGTCTCCTCCTCTCCCTTCACTCTCAATTGAGTCGGCGTACGGAAGCGTACGTATGTACATTCCGTACATACGTGCCGTATGTGCGTCTGTACCACCACCTGACCGAGACGATGCCAAACAACGAGGCGAAGGGCCGACGACATGTGCACGGCGGACCAATTCCAGGGCTGAGGAGTCCAGCCCCGTATCGTACCCTCCTACGTATAGTACGTACAGTACAAGGAGCCGTATGCTGAAGTACGCGTCCAACGCAGGGTATCTCAAGGCCTCCTCCAAGATTCGACGACGGACGATTGGTTTCCATCAGGTGCTTTCCTCGCAGCCGCGCTCCCAACCCGTCCCGTGAATCCCTGAAGGCGGCCTACCACCGACGATGCTCCGGGATGCGGCAAGCAATGCACCGTCAGCGGCTTCCAATCCGCCTGTCCCGGCCGTGTCACAGTGCCCCGTCATGACTCACAGGGAGCAGCGCAGGCGCCAGTCATTGGCCTAGCAGAGCCTCCAAACGGGAGTCCATGCCTTCGCTCGAAGAGCTCATGCCAGGAGAGAGCGAGAAAAAACTGTACGAGTCGTTACCCTCGTACGATACCTCTCCACACCCTGTACGGAATTACAAGTACTTGGTTTTGAGCCGCATCCCCGCACTGGAATGACACACATTGTCTGGAAATGGAGCCCCCAAGCATATCAAAACTTGTGACACACGCGGCTCGAAAGGCGGCTCAACAAAGTCTCGAATGATAGACGACTGTTGATACCATTCGTACGAGATACGTACGAAGATACTGCAATGTGTCCTAGGAAGGCTCTCTCTTCTGAGCAGGTGCTGCTGCATCCAAACTCAATCTCAGCCTCGATCGCGCATGATAGCGTGTACTGTACGGAAGCACGTGTGCGTGGCGCTTGTGGTTGAAGACAGTACATGGTGGTACGGTGGTGGCATTGTAAAGTGATACAGTAGCAGCGGCGTCGTCGAGCGTCCCCGGCGAGCCCGAGACGCGGCTCCGAGACGCTCATTCAGCGTTGACGTACTGTACAGTATACCGTCATCCCACCGTACGGGATGGACCTTCCTCACCGCTCTCCCCCCCCCCACTTTTTCCCCGTCATGCACCGCGAATATGGACTCGCATGGTGGCGTCGATGAGGCCAGAAGGAGTGCCTTCTCGTAAGTGTCTTGACCCCCACGTTTCAATTCGTAGCACTCCGGAGGCGCCTCGTCTGTGGCGTGCTCGGTCGTGCGTCACGCACGCGACCTTGTTTCCCCCGATATCCGGGTGAGCCGACGCAAACCAGAGTGATAGACATGAGACAGAGAGAGATAGAGAGAGGGAGAGGGAGAGGACGAGAGAATATGCATCTCTGATCCCGGGGTGGAAACTCGACGTTGCCGACGTCCGGAGGCTGGCCTCGCGTCTCGGAAAGAAGCGCTCCCCGTCACACAAAGGTGTTTGCGCCGGCCTCCCGCTCCCCGGAAAGCCTCATCGCAGAGGTGCCTTGGCACCCTGCACCCCATCGCGAAGAACATTCTCGAGTCGCCACCTGGGAGGCTTGAGGGGCCTCTCTGACGTTCGGCCTCGACGGCCGGGACCGACGGGCCGCTTCCGTCCCATCTTGGCGTCGACGGTGGCGGCGGGCGGCGGTGGCGACGACGACGACGACGACGACGACGACGACGACGACGACGTGACCTTGGCCGGGCTGTCCTCGAGTCCGCCGGCGACGCCACTGGAAAACTTCAGCTGCAGCGCGTTTCCGATCTCGTCGCAGGCCACGAGCACGCGGTCGAGATCGTCCTTGGTGTGCGCGGCCGAGACGCAGAAGCGCGCGCGCGACGACACGAGCGGCGTGGCCGGGTAGCCGACGACGACGACGGAGATCTTGCGTCGCAGCATCTCGTGCGAGAAGGCCGGCATCTTGGCCGGGTGGTAGAGGAGCAGCGGCACGATGGGCGAGTCGTCGTGGCCGTAGACGATGAAGCCGAGCCGCTTGAGGCCGAGGCGCAGGTAGCGCGAGTTGAAGGCCAGGCGCTGCAGCCGCTCCTCGCCCTGGCCGGGCACGACCTCGCCCATGATCAGCCGCAGCGAGCTCATGATCTGCGTGAGCACCGGCGGCGTCGGCGACTCGCCGTAGAGCGTGCCGGCGCTGGTGACGCGGAGCTTCGCGACGAGGGCGGCGTCGCCGGCGACGTAGCCGCCGTTGGCGCCGAACGACTTGGTCAGCGTGCCCATGAGGATGTCGACCTCGGCCGGGTCGATCTTGAAGTAGTCGCACACGCCGCGGCCGCGGGGGCCGAGCGCGCCGATCGAGTGCGCCTCGTCGACGAAGAGGTGGAACCTGTACCGCCGCCGCAGCTCGACGATGCCCGGCAGGTTGCACATGGTCCCCTCCATCGAGTACAGGCCCTCGACGACGACGACGATCTTCTTCCACGGCCGGTGCGTGCGCGGCTGGCCCTGCGAGATGGCCTCGCGCAGGACGCGCTCGAGGTCGCGGACGTCGTTGTGCTCGAACATCTCGATCATGGCGCCCGAGAGCCGGGCCCCGAACCGGATCGAGGCGTGGTTGAGCTCGTCCGAGATGATGAGGCAACCCTTGCCGACGATGGCCGGGAAGACGGTCGCGTTGGTGACGAAGCCCATCGAGAAGAGCATCGCCGCCGGCTTGCCGACGAAGGACGCGATCAGGTTCTCGACCTCGAGGTGCAGGTCCGAGGTGCCGACGTCGGCTCGCGGGCTCGCCAGGCTCATGCCGCACCGCCTCACCGTCTCCTCTGCAGCGTCGGCGCACGGGCCCTCGGACTGGGCGAAGCCGAGATAGTTGTAAGAGCTCAGGTTCAACGTCTCCGTCGTCGTGCCCGTCAGGCGGAACGTGAGGTTGTAATCGTCCGAAGCCCGGTCCAGCAGGGTGATGTACCGGCCGGGCACGCCGACGACAGGACGCGCGAAGCAGTCGTTCAGGCGCGTCTTCAGACGTCGGACGTAGAAGCTGTCAAAGTCGCTGTTGAGCGGCGCGTATCCGTCCTGGGCCTGCAGGTGGCGGTAGTGCTCCTTGCGGAACATCTTGCCGAAGAAGTCGCGAACGTGGCCGAAGACGATCAGGATCAGATAGCTCAGGTACGTCGTGAGCAGGTAGAAGTACGGAGGCTCGTCGATGATCGGATCGGGGAAGTCTCGGTCCAGGAACCTGCTCGTGTGCTTGTGGCTCGAGTGACCGAGCGGACCGAACTGGGCGTGCTGGCGGGAGATGCGTTTCGCATCCGCCGGCGATGGAGGCTGGAAGAGCGTCGTCGTCGGAGAGGCATCCAAGATGGCGTTGTCGGACGTGGCCGTCGAGAGTGAGATGGTCGGCAGGGAGAGAGACGCAGGATTGATCGTGGGGGAGGACGACGCGAACAGGGCCGCTGGCTGGGGCGATATCTTCGCCGCGAGAAGGGATGACGCGGCCGTGTAAGCTGTGTCTGCTCCCTTCGACCTGGGCGACGAGAAGAGCTGGGCGATCTTGCCAGGCCTGAAGACCGACGCCCTGGAGGACGGTGAGTGTTCGGTATTAGCATTATGTGGTGTGACAGCCGACGTCACACCGGAGGTCGACGGCGAGCCCGCCGACGGCGAGCTTCGGTGAGGCATGGCGACTCGGTATTATCTTCCACACTTGCTACGATCCGGCCGGCGGAGCAGACGGTGGAGTACTAGCGAACGCGGAGCGGGTGGTGAAAGGGCGGCCTCGAGAAAGGCACTGCTTTTCGACTCCCGTTTCCGTGGGCCTTACCACTTTCCGGGTCGAGGTTCTGCTCAGACGATGCCGGTACCGGAAAGGACGGTGCTATGGTGATTCATAGTGGGGGAAGAGACACAACTACGTTCTCAGGTTAGCTCCTGTCGATCGCCAGCTTGAAGATGAGGAGGAGCGACTGCGGCGAACGTGCACTGTGCCGCCGGCCGCATCGATCGAGTGGGGGAAGCAGCAGGGGAGGAAAGCTCCGCTCGGCGTCGAAGGCGAAGCCGTGAGGCCGCGTCTTGAAGCCGGCGTAAGGCACAGCCCGAGCCGCATCGATTGCGTGGCAGAAACACCAGACGACTCTTACCAGCAGGCGACGCTTTTGAGGAGACTACCCTTGCCCGTAAGAGGGCGAATTCGCGGGCGTGATTCGATGTTTCCACGACCACGGCAGGACCCGCTGGCCACCGCCGATGATGGGACTGCGTCGCAGCTGGCACGGTTTCGAACGCCGCAGCTCGCCGCACAGAATCTGCAGCCGATAGAGTAGAGACGATCAACTATGCCCAAGGTGCGCCGGACGCAGCGTCGATCTGGGCTCGAGGATGAGGAGCGGCGAAGGGAAGGACTGGAAGCGCAACGCGAATTGAACTCCAGGCAAATGGACAGTAAGAAAGCGCACAACCTGAACTACTGAATGTGGAGGAGACGATATTGAGTGCGGCTGGGAGATTACGTCGATGGTTCTTCATGCTTACGTACGTACTCCGTACATTAGCCGCGGAGAACTAATATATGCTGCTTAGTCAGAAGGCTCCGTGATCACGTGATCTCGTCCATGCCCGTACAGAAGATGAAGCATTTCCACCCTAGTCTTTCTTGCAGCTTGGCCGTCTACTCGGAACTAGTTTTGGTCTCAGAAGTACCTCGTATCTTGACCACAAGAGACAGCTACGAGGTCGGAGCTCAGATATCTCCAGGCGGCAGAAGGTACAGAAGTGGCGGCTACGTACTTCCGTACATGATGTTGCTTGAGGACTTTCGATGTACGTACGTACAGGTAAGCACTTGTTCCCATCTGGCTCCTATATATATTGAGAAATCAGAGAGACGTGTCGCTCCTCCTCCATACGTACGTACGTACATACGTACAGTACGTATGTACGCCCGGAGGTTTTTGAGCTCCAACCTCGTACGAGTAATTACCCGTTAATGAGGAGAAAGCTCTATGAAGGCACGGGTAGGGATCAGCAGGCACGCCAGTTCTTCTTGGGGCCGGGGGGAATTCCAGAACAAGGCGACTACGGAGTACATACTCGTACGTCCGTACTCTGTACGTATGTACGTATTATAGAAGTACTTATGGCACTCTAGCGTAGCCAGCCGAGAACCATCAAAAGTCATGAACGTGGCTTGTTGTGTCCACTGGAGAGAGACGGCATGTGGCGGTCATGCGACGAGCTGGTGCGGCGACCAAGCTCGAGCAGCCATGTTGAGCTGCCTCGTGTCATTGCAAGGAAACAGCTCGCTGCTCTGCTGGCGTTCAAGATGAGCGCTCCCATCTCTGGCTTGTTGCATCTTGAAGCTGGGGAGACGGACGAATTCTCCGCCCGTGAGCTATGGACGCCGTCTTCGACGGAGGATACGTTGATGCATCGCTTTAAACGGATCATTGCCGAAAAATATCAGGTGCACTTGGAGGACTACGGCCAGCTCTATGAGTGGAGCATCAAAGACACGGCGCACTTCTGGGAGGAAGTATGGCGATTCACCGGCGTCAAGGCTTCTCAGCCGTTCGAGAAGGTTGCTACGACCGTGTGCTCGACGGCCGTAAAGACTGGATTCTGATCGATCCGCTCAGGTGCTTGAGCCGCACGTTCCCATGTTTCCATATCCGCCCTTCTTCAAGGGTGCAAGGTTGAACTTCGCCGAGAACGTTCTATACCCACCGTGCCTACCGTCGCCGGACTCCTTGGCGCTGGTCGCCGCCACCGAGCAAGACCGAGAATACGTGTCGTGGTCGGTGCTGCGAAGCCGTGTGGCGCGTTGTGCTGCTGCTATGATTGCAGCTGGCGTCAGATCCGGAGACAGGCTCGCCAGCGTCCAGGCGAACCAGACGAACGCGGTCGTCGTCCTGCTGTCCGCTGCTTCGATCGGCGCACTCTGGACAGGCGTTTCCCCCGATACTGGACCCCACGCGATCCTCGAACGTCTGACGCAGATCGAGCCGGTGATTCTGTTTGCAGATGCCGTCGTCACGTACAACGCAAAGATCCACGACGTCACCGAGAAGCTACGTGCCGTGGTCGGTGGCCTGCCTCGTCTGGCGATGGCTGTCGTGTTCGATCCGCCTTCGGGCAGTGCGCTCGATGTTGGTCCGGTCGGTCTAGACGGCAGAGGCTGTATGTACTCGGACTTCGTGCGCAAGGGAGACCCTGACCGGCAACTGCACTTTGCGCAGCTGAGCCCCGAACACCCCCTGTATATACTGTTTTCTTCGGGTACGACGGGCAAGCCGAAGTGCATCGTGCACGGAGCGGCCGGGACCCTCGTCCAACACAAGAAGGAGCACATGCTCCATTGCGATATCCGTCCTGCCCAGACGGTGTTCTACTACACCACCATCACCTGGATGATGTTTCACTGGCTCGTGTCTGCGTTGGCCAGCGGGGCCACCGTCGTGCTCTACGATGGCTCGCCGTTCATCTATCGCGGATCGAAGAGCGGCGACGAGCTGGCGATGCCTAGGCTGATAGATGAGCTTGGAATCGCACATTTCGGCACTTCGGCCAAGTACCTCTCCATCTTGGAGCAGAAGGTCGTCATGCCAAAGGAGACGGTGGCGATGCGCACCTTGGATGCGGTGTACTCCACTGCCAGTCCCCTGGCGCCCTCCACCTTCGAATACGCGTACCGTGCCTTTGGTCCGGACATCCGGCTCTCCTCCATCACCGGTGGGACCGACATTCTTTCGCTCTTCGGCGCCCCCTCGCCCATGTCAGCCGTCTACGGCGGCGAGGTCCAGGTGCGCGGACTGGGCATGGCGATCGAAGCGTGGGATGCCAACGGCGAGGACGTGACCGGTACCGGAGAGACTGGCGACCTGGTCTGCGTGAGACCGTTTCCATGCCAGCCCGTCATGTTCTGGAAGGATCCGGACGGCATGCTGTATCGAAAGAGCTATTTCGAAAGGTTCCCTGGGATCTGGCATCACGGCGACTTTGTCAGGATCAACCCTCGGACGGGCGGGCTCATCATGCTTGGGCGAAGTGACGGAACCCTGAAGCCCTGCGGCATCCGGTTCGGCAGCTCGGAGATATACAACGTGCTGCTGAAGAACTTTCCCCGCGAAGTTCTCGATGCGCTTTGCGTCGGACGACGGCGGGCCCACGACGTCGACGAAACCGTCGTGCTGTTTCTGAAGATGGTGCCCGGCCACTCATGCACGGAGATCTTGCTGAAGGCGATCCAGGACCGGATCAGAGCAGAGCTCAGCCCGAGGCATGTACCGGGCATCATCGACGAGTGCCCTGACATTCCCATGACGGCCAACGGGAAGAAGTAGGTGCCACCCGCCTCGAAAAGATCTTTCCTAAGCCTCGCTATTGACCGTGCGTATAAAAGGGTCGAGGTCACTGTCAAACTGATCTTGTCGGGCATCGAGGTCCAACCATCGACCTCAGTCGCAAACCCGGACTGTTTGGTCTGGTATCGCCAATGGGCCGAAAGTCACTGATATGCCCTGTATCTCCTGTGCAGGTCCATGAGCCGCGTTGTGGGGAACGTACGGTGGCTGGTAAGTCCTGGTCAAATACAGCGTACTGCTGACTGACCGTCGAGGGTAGAGCGCTGCCATATTGCCCTGATGTCGAACCATGTCGTCTTCTTCGCTGCTTTTGTTATCTTCCTGTTGTGTCGTCATCAGGGCACTCTGTGGAATCAACCTGGAAAGCGATCATCCGGTCCCCCAGAGCATACTATCTTGATCTGGTTCGAGATCTCTGAGATAGCTTTTGAGCTTTCGCTGTGAATTGTGAACTTGCTCTTGATGATGGTCGACAAAGACCGTCTGCGCAGACAGATCATTCCCCGAGCCTCTGGTCAGACTTCCCGACCACAAGGATTGTCCAAACTTTCAATACACACAGCGCCAGTGAGCTGCGAGCTGTAAGCCCCTCTGGACTGATCTTGACGGGGTCCAGCGAGGGTTTTGCCTTGGGCTCTATCTATGCAAGCTTTCCGCTAGCTCTAATTATCCTACATTTGCACTGACGTAAAAGCTTTCTGGGGCAGATCTGTGGAGGGGAAGGCATAGTCAGCGCTTCGAGGTTGACAGGAATGGATGGAAGACAGCTTATGGGCGGCTTCACTTGTCAGCTGAAGACTACTTGTCTTTCGGTCATGCACTCAGACTTCACATACTATTATGTGTACTGGAACATTGATGTAGTTGGTTGTCGGCCTCTGGGAAGAGGAGGAGAAAACAGAGGATAGATGAGATACATTGGAAAGCAACAGTCCAACGGACATGTTGCAGCTCATCCCCGATCCCTCGAATGTCGTCCTCGGGCCAGGATTCTCTCTCGACTCAGAGCACTGAGACACGTACGAGTTGCGTTTGAGGTGTCCAATGAGGGATCATCAATCATCCCAGCATATCTAGTACAGAAATAGGACTCTCCGAGATGCCCGTTCCACGTGTCCATCTTGTATGGGATTCGCCTTCTCCTGAGCTAAAGGTTCTCGTATTTGCGCCGGTCATCCGCGAGACTTGCGACGACTGCGGGATGTGCTAGCATCTCGCCGAACTCGAGCTACTGCAGGTCATCCGTTTGAAACATCTGTCGGCATGCGTGGCCTTCCAGTCGATCGCGATCTCTCGAGCACCTCCCATACTCGGCCTCAAGGGACAGCGCTTTGTCTGACGAGGCTGCCTGGAGTCGCCATCGCCGTCCATTCGTTCGGAGAAGGTGGCCTCCTCTCGAATCCTTCAACAAGTACGGTATGTATGCAGTACGTAACGTACATACCCGTGCCATACTGCGCGTCGGCAGCTGTAAGCCGGAAGCGCATCGGCTCGTTGCGCTGGCTCGGCGCCAAGACGTGGCATCAGCTCTTGCGCACCGCCAAACATTCTCGTATCGGACAACCTCCGGCATGACACCAGAAGTCTATCGTGCCATGGTGCTACGGAACAGCAGATGCTATGACGTGGAGCGCCCTACGGAGGTGTTTGAGAGCACCTGAGAGAGGCTTCTTCGTACCTCTAATCCCGTGTCAGAAAGGTACGTCTGAGTCTCACGATCTGCGCCCGGCGTGAAATACGTCAACAGCGTTGCTGACACCCTTGCGGACCCGAGGGAGGATCGTGTCTGTAGCAACAACGAAGACGAACGGAGCAAATACCAAGACACTATTACTGGTTCCATGCCCGTCACCGTAACGAGGTGCCAGAAGTAGCCGCCGAGCTCCGTCATCGAAATCCCCCGCGATGCGAGGATGTTGAGAGCACAACCATGGACGATAGCAATGGTCTGGGCAAGAATGCGTCGGAGAGGTCGAGACGCCACTCCCTGAACGCTCAACCACCCGAAGGCCGGCTCGCGGATGGTGCAGACCAAGAACTCGGTGGCTCGCCGTCCAGACCGTCCCCCACGGCGCAGTCCTCTACCGGATCGCCGAATCTTCCTGCCGATGCACGTTCTCCAGCCCCGAACTCGAGTCCGACGGCGCCCAGGGTGCGGTTCTCGCAAGACATCGACAGAGGCGCTTCCCTCGACGTACCCTACGCTTCGGTGCAAAGCAGTCCCATACCTGAACATGTCGCCACCTCGAGCAGAGAGCGGGCGGTCGGAGAAGGCCGCGCACCCTCAGGGCGTCTCTCGACGGGAGGGCCGACCTACGCAGGCGATGAGAACGGCCTGCCCGGCGGACAGCCCGCCGCTCGATCGTCGCTATCCCCGCTCTCCGCGAGGCCGGGAGGCTCGCCGGGCCTGCCGGAGGCGCAAGGTGTGTCGCCGACAAAGCGAAATCGAGGCTATTCTTTGCGCCGAGCGTTGTTCGCCAAAGGCGTACAGAACCAAGACGCCACATCCAACCTCGAGAATGCCTTCCAGCTCGAGGAACAGAATCCCGATCGGACCTCGACGACCGATGACGACACCCGAACGCGGCCGACCCGCGATGGCAACAAGGCCAGAGACCGTGTCCGGCCCAGGTCCAGCCCGGCGGCCGATGCGCATGTGATGGCACAGAAGGGGGCCGCCCTGCCCAACTACGAGTCTTGGCATCGACAACGAGCAGCTCGCGCGCGCCTGGTGAGAGCAGTGCGAGACGCTTTCGGCAGGGCGCGCAAGGTCTTCCTCCGGATCCAGGAGATACAACCCACCGAAGATGGTAGACATCTTGACCTTGACGTGTCGCGTCACAACTGCCTGACGGACGAACGGACCGGACGGCCCTACATATCAAACGTTATCCGATCGAGTCGATATACGGTCTGGACGTTTTTACCGCGGCAGCTCTTTGCCCAGTTTTCCAAGCTTGCCAACTTCTATTTCTTGTGCGTCTCCATTCTGCAGATGATACCCTCGCTGAGCACGACCGGCACCTACACCACCATCATCCCCCTTCTCTTCTTCGTGGCCCTTTCGATGGCAAAGGAAGGCTACGATGACTATCGTCGCTACCGGCTCGACAAGATCGAGAACAGGAGGAACACGCGTGCTTTCCGCAAGGAGCAGGCCTCAGATACCGTCGGCAAGCAAGGGCGTGGCCCTCTCCCTCCGTCGAACGCCTCCCCACGGTGGAAGACGATCAAGTGGGAGGATGTCGAGGTTGGAGACGTGGTCGAGCTCGAACGCGACGATGCGGTCCCGGCCGATCTCGCCTTGCTGCATGCGACTGGTCCTAACAGCATCGCCTACGTTGAGACGATGGCTCTGGATGGCGAGACGGCCCTCAAGAGCAAACAGACCCTTCGGGCATTGACGGAGCAGTGCGTGGACGAAGCCGGTCTCACGCGCTGCGCCGCTCACTTTGTCGTCGAAGATCCCAACATTGACCTCTACAGCTTCGAGGGAAGGGTGACCGTTTCGGGCGAGACGCAGCCGCTGACGAACAACGAGGTTGTCTATCGAGGAAGCGTCCTGAGGAACACCGAGAGGGCGTACGGCATGGTTATCTACTCCGGCGAGGAATGCAAGATCCGGATGAACGCAAGCAAGAACCCTCGGATCAAGGCGCCAGCGCTGCAGGCCAAGGTCAACCGAGTCGTCATCATCATCGTCATCTTCGTCGTCGCCCTCGCCGTTTTCAACACGAGCGCTTATCAGATCTGGTCGAACAGCCACGAGGACAAGTCCTGGTATTTGACGAACGCCAGCGTGGCCTTCTTCCCGATCTTTGCATCCTTCATCATCATGTTCAACACTCTCATCCCCTTGTCGCTCTATGTCAGCTTGGAGATCATCAAGCTGGCTCAGATATTCCTGATGGACGATATCGACATGTACGACGAGGTCTCGGACACTCCGATGGAGCCCAGGACGTCGACCATCAACGAGGAACTGGGACAAGTCAGGTCGGTCGAAGAGCTGCATTCCGTGGCCCTCGGTCGAAGATTGCGTGGGCTAACGTGACGTTGTAGCTACATCTTCTCGGACAAGACCGGGACCTTGACGGACAATTCGATGCGGCTTCGGAAGCTCAGCATCGCAGGAATTGCTTGGTTGCATGACTTTGACCTGCAGGACGAGGCCACGAAGGGAACCCAGCAGGAGATGCTGCGGCACAAGAAGCGCAAGGCCAAGCGAGCGGAGAAGGGGAAGCAACCTGCGCCGGATGGTCTCTCGGTGATCAGACAATCCGAAGAGTCTGGTCGCAAGTCACAAGTTGCCGTCGTTAGACCGGGTACCGTCGCTGCCGACTCGCCGCCGTCTGCGTGGAAGTCGCCTGCAAAACCGGCGCGGCCTCAGCCGAAGCTTCGGACCGCAGCGTTGCTGTTGTACCTGGCACAGAAGCCTCGCACGGTATTCGCCAGGAAAGCTCGGTTCTTCCTCCTGTCCATCGCTCTGTGTCACACTTGCTTGCCGGAAGGCCGCGAGGACGGTACCTTTGGTTACCAGGCCGTATCGCCGGACGAGGTTGCTCTGGTTCAGGCAGCGCAGGAGCTTGGCTACGTCGTCGTGGACCGGCAAGCGCACACCGTCACGCTGAAACTCTCATCCGCGGGATTCGATGGCGAGCCGATCGAAGAAGTGTATGAGGTCCTCGACGTCATCGAATTCTCGAGCGATCGGAAGAGGATGTCCGTCGTGGCACGCTTTCCCAATCGCCAAATCTGCATCGTCTGCAAGGGCGCAGACTCCACCGTGATGCAATTGCTACGGATGGCCAGCCTCGCGACGGAGAAGGCGGTCGAGGTAGAGCGCAAGGCCAACTTCCGGAAGAGCATGGAGGCCCAGGAAGTGATCAGGCGCACGAGCGAGCAGACGAGCCGCAGGGACAGCCTCCACCGGCCAAGCACGAGCGCGGCACGTCCCAGCATCGGCGGCGCAGCCCGACCGAGCCTGAACCTCGGTCGTCTGCGGCCGATCGCGGACGAGATTGACGACTGGTTGAGCAGTCGAGAGCGTGAGGTCGACCTGTCCTCCTCGGTCGACGACGAAAGCGTGTACTACACTCCACGGCCTTCGGCGCATTTCAAACCCAGGCCGTCCTCGATCGGGTCCGAACCGAGGGCGTCGCTGCAGTCCGACGCCGTCGACGATCTTCTGTTTGACGAGACTGCCATCCTGGACGACTCGCTCGTCTTCGAACGCTGCTTCCAGCACATCAACGACTTTGCCACCGAGGGGCTGCGAACGCTGCTCTACGGATTCCGATACGTGTCGGAGCAGGAGTACTCGACCTGGAAGAAGATTTATTCGGACGCGACGACAAGCCTGGTCAAGCGCCAAGCGATGATCGAGCAAGCCGGCGAGTTGATCGAACGGGACTTTGAGCTCGCCGGCGTGACCGCCATCGAAGACCGACTCCAGAGGGGCGTGCCCGAGACGATCGACAAGCTTCGGAGGGCGAGGATCAAGCTGTGGATGTTGACCGGAGACAAACGGGAGACGGCCATCAACATCGGACACTCGTGTCGGCTCATCAAGGACTACTCGTCCGTCACCGTCCTCGACGAGGCCCTCGGCGACGTCGATCAGCATGTGGCGGCGGCCTTGATCGAGTGCACCGGCAGCAGGGTCGCCCACTCGGTGGTCGTGATCGACGGCAAGACGCTCTCCGCCGTCGAGGGCCGCGAGACGTCCTGGTCGCTGTTCCTCGGCTTGGCCGTCGTCGTCGACACGGTCATCTGCTGTCGGGCCAGTCCTAGCCAGAAGGCGTCGTTGGTCAGAGCCATCCGCAAGAAGGTCAAGGACTCGGTCACGCTCGCCATCGGCGACGGTGCCAACGACATCGCCATGATCCAAGAGGCGCACGTCGGCATCGGCATCACGGGCAAGGAGGGCCTGCAGGCGGCGAGGACGTCGGACTACTCGATCGCTCAGTTCCGCTTTCTGCTCAAGCTGCTGCTTGTGCACGGCCGGTGGAACTACGTGCGAACGTGCAAGTACACGCTGGCGACGTTCTGGAAGGAAACGGTGAGTTCTGGTCACGCCGCGCTTGGACGGACTTGCCGGAGGCTGACAGGCGCAGGTGTTCTACTTGACCCAAGCGCTGTACCAGCGCTGGGTCGGATACACCGGAACCAGTCTCTACGAGCAGTGGAGCTTGAGCATGTTCAACACGGTCAGCGGCGAGAGCCCCGTACCTTGGTCTTTTGCGGTCAGCAACTGATTGTCCACGTAGCTCTTTACGTCGTTGCCGGTGATCTTCCTCGGCGTCTTTGAGAAAGACATGGCGGCCTCGACGCTGCTCGCCGTGCCTGAACTGTACTCGAGGGGCCAACGGGCGGCGGCGTTCAACGTCAAGGTCTACCTCGGCTGGGTCTTCATGGCGGCTTCCGAGGCGATGATCATCTTCTTCGTCATGCTCGGGTTGTACGGTGACATTCGCTTTACCAACGACAATGGGCTCTACGCCATGGGTGTCTTGACGTATAGCGCCAGCGTCATCCTGATCTCGACCAAGCTCCAGTATGTGGTCCCTCCCCCCCTCCCCTCTCTCTTCTCTCTTCGGTACCCGCACTTCTGGGGAAGCCTGACGAGAGCGTAGGGGGCTCGAGATGCACAACAAGTCGATCATGGCGGCCATCAGCTTCGTTGCCTCGGTCGGCGGCTGGTTTCTGTGGAACATTATGCTCTCTCTCGTCTACCGCGTCGACCCCATCTACTCCGTGAAAGGAAGGTTTCTGCATCGTTTCGGGCAGAACCCGCTCTGGTGGCTGGTGCTCATCCTGGTCATCCTATGCTGCGTCGTCTTCGAAGTAGGAGTGGCCTCTCTGAGAGCAGCATGGTTCCCGACGGACGTAAGCTGACGCCCGATTTCTCTCCCCTCTCGACACGAAGCCCTCGGGATCCGCTGACTCTTCGCCCGCAGGTCGATCATTTCCAAGAATACGAACGGGACCTGCAAGCGCGAAAGAGGTTTGAGGAAGCAGCTTCGAGCGAGCTGCAGCAAGGCTGGAATCACGGGCGCAAGCGCACCAGTGCCGAGATGCAACGCGAGAAGGAGATTCAGGACCTGCTCGACCGACCGCGCGTCATGGAAGAAGGACGACGGACGACGACGACGACGACGACGACGACAACGACGACGACGACGACGACGACAGGTCAACATACGAGGCAACGACGACGTTCGTCAACCGCCGCCGCCAGCGAACCCAGCTCACCGATCGTGAGCGGTGGCGGGTTCGACAACGACAACGACAACGACGACGGCGGCGGCGGCGGCGGCGGTGACCGCCGATCCATGGATATCCAGGACATGCTCGCGAGACGGTTTGGTTCGATCAAGCGATCTACGCCGCACAAATCCAGCGCCGAATAAAGGCTGATAAAATTTCTAGGCAAGTCATGTCTTGCCAGCTGATGACTCCCCAGGGGAGGGGACTTTCGACCTCGCTTGTAACCTGATCTCCTCCCTACTGCTTTTGTCCTTTTCCTGCATCTGCGTTCGAGGTGCATGCATGAGCGACAGCTTCTTTGGTGCCCGTGCTCGAGCCATGGTTATTTTTTTGATGTGTGTAGACCAGCCATGGTCTTTGAGGCCTGTGAGCCAGCCATGGGGTGTTTTTTTCTTCCTTTTTGATTGATACCTGTGCACCAGTCTCGGTGTGTCGACGATTGGGGATATTCACAAAAGCGTACGGTCACGGTCACAGTGCCGGTCACAGCCACAGTCACAGCCAGTCAAGATCACGCTCATGGTTTGTTGGGATGCTACTGCTGTGTGCTGGTATGAAAGACTACTGATGTGTCCATGAAAGGTGTTTGCACTTGGGGGAGTTTGCACCTGGGGAGGGGGTAGGGGGGGAAGGTGGGGGGGTGGGGAGTTGGGACCCATGGAGCTGTGATTATCTTCCCCTCTCCCTCCCCATCTCTCTGTGTGTGTTTCTCTCTGCTATACTGGTATTCTTTCTACGAACGACCAGCGAAGTCTACGGCGAAGATTATGGTGTTCTGACCTCCCTCTGATGTTTGTTCTTTTGTTTCCTTGCTCTTGTACCAACAGTATCTGGCCTTTTGTCTTGATCTTCATCCTGGGGTACCCTCCTGCAGTGCTCTCCTGCAGTGCGTACTCTTCAGGGGCTCCCTCTCTTCCCCAAAGAGTCAAAATATCTATCTATCTACCTACCTACCTACCTACCTACCTCTCCATCAACCACACAAGCATATCAACTGCATGTGTACACAACAATCTCCCTTCCAGTCTTTGGTACTTGCCCCACTGTCAACACAAAGCATGCATGTGTGGCATTCTGCTCAACAACATATCTGCCACAAGCTTCTGTCTCTATCCCAGCCCAACGCTACAGCCCAGCATAGACCGGATATCATGGCACCTCAGACACCGGTGCTTGGGGATCCTCACTCCGCCATAGGTACAGAGGTACTCCGCACGCTCAAAGACCTGATCATCGTCATGGCTGGACTGAGTGCGGGCGGACAAAGTCATTCTCTCTGCATTGGCCATGCGGCGGGGCTACAGCCTTTTCCCTCGGCTCGGCAGTCAGCCAATCGTGGCCGAGAGATACTCGGCGTTACTGCTTAGAAGTGCTTTCGTGGTTACTTATGCAATGTTCGTCGGGGGGGTACCGTACGCCTTTTACTGTACCGTAAGAGGTCGCTCTGATGGAAGCACTCGTGGCACCGTTTAGGGTACAGCACACAGAACGACTTGGAGATGGTACTGATCTTGGGCAACTCGGCGCCACGGTTGACATCTCTAGTCGTTGACCTTTACTCTACATACCGTATGGCGCGCCTACGTACGGAAGGACTTGCTGTGCCTTTTGGCGTACGTATTACTTGCTGTGCCTTCTTTTTGGCGTAAGTTGGCTGTGCGGAGGATTCAACGTCCGTGTCACCTCTCGGTGCCCTCCGCACGATCCGAGTCTGGTAAGGCACAGTCTAATCACTTACCAGCAGTCTAGCCGCCCGAGTCGTCAAGGATATCCCTACCACGAAGCGCCGCTCGTCTACCTTGTCTTAAGTGCTGACCACATCTGATCCGAGCACGCAGGCTACAATAGCCACCCAGCAACAGAATCACCAGGAGGAGTCTACAACTTCAGGGATGATAGAAGAAGGGCAGGGGAATCAGATGGGCACATGAAAAAGACCACTTGTCTATCCAGGTATGGAGTAATAGACATTGTGGAAGGGATGTTGTCGATACTTCATTCTCAAGTAACGACTACTATGACTTCTTAGCAATGCCACAAAAATCTAGAGAGGCCTATAATTTCGGAGATGGCAGTACAGAAGTATCGGAATCAAACAAGCCACTTACATCTTTATTTAGTCGTTGCGTTGTGGAGTTATAGACATTGCAATTGATCCCGACAAGAAAGTGGTCATTGAACCGTCCGAATCATTGAACTGTCCGACACCCCTCCTGGCGGAGGGGTGTCCCGGACGTACCGAAGGGACGGGAGGGGGTAACACCCCCCCATGGCACGGGTACGTAAACATACCACACAGTACGCACGGAAGTACGTGCAGCTAGCCTAGACTAGCCCCGGGCAAGAGAAGCCGCCACACTCATCGAGGACGGGTACGGTACTACAGTATGTCGGGGGGGGCACACGCAGATACAACAGACGGAGACGACCGAGGCGGCGTACCTTGAGGGAGTTCTCACTGCTCTTCAACTGCTTCTCGAGCTCCATTACCTGCAGAGGATCGCACTAACATACATACGTACTGTACGGTACCGTACGGAGTACTTCGCCCTCTGCGGTGCGCTCGAGCAGAACAGAACCAATCGCCATTGCCATCCGTAGAGCCACGGTAATCTATCCCACGAGTGACGAGCCCGCCTTTCGTCACGTCGATCACCAGATCATCGTTGGCCTCCAGCCCAGCCCAGCCTCTCGCCACGACGTACCGCACCGTATCAGCATCGCCTCGATAGCGTACCGTACCGTAGGCTCGTTCGGTGAGAGTTGCTGCTTGATGCCCTATGATATCGTACTGTACGGACGTACGTACGTACTGGTGGAGGCTTTGGGTTGCGGGATGCGGACGGACGACAGAACGCGTTCTGTCAAAAGAGACGGATGGTGATATTCACCTGCCTTCCACCCCGCAAGAAGAGCTCGGCCTGGATCTTCAATGTCCCTGCTGCAGACGTCCGGCCCTTGAAGGACAGACAGACTGCATGCCACTTCTCATGCTGGGCCGTGGTGGAAGAGAGAGAAGATTGGCTACATTGAGGGCTTTTGCCAGGTGGGATGTTGTCACTACTGCTAGACGGGTTTATAGTCTTGTTATAAGGACGTGCTGTCTTGAACACGATTGGTCTGGTCTGGTATTGAAGTCTACACTGCCCTGTTCAACTTCACGCCCAGCTGCTTCAGATCTACCGTAATCGACATCGACCGCTTTGACGAGAAGCTATAGAGGCACAGTCAGCAGAAGCTCGTTCCGTGAGATGCATCCACCATCAACAAGATGAGAGGCGTGTCGAGGCATCTGTCCGCGCTCAGAGACCCAAATGTAGTCATGGGCGATTTGCCTCTCGTCCAACCGCCGCACGTTTGACGACCGACGGCTCTGTCTTTCGACGCCGAATCCCACGACGCGGCCAAGAACAGTGTTCTCCGGCGCCGCCAGAATGGGCGTTAACGTCACCTCTCTGGAGGGGAGCTCGACGCGTCAAAGACACTCGAGCATTCGGCCGCGTGCGGAACCCCCTCACACCGACCCTTGAATCGAAGCGCCCAAGGGCGAGCCGAGGGCTCACGATGATGAGGCACACGAGCAGAGGCGAGTTCCAAGACGAGAAGAGCTCCGAGGAATGGCTCAAGACTTGGCGAGAGCTCGCCAGCGTCAAACGATGAGACTTTCAAAGAGAAAGCAAAAGAAGCCTCAGACGGCTCTTCCTGAAGCCAGTTGGGGGAATATCATCACGGTGCGGAGATGCCTTGACGGAGAAAGGGCAAGCGTCGGAGGGAGGGGATCGGAAGTACAGAGCATACGTACCTTGGAGTCTCATGGCCGGCAGTTGATGCCAGCTGGAAGCTGTGGAATGCCAGCTGGGCGGCTCGGTTGCGAACATGCGGCGCCGCTGTCGCGAGTGCAGCAGCTGAGAGAGCTACTGCGATGTGACTTGCCAGCCTCAACAGCGCTCGGGGACGGGAAAAAAGCGGAACCTATGCCGCAGACCAGGGCGAGGGCCAAGTGGAATCGACGCAGTCCAACGAAGACTCC
This sequence comes from Lichina pygmaea, assembly GCA_963422465.1. Classification (NCBI taxonomy): domain Eukaryota; kingdom Fungi; phylum Ascomycota; class Lichinomycetes; order Lichinales; family Lichinaceae; genus Lichina; species Lichina pygmaea. The sequence continues at coordinate 1,009,687 of OY730173.1, forward strand.
ATCGCCGCACCGGTGGTCGCGCATCTCGCACCTGTGGCCTCGTCACCGCTCCACCAGGCTCCGGGAACATGTCAGCCCTCATCGGGCTCCGATACCACCCTGGCGTTTCTCCAACGTTCATTCAGAGTCGGCCAAGAAGCAAACACCGGGGTCCTGGTCGTACGGGGGCTACGGACGACGAACTCGGCCTTTGCGTGCAGTCCTCGAATATTCACAACCCGAGGTCGATACGCTTGGTCTGACGGAGCTGGATCTGAATGACAAATCTTGCAAGCCTAGCACGATCGCCCTAGGGAACAGCCGTAGCGTGCATAGGTACGGAAGTACGGAGTACTCGTATACGAGCCGTCCAAGGGGTAAGACATCGAGGAGAAGACACTGCACCGGCCTTCCTCCCCTCGTTGGATCTTCTCCCGAGCGTCATGTTCCCAGACCTGCTGCACCTGTCTGCTTGCAAGGACTGCAGAGGAATATTCGCACGGGGATAGCATCCTGGCCCGCTGGTTGGGCGTCCCTCGCGACGCTCTCCGGGCTATTTTGAGCGAATGGGATATGGCCTCCTCCGACGGTAGGGCGAGGGTGAAACCTTCGATTGGTCTAGGCGGCTTGACGTCCGGCGCCAACAAGCCACCGATCTCCATGGCGCCGCCGGGTGTCGCATGTTCCAATAGGAGACCAGAAGCCTGGACAAGGTTGCGACTGCTCCCGCGGCATCACACTTCCAGTCAGGGCATGGGCATGTGGTGCAACGACCGAGGGGAGCGGGCCACCGCGGGCGGACCTGCACGCCTTCAGCTCGACCTTCCAGAAGCTCCTGCGAGCGGCGACAAGTCTGCAGAAGAGATCAAAGACAGCCGAGGGATGATGGTGTGCTGGTCCCCCAGCGTGGCGCATGCACTCCCGAACGACAGACGAACCATCTGACGAGCCGAGGCAGCCGGACAAGAATACGGGCGAGGATCGTCCAGTGCCTGATTCATCGCAGCCGGTCATGGTAAGCTTCCGGACCTTTCTTCCTGGGCACGATTGGGGTAACTTACAGACCACATCATACGAGTTCCCGATCGGCTGTGCTGCGAGACCTCGGCGGCAGCAGGTACGAGTAAGCAAGGCTGCGGCTGACGCCGTCAGGCCCGCCTCGGAGCTGGGGCGCAAAAAATCGTAGCGCCGAGCCGCCAACCGTAAGCGCCACACACGAACGGGTCCCTTGCTGACGGTAGTAATACGTACGGAGTACGGAGCGCAGAGGTACGGAGACGCTATCGCGGAACTTTTGTGACGGAACCCGGAACGTAGCGACTCGGTGGGGGGATGCCACAAAAGTCGTTAGGATCCCTACGTAACGATCGGCCGAGCGTGCGCTCCTGCGGCCCGACTCTAACAGTACGTGCCGAGCCGAGTTTCTACCGACGCCCTCGCCCTGCTACGAGGACTCGTAGGGGTGAGATAGGCCTACGAGTAGGGTATCACGTACCTCCGTCGGCGGGTGCGCGTAGCCTGGACCCCGAAGGGTGGCGTGGGAGGTACGGGAGGCTCCCGTACCGGATGCCCTGACACCCGGGCCCACCGCCCGCCGCAGTAAAACCCCTTCGTCGGGAGAGGACGCCACTGGACGCTTCAGGCCCGCCAGGTTCGGTGCCTCTGCGCCTGTGAGCCGTACCCCGTACGCTCGTACTTCGTACCCCGATGACGTCTCCCTTTCTCTTTTCCTTGTTTTTCTGAACCAATCACGTACGTTGATCTGTTATCTCCTTCTTGAATTCTCTGGACCTCGGCTACTTCTTTCCCCTTCAGTTCCCTCCTTCCTTTCCTTTCACGCAGCACTGAGCAGTACTCCGACGAGGTACGAGGTATGCGTCAAGGTTTGACGCTCTGGACTGGGGCCCCCCCTGCATTTTCGTACCTGCGGTAGCCTGCTGGGCGTGCCAGGCTAAGGCAGAGCTATCACCAGTTTGGGCTAGCAGGCACCCTAACGTAGGGTAATCCGATAACTGTCCCTGGGCCTGAACTCAGAACGTTACATAGATTCCGTAGCGAGCGAGCGCCTGACTGAGCGGCTGCTGTACGTACAGTGTGTACTACGACGGTCGGCGCGCACAGACGGTAGAATTTGATGTGGTGAGCTTCTACCAAGACCTTCTTAGAAGACACCGGTTTATCAAAAGTGCTGGCCGCGGACAAAAGTTCTGCTATTTCTGCGGCCCAACACAACTACTGTTGCCTCGTGCGTCTACAAGTATTCAGCCCTCTCTTGCTGGACTATCAAGCGCCTACGCAGTAGATAAGAAAGCGTCCCTACTTTCGGGGCCATGCCCCTACAGTACTGGTGTTGCACCGTACCAAGTACAGGGCCACCCCCCCTTTTCCCTCTTCTTATTTTGGACTGACCGCGCCGTTGTGGGGGGGTTCCAACAATAGTCATGGCACCATTCCCACTCCAGTGAGGGCTTCGTCGCTTCGGGTTTTCCCTCTCGTCCCGGCCGTCGCCGTCCCCCTTTCCCCTCCACCTCCTCCTCGTCCGGCTCGTCGTTCCTTTTCCTTCTCCGTCGTCGTCGCCGCCAGCGTCGCCGTCGTCGGTGTTCCTCGTCCCCTTTGGAAACTTCATCGTCTGCCGTCCGCCTCGTTCGGCCGTCCATTCATTCATCCATCAGGTCACTCTTTTTGTGCTTCGGTGCAGCTCGTCTGCCCTCACGCTCCTTTCTGTCCTCGTTCCGACAAGAAAAGCCGATCCGAGCGCCCTTTCTCTTTCCTTTCGTCGGAAACGAACCGACCGTCTCCCCTCCGCCGTCTCTCGTCCAACGCGGCGTCCGAACCGCGCCGCATCGTCGGCACTCCACGATCCTTCTGTTTCTTGCGAGCATCAGCGCCTCCGGTCACTCTTTCCCGGCAGGCTCGATCGCTCCATCAGCCAAGTTTCTGGTTCTCCTTCGGCGTGCTCCGTCGACGGATCGCATCGTCAATCCTTTTGCCTTCGATCATTCATCGTTTCGATTCGGTTCCTCTTGACGCCCTCGAATCATCTTCGCTGGCTTCGCCTTGGCTCGGGCTCTCGTTTTGATTGTTACAGGTCGGCCTTCATCGGCTGGACGAACGACGAGCCCCGATCCATTGTCGACCTCCAAATAATTTCTCCCCCTTTTACCGCTCGACTCTGCTGGGTGACGAACGCTCCGACGGGGTCGATCGCCGCTTCTTCGGTCGTCCGAGGCGACTACGTCCGCTTTCACCGAGTCTCTGGCGCGACGAGACGACGACGGCGTAATGGCCGACGGCGAGATGGCCACCCCCGACCCGCAACAGCAGGCGCAAACGTCGACCGCGGTCGAGTCGTGGTCGTCCTCCGTGGCCACGCCGGGCTCGGCCTCGGCCACGCCACCCCACACGCCGACGCCGGCCCCCGCATCCAACGGCACGAAGCGCCCGTCGCGGAAGAGCACCCTGACGCAGCAGCAGAAGAACCAGAAGCGACAACGCGCGAGCCAGGACCAGCTCGTCACGCTCGAGCTCGAGTTCAACAAGAACCCGACCCCGACGGCGGCGGTGCGGGAACGGATCGCGCAGGAGATCAACATGACGGAGCGTTCCGTGCAGATCTGGTTTCAGAACCGGTGGGTGTTCTCGCGATGGTCGCGGCCGTGGGAGGCGCCGTCGCGTTCGCCGCTGACCGTAGTCGCTCGCCCCGACAGACGTGCCAAGATCAAGCTCCTGGCGAAGAAGAGCATCGAGACCGGCGAGGACTGCGACGCCATCCCCGATTCCATGCGGCAGTACCTCGCCTACCAGGCGCTCGAGTCCGGCAAGGGTCTCGGTGGCGCCCTGCCCATCCGCAACGGCGGTCCGATGGCCGCCTACGCCGCCGGGGACATGTTGCTGGCCGCCGAGCCCAACCACCCGAGCAAAGTCGGTCAGTGCCCCTCGGATGCGGTCCGCGTCGCCGTCTCGCTCGGGCCGAAGGCGACCTCGACCTCGTCCTCGTCCTCGTCCTCGTCCTCGTCCTCGGTCGACGCGAAGGATCGGAGCGCCGCTGACACGTTCTTCTCCCCCGCAGTCATCCACCACTTCGCCTGCCGCGCCCTGAGCATCGGCTCCTGGCGCCGCGTCGGCCTCAACGCTATGGACCTGGTCATCTTCTACTCGCCCGACAAGGCCTGCATCACCTACTACATCAACAACGACTCGGCCGGGTACAAGATCGAGTACCCGTTCGCGTACATCAAGAACGTCACCCTCGATCCCGGCGATGGCGCCGCCGCCGCCGCCGCCGCCGCCGCCGCCGCCGCCGCCGCCGGCGCGGTCGCCCAGCCCGGTCGGCCGAGCCCCGGCGGCCTCGTCATCGAGCTGACCCGACCGCCCAACTTCTTCATGGATTCGTCCGGCTCCGGGGGCTTCTACCAGTGCGGCGACTTCACCGAGGACCAGCAGGCCTCGCACGTCATGCTCCACCACCTCGGCGGTCACCCGAAGGTCCTCAGCGGCCAGCTCGCCAAGCTCGTCTCGCTCGAGTCCTTCCGCAGCCGCCACGGCCCGGTGGGCCCTCACCCGGCCTACGCCCTCGCCAACTCGGCCCCGGTCTCGCCGGCCCTGCACCGGCCCGCGTCGCAGCCGAACCACATCGCGCATCCGCACCTGGCCCGAAACGTCGAACGCCAGTTCGGCCCGCACCTGTATCCGCCTCGCGGCCACAAGCGCCAGCGCAGTCGCTCCGTGCCCGTCGCCGTCGACTTTGCGGCGCTGCAGCAGCACCAGCAGCAGCACCCGCTCCACGCCTTCCACCTGGCCCACGACATGCCCATCCCCGTCGCGTCCCCGTCGCCCACCGTGTTTGCGCCTCAGCCGTTGCACCATCACGCCCACCTGCACCAGCACCAGCACCAGCATCAGCATCCGCTTCACGATCACCACCATCAGCAGCAGCAGCATGAGCATCAGCCGATGCAGTTCGACACGGCGCCGATCGAACACAACCTCCGCATCGACACCTCCTCGGTCGAGGGCATCGAGTTCCGACCGTATCCCCTGTCGGCCGCCACGACGGTCTCGCCGTCGGACTTCGCCAGCCCCTCGCTCTTCGCGACGACGGCCGTGTCGGCGTCGACCGCCGCCGCCGCCATGGCTTCCGCCGACGCGAACCCGGCGGCCATGTACCACACCCCCTACAGCCTGCCGTTCCTGTCGCCGCAGCTGGATCCGTCGGCGGTCATGGATCCGTCCGGGTCGCCCCTGTCCAACGTCGGCGATCCCGTGATCGCGAACCAGTCCCCGCCCTTGTCGAGCATGGATCGCTGCCCGTCGACGGAGCTGTTTGCGCTCCCCGACGATCACACCGGCGTGGGCGAGGAGGCCATGAGCCTGACGGAGCTGTACTCGAAACAGTCGCTCGGTCTGTCGATGTCGTCGCCGGGCATGGACGTGTCGGCGGACGAACTGGCCATGCAGAGCATGATCTCGTTCGACGCGATCGACCCGTCCAGCCTGTCGCCCGAGACGGCGCCCATCTGGTCCGGCAAGGAAGAGCTCGTGTAGCACCGAAGCGACGACATCAGGCCGTGGAAGCGGCGTCCTTTGCCCTCGCCCTCCGTTCGGCATGCGTTCAATCCGGGTGGGAGGGCGGTTCGTCACGGCCTGCTTCCTCGACCGTGGCTCGATTTCGCATCGTGGCCCGTAATCATCATGTGGAGACGGAGTTTTTTTTTTTTCGGTCCCGACGGCAGAAGGTCGACAGACCTCGCCGGCTCGCCCGACGGTGGCGACCGGGGCCAGTCCTTCCAGACGGTCCGAGTCATGTACAGTCCCGATCGCCGGGGTAAAGATGGACTCTTTCCCCACGCGATCTAGGGGAGCCTCGTTTCTGTCCATTCGTTCTTTTGCATCCACGTCCAACCGGGGGTTTGTCGGTCTTTCTGCTGTTATTCTTGCTGTTCCCATCCACGATGTCATGCATATTTTGTCCCATCTCTCTCTCTCTCTCTCTCTCTCTCTCTCTCTCTCTCTTCGATCGTTCGCTTCTCTCCCCTTGACCATTTGCTACCCTTGCTCTCTCCTCCGCGAGCCATGTCTCTTGAAAAACCTCGGCCCTTTTCTGCCTTGTCGCTTGCTTGCCTTTGACCATCTGCTTTCCTTCTCTTTCAAAGACCTATCCAATCATCTAACTCTTATCTATTGATCTATCTTTGATATTCCCAAATCTACATCTCGCTCTGCATGTCTCCCTACCGCCCGAGCAGTCGACAGATCAGGTCTACCTATCCACCTATCATACATGGCGCTTTCCATCTAGCATTAGTTCCATCTCCACCGGATAATCTTACGTGGCTCCTCGCATTTGATTCGGTGAGGGCAGGTATCGCCAATCAGCCCTCGGATACCAGCTCTCAGACATCGTCTAGTGCTGGAATACGGGACAGCAGCATCAATACCTTCTGCAGCCCGTCAACCGATCTACTGTCCTTTGTTCGGAGGGGATTCCTGGTCTATATGCTTCAAGGGAGAGAGACTGGTTGACGAAGAGACATGTCCTGCGGCGCTGGAGCTAAAAGGCAATGGCCTGCTCTGAGCGGGGAGAAGATGATCATTGACGCCCTCTCAGACCCGAGGGCTATATGGCCCCCTATCTAGCTGACTAACGCAGCTGACTAAGCCAGCCTCCGCCCTGGCCCGGCAGCGGAATAGAGCCGGGGACCGGGGACCGGGGACGGGGGGGGGGAAGAATTGGAAAGGGAGAAGGAAGACGGAGAGGAAGGACGAGCGGTCACGATAACCGAAAAAGAGTCCTAGCTCTGCGAGCATACCCACTCACTCTCCGTCTCTTTCGTTCTGCTCTCTTTGCCGTCGGCTCAATCTACGCGCCGTTGATTCGTACCGCGACTGGGGATCACTTTTACTATACCGGTACCCAACCACCGAGGGCTTGCAACCCATCAAAACCCGCAACCACCGAAACTTGCTCCAACATCGATGATAATAAAAATAAAAAAAAATACAAACTCCCACTTCATGTATTTTTTCCTGATCAATCCTTTCTTGCTCCTGTCACCGACAAGTACATACGTACTACTGTAACGTACGGTGCAGTGGCACAAGGAAGTACTTATGGCATGTATCTCTTGGTTTTGTTAGGAGGGGATGGATCTGGGTAAGATCTTGGATTGTCACTGTACTGCACGTACCGTCCTACAGTATTTCAGCTTGGTCTTTTATTTTTCATGTTTTGTTTCGAGACTGGATTAAATGCTCGCTGGTATCTGGCTGTCTCTCCATGTCTCTCTTCGTAGCTCTGTCGCTTTCTTCAACAACGGGTCGAGAGTCGTCCGTTTTCAAGGTGGTGTCCGGTCGCCGCTGGCTCGAGCTACCATTGCACGTGCCTCGGCCTTGCATCGTCTTGACGCGACATCGTTGTACGTCAGACCGGATGTGTTGGACGGCGTCATCCAAACGGGTTGGCCAGGCCCGACCCTGGATGTTGAGGTTCGTATCCGCGACTCCGGAGATATGCTTCGAGCCGATGTTCTGCTCGAACAAACTGCATGGCCGCCACGCATCGTCAGTCGAACGACGGTTCAGAGCCAAGCGGAATAGCAATGAGAGTTCCGTGGATGAGACTCGTGACCACCAGGGCATATGTACCAATCCGTGCTCCTGGACAACTCCGTTCCTCACCCAGATCGACCACGAGCCCATCATGTTGGCCATCATGACGTCGGTGAAGAGACGGTCGCCGACGACGACGATCTGCGACGCGTGCGTCACCCCCGACGACGCGCCATTGCGAGAATCCGTAAAGTACTCGAGGATCGACGGGTACGTCCCCGGTTTCTTGGTGGCATGCCGCAGCACAGGTATCCCCGTGCTTTCTTCGAGGACGGAGGCCTGCAGTTGGGTCAAAGTGGTCAGCGTTGGTCCCCTTGCATATCGGAGACTGTCTATCTCTTGCGCGGAAGCGAGTGAAATCAGGTCGGGATGTGTCTGTACCTGCCGTCCCCCCGGGTCGGAGTACCTGGTCCCCGCCGAGTTACTGACGATGAGAAGCTTGGCGCCGGGGTACGCCTCGCGGAGCTCCTTCAGCTTCTCCTCGTACGGCGGGTGCACATGGTTCTCGCCCGGTGCGGCGAAGCAGTTATCCTTGTCGAGCACCACCGCGCGGATATCTACCGCCTTTGCTGGGGCGCCAGCGTTGGATGATGAGGCCTCCTTCTTCGAGAAGGCCTGCGAGATGGGCACTGGTAGTTGTTGAAATGTTGGGACGGTATGGTGTGGCAGACACAGGGCCGGGTCACGTATCAGTCGGAAGATGGAGAGCGTTGCCGAGACGTTCATGGGATTTGGCTGGAGTGGGCAGAACAATGGTCCCGCAACGGCCTGTTGCTCGGCGAAGCTGTCTGACGGTGGCCAGTGGATTGCGGTACCGGTACCGTAGAGCCATCGGAATATAGTTCTTCCGGCACACCCTACTACCAGTACCGACTAGCGTAGCCCTACAGATCGCCCAACAGGGAGTGTTACCGTGTGCCAGGAGCTGTCGACAACATGACGAGCACCATTGGGATCCCGATCAAGCTCCTCAACGAAGCTCAGGTAGCTGTCCCACAGGCTCCCCTGACTTGGTTCGAGAAGCTTCTTTCGTTTCTGACCCGCGACTAACCAACGGTGCGAAACAGGGCCATGTCATCACACTTGAAATCACCTCCGGGCAGGTCTACCGGGGCAAACTGCTCGAGGGTATTGTCACCTTCGCTTCCTTCTTGCGCTCGAGTTGCTAACCTATCCGCGTAGCCGAAGACAATATGAACGTCCAGCTAAAAGACATCACGGTAACAGCGCGGGACGGTCGGGTGTCGCATCTGGACCAGGTTTACATACGAGGGAGCCATGTCAGATTCTTCATCGTGCCGGATATGTTGAGGTTAGCCCGCTGCGGGTTCCTTTGGGATGTTGCGCGACAGACGCGGTAGGACAAGTGAAGCGAGTGGGCCTTGGCTGACTTGAACCGCTGCAGAAACGCACCCATGTTCAGATCTCGAGGGGCCAAGGGGCGTGGTGTGGGACTGGCCAGAGGACGAGCGACGGTGAACAGAGCAAGGGCTGGCAGAGGAGGCCGGTAGGGCGATGTTGGCCGATGAAGTTGATGTGCTCAAGGAGCCTTGATTCCAGGACTCCAGTTGAGATGCCCTTGACCTCTCATGTCATCCAACCGTTTCCGTCCACGATCATAGATCACTCTTACGACATCCCCCTTTGGAGACTACGCGAGCTCCATCTCCGTGAATATGTATGTACGTACTCGCGGTACTGTACCGTACGTAGAGCACGACCTTCTGATCGTGAGCTACATCGCCCGTCCGAAGTCACGTGGCAAGATGATGACACTTGGGAGCATAAAAGATGGCATTCCTTCTCGATCCTTGCTTCCACCTGGACTGGTCTCGAGGAACTAGTCTTCCGTGATGGAAAGCCTGACCTCGCGACGTATTCTCATCCTGGGCCAACCTGGCTCGGGCATCCTGAAATTCCTCCAAGGTACGGCAAGTCGCGGCGGCGGCGGCGCGCAGAGGGCCCCCCCCCCGCCACCGCCGTGACCTGTTTTCAGATGGAATAAACGCGTACGTGAGATTATGTACACGAATCTGACGGACCACGGCCATCAGACCTCACGGGCTCGCAGCCCTCTGTTCATGCCTCGCCAGATGCGGCACGGCAACAGTCGTTGGCAGGACTGTCGCACACGTGGCACCTCAAGACGGCGTATTACGACGTCACCATTCCCATCTGGATCGATGAAATTGGACGACTGGACGGCCCGGGCGACGATGACGACGATGGCGACGAGGACGACGAGGACGACGAGGACGACGATGACGACCATCCCCGCACCTTCACCGATGCCGTCGTGCAGTGGCAGCGCGAGTTCCTGAAGGAAGAAGCAAAAGAGGTTCTGGACGTCCTCGGCGCCGTCGTCGTATGCTTTGGGAGGCCTCGGACGGAGGATGACCTGGTGAATCTTCCTCATCGTCTGCCATCGTTGCACTCGAGCAATGTGTTCTGTGTCTTTTGCCGCTTTCAACAAATCATCCCTATATGACATCAATGCTCCTATGCGAGCTGATCTGCCTCCTTTTCAGAGATCGTCCCATCTCGTCCAGTTCCCTTGTGTACACCGTCTAACCTTTAAACCTCCTCTCCATACATAGGACCGCATCAAGACGTGTCTGGGCGCCGTCTCTGCAGTGCGAGACGGAGGCTGTGGGCCGGATTGGGATGGCGTCGTTCTGGCCGTTGGCAACGTTCCCTCGCCGTCCACGACGACAAGAGCATCGGGGACGTCATCCGGGCCCTCTTCTCTCAGTGTCAGGACGTTTGACGAGTGGGACGAGATGATGATGGACGCGTCTGGATGTGAGTACATTGATTTCGAGATGACTGGTCGGAACACATACGGAGGTCTGTGTCCTTGGCTCTCCATCTTTCCATTTTCTACGGCTTGTACGGAAGACGTGGGGGTTTCCCATGGCTGACTACTCCTTTGACGCTTTTATGCACAGAACCGACCGGCGTGGCCCGCGTCAAGGAGGCGCTCTCGGTAATAGACTGGAGAGAAGATGCGAGACGAGGCGGTTTATCATCGTTGCTGCCAGCCATCGGCACCGACGACGACTCTGATCTCGCCCAAGCCGAAGACACGAACAGCCGAGAAAGAAACATTGAAGAAGAAGTGCGAGAGCTGGAGCGAGAACTCTTCGGGCTGAGTCGACCGATGATCGGCCAGGCCTCCGGTGCCAAAGACCCTGCTACCACCAAGGAAGCTTCGTACGCCGAGGACGGCCGAGAGATGCACGACGACGAGTCTCAGGCAGCTCAACTGCAGTCCCTGGAGCTCATGATGTCCAAGCTACAGGCCATTCGCGAGAAGAGGAGCGACGAGACCAGCAGCGACCGAGTCCGAGGGACCCCTGACGAAGCCGCAGCAGATCCCGCCGAGGGAAACGCACGTGGACGCAAAGCCGAGGGTGAGAAGCACGCTGCGGCCGAGGACGGCGAGCGTTCGATCGGTGATCCCTCGGACCTGGAGCGGAAGCGAGATGCCTTGAAGACGGTCAGGGAGCTCATGAGGGAATTCTGATGAATGGAGACGGCTCGTGCTCGTGCTCGTGCTCGTGCTCGTGCTCGTGCTCGTGGCTAGTATCTCTTCGAGCATCTCTCTTGCTTGGAGCGACTGGTGGGTTTGAAGAGAGACGGGGACTGGAAGTCGAGCACTGTTGCAATCCGGATAAAGTGTTCCGACTTTCTACGCTCTCTTGATACGGTATGCAGTTTCCGCATCATTGCACCGCGTGATGGCACCGATTTGATCTAGCAAGATACAGAGGAGACCACCGCAATACCATCCTACATGTGGTCTACCTGAGAGGTCAATCTAATGGGAGCTCTCCAGAGTTGGATGACCGCCAATACTCGACGCGGATGGCTGGATCCAAATTGGCTCTCGACGCATGCGAAGGTCAAATGAGAATGGTCACCTCGTGGGCACACTGGCTCCACCGCCGCCACGCATGGGTTGCTTGCCCCTGATTACCCGTCGACGTTGGATCATCATGTGGTTGTACATAACGTACGAGCCTGAACGATTCACTGTCAAGGCGTTTCTGGATGAGACTGCGGGAGCGGTGGGAGGAATGAAAATTGAAGGCACCGAGGCAGTTCCCGGTCCGATGATGGTGGTGAACCTACCAGGGATATAAGCCAGAAGGACAGACTTCAACATCCAGGAAAACTCGTGGCGTATTTGGCTGGCCGGTTCAAGCGCCAGGTAGATGAGATACGCCTCACTTGCTATGCCTAGCGGGTAGAGGATGTAGAAGGTGTTGTACCTGGCGTCGAACACGTTCAGCTGAACATGGTCTAATGATCAAAGCTGGCTAATGTCGAGAAACGGGCGATCTGAAACTTCGGCCCGAGAAAGGGGGTTTCCAAGTCACGAGACTGTACCTGCACCGAAGTGCATACTCACCTCAGCCAAGTCAACCACCCATCAAGAAGCCCGGCTGCACTCTGCTGAGAGGGAGGACGCGAGGACGACAGCAGGCGGTAGAAATACGTATATCGAACCACTTCGGTCAAGGACCAGGCAAGGATCATAGATGTGTAGACCGGTGACCGAGCGACGTCAGGGAAAGGATGGACGATGAACCACACGAGCAAGAACCGCGACGCTACCTGTATGGCCGTCGTGACGGGGGAAGAGCGAACGAGGCCTGCACATGTCAATCCTCCGTGCAACAACCCCTCGATTGGCTGTTTCGTTGTGAGGCAGAGAGTTCGACTGGGACGACGACGACGACGACGACGACGACGACGACAGGAACTGACCGGTCAGAGCGTGCAACACTTCCAAGCCGGCCGTCGTCTGCGTCCATCTCAACCACGTGCCCGCTCCGCCGTGGACATGTTCGAAGCCGACGAGCGGCACGAGCAGGACGACCCGTCCGAGCACGATGGCCCAGGCCAGACTGCTCAGCAGGTTGTATATCTGCAGGTAACGGAAGCTCCAGGGGACCGAATGCCTCGGCTCGGACGACATGGAAAGTGGAGACGACCGATTTGCGAACGGGGGTTGCGCTGCGGATGACATGGCTCAAGCTCCAATTGTTGCCTGAATACGGATCCGTACACCCGGAAGGGAGGAGGGAAAAGGGGGGGGAGGGAGGGGGAAGGGGGGACAAGAACTGACGAAGCACGCAGACCAATGGAACCCGGAAAACACAGTACCGTATGTAAACAGGCAGCTTCTTTTTCAATGAGCGGAGAAAAGTACGAGTAGACGAGAGAGAGAGAGAGAGAGAGATGGCTGCTAGTACTGTAAGTCAGGGCAACAGGAAGCCAAAAGTAATGTCGTACCTAAAGAGGAGCTGTTACCGTATGTCCAGAGATCAGACGACACAGATGAGGCGCACACGAAAATCACACCAGCAGCCAACCCCCCCCCCCCCCTCCAAAGATCACCTCCAAGCCTGGGCTCTATACCATAAGCCACTTACACAGAACATACTGTAAAGAAAAGGAACAAACAGGCCAGAAAGAGGTTGGTCTCTCTAAAGATAAGTGTGGAACTTTCTCATCCTGTGGGAGGACCAAGGATTGCAGAAGGTTGATGATTTGTCGACCGGATAGTGAGATGCATGAAAGGTAACAGTACTGTACTGTACAAAGCGGAAGTGACAAGGCTGGTGGGTGGACTGCTGTGCAGTGTAGAGCTGGACGATAGGCATAGATGATTACTATAAGAGAGAAGTGGGGGTCAGTTGGCTGAGTGGGTCCACAACTACTTTTTTGTCTAACACATGATAGTACTGTAGTTCCACGGCTCACATGTATCTGATATCTGACCAAGCTCTGTGGTTATGCTCACTCTCTTTGATATCACATCATGCTCTGTCTCTCTGGGTTGATCGACCAGTCTGATGACCTACACTAGTAGAAGACATCACACCACATACTCACATGCCTGTACACCAACGCACATGTTCACTCATGTATTTACTGAACAATCTCTCAAGTGATGTATGTAACATGTCAATAAGACAAGCAGACTAAAAGAAGAGTGGTTTGGTAAGAGGTACAGTAGGCTGAGTAGAAAGAAAGAGAGAGAGAGATAGTGTAGCATGAAAAAGGTTCATTCATTTCTGTTCATCAAATCCGCCGGGTAAAACTGCTACCACCACCACCAGCCAGCCAGCCAGCCAGCCGCACCTTTCATATGAAAATCTGGCGAAAAGACGTCTTCGAACTGACGGAACGCTGGCACACCTTGCACGCCTTGAAGGGTTCGCTCTTGCCTTTCCGGTCGCGTCGTCGCTTTGCCACGCTGCGGTTGTTCACGCATTCGCCGCAGTAGACCTGCTCGCGATGATCACCGTCGTCGTACCGTTAGCTCGTGAGCGTGGGAGGGGTAGAAACAGAGGTGAGGGGGAGGTGAATCGAATCGTTGGCAGGATGTCATCGACTTGTAAAGCAAAAGGAAGGACGGTCCGAGGACGGGGACAAACGTACGTGTCCACATCCCCGGACGAACCAGACCGACCGCTTCTCGTCCGTCTCGCCTACGCCAAGCTCGTCGTCGCAGTTCGGACACACAATCACCTGCTCCTCGTTCGGCGACCGCGTGAACCCGTTTCGCGCCGGCGGTGGCGTCGGTGGCCTCTCCGCCGATGTCCCGTGAGGCCGGAACGCCACCGTCTCGTACGACAGATTCGGCATGTCGAAGCTCGCGGGAAAGGGACCGTCCGTGATGACGACGCCGGAAAAGCCTCCCGCGACCGTGGGGCCATCGGGATCGACGAAATGCTGCCGGCGCCGACCCTCGGCGGCGAGGATCTCTCGCCTTCGTCGGAAGGCCTCCCTCTCGGCGACGCCGCCGCCGCGTCGAAGACCGTCCTCCTGGATGCGCTCGAGGAGGCGTGAGCCGAATTGGACCGGATCCCCCAGCAGTCGCCTTTGTGCGCTCGTCGCCGAGTGAGCGGCTGAGCTTGTAGCGGCATGGTTGTGAGGGTGGCCACCACCGCCGGCGCGGCCAGAACCCGACGCGAACGAGCCGGCCAGCGGGTGACGGAAGAAGGTCATTGCGCCACCGAGCCCATCCTGTCCGAGCGAACGTCCTCCGTGGGCTGGGCCCCAGCGGGACGACGGTGACACCGGCCGCGCGCCCACCACCTGCAGATCCGGGACCGGCGGCCTCAGTTGCGCCGCACGCTGGTCTGGCTGATCTGGGAGGGCGTCGACGTCGATGATGTCCCTCTCAAAATTCGGTGGCCGACTGGCCCGAGTGGATGTTGGGCCGACATTGTTTGGCGCGCCGCGGGCGCTGGAGACGGGCGCCGGCTCTGGTTCGTCGCCGGTAAGGTCGATGATGGCGTGACGGCTTCCAGGGCCTGCCATCGGACCGAAAGCGTCGAAGATGGTAGGGAAGCCGTAGTCGTTGAGCAGCAGGAAGGAGTCTTCGGCCGCCAGTGGATGGTGTGGCTCGATCGGACGCGCCGTCAAGAATGGTGTGAAAGGGAAGTGCAGATCCTGTGGTAAGGAGTTCATCTGCCAGTGGTGAATTCCCACGTCGAACCCTCTCCGTTAGCACGACCTGAGGGCGTCGATCCTTGTGCAAGAGCTCGAGGGTATAACCGTGCTTCCTGAATTGATGGGAGAGGCCAGAGGCTTGGAGAGTGATCTGACCTTATTCACCGGCTTGGCTGAGCTGAAGCTTGGTCTTGGCCTGTGGTCTAGGCTCCAGGAGGTCTCAATCGAGGATTTAGAGAGAGCTCACGGATTCTTAGTCGTCGATGATGCCGGGACGAGGATGTTATCAAGCCATCACCGACGATTGCAAGCAGCACTTGCTGCTGTATTGTTATCGCTTTTGTGTGTCACCATCAAGTACCTTCTGGCAGTCTGTCCGAGGGGCTGGTACTTGTGTGGCACCGGAAGATACCTACGTCCATCCTCGACCCTGAAACTAATCGGCGATTATGTCAGCTTCGCTTAGATATCCAATCAAGGTCAGCGAATGAAAGGATCGGTTACCTTAATTCTGCTGCCGGAAAGAGAACAGAAGGTCACATTACGTAATCACTCAGCTAGGTTTACTTTGTCTGCGTTGGGCTCGGGCATCGTGATGTCAGAGCTGTACTTCGTACTGCGGCAGAATCTGATAGAGAGAGCAGTTCAGATGTTGCATGCCATGACAGCAACAGCTTGGCACTGTCTGATTTGACCATAAAGAAACCTTTGCAGAGCATCCCATTCCGGCAGAGAGATGCCACTAGCACCAGCAATTGCGATACCTTCTAGTGACAAATCAAGACACGATCGACCAGCCCCACGATCAAAACCTCACCGCCTTACTCTCCGCTCTGTAACTGTGTGACTGTGCCGGATCCGCTCAGACAGACCAGCGACTGTGCTTGGGGACCCCATTGCAGAGCCACCGACGGAAGCGCCGTTCGCAGGGGCTCGGTCCATTCCTTGGTCGCCTTGGAGTAGGCATGCACCGTGACGCCGCTCGACCCGGCCGTGGCCAGGAACTGGCCGGTGTAGTCCCAGCGGACGCTGTCGACGGGTCCACCAACCTCGAGGTCTCGGAGCGACGTTGCCGAGCGGAGGTTCCAGATGGTCACGCGGCTCTGGCCCTCGGAGGCGCTGGCCAGCCATGTTCCGTTCTCCGAAAAGGCCAGCGACGAGATGGCCCCTTCCGAGTCAAAGTTCGCGGCGTGCATGCCGGTCCGTACATCAAAGATCCTGATCCGTCCGCTCGATGTGCCCGCGGCGAAGAGATGGCCGTCCGGGTGGAAAGCTGCTGTTGTGTAGGCTGATAGCAAGCATTAGCAAGGGATGTCTGTCTGTCCGTAAGATCTTCGGGTCGATGGCTTACCACGGTCGCCGGGTATCTGCATGACGGGTTTGAAAGATGAAGGGTCGTAAAAGATGAAACTCCCGTCTTCACCGACCGATCCCAGGATCTCACCGCTGGGATGCAATGCTATCGCCGTGGCGCTTCCGGCATGGGACCTGATGCTGGCCACCTGGGAGGCGCCTTCGAAGGCCACGACATGTCCCGACGAGCTCGAGATGACTGCACGGGTATCCCACCAGATGCTGTCCGTGACGCGTCCCTTGATTCCCTCGAGCGCGTGCAGCTGCTTGTTCTGCGAGATCGAATGGACGCCAGCCGTCCCGTCGGCACCGCCCAGCAGGACCAGGTCACCAGACGAGTCCAACGCGACAGACTTGCAACCAGGATGGAGAGCCGCAGACGTGTACGCCGGTGAAAGCGTACTGACCACCTCGGCAGTCGCCCAGGCTTCCGGCACCGACCGTTTTCGGCGCGTCTTGGACAGTCTGTCACGCTATCCTCAGCTTCCGTACCCGATGAAAAAGCTGGCAGCAGGGGACGATGGCGTGAATGCGTACCTCTCCTGTGTCTCCTGCACCTTGGCCGCGATTGGCTCGGGCAGACCCTTGCGGTCGACTTCCATCTGTTCTCCGTTCGGCGCGCCCCCGCCTGGTCGGACCGTCACCTTGGAAAGCGCATCTCTGGCCTCGTCACGCTCCTTGGTCAGTCGACCGATGACCCTCACCGCGGCGTCGTGCTGATATAGAGCGGTGCTGAGCTCCTGTCGTGTCTGTGCCAGTTGCTGCCGAAGCGTGTAGCTTTCCAAGGCCAAGGCGTCCCACTCGTTTTGGAAGACCGAGAGAAGCGAGGGAATGGACGTCAGCGTCGGTGGTCTAGGTCTCACGATGCGATTTGACTTGAGCTCAATGAGGTCCTCCGTCGTCAGGCCCTCGCCCGTCACGGGATCCTTGCCATTCTCGGCGACGTAGGTTTCGATGAGCCGCTTCTCGAACACGTTGCCTGGAGGAAGTGTGAGCATCGAGTATGGCCAAGCAGATCTATGCCAGGCACCCACCACTCTTTCTTGACGCGACGGGAACTTGTGGGGCTTCCCCGGATACTGTTGCGCGTCAGAGATGGATGTCCACGCCGGCGTTCGCAACGACATCTCGATGCCCTAAAACTTACATGCGCAGAGCATGATGACCGCCTAAGGTTTAGATTGCGAGGCGTCGTGGCTGGAAGGCCGGTGGTTGCACAATCTACACTTGGTAACGTCCGATATCTTGTTGGAAGGTCACACTCGCGGTGACAGTCGCTTAGCCGACCTCAGAATTTCTAGGCGCGCCTGCGGCTCACGCGATAGACGCGATAGCCGCGATGGCATCAGAACAACTCCCTCGGCTGAGGTAAGCATTCAGTACCTCAAACCCTTGAAACATGTCGCAAGATCTCTGCTCTCAAGTCAGCCCTACGAGCGCAATGTTATTAACCTGCAGTGTACGGAAGTAGATATTGCCCACTCGATTCTCGACTCCCAGCCCTTCATTTCAGCTACGGTACCGGTCCGGTCCGTATGTAGTCATCACACAACGAACTGTTGCTGCTCGATCCTGATCTGGCCTTTCTCTCCTCCTCCTCAAGTGCGTTACAGACGAGGGTAATACTTCAGGATCAAGACTCTGTTTAGATGTTCTCGTCGTCAAATGAAAGCTGAATACGTCTCTTCTTGCGGCTCTTGCTTTCAGACTTCTTTGACGCTGCGTGCTGCAGCTCATCCGGCCTTGTAGGCTTCCCAGCATCATCAGCGTCACTGGCGATCACCTTGGCCGCCCTTTTCCTCTGTCTGTTGCCGATGTCAGCTACCCTCTCTACGACTTCTTCGACCTCGTTCTCCGGGACATCCGCTTTCTCCAGCTCCCCTTCTTTCACGCCCAGGTCAGCGTCCCCGGCGGTCGCATCATCCGCTGCCTGTTTCACTGAGCCAAGTTCGTCGTCCAACCGTGCCTGATACTCGTCACGTGACACGACCTCGTTCGTGTCCTCGTCGACGTACGTGGGTCCGTCTTCGTCGTCCTCGCCGCCGATCTGAAGCCGTTTTGGCCTCTGCTGCCGGCCTAGAGGGTGTTCCTGACGGGCCGGGTCGCCACGACCGCTCTGTTGTCGCAGCCGCCGTAGAAACGTCGGTTCCTTCTTCTCTACGTATGTAGGTAAGGACGCATAAGTGTCTGGTAACGGACGGAATAGGTTGCCGTACGCACATACCATAGGTGAGGTTCTTGGCATTGAAATTCATGTTGTTGCCGCTCCAATGGCTGCTGGACCCTTGATGTACTGTACGTACGTACACCGTTGGAAGTCGGATGCCACAGACCGCACCGCCGTTCGAGTGGCTAGTATATCGCCGGGTACGAATCGGGTCGGAAATGAGAGCTCAAGAATAACGACACGGACGTAACTTCGACTGCTCTTAGGTGTGAGAAGCCAAATTCAGTCCATTTCGTGTCACCAAGGCTCTGCAGGGGCATCATCAGCCACGAGGCATACCGTCGTCCTATCATGATTTTTGCAAGACTACGTAAGACCTCTACAGACCTCGTACTAATTGGTGATCATGGCTCGTCCTCAGTCAACCTTGTATCTTTTTCTTTGGATGGTTCCAGCCTGCACTTGTTCAGGATGACGTCTCCTTTGTTAATTATCGTATGACATAAGATTCGCGCGCAGGATGAAATGTCGAAGCAGCCGGATTGCGCTCTTTCTGATCCTCCTCGTAGAGATGTGCTCTCGGAGGCCAATGTAGGATCACGTAGCAGCTGTTTCCATATCCATACCTGCTGCTAGGGAAAATTCTGTTCCTCCATATCCGTATGAACATTGAGATGCTGGAGATGCTCAGTGGCTTGGTCAACCTCAGCCGCTGTATGGAAGTATCACGTGATGGGCACTACTCATCTCGTATATCAGCGGCGAGATCGACAGGGCTAGTCCAAGAAGAGACTGCGGTAGTACATATACTTATCGCCAAGCTCCGACACCTGTCAACCCCGGATTGTGTGACATCATGTCACATCATATCGCATCATGTCAGGGGCTTTCGACCACCAACGTCGTCGTCGTCGTCGTCAGGTCCCAATGTGTCTCAGATGAGCCACCTACAGCACTCTTCTGGATCCCTCTCGCAGGATGAGCGGCTCTCGACAGGCCTAGAACTCCACACCGTGCTTGGAACGAAGGGATGAAGACGCGACGCTCAAGGAACGGGGAAATCTGGATGGATCTCCTCCGGGCGTCTATGTCGTGGAACGCCCCAGCAGCCGAAGACGATAACGATACAAATGCCACCTTCCGCGTCGGCCAGGTACTGTATTGTGCATTGTATGCGGCCCTCCGTCCTTGCTTTATTGTTTCTTGCCTGCGCCCCTCGATCACAGCACTGTAGCACGACGTCACCGCTTGACAGGACCGTAGCACATTCAAAATCTGCCCTGGATTCATACTCACTTGCTGCCTTGGTTCCGGCAAGACAAGAGCGACAAGACAGAGGAAGAAGGAAGAAAAGGAAAGCAGAGATATGCAGCGGTCAGGCCGACACTGCCGATGCCGAGTGACCGCCGTAGGGCACCGCCGATGATGGATGACGACTGATCCCCCGCCCCGGTCTGGTTCCTACGTGCTGTAGGTTCGTACACTGTGGGAATGGTGTCGTCCGCAATGTCAGATCATCTACGACCGCAGCGGTAAGGGACCGCCGAAAATGCCATCCTCGAGTCCGGAGCAACCGATTTCCTTCCACCGGCTGTACGGCATCATTAGAAAGAGAGAGAGAGAGATCCGCCGTCGATGAGGCCAGAGAACGACGAGCGGGGCTTTCAGCAGCAACGGTCGTCGGCTTGGTCGGCGCTATGCAGAACAACGTGTTACGCAAGGGTCCGTCTTCTTGGTCTCTTGGGGTTGGTCCTCAAAGCAATCAACGCAGTGAGTCGAGTCTGCAGCTACAGCAGCAGCATGTTCGGCTCGATCCGGAGGACGAGTACCGGGAGGAGAACGCAGGGGGTGAACCGGTACGAAGACAGACGGAGATGAAGTATGCAGATAGTCACGCGTATTCAATGGAGGAGGATTATATAAAAACGGCATTTCTCGTCGTCCTCCACCGTCTTGTTTACCAGCGTCGGGCATGTTCCGCTGATTGTGTCCGAAAGAAAGGAAACCCTAATCGCAGCCACTTTAAAAGCAGGGCAACATCTGTTTCGCACCTCATCATCTTCCTCTCACTCTCTTCTCCCCACTCTCTACTCTCTCTTCTCTCCTCCCAGCAATATATATACTTATATCACCGGAGTTTCTTTGCTACGACTTTGCTCGCTATATACACTGTATCGACCAGGCAGAAGGAGTTCCCACGGTGAGAGAGGCGGCGAGACCTACCCACACAGAGAGACGGAGATGGCGACGACGGATCTTCGGTCCAAGGAGACGGCCCCGAACGGCGTCGACCGTCGGAACGATAACTCGCCCTACGTCGATACCAGTGTCTACGCCAGCGCAGCGACCTCCGGGCCGGCCGCTCACTACCAGCCGTCGCCCGCTTCGGCGAGCCCGCACCGCAAATTCGCGGACCCGACGCCGTTGGGCCTCTCGGCCTTCGCCCTGACCACCTTCGTCTTGAGCCTGATCAACCTGCGGACCCGGGGCGTGAGCACTCCGAGCCTGGTCGTGGCCTTGGCCTTTGGGTACGGAGGGCTGGTGCAGCTGCTTGCGGGCATGTGGTCAGTTTGTCCTGAGCGTTTCCTCGGTGCATTACGCTCCGGTGGGGGGGGGGGGGGGGGGGGACCTTGTCAACAATCTCATTTCTACAGCCGGTCTGGGGTTCTTGTATGAATATGCCCCCGCGGCTGACTTTGATGGATCGCAATCAGGGAAATGGCAATCGGAAACACCTTTGGCGCCACGGCCTTGTCCTCGTACGGAGGCTTCTGGCTCTCCTTTGCCATCATCCTGACGCCGGGAGGGTTCGGCATCGCGACCTCGTACGGTGGAGAGACGGATGAGTTCTACAACGGCTTTGGCTTCTTCCTGATGGTAGGGTGTGCAGCTGTCTCCTCGGATCAGACGGCTCGTGATGGCATCCGTCGAGCTCGGCTGATCGATGCGTCCAGGGATGGTTCATCTTCACGACGCTCTTGCTGCTCATGACCCTGCGCTCGAACCTCGCCTTCTTCATGCTCTTCTTCTTTCTCGACGTAACGTTTCTGCTGCTCGGCATCGCCTACCTCGAGCCGTACGACGACGGCACCCCCCGCACGCCCGTCATCCGAGCCGGCGGCTTGTTCGGGCTGGTGACGGCGTTTCTCGCGTGGTACAATGCCTTTGCAGGCATAGCCGACAGCAGCAACAGGTATGTTTCTCAGAGGGGTGTCAAATACCCGTCGCGTGTCCGCCACTCTCTTTTCCCGCCAATGCCTCATACCGTCGTACCCGCGGCCAGAAACTAACCCACGCCAGCTTCTTCGTCGCTCCCGTCGCGCACTTCCCCTGGTCCGAGAAAGGTCGCGAGAGCCGAATCAAGACCGACCGCAACATGGTGTGATCGGACAGGCACGATTTGGTTCTTGTGGTCCAAGGGGGTTCCAGATGGGAATAGGAAAAAAGGGGGGCGGGCAGAACGAATGTCACGATTTCTCTTGCACGTCTACTTTTTTTCACTCTCTTCTCTTCTACCTCTTCTTCTCCTTCTTCTTCTTCTTCTTCTTCTTCCTCATCACCATTGCTCATCCGTTGCAAAAGACGACCGATCCCTAAACAACACGAACAAGAAACTCGAAATACAAAACCTGAATATGAAACTTTGACCGGGGCACTCTCTTCACTCCGTCGCTCTACGTAATACTTCTGTACGTCTCCCCGTAATCAGTCCAACCGGGCGACTTCCCAGAAGAAGAAGGAGAAGAAGAAGAAGAAGAAACCCAACCCAATTTGCCATTTCTTCTTCTTTCTTTCTTCTTTTCTTTTTAACCAGGGGAGACTCTGGCTGCGCAGCAAGTTCCATGGCGTTGGTTGGTCTGCTTGGGGATCTGGTTGGTCGGTCGTCTTTGTAGGGATGATTGGCTTGGTTTGCGTACGTCAGTTGATCGATGGTCGGTTCTCGACACGGGTTATCATATCAGATAGATCTTCGTGGGGGGAATTTTTGAGAAGGGGGAGAGGGGGGGGGGGGGGGGGGAGTAATCTGAAATCCGACAGACTGGCTTGTCGGTGGGTTGGTAAAAGAGTAGTAGCAGTGGCAGCAACAACGAAAATAGCAACAACAGCAACAACAGCAGCAGCAGCAGCATCAGGATCAACCATTTTCTCACTAGCTGAGGTCTGCTAGTGAGAACAATAAAGACAGCACAGACAGCACAGACAGATACACCGCACAAGGTACTTATATACCACCCAAGCTACATGGTAGCTCTACACAATACAAAGCCAGCCAACGGAGAGAGAAAACGGAGTGAAGAAGAGCTACTGTACGTACTGAAGTGGTGGGGTACCTGCTTGACTAAAAGATGATGTGACTAGTTACACATCCAGGTATCAAGTGTTCAGAGACTTTCCTGCCGGCAGCGCTCATGTATAATGTCACAGCAGCCAAGCTCGATGGACATGCTTATCGAGGGAAGACACGAGGTTGGGAGGTGGGAGGTGTCATGTCGGATTAAGTGGGTTTGGAGGAAAACACACTGTCAGGGATTTTGCGGGGTAGGGTTGGGGGGAAGAGAGGAAGGGGGAGGGGCAGGACCAAGAGGGAATATAGAGCGTATCGTGTATGTGTGAAAAGAGAAAAGAGTGAGAGGTGAAGGAAAAAAAAAAACAGCAAATCTCCAAGGCAGTTCTTGGTCTTTCACCGACCCGCCTGTATTTTTCACAATCTTCTCCTTCCAATGTCCCCCCGTCAGGCTGTCCGTCTTTCAGGTGCCTGTGCCAACCCTTCGTGAAGAAAGAACTGGCCCTCGCTCTGCTCAAGACGAAGCCATGCAAGCTCGGGGCCAGCGTGCCGTCAATCCCGTAAGGTCGTGTTCGGAGAGGATCCCACGTCGGGTTCCCTCCCGCGTACAAAGTCTTTACTCATGGTGTTCGGTCTCCTTTTTTGGGGGGGGGGGGGTTGGTTTTGGATTTTCTTGCTTTGCTTGTTGCAAAGTCCCACCGTGGAGGCCTTTACGCAACAGAGAAGCTAATAGGGGGGTAGCCAAAAAAAAACAACAACACAGATGCCATTCTTCGCTCATGGACCGAGCAAATCAATGCAAAATCAGACAAGACAAAGTCAAATGTACAGCAACCGCTTGCAATGCTGGAAGGACCAAGAGCCCAAGACAGAAAAGACTCATGTGAATGAGGTGGATGAGGTCGAGACCAAGACTGCGGAATCGGGACGATGCAATTTCGTGTCCAGAGCATCTGTCGAGGGCAGACGCGTCGGGGACGGTGCAACTGAAACTGGAAGCTCGCAGCAGAGTCGATCGAACGCGTGCCGGCGGCCTCGACGCGAACCGCTAGAAGGGCGCCTGGTAGCGCGGATCGCGAGCGACGGCGTAGCCGAGAGCGCCTTCGCTGGACGGCGTGGCCGGCTGGGGGTACAAGACGGCAGGGACTGTCATGGCCACGGCCACGGCCGGCCCGTCGTTCTCTGGCGTGATCGGCGGAGTGAGAACGCCAAACGGAATCGAAGGCGGCACCTTGTGGGGCGTCTGCGGCCCGGGCTCGACGATGGTCGGAGGGCGCATCGAGTGCAGCGTCGCCGCCGGGGCCGTGGTGGCCGGTTGAGCGGGGCCGGCCTGGGCCGCGGCCAGGGCGGCCTGATGAGCCATGAAGGCCTCGAGCGTGACGGCGACGGACGAGAACATCGGAGAGGCGTACTTGCGCGACAGCGCCAGCGACGGCTGCTCCAGATTGTGCGAGAGGCCGTAGAGGAGGTACCGGTCGTACTCGACGGCCCAGGCGCTCTGGCGCACGTTCGGCCTGCCCAGGATCATGGTGGCCATGGCCAGGGTCGTGCGGGCCATGACCGACGGCAGCACCGACACGAACTCGCGGTTGAACATGGCCATCTCGGCGATGTACAGGGCCATGTGCTCGAGCTCGGGATCGTACTCGGCGTCGGCCGTGGCCATCATGAGGAAGGCGTCGACGGTGGGATGGCCGACGACCCAGTCGACCGTCTGCAGCAGGTGCCACTCGAGCTGCAGGAACATGCCGTGGTCGTAGGTGGAGCAGCACAGCGACCGCAGGTCGTCGAGGGTCGGCACGCGGTCCTTGCGGTCGCCGAACTTGGCCGCCACGAGGAGGGCGGCGCAGCCCAGCAGCTGGTAGTGGCGCTTGAAGACGATCCTCGTGGAGCAGTAGCGGTCCATGAGATTGACGGCGAGGAAGAGCGTCTGCGGCCGGAGGCTGTAGGCGGCGTGGGCCTCGATGAGGAAGTCCAGCAGGAACGGACGCATGTACCAGCGGATCTCGGTCTGCAGGTCGATCGAAGCCACGTCCGGCACGGTGACAAGCTGCCGAGCGGGAAGGGAGGACGCGTGAGCGTGGCCGAGCATGGATTGGGAGGGCGGACCGGGTCCGGAATGCCAGGACATACCTCCATCTCCTCCAGATGCTGACGGATGTCATCCATGTACGTGTCGACGACGGCGTCGTTCATCTGGTCGGCGATGGCGAGCTGACGCTCGCGGGCGATGAACCTGGCCCGCTCACGCAGGTCCAGCTGGCCCTCGTAGGCAAGGACGGCGCTATCGTCCTCGACAAAGTAGCCGTCGTGCGGTCCGTAGTGGGTGGCCATGACCGGCTGGGACATGGCTTCGCAGGAGCAGGTAGTCAGGGCGGAGGGCAACGAGGCACCAATGGCCTGCTTCTAACCAAGAGCTGAAGAGGTGGAGAGAGGTACAGAGAGGGGGGATGGATAGAGGCAGAGGCCGAGGCCGAGGCCGGCTATCCTTCGGGCGAGGGTCGAGTCTCGTCGGCGTCACCGTCTCCGGAGAAGATGAACAGAGCAAAGGAGGGAAAAGACGAAACAGCACGGCCAAAGAGAGTATCAAAAGGAGTGACGTGAACTATCAAGTTCGAAGATTAAACCAAGGGATCCAAAGAGCGGAATTGGGTCTCGATAAGACCGGTGATGGTGGTAATGAGCGTTATTAGTTGGTAGATGCGTGAGGTGGAGGTGCGAGATAAGAGAGAGTAAACGAAGCTGCGCGGTGGTTGTGAGCGCAGGCCCGGTGAATTGTGACGTGGGAGATGATGAGGGTTGCGGGCTTCCAGAACGACTAATCACGATCAGCAACCATTCACTTGGACGACACCCAAGGGGGCGTTTGCTACTACAAATCCGGTCTAGGAGCCACAGTCTCCAAGGACGGTGGGAAGGATCATTCTCAACCACAACGCATAAAGAGGCTCCAGTCGCTTCATCCACATACCTTTCTCTCGAGTCCAATCTGGCAGTCCCGGTTCTGAACCGACAGAGGAGCGCGGCGCACCAACGAATGGCGCGGACGGCTAGCACCACAGGCGATCGAGGAGCTGCCTGAGCATCCACGGAGCAGGACCCCGTCCACGCCGCAAAGGACGTCAGTGGGCCGGGGTCGAGATGATCGGAGCACGAGCGAACGTGTCCAGCTTTCGAACTCGGATCCCGGTAGGCTTCCTCGAAGGAGGGGTCGGACGGCCACGGGTGGAATGAGGATGCAATGTCAATCCCTGCGGACATGTGGATCTCTATCACGCAAGGGGGGGGAACGGCAGCGCCGAAATCAGCGTCTTCGTCCCCTCGGCTCCACGTGCGACGGGGGCGAGACATACCACGACGACCCTCCAAAGCGACGAGAGCAGAGCATCGACGTCGGGACGACCGGCCAGACAGCCCCCGCACGTGGTAACGTCTCCAAGTACGCGCAGCTAGCGTCTCACCGACGGCGTCGTCTGCACCTGCGGGGTTCTTCTTCGGCCGCGGCCTGGTGCAAGCTCCTCGAGGACTCGCGAGGCAAAGCCACACCGGTCGTCAACGACGATGGACCTCGCCGTCGACAGCAAGACAGACCGGGACGCCACAACGACCGTGGAACATCAACCGTCGAGGACGGCGGACAAGGAGCACCCCACGACGAACCAAGAGAGCCTCGGCCTCGAGCCTCCTATCCAAAAGAGTAGCCAGATACAGCTTGAAGCCGTTCCAGGCGGCGGCGCCGTCGCCTTTTCGACCCTCGAGACCGACGATCGAGGGCGACCGGAGGGAGGGAGGAGAGACACGAGGCCTGACCGAGGACGAGGGGCCCTTTGAGCCTCGACCAGAGGGAGGGAAGGGGCGTTAGAGTCGAGAGGCGGACCCCAAGGACAATTGACCCTCGAGAGTTGGGAAGAGGTCGAGGACTAGGGGAGAGGAGAGGAGAGGAGAGGAGAGGGAGAGGGAGAGGGAGAGGGGGAGGTGCGGAGGAGGAGGTCGAGGTGGAGGGAGGGGGATGGAGGTTTGGACGAGACGTCGAGCTGGCCAGACGAATGGACGAGAGACGCGAGGACAGCCACCACCACCACCACGCCGGCCTACCCCCCCCCCCCCCCCCCCCCCCCTCCCTTCGGTTGGCTCCAAACCGAATTCGGGCGTTGAATTGGATCCACGGGCGCTCTGCTACTCCGGCCCCGTCGTGGTATCACGCCGGGGAGGTTCCCGGTACACGTCGAAGGCGCTGGGAGATGGGCAACGAGGCTCGCGGCATGCCGTGTAGCGTGAACATGCTGACGACTCGGTCCTTCGGGGACGAACAGTAGTCCTGCAACCGCCAACTGGCCATACCCCCCTACCGCCAACTTACCCCCAGATTGCTTGTTGCAGCGCCCGTCCACAGGCCACACCAGGCGCCGGCTCCAAAGCCAAAAAAAATGACGACAGGGCCTTTGCCAAGTGGTTTGTCCGTATCTCTGAACACACACAGGTACGGCATGATTATTGATCGTTTCGGAAGTCGTACGGCACCTGATACGGCAGACTCTCTTCTTCCGCGTATGACAGTGGCCTGTGGCTTTCCCGCCGGCGGAGGGGCGAGGGTCGAAGCCAGGAGGCGTTGCTCAGGTGCGTACGCTCACGAGTTTTGTCGCGCGCGAGCGTGACCACCGTCCCCTCGGTCGCGTGTGCGTTGCAAAAGTCCTAGGATACGGGCTCTGAGCGCTGCCAGTCACGCCAGTTAAGATGAATAGTGGGACAAAGCGGGCGGCTCGTGAGTTCTGTAGGGCGACAGGGCTTTCAGCGGGAGCCTACCGAAAGTCCTACGACAGATCGATCATATTAGCTGTCGAACCGGGGCCCGAGGGGCCGAAGAAGCGAAGGGAAAGGGGGCGACGCAGAAGGGAGGGCGAGACTTGCAGTAATTACGAGGCCTGCAAGTCACTCGTCGCAGCGATCCAGAGCGAGCGGTACCGGCTGACTAAGGAGCGAGGACCCGTCTCCCGACGAAAAGAAAGCACCAGGAGCCTTTCCAATGATTCGTCGAGGATTGACGATGCTGCAAAGCAGGACGCAGGACGCAGCTCGCACCTC
Source organism: Lichina pygmaea (assembly GCA_963422465.1). Taxonomy (NCBI): domain Eukaryota; kingdom Fungi; phylum Ascomycota; class Lichinomycetes; order Lichinales; family Lichinaceae; genus Lichina; species Lichina pygmaea. The sequence goes on from OY730173.1 coordinate 1,037,631, forward strand.
GCAGCTCGGGAAGGCTGCTGATTCGACTTCCATGCTGTTCCAATCTCAGGCCGCCGCTGGTCCCGGTTGAATCTCAGGATGCATATTGTCTGTCTTTCTTCGTTGGGCTGCAGGCCGGTGCTGCCCTTTTCTTTTCCGACGTCAGGCCATGTCTGCCCTGACCCGATCAGGTCTGTCATCTTTTGCATGTGAAAAGAAGGGTTCGGTGCGAGCTCTGGTCTCTCTTTCTTGACCAGACACGTCCATCGGTCGTCGCCGTTTTTCGTGTTGGACTGGGACGGAGGCGGAGGAGCGGCAACGCCGCGGGCCAAACGACGCGTCGATCCGGCCCGTCAGTCCACCGGGTGGAGATGGCGTCTGTTCTGTTCTGTCTCTCTTTCCTATCTCTCCTTCTCGCTCTGTCTCTCTTCGCTCTCCAGCATGTCTCCGAGACTCCGATCCAATTCTCTTCTCGAGATTGCCTGCTTGTGCTTCGGTACGCCGTGCCGGAAAGGCGGCGCTGTGCGACGTAGCTCCGTAGTCGCCTTCGCAACTACGGTTTTGCATGTGCTGCAGGAGCTTTGGCTACGTACGTATCGGACAGGACGTACAGACGTACCCCGTACATATATACGATGACTGTGGTACCTTGCGGCTGGCATGATTACGCTACTGTAGAACTTTGCGCGACGTTGAATGACCGCTAGCCTGCTTGCTGGCTGACTTGTTCGCCTGCCTGCCTACGCAAGCAGACTCGAGACGACAAGCCGATCGGCCACGACGTACCTACGTACAGTACGTATGTACGTACGTGGTGTCACGGCTTGAAGGCAAGGAGACGGCGTCATCTTTGGTCGTGGTCTAGCCTTCCTAGCCCACGCTCGACTGGAATACGCTGTCGTGTGCTTCCTCGGCCTCGAGCCCTGCTCAGCTGGCTGGACGGCGATCTTGCGTTTTGCCGCAGAGGGTGCTTTGCTTTTTACCAGAGCTCGGCCTGAATTGTACGCATGTGCGTGTCGTACCGCAACCCTTACAATACCACCTTTACACGGCAGTCCAGTCGTGACAGCACTTGGCCTCGTTGGCTTGGCCGTGGGGCTTGGCTCGACAGACGGTCGCAGCTTGCTTTTTCTCACAGCACTTCTTCGAGCAAGTTGTTTTCACCCCACCTTGCAACGACTTGGCTGCTGGCTACTCACGCTGTACGTACAGTACGTACGTCCGTACGTACTAGCTTGCGGATCGAACCAAGTTTGCGTCAAGCTTCGTCGGCCTGGTTTCCAGGATGGCAGCGTCTTGCCATCCTGCGGCTTGCTGGTCTGTGTCTCTGCGGGCGTTCCCAAGAAGGCTACGCCACTGCACCTCAAGGGAAGACCAGTCCGCTTCGACACTGTAGCTCTGGCTCTAGCTCTAGCCTTACTGTACGGCGTGGCCGGCCTTGGCCGGCTGAGTGCCGGAAAGTCGCTCACTCGTCATGTCATCGTGATGATTGGCATCGTGGGAGCTTGCCGGTGGCTTGCTCCCTCTGATCGCCGCGACTGCAGGGCCAAATGTGCCTATTTGCTCCCGTTGCTTGCTGACCGCATTCTCCGTCATGGAGCACCCCTCCACGATGCTTCTGATCGTAAGGATGCTTGCACGGGCAAGGGCGCAGTCCTTCCGCCCGAAGTACTACCCACGTACGCAAAAACGGATGTTGGAAAGCCGGGCCAAGAACTGAACGATGGCTGACGTCCCGTATCTCCGGGTGCCGTACGGAGGTACGTCCCGTACGGGCCATCTGAACCCACGGAGGCGGGGGCCCTTTTTCGGCATCCTGATTCAGGCATGAGGCACCTCGTACATGCGTACTTACTGTGGGTATATCACGACGATACCGCTGGTACTCTGGTACGAGGCGTACAGGTACCCACGGGGTGGGACCAAGCCATATCGTTCCGCGAACGCGCTCAGACGCGTCCGCCGTCAGCCCACTATACGCGCTGGGCCGGCTGGGGGTCATGCCATCGCATCGGGAGGATTTCTACCTGCGCACAGAGCACTTCCGCACAGCGTTGCTCACCATCTGCGGTCGCCCCGCGGCGATTCGACATCTCGAGCGGCGACGGAGATCAAACGTGACGTCGGTCTGGCGCAGGACGGCACTGCAGGCTTCTCACAGCCGGGCAGGGCAATTCAAGCGGACAGTCCCTTGGGTATACCCCACCTATGCTAAAACTTCTCTTAGAATACCCTCCTTCCCGGGATATACCCCTTCGGAGCTGTATACTTATAATTTGCCCTGTCCTCTCACTGGAAGAGAAGTACCCCCTGGTACTCTGTCCCAGCCAGTCACATCACTGCTGACCGCCGACCGCCGACCGCCGACTGCCGACTGCCGACCTGACTGCCCCCCAACCACAAGCCCACCAACCCCTGACTGCCCCCGCCGAGTACGTACGTATGTTACCTTGAGAACAGGCCTCTCACTACACAAGTACGGAACGTACATCTGTACTGATATACTTCCGTACTCGGTACAAGGGTACAGGTAGTGGTACAGTACGTACAAAGGTACCTGTATAGCATTACATAAGCTACAGTACGTACCTTCTGCACCTACGAGTGCTCAGGGCAAATTCAAGGCACTTTGGTTTTTTCGTGTGGCGCGGGTGGCGCAGGCCTGTGGCGGTCCGGGGGCCGTGGGGGGGTACATCCCGGGAAAGGGGGTCTCTTCGGGGAAGTTGTTGCATAAGTGGGGTCTACCCGAGGGATTGTCCGGCAATTCGAGGCGGTTGGAAGAGACCAGGCCGCCTTCATGTTTCAACGTCGTCCCGTATGGCAAATCCATCAGGTTTCGGCGTCGACGATTGGCCCAGAATTTCGACATCCCAAAAAGGCCATCTTCTTGGAGACCGGGCAGGCTGTCAGGCCTGTCTTGAAGAAGGCGGACCGGCGGCCAAGAAAAGGAACGAACGGCCTGGAGCGGCCCTCCGAATCAGCCAACAAAAGCCAGGGGTGCTTGGGGCCTACCGTACCGCCACCGTACCGTACTTTACTCCACTGTACGGAGTACTCCGTACGTTACGTACGTACGTATCGTACGCACTTCATACGCGCCACATTGCGGCTGCCAAACTGGAAGCATGCCGCTTCTGAGACGTGAATCCTTGGCTCGGCATTTTTCGAACCCCTCCACGGCCACCATGCCGTCCAATCGTTCGTCTCGCGCTGCCGTTGTAGCATTCGCTTGGGCTAAGATGGGGCGCCTCGGTCGACCGACGCTCTCGTCTGTATGTACATACGTACATACGGACCACGCTCGACATGGGACCGGGGTCTTGACGCTCGGCGACCAAGGCACGACTCTCGTCACGGGCGTGAGCGCAGCTCAGACTTACGAGTTTCCTTGGCCGGCCCCGGCTGGATCATCGTATGCGGCATGGTACGCTTCATTGGTGGCCCGACGCTCGCCGCAAATCTCGCACGTCACCTTCGCGATCGAGCGGGTGGAGGGGACGGCATCCCTGTTCCTTTGTACGCGCGGGCAGCGGCCATGGCCAGCTGGCAAGGCTCGCTCGGAAGAGGCTAGGCGATGCCTTTTGGTCAAGGCAAGCTTCCGAGTCGCCAGCTGCCGTGACACGCGAGCACGTGAGGAGAAGTAGCTGGACGAGGACGAGACGGATGGTCGTCTTCGGCAACGTCCAGCTCATCAGCGCGTTCGTGTGCCGGCAGCAAACGCAGCAGAACCAGCGTCTCGCCCGCGTCTTCCATCTCGAGACTTTTCTGCTGGATCGCTTGGACCCTAAGGTATGGTCCCAAGCCGGCTCTTGGAAGGAGATTTGACCCGACACCGACACGGGGTTAAGCTCCAGCGTCTTCGTAGGGCTAAGAGGCGAACGACGGCCCGGGCAGGCCAAGGCAATGCACGAAGCGGGGCAGTCAAGAGCGCTTTTTTCAGCTTGACTCGCTTATCTTTCTCCTTTTCTCGCTCACGGCTGTATGCAGGTGCGTGAGGAGGATGAGGAGGAGGGGGACGATGCGTGCATGGATACGTACGAGTACACGCATGCAGCATGCGTCAGGCAGCTCTGCTGCCAGGGTTCGATGCCAGGATTCTCTAGAGCGGATGACGAAACACCGCTTTCTTCAGATCGCTTTTCTGACCCGGAGGTGGGAGGGGAAAGACGCCGTCGAACATCGATCAAAAGTCGGAGCTGGATTGGATGCAGGGAAAGATCAGCCCTCCGTGTGATCTGAACAGATCGACCATCTTCGTGGACCTGCCATTGGTTGACGCGGATCACACGTCAACCGGAAGGACGGAACGGATGATTTGGCGCCAAACGATGGGTGGCAGCAGAACAAGGGAGAGCTACCCTTGAAGAAGAACAGGATGGCCAGCCTGCATCTAAAGCGGCTTGCTAAGACGTTCGACCACACGGTAACGCATGTTTGATGGCCAAGACTTGGGATCGTCAATCAGCATCCCTCGATTCAGAGATGCTCATGTGGAGATCTTCGTCACTTGTCTCGCTCGGTGGAAATCATCTTGGAACTCCTGAGCCATTCAATCTTCTTTTTTCCACGAATTCGATGAAGCCACAGCCGGTCATCGCCATCACGAGCGAGCAATCGACCAAAGGTCTCATTTGATTGAAGCCGATCGTCTTCAGACCTGAATGCCCCCCGGGACCTTGTCGCTTCTGATCTTGGACCACGGATGCTTGCCGATCTGCAGGCAAGCCGAAGGCAACAGAACATGCCCTCTGAGGGCTGACGCAAGCGGTCAAAGCCACAACACATCTTCTGATCACTGTGGATGCACCCAAATTGTTCCACGAGCACCTTCACGAATCAGCTGCTGCGAGGAGACGCCCCACCGACTGGCCCGCCGTCGTGGTCCTCATGCGGCTTCAGCATGTTATAGACTTTGCAACGCCCTGCCGGCATTCGGCCGAGATGCGAGGGTGCTCCACGATATTTCAATTACCGTCTTGGCGAGGAGAGGGGTCTCTTCGCTGAGCCGCAGGCCATCGTCGGCAAGCAGCGCAAATCGCTGACGACGCCGAGGCCCTGCTACCTCCACAGGGAACCTGCAGCTTATATGCGCAACGATGGTCCAAGACGCCTCAGCATCGGCGAGGAGGGCGAAAGGGATGCATCGCAGGTGCTTGAAGAGCCAGCAGTCCGGGAGGCTGCGGTTCCGGTACCTACGATGCAGCGCGCAGGGGCTTCGCTGTTGTGGAACCTGCCGTGCGACGAGAACACTGTGCGTAAGTACAGTATGTTCGATCCCCCCCCCCCCCCCCCCCCCCAGGCAGCGAGTGAAGATGATGGTCAACGTCAGTCGTTCCGGTCCCCATGATGCGGTTGGTCTAAGATCTCGTTGGTCGTACGAGTAGAGGCCTGGTGAAGAGCTCTACTGCTGCTGTAGACTATCGGCGGCGGATAGCCATCTGACAATTGATCTCAAGCTCGCGCCTGAGAGATAGAGGAGCGAAGTCGTACTACAGAACCAGAAGCTCCATCGAAAGCCAGCAAGGGCCCAAGATCGACACGTCGGCCACAGACTTGGCCTGGTCATTGAAGATTGCTTACGGACATCATGTGTAGTACGCCTAGTCAGCCGAAGAGCGGTGACGTACCCCACTCCGCACGTGTATGATGCGGCTCTGCGCGGGGCTCTTCTCGCTCGCGTAAACTTGCCTTCCGTAGTTGAGCCGCCCAAAACAATTCAGCACCTCAAGGATGAAGAGCAGAGCCGCATCTCTGGATGATTTTCGATCTGGTGGAGCCTGGAGTGAAGACGATGAGCTTCTGCTGCATACTAGAATCAATCATCGTAGAGCCGCTCGCTCGCTCGTTCGCTCTCAAGTCTTCGCGATCGCGCTTGGGACAAGATGGATGTTCACCGCTGTCGCTTCGTGCCTTACCCGCCGTCCGCCATCAACGCCCTGGCATTCTCACACCCGTCTCCTGGCTCTGCCCGCGGCGACCTGCCTGACGATCTGAGACTGGCGCTGGGTCGGGCCAACGGCGATATCGAGATCTGGAACCCTTTGAATGGAGCATGGTTCCACGAATCGACCCTCCGAGGAGGCAAGGACCGCAGCATCGAAGGCCTCGTTTGGACGCAGGACCCCCCCGAGCATGACGACGCCGACCGATCGCACCCGGGGAAGCTGAGGCTCTTCAGCATCGGCTACTCCACGTACGTGACCGAGTGGGACATTGCCACGGGCCGGCCGACGAGACATTCTGGAGGCAACCACGGCGAGGTATGGTGTCTCGCGGCCCGGCCACGACGAGCGGTCTCGGACGGAGGCGTCCCTGGAGCGGCGCCGGACCGGGACGCTCCGTCCTGCCAGAAGCTGGCCGCAGGGTGCGCCGATGGAGCCGTGGTGCTCCTCTCGACGGATGATGGAGACCTGCGGTTCGAGAAGCTGCTGGCACCGCCCTCGGCCAAGAAGGCCCGCGTCTTGAGCATCGCGTTCCGCGACCAGACCACCCTCGTGGCGGGCTGCGCCGACAGCGTCATCCGTATCCTGGACGTCCGCAACGGCCGCCTGATCCGGAGCTTGTCGCTCGGGGCCGGTCCCGTCGACGCGCCGCGGGACACGCTCGTCTGGACCGTCAGGATCCTTCCCGGCGGGGACATTGTGTCGGGCGACTCGACCGGCGAGGTACGCTTCTGGGACGGGCAGACGTACACGCTGCTGCAGCGTCTGCAAGGCCATCAGGCCGACGTGTTGGATCTCGAAGTCAGCGCCGACGGCCAGACGGTGGTCAGCGGGGGCATGGACCGACGCACGGTCGTCTACACGCGGAGCGCCGCGCGAAAGGGTGGTGGAGGCTCTCGATGGTCTACGATGGCCCGTTCCAGGCTGCACTCGCACGACGTCAAGGCGATGGCGGCCTTCGACTCCAACGCCATGAGCGTCGTGGTCTCGGGAGGTTCGTGGCCGCGGTCCGATGTTTGGTACGATACGATACGCACGACGCTGATTCCTCCTTAAGGTCTGGACACCAACCTCGTCGTCACGCCGCTACGGGAGTACGGCAAAGAGAACCATCGGACAATCTCGAGCCTCCCGCAGGTTCCTGTCGTGCAGAGCGCGCCTGCGAGACGGCTCGTCTTGGGCTGGTGGAACAGAGAAGTCTGGATCTGGCGATTCACTGGATTGCCGCCTGCCATGGGTGATGGCCACGGAGAGGCGCTCGTGCCATTCGAGATGCCTCAGAATCCGAAACTGGTTGCTCGAATCGCCATCAAGGTAGGTTGCCATCCATCGACGGTGGCCGTGGGCCGTCTCGTCATATTCTGATGTCCTTTTTCTCAGACGGAAGAGAACATCGCCTCGGCCTCCGTCTCGGAATGCGGCGCGCTCCTCGCCGTCTCGACCGCTTCCGAACTTCGATTGTTCCGTCTTGGCCCCGCAAAACCGGGCGACGGGCGCGAGCTACGGGTACGCAAGGTCGAGATGCCCGAGCACATCTCGAAGCGTGCAACGAGACAGGTGCTCATCTCACCGGACAGCCGATGGCTATGTCTCGTCTCTCCGGAGAGCTGCGTGGCTCTGGCACGACTCGTGATGGAGCCCCAGTCGCCTCGCGGCATCCGCATCGTGCCCGAACTGGTCAAGTTGGCTCGATCCAAGGCCCGTTCGGAGAGTCGGCCGGGGGCGCCGTCTTCATGTCCGCTAGGGGCGTACAAGCGGAGCATCAGCCGAGTGGCTTTCTCGGCCGACACCAGGATCCTCGTGGCCGGGGACCTTTCGGGCCACCTCGACAGCTGGCTTCTCGAGGGCTACGAGGACATGACTTTTGGTGAGGGACGAGTCGGCGACAGCGACGGAGGAGCGACGACGGCCTCTTCGGCCAGCGAGGCGAGCGGCGAAAGCAGAGCGGACAGCAGACGACGACGCGGCCCGGTCCTGTTCGGGCAGCGTTGGGTGCCGAACCCCTCGAGGACGCTCATCCCTGACCTCCCCGCCGCGCCCTTGCTTCTGTCGTTCCGCCCGTTGCGCGGACCGAGCTCCTCCGCCGCCTACAAGCAGGACGGCAAGATCATCGACGCCACGCGCCACAACCCTCATCCACACTCTCTCGACGTGCCCGTCCGGGAAGATCGACTGTTCGTCCTGACCGCGAACCACCAAGCGTACGAATTCCAGATGTCTCAGGGCAAGCTGTCGTCTTGGTCGCGACGGAACCCGACGTCGTGTTTTCCGGACCGCCTCCTGGTCTGCAGGGATCGTGCCATGGGGTGTGTCTGGGACAGCGCCGGCGTGAGCGATCGGATATGGATCTACGCCAGCTCTTGGGTGTGCATGATCGATCTCGCGCAGGACTTGTCGCCCAGCAGGCAGCCTCTGCAGAAAGCGGGGAACGACACGCGAGGCCCACGGCGCGAGCAGAGACGAAAGCGGAAGCGCGAGTCGAAGCTAGACGACGACGACGACGACGACGACGACGACGACGACGACGACGACGACGACGACGTGCGAGCGCACACGTCCGGCGCCGGCAGCAAGATCCCGCAGTCGGAGCTGCGGGTGTCGCTGGGACGAAAGATGCGAAGGTTCGAAGGCGCGCAGCCCACGGGGTCCGAGGTCATTCGTCTCGACCCGCCGCCACCAAGACCACCGCACGACGGCGAGGACGAGACGGTGGCGGAGTGGGACCTCGTCCAAACGCGACGCCGAGTCACCAACGGCATCAGCACGGAGGCACCGAGCGAGGTTCCGGCCGGGCAGACGCAGGGAGACGCTCTGCCTGCCAATGCCCTCACGGTCCACAGAGGCGCCGGTGCCAGCACGAGACGAGCCTTTTGGATAAGTCACCGGTACCGGCCGATCCTCGGGCTCGTCCGTCTCAGCGGTCGCGACGCGCGGGGAGAGGCCGGGGACATGACGGGGGAGACGGGAGCGCTGGAAGTGGCGGTCGTCGAGCGACCTTCCTGGGATCTCGATCTGCCACCGCGACTCCAAGCCGATTACGAGTACACGGTGTGAGTTGAGCGGGCCTCACGTCGGTCCACCCGAGATCCGGGGGTGGGAGGTCGGATTCACATATGCGCCACGTGGAGGTTCGGATTCACACGTCTACCACGTGGACGCCGCAGGAGGCACTTCGACGATGGCGATCGGCCGCAGGCCACAGATCCTGCGATTACGGCGGACGGATGCCGTGTACAGTCCGGGGCGGTGCATGGTCTAGAGAGGCGTCGTCAAGTGGCCTGCGTGGCCAACGCGGCCAACGGCTCTCATCTCAGCACGCGCACCTCAGACACGTCATCTGTTTGTCTCGTCGTCTCCAGTGCCGGTTCTTGTCTCTGAGCCACGGTTTCCGATGCTGCCCTATCCTCGTGTCTCAGGTCTCAGGCGACGAACGTCAGATGATAATTGTCAAGTGTCAAGTGTCACATGCCGTGTTTCACGCAGAGAGCTGTCAATCGAGCCTGATTTCTTCTACGGGACTGTAGTAAGCAGGTAACAACCATCATCAGCGAATAGAGTAATCTACTCGTACAGACCTCGTTCATTGTCCGTCCCTCAAGCAATCCACCGACATGATAAACGTACTGTAGTTACGTAACGTAGAACCACCCAATTTCTTCCCCGTTCAATTTTCCCAAGAGGCAATTAGCTGATATTGACTTGTTCCCGCTACGGAAGTAAGTATACATGCTTCGAGATGGAAAGCTCCTTCAATACTTCGTACATCTACTGGAAACTCAACCCCCCACGAGCGTCGCGATCATGACTGGACCTACGTACGTACCCACCCTGCCTAAAGTACGTCACGCATGCAGAGAGCTTTGTTGCAAAGCAAGGAGATCCATCGGTCGATCGACTGGTCGATCGAGAGAAGAGGCTGGATCACAAACAGAAGATCCAGGCTATCCAGGCCATCTACTGTAGGAGGGCAATACCCGTAGAGGCCGGTGGAGGGCAGTGGAGGGCAGTGGATGGGGGTGCAGGAGTAAAAGAGGTCTCTGGCTCTTGCCTTCTTGGTCAAGTTTTGCTTTCTCAAAGTACCGTAGCTAGCTGGCTGGCTGGCAATTGGGGCTGGTCGGGAGATCTTCGTCGGGTCTGCTGGTTGGGATGCGGTAATCGAACTGTTGTCGCCGGGTGCGTCGCTTGCGGCTCTGTCCGGGCGTTCGCTCTTCATGGGAGTTGGTACGGGTAGCAAGATCGATACTGACTAAGCTTGAAAAGAGGGAGTTGGGCGTGACGAATATAATGTTACAGTGGTACTATTAGTAAGCTGAACAATCAGCGACCATGTCACAGCTAAGCATTCTAGATGTCTCGAGGAGTGCGACAGTGCGGCTCTGCAAGCAGCTTTTGCTTGTACTCCCGTAATGTTGCGTCTGTCACCCACCCTGTATAGCTGGTATATACGTATACGTACGTATGGAGCATAGGTTCATAGAGGCCTGCGACGACTCAAACCTCCACGCGGTGCAGGCTGGGAACCTCGGGGCAGCGATGGCAGGCAGTCTCCCAAGCTGCTTGTAGTCGCTGCACCGAGAGCTAATTGAGTCACCGGTCGAGCTGCTGGTGCCCGTGGAGCGACGGGCCACCGGAGGTGTCGCGCAGGCACCCTGGACGCCCCTGTGAAGTGACATCAGCAGAACAGAGGACTGCGACCAAACTGGTTATGAAAACCACCCGACAGATGTCTACCGTGTACGCTACGGCCTGAAGCCAGCCCTGCAGCTGGTGGATGTGAAGTCTAGGCATCCGACAGGGCACCTCTGGAGTAGTCGAGAGGAGTTCCATCGTGCCACCCCCCCCCCCCCCTAGCAGAGTCTCCAGCAGCTGATGTGTCGAGGATCTTGTTCTAGGAGGGGAGTGATATCTGCACCGTGGCATTGTTAATTGAACGGGGACTGTGTGTTCAGGAAGGCGAGCAGGTAGCCTGAAGGAAGCCCGCCGCTCCAGTGCCTAAGGGCCGTGTGATAGCCAAAGTGCTGGCTTGATGGTTTTGCCTAAGGTCTTGCCACGGGTTCCCTTCAGACTGCCTGTAGACCGGGGCCGGGGCACTGGAGATTCTCTGTTCTCTGTTCAGAGAGTCTCCAGTGGGCCACCACGTACAACCGGGGCCCCACAGGCAACAGCGGGCAGATGGAGACTCCTCCCTACTTGGTTAGTGGGCTGGAAAGGCAGTCCTGCAGGTGCTGGCATGGCCTGCAGGGTCTGTAGAGCCTGCGAGGCATGGTCAGCCTCTGTACAAGAGATCTACAGAGGTAACGCGAAACAGCGAGAGCTGCGGGGCGTGGCATATAATGGCAGTGACGGCAGTAGGGTCTGGGCCTACTACAAGACTGTCTATATGGCCTGAGAGGACAGAAGTGCATGCTGGTCTGTACAGAGTGCAGGCTCAGGCTGCAAATGACAGGCTCAAGGAGCAAACTGCAGTTGGAGTTGTGGGCTCTGGGCTGGCAACCCAGTGCTCCAAAGCAGGACCTAGAGGTGAGTGTACACGGCAGAGCGCAAAAGGCCTCAGGACTGTGGGGAAGCATGGCAGAGACCCTGCACAGGATGTCAACTCTGCGCTATGCCTCGGCATAGCTCAACTGTGGCTTTCCGACGCCTGCCTGCAGCTGTGGGGCACAGTGGGAGACTGCCAAGCACGTCATCCTAGACTGCCCACAGCTGCAGCGAGTACGCCGCAGTTTATACACTGCGGCTGCTACTACTGACTATCAGGCGATGATGGAAAAACTCTTCCCAGTACCACTACATTCAAGGACCATCACTTCTGATAATCACCGGACTTTGTCAGAAGGTCTGGAAACCAAGCGAGCATCTGTTGGGAACCACCAAAACCTTAAGGTGAAAACCCATCACTTTGGGTAACCCAGCCTGTTTGTCAAAAGTTGTGGTCTCTGAATCTTTGATCTTCAACTTCAACAACCAACAGACTATCCATAACAAGGTAGAGAGTGGTCAGTGGGATTCTGAAAGACTGGGGACAGGCCCTAATTACCTAGGAACACTCAGTCTTGGGGTGCAGTCCCAGGATTGAGCAAGTACTCCCAGTCAGACAGAGATAACAGCTTGAACTTCTCTTAAGAGAAACATCTAGCATCAAGGAGATCAGGGCTCCCAGGATAAGAGAAATAGTTTAGAGCTTGCCTCTAGTGCTGGTAGAGTTGAAAAACTCTAGGAAAGCTCAGGCAGGGGGTGTGGTCTCCAGCTTGAGTTAATACAGCCAGATTTCCCTAGAGTCTAGTTGGAAAAGACTGTCCAGGAAAGTACAGTCTTGGGGAGTAGTCCCAGGATTGTGCAATTACTGCTAGGAACCAGGTGACCCTTTGTGAGCAACCAGCTGTGCAGGTTACCTACTCTATGCCTGTCAAAAAGAAGAAACCAGATTCCTCCCAGAACACTACCAGAAGAACATTATCTTCTCCAACAATGCCAGCTCCCAGTTCTGCTGGTACTCAGCCTAGCTCTTCTACCCCCTATCCAGCTCTCCAGAATGACTACAATCTACTGGACTCATGGCTCAAGACTCAAGTGTTGCGGTCTGTACCGTGCCATCCTAACTGAGTATAGGATTAAGAGTGAGATGTGGAAGGCGGGTTGGTTCTCGCAGGAGAGGAGTGTCAAGGAGTGCGAAGGGGTTTGGTGGAACATGGTGGTGGTGACACCTGATCAATAGCTTTGTACAAAAGGATTGTATTGAAGTAGATCTAGTTGTCTGGATCACAACATGAGTTGAAGACAATTGTTCCATAAGGGAACTATCGCCAGACTATATAGTGCTGGCCTGTCAAGATGATTGAGATTGTCTTGACAGTCTTGACGTCAAGACAGGTGAGATTGTCTTGACAGTCCCACCATGTTATGCACCCTGCGTCAAGACTGGTGAGATTGTCTTGATGCTTCATGCATCCTGTGTCAAGACTGGTGAGATTGTCTTGATGCTTCATGTATCCTGCGTCAAGACTGGTGAGATTATCTTGATGCTTCATGCATGCTGCGTCAAGACTCCTGTGTGTGTCTCGACAGTCACGTGACCCCTTGTTGGTTGGTCACTTGACTTCTATAGTGTCCTCTTGCCTGGCCCGCAGCCTGATTGCCTATAAATAAGTGGCTCCCATCCCATGGGTCGTAACACTACCCTCCTCTTCTTCATTCATTGTCCTGATGAATTCTTGAGTATGTCTGCAAAATCACGTGCCTCTGCTTACTGAAAACAACTGGCAGCCCAGATCTGTGATCATAACTTTGTGTCGCTTACTCTGTGTGACTTCTGTGTTTTGAACCACAAGCCCTGCTTCCGAATGTTTGACAACAACGATAAGTTGAAGTGCGCTGAATGCACTTGTTGTGGGAAGTCCTGTGTGTCACTTTCTTGGGAGTTGCTGAACATGACCCGAGATAACCTTCGCGAGGATTTGGCTGTTGATAAGGCCAAGCGGGATGCTCTTGTTGAGCAGCTTGCCAAGCTGCAGGCTTGTGTGTCCTGAAAGTGAAAGGTTCTTGAAGGTGCTGAGAGTCAAGCAAAGAAGAAGCTCCAGTGCCTTGTTGCTGAAATAGAGGCAGATGGTGAAGACTTATTGGTGACAGTCATTGATGTGTCCGCACTGCAGGCCAAGCTGTTCAGTCCTGCTTCTGCCAGAACTGCTGCAGGAGGAGCTGGCAGTTCGCGAGGTTCCTGAGTGGTTCCCAGGTATTTTCTGAGTCTGGGTAGTTTTTCCACTTGACAAGGTATCACTGACCTTTTCTCTTCAGGATCTGTTTAACCTCAAATTCCTGTTCTTCCTCTGGTTGGTAATGAAATGTTTCCTGCAAGAGTGTGCTCTGGTCAGCTAATTTGATCATTGAGATGTGAAAGTTTGGGTGTACCCAAGTGTCTCTCAGTAGTCGCAGTCTGACGTTGACTGGTCTGGTTCTTTCTTCAACTGAAAATAGTCTGACCTTGACATAGTCCAGTTTCTTTGTTCTTGGTTTCTTGACTTTCCAATTTTTTGTGAGGAGGTAGACTTTATCCCCCTTCTTCAGCTGAGGTGCCATTTTCGATTTTTTGTCTATTTGGCGTTGCATCTTTTCTGAGGTCTCTTGAAGGTAATGCCTCATCATCATGTGTGTTTGTCGTAGGAGCTTGTTATGTTGGAGTGCTTTCTCTGTGTTTGGTGAAGCTCTGCTTGGCATTCTGATGTTTGCGTGTTGTCCAAAATTGGCAAAGAATAGTGATTTCTTTGTTGAGTCTGATCTGTGCTGGTTGATTGCCAGCTGTGCCACTAGTAATAACTGTACCCAATTGCTGTGGGTCTGGTTGATGTAATGCCGCAAATAAGTTTCCAGGACTTGGTTTGCTCACTCTGTCTGGCTGTCAGTTCGTGGGTGATAGGCCATAGATATTTTGGGTTTTGTTCCTATGGCTGCACTGATTGTCTTCCAGTAGTTAGATGTGAAGAGTTTGTCTCTGTCAGTAATGATCATGATTGGAACTCCGTGGTCTCTGACCAATCTGTCCAGTAAGAGGTGTCCCAACTGTTCTGCTGTATAGGTCTTCTTGAATAGTACTACTATTAGATATTTTGTGAATCTGTCCACTATCACCATAATCAAGTTGTAGGTGATTCCTGTGACTGGGTCTTTGGACTTCGGTCACTTCGTGATGAAGTCCATTGACATGTCTTCCCACAGGCCTCTCAGTATTGTGTTCAGGTGTCCTTCTCTGTATAGCTTATATCTTCCATGTTTGTTTTTCTGGCATAGTAGACACTTGCTGATGTAGCTTGTGACATGTTGTCAGAGGTTGATAACATTGTTCCCTGCCTGTTGGATAAGGTCTGTGGTTTTGGTGATTCCTGGGTGACTATGTGCTGGATTATTATAGTAGTTCCTTATTAGTTCTTCAGTGTCTTCTGCTGTGAGCTTGTTGATCTGTGGTTAAGGCACCAGGTTTCCTTGCTGGTCCTGCTGTAAGATTGTTCCTTGGTGTTCATCATCTTCTATGTAGTCTTTTTGTCAGCTTAGTACATCTGCTCTCCTATTGTCTTGTCTGGGGGTGTACAAGATCTTGAACTTGTGTTACCCTAGGAGTTCAGCCTATCTGACTTGTCGTCTGTTCAGCTTCTTGGTTGTCGTGAACATTGTCAGATTCTTGTAGTCTGTGAGAACAGTGAGTTCAGAACTGCTTTCCGTGTACACTCTCCAGTGTTTGAGTGCGTTGACAACTGCCAGTAGCTCTTTGTCGTGGATATCATAGTTTTGTTCTGCTTGTGTTATTTTTTGTGAGTAGTAGGCAACTGGGTGCCACTTGCTGTCTGCCTATTGGTATAAACATGCTCCCACTGCCTGATCTGAAGTGTCTGTCTTGATTTGTGTTGGCTGGCCTGTCTTGAAGTTGAGGAGAACTGGTTCCTTGGCACAAGCATCCTTGAGCTGTTGGAATGCTTTTTGTTATCTCTCCGTCCACCGGTACTCCACGTCCTTCTTTGTGAGTTCTGTCAGTGGTGTTGCCATCTGTGAGTAGTTCTTAATAAACTGTCAGTTGAAGTTGGCAAATCCTAGAAAGGCTTGTACTTTCTTGACTGATGTTGGTGTTGGCTATTGCTAAATCACTTTGATTTTCTCAGGGTCAATCTTGATCCCTTCAATCCCTATGATATATCTGAGGAATTCAACTTCCAGTTTGTTGAACTTGTATTTCTTTGGGTTGAGCTTGAGCCCTGCCTCCTGTAGGCATCGTAGAACATTCTTCACATGTTTGGTATGTTCCTGTTGCGTGTTCAAGTAGACAAGAATGTTGTCCAGGTAGGTGATAGCTGTTTAGTCCAGGTGTGCTCTGATGATGTTGTTGATCAATGCTTGATATATTGCTGGTGTGTTTGTGAGTCTGAATAGCATAACCAGATACTTGTAGTGTCTGTATCAGGTTCTGAAGACTGTCTTCCATTCTTCTCCTTCTTTCATGTGTATCAGGTTGTATACTTCTTTCAAGTCCAGCTTGGTAAAGATTGTAGCTTGGCTGATACTGTCTTGCAATTTGTTCACATTTGGCAACAGATATCAGTTTTTGATGGTAATGTTGTTGAGTTTCCTGTAATCCACACAAAGTCGAAGACTTCTGTCTTTCTTTGGTGCAAATAGTATCAGGTATCCTGCTGGTGATTGAGATTCTTGAATGAAACCCTTTTTCAGGTTTTCCTCCAGGTACTCGCAAAGTACTTGGAGCTCTTTCTCTGATAACTGGTAAATTGGTCCAAATCCTGGCTCTGTCTCTGGTTGCAACTTGATCTCATGATCCCAAGGTTGGTGCTTAGGCAACACTGCTGTCATTGTCTCTTCCTGAAAGAGGTTATCATACCCAGGTTGGTACTCTTCAGGGATCTCCAGAGGGTTAACAACTTCCTCTCTCTCTATCTCTGACTGTTTGGCCACCTGGTTCTGGGGTATGCCTGTCAAGGTGGACCTCTTCTCTTGAGAGTTGTCCTTTCTGTCAGTGAGGTTCCACTGAGGACTCCTTCCCTCATCTGTCCACACTTTCTGCGGCTGGTAACAGGTCTGAGCTGTGTTGTTAGTGCAGTTCCTAAACATGAGTACTCCTGTCCTCCAGTTAACAACTGGGTTGTGCTTCTTTAGCCAAGGTATCCCCAAATAGATATCCTGAGTGGCCAACTTGACAATATCAAGGTGGATCCTTTCAGCATAGTGTCTGGTAACTATTTCCATTGGCTGTGTCTCATGGCAGACTAGCTCTGTCTGTCTATTTGCCATCGTGAGCTGATAGAGCTACTGCTTGCGTCTCCTTCCAGTGCTGAGGGTGTTGTAAAGTTGTCTTGAAATGTAGTTTCCACTGGCTCCAGAGTCAACAAGTGTGTATGTCTGTACTGGCGTGTTGGTGTGTAGTGACACAGGCAATCACAGGTGCTTTGTGTTGCTAGGGGTTATGTTGTTGAGCTCCTGATATCACCCCTTGACAAGGGAGTTCAGTCTTTTTCTGATCAAAGTGTCTTTCCACTGACTGGGCAATGGGTCCAGCCATTCCTATCAGTTCTGAGGAATCTGTTCATAAATTTGTCTTGCTGATGCTTGTCACATCCAGGCTTGAGGCAGTACTGCCAATTGTTGATGTAGCAGTTGTGGTTGTTGCCTTGCTGTAGAAACATGAGGTGTTCATGCCAATCATGTGTGTGCCCAGGGAATGTGGTGTGTTGGTGTTTGTCCCAAAGATAGATCTCACATGTATCCTTCTTGCAATTGACCCAATACTTGTGGCAGGTGGCGTGGTAGGGTGAATGTTCTCTGTACCTTCGTAGTTGTTCGTGGTAGGTGTAGTAGTGTTTCATGCAAAACCTCCACTGTAGTTTGCTATGCTGTAGGTTTTGTGGGTCCATGCTGTAAGCATAGCTTCCTTGTGGTATTTCTTCTTTGATAGACATGGGTTTGTCTCAGTCCCCATCAGAGGTGGTTAAGGGCTCCTGTCCCTTGTCCTGACCTATCTGTTCTGGTAGGTCCTTGCCTTCTGATGTTGCCAGTTGGTGGACTACTTCCAATGTCTGATTGTAGTTGTCCTATTGTTCAAGGGATAGCTGAGCCTCTCCTGGTGGGTCCTCTGGCTTGATGACATTCCAGTCTCTGTCAAGTGTATTAAGTTACTGTCAGTGCACCTTGTTCTTTGAACAACAGTCTTTTGCCATGTGGCCTAGCTTGCCACAGGTATAGCACTTCAGTGCTTTCCTCTTTTTGTTGTTCCTTCCCTTCATAAACCTTCTCTTGTGGTGGACTGCATCCAGTTCCATAGGTGCATAGCTATATGGGTTATGTGGTGGTGTCTTGTTAGGCAGCTTGTAGTGGTTGCTCACATACTATGTGGGGTGGCTGTATCCTCTGTCATGGTGTTTCTCTATCGCTTGCTTGAATAGTTTGTCATCAATGTTGATTGCTTGTGTGATGAGCTCATCCAGTGTGTTGACTGCTTGTCTGTCAAAGGTGATTTCATCCTTCATGTTTTCCTTGAGTCTATGTCAGTACATGACTATCAGGGTGTTGTTGTCCCAATCAGTCAGTACTGAGTATTGTTTGAACTACGTGGTGTACTCTGCGGCTGAGTGTTGTTGTTTGATGTGCTGGATTATTTGTATAGCCACTTTATCTTTGTTAGATAGTCCAAGAATTCTTTTGATCTTGTCCTTGAATCACGTCTATTTTGTCATCCATTCTGATGTACCATCATAGTCTCTGTTTCCTGAGAGATGTTTGTTGACGTAGGGCTTGATCCATCAATAAGCATTACCTCTCATGTAAGTGGTTGCGAAGAGGGGCCACTTCTCCTTAGGCAGCTTTGTCTCTGGTTGGAATTGAAAGTAGACTTGGAGTTGCATGAGCCAGTCATCAACCTTATTTCTTTCACCGTAGAACAGGTCTGGCTTGGCAACACTAATCTTTCCATCTGGGAAGTTGGGGTTGGTTGCTCCTGAGGTACTTATCCTTGAGGGTCTTCAAAGTGTTGCAGTCTGTACTGTGCTGTCCTAACCAAGTATAGGATTAAAGGTGAGATGCGGAAGGTGGGTTAGTTCTCACAGGAGAGGAGTGTCAAGGAGTGCAAAGGAGTTTGGTGGAACATAGTGGTGGTGACACCTGATCAATGGCTTCGTACAAAAGGATTGTATTAAAGTAGATCTAGTTGTCTGGATCACAACATGAGTTGAAGATGATTATTCCATAAGGGAACTATCACCAGACTATATAGTGCTGGCCTGTCAAGACAATTGAGATTGTCTTGACAGACTTGACATCAAGACAGGTGAGATTGTCTTAACAGTCCCACTATGTTATACACCCTGCGTCAAGACTGGTGAGATTGTCTTGATGCTTCATGCATCCTGTGTCAAGACTGGTGAGATTGTCTTGATACTTCATGCATGCTGTGTCAAGACTGGTGAGATTGTCTTGATGCTTCATGCATGCTGTGTCAAGACTCCTGTGTGTGTCTCGACAGTCACGTGACCCCTTGTTGGTTGGTCACTTGACTTCTATAGTGTCCTCTTGCCTGGCCCGCAGCCTGATTGCCTATAAATGAGTGGCTCCCATCCCATGGGTCATAACATCAAGCTACCCCAGAATCTGTACTGAAAAGCTGGGAGAATATTAAGAAAAACTCTTGTACTAATAAAGCCCAGTCCACCAAAACCCAGTCTCTCCCCACTGGTCTGACCAACAAGATTTTCCAGGAGCTGGAGAATATTAACAAGTGGCTAGACAAGTAAGAATCTAAGCTATCATATACCCAGGCTGTTCAGAAACATATCCCAGCTCAAATCCTTCTAGCTCCAAGGATTCTGAAGGAAGTTCTTGTCCACCCTAGTAACCAGACACCTGATATAGCCAACAGGACTCACATCCAGCTTTTTCAAGTTCTCCAAGACAGACTCCCCAGTCCCTATAATAAACAAGTCAGAGCAGTGAGAAAGCTCCCCTCAGGGGACATTCTTATTAACACTGAAACTCAAGAGACCAAGAGTTTTCTGGAGAAAGACTCTGCCTGGATATCATTTATTTTTACCAAGGAAGCAACTATCCAACCCAAGAGATTCCCAGTGTTGATTTATGGAGTCAGAACCACAGACATCCAGCCAGAAAACCTGGAAAAAACTTGCCAGACTATCCAGAACAGTAACCTATCCCTGAGCAAGCAAATCACTATTCTGAGAGCCTACTGGTCAAAGAAGGCTATAGCTCAAAAGAAACCAGTTACTTCACTCCACCTGGATCTGGCCACCCCTGAACAGGCCAATCTTGTAATTAAGAGTGGATGTTAAGGCCTAGGCCAGAACAGCCTAGGTAAGCGAGGGAGGAGTGTTAGTCATACGGAACAACATCCGACCGATCCGGTGGACAAGCAAGAGCTAAGCGAGGAGCTCGTCTGGTGGGGGAGCAGGAGCTAAGCGAGGAGCTCGTCCACGCAAAAGGATGATACTCCTCGGAGAAGACTCCCCCCTAGGGCATCTGTATAAAGACCACCCCAAGGGCCTGGAGGGATTAGCTTTCCAGGCTGAACACAACACGCACACATTGTACTGAGACAATAGTACAGAGAGAGTTACCTATCTGTCTATTTCTCTATCAAGTCCCTGTCTAGAATCCGCCCTGCGAAGCAACAGACTGTACCGGTTTCTGTGTGAACCCGGCCCGACCTTTAACAGTGGAGTAGTGCTGGGCCACAGATTGCATAAGGTAGAGTCTTTTCTGGCTAACACAGTGGTGGCACAATACTTCAAGTACTTTGGGTATGGACACCAAGCTTGCCTGTGCAGGAATCAAGCTGTATGTGGTGCCTGTGGAGGCCAGCATGAAAGAAGAACCTGCCAAATCTCTAAGCAACTACTAAAGCCAAAATGCAGTAACTGCAAAGAAGCTCACCCAGCCTGGGCTAGCACATGCCCAGTACACCAAGAAGCAGTCAAGAAGGCAAGAGAGGTATGGATTTCCTGCCCAGGGAAGTATGAGATCTCCACTGCTACCACTGTCCCAGTCACACAGTCTCCAGTTACTTTCCTCTTCACACAGACTCTTCCAGGGGGAAAAAGACAGAAAACCACAGAGCCAACTAGAAGCTCAGAGAGACTCAGAGAAAGGTCTCCAGAAGTGCAAATTCTGTCTACAAGATCAACAAACACAGGGGGAAAGCAGTCAGTCAACCTCTTCAAGATCTTTGAAGATAAAATGTCTACATGAAGAATACAAAGTTCACACTTCTTCAATACAATGTGCAGAAAAGCCAATCAGTCCAAGAGCTACTTCTAGTAACTCTAACTCTTCAAGAAGTAGATATTATTACACTCCAAGAACTCTGGAAGAATCCTCACCTTCAAACCAGCACCTTAACTGTTTTTTCTTCTTTTCTTTCTTTATATTCTTCAGAGATTAGTAGAACTCTTTTTCTTATTAACAAAAACCTGGAACTGTTATCTCTCCACCCTACTTTCTGGAGTAAAGACTTTATTTCTCTTGAAATTCATCTGGAAAACACCTCTACTTCTCTATGAGTGCATAATCTATACTTCACTCCCTCAAGTCAAGAGAACTACCCACAAGCATCAGAAGCTCTTCTCTGTCTACTCCAAAATACTTTACAAGCAAAAAGGCAGCATATTCTTCTTACAGACTCAAATCTTCACCACTCTGACTGGTCGAAGAAGTGCGAGTACTTGGAGTGTACCTAGATGCAAAGCTCCACTGGCACAAACACCAGAGGATTATTCTTCAAAAAGCACAGAAAGCACTCTCTTCTCTTTCTAGAACTTCCTATTCTACTTGGGGCTTTCCAGTTCACACATCACGTCTGGTGTACACTGCTATACTGAGATCTCTACTGAGCTATGCAGTGGGGATCTGGTTTAACCCTCTAAGAAAATCCTCCAATATCTCTTCTCTTGTTTCATTTCAAAACAGATGCCTAAGACTTATTGGGGGTGCCTTCAAAGCCACTCCTTCTTTTCTATTAGAGAGTGAGCTTTTTCTTCTACCTCTAGACCTATACTTTAAATTTCGCACTGCCTGTTTTCTTTCTTCTATTCAAAACTCCCCTCTCAAATACTTTCTTGACAGTATCTTTTCCACTATTTCCAGCTATGCCTCTCTCTTGAAGAAACCTTTAAAGGAATCCTCAACTATCTCTCCTAAGTGGAAATTCACTTGGTTAAGTCAAATAACTACTAACCAGGCTAGTTCAAAGAAAGAACTACAAAAGCTCTTTACTAAAGAGTGGGAAGACCAATGGGAAGAGAAGAAAAGAAGAAGCTATCCAGGCTGGCAGACTTTCTGTCAAAAGCCACACAAAAACAATCTGAAGCTCTACAAAGAGTTACAGAAAGCTGAGGTAAGTCTGCTACTGCAAATCAGGACTGGAAGAATTGGTCTGGCAAGTTTTCTTTTCAGAGCTGGAGTTCCTGACTTCCCTACCCCACTATGTGTGTGTGGCCAAGCAGAAGAAACTGCAAAACATATCACCTCTTCATGCTCTCTTTATTCAAGACAAAGACAACAAGTCTCTTTTAATCCCCAAGACTTCACCACTATTATTTCAAACCCAGAGCTACTACAGAAGTTCTTGTACTGGTTTATGTCTTTGAAAAGACTAAACCAGTTTAATCTAGCTTTCGAACTCCACTATTCCCAATCCAATACCTAGATTCTCTTCTCTTACCAGAAACTTCAAGATTCCTTTTGTTACATTCCCTAGTCACACCCTGCCTTCAGTTTTTATCCCTTCAAAGGTTTTCTGAAGGAGTTCACTATTAGCTAGAAGATCTGCATGGCTGTAAAGCTACTACCAGTGTAAGAATCAAATAAAAAAAAATAAAATAAAAAACAACCTTGCTGAAGGTGATCCAGTGGCAACAGTGTCACAGATGCTAAGGGATAGTGTCAGGCACAGTCAAGAAGTGTCTCTCTCAGACTGCAGCTTGGAAAATGACCATCTCTTCTACAAGAACTGACTCTGGATCCCTGAGAACAATGAGCTACGCCTACACCTGTTCCAAGAAGCCCATGACCAAGCAATGGCTGGCCACACTGGGATTGCCAAGACCCACAATCTTCTGTCTTGTTGGTACTATTGGCCAAAGATGGTGAACATCATACAGCAGTACATCAGGAATTGTCATGTCTGCTCTTAAGCAAAGCCTGCCCGTGATCGCCAAGGAGAGCTGCTGTCTCTTCCCATACCTCAGTAATGTTGGTAGGATCTGGCTATAGATTTCATTACTGACTTGCCCAAGTCAAGAGATGCCTGCTTCCCTGGTGCCAAGCACATCTGGGTCATCACTGACTGTCTCACCAAAGAATGCCACTTTGTGCTATGTGCTGAGATGACAACCTCACATCTTGTCTGGTGTTGCGGTCTGTACTGTACTGTCCTATCCGAGTATAGGATTAGGGTGAGAGGTGGAAGGCAGGTTGGTTCTCGCAGGAGAGGAGTGTCAAGGAGCACGAAGAGGTTTGGTGGAACATGGTGGTGGTGACACCTGATCAACAGCTTCGTACAAAAGGATTGTATTGAAGTAGATCTAGTTGTCTGGATCACAACATGAGTTGAAGATGATTATTCCATAGGGGAACTATCACCTGGCTATATAGTGCTGGCCTGTCAAGATGATCAAGATTGTCTTGACAGTCTTGATGTCAAGACAGGTGAGATTGTCTTGACAGTCCCACCATGTTATGCACTCTGCGTCAAGACAGGTGAGATTGTCTTGATGCTTCATGCATCCTGTGTCAAGATAGGTGAGATTGTCTTGATACTTCATGCATCCTGCGTCAAGACTGGTGAGATTGTCTTGATGCTTCATACATACTGTGTCAAGACTACTGTGTGTGTCTCGACAGTCACGTGACCCCTTGTTGGTTGGTCACTTGACTTCCATGGTGTCCTCTTGCCTGGCCCGCAGCCTGATTGCCTATAAATAAGTGGCTCCTATCCCCTGGGTCGTAACACTACCCTTCTCTCCTTCATTCATCATCCTGATGAATTCTTGAGTATGTCTGCAAAATCATGTGCCTCTGCTTACCAAAACCAACTGGCAGCCCAGATCTGTGATCATAACTTTGTGTCGCTTGCTCTGTGTGACTTCTGTGTTTTGAACCACAAGCCCTGCTTCTGAATGTCTGACAACAACAATAAGTTGAAGTGCACTGAATGCACTTGTCATGGGAAGTCCTGTGTGTCACTTTCTTGGGAGTTGTTGAACATGACTCAAGATAACCTTTGTGAGGATTTGGCTGTTGATGAGGCTAAGCAGGATGCTCTTGTTGAGCAGCTTGCCAAGCTGCAGGCTTGTGTGTCCTGAAAGCGAAAGGTTCTTGAGGGTGCTGAGGGTCAAGCAAAGAAGAAGCTCCAGTGCCTTGTTGCTGAAATGGAGGTGGATGGTGAAGACTTGTCAGCGACAGTCATTGACATGTCTGCGCTGCAGGCTGAGCTGTTCAGTCCTGGTTCCACTGGAACTGCTGCAGGAGGAGCTGGCAGTTCACAAGGTTTCTGAGTGGTTCCCAGGTATTTTCCGAGTCTGGGTAGTTTTTCCACTTGACAAGGTATCGCTGACCTTTTCTCTTCAGGATCTGTTCAGCCTTGAACTCTTGTTCTTCTTCAGGTTGGTAATGGAATGTTTCCTGCAAGGGTGTGCTCTGGTCGGCTGGTTCAATTATTGATATATGAAAGTTTGGATGGACTCTGGCATCCCTTGGTAGTTGTATCTTGATGTTGACTGGTCCTGTTTTTTCTTCGACTGAAAATAGTCTGACCTTGATGTTGTCAAGTTTCTTTGTTTTTGGTTTCTTTGTTTTCCAATTTCTTGTAAGAAGGTAGACTTTATCCCCCTTCTTTAGCTGAGGTGCTATTTTTGATTTCTTGTCTATTTGACATTGCATTCTTTCTGAGGTCTCTTGAAGGTAGTGCCTCATCATCATGTGTGTTTGTTGTAGGAGCTTGTCATGTTGGAGTGCTTTCTCCGTGTTTGGTGAAGCTCTGCTTGGCATCCTGATGTTTGCATGTTATCCAAAATTGGCAAAAAATAGTGATTCCTTTGTTGAGTCTGATCTGTGCTGGTTGATTGCCAGCTGTGCCACTGGTAATAACTGTACCCAATTGCTGTGGGTCTGGTTGATGTAATACTGTAAGTAAGTCTCCAGGACTTGGTTTGCTTGCTCTGTCTGGCTGTCAGTTCATGGGTGATAGACTGTAGACATTTTGGGTTTTGTTCCCATGGCTGCACTGATTGTCTTCCAGTAGTTAGATGTGAAGAGTTTGTCTCTGTCTGTAATAATCATGATCAGAACTCCGTGGTCTCTGACCAATCTGTCCAGTAGAAGGTGTCCCAACTGTTCTGCTGTGTGGGTTTCCCTGAATAGTACCACTATTAGATATTTTGTGAATCTGTCCACTATCACCATAATTGAGTTGTAGGTGATTCCTGTGACTGGGTCTTTGGACTTGGGTAGCTTTGTGATGAAGTCTATTGAC
Organism: Lichina pygmaea; assembly: GCA_963422465.1. Lineage (NCBI taxonomy): Eukaryota > Fungi > Ascomycota > Lichinomycetes > Lichinales > Lichinaceae > Lichina > Lichina pygmaea. The sequence continues at coordinate 1,062,579 of OY730173.1, forward strand.
ATGTCTTCCCACAGGCCTCTCAGTATTGTGTTCGGGTGTCCTTCTCTGTATAGCTTATGTCTTCTATGTTTGTTTTTCTGGCATAGTAGACACTTGCTGATGTAGCTTGTGACATGTTGTCAGAGGTTGATAACATTGTTCCCTGCCTGTTGGATAAGGTCTGTGGTTTTGGTGATTCCTGGGTGACTATGTGCTGGATTATTATAGTAGTTCCTTATTAGTTCTTCAGTGTCTTCTGCTGTGAGCTTGTTGATCTGTGGTTAAGGCACCAGGTTTCCTTGCTGGTCCTGCTGTAAGATTGTTCCTTGGTGTTCATCATCTTCTATGTAGTCTTTTTGTCAGCTTAGTACATCTGCTCTCCTGTTGTCTTGTCCAGGGGTGTACAAGATCTTGAACTTGTGTTGCCCTAGGAGTTCAGCCCATCTGACTTGCTGTCTGTTCAGCTTCTTGGTTGTCATGAACATTGTCAGATTCTTGTGGTCTGTGAGAACAGTGAGTTCAGAACTGCTTTCTGCGTACACTCTCCAGTGTTCAAGTGTGTTGACAACTGCCAATAGCTCTTTGTCGTGGATATCATAGTTTTGTTCTGCTTGTGTTATTTTTTGTGAATAGTAGGCAACTGGGTGCCACTTGCCATCTGCCTGTTGGCATAGACATGCTCCTACTGCCTGATCTGAAGTGTCTGTCTTGATTTGTGTTGGTTGGCCTGTCTTGAAGTTGAGGAGAACTGGTTCCTTGGCGCAAGTGTCCTTGAGCTGTTAGAATGCTTTTTGTTATCTCTCTGTCCACCGGTACTCCACGTCCTTCTTCGTGAGTTCTGTTAGTGGTGTTGCCATCTGTGAGTAGTTCTTTATGAACTGTCAGTTGAAGTTGGCAAATCCTAGGAAGGCTTGTACTTCCTTAACTGAAATCAGTGTTGGCTATTGCTGAATCACTTTAATTTTCTCAGGGTCAATCTTGATCCCTTCAATCCCTATGATATATCCAAGGAATTCAACTTCTGGTTTGTTGAACTTGTATTTCTTTGGGTTGAGCTTGAGCCCTGCCTGTTGTAGGCATCATAGAACATCCTTCACATGTTTGGTATGTTCCTGTTGCGTGTTCAAGTAGACAAGAATGTCGTCCAGGTAGGCAATAGCTGTTTAGTCCAGGTGTGCTCTGATGATGTTGTTGATCAATGCTTGACATGTTGCTGGTGTGTTCGTGAGTCCGAATAGTATAACCAGATACTTGTAGTATCTGTATCAGGTTCTGAAGGCTGTCTTCCATTCTTCTCCTTCTTTCATGTGTATCAGGTTGTATACTCCTTTCAAGTCCAGCTTGGTAAAGATTGTAGCTTGGCTGATCCTGTCTTGCAATTTGTTCACATTTGGTAACAGATATCAGTTCTTGATGGTAATGTTGTTGAGTTTCCTGTAATCTACACAAAGTCGAAGACTTCCATCTTTCTTTAGTGCAAATAGTATCAGGTATTCTGCTGGCAATTGAGATTCTCGAATGAAACTCTTTTTCAGGTTTTCCTCCAGGTACTCGCAAAGTACTTAGAGCTCTTTCTCTGATAACTGGTAAATTGGTCCAAATCCTGGCTCTGTCTCTGGTTGCAACTTGATCTCATGATCCCAAGGTTGGTGCTTAGGCAACACTGCTGTCATTGTCTCTTCCTGAAAGAGGTTATCATACTCAGGTTGGTACTCTTCAGAGATCTCCAGAGGGTTAACAACTTCCTCTCTCTCCATCTCTGACTGTTTGGCCACCTGGTTCCGGGGTATGCCTGTCAAGGTGGACCTCTTCTCTTGAGAGTTGTCCTTTCTGTCAGTGAGGTTCCACTGAGGACTCCTTCCCTCATCTGTCCACACTTTCTGCGGCTGGTAACAGGTCTGAGCTGTGTTGTTAGTGCAGTTCCTAAACATGAGTACTCCTGTCCTCCAGTTAACAACTGGGTTGTGCTTCTTTAGCCAAGGTATCCCCAAATAGATATCCTGAGTGGCCAACTTGACAATATCAAGGTGGATCCTTTCAGCATAGTGTCTGGTAACTATTTCCATTGGCTGTGTCTCATGGCAGACTAGCTCTGTCTGTCTATTTGCTATTGTGAGCTGATAGAGCTACTGCTTGTGTCTCCTTCCAGTGCTGAGGGTGTTGTAAAGTTGTCTTGAAATGTAGTTTCCACTGGCTCCAGAGTCAACAAGTGTGTATGTCTGTACTGGCGTGTTGGTGTGTAGTGACACAGGCAATCACAGGTGCTTTGTGTTGCTAGGGGTTATGTTGTTGAGCTCCTGATATCACCCCTTGACAAGGGAGTTCAGTCTTTTTCTGATTGAAGTGTCTTTCCACTGACTGGGCAATGGGTCCAGCCATTCCTATCAGTTCTGAGGAATCTGTTCATAAATTTGTCTTGCTGATGCTTGTCACATCCAGGCTTGAGGCAGTACTACCAATTGTCAACGTAGCAGTTGTAGTTGTTGCCTTGCTGTAGGAACATGAGGTGTTTGTGCCAATCATGTGTGTGCCCGGGGAATGCAGTGTGTTGGTGTTTGTCCCAAAGATAGATCTCACACGCATCCTTCTCGCAATTGACCCAATGCTTGTGGCAGGTGGTGTGGTAGGGTGAATGTCCTCTGTACCTTCGTAGTTGTTTGTGGTAGGTGCAGTAGTGCTTTGTGCAAAACCTCCACTGTAGTTCACCGTGCTGTAGATTTTGTGGGTCCATGCTGTAAGCATAGCTTCCTTGTGGTATTTCTTCTTTGATAGACATGGGTTTGTCTCAGTCCCCATCAGAGGTGGTTAAGGGCTCCTGTCCCTTGTCCTGACCTGTCTGTTCTGGTAGGTCCTTGCCTCCTGATGTTGCCAGTTGGTGGGCTACTTCCAATGTCTGATCGTAGTTGTCCTATTGTTCAAGAGATAGCTGAGCCTCTCCTGGTGGGTCCTCTGGCTTGATGACATTCCAGTCTCTGTCAAGCGTATTAAGTTGCTGTCAGTGCACCTTGTTCTTTGAACAACAGTCTTTCGCCATGTGGCCTAGCTTGCCACAGGCATAGCACTTCAGTGCTTTCCCCTTTTTGTTATTCCTTCCCTTCGTGAACCTTCCCTTGTGGTGGACTGCATCCAGTTCCATGGGTGCATAGCTATATGGGTCATGTGGTGGTGCCTTGTTAGGCAGCTTGTAGTGGTTGCTCACATGCTATGCGGGGTGGCTGTATCCTCTGTTGTGGTGTTTCTCCATCGCTCGCTTGAATAGCTTGTCATCAATGTTGATTGCTTATGTGATGAGTTCGTCCAGTGTGTTGACTGCTTGTCTGTTGAAGGTGATTTCATCCTTCACATTTTCCTTGAGTCCACGTCAGTACATGACTATCAGGGTGTTGTTGTCCCAGTCAGTCAGTACTGAGTATTGTTTGAACTGCGTGGTGTACTCTGCAGCTGAGTGTTGTTGTTTGATGTGCTGGATCATTTGTATAGCCACTTTGTCTTTGTTAGATAGTCCAAGAATCTTTTTGATCTTGTCCTTGAATTGTGTCTATTTTGTTATCTATTCTGTTGTACTGTCGTGGTCTCTGTTTTCTGAGAGATGTTTGTTGACGTAGAGCTTGATCTATCGATAAGCATTGCCTCTCATGTAAGTGGTTACAAAGAGGGGCCACTTCTTCTTAGACAGCTTCATCTCTGGTTGGAATTGAAAGTAGACTTGGAGTTGCATGAGCCAGTCATCAACTTTATTTCTTTCACTGTAGAACAGGTCTGGCTTGGCAACACTAATCTTTCCATCTGGGAAGTTGGGGTTGGTTGATCCTGAGGTACTTATCCTTGAGGGTCTTCAAAGTGTTGCAGTCTGTACTGTACTGTCCTATCTGAGTATAGGATTAGGGTGAGAGGTGGAAGGTGGGTTGGTTCTCACAGGAGAGGAGTGTCAAGGAGTGCGAAGGGGTTTGGTGGAACATGGTGGTGGTGACACCTGATCAACAGCTTTGTACAAAAGGATTGTATTGAAGTAGATCTAGTTGTCTGGATCACAACATGAGTTGAAGACAATTGTTCCATAGGGAACTATCACCTGGCTATATAGTGCTGGCCTGTCAAGATGATCAAGATTGTCTCGACAGTCTTGACGTCAAGACGGGTGAGATTGTCTTGACAGTCCCACCATGTTATGCACCCTGTGTCAAGACAGGTGAGATTGTCTTGATGCTTCATGCATCCTGTGTCAAGATGGGTGAGATTGTCTTGATGCTTCATGCATGCTGTGTCAAGACTGGTGAGATTGTCTTGATGCTTCATGCATGCTGTGTTGAGACTTCTGTGTGTGTCTTGACAGTCATGTGACCCCTTGTTGGTTGGTCACTTGACTTCCATGGTGTCCTCTTGCCTGGCCCACAGCCTGATTGCCTATAAATGAGTGGCTCCTATCCCCTGGGTTGTAACATCTGGATGTTTATCTAGTTTGTTGTCTGTACCCATGGCTTGCCCAGGAGTATTGTCTCAGACAGAGGAGGTCAGTTTGTCAGCTTATTCTGGAAAGCACTCTGTGCCTATCTTGACATCATGCTATGACTATCCTCAGGACACCACCCAGAGACAGATGGTCAGACAGAACAAGAGAATCAGGAGCTTGAACACTACCTGAAATCCTATGTCAACTATCTCCAAGATGACTGGGTCCAATGGCTTCCTCTGGCAGAGTTCACGCAGAACAACTCCCAGTCTGATTCCTCTGGCATGTCACTGTTCTTTGCCAACAAAGAGTTCCATCCACAGCTCAGCATCACACCCACGAGTGAAGTCTGCAACCAAGATGCTATGGAAATCTCTGGAGAAATGACGCAGATTCTGGAACAGTTGCAAGCTGAACTCCGACTATCCCAGGAAGCTCAAGCTCACACCACCAATTTGCATCAAGTCCTGTCACTATCCTATCAAACTGGAGATCTTGTTTGGCTGAATACCAAAAACATCAGGACACACCACCCATGCAAAAAGCTTGACAACAAGTGGATTGGACTATTCAAGGTGTTGAAGACAGTCGGAAGCTGTGCCTGCCATCTGGAGCTTCCACACACTCTCAAGATCCACCCTGTCTTTCATGTTTCCCTTCTATGTCTGATACCTGCTAATCCTATCCCTGGCCAATCAAATGAACACTCTGGCCCTGTCATTGGTCAAGACACAGATGAAGAGTTCCAGGTTGAAGAAATCCTTGACTCCAAGCCAGCAATGTCTTGACAGAAGTTCAAGTACCTGGTCAAATAGTCTGGATAGCCAATTGAAGATGCCACTGAAGAGTCTATTGAGTATCTTGACAACACCAAAGACACCATCTACAACTTCCATGAGAAATACCCAAGGAAACCACAGCCACAGAACTACACCCACAAGCAGCCTGAAGCTCACAGGAGTTTGCTATGTGAAGGAGGGGGGTAATGTCACAGTTCTGGCCCAGTTGCATATCTGGCACAAGTCACGCACCTTGCTGGGAAGTTCCATCTGCACTGTTGCCTGTTTGCTCTACCGTATCCCCTGCCTATAAGAACTTCTCCTGCTCCCCCAGCTTCTTCTCTTCTTCTTTTCTCTTTTCCTTCCTTGTCTTTCATCTTGTACATCAATCCAAGTCTCAAGTCTCAAGCCAAGTCAGGTCAAGGTTACTGGATCAGTTAGGCTTGAGTTCTGCTCTGCCATTGTCTTGTCACAGTGAACAGGGTTTGTGGGAAAAAGATCTAGCTCTTGTGGGTGTAAAAAGTACAATAGCTAACTCCAGATTTAAGTTCTTCATTAGAGTTTGGAACTTGTGTGCAGTGTCAGAATAGTCTTCTTTTCTTTGACCAGTCAGAGTTTTTTTTATTTTTATTTGATTCTTACACTGGTAGTAGCTTTACAGCCATGCAGATCTTCTAGCTAATAGTGAACTCCTTCAGAAAACCTTTGAAGGGATAAAAACTGAAGGCAGGGTGTGACTAGGGAATGTAACAAAAGGAATCTTGAAGTTTCTGGTAAGAGAAGAGAATCTAGGTATTGGATTGGGAATAGTGGAGTTCGAAAGCTAGATTAAACTGGTTTAGTCTTTTCAAAGACATAAACCAGTACAAGAACTTCTGTAGTAGCTCTGGGTTTGAAATAATAGTGGTGAAGTCTTGGGGATTAAAAGAGACTTGTTGTCTTTGTCTTGAATAAAGAGAGCATGAAGAGGTGATATGTTTTGCAGTTTCTTCTGCTTGGCCACACACACATAGTGGGGTAGGGAAGTCAGGAACTCCAGCTCTGAAAAGAAAACTTGCCAGACCAATTCTTCCAGTCCTGATTTGCAGTAGCAGACTTACCTCAGCTTTCTGTAACTCTTTGTAGAGCTTCAGATTGTTTTTGTGTGGCTTTTGACAGAAAGTCTGCCAGCCTGGATAGCTTCTTCTTTTCTTCTCTTCCCATTGGTCTTCCCACTCTTTAGTAAAGAGCTTTTGTAGTTCTTTCTTTGAACTAGCCTGGTTAGTAGTTATTTGACTTAACCAAGTGAATTTCCACTTAGGAGAGATAGTTGAGGATTCCTTTAAAGGTTTCTTCAAGAGAGAGGCATAGCTGGAAATAGTGGAAAAGATACTGTCAAGAAAGTATTTGAGAGGGGAGTTTTGAATAGAAGAAAGAAAACAGGCAGTGCGAAATTTAAAGTATAGGTCTAGAGGTAGAAGAAAAAGCTCACTCTCTAATAGAAAAGAAGGAGTGGCTTTGAAGGCACCCCCAATAAGTCTTAGGCATCTGTTTTGAAATGAAACAAGAGAAGAGATATTGGAGGATTTTCTTAGAGGGTTAAACCAGATCCCCACTGCATAGCTCAGTAGAGATCTCAGTATAGCAGTGTACACCAGACGTGATGTGTGAACTGGAAAGCCCCAAGTAGAATAGGAAGTTCTAGAAAGAGAAGAGAGTGCTTTCTGTGCTTTTTGAAGAATAATCCTCTGGTGTTTGTGCCAGTGGAGCTTTGCATCTAGGTACACTCCAAGTACTCACACTTCTTCTTTTGGTTTGAGAATCACATTCCCCAGTCTGAGCTTGAGCTGAAGATTGTCTGATCTTCTGGAAAAATGAAGTATTTCATATTTCTCAGGAGAGAAGACTATTCCATGTCTTGCAGTCTATGATAGACATTTGAGGTGTGTGTTCTTTAACTTCAGAAGGTTACTTTTCAAGGAGTGACTAAAAGCAAGCAGATTTGTATCATCTGCAAACCCCAGAGCAGATACACCAGAAGAGAGAGTATGCACAGTCTCATGCAATTCAGAAATGTAGAATAGAAAAAGAATAGGGGATAATGGAGAACCTTGAGAAACTCCACAATGAATAGGAATTGAACAAGACTCAGAATCATCAAAGACAAGAGTGGTAGAGCGCTTATCACAGAAGGAGTAGATCCAGGAAGCTAGCCAGACAGGTATTCCTTTTCTTTTCAGAATTTGCTGTAGTATCTTGGGGAGAACTCTGTCATAGGCTCCTGAGATATCCAGTGAGAGTAGGGATGCAACCATGCCTTCCTTCCAGACTTTTTCCACTTGGGAGATTAGAAGGAAAAGTGCTGCTTCTGTGGATCTTCCTTTCCTAAAGCCTATCTGGATATCTGGCAATAGTCCAGCTTCTTCTGCTATCTTGCTTAGTCTGGCTGTAGCAATAGCTTCCATCAGCTTGCCTGTTGTGTTTAGCAGAGCTATAGGGCGCCAGGCTTTAGCTTGATTGTAGGTTCCCTTGCCAGGTTTCCTCAAGCAGACTGTTTTTGCACTCTTAAATCTTTCAGGGAAGGACTCCAGTTTCCAGCATGTTGAAGTCAGAATAGCTAGAGCTTGGCAGAACCTAGGCCCCAGAGCTCTCAGAAATCCATTTGGCAGCTTATCTCTCCCTCCTGCTGTGAAAGGTTTCTTCTTGGCCAGAATTTGCTCCACTTCTTCACATGTTACCTCCTGGGAGAGCTGTATCTCAGAGATAGTCTGGGAGCTTTCTGAGCCTGGTTCTGGAACTAGAGCTTTTGGAAAGAACTGCTGTGAGAAGGCTTTAGTCTTTTCCTCAAAGGTTTTGGCTATTCCTTCTTGTGTTTCCAGGTCAGGAACCAGAGGAAGATCAGGAGTCTTGTTGACTTTGGACCTTCCCCACTTTGCAAGCTTCCAGAACTTTGAAGAGCTGGCCAGCTCATGGATTTGGTGTCTGAAAGTGTTCTGTTTTCCATCTCTGACTGCCTTTTTCTTGAGCTTAGTTGCTTGCTCAAGTTCCTCTTGACTTGCTTGTCTTTTTTGCACTTTTCTTCTTACTCTTCTTTCCTCTTTAACCTTGTTTTGGATCTTTTGATTCCACCAGGGGACTGAGTGGCCAGATTGCTTCTGGAGCTGTGTGGATTTGCTTGCTATTTCTTGGAGAAAGTTGTCAAGATACTCCAAGTACTCATCCACTTCATATTTGTCTTGGAAGTGGAAGGGCAGGTGTAGCTTCTCACACTCTACTCTTGCAAGGTTTGAGTCCAGTGTTCTCCAGTTTCTTTCTGGTTTCCAGATTTTCCTTGGAGGATCCAGGTCCAGGCAGGTTAGTACAGGTCTGTGGTCAGACCCATGAAAGAACTGAAGAGCCACTTTGGAGAAAATCAGAGAGTTAAAAAGAGAAGAAGAAATAAAAGACAGATCAATAGCAGAACATGGTTTTTCAGAAAGAGATCTTGCTCTGGTAGGGGTGAAAGGTGCAATAGCTAAATCCAGATTTAAATCTTTCATTAGGTCTTGAAACTTGTTTGCAGTCTCAGAGTACAGTCTTCTTTTCTTTGACCAGTCTGGGTGGTGAAGATTTGAGTCTGTGAGAAGAATATGCTGTCCTTGTTCTTGTAAAGTATTTTGGAGTAAACAGAGAAGAGCTTCTGATGCCTCTGTGTAGTTTTCTTGACTTGATGGGGTGAAGTAGAGATTATGTACCCAAAGAGAAGTAGGAGAGTTTTCCAAGTAGATTTCAAGAGAAACAAAGTCTTTATTCCAGAAGGTAGGATGAAGAGAAGAGAGTTTCAGATTTTTATTAATAAGAAAAAGTGTTCTGCCAATCTCTGAACAGTAGAGAGAAAGAAAGGAAGAGAAAACAGTTGAAGTGCTTGTTTCTAGGTGAGGGTTTTTCCAGGGCTCTTGAAGTGCAATAATGTCCACCTCTTGGAGAGCTGAGGTTGCTAGCAGTAGCTCTTGGACTGATTGGCTTTTTTGCACATTATACTGGAGAAGTGTCAGCTTTGTGTCTTTCATGCAGACATCTCAGCATCAAAGATCTTGAAGGAGTTAGCTGGTAGCTTTCCTCCAGAGTTGGCTGATCTTGAAGAAAGAATTTGCACTTCTGGGAGTGCACCTCTGAGTCACTCTGAGCTTCTGCTTGGCTCAGCTGTTTTACGTTTTTTCCCTCCTGGTAGAGACTGAGAGAGAGGGAAAGACATAACTGGGGGGGGTTGTAGAGCTGGAACAGAGGTAGCTGTTGGGATCTCATATTTTCCTGGGCGTGTGTTCCATGCTTCTCTTGCCTTCTTGGCTGCTTCCTGGCGTACTGGACAGACACTGGCCCAGGCTGGGTGAGCTCCTCTGCAGTTGCAGCATTTTGGCTTGAGAAACTGTTCAGGAACTTGGCAGGCTCTCCTTTCATGCTGGCCTCCACAGGCACCACACACAGCTTTGTTCTTGCAGAAGCGTGCTTGGTGCCTATAGCCAAAGCACTTGAAACATTGTGCAATGACTGTGTCTGCCAGGAAAGGTTCTGCTTCATGCATCCTGTGCCCCAGCACTAGCCCACTCTCAATCAAAAGATTGGCTTGTTCAGGGGTAGCCAGATCCAGGTGGAGAGAGGTAACTGGCTTCTTTTGAGCTATAGCCTTCTTAGACCAGTAGACTCTCAGGATGGTGATTTGTTTGCTCAGAGATGGGTTGCTGTTCTGGATTATCTGGCAGGTTTTCTCCAGGTCTTCAGGTTGGATATCTTCTGTTCTGACTCTATGGATCAGAACTGGGAATCTCTTGGGCTGGATGGTTGCTTCCTTTGTGAAGATAGCTGATACCCAGGCAGGGTTTTTCTCTAGGAAGACTTTAGTCTCTTGGCTTTCTGTGTTAATAAGGATATCCCCTGAAGGAAGTTTCCTTACTGCTCTGACCTGCTTGTTGTAGGGGCTGGGTAGTCTGTCTTGAAGAGCCTGGAAAAGCTGGATGTGAGTTCTATTAGCCATGTCAGGTGGCTGGATACCAGGATGTACAAGAACTTCTTTGAGAATTCTTGCAGGTAGAGGGATTTGTGCTGGAATAGATTTTTGGACAGTCTGGGCATATGATGGCTTGGCTTCTTGTTTGTCCAGCCGCTTGTTGATATTCTCCAGCTCCTAGAAGATTCTGTTGGTGAGGCCAGTAGAGCTAGACTGGGCTTCTGTAGAGAAGGAGTTCTTTTTGATATTTTCCCAGCTTTTCAGAATAGATTCTGGGACTGGTTGAGTTTTGATCCAGGAGTCTACTAGTTTGTAGTCATTCTGGGGAGCTGGTTGGAGGGTAGGAGAGCTGGACTGGGTGCTAGGCAGACTGGAAGCTGGTTGGGAGAGTATAGCTGGTGTAGCTCTGGTGTTACTTTCTGAAGAGGTGGGTTTTTTCTTTTTGGGAGCTATGTTAGAGATTGTTTGGCACTGGTTGGGTGTTTTCTGTCTGCAGAGTACTGCCAGAAAGAAGAGTCACCTGGTTTCCCAGCAGTAATAATCTAGTCCTGGGACCAATCCCCAAGACTAGACTTTCCTGGGCAGCTTTTTCCAACTAAGCTCTGGGCAAAGCTAGAAGTATTAACCTAGACTAGGGACCAGACCCCCTATCTAGACTTTCCTTGAGCCAAAGACTCTGCTAGCTCCAGAGTCAGTCAGACTCTAACCATTCCTCTTATCCTGAGACTCTCTCTCTGGTTGTGGGTAGATTGCTGGTTGTTGAAGAAGAAGATCGTGGATTCAAAATCACAACTTTTGACAAACAGGCGTGGTTCTCAAAGGTGATGGGTTTTCACCTTAAGGTTTGAGTGGTTTCAGAGAGGAACTCGGCTGTTTTCCAGAATATATGACAAATTGTGGTGTTTGTCAAAAATGATGGTCCTTGAAGGACGTGGTTCTGGGAAGAGTTGTGTCAGCAAGGTTGTTATAGGCAGCTTGGATGACGTCTGAAAGAGGTGCAGCATCAGGTTCAGTGTCAACTGGTGCAGCTTCTGAACATCTCAGGATCTGGATAGGCTTGACTTGAACCTCTGAATGTGCAAGATTCTTGAGCTTGAGGACAACTTACTCCATGAAGTCTTGACAGGGATCACTGTCTGACAGGAGGTCTTGGGAACATCGAGTGAGGGTGTTGGCCTTGCACTGACTGCCTGGACGGTAGCTGATCTTGAAATTAAAGTGTGACAAGAACTCACTCCAACAGGCTTGACGGTGGGAAAGGCACTTTGACAACATGAAGTACTCCAAGTTCTTATGATCAGAGATCACCTTGACAGGTTCTGGAGATCCTTCAAGCTCTGCTCACTATTCTTCAAAGGCACAGACAATTGCCAGCAACTCTTTGTCGTAGATCTTGTAGTTGCATTCTGCTGGCAGGTGGTGGTGTGACAAGAAGGCAATAGGGTGTAGAACTCCTTCATGGTCTGGCTGTGACAGGACAGCACCAGAGACATAGTCAGAAGTGTCAGTCTTAACAACACACTCCTTCTCCAGATCAAAGTGCTGCAGGATGGGTGCAGTGCTGAACACCTTCTTGATGCTTTCAAACAAGCACTGCTCTGGGGTTTCCCACTTGAAGGCAACATTCTTCTTGGTCAGAGCTGTGAGTGGGAATGCAAGCTTGGCAAAGTCTTTGATAAACTGGTGGTAGAAGTTTGCAAAGGCAATGAAGCTCTGCACTTCCTTGAGACTGGCAGGAGGCTTCCACTCCTTGATGGTGTTGGTCTTGGCTGGGTCTATACTCACAGATCCAGGTCAGCTGTCTTCAGTGGCAGACTGAATGATGAGGCCAAGGTACTTGACTTGATACACTTCAAAGTCACACTTGGAGATGTCAACTTGCAGGCTTGCGTCTTGTAGTTGACTGAGAACAAGCTTGACATGCTTCTGGTGTTCCTTGAGTGTCTGACTGTAGACAAGGATGTCATCCACATAGGCAGTGTCAAAGATGTCAAGGATGTCAGATCCCAAAACATTATTGATGTAGTTCTGGAATGTGCTTGGAGTATTGGCAAGACCAAAGGGCATGACAAGGTATTCGTAGAGACCTGAACGTGTGCGGAACACAGTCTTCCATTCTTCACCTTCCTTCATCTGGATACAGTTGAAGGCACCAACAATGTCAAGCTTGGTGTACCACACAGCTTTGCAAAGCTAGTCCAACATCTCTTGGATCAGTGGCAGGGGGTAACAGTTCTTGATGGTGATGGTGTTGAGTGCTCTGTAGTCTACACAGAAACACAATCCACCTTCTGGCTTCTTGACAAAGAGGACTGGTGCAGCAGCAGGTGATGAAGATGCTTGAATAAAGTCCTTGTTCAGGTTCTCTGTCAGGTACTTCTTGAGAACTTCAAGTTCTTCTCTGCTCATGCTGTACAGAGGTCCAGAGGGTGCCTGGGTTCCTGGTTCCATCTTGATCTTGTGGTCAACTCCTGGGTGTAGAGGAGGAAGCTTGTCAGTGTTATCCTTGCTGAAGATGTCCAGGAACTTGTGGTACTGAGCAGGGAGAAGTGTGGCAGGATCCACACACTTCTTTGGCTTCAACACCTGCTCAATGTCTCTCAGAGAAACACTGAACACCTGGTGATCTGGCTTGGCAGCAAGGAGAGAAAATGCGGCAGCATTGATGGGGATTGGTGTGGCAGAAAGAGGCTTGGGATCCTGAGGCTTTCCAGCAGACATCTTGGCTTCAAGATCCAAAGAGATTAGATAGCTATGGTTTGACTTGAGGCATGCAGATCAGCAGTGATCTGACTTGAACATGATTGAGGTGTTTGTCCAATCAATGTGTAGCCTGTGCTTCTGGAGCTATGGTATTCCCAGAATCACATCATAGTGAAGACCAGGAGACACAAAGAGAGAGACTTCCTTCTGGTGCACGCTATGTGCCGTGGTCATGATTGTCTTGGCGAGATGTGTGGTTTGTGATGTCTTGCCATCAAACAATCACAATGTGTGTGGGTAGGGGAGAGGCTCTTGGTGAAGAGATTGCGCAAAGGAAGCACCAATGCAGCCAAATACTGAACAGCCAGAGTTGATGAGAGCATTGCACTTGAATTTCCTATCTAGGATACAAGGAAGAAACAAGCACTTGCTGTCCAACTGCTGGTCTAGAGACAGATAGCCAACATGGAGATCTTTTTCATGTCCTTGGGTGCAACGATGACCAAGAACTACTTGTTTTCCGACTCTGGAGTAGTCTCAACAGTGGCAGACTTGGTGGTGGTTGTGGTGGTGGCAACAACAGGCATGCTTTTCACTGGACAGAAGGTTGAGATGTGACCTTGGTTCCCACAGTAGAAGCAGAGGCCTTTGCTTCGGTGATGTTCTCGCTCTTCTGGTGTCAGCTTAGAGTGGCTGAGATCCATGGTGTGACAAGGCAATAGCAGAGCAGAACTCAAGCCTAACTGATTTGGTAACCTTGACCTGACTTGGCTTGAGACTTGAGACTTGGATTGATGTACAAGATGAAAGACAAGGAAGGAAGAAAAAGAGAAAAGAAGAGAAGAAGCTGGGGAAGCAGGAGAAGTTCTTATAGGCAGGGGATCAGGCAACAGCAGAGCAAACAGGCAACAGTGCAGATGGAACTTCCCGGCAAGGTGCGTGACTTGTGCCAGATATGCAACAAGGCAATAGCAGAGCAAACAGGCAACAGTGCAGATGGAACTTCCTGGCAAGGTGTGTGACTTGTGCCAGATATGCAACTGGGCCAGAACTGTGACACATGGTAGGACTTGGTAGCTGTGGTGTGAAGGCTGGCTTGATGAACCCTGGACATGGAACTGAAGCTCCTGACTGTGGAACTGAGGCTTGGGTGGGAGGTGCTTGACGTGGACGGTGAGAGTTGGCAGAAGTGGCACACAACTGGTTGTCCTGCAGCTGGCATTCCTCAACAAGCTTCTGATAGCTGATGTTCTTGAGGTTGATGCTGACAAGCTGCTTGGCAAGCTCTTCAGAGACAGCGCATTGAAGATGGCACTTCAAGGCCTTGTTGTTGAAGCCTGTGCATGGAGCATACTGATTGAACTCTGTGAAGAACTCAGCAAAAGAACAGTTGGCCTGACGTAAGGTGATGAGCTTCCTCTGAGCTAGGAACTCTGGGTCTGGGTTGAAGAAGGTGTTCTGGAGATCTTGGACAATGTTGTGCCAGTCAATGTACTGGCCAGCTGTGATCTTAGCTGAGATGTAGGACTGCGCAGTGCCAGTCGTGCGTGAAAAGACGTACGCAATCCATGATGTTTCCGTGGGGTACCAGTCAGTGTTGAGTGTCATCTTGAGTGACAGTGACGTGATGAAGCTCTCAAGCTTCTCATGCGTGATTTCCGTGTTTCCTCCATCACCACTGAAGATCTCTGGGTCAGCAGTGTGTTCAGACTTGGACTTGGGAGTGGTGTTGGTAGCTTGAATTCGCATGAACTCTGCAAACATGTTGCGAAGGAACTTGTTATTTCCAGCAACTAGCATGGCTTGGTCTGGTTGTTGAGACATGACAAGGATGTGAACATGGCTTGGTGAAGTGTGTTATGGTTGGGTAGGTCTTTTGTAGTGTGACAAGGCAATAGCAGAGCAGAACTCAAGCCTAACTGATCCAGTAACCTTGACCTGACTTGGCTTGAGACTTGAGACTTGGATTGATGTACAAGATGAAAGACAAGGAAGGAAAAAAGAAAAGAAGAAGAGAAGAAGCTGGGGGAGCAGAAGAAGTTCTTATTTTTTTATTTTTATTTATTTGATTCTTACACTGATAGTAGCTTTTCAGCCATGCAGATCTTCTAGCTAAGAGTGATTTTCTTCAGAAAACCTTTAGAGGAATAAAAACTGAAGACTGGGGGTGACTAGAGGATGTAGCAAAAGGAAATCTTGTAGTGACTGGTAGAAAGAAAACTTCTAGATATTAGAGTGTGAATAGTGGAGTTTGAAAGCCAGATTAAACTGGTTCAGTCTTTTCAAAGACATGAACCAGTATAGAAACTTCTGTAGAAGCTCTGGGTTTGAAATAATAGAAGTGAAATCTTGAGAATTAAAAGGAGCTTGCTGTCTTTGACTTGAATAAAGAGAGCATGAAGAGGTGATATGTTTCACTGTCTCTTCTGCTTGACCACAGACACATAAAAGGGTAGGAAAGTCTGGAACTCCAGCTCTGAATAGAAAACTTGCCAGGCCAATCCTCCCAGTTCTGGTTTGTAGTAGTAGACTTGCCTCAGCTTTCTGTAGCTCTTTGTAGAGCTTCAGGTTGTTGTGGTGAGGCTTTTGACAAAACACCTGCCACCCAGAGTAGCTTTTTCTTTTCTTCTCCTCCTATTGGTTTTCCCACTCTTTAACAAAGAGTTTCTGTAGTTCTTTCTTTGAACTCGCCTGGTTAGTAGTTAATTGGTTTAACCAAGTGAACTTCCAATAGGGGGAGATAGTTGAGGATTCCTTTAAAGGTTTCTTCACAGAAGAGGCATAGTGGGAGATATTGGAAAAGATATTGTCCAGAAGTGTTTTCAGAGAGGAGGTTTAAATAGAAGAGAGAAAACAGGCTGTGTGAAATTTGAAATAGAGATCTAGAGGTAAAAGAAAAAGCTCACTCTCTAATAAGAAAGATGGAGTGGCTTTGAAGGCACCTCCAATAAGTCTCAGGTATTTGTTCTGGAATGTGCTAAGAGAAGAGATATTAGAAGATTTTCTTAGAGGATTGAACCAGATCCCCACAGCATAACTCAGTAAAGATCTGAGTATTGCAGTGTACACAAGACGTGATGTGAGGACTGGGAAACCCCAAGTAGAATATGAAGTTCTAGAAAGAGAGGAAAGTGCTTTCTGAGCTTTTTGAAGAATAATTCTCTGGTGCTTATGCCAGTGGAGTTTTGCATCCAGGTACACTCCTAATACTCGCACTTCTTCTTTTGTTCTTAGAATCACATTCCCCAGTCTGAGCTTAAGCTGAAGATTGTCTGATCTTCTTCTGGAAAAATGAAGTATTTCATATTTCTCAGGAGAGAAGACTATTCTATGTCTTGCAGCCCATGATAGATATTTGAGGTGTGTGTTCTTTAACTTCAGAAGGTTGCTTTTTAGAGAGTGTCCAAATGCAAGCAGATTTGTATCATCTGCAAATCCCAGAGCAGAAACACCAGTGGAAGGAGAGTGTACAGTTTCATGAAGTTCAGAAATGTAAAATAGAAATAGAATAGGAGATAAAGGGGAACCTTGGGGAACTCCACAGTGAATAGGAATAGCAGAAAACTCAGAGTCATCAAACACAAGAGTGGTAGAACAACTGGTGCAGAAAGAGAGAATCCAGAAAGATAGCCAGAGAGGAATTCCTTTTCTCTCTAGGATTTGTTGGAGGATCTTAGGTAGAACTCTGTCATAGGCTCCTGAGATATCCAGAGAAAGTAGAGATGCAACCATGCCTTCCTTCCAGACTTTTTCCACTTGGGAAGTTAGTAGGAAGAGTGCTGATTCAGTTGATCTTCCTTTCCTGAAGCCCATCTGGATTTCTGGCAAAAGTCTAGCTTCTTCTGCTACCTTGCTTAGCCTGGTTGCTGTAATAGCTTCCATCAGCTTGCCAGTTGTGTTTAGCAAAGCTATAGGGCGCCAGGCTTTAGCTTGGTTATAGCATCCTTTACCAGGCCACAGTTGAGCTATGCCGAGGCATAGCGCAGAGTCGCTATCCCTTGCAGAGTCTCTGCCACGCTTCCCCGCAGTCCTGAGGCCTTTTGCGCTCCGCCGTGTACGCTCACCCCTAGGTCCTGCTTCAGAGCGCCGGGTTGCCAGTCCGGAGCCCACGCTCCAACTGCAGTTTGCTCCTTGAGCCCGTCATTTGCAGCCTGAGCCTGCACTCTGTACAGACCGGCATGCGCTTCCGTCCTCTCAGGCTATATAGACAGTCTTGTAGTAGGCCCAGACCCTACTGCTGTCACTGCCATTATATACCACACCCCGCAGCTCTCGCTGTTTCGCGTTACCTCTGTAGATCTCTTGTACAGAGGCTGACCATACCTCGCAGACTCTACAGACCCTGCAGGCCATGCCAGCACCTGCAGGACCACCTTTCCAGCCCACTAACCAAGTAGGGAGAAGTCTCTGTCTGCCCGCTGTCACCTGTGGGGCCCCGGTTGTACGTGGTGGCCCACTGGAGATCCAGTGCCCTGGCCCTGGTCTGTAGGTGGCCTGAAGAGAATCTGTGGCAAGACCTTAGGCAAAACCATCAAGCCAGCACTTTGACTATCACACAGCCCTTAGGTACTGGAGTGGTGGAAACTCTTTGTGCCACCTGCTCACCTTCTTTAACACGTAGTCTCTGTTTGATTAACAACACCGTGGTACAGACATCACTCCCCTCCTAGAACAAGATCCTCGATGCATCAGCTGCTGGAGACTCTGCTAGAAGGGGGGTGTGCGATAGGAACTCCTCTTGTCTACTCCAGAGGTGCCCTGTCGGGTGTCTAGACTTCACATCCACCAGTTGCAAGGCTGGCTTCAGGTCGTAGCGTACACGGTAGACATCTGTCAGGTGGTTTTCATAACCAGTTTGGTCAAAGTCCTCTGTTCTGCTGATGTCACTTCACGAGGGTGTCCAGAGTGCCTGCGCAACACCTCCGGTGGCCTGTCACTCCGCGGGCACCAGCAGCTCAACCAGTGACTCAATTAGCTCTCAGTGCAGCGACTACAAGCAGCTTGGGAGACTGCCTGCCATCGCTGCCCCGAGGTTCCCAGCCTGCACCACGTGGAGGTTTGAGTCGTCGCAGGCCGAGAAGTTCTTATAGGCAGGGGATACGGCGGAGCAAACAGGCAACAGTGCAGATGGAACTTCCCGGCAAGGTGCGTGACTTGTGCCAGATATGCAACTGGGCCAGAACCGTGACATTCACCTATTGATCTTTCCTTTATATCTTCTTCTTTTTCTAACTCTCTAATCTTTTCTAAAATTGCTTTGCAGTTCTTTCATGGGTCTGACCACAGACCTGTGCTAACTAGCCTGGACCTGGACTCACCAAGAAAAACCTGGAAGCCAGAAAGGAACTGGAAAACACTGGACACAAACCTGGCAAAACAAGAGTGTAATAATTTGCAGCTGCCCTTCCACTTTCAAGATAAACATGAAGTGGATAAGTACTTGGAATATCTTAACCACTTTCTCCAAGAAATAGCAGACAGATGCACAGAACTCCAGAAGCAATCTAGCCACTCAGTCCCCTGGTGGAACCAAGAGATCCAAACTAAAGTTAAGCAGGAAAGAAGAATAAGAAGACAAGTGCTCAGAGGACAGGCAAGCCAAGAAGAGCTAGAAGAAGCAACTAAGCTCAAGAAGAAAGCTGTCAGAGAAGGCAAACAGAACACCTTCAGAAAACAAGTTCATGAGCTAGCCAGTTCCTCAAAATTCTGGAAGCTTGCAAAGTGGGGAAAATCAAAAGCTAACAAGACCCCTGATCTGGAGACTCAAGAAGGACTAGCCAAAAGCTTTGAGGAGAAGACAAAATCTTTCTCAGCTCAATTCTTTCCAGAAGCACGTGTTCCAGAACCAAGTACAGAAAGTCACCAGAGTACCCCAGAGATCCAGCTTTCTCAGGAGGTTACCACTGAAGAAGTGGAGCAAATTCTGAACAAGAAGAAACCTTTTACAGCAGGAGGAAAAGACAAGCTGCTAAATGGATTTCTGAAAGCTCTGGGTCCCAAGTTCTGCCAAGCTATAGCTGTTCTCACATCAACATGCTGGAGACTGGAATACTTTCCAGAGAGATTCAAGAATGCAAAAACAGTCTGTCTAAGAAAACCTGGCAAGGGAATCTATAACCAAGCTAAAGCCTGGCGCCCTATAGCTCTGCTAAACACAACTGGCAAGCTGATGGAAGCTATTACAGCAGCCAGACTAAGCAAGGTAGCAGAAGAGGCTAAACTCTTGCCAGAAATCCAGATAGGGTTCAGGAAAGGCAGATCAACTAAATCAGCACTTTTCCTTCTAACTTCCCAAGTGGAAAAAGTCTGGAAAGAAGGCATAGTTACATCCCTACTTTCTCTGGACATCTCAGAAGTATATAACAGAGTTCTTCCAGAGATTTTTCAAAAGATTCTGAGAAGAAAAGGAATCTCTCTCTGGCTAACTTCTTGGATCTTCTCTTTCTGTACCAGATGTACCACCACTCTAGTTTTTGATGACTCTGAGTTCTCTTCTATTCTTATTCACTGTGGAGTCCCCCAAGGTTTCCCTTTGTCTCCTATTCTTTTTCTATTTCATATTTCTGAACTTCATGAGACTGTACATTCTCCTACTACTGGTGTTTCTGCTCTGGGATTTGCAGATGATACAAATCTGCTTGCATTTGGACACTCTCTTAAAAGCAACCTTCTGAAGTTGAAGAATACATATCTTAAATGTCTATCTTGGGCTACAAGACATGGAATAGTCTTCTCTCCTGAGAAATATAAAATACTTTATTTTTCCAGAAGATCAGACAATCTGCAGCTCAAGCTTAGACTTGGGAATGTGATTCTAAAACCAAAAGAAGAAGTATGAGTATTGGGAGTGTACCTGGATGCCAAACTCCACTGGCACAAACACCAGAGAATTATTCTTCAAAAAGCACAAAAAGCACTATCTTCTCTTTCTAGAACTTCTTACTCCACCTGGGGCTTTCCAGTTCTCACAGCACATCTTGTGTACACTGCAATACTCAGATCTGTACTGAGCTATGCAGTGGGAATTTGGTTCAACCCACTCAGAAAATCCTCTAATATTTCCTCTCTTATCATATTCCAAAACAAATGTCTGAGACTTATTGGGGGTGCTTTCAAAGCCACTCCTTCTTTTCTATTAGAGAGTGAGCCTTTTCTTTTACCCCTAGATCTCTATTTTAAATTTCACACAGCTTGTTTTCTATCTTCTATCCAAACCTCCTCTCTGAAAGACTTTCTTGACAGTACCTTTTCTACTATTTCTTCCTATACTTCTTCACTGAGGAAACCTTTAAAGAAATCCTTAACTATCTCTCCTAATCAGAAGTTCACTTGGTTAAGTCAAATAACTACTAACCAGACTAGTTCAAAGAAAGAACTACAAATACTCTTTACTAAAGAGTGGGAAAACCAATGGGAGGAGAAGAAAAGAAGAAGCTATGCTGGATGGCAGGTGTTTTGCCAAAAACCTCACTACAACAACCTGAAGTTCTACAAAAAGCTACAGAAAGCTGAGGCAAGTCTACTACTGCAAACCAGAACTGGGAGAATTAGTCTAGCAAGTTTTTTTTTCAGAGCTGGAGTCCCTGACTTTCCTACCCCCCTATGCATGTGTGGTCAAGCAGAAGAGACAGTAAAGTATATTACCTCTTCATGCTCTCTCTACTCAAGTCAAAGACAACATGCTCTCTTTAACCCCCAAGATTTCACTACTATTATTTCTAACCCAGAGCTTCTACAGAAGTTTCTGTACTGGTTTATGTCTTTGAAAAGACTAAACCAATTTAATCTGGCTTTCAAACTTCACTATTCACACTCCAACATCTAGAAGCTTTCCCTACCAGACACTACAAGATTTCCTTTTGCTACACTTTCTAGTCACCTCCCTGTCTTCAGTTTTTATTCCTTTAAAGGTTTTCTGAAGAAGTTCACTATTAGCTGGAAGATCTGCATGGCTGTAAAGCTACAAACAGTGTAAGAATCAAACTAAAAAAAAATCAGGTGATGATATCACACCCACAGCCTGCTGCCACTCTCACCTTGTGGATCCTACACCACAGTGTCCTTCCCCAGTTCTCCTGGGCTCAGGAGCAGCTGGAGACTGGCTACTAGCCAGTCACCCTCCCCATGTTCCACAGATTTCTTGATAGGATAGCACTGCCTTAGGTGCTGCAGGGAGAGGTTTTTTACTCTTTGGAGTTTTCCTAGCCTATTTCTATAGTTGACCCAGCATAGCCTAGATACACTAGAGCTAGAACAGTGTAGGAATTCAATCAATCAATCAATAAATAGGTTCATAGAGAGTAAAATAACAGTCAAGTCTAGTTTGCAGACTTCACCACAAGTTGATGAAGACTGAGTTGTTGAGAGTACTGTACAGAAGTACCTATGAAGACTTGCAACTACTGTAAAGTACGTACCTGTACATACCTCTGTACTATACCTCCGTACATTCTACCAGCATCTGAAGTACGTATGGGTACTCCCTACGTACTATACGAGTGGCCGTGGCGCGACAGTATAGCTTACGTAAGTACGTAAGTACATACGTAAGACACCTGATTATGTAATTGTATGAGGCTACGACGACGTGGACGGTTACGTACTCGTACACGCAATGCCTCCTAGTACGTACGGACGACGAGTACTCCCTCACAGTACGAGTACGTACTCAGACGTCCGGAGCTTGAGCCAAGGCGACGACAAGGCTAGACGCGTGGACCGAATGTCAGACTCGTGGCTTGACTGCTGAGAGGTATAGATGCGTTGTCGTCGGGGGATCCTGAGATACTGCTACTCAGCGGAGACAGAGAGTTGATCTCCATTCCGTACGCAGTCTTCCCTCACGACCGGGGCGTCGCCGGTCAGAGAGGATCGCGGCAGGGTCTACTCGTAGGAGCGGAAGACGAACGTTGTATCGGTCTATCAGACGGCAGGGCATGATCGTATCTATATTCCATTCTTGATGGCGAAGAAGGGGCGCAGTCGGCGGAGG
Source organism: Lichina pygmaea (assembly GCA_963422465.1). Taxonomy (NCBI): domain Eukaryota; kingdom Fungi; phylum Ascomycota; class Lichinomycetes; order Lichinales; family Lichinaceae; genus Lichina; species Lichina pygmaea. Next base: position 1,084,445 of record OY730173.1, read on the forward strand.
CTTGGACCGGTAAATTCAACGTCGGGTTTATTTTTGGCGGTCGAGATCGTCTTGCTTTTTCCCACCTCAGCGATCCACAGAACCTGAGCCTCGGTCACTCGGAGCAGAAAAAGAGGACGCAGACGTTGGTCGGTCCATCTACGTTACGAAGGTACGTAACGTACGTACTGTACGTACAGTATCGACAGTACGAGTAGGCACTTCGAGCTCGCCGGTCGCACGGCGCACGTCAGCGACATTACGTACGTACCGATGCCGAGGTGAGGCCGGTGGCGGATGGATCATCCTGACGAATGCGCATCACGTGACGCTACGGCCGTCCCTAAGTGCGTGGGGCGAAGCTGACGACAACTCCTACGGTGGTCGCTTGAACCGAAAGAGGAAGAAGTGCCGATTCCGGGTCGTGGCCGCGCCTCCTTAGCGCCAATGGCAAGGGGGGGACTCGTCATCCTCCCCGGAGAAATTGACTCTCGCCGTGCTCGCGCCAGGGTCGACGACGACCGAACACGACCGTCAACCTGTCCATCCGTCAGCATTCGACCGACGCCTGTGGTGCCGGCCAGGCGATTGTCTCGACGACGACGACGACGACGACGACGACGACGACGACGACGACACGGCCTTGCCCCCGACGTAGGACGACGAAAACAGGGCGACGAGTCCCCCAAGTCGCCTCCCACCCCGTTTCCGCCCGAGAACTACTTCGACCCTAGGCGTGCCTAGGATATTAACCGTAGCCGACCCACGCTCCGCCCCGGTGATGGTACATCGATTGCGACCAGGCCCGTCGTCGTGATCTGCCCGGAGAAAGTGTTCGCGCCTGCTCGAGGACGACGCTGCGAGTCGTCGGCGCCCCAACCTCTTGTCCGTCTCAAGCAACGACTACGGGCTAGGAGGCAGCCGCGGTTGACCTCGTCGCCATGGCGGACCGCATGCCACCCCGACAGGCGGCGCCGGCAATGTCGGACGAAGCGGACGAGAACTGGGCCAAGGCACTGAGCATCCAGTTCGAACAGATGTTGAAGATCAAGAGACTCAACGAGCTCAGCGAACGGACACGACCGCGGTCGCGGGCCAGCTCGCCGGCACCCGTGGACACGTCGTCGACCTCGTCGCCCTCGCACGCTCCAAGCGCCATCCGGCGGAAACCAGTCCCCGGAAGCCATCGACCCGTCCGTCCTCCACCGTCCGCTGCTTCTTCCCCGACGCCCCCGCCACCGTCCTACTCCTCGCTCCGACACCTCCCCTTGGTCCCGACCCCGCCGCAGGACCCGGCCTCGCAGAAGTTCCGACACCTGCTCATCTCGCACTCGTTGACGCCGCTCAAGTACGAGAACCCCGGCCTGCTGGACGAGGCGCTGTCGCTGATTCCGCTGGACCGGATCTACGGCGAGGCCGAAGAGGAGAGCCAGGTGCTCCAGGCCGAGGCCGAGAGCATGGGCGACGGCCGGAGGGCCGAGTGGGGCTACCAGGACTGCGTCATCCGAGCCTTGCTTCGGTGAGTGTCGAACGGGAGCGTTCGATCCGGTCTTGACGTAGAGGCGACGAACGCTGACCCGGCCGCGTCGACAGCTGGTTCAAGCGCTCGTTCTTCACCTGGGTCAACAGTCCGCCGTGCCCGATCTGCTTCTCGCCGACGAATCCGCAGGGCATGACGCCTCCGACGCCGGACGAGATGGCCCGCGGCGCGGCCCGGGTCGAGCTCTACCAGTGTACCGTGCCGGAGTGCGCCGCGTACGAGCGCTTCCCGCGGTACTCGGACGTCTGGGCCCTGCTGCAGACGCGACGCGGCCGATGCGGCGAATGGGCGAATTGCTTCAGCATGCTCTGTCGCGCCGTCGGCGGACGGGTGCGATGGCTGTGGAACTCGGAGGATCACGCCTGGACGGAGGTCTACTCGGAGCAGCAGAAGCGCTGGATCCACGTCGACGCGTGCGAGGAAGCCTGGGACACCCCGTGCTTGTACACCGAGGGTGAGTGTCTCGTCCGACCCTTTTTCCTCTTTCTTTTTTTTTTCTCTTCTGGTCTATCTTTCCTCGATTGGCCCCGGCGCGCTGACGGAGGCTGTCCAACCTCAGGCTGGGGCAAGAAGATGGCCTACTGCGTCGCCTTCTCGATCGACGGCGCCACGGACGTGACGCGGCGCTACGTGCGCAACCACGCTCGGCACGGCCTCGACCGGACCAAGGCGCCCGAGGAGGTGCTGATCTGGATCACGGACGAGATCCGGCGCATGCGCCGCGAGAACATGCCCAAGGAGGAACGGCGCCGGCTCGTCATCGAGGACCAACGCGAGGAGCAGGAGCTGCGGTCCTACGTCGCGCGCGCCATCGCGGCCGAAGTGACGAACCTGCTGCCAGGCGTCGGCATGCCGTCGCCCTCGGCCTCGGACGCCGAGAAGCTGCAGGGCCGTCAGAGCGGGTCGTCCGAGTGGATCCAGGCGCGGGGCGAGGGCGGCGCCGACACCTCGTCGTCTTCTCGGCGCGAGGGAGAGGGACGTTGACCGTGGCCGTCTCGATCGGCAAGGACGTGGCATCACCGGCGGTCTTTTGTCATTGATTTCATCGTTATCATCAGCGTGATTCGTATCATCGCCATCATCGCCATCATCGCCGACACCATCATCATCATCATCATCATCATCATCATCGTCCTTTCACCCCCATCCCACCAATATTACTTCCTTCTCCCTTCTACTCTAGCCTATTATACTGACCAGTGGTCATCTTTCATCTATCTGTCGACACACCTTTAAACTACAGTATCTTAAGCCGTCACCCTCCTCCTTCCCCTCCTCCAACCATCCCTTCATCTCCCCTCCTCCGTCCATCTCCCCACCCGCCTTCTCTCCCTCCTCCATCTTCCTTCGCTCCCATTTCCAGCTCCCTCTTCTTTCTCTCTCTCTTCCTCTTCTCCCATCCTTTGCTTCCCCCGCCGAGGCCTTCAGGCAAAGCAGGGAAAACCAGAGAAGCGAAAAAACCAAAAAAAAAAAGGGCCGAGCAAGGAGTTTCCTTCAAAGTTCCTTCTCTCTTTTCCCCATCTCCGCGTTGCAGAAAGGGAGAGAAGCGGAGGGGAGGAGCCAGCCTAGGATGGGGCAGGAGAATGCTGGGTGGGGACGGGGCGAGAGGGAGGAGAAGGAGAAGGTGAATGATGGGCCGAAGGGAAAGGGAAAGGGAAAGGGAAAGGGTGAAGGGGTTGTGTCGATTGCAAAGTCCAGGGAGTCGCGCCGTCCGACGGTCACGTGTATATGGCTATGGGTCGCTGTGTGCGTATGCTCTGTGGTGTTGGTGAGGTGGAGTATGTTTTGTGTTTGTGTTGTTTGTGTGAGTTGGCGTGAGGTGGCGTGAGGTGGCGTGAGGTGGCGTGCGTTGTGGTACTATACGTACGTGTGGTAGTATGTGCCGCGGTAACTGCGTGGCCTTGCCTCGACGTGTATTAATGTCTCGGTCCGGACAACTTGTGCAAATGTCTTGGGCTGCGCTGTACTGTACAGCATACTTGGATCTGTAGATGCGACGGAGAGATGCGCCATCTCTTTCAAGTCCTGCCGTTGCCCTGCATCTGGCCTGTCTTTTCCCCTTGTCGTGTCTGTGTCTTGCATCGTCATTGTGGCTCCACCACTTTCCCCCACCGAAGCGGTGTCGAATGATTCCCATCTGTGTCCTATCACCTACGTACGGTGTGTGTACGGTACGTGTGCCTTGCAATCGGTGTTATGTACTGATGTCTCTGACTCTCCCCACTCCACGTACCTGATCACAGATGGGGTGCTTGAGTCATGCTTGTTGCAGGTGTTTAGATGCTTAGGTATTGAGATGGCTAGGTATCTACTCCTGTAGATGGGTTAGGTGGGTGCTCAAGTGCTGCGGTGCTCGAGTTTTCAGGTGCTCGAGTTCTCTGATACTCTGGGAGGGCACCGCAACCAGCATGTCATCCCATGCCGCGATATAGTGTACTGTACCGTACATCTCTGCACCACACTGCTGTTACACTAGGGCGAGTCCTTTGGACGCTGACTTTGAGGACTGCAAAGTCGACCTGGCACGACGTCTGCTTTCGATAAGTACGATGAACTCATGGCCGTCATGCAGTTCGCCAAAAGGCCAATCCATAGCCTCTTGCACCCACGCTAGAGCCTCCAGAGGCTCCTGGTGATCGACGAAGAAGCCTGAATCGACGCTGGATACGAGGCCGCTAACATTTCCATGCTCGAAAAGGCTGCCGCGAAGTCGAGCGTCTTTGACATAGGCTACTGGGGAGACTGCCATGATCGATCCCGCATGTTCCCGAATGTAGTTGAGGTCGACGGGCTTCAGAGGACCTATGATCATCAGCCCTGATCGATATAGATAGTATGTATTTACTCACTTCCGAACGCTTTAATCGCAGCCAAGCATGCAGCGGGATGTGAGCTCATCAGGCCATAGATGTCGTCGCGATCCTGCCGGAGCTGACACAAGAGGCCCAGCGCCAAACCACGCTGGCGGTACTCGCGATGCACGACCAACTGCGTAACCCAGCACACCGTCTTTCCATCAGACATCCAGCGACAAGCGAAGGCGTTTCCAGCAAGGCGACTATTGACCATCACTCGGACGTAGGTGCACATGACACCGTCAGGTAGATAGTCGGCTCGTAGCCGCTCCTTGCTAAGCCGGACACGACTGCCTAATGGTCACTCAGTACCTGGGTAGCCACGACAATGTACGTATTACGGGCATTGTCCTGACTCACCAGCCTTTGGATATCTGCCGAGTCCCCGTGCGGCGTGGTCAGCCCAGAATCCGTAATTTTCTGAAAAGAGTCGAGCTGCTCCCACGAGCATTTCATCTGTGACCTGAGTACCATCGAACCGCTCATACAATTTTGTATCCATCTTGAGACGACTTTGTGGAGGACACCGTCTCAGAGTGATGGACTGAAGTTCGGGCTGTTCCTCGAACTTCACCGACTTACGGGGGGGGGGGGGGGGGATTTGAGGATCTCATGGTGAGCGGATATGTACGGTAGCAAACACCCTCAGGTACCCGTACGTATGGTTTGGACAGGTGCACCTCTTGTGGACAGGGTAGTTGTGAATTGTCGTCGTAGCTCCTTCCTCCTACAGCACGTACGCGCAGTAATCACAGTAGGCATTGATTTTGTGAAAGAAGAACAGCGTCCTGGATGTTGTGTCGGACAATCCCTTGGGTACACAAGCAGATACTGTAATCGTAAGTAGACCCAGCCCCTATTCCTCGGCACGATGAGTTACGAGTAGATCCCCACTTGCGCCACAGCCTGCGCCATCTGCGCCACACAGAGACCTGTCCAGGCCACTGACCCGGTCCCCTATTGCGATAGGCATGCGCAGCCCTACCACGTTGTGCCCGTAACGAGCTCGAGACGCGTTGGTTCCTGGTAATTACTGCTAACGCGTAGATTGATCTGTAACGGCCAAAATACGGCTACGGCCATCTCTTGTGTCCCCGCCAAGTCGCGCGCCCCACGAGAACCCTCTGTCATCGCGTCGCCAACGACGACGACCGTTGTCGACGTCCCTGGTTTCCATTCGCATTGGATTACCGGTACGCTGCACAGACCTCGATAGCACACACGAACAGCTACAGCACCAGCATCACAGAGCCGCAGCGCGTCAGGATTGCCTTGTCGACGAGGCACCGCCTTCGACCTTTAGTCCTGAGAAGAGCTGGGATAGCGTGTTCGAACCCGCTGCTTCATCGAGACGTACTCTCGACATCCCATACGCAGATCACAGGAGGAGGTCCTTCCGAGACTGGTCAGGAGACCGTCCGCGCCACTGCGACAGGCTCATGGCTCTCAAAAGAAAGCGGTCGTGCTTCGACTCTGTTCTCCCTTCGCCAGCGACGTCGATGTCGCCAGAGAGCTCGAATGCCGATACGGAACACTCGAGCGCGATGCAAGGTCGAGGCCCCTTCATGGGACCATCTGCTTGCGCCTATCCCGGTTCTCCCATCTTGGCTGGCGCTGCGGCCGTCGAGCATGCGGGCAATTGTTCGGAACGCAATCTGAATGCTTCGGGAAGAACGTTGAAACGCTTTCGAGATGGGAGACCTCCGACGAGAGCGGTCCATGGTACGTGTGCTATCTGCAGCAGCTCTGAGTCTTATGACAATACTCTCTAGAGTCATGTCCGAATGATCCTGCTGCGTGAATGACGCAGGATGTCACTCTGAAGCCGTCGCTGACAAGACGACGATCGCTCAGAACGGACACTGGATCTCCTCTTCTCTGCCCAGCGCCGCCTAGCTCGGGAAACCTCGTCAGCATCCACATCTGCGTTCCGGTCGTCAGAAACAGCACTCTCCCCGATCGAGTTCACCGGCGCAGTCAGCATCCAGACGCATGCCGCCACGAGAGGATCCCAGACGCGCCTGGCCGTGCACTCGTTCATCCCCACGAAGAGTACTTTGACGAGCGAAAGCGGAAGGAAGTGCGAAGACTGCGACGGCCCCCTCGACGGGACACCAGGGGTCTTGGGCCTCGCAGGGCCGTTGGACTGCTTGAGCGATGACCGCAGATGGGACGAGTACGCTTGCGTCAGCTGTAGACGCGTCATCTGCGCTACGTGTTCCGTGACGGATATGGATCGGAGTTGTCTAGAGTGCGCCTGTATGATCTTGCGAGGTGGTGCATGAGGTCGGGTGTTCTCGGTGAGAATCAAGCCGACAATGGTGGCGCTGGACAACATACATACGGCTGTACGTACGTACCCAGAGACGTGACATTCCCTTCTGGTGTCTTTGAGCACACTTGTCCATGGCCATCATGTGATTCAGAGGCGTTCATACCTAGATCAGCATGTACGGAGGTACGCACGTACGTAGATACGTACGTTACGTAGATACGTACAGTACAGCATGCGAACAGTGTTCCCCATTTCCCAAAACAATTAATTATAGTCAAGCCAAGGCCTGATTATCCCCCAGCAAAAAAACCTTCCGGAAAAAAAACTCCTGACCGATTCATTACAATGAATCCCTAAAAAAATTTCAGGGTGAGTGTACCAAGACTTGGCTGAAGCGACAATTATTGTTCAGGTCATGCCCGGAATCGAACCGGGGTTGTCGGAAGTCTCAATCAATCCTTTCGAATCGCGGAGATATCCTCAGAATCCGAAGTGCTAACCGCTACACCACACGACCGCTTGTGTTGGGTAGGCTGATCAATAAATAATATCTAAACACTACAAACGCCTCTGAGCTGAGGGGTCACGCGAGATCTACCAATTTCAATCGAAGATACTTGTGATAAGACTTCCAAAGCAGTGTCTAATGCCACAAGTCACGAGATGGGTCACCCAACCCCACAGAGAGCTCCCCTCCTTATCTCTCCAGAGGCCGGCACACATCTCGGGCAACCCACCAACAAATGGTCTTCACAAGGAGATCGGCGACCCACGCCGGATCGTGGTACATCGACTCCCCGGGCGCGCTCTCGGCCCAGCTGGAGCAGTGGCTGGAGCAGGTGCCCGACAACATTGACGGTGTAGGACAGCTACCGGTGCCCGGCGCAAGGACCATCATTGCGCCGTAGGTGGATGCCCTCTCTCGGCCAGTTGTCATCGTCGAACAGTGGTGGAGATGATTCTGTAGGAGGACTACAGCTCGCGCCGTTGCTGATTCTGCTGCTCGGGAGGGGTGCCGCCAAGGTAGCTCCTCGGAGCTTGCTCTACAGACATGCTGGATACTCTTATTCCGGCAGTGCTGCCGCGTGGGCGTACAAGGCGCTTGATCTCTCTCGGGCGTGAGCGCCCTCCATCGTCCTCTTCCGCCTTGTCGATGCTGTTGTCGATGCCCGCTGCCGGAAACGATTGACGACTGACGTGCTCTGGTAGCAACCGGATCTTCGTCTTGGGCCCCTCCCACCACTTTTACCTTCCCGGCTGTGCGCTGACAAAATGCGACGCCTACGAGACACCCCTCGGAGATCTGAAGATCGACAGGGCGACGATAGCGGAACTGCACAAGACGGGCAAGTTCGACAAGATGTCGCGGCAGACGGACGAGGACGAACATAGCTTGGAGATGCATCTGCCGTACATACACCAGATTCTCTCACGGTAGGTTCTGATGGCGTCTTGCGTCAGGCCGCTCGGGCACTCTCTGTGCGAGCAGAGTCTGATGCTTTGTCGTGACGGAACCAAGGTCATTCTCCGGCCCGGCCTCCTTCCCACCTCTGGTCCCTATCCTGGTTGGCTCGACCAGCGCCACGACCGAACGCACCTACGGCCAGATCCTGGCGCCGTACCTGGCCGACCCATCATCTGCCTTTATCATCAGCTCTGACTTCTGCCACTGGGGCACCCGCTTCAACTACACGTACTATCTGCCGTCGATAGCGCCGACCGTATCACCGTCATCCGGCCATGTTTTACGGTCAAAGGGCACACCAGACAAGGGCGGGCCGGCCATACACGAAAGCATCGGCCGTCTCGATCGAATGGCCATGGACGCCGTCGAGAGCGGCTCGCACGGCGGGTTTCTCCTCAACCTCCGAGAAACCGGGAACACCGTCTGCGGGCGGCACCCGATCGGCGTCATCATGGCTGGTCTCGAGACGCTTCTGGGGGAAGGAGACGCGGACGATGCCGGCAGTACCTCAGACGCAAACGCTGCAGAAAAGGCCCCGCAGCATCTCCAAAAGGGGATCTTCCGATTTATACGGTACGAGCGCAGTAGCAATTGCCTCCGGGTTGCGGACAGCAGCGTCAGCTATGCCAGCGCCTTTGCAATTGTATGAACGGTGTTTGCGGGGTTTTCAGGACAGGACTGAAAGGGATCCCAAATCTTTCTAAACGGGCTATTAGTGTGAGCCATGGAACCAACCTGACTTATCTGTCCGCAAAAAGAGACATCTTCCTTAAACCCCCCTTTTGGGGGAAACTCGAGTCGTCTACAATAGTGTTTCATGGAGACTAGACCTACCTACCCAAAGTTGACGATTCAGTTTATACACCCGTACGATCGCCACACCATCCAGCGTCGAGAAAACCCCCACAACGCAGGCAGTTGCTGCTATCAGAAACATATCTACCTCTACATGTTCCCGTGCCCATGATCACGGTCTCTCCCTCCCACTCGTGCCAGACGGAGGAGTATCAGAAGAATCAGCCTTGGATTATTCGACGATGAATGAATAGGGCTTGAGCGTGAGAACGGGACCTTTTAGGCTTGGAGAAGCAGGACTGTAGACTGTCATGTCTGTACTGAACATGCACGTGATCTTCATTGTCTTCATTGTCATCATCATCATCACCATCACCATCACCATCACCATCATCAACACAGTCCTTGTCACTGCCATGCAGTTCCAATCAAACCGCCTACGTGTACGAAGTAATGACATATACCCAGCATGACATAATGACAAGGGAGTTGTGTTCTTCTGTCAACAAGTTTTGACCTTCAGTTACTCCATTCAATCCCCACCTTTTGAACATGAGAAAGATGGAGAGCGCGAGAGCGAGAGAGAGAAAGAATGGACGCGAGACATTGAAAGTTTTCCCACTCAGTCGTCTTCAGGTGATTAGACTGTGGGGACATGCTTACCGTACAGCAGAGCATAGGCTTCCTGCTTGGCTTTACTCATACTGTACTGTATCGATGCCCTCGCAGCAGCGGCAGTAGCAGTAGGAGCAGTAGTAAGATCAGCAGTAGCAGTAGCAAGAGCACGGCTAGCTAGCTAGCACAGAATAAGGCGGCCACCGGCCGGCGCTCCGACTTACCAGTATCTTGTGTCCGACGGTTAGAAAGACGTACATCGTGTCCACGGATTGAAAGACGTACCGGGTACAGTACGCTGTGTCGAGGCAGTGCGAGGGTAGAAACACGTACGTATCACATTGTATCGAACAGTGAAAACACGTACCGTATACCGTACCGTATTGTGTCAAAGATAGATGGCAGCCTGTACTGTGCATTGTATCAAGGCTCAAAACAAGTTCCAGCGACCCACTCGGGTGCTTTTCTTTTCTCCTCCTAATCAACAAGTCCTTTCCGGTTGAAAAGTGTTCATTTGTTCCGCCTTATCCATGCAGTTTGGTGGAGAGAGAGTGTTCGTGAGGGCCTCCTACCTCCCCTCCCTTTACCTCTTACCTCCCCTTACCTCGGCCCCCTCCCCCCCTTTTCCCCACACTCTGCACTCCGCAACGCCAGTGACTCGCTCCATGATCCCAACTACCTCCCAGCGTCAAGACCACTACAGTAGTGATCCACGGGGACTGTTCACTTTGGATGCACCCGAGGCACGCCGACGTAGTAGAGGAGGAGGAGGAAAGTCGCGGGTTAATACGGTACACTACGGTAAGGATGAAAAACAACAACAACGATGACAGTTGGAGTCTAATATGCACTTGGCACAAGCACCTATTCATGTCCATACATCTGTGTGATAAGATCTATCGCGTAGAGGAGCGGCTTGAGTCCAGTGGAGAAACACGAGGAGGAGGAGGAGGAGGAGGAGAGAGAGAGAGAGGAGAAACACGAGGAGGAGGAGGAGGAGGAGGAGGAGAGAGAGAGAGAGAGCACCTGTCTGGAAATATGTGGCTTCATGACAATCTTTAAGGTGTTGGAATTAGCATTGGTATTGGTATTGACATCATCTCATCACACGGCTTCCATTTCAGACAATACAGATTCGTCGTTGCCTTCATCGACTGTATGGACCAGACAGACAGAATGACACCATTTTGATTGATTGAATTCCTTCGCCGTCCTAAAGCTAGCTAGGCTAGATTATGTCGGGGGTAGCAATAGTAGTTTGAAAGGATAAAACCGTCTTCTGGGCGAAAACCCTTCCCCTCTCCGAATGACACCATTCCCACTGTGCGAAGGGGATAGTCCCAACCTTGCGGACCTCCTACATCTAGTACGGTACAGAAGCAATCAGAATCTCCAAGACAAGATGCGACTGCGAAGGAACCCCCCCCCCCCCCCCCCCCCACAAAGCCAAGGAAGCCAAAACCACCACAGTCGACAACACCGGAAGCTGCGGAAGCGGAGCCAATGGAGCTGGATACTCCACCCCCCACACCACTCTCTAGTGGCAGGGGAGAAGCGACCAAGGGCCCCTGCTGTGGTCCTTCTATAGCAGGCTACGCCAAAGAAGAGTCGGCCCCGGGGGCAACTCCAGGGGCCAGACCACTCTAGACGCCACGGTCCGCGGGAAGGGCCCGGGGGATAGGGGAGCGACAGCAGCAGAATAGTTGCGTCAGCGACTACGGGATCTACGACAAAGGTAGGCGCAGGCAAGATAACCACGATACGAGATCCCGGAACAAAGGAGATGGAAGGAGTTTTGCCCCGAAGACGGTTTTATCCTTTCGATTTATTACTGCTACTCCCGGCACGATCTAGCTTAGCTAGCTTTAGAACGGCGGAAGACTTCAATCAATCATCAATTGTATGTGTGCACCCGTTGCTCATTTCTTCATTCGTTCATCCGTTCATCCGTGGAGACATTAGCACTGATATCGTGCAGCGAAGAGGAGATACCAAAGTAGGGTAAAGAGAAGGGAATGGAAATTCGTCTCTATGGGATATCTGATGGTGTTTGGGAGAAGACAATGGTCTAGACACTTGGGTGGTGAAAGGGATAGTGAATGGGGCGCGGCGAGGAGAGATGTGATGGTACAGAAACGTGTCAGTGGGGAGCGTGGGAATGAAGAGCCTAATCGCGCTGCTCGACATCTCCAGCGGGAGCCGCGGTCGCGCTATCTCTCCCGTTTCGCGTGGGTAGAGCAGGTATCTGCGCCGTGGTAGATGCAGCGGTAGAGGCAGCGGTCGTACTGGTGACGGTACTACTCTTCATGGCGCTGTCGCTGGGATGATAGGCTTGGAATTGATGCCAGCAACTGTTAGATCACCACAAGTCAGCATCGACGTCTGGTATCCTGACTGCACGAACGGACTTCGCCAACGCGACCACTACCAACAGCAACCTGATAGGAAAGAGAGTGAGCCACGACGAGAGGAGCAGGCACCCACTTTGGAGCTTGAAGAACATATCGAGCCATCGCCTCTCGGAACCTCGATTTGTATTCCTTAGGGCTGGTGACGGTTGGCTTGTTCTTGCCTCCGCCGGCGAAGCCGCGGTCTTTTATCCACGACTCCAATTTCTTGTCCCACGTGTAGGTGCGAATGCAGTCGACGATGCCGACGACGAGTTCCTTGCGGTCCTCGCCGTCCTCGTCTACCGCGATCATGAGGCTGTAGTCCATGACGTTCTGACGAGCTAGGAACAGCGTGTCGTTCCACACAGAAGCTCGGAGCAGCTTCTTCGAGTGCTCGCGCACGAACAGCGGCGACTCGTAGATGAACTCGACCATGTTCTCGTCGAGCAGGACCTCGTCCTTGTTTCCTGTCGACTGAATCTTGCGATTGCGCATCGAGCCTTTGAGATCGAATATCTGTGGGGCGGGAGTCAGTGATGAAGTCCACGGCGAAAGAAGCTAGAGGCCGACTGTACCCTCGTTGGAGTCCGGTCGTAGAAGAGATTCTCCATCACCAGAACGTCCCACTTGATCTCAACTCCGGTGACGGGGTTGCGAACCACGAGCTGGAAGAAGCCTAGCATCTTGGCGATCACGGTCGGTAGCTCGTGAAACAGCGCCTCGGACATGATCTGGAAGTAGGCGGGAGCAAAGCTCAGGAACGCCTGGGTCTCGACGGGGGAGAGTGACTTGAGCACGAATCGCTCGTCGAGGGTCTTGAGGAAGACCGATCGCGTCTTGCCACCCTTCGAGTCCCATTTGACGCATCTCGACAGCGACTCGACGATGCGGTCCGCCACGCCGCACTGTCTCCGGACGGCGTCGAACTGCTCGGCGTAGAAGACCTTGCACATCATTCTGGCAGAGCCCTCCTGGAACTGATACTTCAGATGCGTTCCGGTAGCCTTGAGCAGCGAGCTTTCTATCCCGTTCTTCGGACGCGGTGATTGTCCGGACTCGTCCATCTTCTCCCGCGGCCCACCGTTTCCGCCCCGCCCACGTATGCTGTGGAGCTTTGCCTTGTAGTCTTCGGATCCCAGCGCAAATGCAATCAACGAACTCGGTTCGTCCTCCCTGATGATGATGTCCGAATCCAGGAAGATGTGATGGACACTTCCACTGGCACACAAACGGGTCAGCACGCATGGATCGGCCGCCATCCCGGAGAACCTACATCGGATAGTCCAGCGGCGCCCATCCGCTCGAGGAACGCTCAGCCCAAAAGTTCGTCAACATCTTCATCAACGAGGTTCGCTCGTGCTTCGGGATATCCCCTTTGATGTCCATACGCGCAAGCGACTCGGCAATCCCCTCTTCGGTTGGGAGCTCGAGGTCGTCGGGCAAGGAATCATTCCCGTCGCTTTCGTACAACGTCACGCCTTCGACCTCGGCATCGGAAGCAGTTTGACTTTGCACGGTAGCCTGCTCGGGTGCGTCCGCAGTCCCGTCTGGCTTGATGCTGCCGTGAGAGCCATCCACCGGCGAGTCTACGACGCTGGTCGGCGCCGTGCTGTCGTTTGCGTCAGTGGTGCTAGTTGACGTGGTCCCCTCGGTGTTCGACCGTGCCCTGTCGGAGAGTGAAGGCTCGTTGTCGATGGGTTCATGCTCATCCACTGCCTCCAGGATGTCCTGATAGACCTGGACGATGGGCTTGGACGAGGTCATGGGCCGTTCACGCGTGCGTCTGTTGCTGGCGGCACGCAGTCGCTTCTCCCGAAGGCGCTCTTTCTCAAACTCACGACTCAGCTGCTCGAAATGCTTGGCCAGCGTCGAGACATGGGTTTCCTTCCTCCCCGAAGACACTGAGCGAGGAATATTTGACCGGTTAAGCCTTTCGATTGTTTTTGGTCGGGCCTTGGCCTGCGATTCCGCATCGTTGACTTTGAGGTGCCCTCTCTGATCCTGCGGCCTTCTATGGGGGCCTTGAATTCTGCCGTCGACCTTGCCACGATTTCGATCCTCAGGACTCGTCCTATTCGCTCCCGGCGCTTGCTTTTCAAACGGAGCGGGGTGCGATCGACTTCGCAACAAGGGCGGAGGCCTCTCTCTCTGGATCTTCCGAGATTTGTCTATCGGTCTCGGAATGGCAGATGCTTTTGTGGGCTTGGGGGGCACTGCTGCTTCTTTAAGCTGTTCGCCAGGACCCTCAGGTCGAGTTGCGAGCACCGCCTGATCAGCATCAAGCGGGTTGGCCTCCGCTTCAGATTTCCTGTCGCCGTCCGACCGCTGCGCTGCGTTCGGCACATGGCCCAGGCCCTCTTCGCTGCTGGCAGCATCGTGCGGGACGCTTGGAGGCACGGCAAGATCCAGATGCCGGACACTGCTCAGCTGATGGTCCGGTCTCAAGGTCTCCTCGGACAAAGTCTTCTCCAACTCGCCCCTCTGACCTTGCTGCAAGTTACCACCATTGAGCTCCAAAGCAGGGCTTGAGGCACTAATCATCTGCGTCTGGTTGGAATCTTCCTCGACCACCGAAGTCAAAACGTCGTGAGCTTGTTCGGCTGTCATCTGGGACGGTCTGGGCAGTGGTTCGTCTGTTCTAGGTGCCGGTGTTCGATTGTCTCCGTTGTCAGATGCTTGCACGCTCGTGCCGCCGCTCTCTGCGACGGACAGCGAAGGCGTTGAGCTATCCCGTTCGAGGAAAATCCTTTTCATCTGCACGACGGCCAGACGTGTGATATCTTTCTCGGATGGGAAGAAGTCGGCCTCCAGGTCGGCGAAAGCAATATCCCATTCGACCACGACTTTCTGCAGCGCCCGCATGGCCCGATTCAAGGGGATGATCTCGTAGTATTTCGACTCCATATACCGTTTCTGGAGCTTGCGCACAAGTCGAAGATGATCCTCGTTCGCTCGTTTCAGTAATCGATCGATCTCCGCGGTGAATGCATCCACCCTATCCGACACGACCGTATTCGTGCTGATGCCTTTCAGCCGGGCCTTGACCGAGGTCATGAAACGATTTAGACGGCCCTCCACCCTTGAATACGTCTCGTTCTTCAGGCGCAGATCATTCGTGACGTTCCAGGTAATCCGAGCACGAGGCACAACAATCTCCAGCAACTCGATGTTGTCATAATGTACGCGGAGCGCGAGATCCTTGTAACCAAAAAATCGAACGTGGTCCCTGTGGAGATGGTGCGGGCAGACACCAGCCTTCAGACGAAGGTTGGGGCTCCAGAACGACAGCTCCAGATATTTCCCAAGGGAGTATCTCCACGTGTTCTCGGACATGGGTACGACCTGAGTCTCCTTTCCACAGGTCTTGCAGCAGCTCCACATCAGGATGGAGTTCTGGAGACCGTGCATCTTGCAAGGGTAGTGCTCCACGAAGATCGACAAGCGTCCTTCACCGTGGACGTACGAGCGGTGATGATCCAGCATAGGCTTATGGCATCCGTTGGCGGAGCAGACGTCGTTGGCCCCGAAGCAGAGGTCTTCGACAAACTGCCCGAGCGTGCAATCAGGGGTGAAGTCAGCCATGGCGGCATGCTCGTTGTAGTAAGCCATGGCCAGGAGATCGGGGCCAACACACGGCGTGGTCGTTGAGGTGCACACGAGACTGTAGAGTACCACGATGTTCTGATGAGCGTAAGGGTCGAACAGGTCAATGTTCCCAGCAATGTAGGTCTCCCACTGTCGCTTCGTGGTCTCGTAGGTATACAGCGCCCTGTCGTATTCGGCGTCGTGAATGGCATGGATCACCTCCATGACCTTTCGAGGAAGCCCCTGGATCGGTTGATGCACCATCTCTGGCCTGACGAGGGAGAACTTCCGTGGCTCTGCCTTCTCCTCCGAGATTTGCTTTTGCACGATGTCCTCGTCCAAGAGTTCTCTCAAGCGGAGCAGACGCGACTCCTGTTCCCGGGCGCACCTCAGGAGGTAAGGGAGCATGAACTTGACGAACGGCGATGCCGACAGGATCCGCGTACGGTGTTTCTCGACGATGTCGCTGTAAAGTAACGGTAGCGGCATGCCGTCGGGCCCCGCCGCCGAGCCGGCCGAAAGTGCTTCCTGAGCGGTGGCATCATCATCGGGGGCCTCCGATCCTGTATATGGCCGGACTGGCCCGGAGGGATCGGAGCCGGTTCGGAGGGATGCCTGACCACAATCGCGTCGCACGATATAGGAATCGGGATGGGTTTCGTGAGCGAGGGTTCCGGCATGCGCTATCGACGGGATCAACACAAACTCGTCTCGCATGAGGCAGGTCTCCAGCTTCAGACTGTAGACGACGTATACCATGAACTCGGTGATGCGCTTCAGCTCGGCCAAGGTTTTCATGTTCTCGCCGCGCAGAACGATGGTGCAGCCGAGGTCCGGAGAGCAGCCCGAGATGTAGACGAAGGTCTTCTTCCTCCGTGGGACGTCCTTGTTGACGTACGTCTTCACGTCAAGCCCGCCGCAATTGCCAACGTGCACCGATTTCAACACGAGCATATCGACCGACGAGATGATGTCCGTCTCGGTACATCTCGAGACCGCCTCCAGTACGGAGGGCTTGACGTTGGACGCCGTGGCGACGTTAGCGTCGGCCAGGTACTGCAACGCTACCCCGGAGATGCTGTGCTGGGCGAGAAGGAAGTGCGGCCGGAGCGCCGTGATCCGATTGATCAGGTTCTCCAGGTACTCCTTCTCCTGGGCGATGACGGGACCGAGGCTCAGAAACCGTTGCTGATGCCGGCGATACTCGATCGGAAACGTTACGATGACCACACGTGGCTGCGACAAGCTTCGAGACATGCTCTTGAGGGCAAGATTCTTGGTGAAGACGACGCCGGAGATGTAGGAGGTGTCGGCCGGAACGCCACCGGGGATTCGTTTGATCTTGACGTAGTGGCGGATGTCGATGTCGTCCCCGTGCCGAATCTCCGGGTTGACGTCGTCGGTGCATTGAAGAAGAATCGGCATCAGGGCGTTCTCCCAGAGATCGACGTTTGGCACCCTGGCGTCTTGCAGGAGCTGACCCAGAAGCTGGCGTACGTGCTGCAGACTGGCATTGTTGAGCTCCACCGGCGGGGCGCTCGCACCCTTCATCGAAGCGCTCTTAGTCATGCGAGATCGGTTCGGGCGGGGAGAGCCTGTCGATTCGGCAGCGCCGGTCAAGTTGCTGAGAACGTCCGGCAGGGCGGAGCCGAAGTTCTTCAGGAGCTGCGCGCTTCTCTGGACCGAAGGGAGCAGACGCGCTTGGGTCGGGCTCGTGCCGTAGACGCTCCTGGGCCGCGAAGACATCTGAGGATGACCGGCCCTGGGGGCGCCCCTCGCATCTTCGTCGTGGTCGCGGCTCGCCGGGCTCATGGCATGGTTGCTCGTCTCGTCAAACCGAGACCGACTCTTCTTGGCGGAGCCCAGCAGAAAACTCATGTTGTTCTTGTCAATCTCGGCTTTGCCGGACAGCGCCATGTCGCCGTTCATCGCCGCCGAGAGGCTCATCTGTTCGTCGGCGCTGGAAGCGTCGTCCGAGATGTAGGCGGCCAACTCCGGGTCGATGATGCTGTCGTGGTGAAAGGCCGGGAGGGTCGCATCGGTCTGGCGCTGCTCCGTCGTGGCTTGATGAAAGGGGGCTCGCTCCTCGGGCATGGCTCGAAAGGAGCGATTGTGGAATGCCTTTGAACGATGCCGTCGATGCGAGAACGAGAACGACAACGGTCGGGCCGTCATCGGGGGCTTGAACGATCGTGAAGAAGCCGGCCGGCTGGGGCTCGCTTCAGGGTCTATCTCCAGTATTGCCGATCCCCGCTTCGAACCTGCTCTGGCCGTGCGGGTGGCCGGGATGGCCATCATCGGCGTCGTCGCCAGCATCTGATCCCGACCGGCGTTTACATCGCCGTCGTAGCTGTTCCGAAGCGAAGCCAGGCCATCCGACCTCCAGCCACGGCCTCTGGAGCGTTTGCTCGTGCGCACGCCTGCCTCCAGGTCCGAGTCGTCGGTGTATTCGTGTGCGTCTATCAGGTCCTTGCAAGAGTTGCAGACTCGAAGGGAGCCAGAATGCCCATACGGCAAGCCTGAGATCAGCGTCGTACATTTCGCGTCGAATATCTGACCGCACGTACCTACATCGAACGATTCTGGTGAGAAAGAGTACGACGAGCGGAGAGCGAGGGCGGCGGCGACAACGTGGCGTGACTCACGACAATGATGCTTACGCCTGAAGGTCGAGAACGCATCGCCACACAGATAGCACTCCTTGCAATTCTCATCCCTCATCCAGAAATCTTTGCTCAAGACCTTGCTCCTCATCTGGCTCGGTGAGGATGTCGCTGCATCGATATTACCCTTGGGGGTCCTGCTCCCCGATGGTCCCCTCCGTCGTGACCGACTACGAGACTTCGTCCTTGCTCGACCAAACGAGTAGCCGAGAGAGGACGATAGGTCGTCGCTTCGAGCATCGATCACGTCCAACGATGACGCACGAGACACGTTGAACGCAGGCAGTAGAGCGATGTTGGCCACGCCTCTCCTGGTCGGGTCAGAGCCCAACCTGGCCTCGTGAGGGGACCTCTCGCCGCCGGCTGGCCTGCTGGTCTTACCGGCGGTCGATGACGCTCTGGTCGAGGTGATGGTGCTGCTGTTCGCTCGAGAGTGTCTGGAACGTGTTGGCGAAAGCTCGACGGCGGCAATGCTTGACGGCGGTGCACTGGCCAAGCTGGAGCTTTCATGGCGGTCGGTGGACGAGGTCTTGGTCGGCGAATGTCCCCCATGGCTGCCGGTACCACTGGGTGGATGAGAGACGGTCTCTTCAGGCTTTTGCACGACCTTGCCGTGTTCCGAATCCTGGGGCCCTGGCCTTTTGCTTCCCGGATCGGCAGGTTCAAGCGGTCCAGGACGTCCATGACCCAGGAGCCTCTCGGCGGCCAAGCTCGGAGCGGTCGTAGAAGTGGATGTGGGTGTAGGTAGCGCTTTGCCAAGAAAGCTCGAGGTATTGGAGAGCATTCTTGGAGTGACCGCTCTGCCCGTCTCGCGAGCGGTGTCCGTGGGGATGGATGGGCTCACCATGGGAGAGGCGTCGCCCTTTGCCGCCTCTACGGCCGCGCCCAAGTTCGAGCGATCATCGGTCACGGCATCCTTACGAGCGGAGATGTTGACGGGGGCGACGGTGGGATCGATGGGACTAGACACAGTCGGTTTTGCCAGTAGGGTATGCGACGGCTTGGTCGGGCGAGCCAAGGCGGGAGTGCCTCCTTGGCCGGCGTGCGATTCCTGGCCGTTCGTCGGTTCGTCTTTGCGTCCTGCATCAGATGCCACGGTCTGCTTGGAGGCCGAGAAATCCAGCCCCGGTGGCCGCGATCGCTCCGTCGATGCCGCACGCGACATCAGATCCCTTCCGCTCGAAGAATGCCGCTCTCGGTCCCACGTCTCCAAGGCGCCGCCGCTCTCGCCGACAGATCGTCTCTGGACTGCGGAAACCTCAACACCGCGATGGTCTTTCGTCCCCACCACCCTTTCCTTCGCGGCGTCCACGGCACCTCGAAGGCGACTGTACAGAGCGCTCATGCTGTTCTGCACCGCATCTCCCGCGCCGTCGTTTCCATCGCTGATAGAGAACGACGGCGGAGGGGACGAAAACTCGTCGAAAGCGGTCAACGCATCGGACTGAGATGCGCTGGTGTGTATTCGATCCAGGACCTGAGAAAGGGCCAGTTGATCGTCCTGGACGGACGAGATGGAACCGGACTCTGCGCGCGGGGTTCGCGGTAAGGGTGGAGCACCCATCGGCTCGTTGATGCCTGACGGCGCGGCATCGCGCTCGGGCGACGACGCCATGTGGACAGCTCCGACCGTTGTCTCAAATGCTCAGTCACGGGCTGCATGACCAGAGTACGCCGAGTGTCGACAGGAACAACGGCCGCCAACGTGGAGGCATTTCAAGCTTCTCTCGTCGGTCCAACTTCTCCAAAAGCCGTCATCGTCGGTCATCCAGACGTCCTCGGTTGATTCGGAATCTCGTTGATCTTCCTACCAAACGCCGCCCTCGTCAACTTTTGACTTATGTAAGTGGAGTTCCTAAGAAGTACTCCGTACAGTGGGTCGACACAAGTTTGAACAAGCCGGTTCCTGCTTACAAACACGATAGTCATAAGTAGTAATAATTCTGTGTGTACCCCGTACTTCCCCTACAATTGTTGTCATTAATAGGGGTAAAAGAGGCAATGAGTATGGAACATATGTTAGTTTGTAGTAGAAGTACGTATGTAAGTCAAGTTTGTATGGGGGCTTGTTCAAACTTGTGTCACGACACTGTAGCTGGCAGAAGTGGTGGTGTCTGGAACCACTTTTTGAGGTTTTTTCACATCCACCGAGGCAGGTTTCTTGTGACTTTTGACATACGTTACAGTCACTGGCCAACCACAACTACGTATGTTGGTACTAGGTGTAATGCTCCGCCAGGAATATTAGATGTCTCATGAATTTTGTAAATAAGAGCCACCAATCTGAAGTCCTGCCCTGTCGTGAACCCGGAGTGCTCTTGGTGAGCGTACCATGATGCCTGGCCCCGGGTCACAAGTCTCTTGGTACTTGTTACCTCCCTCCAGCTCAATGATCTTCTGGATAGTGTTAGGGATACACTTAATCCAGTGCTAGATCTGACTCTGCTCAAGCTCTCCCAACTTCCTCTATACTTGTTCTGCTGGCCCCTGAGCCATAAATCCACTATATCTTGTAGTCACCCTTTTCATCCAGGGCCAGCAATGAAGGCTCAGTAGCATTAAGGTCTGGAGAGTTCTCCGGCCACTCCAGACACCTAACACTAAATTCTTGAAAAGCTGCATCATGATGTGTAGATACTCCGTACTTGACAATCTGCCTAGTTCTACTATGCTTAGTCAGAAAGTCATGAGACTGCTAATATTCCCGGCGGAGCATCACATCTGGTACCAACATACGTACGGAAGTACTTCCGGACGTATGTACGTACGTACAGTGACTCTGACTGTGACCACCCCACATCTTTTGGCTAGGACCTATTTCGGACAGTGTCACGTGTATATGTGTACTCGTAGTTCAAAGCATACCTGGGAATTGCCTCTTGCGGCTAAGCCGCTGCCACTTTTTGCAAAGCTTCTCACTTCGCTTCCCTCTCTACGTACTTGCACGTCATGGCTATAAGATCTGACTCTTTTCCCCCTCACCGTCGTACGACTTCCTTCTTCTACTCTTCTCCTCGCCTCTCCTGGCCTCTCCTCGCCCACCCAGGAGGAACAAAAACACTGTTGCTGTCGATAGCACTATCATAGACACTTTCTAAAGAGAGCACGTGTCTCGAGACGAAAGCTGATAGTAGCCCAATTTGTTTCACAGAGTTCCTTCCTCCAATTCAGCTCTGTTGCCCCGCATTCCCTACTCACACACGCGTACTTCTATCACGTATACCAATGTGAGTTATGTTCCACAAGTGGTGATGATAGTTTATGACTTGCAGCTGACTTTGTTTTGGTTTCATTTGGAAAGAGGGCTCTCGACAATATTTGTAGAAGGTACGCAGAGATTGTTATCATATTTCGTTACTGGATACACTGCTGATCTGATACTCTTCCAGTTGGCCTGTGGCCAGTCGAGCTGTGGTGAAGGTGCAGCTGCGGCCACGGCCACAGCCACAGGTGTAGCACTTGCCGGTGTGCTGTTTAGGAAGAGGAGGAGGGAGAAGGACAAGAATGCGGTGACAACTGGAAATATGGCACGCAATCCCAGAACTGACGACATCGTAGTCAAATCAGTGGAGTGAATCCTTGATGATGTGATTCTTACGAGTATATGATGCACAGGGGTTATCCTTCAAACAGTTACCGGAGCCCGGCCTTGGTTTTTATAGGCTTAGCACATCATACAACCCATGATTCTGAGGAGTTTTGTGTAGTGCCACCTAGGCATTACCTAGGCCCGCTACTATTTGGTAGCAACACTTTTCTGTTTGATCTCGCGGTAGTAGCAGTTTTTTTCTTAGCACCATCAACTGCCAGAGAAGCTGTTGCCCGCCCACCAACTCCCTTCGAGCGACAGTCACGACCTCTCCGGCACCGTCACCCGCTGGTTGAGCTCTCGCTACCTTAGCTTTTGATGCCCCCTTGGTCATTGGCTTCACGGTCAAGCACGCCACCAGTCCGCCGCCGACAACTCTTGCTGTCAACTGACTGTTACGCCAATCCCTTGAGGAACCTAGGCACAATCCACCAACACTCTCACCAGAGGACTTGGACTCGCCGGCTGCCCACCTATCTGCTGTCAGCACCATTGATCGCCAACAGCACTGGACCCCGGCACTCACCTTGCATTCCCCGCCAACCCGCTACAGTGAATGTCTCTGAGGAACAGCTGGTTATGCTTGTGAGGGGAGCAATCCGGGAAGTCAGAGAGATGCCAGCATCGGCAGAAATGCTGTGGGCATCCCAATCATTGAAAACACTGAGGTCTCAACCATTGTTCAGTGTGCAGCTGCAGACACGGCCGTAATCGTCAGAAATGCCGTGGGCATCCCAGTCACCGACAACACCATGGGCCCTATCATCATCCAGCATGCTGCCGCAGGCTCTATCACCATCGTCGACAATGCTACAAGCATCACGGTCATCGAAAGTGTCATCATTGATATTGCCATGGCAGCCCGACAAACCACCATCGAAAATGCCACTGGCATCAAAACCATCGCTGGCACTGTGGGCCGATCCATCATCCAGAGTGCCGCAAGCTCTGCCTACGCCATTTTCAGGAATGCCACCGACATCACAATCATCACTAGCACTGTGGGCCTCTCCATCAACTGAAATGTCTCGAGCTCTACCTACACCACTACGGGCATCGTATCCGTCAGAGAAAGCTCAAGGCTATCATCACACCAGGGACGAGCCAAGAAGAGACTCCTGGTGCAGGAGATCTCAGGATTCAGAGCGACGGAGCCGCAGCTGTCCGGAACGGCGATACAACAGTATCGACGGGGCTCTAGCAAAGGAGACGCCACTACCGGTCGGTCGAATCTGCAGACATTGTGGAATGAGCTTCCCGTCAAACAACAAGCTCCATCGCCACCTACGAGCAGACTGCAACCTCACTATGGCACTAGGCCCAGTCAACACTCCCCCACCACACACCATCTTTCCTGATGCAGACCTGACGTCTTACTGATATGACAAGGCATCCCCGCCCATGCATGCAGAGCCTACGGTGACAACAACAGCATACCGAGCGATGCCAAGAACAACCCCGTGCCATTGTCGGTCGTGCCCATAACCCCTACAATGTTGATTGGTGGCATGGCGAAGCATGTCCAGGGAGGAGGGACTGACAGCCCGCGGCTACCGACCGACACACCCCCGCCGACGCCAGACAGCATCTCTCATGATGGCTACACGAATACCAAGACCACCAACCTCATGTCTCACCGATGCGACAAGGCATCACCGCCCATGCCTGCAGAGCCCACAAACACCATACCGAGTGATGCGAAGGATGACTCCGTGCCACTATCAGCTATGCTCGCAGAAGCTGCAACACCGATGGACGGCATAGCGATGCATGTTCTAGGAGGGACCGAGGCACCGCCGCCTACCGATACACCCCCACCAACCCTGATCCTCGCCATGGCTTCAAGGACTACGGCGGTTACGAGAACTCTGCTTGGCGTACGGGCCACAATTCCGATCAACTCGCAGGCACCAATACCGACTGATACGCCGCCTCCGATCCCGACCGATACGCCACCCCCACTGGTCAGCGAGGCGCTGACTTCTTCAGAGCGAGGGCGACTGTCACGGCCACGCCTAGAGGACTCGGGGGCCGGGACACGGTCGGCCCGGCCAGTGCTTAGTCCACCCGAGCCTGGGCTAGCCCGGGGCAGGTGCCTGTTCGGGTAGGAGCTTTGGAGTTCTTCGGCTATATAGCTAGCTCTTCGTCTTAGCTACGTAGAACAATCAACTGTTCTACGTATGTACAACCCACGATTCTGAGGAGTTCCGCGTAGCGCCGCCTAGGCTTCACCTAGGCCCGCTACCATATCCTCCATCCAACACTGTTGTCGCCAGAAGATGTTCTTCATGTCTTGTCTTGCCTGGTGTGTGGCCGGCGGCCCGACGGGGTCTGTGCTGCGCTGCGCTGCCAGTTGGCCATGTATGCAGTGGCACACCTGGTTGATCCCCCGCTGAGTGCCGAAGACATCCAGGCGAGTGCGTGCTTGGAGCTGGAGACGCGCTACGTGGGCGCGGAGTGGGGGAACTGCCGCTTCATGCTCCAGGACTGGGCGGCTGTTGTTTCTGAAACATGATTCGCGTTGAACATAATAGTGCGAAGAAGTGGCATGGGTAGGGTGTGCCTTTAGAGTAAACGGGCGTCTGTGTCTCATGACCTATGCCAAAACCAGGGTTTATCAATACATCTGAAGACGTACAAGGCCACCGTAACGGCACAAAAGACATGAGCCTCGATGCACCTGGCAAGGTTGGATGCCTGCGCAAAACATCGGTTGATGAACACCAGATAATGACAGCCACATTGGGCATACAGAGCCGAAAAGCACGGCATGACTTCACAGCGATGTCTATCGTGCTCTATTCATCCTATCGATGAAAGCCGTACGTCACCCCAACACCTGATCTGCGGTTCCAATCCATGATCATTATCGGTACCAGTCCCGATGGGGATTATTCTGCTCGAAATGACGCCTGCAGGCGTATCACGTCCTGCTGCTGGTAGCTCCATCTTCACCTACCAAGCGGGCAAAGGAACAACCTCGGTCTGTCCCTGTTGGCCGTTGTCGGAGCCTCGGCGGTTGCTGCACTTCTATAAAACGCTTGCTTCTCGTCCGGACTCCAAGCATCCACACTCGACTGTCCCACCTGTCAGACCACAAGCAAGACTTTGGAAATTCTCACCCTAAATTTTCAGTCCAGCCGGCTCCGGTATCAAGTGCCATCCAAAGTTCCACTGTTCACCGTCCCCACATAAGCGATGGCTATCGGCACGCTCGTTCTTGTCGCCAGCACCTGGCTGGCAGGAACATCGGCCTCGTATGCGTCCGTCAACCGCATCAACGTCCAGGTCACCATGGGGACTACCCCCCGGCCCGGCCACAAGGAGCTCGTCCGCCTGACCGAAGGAAGCACCAACCCACCCGAGGACGAGTGCCCGGCGCAGGATTGGATCTGCAAGGACCAGGGTTCGTACGCCAGCGACGTCTACGAGTGCCCCTCGCTTGACGGCAACACGCGTGTCACACCCAACGGTGATCAGCAAAAGCTCTACTGCAACACAGGGACACATCGCAAGACCTCGGAGGTGGTGACGAGCGACTCCTTTGTTGCCTGCGTCGACACCTGCTCCGAGACTGAGGGGTGTGTCGGAGTGGGCTGGAACCGAATGGACCTCACTTGCGATTTGAAGTCCGAGTACATCACCGACACCTACCCCACCGTCGCGAGCAACGACATCGATAGTTCGTCCGAGCAATGTCCTTCTTACGAGCCTGAGTCCGACGAATGCCCACGCTTGAACTGGAAGATTCGTTGCGACTTCGGCGAGCAGTTCAGGATCTACTGCAATTTGTCTCTGCAGTCGACGAATCTGGTGCGCTATGCTGCAGACGACCTGGGCAGCTGCATGGAGCAGTGCGCCGCGATTCCTGAGTGCAAGGGAGCCGACTACAACAGGGTAACCAAGTGGTGCCACACCAAGTCCGCCTACAAGGATGTTCCAACCATGCCGAACCCAGATGTCGACAGCTTCGTCCTTGTTCAGCGTCGCTGTCGATAAGCTCTGTCTGCGTGATAACAGCCACATGTCGGGTGGACGTGACAGAGGGGCATGGAGATTGGATTACGAATTGTGGCGGGGGGTATTCAAGGAAGAATGAGCATGCGGCAAACTTCGTCATGTGTTTTGCGGGGATTGAACAAATGTCTAGGAGGAAATTGTTAACAGATTCAAGTGGAATGACCATGACGATGGCTGGATCTCCATAGGCGCAACCCTTTGGTAGAGCCTGCCCGGTTTCAGAAAACATCTTCAGAACACGATGGTACTTACGACAAGATATTTACTTCACACCAACTGTGACTGTCTTGTTTTATGATGTGTATTTAGTAAGAGTGGAACAGCAACACCGGGGAGGGATGGAAAGAGAGTGTGTGTCTCGAGGTACAACACATTCAGCAGTACGGAAGTACACCAGCACGTGAGTGATGTTCCAAATCTGAAAACAGCTAGCGTGCTGCCATCAGTGCGAGGTTCTTGGCGAATATAGTGTTAGGTCAGGTACGGAAGTACCTACGTACGGAGTACAGGAAGTGTTATCCAGAGCCGCATAGCAACAAAACTCGGCTGAAGATTGCTGCTCAGGCCTTGCGCGATCAAGTCATCTTCTTTTGAAGGCACGTGATCACTCTCTAGTAGGTTTTACAGGTGCGTATGTACTGATCTAACAGTATTTTTGCCAAGAACCTCGTACAGGGGTGCCTTCATCGGAAGGCAGCTTGCTGACTAATGCCAACCCTGAGCCGCTGTCACTTGGCTACGCGATGTCGCGTCTACGGCCGGCATTGCCACGGTTGCTGTCGAGGAGCTTCAAAGTCTGTGGTGCGCCGACAGTGTTACCTCCCTTTCTGCTTCTACGGATCCAATTGCTATGATCTCCTTTTACGTGAGCTCATCTGCTAAAGGGGCGAATGCATAAAAGTCGCGACAAGTGCCGTGGTCGGTTTGGTCATGGACAACGTCAAGCCCTGGCTCAAAGCCGTAGCTGTCCGACAGCTGTCCTCCCTTATCGGGATGAAGGATGAGGTTGAGTCCGGTGACGAGCTGGACAGGAGAGTAACATGGAAGCCTCAAACAAAAGTGAATCTTAGAATCGACCAGAAAACCTGCAAGGCCGCAAGAAGGTTACAAATCATCGACGTGAGCCGCTACTATTCTCCAACAAGCTTTGCTTGCCTCGCCCCCTCTCCCTGACCTACGGCCCCGCCTGGTCATCTGTTGACTTTACGATTGGGGCACGGAGTAGTTCAAAAGCTATAAAGACCCCATCTCCGCTCTCGTGTCTGATTCCGAGTCCTTCGTCTTGGCTTTCTTCACCGGTTCCGCCGCAGCAGCATTCGCGGCCAGCTGCCCCGGGCGGCGTGTTACTGAAGGAGCCAAAGGTGCCGTGGTGGAAACTTTCACCTGCGAGCTTTCTGTGATGCCTGATGCTAGCGGTGGCTCGACGTGCTCGCTCACGCTTGAAGATTGCAAATATCTGGGATGTGGAGGCGCCGGGACTGGCACCGTGGGCAGCCCCCAGGAGCTCGGTCGAAGCGAAGACCTACAAGCCTCGTTACGAGCGCTATCGCGGCTACTCCAAGATTACAGGCCCAGCGATACAGATGTGACGGGCGTGACGCACAGCAGTCTCGGAAATCCCTTCTCGAGACACGGTGACGATGACAACGAACACGTCAGAGCCGAGCCCAACGATACCCAGATGATGGGCAGCCAGGACTCCTTCTCGACGCAAATGCCATTCAAAGAACCGCCAGCGAGCGAAGAAAACCGGCCATCTTTGGAGCGTGACGGTTCAGGGGCCAAGGCGCGCCCAGGGGTTCGGGATCCAAATCCGGCTCTCAACGCTGCAGCTTCCTCGACGAACAGTAACGAGGCGCTTCTCAGACTTCTGCCGTCCAGAAACCAGCCTGCCCATATCGATACGCCGGTGCACGCGGTAGATTCACGCTCTGCGTCTCCGGCGAGGGCTGGCGCCCCAGAAGTGCAGGTTCAAACCCACATTGGTCACCCTCAGCCAAACGAGGAGCGAAGGCGGGATGAACAGGCGCCCTCGGAGTACAGACAAGGACAAGAAGAGCTAAAGAACCCGAAAAATGCTGGCACTAGTGGGAGTGAGTGCATTCTTTGGGCTTACTCGATCGTCGCTGACTTTGTAGGTTCCGGTCGCCAAGGCGATGGCATGAGTGAAGGCAGACGAAGCTCGACAGGCGATAGGCAGACGAGGTCGGGTGCCAACGCCAACACCAACGCCAACGGGAATTTGGCCCCAGCTGGGCCTATTGATTTCTCCCCAATGCAGTTTTGCGCTGTACAAGCAGGGGATGACGATCCATGGAAGGTACCCGATGAGTTCGTCTGCGTGCTTTTTTTCCCCATGTTCTAATGGAATTGTGGCAGTGCATGACACGCATACGCAAGCGGGATGTGAGAGTTCCGAAGAGCCAACAACGTCTGGTCGACCGAGATGATAGTGAGTGAAGGCATGGCAGCATCTGTCCAGTTCTCTTTAGGGCCTGCTCCACGGATTCTGTTCATATCCAGAACTGATTTTAGATATAGACTGGCTACCACCAGAGCCAGGATGCCGCGCCCCAACAGCAAATCTGCCCGAAAATATACTTGAGGACCTTACCGGAAGGGCTGAGCAATCACTGAGGCGGGTCGACGCTGCAAACGTCAAACGGCCACCGGCTTCGCCTGGAAGCCAGCCCGGATCTCAGCCCGATCATGACCCTTTTAGCTCCGCACACGAGCATTTCGAAGACCCCGAGTCCATTGAATGGGATAGCAGCCCGCCGCGAAACGTCGGGAGGGGCGAGCTGCCTCCGGACTCGTCTCCCCTTGCCCTGCATTCAAAGTCTGCACACGGTGGCCGCCAGCGAACGGCCTCCCCACAGAAAAAGCGTCATTTGGCCCCTGAGCAGAGCCCTGCTCTTGAGGTGGCGCACCGACAGAAGCGTAGTCGAGTGGCAGATCAAGAAGAGGCTATTCCGAACGTCTCTCCACCCACAACCTCAATCCGATCTGAGAAATCGCCAAAGGGAACTGGCGCAGCATGCTTTAGGCCTTCCACCGGCGCCGCATCGCCAACACCAGCACCCGAGACCGTTCCGTCACAAGAGACCGCCCGCGCTGTTGCGCATACCAGGGCTCCGTCGGTTTCTCTATCCAAGAGTACGCCGTCTGGATCTCAGCCAAAACCGAGATCTCAGCTGTGGTCTGGTAAGTCCAAGACGAGGCAAGATGGACCATCCGCGATGGAACTGGCGGGAAAACGCACGCGGGCTTCTGGACGCTCCGAATCCACGTCCGACACGGACGAGTCCCTCATCGAAGCCTCTGTGCCCAGTGGCCTCGGAGAGAAGACTGCGACGCTTGACCACGTGGAGCCGGATCTGCCCCCGCGGAAGAATATGCGAAGCGGCAGCGTTCGGGGCGCGGGAGATCCAATCGTTCACGTGCAAGCTACGACTCTGCGAAGCCGACCAGGCCAGCTTTGTGTGGATATAAAGCCGCCCTCGACTCCCACACATGGAGCTGCGGAGCATCGCTCGGCAGGGAGGGAGATACGCGAGAACAGGGCTCCGGGCTCAGAAAGACCCATCGTGCCGTCGACAGCTCTGATTGCTAGCACACCGACAGCCGACGGGCCCAACTCCTCTCAGCGTAGACGAATCCTTCTCAGGGCTTGCACTACCGGAAGCACGTCGAAAATCCAACCTACACAGCCGCCGAGCACGATCAGGCAGCAGACCAACGATACAAGACCGACTGCTACACCCTGGTTTCACTCTTTCACCTCGAGCGCTCCACTGCCTACGCCATGCTCCAGTCTCGCGGGCCAGCCACCGAAGGGGGCTGATTCGAGAGTTGAAAAAGGACAGACACCAGTGTCGAGAGGCAGTCGAGGGGATCACGAAGGCCGCCCTCGCAAGACTTTCAGGCTGAAGACTCCCTTCGGCGCTGGCGATGAAGGACGCGAGTTCCGGGATACCTCCGAGCTCGTCCGTCAGCAACGACTTGAGTTCTTCAAAATCTCGGCCGGGCATCCGAGCGAGCCGTCAAGCGCTGCAGATGATCCATCTCCCGCACTGCATCCCAGCGGTACTAAACGGCAGTGGTCTGACGTTGATTTTGGCGAGATCGAGACTGGTGTAGTGCCGTCATCTCATAAACGTGAGAAGATCTCGCTGGCTAAACCGAACGCGAGCTTTCATCGGAGCACCGTTGCAGCGTCCGGTCAAGAGCAGCCAACCCAAAGACTTGCTCCACAGCAGACTGAGAAGAGTGCTGTTCAGCCAGCACCGGCTTCGACAGCGAATCCAGCCTCCCGAGTCATCTTCGACCGCTTCAAGCTGGCCTACCCTGCCTACACTGGCGATCTGAGCTC
The DNA here is from genome assembly GCA_963422465.1 of Lichina pygmaea. Taxonomy (NCBI): domain Eukaryota; kingdom Fungi; phylum Ascomycota; class Lichinomycetes; order Lichinales; family Lichinaceae; genus Lichina; species Lichina pygmaea. The sequence continues at coordinate 1,114,588 of OY730173.1, forward strand.
TTTTGTCGCCGCATGTGCCGTCATTGAATGGCTGCTCGAGGATGGCCGCATGGAACATCGACTCCTGTGGGACGAGTTCGTTTTCAGATTCGCGATGGATTACATGCCTTGGTGTCAGCGCAACGACATTCAGAGCTACACCGAACTCCCTTACGAGCGTTTCTTCAAGGAGGAAGTATACGACCGCGTCTGTACGCAGCACGTCATCTCTTCCGACAACCTCCTCACCGCTCTAGAGCTTGATTATGCTTCCGCCGGCCAGATGCGATATCAGGTGCTGGCCAATTCACGGGGGTCTGCGGCATCGGATGGAAGCGGCAGGCTGAGCTTCGGCAGCGTGGTATCTGAGCAAGGCAGCGTGGCATCTGCACTGCCCTGGAAGCGTCAGAGCCAGGTTTGCAATGACTCTGGTCAGACGCCGCGTGAGGAAGCGACACCAGGGCGACGCGGGCAAGGTGCGCCCAAGATCTCTGCAAGCGCACCGAATACGCGGCGCAACGACCGCCGTCTCGGGTCGACAAGTCCGATTCTTCCGTATAATATCCCGCCCAGGACTCCCGCATCGGCCCCGCCAAAGCCAACTGCTTCCAACGGTCCTCTGGCACAAGCGCAAGGAATGCGCTCACAAAGCTCAGCGAACGGACCAGGCGGGCGTCCCCAGCAACCTCCGACCTCCTCCGCTCAAGGAGCAACGCCGCGCAGGCGAACTCTTCCATGGATGACGGAAGCGGCAGACGCTCGACCTCGAGCCGACGACGCCACGCCAAGCCAACGCCCGCAAGCACCTTCCGCTGAAAAGTCCGCACGCCGGAGCCTCTTTTCAATGGGCTTCGACTCGGAAGCGGCAACGGCGAAGCCTCCTCAGACGAAAATTCCTCGGACGAAGTCTCCTCGGACAGAGACACCTCGAACGAACCCCACCCAAACGAGGACCGTCCGTTCCGAGGAAGACCAGCGCCAGAGGGACGCCAAGGACGACAACTCCGTGCGCTTTAACGCACGAAAGGCTGCATCCAGCAACAGCCGATGCGGAAAGTTCAGCTGGGGCCCGGGCGACTCGGTGGCCAACCGTGCTAGGTATCTTCGGGATAGGGCTGATGCGATGGGTTGGAAAATTTGAACGTTACCTTCTTTGTCCGTCCATTATCCTTCTTTCTCATACGTCGTATAACCATCTCCACCGTCCATAAACCCTCCACCATTCTCTACTCATCCATCCACCGCTCTCCTAAATTTCCGCTCTCCCAAGTTCCCGCTCTTCCAAGTTTCCGCACTCTTAATTTTACATTCTTACAATCCGCCAAAGGACAGTATTCAAGTTGGAGGTATTCCCATCCAAAGGGTTTCCATCAGAAGACATGTCTCCCATCGCAAACGCAGCCTCTTCAAAAAAGAAAAAAAAAAGATAAGTGTATCCTGTACGCAGCCCCACGTCCTCTGTAGAGCTGATCCAGGGTTGGATCAAACGTACGTAAAATACCTCAAGAAAAACACAATGTTGTCTTTTTTCTGACCGGCAGAGGCTGTTTGAGCAGTCTCTTTGAGCAGTGTCCGTCTGTTCAAAGAACATAATGCTTCGGCTGTGTGGGACAACTATGCTGGTATTTACAAGTAGAAGTAATTTACTATTCGGTCGGGGTTAGGTGTCCGATGGGAACCAGCAGGCTTTCCTATCCCTCTCCCTTCCTTTTCCCTGTTGGCCTTATAGCTTTGCCCACGCTTTTCCCACGCTCTTCCAGCGCTTTTCTCATACTTCTCCCATGCTTCTCCTTCCCTTTTCTGCATCTACGTACTCCGTACAGCTGTCTGCATAGCTGTCTGCATAGTTGTCTGCATGATCCACACACATGCATGACCATACCACATGACCACACGCATGGTCCTACACATTGGTACCTTTGTCAAAGTGCCAGATCACGTGCTTGAGCCCAGCACGTCCAGAAGACTACTCCTGTGCTGAGAAAAAGATTTCTTATACGTAATGTCTGGCCTGCACTTGCCCATGAAGCAAGTCTTCCTTACTGTGACTTGATTAGCGAGCACTGAGTATGACCTTTGTAGAAGACATACGCCTGTTGGAATCATGGAACATTGGAATACGTATTGGAATGTTGAAGTCATGGAACTTTGGAGTCATGGGAAGCTTGCACGAACGACTATCAGCAGCGGAGAAATGCGAATATGGGGGAATGCCACCTGGAGGAATGCAAACTGGGAGGAATGAAATCGGAGGAGTGAAAACAGAGGTCCAAGACGTGATGAAATACAGAGGGAATTGCCTTGATACTGCCATGTTATATGTGATGACGTGTGTGATTGGCGCATGTGATGGCATGTCCTGCCAGGAAGTAGTCTTGAATATAAGCAGGTCATTCGAGAAGTAGACAGCGAAAAATTATGGACGAATGCTAGAAAAGGGGCGGGCAACACGACGACAGCGGCCGTTTGTCGTCCACCTTCTCGAGAGGGGTATCATCATTCATCTCCAGCCATTTGCGTATCCCCTCTGCCTGTCCTCCTGTTGTCGACTTGGCCTTTCTATTCAGATGTCAAGAAGGAAAAAGGTCGTATACTCTTGTCGAGTGGAGCCAGTCGGCCGCGGCAAGAGAACCTGCCGGTCCAGGAAGATCCAGCCGTGGATCCAGAGTCGTAGAACGCGATTAGGGCAGGGGGCCGGGGGCAGGTATGCTGCAGCAAAAGGTTGAACGGTAGAACATAATGCAGACAACAAAGGTAAAACCACCAGAAACGCCGCCAACGTAGCCGTTCGCCCGACCGATGTGAACCAGAATCTAGCGCGCCCGCTCATACAGCATTGTGCCGATAGGGCTCATAGGCGTTGCTGGTCGCGCCCATGTCCTGCATCGGCACGTTCGAGCCACCGGGCCGGCTGACGCCCCGCGAGCCGAACGGGCCCGAAACCTGCTCGTACGTGTACGGCGTCTTCTCGACGCGCCCTTTCCGGCTGTCGTTGTTGCGCCCCGAACAGCAGCACACGCTGAAGAGCCAGAACAGAGCGGCGCCGCAGGAGAAGGCCACGGCCATCCAGGTGACCGAGTACATGCTCCGGCCGAGCGAGGCCTTGATTCCGTATGGCTTGAGCGCGCCATTGAAGACGCCAGTCACTGTCGCGTAGATGCCCGTCGCCATGCCGGCGGCGATGAGCGTGAAGAGAGCGCTGACCTACAGAGGGGGCCATGTCAGAGCGGATCCCATGAGCAGGCAGTGGTTCCAGGGCCGGGTCGAACTCACCCCCGAGATGATGGTGGTGACGAAACTGCCCCAGCGGCTGAGGATGGCAAAGAAGCCAACGATCAGCTCGAGCACGGTGGCGACGAAGGCGGCGATGTAGACGATGAACATCCACTTGGTTATGACGCGGTAGATGTTGATGCCGTCGCGCAGAGCCTTGGGGACGGCATCCTTGGCGGGGCCGTCGTCCAGGCCCCACACCTTGATGGGGTCGAAGTAGAACTGCGCCTTGGGTTTGCCGCAGTCCTCAACGCGCGACTCGTTTTTGTCCGAGAACGTGCCGGAACAGTAGTTCCACAACGAGACGGTATAGAAAGGCTTCAGGTCGTCCATGACGTTCAGATCCTTGAACAGCTTGCCGATGATATCATCATCGATCTTGGTGCCTTCGAAGACGCTCTTGTCTGGGATGGGATCGAAGTTTCTTGTGTCCAGCTGGCAGAAGAGCAGAAAGTCAGGACCTGGGCTCTAACCTCGCCAATTCCAGAATCGAAGACAGACCTTCATGAACCACAGATCATTCGCCACACTCATCCCCTTGTTCGTGCCACCGATAGCCAGAAGCACCAGACATATTATCGACCCAACGGTCAAGGCTATCGGAGTGATTATGCATGCCAATCTGCCGGCTTTGCCCATCTTGGCTGATGGATAGAGTGCAGGTGTGCCGGCTTGTTTGCTGGTGTCGAGATATCTCAGTGAAGTGGGTGGCGGCTGAGAAGCGGTCTTAGAACGAGGAGTGAGAGACGGGGCCGCGAGACGAGCGGCGACGACGAGAACGACGGACTGTTGTGTCGATGAAGCCGGAAGCGTACGTTACCAAGGGGTTGAATGGGGATGTTATATCTTTCCCAGGCTGCTTCCGTTCAGCTTCCTTCTGCTCAAATCTTATGGAGGCTGACCCGTGCTTCGGTTGGATCTGGCAGAGCCTGACCGTTGCTCAAGTAACCAGCCCAAAGTAACAGAAGCAACCGCTGGAGAGAAACAGTGAAGGAGCGGACCTCAGTTTTGCAAGGATACGATACGTACTTCATGCACTCGTACGTAAGCAGCCCCTGGCAGCAAAGCCCCACTCGACCTAAAAATGGGCTTATACAGTACAGTGTCACGACACAAGTCTGCGTACACCAGTACAACCTGTCAGCTGCTACTTTCACAAGTGATAGGACTAGATTGAGGAGTTACCCCAGTAACAACAAGCTGCTATGTATTGACTTCTCAGAGTAGCCCGAGGTAGATTTTGTATGGAGGTGTACGCAAACTTTTGTCGTGCCACTGCAAGTGGCAGTGTTAGTCCTCATAGTCTCCGTAGACGTTTTCGTGCTAGGCTACTTCTGGCCAGTTCTGCCATTTTCCACAAACAGTAAAGCGGGATACATCTTACTTCCACTCATTCGAGAAAAGTCTTGAGAAAAAATATGACCTAGTTGACTTTAGATAACCGCAGTTTCATCCTTGAAGTCTTGGTCTTCAAGTACCAGGGATCTCTCAGTACCTGTATGGGAATCAGAAGTTATGTTCGCGCGAGTACTGCCGCACCAGCCATCGAAGTACGTAAGTACGGTATACGCGTACAGTACGTTACGTACGTATGTATCGCCACTGCTTTCTCTGCTGACTTGGTACTTGCTTCTATTTTTACTCCTTTTCGCCCAGCCACCTCTTCGCGCCCCAGCCGCCGCCAGCTCAAAAAGTGCAAGCGTGCGTACTCGTACGTATTGTAGGCTCGACCCTACCTACTCGTACTCGTACGTGCAGGTATCGTAGTACATCTTCATAGGCGGGAAAAGTGTGACAGATCGAGGTCTCTGACACGCAGGGTGTCAGAGTGTAACCCCCTTGAAGGAGTCTAGCTATAAGCCCGAAGTTCGAAGGTACGGAGGTGTAAATCAAGCAGACACGACGGACTGAACAGGTACGTACTGTAGTCGTACGCTACGTGTCTGATGTGCCTTTTCCACAGTAGCTGTACTTCGTACGCCTTATAAGGCTTCGTTCTCTCCAGAAAAGCAAGGGCTTCTGAAGGGCCAATAACAAACAAAAACATGGATGATCTCAAAGGGGATCGAACCCTTGACCTTTCCCGCACGTGTTGGAAGTCCATTATTGTAAGCATATCAAACCCCTCGCGCATGTTGTAAAGGGAACGTGATAACCACTAGACAAAGTAGAAAATCTTAGCCACACCAATGTCTTCCTAGTCATTATGTTGTTGTGGTAAATCTCAGGGTCACAAACCTACACTATGAGACCTTGATCAAATTTCCCCAAATTTGATATACATTTGCAAAACCGGATGGGGAGTGTGACTTTTGGCAGACACGGAATGATAGCCGGACATGGGGTACGTTATGTAAGCTTGCGTCGTAATTCACGAGAACACTGTGAATATCCAGTCGCGCTTGTCGCACGCACAGCTGATGTAAAACTTTGCAGAGCTTTCGATAGCTTCAGGTGAGGTTCTGCCACTATAAACCTGTATCCAACGCCCAGGTCTCTATCCCAACGCCGCAGATAGCTATTTTAGGGCTAAACGCCTCTATATATGAGTCGGCCGCAGACGCATCTGCTACCGAGCTGCGTTCTTCGTGCTCTAATGTCACGTCGATATTGCTCGTGGCTGGGTCCTCCGGGTTCAAGGTGATTGACCAGACCTTCAACCGCTGATCCGGCCCAGATGTTGCGATCAGATGGCGCCTCCTGCCATTGACGGACGGCTCTGTTGACGGATGCGACGGTACAATGGCAATGCTAGTCACCGCGCATGCATGTGCTTTTGGGATTAGCAACATCGTGCTGGAGATCTTTCCTAGAGCAACTTCATCACGGTGGATCCAGGTCAGACCAACAGCATTGTCCTCTCCCCCAGAAACAAGGAGTAGGGACCCTGCCCCGATCTGTATGCTTTTGACACACAGAATCGAGCTCTGGTGTATCTTGATCTTCTTCCGCTCCGCCGGTGCAGGGGCCCCTTCAAAGCTTGGCCTTGATTCTTGCAGGCATATCTCGGCATTCTCGACAGATATGCCCTTGTCTGCCAGATGCGGACCCACGTTGCGCAGAGTCAGACACCCGTCAGAGCTGGCCATGCAAAGATGGATTTGCTCGGCAAGAACGAGGAGGGATGCATGTGTGATGCAACCAGATCCACATGTCTCGAGGAAGACGGCATCGAATGCCTTTTGCGTACAATTGTACAAAAAAATCTGGCCACAGTCAGCTCTAGTCCAACAGGAAATGGGGCGATACGACTACGAACTCGAACAGTAGAATCCGAATAGGCCATGCTAATGAGAAAACTGCCGGCAGGCTGACAGCCCGCGGAAAGAACTGGACGGGCATCGAAACTGGCGATCCGCGCATCGCACAACTCGTCCTGGCGGTGGCATCGAGCTTCGCATACGACGCCAAGGCCGAGCATTGGGATCTGCCGTACTCTCCACACGAAGAACTCTTCGGAACCGCCACTGCTAAAGAGATACTTTCCGCAGCATGACCACTGTAGCGCCTGAATTCCAGTCGTGTGCTTCTTCAGAACTGCGAGATGGTCGAAGGGCCCAGTCTCTGGGACGCGGGGGCTGTCAAACCCCTTCCGGATAGCGGCGATGCAGATTGTGGTGTCTTCCGCACCGGTAGCCAGAAGCCGGAGACCTGACTCCGGAACAGCCCCCAAGGTCGGCCAATGGGCCAGAGCATTGATCTCCCGACCATGAGTCCCATTCTGCGCTATCCGGTAGGTGGTGTCGCTCTGTGAATACCAATGTATTTTCGACGCCTGCGTCCAGATCAAGCATCCTGCGTTCGCCGAGTCGGAGGCCGGAGCAAAATCCCAAGTGCGATGACCGCCACTGCAATCCACCGCCATGATCTCTCGTTGACTTGTCTCATTCCAGGCTACGAAATGCTTCCCTCTGAACCCATACAGTACCAGATCTCCAGACGCATCAAGAAATGCTCCCTCGAGGACGGAAGCAAACACCGGGAACGACACGTGGATAGTGGTCAAAGTGATTTGCCCGCTAGCGTTCTCTTCGGACTGTCGGCGTATCAATTGATGAACTGCATAGCTCCCGTTCCGTCCGGTGGTGATTATCAGCACACCCCAAGGAGTTGCATTTACAGGGTTGACGAGGACAGTTATGCTTGTGACAGCATCGACTTGGTGAATACCACGATACACTTCTTGAGCAGCCTCTGGGGTTTCTCGTGACGTCGCTGAGATCGTAGATATACTGTATATGGCGACAACACTGTTCCTGGCTCCCAGGATGAGCAGCTTCTCCGACTCGATGACCGCCATGCTGGTTACGACGAATTGATGTGGCAATAGCTTTGGATCCATTTGTGTTGAGACATGGTCGATGGCACCATCCGCCGACCCTTGCACGTAGACTCTCCAGTGGCTCACTGCATCGGATCCTAAATATGATATGACGACATCCAGAATGCCTTGCCAGGATCAGCTTCCTGTTGCGAAGCCAAAATGGTAGAATACATACCTGATGCATAGTGACATAGTAATCCGGAGATCTTTGAAGGCCTCTGTTCAAGAAGAGTGAATTTGCTTTGACGAAGGTCCAGGCAGTATACTACGCTGTCCGTAGCTGCAAAGCATACAACTGGACAACTGGGACTGGCGACTGCTACTGAGTATACCTTAAGCCCGTCTAGTCTTGCGACCTCACACCACGAAAGACTCCGCTGATCAACGAATCGTCTTCCGTTTTTGTCCTTGCCTGCTATTGCTGTCGTAGCGTCATCTTCACTGGTGACTCGAAAAGACCCTAGAAACAGTTTTCCCTGCTCAGAGACTGCAAGCAGCTGTTTGTTGCTGATGAGCTTGTAGCTCTTGATGACAAGGAGATCTTGCATTGCCTGGCCGTTCTCCTCTCGACGTCCAGATGAACCTATGTGACTCTGGCATAGTTGCTGGTCAACAAGAAAATACCCCCCATGCGATTTATTGTCGTTCGTAGATGGCTTGGATGAAGACTGGCTCAAGTGCTGACGCTTTCGTTTCATGGGCCTCCCGTTCGAGAGAAAGTACGCAATCATACCATCTGCTCCACCAGTGGTAATCAAAGTGCTTCCCTGGTCATAACATGTCATCGCGATGGACCAGATGTTTTTCCCTGCGTGCAAAGAGACAGAACTCCGCCGCCTTAACGAACACTGCGTTGAAGTGCCCAGGCTAGCATGTTTTTCTGGGGTCGAAGACATCTGCCAAAGGTGACAGGACGCGTCTTCTCCGTAAGATACTAGCCCGATGCCGAGATCATGTTCTTCGTCATTCCTGTGATGGACTGTGAACTGGACGCCCCATATGCGTGAGCCGTGTGCCCAAGCCATAGCAATCATGTTGCCTGCATCGTCCCCTTGAGACGCTCTAGCAGCTTCATCCCCAAAGCCAGTGCTTGCTGTGAATGATATATCTCTCCTTTCTGACTGTCTGTCCTGGGCATCAAGTGGTGATCCAACAGCCCACACCCGAATCGTACGATCATCGCTGCAACTTGCAAGAAGCATGCTAGTCTGGCCGTCGATCTTGGACGGTAATGGCTCTGAGAGGTGCACACCGAATATAGAACCTTCATGAGCTCCTGCTAGCCGCAAGACGAGAGACGTCGAAAGGAGGCTCCCTGCTTCAGTAACGTAAGATCTTACAGAAACCTCTCCGAAAGCCGTCCCAGTAGCCAACAGCAAATGATCAGGTGATTCCCATTTGACATGAGCAGAGTACAAGATTGAATTGTTGCCTGCACTCAGCTCTTGAATTTGAAAGTTGGATTCGTGTGACCACCAGTCTAGCAACGACAATGCATTCTGTGAGCTGACTAGAGCAGCTCTGGCTCTCGAGCCAGCGAGGCCTCCGGTCGATTGGTAGGGATCAATTGCACCATGCAGCATCCAGCCACTGGGCACCAGCCGACTTCCAGCGCGTGAGAGAATCTCCCATGCCTTTATGTTAATGACGAGACGCTGTACGAAGGGTCCACCGAAGATGATTAGTCCAAGCAATCCTGTAGCCTCGATATCATCTTTCTCTGGAATGATTCCATGGATTTGGTGATGACTGAAGGCGTCAGCTTGAAGAAGTATGATACCGTCGTCGTAGCTTAATGCCTTTAGGGTCGTTCCCTGCCCTGCCAAAAGAATTGTGCGGCCAGCAATCTTCACAAGAGCCAAGGCCGTGACAGGTACCAGCGACTGAGTCCGGCGCAGCATGGCCGATATATACCGAGACCTTCTCTCGGTTTTCAGGTTGCGGGAGGGATTATAACGTGCTCTCGGTTCAAGCTTCACCTGATAGTTTCCTGAAGAGAACGGCTGGAGTAAAAGCTAAGGAATGTGGTAACACTACCTCGTACGTCAGGTCAAACCACTCCGCATAAAAGAGCTCCACTTTACCGGTACCGGTGATAAAATCCCGAAAGGGACTTGATGCGTAGATCGAAGCGGAGCTAGCCACCCTTCGAGGTATCGTGCATTCGACTGTGCTAGAGACTTCATCGGTCTCGAAAACCCACCAACGCGCGCAGATGAAGAGTACGTTTGCTTTTAAATTTTCAAAAAAAAGCCTGTAGCTGCTGATTTAACGGATTTTTAGTTCAGTCACACGATATCAGGGAATCTGCGGATGTCCATATCAAGCAACGTTGGAACCAGCATTCTTCGCTTACAAAGGTACCGTAGCTCCCATGCTCATCCAAGGACCACAGCGACAAATCACTGAAAGTACGCCCAGGATCTACTCCGAGGAGCCCAAGCTACCATCGATGGCAGGGAATGTATGGGAGATGGCTCCTTACTCGGCTCGACCTCACAGCAGCGCCGGATCGAGTCTGTTTCTCCTCTTGCCGAGCTCAACGATACAGAAGTTGCAAGTCAGGACTGCAAGGCCTCAAGATTGCGTATCTACAGCTTGGTAAATCCATGCCAACTAATATATGGGTCAACTTGACTGACACTTTAGGCTGCCAATGGAATCTGCACACAACAAGGGCCTGAGTCTGCAATGATCAATCGCTATAGCACTCAGCGCGTGGTACCTAAATTCCAAGCATATGCATCGATCAAGACGAATATCCTATCTGAAAGCAACGAGATATTACGTTACGTGCCTTATTTTGAAGATGAGGTCCCGGATGGCATCGAGGAGCTGGGCCACTACTTTGAAGACTGGACAGAAGACTTGCCAAAGATGAGCTATGAAAGAGAGCAAGCCGAGTGGCTCTTGCCCATCGTCGCCGGAATGACGACGGGTTTTGGCTGCTCCCTAGAGCAGGTGCTTCAAGTCTTGCTGAGAAGGACAACAGGAATCTCGCGCGGAAGGAAGCACACTCCAGCTGTCAAGGCTATATGGTCAGATGACAACGAGTGGACAAGCTGGCAGTTGCAAAGCCTGGCTACAAAGTTGTCTAGGTCTAAAGAGGCCAAAGCATTCGTGAAATCTTACAAGTCAAGCCCAACACCCCCTCTGGGGGTTAGGTTCAATCTACAGCGGATTCTGATCACTGATTCCAAGCTAGCAGCTCTTGTCACATCTCTTGACTTGAGCGCAATCCTCCAAGCACCAGAGGACACTGCTGAGACTTTCAGGACTTCACCCCTGTCTTCAATAAGATGTGGTATCTGCTTCAGGTAAACTCCCCCCCACACCTAGCAGCTTGATTTCTCACCTCAGCTTCAGGCACAAGTGTCTTGAACATGGAGAGTACCTCAGAGATAACAGCCTAAGGCAGTTCACCGCGCCTCCTCAGGTTTTCAGTCTCTCAGCCCAAGTTAGGAAGCCCTCAGTTGCAGCCGATGCAGGGGAGGTAACTCAGCGGCCGGTTTCTGAGATGCCATGCTCAGAAGAGTGTTTCCTTAAGGTGTGCCTCCAAATTCTTCTGTGGATCTGCGGACATGCTAATTTTAGACAGGGTCGGTTGCCGGAGGCAAAATTGTCTGAATGGCCGGAAGACCTAGTCAGCTTGCTAAAGTCCACACTGCCAGCCTGGCGAGATTGCAAAACAGCGCCCTGTCTGTACTCTTGGATAGTTCCAAGGCCATGTAATGAGGTGTGGCTGTCCACAATCTGCCGTCGCCGTCTCTAATCTCCTGTGACAGATTCATGCCAAGATCCAGCAGCTCTTGAGTCAGGAGGGGCTGCCACCATCTGAAGCTTCGATGAAGCTTGGCGTAAAGAAGGTCGACTTTACGGCCATCAACACGCCTCAGCATGATAAGAGGAGACCCTTCAATCCGTGCAACCACCCAGGTCCATGCATTAAGAACACTTGCAGCTGCTTCGACCAAAAAGTCGCCTGCGAGAAATCTTGCCGATGTAGAAACCACTGCTGGCGGGCGTTCCGAGGATGTTCCTGCAAGAAGAAGGGCAAAGTGTGTCAGACTAGCCGTTGCGAGTGCGTTTATATCAACCGAGAATGCGACCCCGACCTCTGTGGTACCTGCGGAGCTGCCGAGGCCATGGATCCGGCCAACTATGAAGATGGCAGCGCGCCTAAGCCATGCTGCAGGAACGTCGGTCTCCAGCGAGGAATACCCAAGCGAACTCTGCTGGGCGTCAGCGAGGTCGAGGGATACGGCCTTTTCATGGGCGAGGCAGTCAAAGCCGAGGAGTTTCTTGGCGAGTATGTCGGCGAAGTTCTCTCGAGCGGCGAGGCGGAGAGGCGTGGTGCCATCTATCACCTTCAAAAGCTGTCCTATCTGTTTGATCTGAACAAAGGTCTGTTGACGAGACTCGAACCCTTCTTTGCGATGACTCATACCTTTATAGGCCAGACGGTGGACGCAACGTGCGTCGGGAACAAATTCCGCTTCATCAACCACTCGGCACTGGCAACCAACTGCGCCGCAAAGGTGCTTTTCGCCAACGGGGTCCAACGCATCGGCATGTTCGCCACTCGGGATATTGAGGCCGGTGAGGAGTTGTACTTCGACTATGGGTTACAGTACCACAAGACACTACTGTCGAAGGAACCAAAGAGCAGGGCGAAGCAAACAGGCGCAGGGGGCGTGTCCAAGGAGCCGGCAGCAAATCCCAAAGATGGCGCAACATCCACCTCTACCGGGAAGCCACATATAAGTGCTACTCGAAGCGCTCCTCGGATATCCCCAACACACGACAAGATTATATTCAACGACACAAACCGTCGTCCCAAGAGTTCAGCTGTCGAAGGCCGAGGCAGAGATGCTCTCAAAGCGGTGTCCTCCGCCGGGGTCGACTCCAAGGAAGAGGACATCGATTTCGGCCTCGACGCTCTCGACTCGGCAGCCATTGACTCCAGTGGCGACATGACTGGCCTACCGGCCGCCGACGACGACGAGGACGACGACTACGTCGACAGCAGCGAGGCAAGCTCCAGAACCGGCTCCAGCAGCGCCGCAAACAGACACGATGCCAACGTCTCGCCCGACAAGAGACAGGGCAAGCGGAGGAGCGCGCGTCACAGGGTCAAGACGAAAAGTGCTGGAGCACGCGCACGGTAGTCGATGTCTGGGAAAAGCATATCAAGAGCGGTAGCTGATGCCTGGGCAACACGGTACGAGGTACATAGCAAGAGCGAGTGGAATATGTCCCCCCGTTCCCGTAAAAGTGTCGATGAACCAATCATGGCAGAATCACCAAACTGCTCTCTTCATCTTTTTCCCTTTCCCTTTTCCAGCATCATCCCACTGAGCCATGAAAAGAAAAAAAATCTCAGCTATCAGTGAACCAAGAGACTCCTGATAGAAAAGCACTAATTACACCAGTACAGACTCTCAACATGGCTCTTTCAACAGCGTACGCACATTAGTATTGTTGCTTCCTCTTGCTTACTGGCTTGTCCACTTCTGTTTTTCTCAGGTCTTGACTGAGTGAGTAGATTGTGTCTCTTCATCTGATATGTCTGTTGATCTTCCCTACCTTATCAAAGATGATTTGTAAGTGAGGTTTGTCAGTGGTGGTGGTGGTTGTGGCGGTACGTACCAGTACCAGGCAGAACTACCAGGATTACCCACATCAACAGCTACCAGTATCAGAGTCAGAAGACCCAACCAACTTAGCTAAAAGATCTGACAGTCCTAATCAGGTGATCAGAACTGCTGTTGGCTGATTATATAAGACTGCATGTAACAATCAGCAACAGAAAAAGTAACAGAAAGTAGTAGTAACAGTAGTGACAGTGATGATAGCACTAAAAAGAGTAACAGTCACAGCAGTGGTAGCTGTAGTGATAGTAATAATAGTAGTGATAGCAGTGATAGCACTGGCAACTGTAATAGCACCAGCATCAGCATCAGCAACAGCAAGCAACAGCACTAGCAATAGTAATTGATTGATTGGTTGAATTCCTACATGATTCTAGCACTAGTGGATCTAGACTATGCTGGGTCAACTATTAAGCTAGGCTAGGAAAACTCAAAAAGAGTGAAAAATCTTTCCCCAGTGTCTCACCAGTGCTATCCTGTCAAGTAACTGTAGAACATGGAGGGTGACTGGCTAGTAGCCAGCTTCCAGCTACTCCTGAGCCCAGGAGAACTGGGGAAGGACACTGTGGCGCAGAATCCACACTGTGAGTGTGGCGGCAGACTGTGGTTGTGAAGTCATCGCCTGGTAGTCAGTAGTAGACGCAGTGGTGTGTAGACTGCGGCGTGCCCAGTGGAGACGTGGGCAGTCCACAACTACATGCTTAGCTGTTTCCCATTGCACCCCACAGCTGCAAGCTGGTGTTGGGAAGCCGGGGACCCGACGCTTGCAGAGGAAGGCTGCCAGCCCGATCTTACCTGTACGGACCTGTGTCAGAATACTGCTCTGGGCCTTCAACAAGCCAGCGTGGAGCTGGAGTGCCGACTGGTACGGCATCTTGTCAGGCTTCCAGTTGTCTCTTCCGCCAGGGTCCGAGTCTAGCAGCTGGACTGTTGGTGGGGGTCCTCCGTGTAGCTCGTGCCATCGTTCCCAGCACCATTGCTCTGCCAGCTGGCGTGCTTGCCAGACTGTTCTGGGAGGGGTGCCTGGGTGGGGGGGGGGGGGGGGGGGTGACGGTGGGGTGGCTGTCGGCCCACGGGGGGTTTCCTAGGTGTCCCGTCGTAGCCTCCAGTGCCCTCCGGGGCCAAAGCATTGCTTTGGCCCAGAGGTGTCGTGCTTGGCCCGGCGAGGTGCCGGCACCGCGACGTCGTCCCCGCCGTGGGGCTAGGTGGTGCCTGAGCCAGTCGCAGGCTTCCCGGACCTCGGCCTGGACCCCGGAGGCCTCCATTCGGGTGCGCGCTTGCAGCTGCAGTCGTGCCATATGTGCCTGTAGTGGTGGGACCGCCGCTTCGCTCTCCAGTTGGTGCCGGCTTGTTGCCTTGAAGCCGCCAGTGACTGACTGTAGGCAGCGCTGTTGTTGTTGTCACTCCAAGGCGTCGCCAATCCAGTGCCGGTGGGCCGGCCAGAGGACAGTATTTTCAACCCTTCTCTCTTCTCCCATCACAAATTCTGGTATTCATTGTATAGTCTTGTTATTTTCCAACTTACTAGTTGGTGTTTCTGTGTTCTCTTGAGTGGGAGGATATGAGACCAAGTGAGACAAGGTGATATAGTATGACATGACATGAGATAGGATGAAGTGAGACAAGAATAGATAACATGAGATGGTATAAGACATGATGTGACATGACAGACATAAAATATGTAGCACTGTCTTGTCTACCAACTCTTCTGCATGAAATTCCAGTGTGGGCAAACATCACTGATCCTGATTGGACTTATCTTATTCTCTATCCTCCCCCATCCTTCCATCTTTCCATCCTTTTGTTCTTCTATCCTTCCAACCTTCCACCAAATCAATAAAAGAAGAAACAATCCAGGCTTTTCATCTTACCTTACCATAACACACATTAGACAGATTTTATATACTGTACAGCAGCCCAATCAAGAAGATATTGACAGGAAAGAGAGAGAGAGAGAGAGAGAGAGGGCTCCACTCTGTAACATCATGCATAAAAAAGATCAGATCAGATCAGATCAGATTAGACAACACTTTTTTCTTTGAAATTAGCTTGGGAAATCAGCTTGGGTATCTGAATGAGGTGGCATACAAGACTGCTCTGAAAAAAAGAGGGAGAGAGCTCTGGTGAGACGCTAAATCAACAGACAACAAAGTTTTCTCTGGCTGTGATGCAAATGCCACGCAAAGAATGATTACGAGGATGTAATGAAGAGCGAGAGAAAGAAGAACAGGGTTGTTCTGAACATCATTCATGAGTGCTGTCATGCTTGGCCAACTCCTTGAAGATCGCCACGTTGGTCGACGTGAATGTATCCAGAGACGTCGGCGATACCTGGATTGCGTCACGAGGGAGCAGGGTCATCGGTCAGCCTTGAGATCACATGTGCTTGAGATGTAAGAAAGTCTGGAAAAGAGAGAAGGGTTGGATATCCGGACGCGTACAGTATCCAGAACCATCGCCAACATCGCTGTGTGGCGGGGCAATCTCAATGTCGGATATTGTCCGCTCGGTGATCTTGTACAGCTCGACCGGCGCGCTGGGACGCCGCCGGCCAGCGGCGACGTACTGCACCGCCGTCCTTGTCGACGACGATCCGAATGTCTTCGTATCGTTCCAGGCCGCCGCGGACGACTCCAGAGCGCGCGGAAAGGTCTTCTGGATCAGGATCTTCAGACACGGCATGCATACGCAGGCGATGCCCACATTGACCTCGACGACGCTAACAAAGGTAAGAGTCGGCCAAGGTGTGCGCGTCTTTCTGCTAACCCATAGAGACATACCTCCACAAGATGGTGTCGAACTCGGCCCAGGTCACATCCGACGTCCGAAAAGATTCAACGGCTTCTTTGAGTCGGATGATGCTGACGATGCAGACGCTGTCCTTGGTCAACCTTGCTCCGCTAGCCGGCGGTCGGGGCACAGCACGTACAAGGAGCCCGTCATAAAAACACCAGTCAAGGCAATCTTCTGCTTTCTTGGGATGGTCAAGAAGAACCACACCACTGGCATTGGCACGACGAGGACGAGGATGTCGGTGAGGACGTTGAACGAGGCGCCGGTGATCACCATGGCTTTGATGTTGAGACACGAGCCGCCTCGGTACGTGATGTCCCATATCTTCCTCCTCGGAGTGCAAGCAAAGGTGATGGTGAAGAAGCCGGCAACGGCGTAGCCGCCCGAGAAGATGATGAGCGCGATGGCGGCAAATCTCGTTTTGGTCGATATGCCCAAGAGTCGGATGTAGAGAAGGAGGATGGTGAGCTTGACGAGGAATATCAACGGCGGGTACATCGACGTGACCACGACGTTCATCTAGGCCACGGACTCGGTCAACTTGGACACCGTGCTCGTCCCCTGTTCGGGGCGTGGCTCACCCTCAAGAAGCCCGGAGCAAAAGTAGTGAAAGGAACATCCCACATGTGTTTCCCCAAGCCCAGCTCGGTCACTGTCGAGAGAGGGATCAGCAAGGATCGTCTGCCAAGGCACCTTGGTGGCTCACGTTTCATGCTGGAGACCGAGAACGCAATAGACAGCAGCTGAGACCTTGTAAGCTTCCGAACAAGGCCTGCGCCCGACCTCCAGGCGTGGACGGATCCTTCATACCAGCGCCAGGACGCATGTCACTGCCACGAGTCAGCTCCAATTGACAAAGGGGCGGAGGGCTTTGGTCGTCGTACGATCATCCCAGGCGACCTTCTTGACCAGGTAGATCTGGCTGTAGAGTCGCAAGGAGACAAAGATTCCGGCAATCGTCAAGCACGCAATGTTCGTCGCCAACAGTTGGCCGGCTCGCGAGACAGGATCTTCGTAGTTCGGAACGACGCCGGGAGGAGGGGAGAAAGGGTTCATGCCCGGTGTCATGCCGAAGCTCGTCCCCGCCCCGAAGCTGGGAGGCGGGCTAGAAGGGAAGCCTTGACCCATCGGAGGCATCTTGCCTGGGCCATCTGCGGACATGTCGTCGACGTTCGCACGCCAACGATGAGCGGAGGCGCAGAGACGCCGCTCGGCCCTACGCTGTGATTCCCTCCACTCCGGCTGCCGGCGCTCGACGGGCTTTAGCCTAAATTGACATCAGCACAAGGTGACCGGCTGCGCCTATGAGAAGCGAGCGAGTGGCGCATACAGAACCGAGCGACAAAACGCACAAGGCGATAGAAACGATATAGGCTGAAGCCAGCAAAGCGCGTCAATGGCGAGTCGAAGCGATGCAAGACGCTGCGGTCGTCCGCGAGGAAGCGAAGCCAAGGGTACCTCGAGCTGGTGGTGCGTACTGTACGTCGCAGCATCCTCGGCACAGTACCGTGCGGGCCAGCGGATTCCGAACCTTCAACGGCGCCATCCATCCAAGCTTTGAACCTTATGGCTTCTCCACGTAGAGAAGTGCCGTGGCCACGCACTCGCATGGCCTGGAGCGGACACGACTGTGAGAAGCGCAGAGGCCCTCTGGCCACGGGCCGGATCGCGGGGTTGAACTGCTGCAGTAGCTATCAAGACAACGAGCAGCAGGAGCAGAGGGCGGAATGTTGCATATCGACTTCCCGTCCCACACACTCGACTGGGCCGATCCGTGTTCTGCGGCTTCCCATGGTCTCAGTCCTTCCCCACGGTGGCCAATTGCCAGAAGACGTCGTGACGCGGATTCTGCAGCATTCTTCTGCCAGAAGAACTTGCGAAGAGAATCTCTCTTGGTCTGATAGACTGCGACTAGGTCTTTTTGCAGCTGTAGCCAATTGGGTACGGTATTCGTGCTGTAGCCCACTGCAAAGCGTGTAAGTATCCACTGGGGCGCAAGGTCCAGGCCCGTCCCGCGACTAACTCGACGTCTCCAACAGAAACAGTGAATAGCTTTGTGGAAGTGTGGAGTATCCATGCCAGTAGGGGGGCCTACCCCCCTTCCCCTACCCTTCGGTACATCTGAAGCACCTTCCTCTGAAGGAGGGTGTTGATCATGTCAATAGACATTAGGTGAATGAATATGTTCACCTGATAGAATTGACCATGATGCCTATAACTCCACAACACGACAACTACTTAGATCACAATGTGACTGGCTGATTCAATTCTCCTGCTTCAGGACTACAATCACTGAAATTGTAGATCTCTCAATGACCCACGAGAGTGAAAACTCCGTAAAACAAGAAAGAGTGAGTGACAAAAAGTGTTCATGTCTGAAAGAATTGAAGTGGGCAACTCAAGGCGACGGCAGGGCCAGGGCTGAGCCTGGCTTAGTCAGTGGTGTTAGTCAGCTAGATAGTGGGCCATACAGCCCTCGGGTCCGAGAAGGCGTCAATGATCATCTTCTCCTCTCTCAGAGCAGGCCATTACCTTGTAGCTCCAGCAGCAGCTACGGTATAGTAGCTACAGCAGCTACTCAACAATGTCAGCAGAGTTAGGGAGAGCCTTAATGTCGGGAATGATAGAACAAGAGTAGGGGATTCAGATAAGCACATAAGAATTACTACTTGCCAATCTAGTCGTGGAGTTATAAGCATTTGAAACTGTCACTGTCAAAGATTTGTCATTGAGATTGTCAGGAGCTGGTTGCTCGACCGGGCGCTTAGTCAGTTAGATCCTGACCAGGCAGGCGGGTGCAGTCGCACTTATCTATCGTGAGTACGAAGATGTCGGGCACTAAGCCCAGACATGGTAGCCTTTTGGCTCAGTTCCGCTCTAGCCTACTTCGTACGACTGCGCGCGACAGAGATGATGACTACAATAGCTTCTCAGTTGTAGCAAAACGATCACGAAATATACAACTTCGGAGAATGTAGTACCGAAGCAGGAGAATCAAACAAGCCAGGTACATTTTGATTGATTTGTTGATTCTGTTGCGGAGTTGTAGGCATTGCAATCAATCATATCAAACGAACATGTTCATTCACCTGACTTGTTCATTGACATGATCAACACCCTTCTTTGGAGGAGGGTGTTCCAGACATACCAAAGGGCAGGAGGAGGGTAGGCTCCCCAATGGCACAGGTACTCCATATGATACAGGGTAAGTAAGCGCACGGGACATCCGCTGAAAAGTGACCCAGAGCCTTGATTTTCGGTCCGGCTGCCGTCAACCGACCACGAAACAGTACGTGTTCGCGACCGAGATATATCTTGGTTGGGACTACGGAAGTACGTAGTTCAAAGGAAGCCCGGACGAAAGAGCGGGCCCTCTCCCCGGCCACTGTTTTGAATGGTGTCGAGACGGAAACGGCCCCGGACTTGGCCCCCACAGCCCCGAGCGCCACATCAAAGCGCGAACGTCAGGGACCAGAGCAGAGGGAAATGTGCGATCATCGACACAGCAGAAGTCTGCCGTATTCTCCAACACGTCCACTTGAAGAGCAATGTGACGAAGCCCACAAGGGTGTTAAATCACCACGACTTCGAGTCGCCAGTCACTTCTCAACAGCTTCGATAGCAAGGTGCCTTGTCACGAGGAGGCTGGCCATGAGGACCGGCCAGAGCTTTCCCGACAGTGCGAGACGCTGCATCTCGGCACGCTCGGTACGTATGTACATACGTACATACGTAGCCATCCCGCCGGTTGCATGCTTAACTCCGGACTGTATTTCGTAAGCAGACAGGAAGGACGGCAGTTCCGTGTGGGGGGTGGCGGCATTATCATGGCGTCGGAACAATAACTCCAAAGGCCGATGACTCTGTAAGCATAACGCTACGCTACGGCAAGGATCGCAAGAGGATGATGATGCTCGAAAGATGACGGTTGATGTTGGAATAGATTCGTTGTCGTCGCTGCGACCCCTGTCGTGTCTGTAATTGCACGAATGTGAGTTATGCTTGATATCCACCCGTGTTAGCCTATGGCTCGCCTATTCAGAGTTGCCGTACCCCGTACGAAGGTACATACGTACTTCTGTACCTGCCACACCTGCCTACGAGTAAATACTCGTATTAGGCGGAGGGAAGCCTAAGTCCACCGGGCATCAAAGGCCATACGGTACATACGTACGTACGTATCACTTACTGTGCGGCTTGTAGTAAGACCAGTAGCAACACCTTGACGTAGCCATTGAAACTGGACTCGAACAGCCTTCGAACAGCATCCGCTCGGCGATGCCGTTGACGATCAAGTGATCGTATGAGCCGCTGGAGCCGGAACTCATATCCGGCTCTACCACACCTCAACCCTTCTTGGGGACTACTGTATCCCGTACATACGTAGATGGTCACACCGCAGATCAACACCTCCACCGTGACGGCTGCAGTGAGCCGGATGAGCTTTTCTCCCGCGGTGCCGAACAAGCTCCGACTTACATACGTACGTACCCCCGACATGGGTGGCTTCAGTAAAAGCAAGGTGCCAAGGCCCAATTGCTGGATCAGTAGCATCTGGACCGTGTAAGGGCTCAACAAAAGTGAGATCTGGATCTCGTACGGCCAGGTACTGTACGGAGTACGAGGTACGCCTCTACCATGCAGTCAGGCCCCAAAAAGTTGAGCTCAATCTTCCGGTACCTAGATGGACGAGAGTACTTACGTACCTAAGTACCGTTCGAGTACTTCCGTACGTAGTGTAGCTTAATAGTACACAAAAGCAAAGAACAGAAGCAAACGCTCCGGCCTCGGACTGAAAGTAGTAAAAGTCATGAGTATGCCGCCGTGGTCAATTTGCCCCATTAAAGTACAACCACAGGTACGAAGTAGAGAAGGACAGACACTGCCTCATGCTCTTGAAAAAGTACACCCAGAGGTGTACGTACGTACTACCGGTACGTACCAGCACCCCTGTACTGTACCTCCGTACCTTATGTACAAAATATACGCAACGTACGGAAGTACTCCGTACATACGTACTGTATGACCTACGAAGGAGCCGATCAAGCTTCAGACTCACTCCTCCCTCCCTAGCGTGGACTGGCAAGTCCGCCTGGCAGGAAATGACTCAGCGCGCTGAGTCATCAGCTGTCGGCGGAGGCCGGTCCGAGGGCCGAGATCCCCTACAGTACGTAAGTACCTTCGTTACCTACCAGTGCACCGTACCTCGTACGTTCGTACCTCGTACGTTCGTACCTCCATACACCCCGTGCCGCTACCTATTCTGTTCAGTTCGCTCAGTTTGTTCTCTCCGTCCTGTTCTGCAAAGACGAGGGTATGACATGATGTCTGAAAAGAGTACTTCCGTACACTGCACTCTACCACGGTAGCAAGGACTAGAAAAAGCTCGGTGGTAGAACTTGTGCACTCTTTGAATACACTTGATCTGTCATGATCAGAAGAGTAAGTAAATCAAAGATGGTGGGAACAGAAAGGATAGGAGCAGGAGGACACTTGCGAATGATATGAGAAAAAGAAACAGGAGAAGATGGAAACAGAAAAGAGATGGAAGCGGGTGGAAGCAAGATGAGGGGTGATACCAGAGAGAGAGAGAGAGAGAAAGAGAGATTGATTAATTGACAGATCAATCATCCAAGCAACCATACAACTCGCATTCTTCTACAGGCTCTTGACAGTTTCCTTTCTCCTGTCATCCTCTCGACCTTTGTTCTCTAGTACTTGTCATACAGCATGAGCACTTGGCATGGATGCACTTGTCGTAGAATACTCGTACAGGTACTTATCACCGACCACAACCACATTGTCGTCAGGCACAAGCATTCGTCATCAAGTACAAACACTTGTCGGTCGCAGAGCACGTTGTCGTAGAGCGCATCGTCGTAGAGCACATCGTCATAGAACGCCCGTCATGAAGCAACCGTCATAAAGCACCTTTCACAGATGCAGCAGCGACAAAATCCCCACATTGTCCATGCGTGCATGACATAATCACATCCAGACAGCTATATCGCCACATGCTCAGATCTCTCTCGTTAACATGCATGGAGAATGGCACATTATAGACCGCAAGTATAGACCGCAGATGTAAACCGTTTTAACCGCATGACTCCAAGGGGGTACTGTACGACGTCAAGGACAGGGCGGGGTGCGAACGCTGCAGTAACGCTCACTTGCCCCTGCGCCTCCGTTTCGATGCTGTCTTCCTCGTCGTCTCTTTCGTCGCCGTTGGCGTCGACGATGGCTGTAGATGAGCGCCGTCAAGCGAGTCGACGAGACCGTTGCCGTTTGTGGATTGGTCGACGACGACGGCGTCCTCGCTGGCGTGGGCGTCTTGGTCTTGGACGTCATCGTCATTCTCGCCCTCGCCCTCGCCCTCGCCCTCGTTTCCCTCTCGGTTGGCCCCTGCCGGTCGCCGTTTCCGCTTCGCTCCTTCTTTCAGCCGGCCCAAGGCTCCCTCGATCCGGCGGCTGGGGGGCTTGCGCGAGGCCGCCGCCGCCGCAGCCGCAACCGCCGCCGCCGCCGCCCCCACTAGCCCTCTCGACGATCTCTCGTGTATGCGACGAGGAGCGAAAGCTCCGGCTCCCGTGCCGCCGCTGAAGAACGCAGTGAGGTTGCTCTGGGTGCCCTCGTGTTCTCGTCGGTTCATGTCCCGGATGACGGGCACGAGAACCTCGTCCGTGCGCTCCTTGCTCCAGCCGATCGTTGACACGAGAAAGCCGCGGATGGCGTCGAGGTCCGGGACGCCCCACTGGAAGACTTCTGCCGACGAATCCACTTCCGGGTGGAGGTAGGCTTCCGTCACGGCCAAGGACGGGAACGCGGGAGGGAGAAAGACGCGAGCTGCGTTCCGACGCTGCAGGGAAGGAGGGAAAGGTCAGCCACCGGACCCAGGCTGCCGGATCAACTTTCCGTCTTCCACATTCAGGGCGCAGGGCTCACGAATTTCTTTCGAAACGGCGACTTCCTGTCGTCCGGCTCTTTCACGCCGCTCTGCACGCCTTGCCACCAGTCCCTGAAGTCTTCCAAGCCCGTGTCAGAGTTGAACTCGGACAAGATCTCAAGCGCCGTGACGGGCCCGACCCCGGGGATCCCCTCGGCGTAGTCGCTGCCCAGAAGATGAGCGAAGCGCACGAGCTTGTTGCGGTCGAGGTCAAACTCCCTCTCCAGATCGTTAGCGAGATAGCACTCGACGAATTTGGCCTGGTTGAACGTGTTCTTGTAGATCCGTGTGCCGCCGAAGAGGAAGCAGTCCGAGTCGTCCGTCACGATCCCGTCCACAAGGCCCAGCCTGACGAGCTCGGCGCACTGCGCTTCGGCCTCCATCGGCGCGGTGATGTACGGCAGCCCGAATAGCGTGAGCAACTGTTGACATTCGGTGATCATGATGTTGCTGACTTCGTCCGCGTCCCTCCGATCCTTCTTCTGCTGGGAGCGTAGCGCTCGCAGTTCCCGTTCGTAGTCTTCGTGATTCTGGGCCTTGGACTTGTGATTCAACGACGACGCAAACCGGGCGTGCTCTTCGGCTTCGGCTGCCAGCTGCTGGAACAACTGATCGTCTTCCGGGTCGGAGTACTCGTCGGCGCCTTCCTCCTTGATGCCTAGACCGGCCGCGTCTGCTCCATCGGCTGGCGACGGAGAGGCAGGCAACAGCGCCTGACCTTCCTCGGCTGCTCGTTCAATGGACGTGACGTCTGCACTTGGCATGACATCTTCAAATTCTGGCGACGGTGATCTTGTCTGCGCCGTAACACTAAGCTGTCTCACGGAACCCTCCCCTGTGCTCGGATCCTTGGCGGCTGTTGCGTCTTCCTCGTGGGACGGGTCTTCTTGGATTGCGCGAGTTTCGTACCCCTGGACCGTCTCAGTCTTTTCGGATTCAGGAAATGCACGAAGAGCAGTAGCTCCAGCTCCGGCTCCGGCGACTGCCTCTTTCGGCCCTTCATCGTCCGACTCGATCTCGATGACCTCCTTGGCTTGGTGCGTCTGAAGAACTGGCGGCTCATTATCCCGTTCAAGGCCGGCGTCACGACTTTGCCTTTGTTCCAAGGCCTCCTGCGCTTGCAGGTCCTGCCGCACATTCCCGGAGAACCACGGAGGGAGAGGCAGGGCCTTCTTCTGCTTCGGCTCAGCGGGCTCATGCTCAAAACCACCTGCGTCGTCTGGAGCATGGGTCTGGGTCGAAATCGACGTGAGCTTTTCAAAGGGCAATGGGCCGACAGAGGGGTCAGCGTGCGCCTGCTTGGAGGAAGCCCGAGCCGATCGTGCGGCAGATAGCTTGCGCTGCTCTGCTGGCGCTTCGAGTGTGGCGTTGCCTGACCTTGCCGCCGTCCGACGGGCATTGGCCAGTGCAGCGTGTAGGTCCATGTCGTCGTCGCCGCAGTCTTCGGGTGGGAACTCGCCAGCAGCGCCGCTTTTGAACAAATCTCCTCCTGCCAACTTCGGTGTCTGAGGTGACTCAACAATCTCGACAGCGTCACGACCATCTTGGGCGGGATCTGGAGTCTGAATTTGATGGGATGCATCCTGATGATGGCTGTCCAAGGACATGGCGATGGCGCGTTTGAGCTCATCATCCTCGTCATCATCATCATGATGCAGAGCCGGTTCGTTAAGCAAAGACTCTACAGCTAGGTCGCGCACCTCGTCTCCTGCCCTCTCGTCGTCGGCATCGACAAAGAGCGAGTCAGGCTCTCCCGAAGCCTGCTCGTCGACAGCCCCAGCGGTCTTCCTCCGAGCCTCATAGAGCGCACCTCGCCGCTCAGCTATCCGGTCTGGAGAATGATCACGCGGCCGCTTGAGCTTTGGCAGTCGATTGAGCCCTTCGATTGGCACATCTTCGAAGCCGTCATTTTGATCCTCCCAGCGACCATCATCATCATCGTCATCATCTGCGACCGTCGGCTTCCTGGCCAAGGTGTCGACATCGATCGGCTTGTTTCTATCCCCTTCCTTGCTGCCAGAGACGACGCCGAGCGCCCAACCACCCTCGACGGAACTGTTCTTGACCAAGACGTACTCTCTGCCCTTCTCGCCCGCGATCCGAGCCGCACCGGTCGCAGGATCCAGCACATCGGCCCCATCAGCCCCGTTTAGGTGCATCAACCTCTGCGTTAGATCGTTCCGTTCCGTGACCCGTTCGATTTGAAATCTGGAAAAGGCCATTCGGTCCGGGAACATGGTGTCGAGCTGATCCTTGGAGTAGCCCATCCTCAGCCGCGACCGTAGCCGGGCTGCGTTCAATATGTTGTACCGATCTGGAGCCGGTAGAGAGAGAAAGAATGGCGAGTCGAAATCGATCTTCGAAAAATCGTACAGATTGACATCTTCGCCGGAGTTGAACTGGCGGGCATACTGCTCGAGTTCTTCCTGGGACATGACCCGAGGATCGTCCGGCGCACCCATGGTCTCGAGCGAGCCTTCAAGGTCGGGCAGGTGGTATTGATCCGTCCTCTTGAACTGCCGGTTCTGCCGCCGTTCGTGCTGCGTCATGAGAAGTTCGTCGACGTACACCGTATCCTCCGGGATCGGTTGCTCATCTTCATCATGCACCTGTCTGGGACACTCTTAGTCCACTTCGCCGGGCACTCGAGACTGAACTGCAGTACGTATTACCTGTCTCGGTCTTGTCTTCTTCGCTCTTGTTCCTCCTCGGCTCGCCTCTGCACCTGTAGCGCCAGGAGTTTTCCAGCGGTCCTGACCGCATCTTCACGTCGACCCTCTCTCCTTCGCTTTCTGGCAGCGATCGTCTGGCGCTTGAGCGCCGGCGCTCCTCCGTCGAACACGAAGACGGGCTTGATGCCGAAGAAGAGGAGTTTGCATATGCGCCTGAAGAAGCCGACGACATGGCTGTTGCGCAGGGCGTTGCCTTCTTTATCTCGGACGGCTTTGAGAAACTGGTATATCCAGATGGAGGCATCGACGGCAAGTCGCTTCTTGTTGAGCGTTTCCAGCTTGATAGGTCGAGCGCATGGCTGGAGCACCGTCCACAACCCGTTGACACCCATGGCGACCTCTCAATGAAATGGATTCATTGAGCCGACGATCCCGGAGTCGACCTTGCGGCGACAGGTGCGCCATGTGCTCCGAGGCCGCTGGCAAGGAGGGACTCCATCGCCACTGACCGTGATCGAACGCAATGTTCTCACATGCTCCAGCCAAAACGCGTAAAGTCGTTGCTGGAGAGCTAGTCGCTACGGTACCTGCACCGTACCAGTGCGTACGTGACCAGCGACCCTACCGTACCCGATGCCGTAGGCTCTTGATAAAGTTATGAGATTCGCACCTCAGAGTGATGACCTCTAAAGCTAGTGCAGAAAGCACCTAGTCACTGCCTACCGTCGTCAAATTTCGACGGCTTACAACAGTGGGGGCTGTCCACAACTTGTGTCTTGACGATTGAGCGCTTCACTAGATCATCACGTGAGCAGGCGTCTTCCGAGTGAACACGGCGATGGGTTTTGTTGCTGCTTGCCCGTAAACACAGGCTGGTTCTGCCTCTTCATAGAGTTCTACGGTACAGATCTGGACAGACTTAACATGACTGCCACGACGTTTGATTCGATCTGGCTGATCATTTTTCTTCGTAAAGTACCGTATGTACAGGACACCACCGTACATCTGGTTGGCCTTTATGAACGGCCAACCCCGTATTGGCTCATCAGACCATCTCTCCCTCATGTGTGCTTCCTATAAAAGGCCGCTGGCTGCTATTGGAAGGCCCGTATAGAGTACGTCAAGATTACCGGCTCATCATCATGTACGCATTAGCAGCATCAGATCGAGCTGGGTGCTATGTTCGAGTCAGCAACAATCATCAAGACGAGGCCATAGATCATGACATAGTCCCGTTGGATTAGGCGATCATTACAACGCCCGATGTAGGGCATCCTCGAGCTCACTCTTCCATAGCCTGATAGGCTTCTCCTCCCTAAGAAGGGAGATCACGAGGAGGAAGGAGCAGCGGTCATAGTAAATGGGCGAACATCACGTGGCTCAGAGTATGATCAACTACTACCGTTAACGTGAACTTCATCAGTACCAGCCCCCCAGAATCAATCTGGCAGGAGAGAGAAACAGGAAGGAGAAAGAAAAAGAGAGAAAGAGAGAGAGAGAGAGAGAGAGAGAGAGAGAGAGAGAGAGAGAGAGAGAGAGAGAGAGAGAGAGAGAGAGAGAGAGAGAGAGAGAGAGAGCTCAGCACAAGGTGTGGCGAACCTGATGCCCAGCGAACCCAAGATGCAGCGCCATATGGGCCAGATCTGCTATTTTGACGCTGGAAACGACGCTGAGCGAGGTGGAACGAAACCCAACCTCGTACGCTCGTCGCGCCAGATGGATAAAACTAACAGAGGATGACGCTACTACTCTCCGCCGGACCATGGGTCAGAATAGCGACACCAGAGTATGGATGTCCGCACTAGAGGTACTTGCTTCAGCCCCTATTCGGCCACACAATCGCCGAGCCATCAACTCGATGGTAGGCGACGGACACGGTGACGACGGAGCAAGCAGGTCGAACGGCGACGAGCGGTCGCGTCGGAAATTGGGGTCAATGATCTTAGATGCCCTGATGGATTGATATTTCAGAGCTACACGCTCTGCGGCCCCACGACGGAAGCCGGCTATCGGTCCACGTCCGCGTCAGCGTGTCTCGAACGAAGACGTAATCTGGATGGGGTACCACACTCACCGGGCTGTTGATGAGGTTGCGCTTGTTGCGCTCCTTCTTGATGTGATTCTTCAAGGCGGTCGAGTCGAGAGGCTTCAGCAACTCGAAGCTACAAAGA
This sequence comes from Lichina pygmaea, assembly GCA_963422465.1. Taxonomy (NCBI): domain Eukaryota; kingdom Fungi; phylum Ascomycota; class Lichinomycetes; order Lichinales; family Lichinaceae; genus Lichina; species Lichina pygmaea. Next base: position 1,142,391 of record OY730173.1, read on the forward strand.
AGCTCGTCCGACACGGACATTACCGCCCCCCAGTTGTCGAATTCGCCGCAGTACTACATTCAAGTAGAGGGAGGGGGGGCAGTCAGCGCGCGGAATCCTACTAGCTAACGCCCCGGCAAGGGGAACGGGCGGCGGACAGGGAGGGAGGAGGAGGAGGACGAGCCCTTACGTTTGGAGCGGAGAAGACAGTGACCAAGATACGATCGTTGAAGAATTCGTAGCCGTCTTCGACGACCATATGGGCCCTACAGACCAGATCAAAGTCGTGACGCTGCAGAAAGTCCATGATCACCTTCTTCCCGAAGCAGTAGCTGACGCCGCGTTCGTTGGACTCCCATTCGGCATCCATCTCGGCCGGATCGCTCCACAGCAGGTCGTTGAGCAGGCCGTAGTCCGGCACGTCCGTGGGCCGGGCGATCTGGCGGATGTCGTCCATGTGGTTCAGCGACGGCGACAGGCCGCCGTGCACGCAGAAGATCTTGTCGGCAACGATGGCGGCGATGGGCAAGCAGTTGAAGGTGTCGACGAAGGTCTTCCAGACCTTGATGTTGCACCTCCGCTTGCATTCGTCGTAGAAGCCGTAGACCCTGGTCACGTTGGCACACTCATGGTTCCCCCGCAGCAGAAAGAAGTTCTCGGGGAACTTGAGCTTGTAGCAGAGGAGCAGAAGGATCGTCTCCAGACTCTGTTTCCCTCGATCAACATAGTCGCCCAAGAAGAGGTAGTTCGCACTCGGCGGGAAGCCGCACATTTCGAACATCCTGATCAGATCCGTGTACTGGCCGTGCACGTCGCCGACGATCTTGACGGGCGGCGACAGCTCGACCAGCGCCGGCTGGGCGAGGAAGAGCTCGTGCGCGGCGGCGCAGACGGCCGTGATCTCGGCGTTCTTGAGGCAGACGGCCTTGGTGACCTTGCCGGCGTAGCCTGCGTCCAGGAGCCGCGATATCATGTCGTCCAGGGCCATCGCGTGCGGCGGCCCGATGGCCATGGACGAAGAGCCGGACGAGCCTCCTTCGTCGGCGCGCCGGGCGTGCGCGTCCGACGACACGGGGTTGACCGCGTGCTGTCTCCGGATGAGGATCGATTCCATGGCTTGGTCCCGATGCGGCTGATGGAGCGCGCCGCTCGGAGGACCGTCCGACACGTTGCCCACCTCCCCGCTCTGCTTCGCCTCCTCGATCGAGCGACGGCCGTGGCCGGCGCCGGCTCCGGATACGGGTGCGTGCCTGGGTGTCGGAGACGGAGGTGGAGATGCCGTCTGGGCTACCTTGGACTCCGACAGCTCCGGCGGCGGTGGCGGAGGAGGAGGAGGACGGACGGACGAGCCGGAGAGGCTACGGCGATGCTTCGAACCAGACTTGGCGCTCGAGGCGGTGGGCACCAGGCTGGTCTCCGACCTGTTGGCGGTCTCGCTCGTCTCGACGTTGATGCTGGGTGGCGTCGCCGAGGACTCCCGCGGACTCTCTGCCCTGCCGCTTCCGGGGATCTTTGACCGGATGGAACCACGCAGGGACCGGGACGACTCCCTCGTGTCGGTTCTGCTCAGCGGCGGGTACGAGTCCAGATCCTCGCCGGTGCGCCTGGTCGCCGACGGCGACGACGGATCGTCGCCCGAGCTTGAAACCTTCTTCGACTGCGGCTGGCCCATGGTCACGGCCGACCTCGCGCGAGACCCTTTTTCCCGTCCGACCGAGTCGCCAGCCCTCCGCCCTCGCCCGTTCGAATCCTCGTCCTGGTGGGGGGGGGGCCCGGTCAGCGTAGCAAAGGGCGGTTTGGATGGATTCGAGCAACGAAGGGGTGACGGTGGTCGTGTGCGAGGCCTTGAGCGCTCGATCTCTCGTCGGGCCGAGCCCGATATCGACGGCGGCGGGGGGACTTGGGTGGGGTCGAGCGACGAGATATTATGGCGGTTCAAAGAGCGTCGACAGGAAACAAAGGAAACGAGCCTCGGCGAAGGATCTCAAGAGCGCCGTTGTGGTGGCCGTGGTTGAGCCTCTGTCCCAGCCCCGAGCCGGCTGTTGCGGTGGAGTCGGCGTGGTCGTGGCGCACACGGCGTGGTCGTGACGACGGCGGTTTCGTTCGGACCGCGACGGCTAAAACGGCGGGGAAGGCGTGGCCGGCGCGCCCCCGATGTGCCACGGCTCCCGGATGTGGCAGGCGCCCTCTGACGGCCACACGGTGCTGGGTCGTCTTTCTTATATAGCCCGTACGGTGTACGATATACGATGTGTGATGTATGATGTATGATATCCGCGCCGAGCCGGGTAACGACGCCCGGGACGTACACCACTTATACGGCCAAACTGGGGGAGCGCTCAGCCGTCACAGCATCTCGACGGCCTAGAAAACGGGCAATCAGCGAACGGAGCAGTCACAAGACCAGCGGTTGCATGACGAGGCAGTGACCCACGCCTTATAGCCCGGCGCCTTGCAGCGAACGCTTCCTTCCTCTTCCAACCAGATCAAACAGTGTCACCTCGCAAACCGTACGTAGTGCCTGGCCGAGGTGAGTCTTTGTTGCAGCGGCAGATGCAGCCCTGCCGACCTTGCGCATGCGTATCGTCGGAGGTGAGAGAGCTGCGTCGCGTAGATTGTACGTTTGAACGCTTGTACGTTTGCACTGCAACGGTGTAGATGCAACTGGACAACCGTGAAGATGTACTCCGTACGAGCCTCTTGTACTCGTGTACTCGTGGAGTGAGTGGCTAAGTTTAGTTGTGGTAGTGGACCGGGATGCCCCGCATTGCCTCCAAGTTGTGTGCCGGGGCGCACTAATCTACGGGGTGAGCAGCCCTAGACCTTAGGCTTGGTGAACCTAACCCCGGTGAGAGAAGTAAGACTACGGTAGCTAAAGAGATAAATTACAATGGGGCAAGAGTTGTCCTTCTTCCACCAATCCTACTGTACTCGTATGGGATATTGGCGGCGTCGTCGCCTCCATCAAGCACGCAATATCCTGGGTGCAGTGATGTCTTGAAACTGCGCCGTAGACCCATGGCCGAACAGTCCACCTGGGCTAGGATGACTTCTCGTAGGAGTGTGAGAGATGGACGATAGAATCTTGCCGCCGCTGCCGCCCCCCCGCGTGCCTGTACGAAGTACCGTACCGTACCGTTTGTATGCTACGCACCACCACGTTCTTCGACCTCGATCCTCGTGATGTGCTGGCCAGGCACGACCACCAGACCCAAGAACCGGCTGGTCATGTCGAGGTTGAATCTGCTGAGCTCCTGCGCCGTCGCCGTCGCCGCCTGACTGGCGACTGCTGCCGGGGAAGGTTGTCGGTATTCGTAGGTGGCGGAGAGAATGATGTTACGATCCTAGACTCGGTCATCAGCCAGCCTCTACTGGAGCAGCGGTCGTGGGTCGAGTGGCGCCCCACGTTGTCGGTGCATTTGAACTCCCCGACGAACACACGCGTGTCGTCCGTGGTGATCCGTAGCTGCTTGCCGAGGAAGCCTCGCAGAAACGCTGCGGCGTCGGCGGTGTCCATGGCGATCAAGTGCTCGGTGCCGCAGTACTTTACGGGCAAGTATCAACTGATTATAGCGCCTGGACGGAGGTAGATGGAGCGGTGATCAAGCCACTTGGATTTCTACCGTGCTTTATCATTCACGGAGTAGGAGAGCAATTGTTCCCCATACGGTATCTATGCAGATCACCCTCGCTACATGCGGCCTCACGGGCTCATGTCTCGGTATCTAAGGCTGGCTTGGTCGACTTGTACGTCTGAAGGCGCTGAGAAATCAACGCTCGAGCTATAGGCCCTTTACAAGCGGTCTTGTGAGGGTTTAAACCTCAGGCTCAGCGAGATAGTAGATCCTTTCCTTGGCCTATGCAATCACTGATTTGGTGCAAGTCGAGACCGTACGTCAGCCGGAACTACCGATTAACAACCCCAGCCCACGAGAAGACAGATTCCGGTCTCCGCGGCTTGAAAGAAACGAGTGATGGGCCTGACGCCCAGCTTAGAATTTCTGGAATCTCTTGACGGCTTTGCCGGTCCGAGGAAGGACTCGCAGGACGTTGAACCGGACCTGTAAGAGTATGCGAGTTAGCCTCCGTCCAGGATAGAAGACCTCAGCTCGGACGCTGCGATCCGACATGACTGTTTGTTTCGCTGCTTGCTTTCTGGGGGCTGGGAATGGTAGAATGACCCACCGTCTTGCTTAATGGTCTGCATTGTCCAACGGTGACCTTGTCTCCTTCCTCGACCCGAAAGGCTGGAGAGACGTGTGCGGCGAAATTCGTATGGCGCTTCTCATATCTCGAGTACTTCGGCACGTAATGGAGGTACTCTCGTCGGACGATCAGCGTTCGATGCATCTTTGTCGAGACGACGGTGCCGGTCAGAATCCGTCCGCGGATGGACACCAGCCCGGTGAAGGGGCATTTCTTATCTGCGAGAGAATCTGCATCAGCGTCCCTCACTTCCACTCGAGCTCGCCAGCCGTGGATTGATACCGATGTATGTGCCGTCGATGGCCGTCTTAGGCGTCTTGAAGCCCAGTCCGATGTCCTTGTACCATCTCCGGCCACCTTTCCCTGGCCGCTTGCCCTTGGCGCTCTTGACCTTCGAGTTCAGAAAGATGTGAGGTTGCTTCTGGTAAGCCCGCTCGGACTGGACCGTCAGTTCTGTCGCCATGGCTGAGGTTGGTGATGTTGATTGTTCGATTCTGTCCGAGAGACAACTCCGAATCGATCCAATGTGGGACTGCAATTCGAGCTAAAATCTACCGTGTGGGGAGTGAGCCCTAACAGATTGTCGGAAGATTCTTACTCCGAGGCTAACTTCAATTAGATAAGTGTGATGATGACTAATCTGGCTCGTCGGACGATGATCCGGATGTAAACAAAACAACACGTTACTCGACGGACCGCAATGATCCCCTCCGCTCCAGATTCGAGACTCCCTTCATACGATCTAGAGAGCATGGACTATTTCAGTGGAGATCACAGCCTTGGCTCGCACCGACAGTTTTCGCGACAATCAATGGGCCACCTGCAGTCAGCTGCGCCAGCGGCCGATGAGGATAAGGAGAATGTGACGACGGATGTTGCAGCCATCATCGGCCTCGAGAGATCAAGTGCAAGGCTTGACGGAAGCTCACGACGATTGCGGAGTAAGAGCCTGGGCCCAGGCGGGCTAGATGCATTGGCTCAGGGCTCGCACAACCAGCGCAAGGTTTGCTCTCCGGCCCCGCAGCGCTGCCTCTACTCCTCGCAATCGCAACTGATAGGCAATACTAACTGCTGATCGAAAGGTAGCTTCGAAAGCGTCGATAAAGTCGATCCTGAAACCGACGGTCCCGATATCACCACCCTCGGAAGGCTTGTCTGCTGGCTCGACTAAAGCATCGGCCACGGCGCTCTTGAACAGCCGAGGCAGCCGCGAAGGCAATGGTTCCGACAACGAGGCCCAGTCGATCGACCTGTCCGGTGATCGTGGCGAACGCAGTCGGGTGTCTATCACCGGTGCAGATAGCTTGCATAATCCGTTCGATGCGGCAAGTGCCGCCCGGCTCGACCAGGAGATCGCCGAGCCGGTATCACAGAACCAATCTACTGTAGTGGACGAAGAGCGTATGCAGAGAGAACTGCGTGACAAGCAGAAGCAGGTCATCATGGAAAGACGCGAGGCCAGACGTAAATCGATGGGTGAGAAAATCGTATCGACGCCAGGGGCTCCCTTGCTGACCGTTCCCAGCCAATCGACGAGTCTCCTTTGCTCCAGAGGCGACCCTCCACACCTGGAACGTTGTCGAATTCGTGCAAGACGCGACGACATCATCTTCATCAACTAGCTCAAACCGACGAGCTTCGTCTATGACGACATCTTCATCGCATGTGTCGCCGGAATCACCACGTTCTCCTCAACCCGCGGTTTACGATGGAACCGAGCCCCCCTCTACGCCTCTGAGCGGTAACGGGAGCGGAAGCAGCATGACACCCCCGACGAGGAACTTCGTCAAGACTGCGCAGAACAAGAGGCGGCGTCGCAGTTCAGGGTCAACAAACCTGAGCGATGAAGACCTTACAGGCCAAGCTTCTTTGTCCAGCCCATTCAGTGGCGCGTCCACCATTGACAGCGACGACAGCATCGGCAGCGATACTGTCTCTGTGGATGTCCCGGGTGGCGGGAATGTGAACGAAGGTGGAGAAGGGCACAGCACGAGCATGAGCCTGGACAGCATTGATATGACAATGGACTCGGTCGTATCAGCGCTCTCGAGCAACGGCAGTACGGCATCGACAAGCCGACTGAACGAGGCTCTCCGGAGAGCCGCGGAGCATGCGGGCACGAGGGGAATTGATTACGACGAGAACGGAGACCTGTCGATGGAACTGGCTGAAGACCAGGTCACCGCTGCTTTTCAGTCCTGGTCAAAGGGCAGAATGGGTGCGTCGAACGGACTACAAGACCTGACGTCTTTCCAGGACCAGGAGAACCAGAATCCTTTTCTTGTACAGCGGATCACTGCTCACGACGCCATGGCCGTCGCACAAGATGGCAACGCCAGCGCCGAGAGTGAAGCTACCGCAGGCGTGACGATGGAGATGACTCGGGCCGTGGGCCGAATCTTGCCATCGCAAATGGAGGTGCAGAAGCCCAACGCCATCCTCTCTTCAGGCACCATGGACGTGACGATGGACATGACTCGGGCCGTGGGCCGAATCTTGCCATCGCAAATGGAGGTGCAGAAGCCCAACGCCATCCTCTCTTCAGGCACCATGGACGTGACGATGGACATGACTCGGGCCGTGGGCCGAATCTTGCCATCGCAAACAATGACGCGGGCACCTGATGCAGTCTTCTCTCCGGGATTAGCAGGCGTTGGCGGCTTGCGTGCAAGTGCCAGACAGAGCGATTCGGCAGATGAAAGCTCAACCCTGAGCGACGCGACGATGGATCTTACCGTCATGGTGGGGGGTATACAGGATGAAGCAGAGGCCTTGTCAGAGCAGAGCAGCGCGGCTGGGGTCAGGGTAACCGTCGAGCAAGAACCAAACGCTGAGGAGTACGGGGAGCCGAGCTCCATTCGATCACCCGTCGAAGATCCCCAGTACCCTTCACTCCCGAACCAAATTCTTGATGAGTCCGAGGCTAGTGGCTCAGCAGCGGATGTCAGCGTCCAGAAAATATCCCTGCGGCAATTTCTCGAGCTCACGAACGTGCATTTTATGGATCTTACGATGACGAAACGCAGGCGCACAGGAAACAACAGTATCTCGGCTGGGAGGCCGAAGGAAGATTCTGCAAGTTCTGGACACAAGGAGTCGAGTCAATTGGCAGCGAGAGTACGAGCTGCTTGTTGCACCTTGCCAATGCTGGAGCTGTATCAACATGTGAGTTTGGGGCTTCATACACGATCAAGCAATGTTCTAACAGGCATTTTCTCGTAGTCTTGCCACGAGCTCAAAAAGTACATCTCCGAAGGCCGCGGCATCGTGCGTCGGCTGGAGACGGAAACATCGGAGGAGAATCCGAGTCTCTTCCGCGACTACCTTGCAGCAACACCGGACGTCCGGTTCATCATGGACAACCAGTTCAAGAACACGAAGACCCACTCGAGGCTCTCGAGCAAGGCAGTATGGTACGAGTGGCGGAAGAAGCTCCTCGACGACCTCAAGCAGGGCCTGCTGAAGATTGAGAACAACATGGATGAGGATGATCGGGTGCTTCAGCGGCGGGAGGACATGCTGTCGTCCGCTTTGCCAGCTCTAATCGAGGGCAAAGAACGACTAGAGCGTGAGTATGCGGGTTTGCGTGACCGGGCCGAGGAGAATGCGAGAGTCGACCAGTCCGAGCTGGCCGCGGCACGGGACCAGTTAGTCACGCTCGATGAAGATGTCGGGAGCAAGAGGGCGTTGCTCGAGTCCGTTCAGATGCAGATCCGAAGGACACAGGAAGCAATCGAGTCTGCGACGGAGCGGACGATGGCCTTGACGGCTGACATCGTGCTCGCTGAGAAGACCAAGGAGGATTGTCGTGGTTATAATGCTGCTGAGGTGAGAAGGTGGAAAGGTATGCACGAAAGTCCCGGTCCACAGAGACCGATTGTTTGCTGATATCCATAGACATGGCGGACCACCTTGAGGAAACGAGCGGCTGGACCATCGCCAGCGTCCACAAAACTGTCGTGCAGATGACCTATCAGAGCCGTCTTCATATCGGCTTTGATGTGTCCTCGCTCTCGCCTGCCGGCTCGCAGAAAGCGCTAGATGCCACAGTCTGGCTCGACAAATCGGCGTGCGGGGCCTGCGTCGAGAACGCATGGAGCGGACAGACAGCGGACATGCGTAAGCTGTTCATCGACATCATCAACGAGCAACTTAAAGCTCTCGACGCTGCTCGACCGCAGCTGAACGACGTCCTGCTCCTAGTCAGCAGCCTGTGGTGCCAAGTAAGCGTGCTCGCGGAGGAGGTTCGGTGTCTGCAGCTGCACTATCCGTGTGAGCTGGTCGTGGCGCCGCCACGGGAGGACAATCATCGTGGCTTCGCGATTGCCGCATCGCTGCTCCTGCCCTCGCTCAAGACGAAGATCAGAGTGGTCTTCGACATCGTCTTCGATCTGCAGCACCCGCAGGACATCGCTCGCACGGTCAGCGTCGTGCCTCGCGTCTCGGTCGTCTACGGTGAACGTTTCGATCGCCGCAGAATGCAAGACTTTCTCGAAGCGCACATCCAGAAACATTGCGGCGTCTATGACACTCTCCGAAAGAAACCGGCAGCTCCTGCGGCAGCTGCGAGATGGGTCGACGCTGTCAGAGGGCTTTCCAAGGCGCTCGTCACTCGCGGCAGGGTGCCTGCTTGACGTTTTCTTATGTCTGACCTTCTCTGGTTAGGAACCCCAGGGGCGTGGTGGAAGTTTTTTTTGGGGCTCGCTTACTTGGGTCTTTGGTCTTATATATCCCTGCGTGCCTTATCATCATCATGAACGCCTACAGTCTAATTATGCATGAGCTTCGCTCCAGCTGGTGTCTACCTACCTTTCCAGCCCTTTCAAGCTTGTTCTTGACGTGCGATGTCCTCTCTCACCGCGGACTCCACCACAATCCTGCAATAAGCGGGTCCTGTGAGTCTGGAGAAGTTGGAAGGCCGATCAATGCGGCATCCTCGCTGTCCGACGACTACCCCACCACCCCCACTAACCCCGCATGCATGCCTGACCAGTCTGGACTCATGGTTCGCACATTGGTTGATCTTGGCGCAGCTAACGTACCCCTCCCGCCGAACAGCAACTCGGAGAATCGGCAGCTTGGTCTCACCAGGCCTTTTGCTAGCAGGGAGAAGCAGTCGACATGGACAAGGCTAAGGTGACAGCGCTGCTGAAGCAAATCGACGAGTTCTCGGGCGATGCCGATAAGGTCGCACACGACGATGCGCTCCGTAGGAAACTGGTGCAGGCGAGCCGGAAGCTGTCGCAAGAGCTGGAAACGCCAGCGGAGACCTGGCAACGCATCGCATACCTGGCAAGAAACCATTCTTCACCTCCATTCCGTCGATCCTTTTTCTCTTGGCTTGGTTCCTTCCCGCGAGAAGGACTACGTTGCGAAAAATTGGTCTCGGTCTGACGGTCTCTGGCAAGAAACGTAGCCGCTGCAAATCGTGGTCGCTAGAATCGCTGTCGATCTCGACCTCTTCGGGCTGCTGACCAAGGCGTCGACCCCGTCGAGCGTCGCGGCTCTCGCGGAGCAGACCAATTCGGAGCCGCTTCTGCTGGGTAGCGGTTTTCTCACCTTCTCCCCTTCGCGTGGTGCACCTTGTCCGCAACGGGGCGACTCTCCTTTCCTTTGGCTCTAACGTGACGGCTCCGTAGGACGCATCCTCCGCTATCTCGCGGCGACCGACATGATCGAAGAGACGTCAGAGGATCACTTTGGTGCTGTCTCAACGACGCGCCTCTTCGCGACACCGGCCTCTAGAGGAAGCATCATCCACCAGTACGACACGGCGTTTCCCAGCTGGCAGGGCCTTCCCCAGTTTCTGGCCGAAACCGGGTACGTCAACTCGACGGATCCCTACAAATGTGCCGCCCAGCTCGGCTTGAAAACCGCCCTGCCTTTTTTCCAGTGGTTGCCACGGCATCCGCACAACCTGGAGGCTTTCAATCACCTCATGACCTTCCAGCGGTACGGACAGCCGACGTTCCTCGATGTCTTTCCAGTCGAGGAGAAGCTCTTGAGAGGAGCCACGGCCAACACGCCTGTATTCGTCGATGTTGCTGGGGGTGGGTGTATTCCCTCCCGATAGGGTTTTCTCGATTTTGCATTGCAAAATTTCATTCCGTGGAACTGGCATCTCGTACTGATGTTCGGAAAATAGGAGTGGGCTACCAGAGCGCGGCATTCCGAGAGAAATTCCCTGACGCGCCAGGCAGAGTCATTCTCCAAGATTTGCCAGCGATGATTGAACAAGCAATCACGAAAGAAGGCGTCGAGAAGATGGAGTATGACTTCTGGACGGCACAACCTGTCAAGGGTGAGTCTGTATCAATCCTGTCCATCTGGCCAACGGCCTCTTCTTAGCCCAGCCCTCTTTCCACACGGGAGTTTCTTTCATTTTCCACGAAGTTACCCCGATCCCCTTTGATCCACGACACATCAGCCTACTAAGCCGTACACACCCGCGGCGGTTGTCCCATACCAAAAGGTGCACGGGCATACTACATGCGGAACATCATGCACGACTATCCCGACGACAAATGCATGACGATACTGGGGAACATGCGAGAGGCGATGGCGGCCGACTCGGTCATTATGATCGACGACATGGTCCTGCCGAGCGAAGGGCAGAACCACATGCAGTGCTACCTCGACCTCATCATGCTCACCGCTCTCGCCGGCATGGAGCGCTCGCGCAAGCAGTGGCAGGCTCTCATCGATAAGGCTGGCCTGACCATCCAGCGTATACACGCGTATACCCCGGATCTGCAGGATTCTGTCATTGTCGTAGGGCTGTAGCGCCGCATCACAGGGAATGTCGGAAGGGCTCGCACCAGCCTCTGGCGTTGCCGCTTAAGTCAGGAGTATTTCCTTGATTATGTTGAGAGATGATGATGATGACGACGATGAACTCGTACGTACGTACATATGAACGTATAATCTAGACCACCTACCAATGCTTGTGAGACCAACCTAGCACTATGCTCATCCTTCATCCAAGTCAAACCCTCCGAATCACAGATACAACGCCCCAGAGTCTTACTTCCGACATCGTTCTGTGCACTCATCTCATTGCCTCGCTCAAGAAGAACATGAAGAATACACAGACTGGGGGCGTAGTCCACCTGAAGTATTACTTGGGTTGGAGAAGAAGACGAGGAGGATGAGGGACAGAAGACCAGAGTGACTTGTAGCATCTGGGATACTAACTGGAGGCGAATAATCCCGTCGTGGCCGTCTCACATTGGGGGACAGAGAGAGTGATGGAAGAAGCTGCGATTGAGGATGTTGTCTAGCTCTTCGTACGCTGTATAGAGGCGTTCTTGCTCATAAAAGGCAAAAACAACATTACATGCAGCAGTGGGTATTCGCTGGTCGTCACCGACCCAACTACTAATCCACCCCATTGCAGCTTATGTATGGCAGATCGGACGGGATGCCCAGTTCTCTACAAGGTATGGCCGCATGTGGAAGAAGAGAGCCTCAATTGAATTCATATTGTCCCCTGAGCGACGCCGAGTCGTATTGTCGCTATACGACGTCACGTGATATCTGTGTCTCACAGAAACATCTGCAAAGTCCAATTCCAAATTTCAACAGCTACACATGTACTTCCGTATATAATGTAGCAATCTTGTTCTTTGTTGATGATGACAACCTATAGATGTGTATCATGACACTTGTTTTGCAATTTCTTCCACACGTTACGGGGTACGTAAGCGCCCGGCTCGTGTTGTGCGAGTCGAGTACATACGTACGTCATCACGCAGTTAGGCACGTGACGCTCTCTTCTGTCGTATCTCGGTTGCCGTGGCATTTTCCGTGCGCTTCGCCGCTGGCCCCTCTAGCCGCTCAAGTCCCCCAGGGTCTGACACCACAGACTTAAAATCAAACACACATTCCCCCCTCTTCCATCCAACTTACATCTACATCCGTATAGCCAGCACGACTACAAACACGCTCAAGGACGCTCAATTGTCGTTCTATATCTTCCATATCACAGCATCCTATCGAAAGTGACGGATCATATCAATTAGGGCTAAGGGCTAGTCAAGAAACTGAGACGTCCACATCAAGATGCATCGCACATATTCCATGCGCCAGTCGCGCGCTCCGACCGCGTCGCAGCTGCAAAATCCACCTCCTCCCCCGTCGTCGACCAAGGCCGGCCGGTTGTTCGGCTCGACCAACTTTGGTGGGTTTGACGTCCATTACCTCCTGAGAACACCAGAGCGGCTTGCTGTTCCCTTGAGGTTGGCGCAAGTTCACTGCGGGGTAATCGAGACCCGCGGTCGCACAAAATTGCAGTGATCATGCAAAGGGGAATTACGGAGCGCAGTGGTGCAATCTGAGTCTCAAGCGCTGTCAACCTTTTTATTTCAACGCCGATGTGGTTCACATCATCTCGTTTCCATTGTCATCTGGCGTGCACGGCCTACAGCTGACCTGTACACCATCAGGCCATGCGTTCCGTCGCTCTGCCGCCGGCGCCTTTGGGCCCGATCTGGCCAAGAAGCTGTCTCAGCTCGTCAAGATGGACAAGAACGTGATGCGCAGCATGGAGTTGGTGTCGAGGGAGAGGATGGGTGTCGCTGTAAGACTGCCATCTCACAGGCTCTGCTGAAACAGTCAGGAGCCTCGGCTGACACGTGATGCACAGCAACAACTGTCTACGTGGGGAGAAGGATGCGACGATGATGTCTCGGACGTGACGGATAAGCTGGGTGTTCTGATCTACGAGATTGGCGAGCTCGAGGACCAGTACGTGGATCGGTACGACCAGTACCGCGTCACGATAAAGAGCATCCGCAACATCGAGGCGTCGGTGCAGCCAAGCCGAGACCGCAAGCAGAAGATCACCGATCAGATCGCGCAGCTGAAGTACAAGGACCCGAACTCGCCCAAGATCGTCGTGCTCGAGCAGGAGCTCGTGCGTGCCGAGGCCGAGTCCTTGGTGGCCGAGGCCCAGCTCTCGAACATCACGCGTGAGAAGCTCAAGGCCGCGTTCAGCTACCAGTTCGACGCGCTCAAGGAGCACTGCGAGAAGCTGGCGATCATCGCGGGCTTTGGCAAGCATCTGCTCGAGCTCATCGACGACACCCCGGTGACGCCGGGCGAGACGAGGAACGCCTACGACGGGTACGAGGGGAGCAAAGCGTGAGTTCCGATGCAGGCCTCAAATCCTTCACTCCCGCCAAACTAACAACTTACCTTCGGGGACGATGCAGCATCATCCAAGACTGTGAAGACGCCCTCACGAATTGGGTCAGCAAGAACGCAGCGGTCAAGCCGCAGCTCAGCCAGCGCGCGCGTCAGCTCTCGCAGCGTCGCAAGAAGGGCGTCCGCCATAGCCCTGGCCAGCCCGTGGACCTGGCCTCGCAGGACCAGCCCATGGACAGCCGCGAGTCAGGCCTGTGGGTGCCGGCCAGCGAGCACCAGAGCGGCGCCGTCTACGACCAGCACCCGGACGATGACGAGGATGAGGACGACGAGGACCAGCACGTCGATGCACCGACCGGGATTACAGGCCCCAACGGGGAACAGCGAGGGCGTGAGGAAGAGCGACAAGTGGCTGTTTGAGTAGTGTCTTCTATTCATGACATCCCTCCTCTTCTCTTCTCTTGTCTTTCATGCCCTTCCTGGTGGTTGTCTATGCCAGGTCTCTCTAGTAACTTGAAACAACAAGTCTTTGACTTGATTTTACTTTCTGCTCCAAGTAGTCCTTCCACTCTGTCTCTTGTCTCTAATGTCATGTCTAGTCTCCCATGCTTCTCCATAATTCTCTTCTATCTCTTTCCTCTCTCCATCTCTTTGATCCTTCCCTTTCCTATCCACTTCTCTTCTTTCTAATGGATTTCCCCACACACTTCTGTACAGACAATTCTGTACAGACGTACTTACACCAAATTAAGGAAGTGAAAGAAATACTACCAAACCCACTTGAAGCTGGCAAGACACACTTGTTACACTAGTGTATTATTGTATTGTATTGAATCCCTACACTTTCCTAAAACTAGCTAGCTAGATTATGCTGGGTAATCTGTAAAACTGGTAAGGAAAACTGTGGATTAGGTGGCCTTCACCTAGCCATAGGGCAAACCCCTCGCCTGCAGCCCCTGTGTGGGTACCCCCTCTGCCGAGATAATGTAGAACAAGTGGCTGAGAGCAGCCAGACTAGAGCTGATCTAGAGCCCAGGAGAATTGGAGGAGGATGTCAAGACAAAGAAACCATGCTGTCAGGGTGGCGGCTGCCCAAAGGTTAGTAGTCAGCATCTGGAAGTCAGTGGTGGTGGTGGTGCTGCACAGCACCCAGTGCTTCTTGTTCAAGTGGGGGCAATTAAAGATCACATGTTTGGCTGTTTCCTATTGCCATCTGCAGCTGCAGGCTGGTGAGTCAAAGCCGGGAACCCGATGCTTGTACAAGAATGCTGCCAGGCCTATTCTGCCTGTTCAGATCTGTGTGAGGAGGCTGCTGTGTGCCTTCGGTAAGCCGGCGTGTAGGCGGAGCATTTCTCTTCGGTGTGGCATCTTGTCTGGCTTCCAGCCACCCCCGGGGTTAGAGTCCTGGAGGGCGGGAGGAGGTCCGCCATCCAGCTCCTTCCACCAGTCCCAGCACCACTGCTCTGCGATCTGTTATGCACGCCAGAGATCTCGTGGTGCAGGGCGAGGGTCTGTCGGGGTGGTGGTGGGGGGCTGGTCGGGGGTTGTCCGCCCGCGGTGGGAGTCCCAGGTGCCCGGAGCTGTCAGCTATTTGTCATTCCTGCCATAGAACCTGTTGTGCCCAGGCGTGGCGAGAACTACGGTAGTGTATTCTAGTACAAGTAGAAATACCGGTAGTTTCCTATTTATTTATTTTAATAATTTGATTCTTACACTGTGCCACAGGAGTTGCGATCTCCCAGCAAGCCATCATCAGAAATGCCGCTGGCGTCGCATTTGTTGGAGAAGGCTCGAGTTGTGCCCGCGCAGGGCTATGACCATACCAAGGATGAGCCGACAAGAGACTTCTGGCGCAGGAGGTCTCAAGATTCGGGACGACGAATCCGCAGCTGTCCGGAAAAGCAATCCCACAGTATCAACAGCGCTCTGGCAAAGGAGACACCTCTACTAGTCGGTCGAGTCTGCAGGATGTGCGCAATGAGCTTTCCATCACACAACAAGCTCCATTGTCACCAAAAAGCAGGCTGCAGCAGCCCGTCACCAATCTCGGCCGAGTCCATAAGCTTGAGCATGACTCTGGTACCAACGCTTACCGGTATGGGCACATCTCCACCGAGTCTAAGCAACACTAGTCTCAGTCAACATTGGGCAAAGCAGCCACGATAGCCCACCCCTGATTCTCTCTGATGTCTTGGCTAACAGTGGGCAAATCAGCAAAGTCGGTGTAAAGCGTATCAACTGGGGATCCTTCTAATTCGCCGATACATACAATAAACTCTTATCAGCTGTACCCGCAGAGTCTACACCCCCAACCGATACACCTTCGATAATTCTACACAACTACCTGACACTGATACCAACAGAGCTACCCCCGGTAATTCTGGGTGACACCCGGCCTCCAAGGCCAACTCACACACCCCCACCAACACCGGACAGTATCTCTCCTGATGGCTGCCCCAACACTGAGAACGCCCACATGATGTCTTATCGATGCAAGGAGGCATTGGTGCCTATGCCTGCAGATTCCAGGGTGACCGCAGATAGCATAGCGAGGAATGCTGTACGACAAGCCGAGGACGAATCCGGATCATTGTCAGCTGTGCCTGAAGAAGCTACAACCCCGATTGATGGCATAGCGATGCATGTCCTACAAAGAACCGAGGCACCGCTGCCGAATGAAACACCGCCTCCAACTCCCTGGTCAACATCCCACTGATACACCAAACCATACAACAACACTTCACCAGCAATGCCCGCTGAATCTGCAGCGCTACCTGATGGCATAGCGACGTATGCCCTAGGACGGACTGAGACACCGCCACCTACTGATGCACCGCCGCCAACCCTGGCTGTGCCCTACCGGTACCGGTACAAGGTATCCGCGAGTGTCTCAACTACGAAGCCAATCCTGACAGACATACCACCCCCACTGGTCAGTGAGG
Organism: Lichina pygmaea; assembly: GCA_963422465.1. NCBI lineage: Eukaryota > Fungi > Ascomycota > Lichinomycetes > Lichinales > Lichinaceae > Lichina > Lichina pygmaea. Next base: position 1,158,662 of record OY730173.1, read on the forward strand.
CGCCGACTTCTTCAGAGTGAGGGCGGATGGCACAGGCACATCAGCTACAGCCCAGGCCTCAGCCTAGGTCGGCCCAAGGAGCTCGGATCACGGAGAATAGTCGGGCTGATGGGATCTGGATCTGGGTACTACAGTACAGAGGCAGACACCTACCAGTAGTTGGGCAGACGGAAGCTCTGTGAACTCCCTGAGTAATATAGCTAGCTCGTCTTCCTGGCTAGAACGATCAAATTATTATGAACCCATGATTTTGATAACTTTTGCGTAGCCTTGCCAGGACTCTCCTGGGCACTGTTACCACTGGCAATTCCAATCTGTACACCAATCAGCCAATTCTTCCTGGCACTTTAAACAGGCCAAGACACTGTTAGTTCAGCCTTCTCCAGTCGAAACACCTGCTATAGAGTACCGTAATCCTTGTGAAGCTGTAAATATGTCTTATCACCAACTCTTCAGAAGAGAGGGTTGTGCTTCTTGTCAAAGTATATTTTTTTTGGTTACGGACTCCATCTATTGCTTGCTTTGTCACAAGATAGGGTGCTTAGAGTAGGTAACCTGAAGGATCAGTTCTAGCTAGGCATGTGGGCAAGACTTGGGTATACAGCCAGCACCAGAGCTTCTAGATAGCATGATCAATCAACACATTCACAATACACTGAGCACATCTTTCTGAGACAGCGAGTAGGTGTCTTGTGCTTTTCTAGAGCCACCATTGTCAACTCTAGCAGATTAGTAGCAACACTGTGTGTTGTCTTTAGTACACTGTTCACTTATGCTCACTGTTTACTGATCACCATTCACTGACTCACGAAAGAGAGTGCCCACTCTCCCCCTTTCCTCTCCAACCACCCAGTCCAAAAGTCAACTCCCTAATAGTTTCAAAAGTTGGAGAAGAAAACTTCTTGGACAGATAGATGTCTCTGGAGGTCTCAGTCTTGTCTCTAATTTTCCTTGTGGCAAGGTATAATATCTTGTGATGAAGGACTTATGAAAAGAAAAAGAGATGTTGTGAGTTTGAAGGTGAGGAAGGAAGATAGGTGGAGAACAATTGAGTGTCTTTTCACTGTGGTAGAGGAGAGGGACAAACTGGAGGAATGGAAGGGAAATGATGCTTGTAAGACCTGAGGGAAGGAGATGAGATGACGCCAGTGGAGACACGAGTCCAAAGGAGCAGATATATGAGATCATGCGCCGCTGTCGCCACCACCGCCGCCGCCGTTGAAAAAGGGGAAGGAAATCAGTTGCCTGTTCAGAAGGTGACCGGACGTTGGTCGACTCCCTCTAGGGGCATCGTGATCGACCGATCCCGAGATGGTTGTTGACCGCCTCTGAGATTGTTGGGTGGGATGGGTCTGGTCGGTCGGGTGAAGGCCTGTCTGTTGATGGTCGGTCGGGTCAGTCGGGGGATGGGCTGTGGGTTCAAGTTGTTGTTGTTGTTGGTGGGCGGTCGGGTGAGTTCGTTGTCCGAGCCGGGCATGTTGTTCGATTCCGAGTTGGGCACGTCGATGGGGGCGGAAGAGAGCTGGAAGCTACCGGTGGGGCTTCTCTCAGGGCCGCCGTCCGCCAGAATAAACCCGGCGTTGATGCCAAGCGGCGAGTTGTTGTTCGTGACGTCGATACTCTCCGGGGCGTTGTTCCTAGCTTCAGGGTCCGGGAAGCGCGTCGTCTGTTTCATGGCGGTGCGGCTGTTCTTCGGCTTCGTGGCCACCGTCGGGTCTTCGCCTCGCTCGCGCGCCGCCGCGGCGCATTCGGCCATGCAGCCGCTCTGCGCCGTCTTCAACTGCAGATTGCAGATCTCTTGCGAGTAGAGCTTGCCCTGGCCGATCCGATTGAAGCAGTTCTCCTGCGAGGGGAAAAGATTAGCCACTTAACTCTTTGGATGTGTAGCGAGTCCCGCTTCTCGCCTGTGGGCACGATGGAAGCGTACCGTTGCCATTTGCTGCATTGTGTCCTCGCATTTCTTCGACTCGGGACATCCCTGGTAAGGAGGGATCTGGGCGAGGCGCTGAGAGATGGCGCCCGTGCCCGGCTGGTTCACCCGGAGTCGATCGGTGGACTGGTCCACGTTCACGTCGAGCATGTTCCTGGGCGGCTTGCCAGCTCCCTGGTTGGTAGGGACGTAGTCACTGCCGGCGTCTGGCCCGCCGCTATAGTCGTTTTCATATGGTTCGATGGGTTTCGTAAACTCGATGGTGCCAGGCTGGCCAGGAGCCAAGCCATTCTCAGGACCGTTTTGAGCTAGGGTGCGGCGGCCATCCCGAACAGTCTGCATGCCACTTCCCGGCATGGTCTCCACTGTCGTGCCATCGGCGTCCTGGACGGACTGGTAGCCGGTCTCGGCGCTGCCGCCGGTTTGAGTGCCTGCCAACCAGACAAGGTCAGCGAGAAGCAACGACGAGAGCAGCCTACGGATGGATTAGAGGACCTTGTCTGATCTGTCGACCTTGCCTGGCTCCTTGATCGGGGGATTCCATCTGGGGAGCATGCAGCGGAGCAGCCAGCGCAGCGCCGGCGCAGATCGCCACGAGAGAGACACTGAGATGCATGGCGGTCTTTTGGACGAGCAGTGGAACAGCTGGCTTGGTGCGGTATTGCTCGTATTTGAGTTGATGTGATCAGCAACTGTCGTTCGCCCACCTTGTCCGACGATCTCGCCATCCTTATACCTTCAAGTCGAAGGAGTCACGGCCAGTCCTTCTCCACGAGGGGCAGTTCGTAAAGCGTCCTCGTATCCTCGCACCAAACGCCTTGACCTGACTCGGCTGCTGTTCAGGGGTCCCGTATTCAGAGCTTAGATCAGGCAACGGTGGCAAGTCGCGCACGGCGGACGAACCATGACCTGGTACGTACGTACGTACGTATGTAACGTTCCTTGCGCGAGACCATGGGTAGCAAAGGTGATTGAAGCAATGCCGTCTCGCGGGACACCAGATATGCCAACATAGTTGGCCGTATACGAGTGAGCACAAGCCCAGGCTCATATGCTAAAAGACTGGGTACGTTTACTTCCGTAGAGTCTTGCATATGGATGGATAAAACCGAGCATAGGGTCCCAGATCTTGACTGGACTCATCTCGTGTATCTGACGAGGGGTTCATGTCTTAGTAGGCAAGCAATCAAAGCCTGACGAGCACAGGACGCTTGCAGTTGCTGCTGGTCTCAGGAAGCATTGACGAATACGACGGCAATCCAGGCCGTCGTACGGGCTGGACCGGAGTGCTCTTATACGAGTTTGAGGACCGATGGACATCTTGACGTACTCGGCCAGTCGGTCTGGCTCATGCACACAGGCTACCGCACTGTGCCATATGAACATGGCCCACGCGGCTTGCTGAAGGGTTCTGTATTGAGAAGGTCATCGGCGATACATGTCTCATCGCCAGACAGGCTGTTTCTCTCTTGAAAGTGGGAGAAGGGACGGGAATACGTACACTACTAGTATTTACGTACTCGTACGTACCGTCCAGTAATCAACTACGGCACGTGCCGATTATAACCGCAGCTCTTTTGCCTGCATCATTGACCGGTGGCCAGGAGGAGGAGGAGGAGGAGAAGCCGCATTAAGTCGGATCTGTGGGCATGCGCAAGTTCAAAGCCGGGAGACATTGGTTTTCTGCCGTGACAGTCTGTGCCACCTGATCTTCGCAGGCAGAGCGTCCGTGCAGGCAGCATGATTCTGAAATTGCAATCTTGATACCTCTCATCGAGATGACATGAGAAACAACTTCGAAACACGCTTGCGACGTACGTATGTACAGTAAACATCAATAAATCAGGAAAAGGAAACAGTTACGCCCCGAAGCCGCGAGACGCTCGGGCGAGACACGAAAAACCACATTAAGATCCGCCGTCCTTCGAGGCCTCGTCATCCTTGGGAACCGGCGTCGGCTCAATCTTCCTCCTCTTGACCGGAGCGGTCGATTCGGCCTGCTCCCGCTTGGCCGAGGCGCTGGTCGAGTCTCTCTTGCCTAGCGCGTTCGCTCCGGCTGCCGAGCTAGACGGGGTACCGCCACGTGCCATCGGTGTGCGCGGAGGAGTCGTGAAGGGCAAGGTAGTGGCCATCGGAGCGCCCTGCTGAGAAGCCGTTGCACCAAACGCGCTGCTGGGTCGCGATGAGGCCTGGCTCGTCGTGCCCACGAGACCGTGGCTGCTCGGTGCATGTGGCGGCTGCGTGACGTTGGAAGCGGCAGAGTTTGAGCGAGACCGGCTTGACGGTCGACCTGGTAGAGGGGAGAGAGACGCGATGGCCGGATTGGAGGTCTGTCGGGATAGAGGTATCGGATGGGCTACGACCGGGGTAGGGGCTGGCGTCGATTGGTTGGAGGACGGGGCGGAGGGAAGATTGCCAACGCTGGCGGAGGGTACGACGATCTGCTGGAAAATCTGTCCGAGCTCGCCCGGGGCGAAGGTGACGGCCGAACAGAAGCCATCAGAGGAGCTCATGATGAGGGTGAGGCCGTCCGTCGACCTGGGTGGATGAGAAGAGTTAGCGTGGGAAGTTCTGGAGAGGTACGACGACTGACCATGACAAGTCGGTGAATGTGGCATAATGCAAGTTGCTCACGACGCAGAGTGGCGTCTGCTGCTGGGTATCATATACAAGTATGGCATCTTGAGTCGCGACAGCGTAGACGATTCGGTACGGCAGGGCAAAAGCGGGAGCCGGTCCCGGTGTCGAGGATCTAGCCTCTGCGTCTGCCTTCGCTGCGGACGACTGCCGTGTCGGATCCGCCGACGGGGTCTCGTTTGCCGATTCCAAGGCAGGCGGTTCCATCGCCGAGGGGGGAGGGGGAGGAAAAGGAGGAGGGGGAGGAGGAGGAGGAGGAGGAGGAGGAGGAGGCGCCTTTGACGGGACGGCCGGTTCGGGCAGCGACGACAGCGAATCCTCACCAGATGCCGTGTCGACGGTGATGTGCTTCGTCGGCCGAGCGCCCTTGCGCAGCGTGTACAGGATCGGCGAACATCGTACCGCTATGGATGGTTTCTTGTGTCCGGGCAGATGTGCTATTGGGGGTTTGTGGAAGCCAGCGCGGGTGTAGATGTAGACGGTATTGATGACATCGTCGGCGGTCTTGTTGCCTGTGGAAGCGGACGGCTGGGACAGCTTGAACTGGCCCGCCGGCGTGAACAGAAGGCTCCCGTCGGGCGTGAAGGTCAGCCTGCGAAAGAAGGACGTCAGGCTTTCGTTCGCGTACATGCTCGCGTTGCGAACGGAAGCCGAGTGATGTATCTTCGGCGAAGACTCCATGGGCTTGACCGCCGGAAGCGGGAGCGACGGGGCGGGCGACATCGATCTCCGCAGCGAAGGTGACGAGCTGAACGACGACCGCCGGCTGGGGGTCAGAACCGGCGGGTTCATCGGCAGCGGCAGCGACATTGGCGTGCCCGGGGCGGAAGGAACCGGGGACGCCCCCGTGAGCGACGGTGCGTCTGCGACGTGGAGCTGGCGGGGTCCAAAGTCGGGGAGAGCCGGGCTGTTGGACGAGATCCTCCTCGAGGGAAGATCCATCTTGGAGATCTTCCCGTGCGGATCTAGCGTGAACTGGCCGTCCTTGGTTCTGAGGCTGTAGATGTGGACCGATCGATCCGAGGACTGCGTCGCGACGAACTCGTTCAGGGGATCCCATGCGACTCCCTGCACGTAGTGATTGTGCTCCGCGATGAGCCGCACAATCTGGCCTGGCACGGATTCAGCGCCGACGCACATGCGACCTCGAGCCGACACGATATACCTGTCTGCGTTTGATATATGCGCGCGATGTTGTCCATGCTGCCGGTGATGAAGTAGGCGCCGTCGGGCGACCACGCGAGATCGTAGATCTCCGAGCCCGACGACCGACACATGTGCTTGATGCGCCACGTCTCCTTGTCCTCGAGCCCATCCTCACCGATCGCGGGAGCGGTACCGCGCAGCTCCGACGGGATCCATAAGAGCACATTCCCATCGTCGCCGGCGGATGCCAGCATCTCGCCTGCTGCCCATGTCAACACCCAGTCCTTGCTGGCACCTCTCCCCCGGCGGGGACTCACCTCGGGGACAGAACCTGACCACATTGACGGCCTGCGTGTGTTTGATCAAGGTCGTCAAGTAGGTGACCTGGCGGCTCTCGCCGTTCGCCTCGAGCTTCCATAGCTACTCCGTTTGCGTCAGCGAGCACCTAGGCAGTACCAATTGGAAGTGTTCGCCTACCCGGACATTGTTGTCCCCGCCGCCGGTGGCCAGTCGCCCTTTGCCATGCGATTCGAAGTGGACAGAGTATATGGGAGCGTTCTCGTTGTGGAAGTTGACCACCAGGGGGACGGCCTTCATCGTGAGAGGCGGCAGCGCAAAGCCGGCGCTGGGCGGACCAGTATGGTCGAGATATAAGAATCCTGAAGGCGCGTCGACGAGAGGCCGTGAGGCGTTGGCAGTTCAGCCTTTCGACCGGTGCATAAGAGGGGCGATCATGGGGCGGGGATGTGCTGAAAGCCGGAGGTTTTCGAAGATTGGTATTGAGATGTCTGGATGCAGCTGTGCAGATGCGACGCAGGAGAGGTGAGAGCCTAGTCGCGGACCCGGAGCGGGCAACGTCGCCAGATGGAAGGAGGAGTTGAGCGGTGGTGGGGGTGATGGTGATGGTGGTGGTGGTGATGATGATGGTGGTGGTGGTGGTGATGGTGGCTGGCGTACCATACGTACCGCCGCGCCGCATCTGACGAGAATAGCGGAGCCAGGCAGGGTTGCATCGCCGATCGGATAAAGCTACATCCGTACCCATACGTACATGTGCACGGCAACATACGGAACAGCGACTATGGAGCTGTTGTGACTACTGTATATACGATGCACGAAAAGAAGCAACGCCCTTCAGGCGAGTCCCGAGGAGGCCCAAGGAGGGCCAATGCACCGAGAAGGCAAAGCCTTGACGTCGGTTGTCAAGAGCGTGATAGGTTGCTTTCTCATGGACCGGTGCTGGTCCGCCGTCCTAGTCTTTAGGACGGCGCTGCTTGATCTCCACCACCGACATGCTTCATGCATGTATCTCATTTGAACTGGCATTCTTGACTGCTGCATCTTGGAAATTGCCAGTCGGTGAGGCGTAAAGTAAAGCTATTTTACTCGTTCTTTCGTTCGCTCGTTCCTTCCTAGATGCCTCGTCCCCGAGACGAGCATTGAGCTATGCTCAAACGCCGCTCGACCCCGTCACACCAGCAAGAGGGAGACCGGTCTCCCGGCTACTCCACCAGCGACGATGAACTGCACGTCACCTCGCTTGCTGCTAGGGTGTCGCCTCCCCGGATCAGAAGAAAGGCTGCGAGAAAGGAGATCAGCACAAAGAACGTTGAGCGCTGGGAAGGAGCACCGGGAGCCTCTCCGCAGCAGCCGGATTTGCCTAAAGGAGCTGCAGTCGAGGCTCGGGAAGCGCAGATCAAGGATAATGTGGCATACTTCTCGGCTCATTTCCGCAGCGTGCTGAGAGCCCCGCCAGAGACGTCCTCTTCCCAGATCAGCGTCGAGGACTTTTCAGCGCTCTACCGTCGCCATCAACATGCTCGTGGCCATCACTTTGTGATCCATCAGCACGACCATCCTGTGGCTGGTCCGCACTATGATCTCAGGCTCCAGTTCTCCGGGTCGAGTTCCATCAGCTTCGCCATACCGTACGGTATGCCGGGTGATCCCAACTCGAGGAGATTCACGAGAAGTGCCATAGAAACGCGTGTGCACAACATCTCGGTGTGTAAATTCGCTCTTGAGCATCGGTCGAATGTGCTGCAGCCGGGAATGATATCTCGGTCTTGTTTCTATGGGAGCTTGAATCATCCTGAACGATATCTAGTTTTCCGTTCCCACCGGCCACGGCCGGTCTGCGATCAGCTCGAGATGTTCCAGATGTATGCTGAATTTGCTGATGTGCCCTCCTGCCCACCACAGAACCATCTGATTGAATCGGCCTCGCGGGAGAGTGGTTCTCTGTTGATCTGGGACACCGGACACTACGAGGTGCTACCTTCACAGCGCCAAGAGCGCACAACGGACGACGAGTGCTCGTCCCCGGAGAGCGATGGCAAGATCCTGGCCCCAGACCGAACTCGCCATGAGAACGAGAAACTCATGGCAGCATTTCAGAGCGTAAGTCCGTCTCGGGCCATCAAGCTGTCGGTGGGGCTCCCCTTCTGAACGCTTCCAAAAGCGCAAAATGCGTCTCCGTCTACATGGGACCCGTCTGCCGCACGGCTACACCATCGTAATGCGTCTTGCTCCCTACAGCAATCTTAACGAGACGAGGCCTAGTCTGAGGAGGCGGCATCGAGCTCGCTCACGCCGTCGCCGAGGGCCCAGCTACCCTCGCAACGCCCCCAGGGAAGACCGGAATACGTCTTCCTCCGACGCAGACATTGAGTCATCCTCAGCTCCGGCACCTGCGACTTCTTCGGCCGCAAGACGAAGAGCCGCTTCGGCCGAGGCAGAAGATGCGCAGACCCGGCTCACCAACGCGTATCCCGGCGCGAGCAACACCATCGGGTCGGTGCACCAACGGCAGTGGTTTATCACGCTCGACCGAGCCAACTCTGGCTTTGTCCACAGCAGCAGCAGCACCGAACCCTCGCGAGAATCTGACGCGCCGAAGAGAAAGAGCCCGACGTGGGTCCGCAGATGGACTCGCGCGTCATCATCCGACGCAAACCGGGACTCGGATACAGGCCGCTCGCGGAGGGGATACACCGGCTTCGAAGCCTTCTACGTGCGAGGTCCCGCTGTGGAGAACAGTATCGTGACCGGTCGAACAGCCGCCGACATCATGACCGACGAAGGCGTCACGGGCTGGATAGGTAGGAGAGGATGGAAGCCTGTGATCGAGTGATCAGCTCTTGGCTGTACCGTACTGCATCTCCAAGAATCAAACGAACGGATCATCCGTATCAACATCAACGTCGAGTCTGAGATCCTCGTCTGTCTAGTACGGTAGCGTATCCTCGATAGGGAGTAATGTGTTTCGCGGGAAATGTACATTCGTACGGGTTGGCACATCGTCCTTCATGATTCATCGACGTGATGTAGGCATACATGTGATTACAGCGAGTGTTAGGAAGATGTCTCTGGTGTCTCTGGCCTGTCTGAGCTCTCTTGTCTTTCGTCTCTCAGGCCCCGGAAGATGCGTACTGTATACATCGATTGACTTGAATCCACCGAGATGGCCCGCGAAAGACGTGACACAGCCTCAAGCCAGACCATCTTCAAGCCCAGCCAAGTCCAAGCCCAATCACCCCAAAGCCGGGGCTAGCTTCGACAAAAGAACCGAAAAAGAATAACTAGGCTTTGCGTAGGATGAATGAAGGACCGGGGGAAACAAAAAGAGGAAACGATGCCGAGTGTATAAAATTGTTGATTGGATTGATTGGATTGATTGGATTGACGATAGGATGGGGAGGGGAGGGAAGAGAATAAGAGAAGGGAGGCAGAAGACGGAGAAGAGACGGAAGGAAGAAGAGGGAAGGGAGAGAGGGGAAGAAGAATATGGTCATGGCTGGATTAAGATTCCCCCGGTCCTGATCACAACCCCGATCCTAATCCCAGTCTACGACTCCTCCCAAGTGTAGAGCTAGCGCTGTTTGTCATTCTCTGTAACTGATATGAACAATCTAAACAATCTCTCCGGATCCAGGGTTGAATGAGGGGTGGTGGTACTTGTATGGAGGGTGTGATGGTATGAAGGGTATGGAGGGTATGAGACTCCGTAGCGGTATGAGGGTATGAGGGCATGCAGAGGAAGGGGTGAGACGTTTCGGTCATCGCTTCTCGACGAGCAGAATGTGCATGGCAGCGTAGGCGAGCACGATGAAGGCGGCGGAAAAGACGGCGAGACCGACGACGTCGCGCCACAGAGCTAGCGCGTCGAAGCCGAAGGAGCTGAGGATGGATGCGCCGGGAACTTCAATGTCGAGACCGTATCTGATGCAGAGCCCCGGGAGAATTGGGGATTGGATCAGCATGGTTTGATTGAGGGGAGGAGGGGGGCGGAAAAAAAAAAGGGGGGGGGGGGGGGTGAGGGTTGGGAGAAGTATGGAAGAAGAGAGATGGGGGTAGGGCGAAAGAGAGAAGAAACGTACTTGTGGTCGACGAGGGTCAGATACTTGACCTCGTTCACGATCAAGGCTTCAAAGCCGTAGTGGAAGATGGACAGCTGTACGCCTGTCAGGTTCTCGCACAGAGATAGAGACAGAGAAAGACGGAGAGAGAGAAAGAGAGAGAGAGAGAGTTCTCGGAGATGGACGTACGTCTTGTAGCCAGAGTGCGGGACCAGGAATGGCGTCTGCAGTGCACATTTGGTCAGCGAAACGATCCAAGGCGTCGCCTGCACTGGCCGTCGACAAGGGCCGAAAACGTACTGTGGTTCAAGAGCAAGCCGGCGAACAAGAGACTGAACAACATGACCAAGCTCCCGATGAGGTTGGCGACGCTGGTGTCCTTGAAGACGATGCCGATGAAGAGGCAGATCGCCGCCGCCGCCAGGTTAAACAGCACGATGACGAGGATGAATTTGAAGAACTCGGCCCAGGCCGGCACCAGGCCGACCATGGGGTAGACGATGCTGCCCATGAGGATGGGCGGGATGAGCCGCAGCGGCACAATGTCGAAGATGACGCGCGCGGCGAAGTAGGTGATGGGCGAGTAGTACCCGTTGGCGCGCTCGCGCATGAACAGCAGTCGCTCGGCCGCGAAGACGTTGAGGCTCGTCAGCGTGCTGAAACCGAACAGGGCCAGGATGAAGAAGAACAGCCCGAGCCGGTTCTGGAACCCTTTGATGTCGTCCGTGAGCCCGTAGAAGAGGAATCCAGAGAGGACTGCGGGTTGCGTCGGTCCTCCCCCAGCCGGGAGAGAAGTAGGTCGGTCAGTCTGTCTGTCACCCATGAACGAAGAAACCTCCCCGACGCAGACAGCCGAGGGCGGTAAAAGAGGGGGAAGAACAGGATAGAGCCAGGAACAGTAGCACTCTACCTGCTAATGAAATGGCCATCGCATAGTGCGTCAGCATGAGCATCGGGTTTCGGTACAGATTCCGCCACGTGCGTCGCGAGAGGATGAGGAACTGTCGGATCCAGCCGACTCGTCGATATCCCGTCGCTGCTCCGGACGTGGTCGGATAGTCGTGCGGGCCGCGGCCGCCGCCGTCGCCGTCGGAGCGATTCGCCGCCTCGGCGCTGGACACGGCCGCCTGGATCTCCTCTCGGACGTTGGCGGCGACGTCGGACGACGCATAGCTCCCGACGAGCCCGTCGAGAGCGGTGCCGGTACCGGTGCCGGACGCCGCCGGAGGCAACTGATGCGGGTCGTCGAGGATCTGCGGCGGCACTTGACCCTGCTGTCGCGATAGTCGGAGCCACTGCTGCGTGCTGCCGCCAGTCTCGTCCGGACCCGATTGGGAGTCCCCGTCGGCGCGCGGAGGGCTCGGGGCGTCCGGCTGGGCGCTCTTCTTGCGAGTGAACAGCTGCCTGTCCTGCCGCTGCTTGACCGAGTCCTGTCTCCTCGGTCGAGGTCGGACCGCGCAGTTGCCGGGACTCTCGGAGAGGCCGTTCTCGACGCTCATGTTGGAGTTGCTGGCGACGGACTTGACCGCCTTCATGCTGCTAGAGTTGGTCCGCAGGCCGGATCGGCTGTCTCTGCCAGCGAGCGCGTCTTCGAGCGTCGCGGGATGCTCCGTGCCGGCGTGCATCGTGAGATCCACCAGGTAGTCCGCGATGTTGAAGCCCGGCGGACACGAGTAGCCCATCTGATCGAAGTAGGCCTGACATCTCGAGAACTCGCCCGAGTACACGGTCTTGCCTTTGGCGAGCAGGACCAACTGGTCGAACAGGGCGACGATGTTGGACCGTGGCTGATGGATCGTGAAGACGACGGTGCGGTTGTAGTTCTTGGCAAGGGTGACGAGGCTCTCGATGACGTTGAAGGCGTTGAAGGCGTCGAGTCCGCTTGTCGGCTCGTCCAGGAACAAGATGCTAGGGCTGTTCACGAGCTCGCGAGCGATGCCGACCCGTCTTCGCTCGCCGCCCGAGATGCCGCGCCCGTTGCCCTCCTCGGAGCCGATGAGCTGATCGCGTATGTGGTAGATACCAAGCTGCTTCTCGACTTCATGCACCTTGTGTTCTTTGCTGGTCAGGCTCATGTCGCGTGGCAGTCGCAGGAGGGCGCTGTCGAGTATCGTCTCGTGGACCGTCAGCGTCGGCAGCATGGTATCCTCCTGATCGACGAATCCCACGATGCTGCGAAAGTCGGCGTCGGATATCTTCTCGCCGTTGACGTGGATGTCGCCTTCGACGACGCCCCTCTTGTTCTTCCGAGCTAGAATGTCCAGGAATGTCGTCTTTCCCGCGCCGGACGCTCCCATGATAGCCATCAGTTGGCCCGGGTGAGCGGCGCCCTGTACATCCGAAAGGATCTGCTTCCCGCCGAGGTGATAAGAGACATTCTCGAAGTAGAGCGCTGCAGGTCGATGGTCTGCCATGAGCTTGTCGCTCTCGCCGTCGCTATCGTCGCCGAGATGGATCGGACCGTATCGCGCGAACGATCTCCGAGACAGGAACCACACGAGCAGAATCACGGCCACGACGAAGAGCGCGCAGCCCGCGATGACTCCAGCGATGAGGGGCGTGTTGATCTCCTTGATCGGCCTTTGGTACCCGGGCACGTCCGTTTCGTAGAGACACTCTCCCGAATCGCAGACAAGGGTGATACTCCCGTCCCCGAAGACGCTCTTGATCAGGTCGTCCATTGCCGGCTCGTGGAACTTGCATCCATCGTCGTCGCTGCCCCCCTCCGTTTTCAGGCACGAGAAGCTGCCAGGCCCTTGGATAGACTTCTCCAGGAACTCTCCAATGTCGATGGACCCCTTCTCGCCACAGAGCATACGGCCGGGGATACATTGGCATCGGATATTGTCGCAGCGATATGAAGTCGAGTTTCTGCTGTAGTCGTTGTATGACTCGGAGGTGCATGTGTCAAGTGCACAATAGAAGGATTCCACCTGGCCAATCCAGACTACGTAACGGACAACGCATCAGGTCATGTCATTGTGATCCACAAAAGTCCCCACGTACATTGAAAGCTGCACTCGGCCTGCTCGGCGTTGCAGGAGAAAGTCACCTGCGGCTTCTTCTCCTTGAGCTGGTCAACAATCTTCCTGTTGGTGACGTTGCACATCTGATGGTTTTCCTTGACGACGAGCCCCTGCTTGTAGCAAACCCCACCCTTGCCGTCCGGCATCATCGCATTGCAAGCATCGTTTGTTTGACAGACTATCAGTCCATTAGGATGTTGTCCCGAGAAGATAACTGCAGCGTCATACCGTTGCAGTTGATGCCGCGCCATCCTTCTTCACATTCGCAGGTCTCCGTCGTCCGAGGGAAGCGTCTCTTGCCATCGGCGAGCGATCCGCAAACTGCAACGGGCAGTCAGCGCTGGCAGCACAGCAGCAGCAACGGCAGCATATGTAAGGCAGGTCAGCCAGAACCATACCCGGCTCAGAACAGTCCTCCTTGCCGAAACCAGGCGGACAGGAGCATTTCCCGTTGTACTTGTCGCATGTTGCAAACTGAGCGCATTGGAAGGCTGGTAACAGGCAGTTGAAGCTGCGCGCAGGAACCACAAGGTCAGCATCGTCTGCGACTCCGACGAAGAGGCTTCTCATACCACGGAGGGCAGTCGGCCGGTCGCTTGTCTTCAAACGGATCCAGAGGGAGTAAGCTCGCGCCGGACATGTTCCGCGATGCACCGGCGGTGACGGGGACCCATGACGAGGATGACAATATCAGGGCCAGAAGTCCTTTTCGATACATCCGTGCCACCATCTTGCTATCAGAGGTGCGCTGTAGGCTTCGATCAGCGCGCCGATGCTCCGTGGTCGATGATGGACAAGGTCGCCGTCCGCGTCATTACCGGTACGTAAATACATCATCGTATATATTGAGGCGATGCAGCTTGAGGAAGGCTACTAACATATGGCTGCCTGGCGGGACATGCAGCTTTTGCCGAACTTCTCGTAACGGCTCGCTTCCGATTGCCGTGCCCGACGAAGGCACGATTATCACGTGATCTCGAGATCGGGTCAACCATTCCACCGCCAGCTCCGCTCCTGTGGGCGGATCAAGCGTGGGTATTGACACCTCAACCAACATTGGGATGCAAAGAGAAGATGATTCATTTTGACAGTTCTTTTACCCCCACCTCGTGTAAGATTGACGGACCGTCGATGTCCAGACGCTGCCACGCACCTTCGAACAGCATCTCCGGACAAAGAAGTCTACCAAAACCATGTCACGGCCGCGTTCAACGGGCAACGCCAGCAACGCTGCAGATGAGAGGTCGCCTCTCATCGGGAGGATATCTTCTGACCATGCTGGAACCCTCGAATCTGGCATCGATGGCAGCTCGTCTCATCTTGGGGCGGGTATCCAAGATGTCGAGGCCGAGCCACCTGGCCAGGTGCGCAATGCCGAGGGATTGCCACAAATCAGGAAACAAATGAAATATATCATGCCAGCCCTGGCAATTGGGGTGTTTCTTACCGCGGCAGACCAAACCATCATCGTGTCCAGCTATGGTAAAATTGGATCTGAGCTTAATGCGTTGCAGAGTACTTCATGGATTGCAACGGCGTATGTCTTTCTTGTACGAATTGAGATCCGTGTCCGTCACAGCTGCGCCTGACAACCCATCGTCTTTAGATACTTTCTCACCTTGACATCATTTCAGCCTCTCTATGGCAAGCTCAGTGATATCTTTGGACGCAAAGAAGCACTCTTGTCTGCATATGCTTTCTTCGGACTCGGATGTCTCCTGTGCGGCCTCTCGACACGCATTGAGCATCTGATCGCAGCTAGGGTAAATTTTCTCCTAGTACAATATCAGCTCTGAACTTCCAGACCACCACTGATTGCCCAAGGCCTGTCAAGGGCTTGGAGGAGGTATGACCACCGTCGTGTCGATACTCCTCTCTGATATAGTTACATTACGAGAAAGAGGTACCTTCCAAGGATACATGAACATAGTATGGGCTGGCGGCGCCGGTATTGGTGCTCCTCTCGGTAAGCCCACGTGCTTTACTAGCGTTGACGTTGTGTTGAAATCGATTCTAGGTGGATATCTGGCCGACTCCATTGGATGGCGATGGTAAAGCAACACGTTCCATGAACGAACGGTCGTACCCACTGACGCTATGTTCAGGTCATTTCTGGGCCAAGCTCCCATCACATTAGTAGCAATCATCACCGTTTACCTGACTCTGAATCTACCCGCGAGAGAGGCTTCTAATTGGAAGGACAAACTTCGCCGGATCGACTTCCTGGGGGCCTTTACCCTCGTAATGGGGGTCTTTGCGCTACTGCTGAGTCTCGATCGTGGCAGTAATGTCTCTTGGGCTCAGCCCTTGACTTTGGCTTTACTGGCCACCTCTGTCGCGCTTCTCCTGGCCTTTCTCTACGTCGAGATGAGGGTCGCCTCGGAGCCTTTCGCACCCGGCCACATCATCTTCGACAGATCACTGTGCGCGAGCTATCTGTGCAACTTCTTCTCGTTCGCCGGTTGGATGGCGGCGATATTCTACATACCCCTATACTTTCAGGCCGTCGACGGGCTCTCTGCCACGCAAGCCGGGGCGAAGCTCATACCGGCCATCGGCGCTGGCGTTTGCGGCTCGCTATTCGCGGGCTTCCTCATGAAGAGGACGGGAAGGTATTACAGACTCACCGTTGTCGCATACACAGGATTGTTCTGGGGGTTCCTACCTATAATCTTGTTTTCGGGGGTGGTTTCCAAGTCTGACTGGGGGATGACGGCGGGGATGGTCATCTGTGGGTTCTCGAATGGCATCGGCATCACGTCGTCGTTGATTTCCTTAAGTGAGTTCAAGACCCGCCAATCGTCCACGCGGCTGGCGAGTGGTCCGATCCCTCACGTGTCTTGGAATCTAAAGCCCGATCCAGTCGCACAGGCATCATCAGACGACCTGGCGGTGGTGACAGCCTGCTCCTACCTCTTTCGATCCTTAGGCTCTGTCATCGGAGTTTCGTTATCATCGACCGCGGTGCAACAGTCACTGCGTCTAAACTTACGAGCCGCACTGCAGAACGGCGGCGATGCGGAGGCCATCGTGGATCGAGTTCGGCAAAGCCTCGACTTCATCAAGACCCTGGAGCCTGCGACACGAGATATCGTCAGACACTGCTACAGCACAGCTACAACGATCAGCTTCGTCCTCGATGCATGCATCGCGGCGGGAGCCGCTCTCAGTGCTGTGTTCATCACGGAGAACAAGTTGGGATAGTAGCGTCCGGGGCGCAGCGTGTGACCCCACGATAGCACCGGTTGGTCATCTTCCCGAAACGCATATTCGATAGACTCGTCGTGCATGCAAGAGTAGAGATTGAGGACGCGAAGATGCGTTTCTTCAATGCACCATTCCGTCGCATGCAGGCACAACTCCCTTTGAAACAGATGCCCTTGCTCATCACCATAGAGAAATCAAACCCTTATTGTCGTTGGCTTGTCCCTCCTGCTTGCCAGTAAGAAGTCTCGTTTCCTCTCCGTCGAATTCACCCCCACCGCCTAAGAATCGTGGGTCATACCACCGCCAGAAGCGGGAGGTGGACCAGAAGTCCGCTGCGGTAACGCCACTCAACGTGGCGGCGGTTCCACCTGAGGCAACTCGCCCTGCTGGAGGCCCCCTTTCTTGCCCTGCGTCGCGGACCAGACAATCTGCGGCGGGCCCATGCTGGGTGGATCCGTGACCGATCTCCTGGTGACCCACAAGCGGAAAGGCGCGTCGTCGATCTCGCCTCTCAACGGTCTCACGACTCGCCAGTTCAGCTCTTGCTCGAGGAACACGCAGACCCCAAGCGACTCCTGACCTCCGGGTTCCCGAGGAAGGTGCTCGTTGATGGCCCGGGACAGGGGGAGAGAGTATCTGACGGCGCCGTCGAGGAAGTCTTTGGGCAGTGGCTGCACCTTCGCGACAGGGACCATGAAGCTCTGGAATACCGCCGCGTCCGGCGAGTAGTCGACGCTGAACTTGACGCCGTCGAGCGCCTTCCCGAACCCGTCGCCGTCCCTCCGACGCGGCGAGCTCAAGCGAGGCCTCTGCGGAAACACATATTGCTGTCCGATCCAGCTTGGAGCGCTGGAGTATTGCTCGTGACTCAGGCCTGGCGGGACGGGGCCCAGGAAGAAATGCAACGTGAACGAGTGAGAGTACGGTGAGCAAAGGAGATTGATAGCGTACTCAAAGACGAGCATGGTGGGCTCTATCGATAGGTCAGCGCTCCTGGCTTCTGGATTCTTCGGGTGCTTTTCGGAGAGATGGGGATGATGTTGATGCTCGCGGTAAGGATACCGGTACGTTCCGTACTTGTTGCATGATTGCAAGAATCCCAGGTAGGACAGGGAAGAAGGAACGACTTCTACTTGTATTTGTTGTGATAGTTACACTGCACCTGCAGTTCTAGGGCTTTGATGAGAGAGACATGTGTACCCTTCGTACCTCCATACGTTACGTACGTATGCACGTATGCCTAGGCTGTTGTCTCAAGTATTCATCCAGCCCAATTGAGCGACCTTGCTCTTGAATGCCTGGCGAGACTGAGATTTACCCGCGCCACTGGGTGGTACAACGAAGTCTTGAGTGTCCTCAATTAGGCACGTGACTCTATACGTTGAGAGGTGCAACCTTCTTTTGACACCACTGCTGCTTCAACTAGTCTTCAATAAAGTTCGGACAAGGCGTACGACTATGCTTAGTCAATTGGTCCTTGCTGATTAAGCCACTAGCAGGGCCGCAGGGCACTGCGGTCGTGGGAAACATCTCAAAGCTTGGCGTGTCAGCCGTCTAACACGTCGATCACCAAGTGCTGTTGTTACCTGAACGTCTGATTTTCATCAGTGAGTGCACTCTGCTATCTCAGCATTCGGTGATAGCTTATTTGGCCTACGGTCACCCTTGTACGACATGCTGATGATGGCTTCGTACCGTAGTGCTTGAAGCTACCACTGATCTATCGGCGACCGTCTGATCCGATATTCAAACATGTCAACAAGAATAGACCCTGTTTCAACCGCGACATTGGTCATCTCGCGGTATCGGCCCGTGATACTCTTTGCGGCCGGACTGGCAGCAGCCTACGGCATCTACGTCTTTCAAGGCCATCTGTCAGCCTCTGGCATAAGAGCAGGCTCGCGTACGACCTTGCGCCGCAGCAACGCCATCAACCGAGGTAATCGACGGCTTAGGCGTGGTGCACTCGATCAGGGTATAGGCGAAAGCAATGGAACCGCGGGCCAAGGGGCGACAGCAGTCGGGAACGGTGGCGATGAGGCAACCGAGGCCCAGCTTGAGGCGTCGTGGGAGAACATGTCGTTTGGCACCTATCGTGTGACCGACAGCACCGGCCGAGAACGAGAAATCACGTTGAGACTGTCATTGCTGCCCACGAGAGAGCAGCTGATGAGAGAGTATGGATACGATTCGGACCAGGCGCAGATACATTACGACATGATCGAGATGCAGTACCTGATGTGTATCGCGGCAACCCAGCCCGTCAACCTGACTTCCAACATCTCCGTCGACGCCCAGGTGGAGCTGCTTCGACGCTTCCTGATGCGTCGAGGCGTTCGGGAAACGCTGATAAACCAGGCCTTCAGAACGTTTGCCGTGTCCAGCGCTCCCGCTCGAAGGGAGCCGCTGCCGGAAACGGAGTCGCAGCCGGAGCCGGGGCTGGCGCCGGACACGCCTCGGGAACAGGAGGGCGACGTGTCGTCGCGGGGCCCACAGGACCAGGGCGCAAGAGGCGGCCAAAGCCTTCTGCATCTTCTCTATCATATCGCCGAGGATCAAGCCCGACGTGAAGGCTACGTCCATCGAGGCGTCACGTGCAATTCATGCGGCAGCATGCCCATCAGAGGGATCCGGTATCGATGCGCCAACTGCAGTGACTTTGATCTGTGCGAGAACTGTGAGAGCTTGCAGCTGCACCCCAAGACCCATCTTTTCTACAAGGTTCGCATCCCAGCCCCTTTCCTGGCCAACCCGAAGCAGGCTCAACCGGTCTGGTACCCGGGCAAGCCCAGCCGACTCCCGCACAGCCTCCCAAAGGCGCTCAGCCAGAGGCTCGTCAGGGACACTGGTTACGATAACGCCGAGGTCGACGCCTTGTGGGATCAGTTCAGGTGCCTTGCGGCGACGGACTGGCGTGAGGACCCGAATCAGCTGCGCATGGCCATCGACCGCAAAACCTTTGACAAATGTTTCTGTCCGGCCAGTGTGTCTCGGATTCGACCGCCTCTGCTGATCTACGACCGCATCTTCGCCTTCTACGACGTCAACGGCGACGGCCTGATCGGGTTTGAAGAGTTCATCAACGGCCTGGCCAGTCTGAGCAACAAGAACAAGGACGACCGGCTGCAGAGGATCTACCAGAGCTACGACATCGACGGCGATGGTTTCATCGATCGTCGAGATTTCCTCAGGATGTTCCGCGCCTACTACGCCCTCAACAAGGAGCTGACGGAGGAGATGATCCTTGGCATGGAAGACAACGACAACGACGAGATCAACGCGCGAGACGTCATCTTCGGTGGTCAGCCGATCAGCTCCATCTTCGCAACTACCATGCCTCCGCCGATGACGTCGCGTTATGGGGAAGGGAAGGCGAGGAACGCTCGAGGCGATCTGGAACTGGTGGATGGCCTGGGCGTGGTCCATGAAAGTGGAGACAACACCATGGACCGTCGGGAGGTGGTCGCCGAGGCCGCCGAGCGAGCGGTCGCCATGGACGCCGCCGAAGCTCGACAGGGGAGGCCGTGGCAACCCCCCGACAGCGACTTGGAAGTCGAAGCGCGGGATCTGCTGGAGCAAGCGATGAGTGGGGCATCAGCACCGGGGCCTTTGTCCACCGGGCACACCGCCGATCATGTTCCCGACGACGACGACGACGACGACGACGATGACGACGACGACGACGGTAGTAGCGACGACGGCAGTAGCGACGAGGACGATCGGGATCAAGCGAACGGGGACGATGGCGACGACGGCGAAGCGCATGAGGTTTATCCGTGCGGCGATGCGTGGCCGCCGAAGTGGGTCACCTCGGAGGATGTCAAAGCGGCACTGGGACCTGGAGCGCCCAAGACGGAGAACATTCGCAACGGGGATGATCGGAAGAAGGTCTTGGGCGTCGCCATGACGCGCCTAGCCGAGGAGGAGAAGCAGAAGCGGGAGCGCATCCGGCGCCAAGCCTGGGAGGATCGGTGGAGACGACGACGGTTCTACGTCGACGAGGAGGAGGGCGCGCTGCCACCAGAAGGCTACTCGAACGAAGACGGACGGGCCTCGTCACACAATCATCAGGGGGAACGGATCGAGGCCAACACGTCCAGTCTCGCGTCGCCTTCCGGCTCGCGACCGCCCTCTCCACGGTCTCGTTCATCGTCGAAGGTCCGCTTCCGGGACCACCCCACCGACTCGACGCACGAGACGCGCTCGAATCCATCGACGTCGTCAAGGAGTATTCCCTACGGCGAGCGATGGGGTGGCTATGAGATTCCAGAAGCCGAGATGGACATTGGTCGTGAGATTCTCTATCAGTTTACACAGCAGGGACTCAACGAGATGCTCGATCCTCTCTTCCGGGAAAAGGAGGATCTCGCTCTGGAGGTGTTCGAGACCCGGTACGAAAGAAGCAGATATCGCCATCTGTGCGTCAGACCTGAGGAGAAGCCGCACATCAGCTCGGAGGAAGTAGCGGTCGACGGCTCGCCGACGGCGACTCGCGCAGACACGCCATCGGCAGACGACCCCATCTCCGACGCAGGTGATCCGTTGGCGCCGGCGAATCGCCCTCCGCTGGCCGTGTTCGGTCGTGAGTCGAACTCCATGCTCGAAAACACCGACGCCTGCTCGGCTTCGTTCGACTCGCATTCGCCTCCATTGGAACAGTCCTCGTTCGACGGTTTCCTGTTTTCTTCGACGGACGGTCCGACGTCGACCTTTGATGTCCTGACCCCAAAATGGGGGGACGAGCTGCCGCCGACCGACCAGAAGAGCACCGTCACAGATCCCTCCAGCAACAAACTGCAGGAGACCATCTCCTTTGGTGGCACTGCGTACGACCCGACGATGCCGCAGTTCCGGCCAAATAGTGACGCCTCAACACCTACACCAGTCATGACCACCACATCTCCATCCCACCCGGAGAAGCCTGTCGACGGCCCTCTGCGTCCGGCGGTACCACCAACCATCCCCCGCCACCGTCCAGGAACGGGGTCGGGAAACGATATGTCAAAGGCGAACGGCGTGCCGAAAGCAGCCCAACACGTCCAAGAACCATCGGCGTCTCGCCTCGAACGTCTGCGCTTCCTGAACGGCGTCGAGGACGAGATCACAGAGCGCGGAGGGCCTGGCCGGCTTGACTTTCAGGACTTTCGTAGGCTGATGGACGGCGACAAGGGGAAGCGTCTCGGGTTCCTGGCTAGCTGGGTCGAGATGGCCAGTTTCTGATGACGTGATGTGACGTGGCCAGTTGGCGTGGATATACCTGGCCTTGACCGTCATTTTCCTGTATCTTGTTCTTCCTGCCACGGAATACTCTCGATGCAGGTTTGCTTTGGGCTCTGTAAAGTTTCTAATGAATCTTACGAGCATCAACTACTCTCTGCATTGCACGCCGTTGCGATCAAGATATGTGGTCCTCCCATCTCAAGCTTACTGGGTATACGTTCCGTATACGGGAGCAGTAGACACGAAGTAAAAGAATACAAGTCTTACAGCTTGGGTACTGCCGTTGATGGCTTACGGACGGGAAGATGAGAGCCCCGTACGAATGTACTATGCAGTTCGACCCAGGATCTGAATAGTGCCAGAGTGGCGTACAGAAACCTTCGTGATCACTGCATTTTGGTATGGCTACGAGTAGACAAGGTTGACGAGACCTCCTGTTTGACTCCTGGATAGACATCGTGGTCTCGGACACCTGCCAGCATACCTAACACTTCTGAGAACATCGCTGGGATACCGTATGTTCTGACCTTCAGCCTGCTCGTACAGTAGCACGGGTAGTTCAACCAGCCCTGATGAGCCTGGTGGGCCACCGTCGGTCCCGTGGGCCTGGTGACGATGATCATCTACTCGTCAATGAGAGGGCCGGGTCGTACAGCCTCAAGACTTTTGACAAGTCGTCGGCTGGCGCAACAAGGCGACCAAACGCCTGATGACGGCGTGGATGGTCAGGGGGGTCCAAAGTTCGTCGAACATCTTTCAACGGCTTCTTTGCGGGATCACGTAGGAGTCCTAGAGATCCAGCAGATTAATATCAGCAAGACTTTTGCGATACTGAGAGAAGCAACGGCTAGGATGTTCGACGATGGCGTACAGACCTAGATGGTCAGGCTGACAAGCAGGTCAAAAGTTCGTCGAACGTCTCAACAGCTTCTTTGCGAGATTACGTAAGATACAAGAAGGGGTAGTGGGGCACAGCTGTCACCCTCACGCGGTTGGCCCACCGCAAGAGGAGATTTACCAAAGGCCTACGAAGTGGGAGTGGCGGGTCAGAAATTTATCGGACGTCGTCAGCTGCTTTCTGCAAGATTACGTAAGGTCCACGGGGCCAAGCCGGGCCCGGTGGATGGTCTGGGTGGCTGATACGCGCCGGTGTATACGATGTCCGAACGTGACGTAGCACCAGTCACTCCTCTATCAGACATCGCGACCTACTGTAGATTGGATAAACTATGACTAATTTCAGAAACCAACAGAGCAGGATGACTCACCATGTATGAGTGCACTGGTTTGGGCGTTGCGATGTCCGACAGAAAGGTGACTTGTAGTACTGGATTCCTTCGGTCGAGCATCGTGACCCGCTCGACGCGAAGCTTGGAGAAGCTCAGGCCCATCTCTCGACTGTCCAACGATGCCCAGTGAAAGTATGACCACGTTACTCTGTTTCTTCGGACATGGTTACTTGGTACTGGAGTACGACCAGGTATTGTCAAGACGCAGCAGATTATGACTGATCAGGTCTGGGGTTTTGCTAGGCTGTCGCGGCCGTATGCGACGTCTGATGGAAGAGTGACCACAACACTACCGTACGTGAGTATGTCAAGGACGGAGCAAAGTACGACCAATCATACATGGCTCATCTGGCTTGGTTGTTGGGTTCTCTGGGTTTGATAATTAGATGTTCGACAGTAAAGGTGATTAGCAGTACCGTAACGTACGTAAGGTGCGTACGTACGGAAGGTACGTATTGGTCACTCTGCTGTCGGACGTCTCAGCCGGCGACAAACAAGTTGAAGCATGACTAATCACTTGTGGGCTCGAGCTCGGGGTTTTCCAGATTGACTGGTACGTACTCCGTACGTATCATACAAGCTGCTGCATGCGATGTCCAACAGAAAAGTGACTTGGACTACTCGTACCGCCGCCGTTATATGCGATGTCCGACACAAGAGCGACCAGCGAGCTCGAGTATGACTAAGCCCAACTCATCTCCTGACGGTCCTATTGCCGCCGGCTGATATAGGTCGCATGAGACGACCGACACAAAAGTACTTGTAACTGTCGGACATCACAATTCCAGACTTGTGAGAGCCATGGCCAAGACATGCAAAGCATGAGTACATTCGTAATCACGTGTGGATATGGCTTTTTCATAGCTTGATCAGAGAGCGTCGTGGAAGATTACATAAGATATTAAGGGGGGCGTCGAAAATCCCAATGGGCCTTCTGCGGGATTACATAAGATAGACCGGGAGGGCTCCGACCACAGGATGAAGGGACTACCTCTATAGGTCAAGAACTTTTGTTTCTAAAGGGTCTTTGGCGTCAGACCTCCAGAGAGAAGGATGAGGTTCGAAGTACTATTTTGTTTCAGGAGAATGACTACTCGTAGTTGCTCCGTTGACGTTGACGTCTCCGACACCCCATCCAACCACCAGTATCACGAGTATCTAACACACCATTCCCCGTGCAAGTCATTCGTTTTCTCTTTACATCCGTACATACGGACCTCCATATATATGTGTTTTTTCACTTTGTGCATCGCTTGATGTCTTGAAGGATTTTATTGGCCGGCTCCGAGACTGGAGGACGACGATAGCCATCCTGTCTATTGGCAGGCCAACAGTCCTGGACTGGGGACTGTTGGCCTCTCAAGCGGATGGTACGAGGTCGACGGACGTTGTTCTGCAAGCAACCTGAACTGGTGAGCACAAACGTCCCGTCGCACTTTTGTTGTTTCCCCTCTCCAGCATGGCATTTACAAGGACCCCAACTGATGCCAAGTGCCCACGGGTTCCGCCTACTCGCAGATGTCTGTCGCCGACCTCGTAGAGTATACAGTCGCTCGTATCAAAGCTCAACCAGGGCTGTAAGAACTCAGTGTAAGGGCGACCTATCATCAACACGGCTCCGTTTGGCTATTGACGTTTTCCGGCTGCCTGGAGGATGCCGGCTTTCAAAACGATAGTCTATATCGTTCCGTGAAAGTCACCCAAGATGCTTGTCCGGTCTTTGGATGTCTTGATTATCTTGAAGTTCCGTAATGGAACTTCAAGTATCTCCTACCTTCGCAAAGACACTACTTTAAAGGGGACTCCACCGGAAACACCTTCGAGCATTGGTCTGTCCAGACCGCTGGAGGGTTCTTTTTCGAGGGGTCAAGAGCCCCGTAGACGGCTCCGTGATAGTACTCTGGTCTATGATGGCCATATCGAGATATCCGGATGTGTCTCATTGAATCTCCGCAACAGCGTTCTCGCTCGTACTATACGACGGCAAGACGCTGTTGTGTTCACGTGGAACGGCGTGGTCGATGTTGGTACGGCCGAAACGGAGTACCAAAGGGGGCGATGACTTATATCGTTGTCTCGAGCAGTAGCATGGCTACCCTAAGTAACACGTCCAATCTGGTCGGACTCTTTGTCAGCGACTGATCGAACCTAGGGTTTGTGAGGAGATATTGCACCCGGAAAAACAAAGATCACTCCTGTCCTTGCCATCTACCACCTCGCTGAAAGAACCACCAACACCGTTCATCTCCACTCCAGCTTCACACAATGTCGACCGCAAAGAGATCAAATCCCGAGAATGACGGTCAAGCAGGCGGCCAGCGTCGACACCCCCCATGCGCACGGTGTCTCAAGTGGCTGGCTACCGACGGCGAGGTGGAGCTGAGGTGCTGGCAAGTCGACGACCCTAGCGGGGAAGGGCGCTGTGGTAGATGTCTGCGGCTCAAGAAGAGCTGTTACACAACGGTCAGTGCTGCATATACTGTTCCTATGCACTTCACTTTCGTCAAGAGATCCCTTCCACACCTTTATCACCGTCCGTGGGCGTTGACTTGGGGTGCTACGCGTGATACTGGCGAGCCTACAGACCGCGTCTCGGCTAACGGCTATTGTAGGAGACGGGAGCGTTGGGAAGCATGGCGAAGAGTCTCTATGATGACTGGTCGGCCGCTGCCAGACTCGACTCCGGAGCGGCCAAAGACCGCGCCAAAAAGAGCGTGCGCGGAGCCGCCTATTGCTACAAGCGCCAGCAAGAGATCGAGGCGCGGAAGTCGACGCGGGCCAAAAGGCTGGCAGCCGCTGAAGAAGAGCGGGTGTTGCGTTCTCGGGGCGGTTCGTCCGAGGACTCGGAGCCCGAAGCGTCGCCATCAAAGAGGCCACGCAGATCCACAAGCTCTGGGGATGCTCCGGTGACTCGGGCCGAGTATCAGAAACTGGTGGACAGCGTGAACGAGGTCGGGGAGAGTATAAAGAAATGTCTGGACGCTCAAGAGAGGCGTATCACAGCCCTGGAGGGCATCATGGACGATCTATACATGGCCATAAGCCATACCAAACGGTCTCGGCCGGACTGATTTGGTACGACGGGTTTTCTGGTCCGTTCATCTGTGATGCTAACCATTATCCAGATGGCGTGGTCACCAGCGGAGAGGGCACCGCCAGAGCTCACTGCCACCCAGCCGAAGGCTCTGCCGTCGCCCTTCGGTTGCTGCATCGTTGGACTTCGGTCTCGAAAGGCTACTTCATCCTGCGCCGTGGACCCATCTCTCCGCACCGGAAGCTCACGATCTCTTTCGTCTGCTTGAAATTCACTCCCGGGCTCTTTTCTTGATCTTCCGTCTGAAATGGCAGCAAATCTGTTCTCCGTTCTATACCCACTTTCCTTCGTCGACAACCTCAGCGCATCAGTCCCTGTGCTCCGAGGTAGTCTCCCGGCTCCCTCTCCTCTTCAGATACTTCTCATCGGTACCATCTCATCTCACCACTTTCCCGCACCACTTTCCCACCACCACCACCACCACCGCCGTCTGTCTATATCGCCCCCACGAGAAGCAGATACAACTCCCTTTCCGAGCAACGATAGCATCCGGTAACATGCAAAGCCATTCTAGCATCCTGCTGCGTCGGCCCTAAATATATTCTTTAGCCGTGACGTTTCTCTGCCGCCGGTGATACGATCCGAGTTGTTGTTATCAGCTATTGGAGTGCACTACGTGCTGTACCAGTGTTGATATCACCGTGCTTCTTGTAATATCTCGTACATATGTACGAGGGAATTATGTGTACAACATACAGTACAGTAGACACGGTACACAAATATGTATGGCCGTCAGCCGTCAGTCGTCAGCGTCCAGCCACTTCCATCCTTCCATCCTTTAGACTTCTCATTCCTTCCCTTTTCATTCTCTCTTGGCCGTTGCCCTTCTTACAGTACAAGCTTAAAGTACGTTTTCTCCAAGCTCACGCGTGGTCCAAACTCACCTTGTACTCCATCCCCGCCCCTCTTCCTTTCCTTCTCCCCCTCCCAACAAAACCTAAACCCTTTTTTTTAAAAAAAAGAAAGAAAGAAGAAAGAGTGGGAGGAGTCTCGCCACGGTGTTTTTTCTCTGTGCTTTTCAACAAGAACGCTGATCGCTTTGTGATATATAAGAGTGGGAAGAATGGTGGAGGGAGATGGGAGGGAGTTGAATGGGATTGAATGGGATGGGATGGGATAGAATGGAATGAGATAAGATTACATAGAATGGGATGGAGCGATGGAGCGGTTGTGGAACGATTTGGGAGGGAACGAGAAAGAGGGAAAAGAGGGGGGGGGGATGAAGGGGCTTGGTCGTTGGAGAAGGATGATTTGATCGTTGGAGGTTGTGGAAGTTGGTGGAGCTGGCTTGATGGATTGATTGGAATATGGCGGGAGCACATATATAGACTCACAGAGAGAGAGAGAGAGAGAGAGAGAGAGAGAGAGAGAGAGAGGGAGCAAAAGAGAGGAGGAAGACAGAACAGACAGCAATACCAAGGTCAATCCAGATACTTGATGACGCCGTCCTGAGCGCCCGTGACAAACTTGGACGTCTCTTGCGGATGCCACTGGGCGCAGAGGACGGGCTGGTCCTTGGCGACGGCGAGCTTGTGGAGCATCTTGCACGTCTTAAAGTCCCAGAAGCAGACGAAGCCGGCCGAGTCGCCCGACGCGATGAAGTGGCCGTCCGGGCTGATGGAGAGCTCGATGCCGTGCCCGGCCGTGTTGTGGCCGCGGAAGGCCTTCTTGCGGTTCTGCCGGAACTTGTCCGTGGCGGCGTAGACGACGATCTGGTTGTCGGCCGACTGGAAGGCCACGTACTTGCCCGACGGGTGCGGCGCCGACCGCACCATGCTGTACATGTACGGCTCCGCGATGAACTTGATCGGCACCGGGATGTTGTACTCCCACGCCCGCAGCGACTTGTCGTCCGACGTCGTGATGAAGCGCCGGTTCTCGTCCACGAACGTGATCGTGTTGACCGGCCCCAGGTGGTGGTCGTACTCCTGCGTCAGCTCGCCGCTCCGCGTGTCGAACTGCACAATCTTCTTGTCCGACATGCCCGCGACGAACTCGTGCGAGTGCGCGGCCGAGGGGTTGAACCGGATCACGTGCGGGATCTTGCCCGTGCTGAAGCGCGCAATGCACTTGCCGTACTCCGTGTCCCACAGCTTCATCTGGCGATCGTACGAGGCCGAGAGGAACTGCGTGCCGTCGACGTTGAAGCACACGTCCGTCACCGACTTGGTGTGTCCGCTGTTGGTCCGCAGCAGCTCGCGCTCGTGGTAGACGTCGAAGATCTTGATCTTCGAGTCGGCCGACGACGACAGCAGGATGTGGCCGGACCGGGGGAAGAAACGCAAGGCCGTGATGGCCTTGCTGTGCTTCTTCCACGTGTGGATCACCTTCTTCGGCACGAAGTTCGTGACGCTGCCCACCTCGTTCTTGAGGTCGACCCCGAGATCCTGAGGAACGTGCATGTATGTCCGCCCCTGGTAGTCGAACTGCGCCGAGCCGTGAAACTCGGTCGTCTCCGCTTCGACCTCGGCGTAGTCCGTGCCGGCCTTCCTCGCCGGGACGATGTTGGCGGGCTCGATGGCGTCCTCTTCAAACTCCTCGTCGCTGGCCAGCTGCTGGCCGGCCAGCATCGCCTCGTTCTCGATCGCCTGGTCTTCATCCTGGTATCGTGCCCACGGCCCTCTGTAGGCCCCTTCTCCGTCCACTATCGACGCATCGCCTTTCCTCTGTCGCTTTTGTCTTATGACCTGACTCTCGGCCTTGCTGGGACGCAGCTGCACGACGTCCTTTCCCTCGAATCTCCGGACGCTCTCGACATCTCCAACGTACCCGCCGCTCAGGGAGGGGTCCTTCGTATAGCCAAGGCTCTGGAACGTTCGATGCTGCGTCGTGAAAGTGGCGTCGCTGACCGCGGTTTCTTCCGCGTAGCCCGTCAATACATTCTTGCGCTTGAGTGCGTTGCCTTCCGTCCTCTTGAACGGGTTCGAGGGTCCCTGTTGAGGTCGGGTGAGGTCATCGTAAGAGACGTTGTAGGAGAGCGACGTGTCTGTGGGCTTGACCAGCATCATGCGGAGCTGCATCGGGTCCTGCTGGCCGTTAGCAGACGAACCGACAATTGAGATCTCTCCAAGAGGCACCAAACCTCTAGTGAAACATCTGGAGCAGCAACCAGCGCAGGCTGTATGCCCCCGACAGGCCTGGCCACCACCGAAGTGGGCTCATCATCACTGGATGCATAAGCATCGCCCAGCAAGCTGGCCATGACCCCTACCAAAGTCGAATCTACCGTCCGTATCTTCTGATCAATAGAGCGGCAGTTCCGCGGTCAAGGTCGAGGGATGGGTTTTGATGTCGCACAGCGTGGATGCTCCTCGTAAGGCTAGCATCCAAATCGATTACTAATCATGCCAACGCTGGTAAATTTACCTGACGGTCCTCGCTCTGATTCGGGAACAGCGATCCAACATCAAAGCCATGTCATGTTAAGATACAGATCATTATCTACAAGACGCTGCATGCTTCAGCCTCGCCCGACAAAAAAGAAACATTCGCTCGGTCACGCCCACTGCTCGCTGGTATCATCCATCCCGCTGTACGTACGCACCCTGGAGCAAGATTGCGTTGAATATGCGCCGAAGTGCGCTCCAGGGAATAGGGGCCCTACAGGCTCATTTTTCCCTTGAGCCCTTCGTCACCCGACAACAGGCGAAAGCGATCCTGCTGTCCTAACCGCCGCGACGTTGCATGCTCTTGCCCGCTCTCTCCTTTAGTCATTGCGTCTCGTCTCGAATGAGGGCCACGATCATGCTGTACAGGTAAAAGAAGAACATGACCAGATGGAACCCGAGTTTGATGAAGGATTCCTAGCCCTGTTAGCACACGCACACGTGATCAATGCAGAAGGCCAAATACCTTCTTGTGGACATTCAATTTCCGGAAGATCTCTGTCGCGTCGAGGAGGTGACCGTTCTCGAAGATGCTATGACATACATGTAAGTCGTCTATCTCTTTGCCGCCCGCGCCGGAAGAACCTGGCAGTGTGGAGATCTCCAATACGTACGTCTTAGCGTTGTACGCCAGCAAGGGTACGTTCAACAGCAACGCTATCCAGTAGCCGTTGATCAGGAACAAGAGCGTCAAAAAGGCGTGGACCGCTGCTTCCGGGACAATGTAGGCATTTAGTCTGTTGCAGAGGTCGATGGGGTTGATATAGTCGCTGTAATGGATCGTTAGCCATGGGCACGACGCAGACGAGTGACATTTAGAAGCCTCGAGGCAGATAGGGGTTTCAAGGAAACCGACCATTCCAAGTCACTATACATGATAGTGAAAAAGACCTGCAGGAACAGGTTGACTGCGTTTATGAGGACGGCCAATAGGTAGAGCCATGCCTCGCCCGACATGGTGTCGACGGAATTTGCGCTGTCGAGAGCGCCGCGGCTTCGTCTCGCTATGAATACAGCAGGGCTGTTTCTGCACTCTGGGCGTCGGTGTCGCAGGATCCCGGCTCACACGACAGCCCTGGTTGACAATATCGTCGCAGGGATTAATTATTTGTTTGCGATCATGACGGTGGATCGGGAAGCATCATTACATAAGGCAGCAATTTACAACGACACGGGACCGTCGTTTCGTCCGCATCTGAAATATACAAGGTACGTACTGTACGACGTCAGCATGTAAAAAGGTCGGGGCCGGTAGAATGTTGATCCGAACCGACTTGTACGTGCACGATGACTAAGCAGCACGGATGATACAGTTCCGGCCTCCGATCTTGAGGAAATAATTTGAGCTCACTTTCGAAGGGAGTCGGTGCACTTGCGAGGACGTGCGCAATGAGGCCCGCCCAATTGCTGAGAAGGGCGCAGCCACGCCTATACTCTCGTCAAGCTTCACCCGGCGGAGTTCGCTCTTTAGGGTCGGTCTCAAGATGTGGAGCTTGCTCGCCGAGACGCCCGAGCGAGATCAAATCTCGGCCGCAGGGTCAATGGCAGCCCCGGCGCTGTCAAGCTACAGCAGCTGCCAGCGTGTGAGTACGTCGACGACCATGGCGTGGATCAAGCTCATCGATATGTAGCTTGAAGGCTGCGGCGGAGCCGGAACTCTTGACCCAAGAGTCTATCGTCGCGAACCTCCACCCAGCGGAGGCCCAGCGGTTGTCTCGCGTCAGGAACATCGGCATTGCGGTGGGCAAAGACAGTTGACGAGGCAGGCATAGCTTGAGCTAACAACCGTAGGCTCATATAGATAGCGGAAAGACGACCGCTACGGAGCGTGTTCTTTTTTACACAGGCCGCATCAAGGCCATCCACGAAGTCCGAGGTAGAGATGCCGTTGGCGCCAAGATGGACTCGATGGATCTGGAGCGAGAAAAGGGAATCACGATTCAGTCGGCAGCCACCTATTGCGACTGGATCAAGCGCGAGAACGGGCAAGAAGAGAAGTACCACATCAACCTGATCGACACGCCCGGACACATCGACTTTACCATCGAAGTGGAGCGCGCCCTGCGCGTGTTAGACGGAGCCGTCATGATCCTTTGCGCTGTCTCTGGAGTGCAGTCTCAGACGATCACCGTCGACCGACAGATGAAAAGATACAACGTGCCTCGGATATCTTTCATCAACAAGATGGACCGGATGGGCGCGAATCCCTTCAAGGCAATTGACCAGCTAAAGCAGCGGCTGCGCATCGGCGCTGCGGCTGTGCAGGTCCCGATTGGCTCCGAAGACAGTTTCAAAGGCGTGGTGGACATCATCAGGATGAAGGCCATCTACAACGAAGGAGAAGAAGGGTTCGTCAGCAGGTGGCCCACGTTGCCCTCGATCGGAGATGCTGACTCGAGTCAGCGTGAACATTGTCAAGAGCGACGTCATTCCGGCTGACGTCAAGCCGGTCGCGGAAGAGAGAAGGAGGATGCTCATCGAAGCCCTAGCGGACGTGGACGAGGAGATTGCTGAGATCTTCCTCGACGAGAGGGCGCCGACGATGGAGCAGCTCCGGCAAGCCATTCGGAGAGCAACTCTCTCGCGACAGTTTACGCCTGTGTTTGTGGGCTCTGCGCTCGCAAACACGTCGGTGCAGCCTCTTCTCGACGGAGTGTGCGACTACCTTCCTAACCCAGCCGAGGTAGAGAACTTGGCGCTGGATCGGAGGCGCAACGAAGCTTCAGTCAAGCTCGTGTCGTACAGCTCCCTCCCGTTCGTGGGCTTGGCCTTCAAGCTCGAAGAGAGCAACTTTGGGCAGCTGACGTACATCCGGGTGTACCAAGGCTCAGTGAAGAAAGGAGGTTATCTCTTCAACGCCCGCAACGGAAAGAAGGTCAAGATTCCCAGGATCGTCCGGATGCACTCGAACGAGATGGAAGAGGTACCGGAGATCGGGGCCGGTGAAATCTGCGCGGTGTTCGGCGTCGACTGCGCATCGGGAGATACCTTTACCGACGGAGGTCTCAGTTACTCCATGGTATTCAACCTGGTCACCCCCCGAATCTGACACTGGACTGACGTTGGCAGTCGTCGATGTTCGTCCCAGATCCCGTCATCTCTCTATCGATCAAGCCGAAAAACAACAACGACTCGGCAAACTTCTCCAAGGCGATGAATCGATTCCAACGGGAAGACCCAACCTTTCGCGTGCATGTCGACCCCGAGAGTCAGGAGACCATAATCTCCGGCATGGGAGAGCTGCATCTCGACATCTACGTCGAGCGGATGCGGCGAGAGTACAGAGTCGCCTGCGATGTCGGCCAGCCGCAGGTCGCCTACCGCGAAACGGTCACCGCCAAGGTCAACTTCGACCATCTGCTCAAGAAGCAGACCGGTGGCGCCGGTGACTACGCCAGAGTGGTCGGCTACATGGAACCGACGGGGTCGCTGGGCCCGAATCACTTTGAGCAGCGCATATATGGCGGGGCCATCGACGAGAAGTTCCTGTTCGCGTGCGAGAAGGGCTTTCACGGCAGCTGCGAGAAGGGCCCTCTGCTGGGCCACCGGGTCCTGGGGACGAGCATGGTCGTCAACGACGGTGCAACCCACATGACCGACTCCTCCGAGATGGCCTTCAAGGTCGCCACTCAACAGGCGTTCCGAAAGGCCTTCATCGACGCAAAGCCCCAGGTCTTGGAACCGCTGATGAAGACGACGGTGACCGCGCCAAACGAGTTCCAAGGCAACGTCGTGGGCCTCTTGAACAAGCGCAACGCCGTCATCAACGACACCGAGACGGGCCCGGAAGATTTCACGGTGCACGCAGATTGCAGTCTCAACAGCATGTTTGGCTTT
This sequence comes from Lichina pygmaea, assembly GCA_963422465.1. Classification (NCBI taxonomy): domain Eukaryota; kingdom Fungi; phylum Ascomycota; class Lichinomycetes; order Lichinales; family Lichinaceae; genus Lichina; species Lichina pygmaea. The sequence continues at coordinate 1,191,792 of OY730173.1, forward strand.
TCGAGCCTGCTCCGTGCAGCGACACAAGGCAAGGGAGAATTTTCGATGGAGTTTAGTCACTACAGTGCCGCTCCCACGCATCTGCAGTAAGTCCTAGTCGGCCTCGAGGCTGCACCACCGGAGCCCTGTCAGGAACTCGACTGACTTTTCGCAGGAAGGATCTGATCGCCAAATACGAAAAGGCTCAAGCGGAGAGACATAAGAAATAGGTGCATCTTGAACAGCATATCTCGGCGCCCGTCACTCGTCCTGGTCAGCTTATCAAAGCAACAAACCGGCGTGCAGGTTTTGGACCTCTTCTTGGATGCAAAGAGGCGCGAGAAATCGCCCATGTGTCAGCAATGCCAATGGAGTATTACTGGCCTGGGTGGAGCGCATCTACCTCATCGTGCGAATCTCGGCCCTGCTTGATGCCTCGAAAGAGGAACCCCTTTTGTGATGGAAAATAAGCGCGACTGCGCCACTCCCGCGCTTTAAGAACCCTATTCTTGATCCATTTTGCCTTTTCCACTAGTAACAAAGCCCTCCTTGATTCTTCCCCCTGCGTTGCCTCCTTGGTGGTGCTATTCTCTACAATCTTAGCCTACCTTCTAGAGCTGATAGCTACGATGATATAGGAAGAAGACCGTGTGCGGCAGTCCGACGGGCAATCTCCCACCCAGAGACTTTGCATCAGTAAGGTGAAATGTATGTACTGGCAGCAAGATATCACTTGTGGTAGCGCGCCAAAGTTGCACGGGATGGAAAATGTCCGGGAAATTCTTGTCGTGGAGTAGCTTCTTGGGGAGGTTCAAGGGCTAACTCTATGGACGAGGAGTCAAGATAGGAGACCTAGCCACGGCGTCTAGCCGAGGATGACCCTGAGGACACGGTATAAAAAGCCCCTCTCGCCCGGGACGGATCATCCGTTCTATAAGTACATTGCAGCGAGCGTGGACTGCTCTTTGTCTCCATCCGCGCACAGAGTGTCGCTATCCTTAGATACGGCACACTGGACTGGTCAAAGCCCACCTTGAGCCTCAGCAACCATCTACGACAACTCTGACAAGACTTCTTGGTCCTCCTTCACAACACCAAAGCTTTTGTACAGAACCTGCAAACAACCCGTCGAAATGGTCTCTCGCACCTCTACCGAACCAGATATGGATACTGGCAACAAGAAGAAGAAAGCAGTTGCGTATCCCTTTCCTCGGCCTCAGTATGGACTCGACCGGTCCGCAAGAGGAAGTTGCTGACCGGGATCCTTTTTGCAGCTCCAACAGAGTCAAATGAGTCTGCGGACGAAAGGACCAACCTCGGTCGACGTCGATGCTGGCGACAAACGGCCCGTTCCCGTCCCCAATTTATCCAAGTATTATGCCCTGTCGATGTCGCAGCAAGTCTCGACCTTTTCTAACGCACGGTCTGCCCTAGGCATCTGAGCTCACCCACCGTCAAAGTCCAAGTTGGCGACGGCTCGGATATCAAGATCTTCTACATCCACCAGAGCCTCATCGACGGCAAACTTTTCCCCGACCTGCCCAAGAACTGCCTCGAGGAAAGCCAAGAGCCCATATATAACTACCCGGAGGAGAATGTCGACGTCTTCGACCTCTTCGTGCAGTTCATCTACGGCGTCGACCTGCCGCACGACCTGAGTGCCGTTGCCCTGGTGGGTCTCTACGGGTTCGGGATCCGGAGCGACGAGCCAGGATTGAGAGACGCCGCGGTCGCCCGAATGCCAATGGCTCTAGGCTTGGAAGAAGGCACGTACAACTATCTCGACGACAACGAGGTGTGCGACCTCCTCGAGCTCATGGCGAACGAGATACCCGAGCCCGACGAGAACGACGATGCCATGGCCAACTTGGTCCTGTGGTACGCCGCGAGGCGACTGACGAGGCTGCGGAAGATGGACTACTTCCTCTCGCTCATCAACGAATACCCGGAAATCAGCTGTGGCGTGCTCCTGAAGGCTTCCAACGCTGAATACGTCCTGCCCGGTCACGGGTATTGATTATTGTTAGTAGGTTCCCATACGGAAGTACGCCAGACTACATACGCTAGCACGGCTGGCAGTAGGTACCATCGTATCTAGTACCCCAAACTTTTGTTAGCAGTGGACCCCTCGACGCTGTTCGAAACACAATACCCACCGACCCGTGCTGTAACTCGTGCTCAAGCAGAGAAATACGTTCTCTCCACTCCGACGCCTTCCCTTCGTCTTTGCGACGGTGAACAGGTCCTGTACCAGTATTTCCCCAGCCAGCCACAGTCTGTAACATGTCATTGTAAGCCCTGGAAATATTATAATAGCACACAAGCATTGGATCTCTTTGCCAAGACTTGTTCCCGGTTATCCCTGTTCGATGGACGGTCAACTCGATAGCAAATGTAGGTACTTTCGTAGATAGAACTCAGTTCTGTTTGATGATGCTGTTTTTTTTATTTTTTTATTTTTATTCTTACTCTGATTTGGCTGGTGAGCCATGCAGAACTTCTAGATACATGCTTATTTTCTCAGAAAACCTTTGAAGGAACAAAAACCGAGACTTGGGTAGGACTAGGGAAATATCTGAAAGAATATGTAGTGTCTGAAGAAAATGAAAATCACAGAGATGATAGGCTTTCTGACAAGAGTTGGCGTTTGATGATGCTGTAGGTACAGTACGTGTTGTAGTACTCTTTTATTTACTGAGGTCGAGAGACTGTTCGAGCTGTGTGAAGCCATGTTGGACGGTTGGATGGTTTGAAGGGTTTTGGTGAGGGGGGGAGGTTGGATGCATATAGATACCTCAGAGCTTACCTACAGTACAGTATAGTACAGTATGTACTTAAGAGTACTCATCTCTCCTGCGACAGCTGCCATCGAATTGAATTGAAAAAAGTACTTGCGGTAAGTGAGGGGGGGGTTGGAACATGATGTACCTTCCGTATCGAGGAGGGTATTGGTAACGAAGGATGCAGTACTGGGTTGTTGTCGTCATGACCGTGCCTCTGACGAAAATCTAGTCAAAGAAGGGTGTACTCCGAACCATCAGGGGAGTATACTCGTACTGCTAACATGTCTAGAGGGTGGGCTACCAACAAGGACAGAGGTTCTGTACGATGCGTACGGAGTACCGTACTGTACTGCCATAATACCGAGGCTGCAATCACCGACGACAGTGCCTTCCTACTGTACCCAATATTCTGTTCCTTTTCTTTTCTTCTTGGGGGCAAAACCAGTGTGGTCTTGTCGCCCTGGCCATGGTCGCTTCCTTCATGAGCCGTCTGCCCTCGAGACTTGTGTTGTCAAAGTTCATATCCTCTCGAAAGTTGTATCCCCGGTACGTGTTACCATGCCATGGGTATGCCACGTACTGTGATGTACATGTCTCCCTACGTGAATGGCCCGGTAGAGTGTGCTGTTTGGTGTTGCTCTGGGCCAGGAACGAATGGGAGTTGCTTCCGGCGATTGAACGCGGAAGATGTGGTTGAGCACGGAGGAGGGGGGTTGAGTTGGGGACGGGTTCAGGATCAGGAAAGAGTGAGGAGCTTGGCAGGAAATAGGGCAAGAAGGACAGGTTGCTTGGCAGGAACAATAGGCTGCTTACGGTATCTGGAGGAACAGGTCGCTCACGCCATCTAGCGGAATGGGCTGCTCACGATATCGGGAAGAATAGGTTGCTCACGGTATCAACAAGGATGGGTTGCTTGGCGAGAGGAATAGATTGCTTACGCTATCCTGAGGAATGGGTTTCTCACGGTATTAGGAAGCAGGGGTTGCTAATCAGGAACAGTCCAAGTCGGTCATTAACGATCTCCAGTACATGAAATCTCCACGATCCCCAGAACAACAATTGATCTTGCACTGTACGTGGCTCAAGGCACGACGGGCCGGGCGACAGCTCTGATATGGCACCATAGTAGGCTGTATTGTCGCGGAGTAGTATCACACACATCGGCACCATAGGAAGCTGTAATAGCAGTATGACCCACGCCGGCGCCATAGCCATCTGTGATACTGGTATGACCCCGGCACCGCACGAGACAGTGCGCCTTACCCAATCCGCACGAGACGAGACGGGAATCCCCCTTCTTCAGAGCATGACGACGCCGATGCCGCTGCGATGCTTCTCGTCGGGATCTTCGCGGTCGTCGACGCCGCCGGCTACGGGCGCCGTGCGGTAGTTGTAGAGGTAGTAGTGCAGCCGGCCGTCGCCCGGGCCGAATTTTTGCTCGGTCAGGAAGAGCGGGTTGTCGAGCAAGGTGAGGGCGTTCATGACGTCAAAGTCGTACTGTTTTGAGAGTGAGTGGCTCGGTATGTGAGAAGGAGGTGAGGTGGCAGGTAAGAAGAGAGAGCAAAGGCAATAGTTCCGGGGAGGAGAAAGTGCCAAGGAAAAGAATCGAGCTGGTGCGGGTGAGCTGGACTTACACGCTTGGCGACGATCAACGCATCCTTGATGAGAGCGTTCAGTCGAGCCTTGAGCTTGTGCTCGTCGCTCTGGAAGGCCGCCTCGGTGGCGTAGTAGAACAGGTAGGCCGCCCGTACGGTGTCGTACTTGGCCTTGTGGATGACGGAAGACTCAAGACCGTAGAAGGAGAAGAAGTCCGTAATCCTCTTCGAGTCGGGATCCTAGAGGCGAAGACGTCAGTACGGGGAACGAGGGTTCCTCGAAAGACCCGCCGCTCACCTCGACGACGTAGGTCCACACGACCTGATCCTGGTCAGACTTTGAGAGCAGCCAGTGATCAACCTCGTCGGGCGTGAAAGCGGGTGCCATGTCGAACTTGGCGAGGTATCCGTCGAGCAGCTGCAACACAAGCTCGACATCGCGCTGCTCCATCGGCCGTAGGCCGGCGAGAGACGTCTCTGTCGGCAAGTTGTACTTCGCAACCTGCCTCGCCTTCGTCGAGTGCGAAGGGAGATACGAGAAGCCGACGTCGTACAGCTTCGACCAGTCGAGGCACCGATGGAAATATCGGCACGTGCTGATCGGTTTGGGCAAGACGACCCCGGCCGTGTAGATCGCTTGCCAGATGTCGACGAGATTACATCGTCTCGTGATCTCTTTGATCAGCACCGGCGCCAGTCGTTTGGACCGCAGCTTCTTATGCACGCAGAGATAGTTTATCTCCGAGCACCTGACCGTCTTTCCGCGGACGCGGAGCTGTATGGGTACCCCAGAAATGAAGGCCACAAGCTTTCCCGATTGGGTCGCGCGGACGCCGACGTGCCACTCTTTCCGCCAGCCCGGCGACTTCAAGGCCCTAGTGCATATCGGTCAGCGATGCGCCGACCAGCTGCAGTTCTCCGGACCCACCAGTTGAGAAACGACGTCGAGTACTTGAACCGAAACGTCTCCTGCACGTCTTCGACGTAATGCCCCGTCAGGAGTTCGTAAACTTCGTTGAGCTGTTTCGAGTCAGCATGCTCCGGTCGCACGTGCAGGCCAGGGATATTCTACCTCGTGATCGTCCGCGAGATCCATCGTCACCCAATGGAAACCCTCCACCAGGGCCGAAGGCTCCTTCGACACCTTCTCGGGGTCGATGACCGTGATGGGCCCTTCCTGCTCGACCGTCTGCTCGTCTAGAGACCCCACATCAGCGAGTCCGCAGGGCTCCACCACGACGAAACTCCAGCATACCGAATTTCGGCACCGGCTGTGTCTGCCAGAACTTGTACGACGCCATGTCCTTCTGGTTCCTGCCTCCGACGGCCTAAGGAGATGTTCAGTCAGCTTGATACATTCACACCGAAGGCGCGGTCGCATCTCACCAGGCCCGTGAGCAATTCTGCGACGTCTCCCTTCTTCAGCATCTCTTCGACATTTCGCCTTCGCTCATGTTCGCCGTCTCCTTCTATAGCCGTGTTCTGGTCGAGAATCTTGTCGACGAGCGCCTCTGATACTTTCTTGTCCGAGCCATGGTCACCACCGGCTGAACTTGATCCTTCGTCGTCCGGCTTGATGCCCAGGGCGCTCTTCACTTTGGTCCTTTTGGATTTCTTCTTCACTTGAGCGTCTCGGGAACGACTTGGTTCTTCGTCGTGCTCTCCGCTGGCCTCCGCACCTGCTGGCTTGCTAGGACTCTGTTCCATCGAGCTCTCTACGCCCTTGGGCTCCTCTTGCGATGATCTGTCCGCGATATCTGGTTCCGAGAGGTTGATTTGGAGTGCGGGGGCAAGGTGGGGCCGGCTACAGTTGGATTCGACTTCCGGCGATAGCCGAGCTTCAATCAACATCCTCGCCGGCGAACATTGTCGGTCACGTGGGATGCTAGGCTCCTGCAGCGCAACGATAGACTGGTATCCAATCGTGAGTGACTGCTCTGCTGAAATTACAAGCCAGTGTCCTCTGTTGGGAAGGCTCACCTCTTGAAGTAGTGGACGTGCCTTCCCTCATTCAGTCTACATCCGAGTACAGTCTCTTCAGGGACACGCCGACCGCTCCGGTTGTACTATCACCAGCATGGTGGGGAAACGGAGGCCATCGACGAGAGCCAAGACGGCGGGGACACCGGCGTCCAAAGGTCAAAAACAACTGCGTCCCAAAAAGTCTCCTTCGACGAACCCGCGTAGCCCAGCCGAGCCGCTGGATTTACCGTCCAGAGTCCAGGATGGCGAAGCTCTGCCAACTACACAGCTGCCTCAGCCAGGGTCCCTGTCAGATCTGGAATACCAGTCGATTGCGGCGAGGCAAGTTGTCATGGACCCTCTTCCGACGGACAGTGCTGACCGACTCGAGCAGCGGCGTCCTTGCGACTTCACTCCGAAGATCGAGAGACGTCTGGCTTGCGGACGGTATCTTTGATCGATACTGGGCCAAGCCAACGAGAAAGAAAACCGGGCCGGCGTCACAAAACCCGCCAAAGGACAGTATGGTGAAGCTGGGCCCCGGGACGCTTTCCGTCGGACCACACCTTCTCGAAGTCGTCTTCTTTGGGGTGAAGGCTGCGCAACCGCAGGGTGGTCCGCCGCCGCCGCCGCCGCCGCCGCCGCCACAGAAGCCGATTCCGAAGCCGGCACTTCAGTCCAGGCCACCGCCCCAAGTCTCTCCTGTTTCTGCCACTGCTGGCTATCAGCATGCTCCACCTACAAGTCACTACTCTGCCGCCGCAGCTACTACGGCCACGACACCGAAGACCACCACCCCGCTTCAGCCGCGTTCGGCTCCTGCGCGGTCGTCTTCGACCTCAACTTTATCAGCTCACAGGAGCTCGCTCCCTCACGGCGATCAGCCTGGGCATACGGCCAAGCCAAGTGTCACACCGGGGCCAGATCCCGTGATCCAGATGTTAGCCGCCAGAGCGGCAACGGATCCGAATCTGAAGGAGCTGATGAGGGTCGTGGCCTCGGGTAGAGCGAACACCGACGAGCTCAAAGTCTTTCAGTCGCACATCGACGAGCTGAGCGCTACGTACCAATCCAGCCTGAGCCGGCACGAAGAACGGTTCGGCCACGCCCGGCCTCAAGGGGGGGCAACGGCGGGACGGAGCCTGGCTCCAGCTTCGGGGGAGTCTGCTCGGTCACCTGGCCTAGTGCATCATGCTAACACGCCGACGGGTGAAGTCAGCGGGCACCAGGTCCCGGGTCCGACCGCGGCTTCGCAAGAACAGGCCGGACGAGGACAGGTGGCGACGAAGAGAGAGCACTCGAACACTCACCAGAGCACCCGCCAGCCGGCGAAACATGGCCCGAGAGGCGACCGTCTTTACGGATCAGGGCATGCAGAGCTCACGGCCGTGCTGCTGGAATTCACCGCAGGCACGGGAGATCGGTACCTCTTTCCGAAGCACAGCGTCTTGGACTTCTCGCCGGACGGTACGCAGGCGATCGCCTCCTTTCTCGTGGTTCGGAAAGGGGACCGGAGCGAGGCCGAGGGGTTCGATCCAGAGACCGAGTATCACCAGCCCGTCACCGTCCTTCTTTCCGCAACGACCTCGAGGGTGCTCGACCCTCTGGCGCGAGTCGTTGCGAGCCCCGCCGACGCGGCGCAACACATGAACGATGTCATGGCCAAGACTACTCGGGCGCCAAATTCGTACCTCGCGCTGAGACTACCCAGGGACCCGGAGAGCGTGAATGAACGGCCTCGTGGAGCGAGAGAAGACAAGACCGAGGCGGAGGCGTACAGAAAGGCGATGTATGCTCCGCCAGGCTCACTCGGGCCGCTATACAAGGACCAAAGCACCATGGCGGCTACGTAGGTCTTGCTCTTTGGGAGTGTCGAAGGTCAAATCCAATTCCCCAGGCACCACCTAGTATCAAGAACCAGAATTGGAAGGAGAAACGTCCGACGCAACGCCCGCCGCGGGGATTGGGACCGGCGGCTGTTCCCATGCGCATCTACGATATAAAACCCCACAAAAAGCCCCTGATCATCAACCCTGCCGTTGCTTGTGCTTCGGATTCTTGGAGCAGATGATGTAGACGTATCCTTTCCGCTTCACGCTCTGTTCGGAGAGCAGGTAGACGTTAGCCCAGCAGTCCTCCTGATCCACCAGCTCAATGCAGAACAGCTTCTGTCGCGAGCACTGCACGTAGGCGCTGGACTCGACATGTTCGCACGACCGTCGAACCACGGAACATGATGCTCCGAGAACAACCAACCTTGCAGCCATCGCAGAGCTTCTTGACGGAGCTACGCACTTTCATCCATCGAACCTGTTCCACCACCCGGTATGGACTCCGCTCCGTGGCCGCCGAGGCTGCTACCGCAATTGCCGTGTACAGCGATGGCGTGCCAGTATACGGCTGCAGAGGTCTGCGTCGCGCGCCGGTCGAGGAGAGGATCGAGTACGGCCGCGAAGGGATGGAAGATCTGGAAGAGATGGACGTGCCCGTCGACGGGGGATGACGTGCTGCCCTCGGAAAGGTCGATGTGCTGGCGAGACACCGCATGAGATGACGGGGGGAGCTGGAGGCCAGCTTCGATCCGAGTGCCATGGTGGCAATAGCTTACAGTGGCTGCCACCGCTGCACTTGGCTCGGCGATGCTTCGAGGCTCTGCATCGGTCTGCTTACTCAGCATAAACGTAAAGAGCACGTGACCGACACAGGTACGTCTGAGTCAGCAGATCCTCGTGACCGAGCAAGACTTTCCCCGCCCCGGTGAATCCTGCCAGGTCAAGAACTCCGCAGGACCTCGATCGACTCGCGTATACTGACATAGAAGCCGCAACTCGGCCCCGAACGACGACGATCCGTCGGTATTGCACGAAAAGTTCATCTCCGCTCCATCCAAAGCTAGATCGTAAGTTGTTGTGTCAAAACAACGTCGAGGCCGGTCGACAGCAACGACAACGACGACAGCGGAAGAGTCAACGACATACGGCGGCTAACAATAATCGTGAAATTACAATAGTGCTGCAACAACGCGTTTACTGTACCAAAACTCACCGCGTTGCGGCTCCTCCCTCGTCTTCCTGTTCGAAAAGCCCTTCACGTCCGCGGTAAGTCGAGCGCCGGCCCCTAGCGAGTCATGCGTGCAAGGCCTTTTCGAGGGCGTCGTCGCCAACGCCCCTGCTGTCGCTGCTGCCGCCGCCGCGCGTCGGCTGGGTCGGACGGCGACGGCCCAGGATGACTGAGACCGCCACTCGTGGTCTGAAGCCATGCTCACCGTCGCTCGATAGTCGTCCATCAGTGCGACAAGTGGACCGTTGACGTCGTCGTCGCCGTCGTCGTCGTCGTCGTCGTCGCCATCATGGTTGCCCAGAAGCACACGACGGCCGAACGCATCCAGGCCCTGGCTCTGATCGAGGAGGGCGTGCCGGTCGATCGGGTCACGACGGTGTCGGGCATGTCCAAGGCCTCGATCTACCGCCTCCAGAAGACGGCGCGCGCGCGCGGCTACGACCCGACCGTGTCGCGCAAGCTCAAGGACGAGTACGTCCAGGACGCGCCGCGGTCGGGTCGGCCCAAGAAGCTGTCGCCCGAGCAGGAGCAGCAGCTGCTCGAGGTGCTGCAGAACAACCGCACCGCCGGCAACGGCAACGCGCCCGAGAAGACGATGCAGCAGCTGGCCAGCGAGGCCGGCATCTCGTCCGTGTCGGTCTACCGCATCATGCGCAAGCACGGCCTGCAGAAGCCGAAGCCGGTCACGGGCACGCCGCAGACGTCCACTCCGGCCGCGGCCACGGCGCCGGTCGCGACGGTGGCGCCCATGACGCCGCAGACCCCCGTGCCCGTGCCCGGCACGATGCAGGTGGCTGGATCGATACCCATCGCGGCCGTCCCGATGCAGACGCCCGTGGCCATCCCAGGCACCGTCCAAGATCAGATGCAAGGTCAGATGCAGGGTCAGATGCAGAGTCAGATGCAGGGTCAGATGCAGAATCAGATGCAAGGCCAGATGCAAGGTCAGATGCAGGGCGTCGTTCCCGTATCGATGACGGCTCCGGCGTCGCAAGCGCCGACGGCGCCTGTTGCCCAGATGGTGCCGAGTTGAACCGGGCCACGAAGACCGCCACGGCGCTTCCGAATCGCCCCTTCCCCCCGTTGGATCTTAATGTTGCGGCACTTTTCCGTCTTGTTATCAGCTCTCCCCCCTCCCCTTCTCCGTTTCACACACTCTCTCTCTCTTTCATTCTCGTCCTCCGTCTCTCCTCATATGTCTTCTTCTTGGACTCGGCCTTGGACTGGACTCAGCCTTTGGACTGGACTAGACTCGGACTCGAGCTTTTGCTTGCGCTCTGGTGCAGGTAGGGCCTGTTCTCCGAACACAAAGGGGGAGTTTCTGTCAGTGGCTGTGTGCGCAACGCACACGACCAATCCAATCCAATCCAGTCCAATCCAAACCGTCATTCGTTTGCCAATTCTCTTTTTTTTCCCTACGTATCGACATGTTACGTAGAGAAGGAAGAACCACGAATGTCCCAACGGAAAAGGCAACACGACCTCTTGGTCCAGTCCCAAGCCCTGTCAATTCTGTCTGCTACAGATGTTTCTAGTTGTGTGAACTGTTCCTGTCCTGTCCTGTCCTGTCGTGTCTTGTTCCATCCTGTCCAGTCCAGTCTTGTCCAGTCTTGCCCAGTCTTGTCCAGTCTTGTCCAGTCTTGTCCAGTCTTGTCCAGTCCTATGTCATCTACCCGACCAAAACAACACCGACGACTGGCTTATGTCGGTGTTTACCAGCCACGACAGTCGGCAAGCGAACCCTCTGTTGCAGAAGGAGAGGGAGACCGTGAGAGCCAACTCACCTGACCTTTATCCGTCTTCAAAGACATAGGGTGTCTACTGCTTACGGTAATTGGGCTGGGGAGCTTGTAGTACATATCTAGTACAAGCTTTACTGTTGTTCTGTGGAGTACTCGGTGGATGTCTATTCATGGCCTAACGTGTAGCCTAGAGGTTAGGCTATGGCTACCGTACTTGAATTACGTACTGTAGTTCGCAGGATGTATGAGGTGTACGTCCAGCATCCAACCCACGCCGCGCCACGCCATGCCACGCCACGCCACGCCACCGCGCCCACCGAGAGAGCTGTATGCGGAGCCGACTTGATTACCACCACAGGTGTACGTACAGTACCGTACGAGGACTGTAGTCGACAGCAGTAGCACCTGTGGTCTCGTGATCTTGGGCCTCAGATGGTTTCTCTTCACCACAGGTTAACGCTTCACGACATGCTACAGTACGTTACGTACCATCACAGGAGCAACCGAGAGTTGAGAGAGAGAGGAGAATTGTATGATTGGGTGTGTACTGACACAGTACGGTATGTGCTGGTACAGAGTGCCGTACCGTATTCGGAACGTGAATGTTGTCTGAATGGTGCTGTCGGTGGAATGCTACAGTACTGTTTTCAGTGCTCGCAAGGAGGGGCCAAGGGCTCGTCGTCAAGCTCAGTACCTACGTACGGTACGTATCCGTGTGGAGTACGGTACTCCGTACGGAAGTAACGAGGTGCGGAGGTGCGGAGGTGCGAGTACAGCTACAGCGAACGGAATCTTGCTTAGTCATTGATAGCTACATAACGGTCTCTGTACTCGGTACCTTCGTACGTTCGGTACGAGTACTCCCGCACGAGTACTCCTTACAGTGGGCATGTACAGTAGTACTGTTCGGTACAAGGTACCTGCGTACCGTCTCGACAGGCACGACATCGCAATCCGAACCGGTCTTCAGATCTCCAAGGCGCTGTACGGAGTACAGCAGCTGCGTCGCCACCTGCCCGACACACTCGCGGACGATGGCATCTCTACCGCCGCCACCGTCGTCATACGACTCGAATCCGTGAGTGCCGCCGCCGTCTCGGACGGCAGGCGCCGTCGTTTCCCATGTCCATCCCTCTCGCTGACGATCGATGCTCCAGAGAGTTCTACGAGGAGGGTTGGGTCAAGAAACTCGGGCGGCGGATGAAGGAGGAGCCGCTGATCCCTCTAGGTCAGCCTGCGCCACGTGACCGATGGCTTTTTGGATGTCTACGGTGACCGTCACGCGAGATCTGATGCGGGGCCCTTGAGTCAGGATGCGCCCTGACCTCCTACGCTCTGTATGCCGCCAGTCGATCGATTCGCGCCGGGGACAGCAACCGCACGAACCGCCTGTTCCGCCGCCGGATATACGCGCAGGGCTTCACCGTCGCCGCCATGCTGGGCGGTTCCATCTACTGGGCCGAGGATAGAGAGAGAAGAGCCAAGTTCGACAAGCTCCTGGCAGAGAAGATACATCTCGAGAAGCGCGACGCCTGGCTCAAGGAACTCGAAGCCCGAGAGCTCGAGGAGGAGGAGCTGCGGCGGAGGGCGGAACGGGCGCGGCAGAGGAACTCCAGGGAAAAGAGCCGACAAGCCCCGCAAGATTCGCTTTCTACCGGGGTCGTAGACAAAGCCAAGGATCTGGCGTTCGGGAAAGCATAAGCTTCGCGTTTGCCGGCCTCCTCTTCGAACATTTTGCGTTGGTAGATTCCTCAGGCGCTGCGGTGATGCGCTTGTCCATTGTCTTGGCAGAAGCATCAGATGCGGCTGCGGTATATACACGCCGTCTTTCACGGCTTCATCTTCGGCCGGAACGCCCGGCATCCATGCTGTTGACAGCAGTCTTACGCGTGGCATCGAGCTGAGCCTTGCCTGTCTACGGCGGGGTTAGACATGACGAGATCACTGCGCCTGAGCTTGTCACAACTCACGGATATGAGATACCTGATGAGGTCCTGACCAGGTCAGCGTCAGCGCGCACTGGCGACTCGACGTCTCGACTTACTATATCCGTGACATGGCGATTGCGCTCAAACTCGTCGCGCGCAAAGCGACGCATGTCAGTCCGTACACCCTCGTCGGCGAGATCTAAGTCCGCATCAAGAGGACGTCGTCAGCACCAGCCACGCGCCACCGGACACGGTCTCGACAATCTCCGAGGACAATCTACCGTTGGTGGCCCGGAGGACCTCTCGCCACAACGCCAGGACTCTTCCCCGCTGTAAGAACTGTGCACGAGGGAGCAGGTCACGTTCGTCAGTACGGTACGATACATGCGCCTCGCACGGGGGTTGATTCTGTCTGTTCTCCACCAAGGACGTCGGTGCGGTACAGGTAGCTTCGACGGGGTGCGCGACGTAACGTAAAGATAAGTAAACCTACGTACGTGGTTGAGACTCAGCTTCGGCCGTCTCGCGCCCGAGTGTACGAGTCTGCACAGGGCCGAGAGGTGCTTGTTGACTCCATGGACCGGTGACGTTGCGAATCGTGTCCTCATAGACACCATCGAGTCGAAGACGATCCTGCCCCCCTATGGGCCACGGTTGGCGTACTGTACGTATGTACTCGTACAGGTACAGTACCGAGGTATCTGCCATCCAAATCGCCTTACGTCAGCATACGAGATGCAGGCTTACCTAATCGCTGCGTGATGCTATACTCGTACGGTACGTTACGTACGTACAGTACGGAAGTACGTACATACGAGTACGTACCGTGAGCGGCTTATCTAATCTAGCAGACACCCCTCTTTGGCACTGATACCCCTCGTACCCAGTACTCAGTACATACACACCTTACGTATCAACGCCCCCCGCACGGAACGGAGCTGCCAGGCAGTTGCCAGGTACTACGAGTACGAGTGTACAGGACGACGACCATGGGTGTGATCGAGACGGCCAACTCGCATACCCTGCCGGTGCTGCGGTCCGACTACGTCTTTCCGGCGGGGACGTCTCGGACGGTGACGACGACGGCGGCGGCGGCGGCGGCGGCGCGTGACGACGGGGCGACGTACGCCATCACGCTGGAGACGTCGTCCTCGATGGCGGCGGTCGAGCTGCAGGCATGCTTCGATCTGATAGAGCACACGAGCGCGGACACGTACAGGAACTCCGACACGAGATGGTCGCCTGCGAAGAAGCGCAAGGAGATGAGGTTGCCTGACATGCGATATCTTCTGCTCAGACGTGCTCCGTCCCTGAGCATGCCGTGTACCATGTCTGCTACTGCTACTGCTACTGCTACTGCTACTGCTACTGCTACTGCTCCTGCTCCGGCAGATGAAAGGCACCAAGAATCTTCCGCTGTGCTCGGATTCCTCTCCTTCATGGCCACGTACGAAGACGGCCACGAGGTCATCTATTGCTACGAGATTCATCTGACCGAACGCCTGCGTGGATGCGGGCTTGGAAGGACGTTGCTGAAGAAGATGGAGGATGTGGGCAAGAGGTTTGGCGTTGAAAAGGCCATGTTGACCGTCTACTTGGCCAACGGCAGCGGTCTCGACTTCTACCGTAAATGCGGGTGGGATGCTGCGTAGTCCGTTGAGCTGCCGACGCTGCAAGACACTGACGCCGAGTCTGCCCAGGTACGCGACGGATGGTTATTCTCCGGGGCCCACCGTGCTCAGGAGTGGGAAGACCAAGGAGCCCGCTTATGTGATACTCTCGAAAGCTCTGGCAGCGGGGCCGACCTCTGGGATAGCCGCCGCTGATTCCGCGTCTGCGGATCGGCACTCGGCCAAGGCGCCCCCAGAGTGACCGTGCCACATCCTGCGTCTCGATCAGACATGCCTGATCGGCTTGCCCTTCATGTCTGGTCTTTCGGCCTCGAACTCGTCCCGCAGCACGGCGAATATCGAGTCTGCCACGATGACGGAAAGCCCGAGGCTCCAGACCAGAGTGATGGCATAGAAGAAATTGGCATTGCCAGATCCTGCATAGACCCACAAGTAGTGGAAAGCAGGACCCAGGAGGGAGGCGTAGAGCAGTGTCGAGACGGTGAAGAAGGTATATCTCATCACTGGGGAGGGACATTTAGCGGCCGTGATCCTCGACCCGGAAAGGACTTCAACAGGTCGAGGCAACTCACACGGGAAGACGTGCCGGTAGAGGGGCAGCAAGCCTAGGTACAGAGCGCTGTCGGATACGCTCGGGTACGGCTTGAATATGGCGAAGAGGCCTGTCAGGGTGATGGCAACGAATAGGGGTTGTCGTCTGGTACGAGTCGGGTGTCAGGATCCCATAGCAAAGAACGGGGCGTACCAACGCTGCACGCACCTGAATTTGACGGACAATCCTCCTACGTAGCTCGCCAGGTGCAACCAAAAAACGCCGATGAAGAATGCTCGGAATGAATCGAACATCTCGATGAAGAAATACCACCATAGTCCAACGTTGGGCGTGAGGTCCGGCAGCAACAGGTGGAAGCCGTACGTGGACGATATAAACTCCCAGGACCTGCCAGTCACAAAATACGACAGAAGAAGTAGACCGCCGATGGCCGACACGGTACATGTTGCGTAAGCTGCTCCGTGTGTGATAGGTCGGTGTAACGCCCAGGATGGCGTGCGTCGGTCGAAGCAGAGTAGCGCCAGCGGGGGCATTAGCAACACGGAGTAGAGGGACATGTAAGATGCAATTGCCAAGGCAAATGCAGAAGTGGACAGACGGCCTGTGACATTGGTGAGCAGTCCGCATCCAAGTCGACCCACGAAGGCACACACACCGAGAACGGCCCGTTCAAGAGCATAGAGAGTGGCGCAATTTGTAAACGCCGAGCTCGACCGGGCCAGACACGATGCTATGGTGAAGGGATTGAACAGATATCTGTGCACACGCTTATGAGTCCAGGATCCCCGACTGCGGCGGTCGTATGGAGACTCACGCAGCACCTATCGACAGGCTGCTCGTCTTTTCACCCGCTCTGGGAGACTTGAAACGTCTCGACGACCGCGCCTCGCCGCTCTCCGCGATCCGCATGAGAGCATTTGCGCTGAGGAGATCCACCAGAACGTACAATAGGTATATCGAAATCGAGGGGTCGGGCGAGGAGGAAAACGAGGCAACGAGAGGAAGGACGAGAGGCGCCTATACCTCCATCAGTCCACACAAGCAGGACTTGGCAGAGAAATCCTCAGCGACCTGATGGAAGACACCTCCATCGTAAGGCGACACGTTCCGGGCGTAGAGAAAGACGCCCTCCTGTACTTTGAATGGGGTCAGCCTTTGTTCGACATCGTCGCAGGAGTGCATTGAGTGTCGGCATCCTCACATCGTTTGAAACTGGTCACCGGCGTGGACAGCTCAACCCGTCCAGCTAAGAGATCTGGCAACGACGGACCAAGATAGAAGAGAGAAGTACGAAGGAGAGCGGCTGTGCCAAAGACCAGGAGCCATTGCCGGTCAAAAGCCATCAGTCCAGCCAGCCCACTGAAGCCGGAATCTGTCACCTCGTACGTCGTCGTAGGCTCGCTGGCCGTGGGTCTTGTACCTCCGTACTTATGTACCTGTCTACGTACGAAGTACCGGTACGTAAGTACTCCCGTACCGGTACGTATGTACGGTACCGGTACGTAAAGTATGTAGATCGCAAGAGCCGCGCGTGCCGCCACACCGGGTCTCGGGCAAACCATAATCCGAGTCGTGATCCCCACAATGCCCGAAGCTTGAACATTGAGCGTGGAGCTGCAGAAGATCAGATCCCCGCACATTTACAAGAGACGAGTCCAACAAGGATATCACCATGGCCAAGATCAAGAAGAAAGGTAGCCGAGCCCCCTCTATCAGATGGTTCTACTGTCGCTGACTGCTTGAACCCAGGCACTTCTGGCCAGGCCAAAAACTTCATCACCAGATCACAAGCCATCCGCAAGCTGCAAATATCATTGTCCGATTTCCGACGGCTATGCATATTCAAAGGTGAGATTGCGAGGCCAAGGTAGACGTCGAGGTCTGGGTCAACGACTGTCGTTCCGCCTGCCCACGCTAAACACGCCGACGTCGTTGCACAGGCATCTATCCAAGAGAGCCCCGAAGCAGGAAGAAGGCTTCCAAATCCTCCACTCCAGCGACGACGTTCTACTACACCAAAGACATCCAGTACATCCTACACGAGCCTCTTCTTCGCAAGTTCCGGGAACACAAAACGCTCGCGAGGAGGATCACAAAATACTTGGGCCGGAATGAAGTCAGCGAAGCCGCACGGCTGGAGAGAAATAGCAAGCCGCGATTGTCGCTGGACCACATCATCAAGGAGAGGTATCCGACCTTTGTCGATGCCCTCAGAGATCTCGACGATGCACTCTCGATGCTCTTCTTGTTCGCCAACCTACCGGCAACCTCTACGGTCCCCACAAAGACCGTCGCGCGATGCCAGCGGCTATGCTTGGAGTTCCAAAATTACCTGATCGTGACACACTCGCTCCGGAAATCCTTTTTGTCGATCAAGGGAATCTATTACCAGGCCACCATACAAGGGCAGGATATCCTGTGGCTGGTGCCTTACCAGTTCGTGCAGCGAGTGACAGGAGATGTTGACTTTAGGATCATGGCTACCTTTGTGCAATTCTACACGACGCTCCTCGGTTTTGTCAACTTCCGTCTGTACACATCCATAGGGCTTGTGTACCCGCCAAAGTTTAACCTCGACAGCAGCGAGAAAGGAGGGGAGCTTCGAGCCTTTACACTGAAAGGCAGGCCAATAGGCGCCGAGGCGAAAGACGATCCTCCTACAAACGGCCCCGCAAATGGTACGGGTCCTGAGGCCGACAAGCACCGCAAGGCGAACGGCACCGAGCGGCCAGACAAGGGAGAGGCTCTGAGCAAGGTGGTCCAGCGTATAGCGGTGGACGACGAGAACCAAAAAGACTCGGATGGCCCTGCCGAGCCAGAGGAGCAGAACGACACACCCGAGGGAGCCATTGACGTCTTCGATGCCCCTATATCCGCAGACGCAGACATCCTCCCCCAGCCGGCGCTGGCTGCAGATGCTGCAGCGGCGTTGTTCGCGCCCTTTACCGTCTATCTTTCGCGAGAGACGCCGAGAACGCCGCTTGAGTTTCTCTTGCGCGCTTTCGGTTGCAACCGCATCGGCTGGGATGCCGTGTGCGGAGACGGAGCATTCACAACCGACGAGCTCCATCCGGCCATCACGCATCAGGTCGTGGACAGGCCACCTTTGCCTGCCGAGGCCCTCCCGGCGACCGAGACGGCTACAGGCGGCGACGGCACGGCCCACGACATGCGAAGCAGTCGCTCGAGGACTCGGGTTCCCGGCCGCATCTACATCCAGCCGCAGTGGATCTGGGACTGTGTGAACGCCGGGAAGCTGCTCGCTCCAGACCTTTATGGCCCTGGCGCCGAGCTCCCTCCGCATCTGAGCCCGTGGGTGAAGCCCAAGAAGGGCCAGTACGATCCTACCCTGCCGTTGGCCGACCAGGAGGAGGAAGGGGAGGCCGAAGATGATCTGAGAGAGGCCAGCATTGTTGATGACGAGGACAGAGAGCATTTGGCCGATGGCATGGCCGGCTCGGCGAGTTCGAAGAGTCGTGTGCTCGCAGAGGCGTCAGAAGATGAAGACGATGACGAGAATGGCGGCATGGACGTGGCCGACGATGACACGTCCGAAGAGGCTGATGTTAGCGAGGCAGAGGAGCCCAAGTGGGGGGGAGTAGAACCTAATCGGGGGAGTGCGGAGTCCGAGGGGGAAGGGATGCTAGAGAAGCCCGACTGGGGGGGTGCGGAATCCGAGTGGGGAGGGATCCCGGACGAGCGAGCGGAAGGCTCACCGAGAGTGCCGCAGCATCTCGAGGACGGGGTAACCCGAGAGGGAGACGACGGAGAGGACGAAGCCGAACAGGAGGACGAGACGACGCGTCATCAGAAAGAGCTCGAAGCCGAGGCGGCCGGTCTTCCTCCGCCGGCTCCCAAACGCAGCGCAGAAGCGGCGTCGAAGCAGGAGACTGCGGCGGCCAGGAAACGCCGCCTGGCCAAGGCCCGGCAAGAAGAAGAGCTCGAGCGGCAGAAGATGATGATGAGCAGGAAGAAGCGCAAGATGCTCGACAAGATGCTCTACTCGAACCGCAAGAAGGACGACGAGGCGCTCGCGCTGCGCAAGAAGCGCCGAAGGATCGAGCGGGAGAAGGGTGCAGGATGATGATAGGGTACGTCGTACCTCTGCGCAGACGGTACAGATGGAGACGATGCAGATGGAGACGGGTGGGGGTCGGGAAGATATTCGGAGGTGACGCAGCTGTTGAAGTCGAACGTCTCATCCACCGTCACATGACCGCTCTTTCCCCGGGTGTATACCGTACGTATAGGACAGTCTTCGATACAGGACAGTCTCCGACCCCCATCTAGATTCCTCTCAACAAGAAGAACAGCAACAACACAATAGTCTCGCGTCACTTTCTACTCTGCACCGTGTCAGATTCGATCAGCGCCCAGAGGGAAAGGGGCCGGGGGAGAGGTCCCCGGGGCGGGGGAGATGGGCGGGGGATTTAAGTGGAACATGTGATCAGGCGGATGAATCAGAAGGAAAGAAAGAAAGAAAGAAAGAAGTGAGGGTAGATCCACAAAGCCACATGGCTATGTAGACAACGGGCAGCGGGCAGCGGGCGCGGAGAGAGAAGGAGCCGATGAGAGATATGCTCCGGATGCACCTTCTCTCTCTCTCTCTCATCTAGACACAAGAACGCAAGATGGAGAGCTGTGCAAAGAAGCCCAAAACTAGATGGGGCGCTGCGAAATAAGTTGAAAGAGCGGAGTAAGATCGGTTCGAGAGGGATGGGGATGGGGATGGGGATGGGGGATGACACATGGGATAGAATAGCGAGTTCGAATTTAGTTGACCGGTCAGCACCGGCATGCCATTACATTCTCCGATCGACATTGACACGGGGCCACAAGAGGGGTTCTTTTCCTCCGGTCGTCCTCATCTCGCGATCGAACGCTCGTGCGCCGGTGGCTCCCCGATCGTCTTTCTCTGCTCCAGCACCTCCAGCACTTCCAGCAAGCCTCCGACGAGGTGCAAGCTGCCTGTGACGAAGACGACCACCTCTTCTCCTTCCTCCTTCTCCGCTGCTCGCGTTCCTCCCCGGTCACGGGTACCGGTGCTAGAGATTTGAGCCACGTCGCCGTTCACTCCACACGACGCCGCTAGTTCGTTCACATAGTCCACCGCGTGCTCGATCGTCTTGAGCACCCGCACGACAGTCTCGGCGCTGCTGGAACTCTGCTCCTGCCGCTGCTGCCGCTGCCGCTGCTGCTCAATGTCCCGCCACGCTCGGGCGAGAGAGGTTTGCACGCTCAAGTCTTCCACGTCCTTGCCGTTCGCGTTGAGAGACACGAGGTCCGCCTTGTAGCCGCCGTCCTTGAAGGTCACGTTCGTGCAGAAGACGACGTGTGTGAACGGCCGAAAGATGTCGCCCGCCGAGGAGGTCTGCGCGAGCGTCTCGTGCAGCGCTCTTGCGAGAGCCACGGCGTCCCGTGTCTGTTGGTTGAACACCAAGACGCGCTTCGGCGCTCCGGATCGCGCTCCGGATCGCCCTCCAAGGCTCGCCGTCTCGCTCGAGTACCACTTGGCGGCCAGTTCGATGCTCTCGAGAGTATGGCCGCCGTCGATGAACCAGGAGATCTTGTCCGTGCGCCTCTTTTCGCAGCGTCCGCCCCACCGAGCGTCTTCGAGACCTCGCCGGAACGAGTCGGGCAGTGGAGAGCTCGTAGGGTGCTCGGGAATGTCCTCAAGGCCTAGCGACCGGAGATGAGCAGCGGCCACGGAGACGGCCAGACTTGCGTTTGTCTTCTGGAAATCCCCGGCTAGTCCTAGCCTCACACGCTCAAGCTCTGGATGGCTCTCCACAACATCGAGCGTGACCGCCTTCTCCTTGGCCCGTCTTTGGAGCACTTCCAGAGCTCCGGCAGGCTGCGGCACCGTAAACGCTCGTGCCCCGGGTTTCATGATGCCTGCCTTGTGCCAGGCGATATCCTCGATCGTATCTCCCAACAAGAGGACGTGGTCGATCCCGAGACTCGTGATGCCTGTGACGGTAGGGTGCACGAGGACGTTCGTACTGTCGTACTCCCCACCAATCCCGGTCTCTATCACGGCAGTATCCATGTCCTCCTGCAAGAAGGCGTGAAAGGCCAACAGGGTCAGAAAGCGAAAGTAGACGGGCTTCGCCGACGCATCCGTTGCAAGGCCCTTCCGACGCGCCGACTCTTCCAAGCGTCTCCAGACCTCGAAGAAGTGCTTGGCAAATGCATCTTCTGACAGCGGCTCGTTGTTGATCTGGATGCGCTCGCGCACGGAGCGCAGATGCGGAGACGTATACAGCCCGATCTTGCGGACCTCGCCGGCGCGGCCTGTACCGTCTGACGGCCGTTCATACTTGGCAAGGATGGACGAGATGAAAGCGCTTGTGGAGCCTTTGCCTTTGGTGCCTGCGATATGGATTGGCCTGATCCGGTCAAGATCCGCTGGCTTGTCGAAATCATGAGTGCTCGCTTGGTCCAAGATGAAGACGGTGATTGTGCACCTCGTAGCCGATGCGTCTGCACCAATCGATCATTTCAGGTATGGCCTGCTTGTTGATGACCTGGCCGGTCTTGCGGATCGCGTCGATGGTCGCATGATTGCTCTGGAGGCCGTTCAAGGCCGCCACGGCATCCTGGGCGCATCCGGTCAGCTTCGTTGGCGACAGAGACTCGTTGGTCTTACGGCGTAGGTCCGACCCATTGATGCCAGGCTCCTGCACCGTAGACGGGTGCCTAGTCTCTTCGAGAGTCGTCGCATATCAAAGTGAGATGTGTACCCTTGGATGAGCTGGACTTTGACACGGTCCAAGAAGGTGATTGCAGCCGCGAGAACCAGGCATTCTATAGATCTTACAATGGCGATCTTCCAGATCTACGAGCAAAAAGATCGTCGGCTCGCATATGGGCTAAAGGTCTGGATGTGCACTATGTTATTGGCCTTACGGTAGGGCTGAACCCGCAGAGCCGCGACGCCTGTATGGAACTAGTGCCCCCTACATATCTCTAGCTAGCTTTCCAACACAATTGAGCACCACGACCAGCATAGAAACACTCCTCAGTCTTCTCTCTCCAGTCTTCCGTAGACATTAACCTAACTTTCTATCTGCAACATATCTATCATCAGTCCTTTCCCTGTGCCTGCCACCAACATCCCCTGACGATGCATACCGGCGTTCGTCCGTACGTTACCGTACCGTAGCTCGCACAGTCACCGATCTGGGTTGTCCTCCGTATGTACTCACGCACCATGTACGACACGTGAAAGAAGTAATAAGATTGAAGAACTGAATTCTGTTATACAACGCAGCTACGATTCAAGTCCATCCGAAAGAAATAAGATGTTTCCTATTGGGCGTTGACATCGTGAATGGAGCAAGGTTGTGTGCTCCAAGACACCTCTCTGGAGCGGCAACGCCTGCCCATGTCTCTGGATATTTCCCCTCGCGGCCTTTCGTCCTTTACCAAGACGCTTCTCTAGCAAAGTACTCGTGCACAGTGCCAAAATGCCAACATCTTCATTCGATCCTCTTCTTTCCCTCCTCGAGATGCCCTAACCGCGCATTGCTGAAACCCCGGTCGCGAGTCCCGGCCAGCCTGCCGATGACCGTGTTCTTCTGGAGGCCCGACATAGCGTCGTTGTAGCCCTCAACGGCCCAAGGCAACTCGTTCAGTTTGGGCCAATTGACCTGAAAACGCCTGTCAGATCCTCGACCCCGATCATCATTTCGATAGAGGGCCACCTACATATAACGCTCCGTGGTTTCTGATGAAGTAGAAGGACCAGAAACCCACGACCGACCAGAAGAGAACAAAGACCCTCATCGCAAAAGGGCTCGAGCCGGGCAGGCGCCGCGTGAACGTGGCAACGGTGACCATGAAGATGCTTGTCGCCAGCAGGTACGGCACCGCCTGAACCAAGATCGGTCTTCGGTCATCGAAGAGCCCGCTGTTGCTCGAGGACGGTGAGGGTGGAAGGTATGCGCCCAAGAAGATATCGAACCCGTCTTGCTTCGGTCCGTCGACGAAGTTGTTCTGGAAATACCTGGAGATGGAAGAACGAAGGTCCTTTAGCATTCCAGCTTTGGTCCTGTTGCCGGTTCTTGTGTAGTCCGTCTTCATCGCTCCCGACCCGCTGTAGGAGCGCGCGACGACATCCGCATTGTCTGCCCAGACGTTCCGGAACAGGTACGTAAAGGAGTTGTCGTCCGTCGACGACTGCCCGGCTTGCAGTATCCCCAGGTCGACCAACTGTCGGTCCAACGTCCAGCGGGCCAGCATGCTCTGCACGAGGTTTGTGCGGTCGAGGCAATCCATGCAGTTCGTCCGGACAACACTCCGTTGCAGGTTTCTGATCTCCATCCGTCCCGATAGATCGCCCGGCATATCTCCACCTCGGAAATACTGCTGTCGCTCGAGTCCGTCGCGCAGCTTCTCTATCAACATCAGCGCCCGATGCCATCTCAGCCCCCTGGTTTCGTTGTGAAAGTCAAAGTACACGTAGTGGAGGCGATCAAGCTGCTGTTTCCTCTGGCTCGGCTCGACCGAGCGGAACTTCTCGTCGGTGACAACGTCGGCCTGTTGGCCTTCGTCCGGAGAAGAGACGAGCGTCCGTACGACCTGCTCATATGCCTCCTTGACCCGCTGCTCGCGCCCCTTGTGGTTGACGAGATTGACTAGGTAATTGTCGCCATACAGCCGGATCTGCTCGTCAAAATGCCGCGACGCGGCCTCGACGGCGCTGTCGACGCCTCGGACTTGTAGCTTCGGCGTGAAGCGGAGATCGTTCACCTCCGCCCAAAACACCGGAATGCTGCCACGGGTTTGTACGTAGGAGAGGACCTGCGTCTCCCCCTTGCCCTTGTCTTCAGCAACCCGGCTGTGTGCGCCGATTCCCCCGGCGAAGGCC
This sequence comes from Lichina pygmaea, assembly GCA_963422465.1. Classification (NCBI taxonomy): domain Eukaryota; kingdom Fungi; phylum Ascomycota; class Lichinomycetes; order Lichinales; family Lichinaceae; genus Lichina; species Lichina pygmaea. The sequence continues at coordinate 1,215,897 of OY730173.1, forward strand.
CCTAACTCGGCACCCGAGTCGTTCAGAACCACCAGTTGCTCCGTCTCGTTGTAATTCGACACGTTCCCATCTTCGTCGATGCCTCGCGAGAAGTAGCGTGTCCCTGCCCGGTGGCGCGAGCGTCTCGTGACGAGGGCGAAGGTGAAGGGCTTCCCGTCTATGCCCGTCTTTGCAATTTCCAGCATCCCGTACATTATGGGTAGAATATATGGATCGACAGCGGGCTGGGGACCAGCGCGAGGCCGGCCGACTGCCCCGGTCGCAGCGCCCAATCTGAAGTCGATGAGATCGCTCTGAACGAAGCGATTCCAGAAGAATCGATCATCCGCTCTCTTCCATAACGGCAGAGAGAGGTCCGCTTGTGCCTGCCGTTGAAAGCTGCTCGTGAGATCTAGACTGTAAGAGAAGTACATCGGGCCGGACTTGATCAGCGTCTTGACCACCGAGAGACAAGCATCCTCGTCCGCATCACGGACAGGCCTCTCTCGAAGCTGCAAGAACTCGGTCGCGACAATCTTGTACACGGGATGACCCTTCAGTCTCCCAACCGCGTGAGCCTTGGTGATGATGATTATGTATTTGTCTTCCGAACCTGTCAGTCGATGACGCGTGTCTCGGGAGTTGGCAGGCCGAGTCGCGCAATCGTACCTAGACGTAGCTTGAGGATCCCAAGAAATCCAGCGATGCTCGATACTCTTTTGGATCCTTTCGGGGTTTCGTCCGTTAGCCGAAGGTCCCCAGAGGGGCGACCAACGACCAAGCTGGGCGCCAGAGGCGAAGATGGTGACGTGAAGGCATAATGCGACGGCGATGCGTGGACATTGATATCGCGAAAAGGGTGAAGAGTGGACATCTTTGGAGATTGGTCTCAGACCAGACTTCTGGCGCTGTGGTATTGATGAGCAGACGGGACTTGAGGACAGCACGTACGTACCTCGTACGGTCGTGAAGTGGTATGACAACATCTCGGTAGAACGTAAATCCGAGTGGCTAGTGCGTCTAGGCTACATAGAGTCTAGCCCATACCGGTATGCGCGCCATATTGTGGCGCACGAACTCGTGGCCTGGCCGGAAGCTAAATGCAACCACGTCTGCAACACCGCCTTAGATCCACCTTTCGATCAAGCCCGATCGATCGACTCCCCTTTTGGTGACATCTCTTCTCTTGTTCAAGAGCTATCAGGATCACTTTCAGCCGAGTTACGGATGGCTTCACGGTTCGACTCGGCGTCACGGCCTGGCGGTTCGCGGTTCGCCCAGTTCAAGTTGGTCCTTCTAGGTGAGAATGTCCTCTCGTCATGGGAACTTCATGATCGCTCTCTTTGTGGAGCTACCGCCAGCAAGCGCTGACAAGAAATACCACAGGGGAGTCGGCCGTTGGCAAGGTGTGTGTGGCTGGTCAGCCAAGCATGCTCTGCTCCTGTCGCTGATCCATCTGGACTAGAGCTCGCTGGTTCTTAGATTTGTCAAGGTCAGTAGGGGCCAGCTTCAGTTACCCGCCCACTTCGATAGCCCACGAGCTTACTCTGAACCCAGGATCAATTTGACGACTATCGAGAATCTACCATCGGAGCCGCTTTTCTGACGCAGACTATCGCCTTGGACGACCACACGACGGTCAAATTTGAAATATGGGATACGGCCGGCCAAGAGCGCTACAAATCGCTCGCTCCGATGTACTACCGGAACGCCAACTGCGCCGTTGTCGTGTACGACATCACACATGCGGTAAGGCAAATCCTCGTGGGGATGGCAACCTTGGGCTTCTCTGACAGCTTCCCGAGCAGAGTTCGCTCGACAAGGCCAAGTCCTGGGTAAAGGAGCTCCAACGACAAGCGAACGAGAACATCATCATCGCCTTGGCCGGGAACAAACTCGACCTGGTGACCGACCAACCTGACAAGCGAGCGATCTCGACCGCAGACGCTCAGGCGTACGCGCGGGAAGCGGGTCTCCTGTTCTTCGAGACGTCGGCCAAGACGTCCGAGAATGTACGCGAACTCTTCACGGACATCGCTCGGAAGCTCCCACTGGACCAGGCCGGTCCGCGAAATCTACGTGCAGGTGCCCGCGGCGGTGTCGACCTGAGACCCGAGGCGCCGGGAACTCAAGGTGGAGGATCGTGCAGCTGCTGAGCGCTACATTGTCGAGTATGGACGAAGGTGCCTTGACATGGCGACCTACAGCTCCGTTGCCGCTCTCCAGTCCTGGCCGCTTGTTGGGACATCTGCCTCGTTCACGGCAAGGCAAAGGGTTGTAATACTTTCGTCATTTTGCGGGTATTGAGGTTCTTTCGTGCGGCGCTTATAGGCTTTCTAAAGTATTCAGTATAGCATATGCCCTTCTCTTTGCCACCTACAATCTCGACATGCCAACATGATCATGGCATTGGAGGCTCAAGATCGTAGAGCGACACGTGACTTGCAAAAGTCCTCGAGACCCGTCACGTGCTGTCACCGTGTCGTCCCAATCTGGCCTAGCGCCGGATAATCGTTCAGACGTGCGCCGGCGTCAACGGCCGTCAGGAACGAAACCCGAAACCCGAACCCTCGACGACGGGCATCTTCTGTTGTCTACAGCAGCACGTCATGTTGCGCCTACCGCTGCAGGCGAGTCGAAAACTCCCTCGGGAGCTCGCAGGATCTCGGAATGCCCGTATATACGTGAATCTGGGTTCGTCAGTAGCATCCTCAGCGGCTTCAAAGGTCTGTGCTCTCGACCGGAATCCTGCGGCGCGACGAGAAGGCAGAGGAGAACAACAGGCTAAACCTTGCGGCCCGCTTCAGAGATGCTATGTCGACGCCAAACGAGACAACAGGCCCGTCAAGCCAAGTATCACGGACTCTGAGCCTGTCATACTGCCTGGCTCTGCCAGCAGCACCGCCGCAGGCGAGCCGGTACCGCTCGCTCCTGGCCCGATCCCTGCCGTTTCGCCGGCCTCGGCATCGTCGTTGTCCAAAGCAGGCCCTGCGGTATCCTCATCAACCATACACCCAAAGGAGGTGCCGTTGGCGCCTGTCCCGCCTCCCGCACTCCATGTCCAGAAGTCGCCGACGACGAGCATACCACCGCCTTCAAGTATCTCGAAATCACCGCCACCACCACCGCCACCACCACCATCATCATCATCAACCCCGCCTCCGTCGATTACGGCTGCAGCTCCAAAAAGAAGCCGTAGATCTGGACGCATGCGTCGGACGCTGACCTCGATTTTCCTCTTGACCGGTCTCGGCTATGCTCTTGGCGCCTACTACTCTCTGGTCAACGACAACTTCCACGACTTCTTTACCGAGTACATCCCCTTCGCCGAGGATATCGTGTTCTTCTTCGAAGAGCGGCAGTACCGGCGCCGGCTTCCAAGTCTTCAGGAAAGCAAGTGGAGCATTCCACGGGAAACAGGGAACAACGTGTCCATCCCCAGCGGAAGTGGAATGTCTTGGAGGGTTGCTCAAGAGCCGCACGGCACCGGTAAGACTTCCGGACAGCCTGGTCCTCACAACAGCGCGATTGACGTGATGGAAGATCCAGCGTCGCCGGAAGGTCGATCCAAGGCTTCTGGAAGGCCTCCACAATCGGACAAGGCCAAGGTCGGGGAGGCTGACAAGCCAGAGCCGCCCAAGAAGACGCCCCCGCCGACATCGATACCCCCGGCAGGACAATCGCCCACGGGCACGGCTGCGGCAAGACCTGAGGGGGAAGCCCCGGCGGAGCTCAAGCCGCCGGTGCAGAAGAAGGAAGCCCGCAAGGGTAGACAAGATGTAGCGGTGGAGGGTCCCAAGGGCGAATCGCGAACACCGCCCATCGAACCCATCAAGGCTCCCGAGTCGGGCCACCCCATCATCCAAGACGTCGTCAAGATCATCAACAACGTCATCACCGTGGTCAACGCCGAGAACGCGACTCGCAAGTACGGTCCCGCCTTGGAGATGGCCAGATCGGAGGTGGCAAAGATCGGAGACGCGATCGCTTCAAGCACGGAAGAAGTGGTGCAGGAGAAGCTGAAGGCAACGCACGAGGAGTTTGACCAAGCGGCCAAGGAACTCGTCCGGCGCGTCGAAGAGGAGATGGCGGATCAAGAGGCTCGCTGGCGAGACGATTTCGAGACGGAGCGGAAGAACATGGAGCACTCGTTCGCTGAGAAACTGAAGACCGAGCTCGCACGAAGTGGGGAGGTCTACGAACGGCGCCTACGAAACGAACTGCTCGAGCAAGCGATCCACCTGAAGCGCCACTTCGCCGCCAAGGTCAAGGACCTGGTCGAGGACGAACGAGACGGCCGACTGGGGAAGCTCGGCGAGCTCTCGAAGAGCGTGAACGAACTCGAGAGCCTCACCACCGGCTGGAACAACGTGGTCGACACGAACCTGAAGACCCAACGGCTGCACGTCGCGGTGGAAGCCGTCCGGTCCATCCTCGACGAAACCGACCAACCCCGCCCTTTCGTCCGAGAGCTTGCCGCGCTAAGGGAGACGGCATCGGACGACCCGGTGGTCAAGGCGGCCATCGCGTCCATCAACCCTGCCGCCTACCGATACGGTCTGCCTTCGACCGCGTACCTCATCGACCGCTTCCGACGCGTCGCATCGGAGGTTCGAAAGGCGTCGCTGGTGCCCGAGCAGGCCGGAGCGGCCAGCCACGCGGCGTCGCTGGTGCTCAGCAAAGTCCTGTTCAGAAAGGAAGGACCGACGGCGGGGGACGACGTCGAGAGCATCCTCACCAGGACCGAAACCCTGCTGGAGGAAGGTGACCTCGACGGAGCCGCCCGAGAAATGAACAGCATGAGCGGCTGGGCGAAGACCCTCAGCAAAGACTGGCTGGCCGAGGTCAGAAAGGTGCTCGAGGCCCAGCAAGCGTTGGACGTAAGCGGACACCGATCCGTCTCCCTTCGACCACCCCGACTGGTTGTACGTACTGACCTTGGGCACCAGGTCATCGCTGCCGAAGCCCGCCTACGGAGCCTTCAGATGGACGGTTGAGAGACCTGTCGAGTCTCGGCCTACGACCTCCAGCAGACGAATGGCCACCTCTTGCCTGCCCTTTCTTCTGAGCGCTGAAGGAAGGCCCGAAGAGGCTCGTCCGTGGTCCAGGCCTAGCCTCTTACAATGGTCCACCGCAACGCGTATCTTGCGAGGGATACAATAGCCTGTCTTGCTCCGGCCATCCTTCACCAAGTCCATCGTGCGGAAAGCCAGCGAACGAAGCCAGGGAAGCTCGGTCGAAACCGCCGCATGAGGTCTTTTCAAAACTTTACATCTAGTTTCCTTCTCGACATGTAAACTTCAGTAGACCACAGAATAGTTATCAGAAGTCAGGAGCAGCTGCTTACGACACCCCCTGGTGCCGTGCCAAGGCGGGGGGTATTAAGCCCCCTCGGCACGTACGTACGAAGTAAAGAGTTCGTAGGCCCGACTTAGCCCTCGCGGCCCTGAACCTTAAGGCCAAAGTCAGGCACCTTCGTGCGTACTAATCAGTATGTACCCCTGACCATCGGTAGGCTCATGCCGTGATAGGCCGCATGTCTGAGCACCGAAAATACCGAGCCTGCCGAACGTGACCGATGCATACGGCGAGGTGAATCAATTTTGACAAAGATTTCCTCGGCAGTTTCTGATCTTCTGACCCAGTTCAACCGCCATGTAGAAGACGGCCGAGCACGGGAATGTCAACGGCGACTCTACGCAAACCGAAGCGTCTCTACATACTCGTACGTACAGCTGGCAGGATGACCGAAAGCGGGAGAAGCCCTTACGGCTCTTCGGTCGTCGTGCTGTTCGATCCCGGGCTTAGAGCATCTGACCCTACGAACCTCTCCGACGGCGTATGAGGATGTCGGAGTCTTCGGCCGGACCAGACTGAAAGACTCGGAGACCTCCCCTGAGATCCGTGCGAGTCGGTAGACGGACTCAGAATCGTCAAAAAGAAACAGAGTCCATGGCGTCTGCCCACTCGACCGGCCTCGGCGGAGGCCAGAGCCAACGTACCGGAAGATATCGTGACAGCGGCGGTCAGAGCACCGCGTCAGATCCAAGGTCCATGGGCGACAGACCGAACGGTCGATCGGCAGCCGTGAAGGCGCCAGACCACAGGCTCAGGAGGTCCGGGGGGTTTCTTCTAGACGACAACGTCGTCGTCTTCCCATCGAGGGGGGACAATGCCGAAGGCGGATCGTTCCGTACGAACGAGAGCCAAGGGGCACGAAGGACTGGGCAATACCAACCAGCCGTCGAACGGTCATCTCAACAGGGTCCGTCACCCGTCTTGAGGCAACGAGATGGATCAGAGGGCATGAAGCGTTATCCGAGCAGGCACGAAGCCGCCGAGGATGTCGTCCCCGTCTCTTCGGCTGCTTCTCCCACCACACCCCACCAAGCCCAGAGCCGCGACGGGAAGAGACGCTCGGGGAATTACGACGGTCGTGACGCGGACGCCGCTGGGTCGAGCCCCTTGGATCCCGACTCGACCCGCCTCGTGAACTTGGCTTTGAATCTGAGCCAAGCGCGCCACCGCAGCTCGAGCCACGGCATGCAGGCCATGGACAGCCACAGAGATGGCAGGCGAAGTGCATCCGGCGTCACCCAAAGGCTAGAGGGAAGCCCGACCTCGGGGACGCCTGGTTCAGCAGCCGCGAGGGACGACGGGGCGCTTCAGAGACCAAAGGCTCGACGGAAGCAGCGGGATTCCCCGCCGTCTCGATCGACCGCCGCTGAGCCTCGGGGTCCATTTCACGGCGGGCAGAAGCTACGGTCGCCCGCGCCGAAGCCTCGCTCGGTGTCCCATATGGTGCCGATGCCGGATGACCCACAAGACTTTGAAGCCCATCTCTCCAAAGCCACCTTGGAGAGAGCACGACGAGCGAAGCGGTACTTCGAACTTTCTACAGAGTACAGGAGGTTGCTACAGCTGCTACCGCCACTTGACCCGGCGGCGAACCCTCGAGGGGACGGGTATACCACCGGAGCACGCTCAGCAGAGGCCCTCAGGACACTTCGCTCGGGCGCAGCGCCATCTTCGGGCAGGCCCTACAATCCTCTGCAGGCCATACGGAACAGAAGGAGTCGCAGGCGGGCACGGGAAAGCCTCGACCCTGATCCGGCGAGCTGGACGCAACTTCCAGCGGTCAGAGCTTGGGTCGACAGGATCGAGGAGAGGATCATCGAGTCGGCTGCAAGACAGGTCGATGCGGCGAGACTCGTTCCTTTCCCTTTGGGTAACGTGGACGACAACGACGGAGACGCCGACGCCGTTCCACGCCCCGCCGTCGTCTCTGGTTCCAGTCGCCAGAAGCCGTCGCGCATGGACTGGAGTATCACCCCCGAGGAGCTCCTGGCCGACGTTTATTGGGTTGAACAGGGCGAACATAAAGCCCTCGTTGAGAATCGAGACGGTCTGAAAGTCTATCCAAGGTTCGAAAGGAGAGGATCAAGCGACGACACGGCGAGACTGCAGCGCGATCCGGTAGGACGATGGAAGCAGCCGAAACGGGCACTATCGCTCGACATGAGCGACGTTCGGGGGAAGAAGCACAGTCATGCTACATCGGACGTTGAGCGGCCCTCTCATACCAGTGGCCATTTCCGCAGGCGCCAGCAACACTGGCCTCATGGTAGCCTCGATGCCGATATGCGTAACCTCGAAGACGGCACGCCACGACGGCACAGATGGTTTGGACGTCGCAAGGCGTCGGAGGACTCTTCGGCCGCGTCGGAGGCTTCGACGACGACGCCCGCCGGGACCGCAAGGGGCGACCTCGACTTCGGGCATTCGATGGACGATATGGATAGGGCGCGTCTTGAAAAACAGGTGTATGACATGTTGGCGAAAGAGGCTGGAGAGAGAGACTCGAGGGCCTTGAGGCAACGGAGGGATATCCGGGACCACGACACGTCCGACGATGACGACGACGACGACGACGACGACGACGACGACGACGACGACGACGACGACGACGACGACGTCGACGTCGACGGCGGCGGTTATACGAGAGGCAGACGTCGAACTGATGCCGTCACGCCCAACGATGCCGACCGATACGACGCTTCCCTCCATTCTCCCCCAGGACATTTCGGCCAGTCGGACTCGGCCCCGCGTTTCAACCGCGGTGGAGATGCACCCAGTCCCAAAAGCCTTGCGCTCGATCGCCAGGATGCGCCGAAGAGATCCTTCGACAGCGTGACGGTCGCTGTGGCTGGGGATGCCATCGAGGCCGGTTCGGCACGCAGCACCCTGAACGCCGCCCCTGGATTAGCGCCCAGCGTCGCCACGACCCTGTCTCCCGGTCAGAGCCGTGGCGTGTCTCCCGCACGGAATCGCCCAACCGACCGTGGTGCGGCTCCCGCTTCGTCCAGGCGAAGCTCGTCCGTCGAGCCGCCTCGCTTGCTGGAGGAGAACGATATCGAAACCACCGACTTTGCTGCTGAGGATGCTGCCAATCAGCCGGCGACCAGCGCCGGGGCCTCAACAGCTTCGGACCGTATCACCTCGCTGCGTCGGCGACAGAGCCCGGAAACGACCCGAGCCTCTGTCCTGCAACAAGATGAAGAGGAGGCCGAACCCGGCCATACGTCTCCGAAGAAGCGAAGCACGCAGGGCAGCCAGCCAGACCTATTCAAGCTTCCAGTGCCACGATTTCGAGGGGTGCTGAAGGGTGTGAGAATCGACGAAGCCATTCGCAAGGAGGTGGCCAAGATCGGGCACTTCATCTGGCGCAGGGACGCTCCCGCCGACCCCGCAGAGCCGTCGCCATCTTCGAGTTCCGGCTCGGGGTCCTCGCCTTCGGATGACGTCCCGCAGGATGCACGCCTTCGGAAGCAGCCGACCGTCGACTCGGCGCAGGCGCCGTCGCCGACAGACGACGCCAAGGTGAGCCGCACCAACACCGCGGACGAGTCTTCGAGGTACCATTCCGGACTGCTGCCCTCGTTCACGCCGGCCAGTGCTTGGACCGGCGCCCCGCGGTCGTCCCGGCCCCTTCCTGTGGACCGATCGCCACAGGAGAACTCGGGCACCAACTCTCTCCGGTCTGTGGGCCCAGCGGCGGTCAGAGACGTCAGCGATCCGTCGGCGATGAACGCGCCGACTCTGTCTCGGGTCTCGACTGGCGACTCGACCGTTGCCCCGGCCGACTCTCGGTGGCGGAGCACAAGATACGGACAGTTTTCAACCGCTCCGGCTCAAACGGCACCCAAGGCGATTCGAGAAGCTGGCGACCGCCCGAATGCGATTCTTGGAATGGCCGGGCGAACCAAGCTTCCGGTCACGGCGCTAGCAGGTCTCGATCCCGTGAGCCAGGGAGGGCCGTCGGAGCGCAGGCGATCGGGCTGCGCTCAGGATCGAGGAGAGGGACCTTGCGGCCAGCACGTGTCCAAGCCGATGGCCTGGCGCCGTGACATGGCCCGAGTGCAAGCTCGCCTTCTGTCGTCTGGGGTGAAGGCCCAAGAGATTCTCAGGCGCGGGGAGGTGCTGGAAAGGATCTCTCCCTCATTGCTCGGCGGACACGAGGACGATTCGGTGATACTAGCCCGACGCACGAAGCTTCATGTTGCCGCCGCCCAGACGGTCCTGGGAGACATGCGGCAGACCAACCGGGACTTGGACGACGCGATCAGAACGTTTACGGGCGCCAGGTCGACGGCCTTGGCCCAACAACTGAGTCGTCTACAAGGGCAGCTGTCGTCCGATCTGACGCCCAAGACGCGTGCATACGCCGACGAGGCGGACGCTTTCAGCACCGAGCTCATGACGACGTACACGCTTACGATCAAGGAAGTCAACGACAGCATCGAGCTGGTGATGCGCCAAAGACGACGGCGGCTGCGCTGGCTTCGACGTGGCGCTTACCTCTCGCTGGAGTGGGCGCTGCTGGGGATCATGTGGTGGCTGTGGCTCATCTTCGTCGTCGTGCGCGTCATCCGGGTCTCGATACGCGGTTTTTTGACGGGTGTTCGGTGGCTTCTTTGGCTGTGATGACGACGGCAATTGTTGGATACCCCTTCTCTTTCGACTGTTGTTTCTTCCTTGCTTGCTTGCTTGCATCGTCGCATCCGGGCTCCGCAGCACCCTTCCAGGCGGCGGCGTTGGACGTGCGAAAACCGTACAGTACATGCATACTCGCGGCACTCTACTGCTTTTTCTTTTCTGCTCTCTTCCCCTTTTTCTGTGTTCTTTTCTTGGGCGTATATTCTGCTTGGCGACACGAGCATACGTACTCCCCAAATCCACGAGGGACTCTTCTTGGCATTCATCACCATCAGCAGCGGATCTTAATGGTCTTCATACACTCGTTTCAAGTTTGTTATGTGAAGCATCCCTGCAGACACCTGCAGCTATATCATTCTCTACTGTATCTTGCACCTACCAAGGCTTGACATTCGTGATGTTTTCACCATCCTGTGCTTCACTAGGGAGGTAACATACCAGTACTGGTACAGTGCAAGGTTTGAAGGTTGGAAGGTACAAAGGTATGGTACACAGTCATGCAGCTCTGCAGCTCTGCAGCTCTGCGAGGGAAACTGTTGAGGTCGGCGGCTTGGCATGATTCAGCCCTATGATGCGGCACATTACAGTACGGTACAAGTACAGTACAGCAGTGGTACATACAAGGTACATGTAGGTAACTGTAGTGGTAGCAGTATCAATGCATAACTACTCTGTACAACTCAGTGTACTAGTTTAATCCAACTTGAAGATCTTTATTCAGTTGGGCTTCTGATCTGTTTGGTCACTAGATGGGCCAGGGGTGTGTTCGTAGGTGTGTGAGAGAGTAGTGTGCTGAGAAGAGTTGTACAGAAGTATTTGAGGTGAGGTTGGAGGTCTGTGAGTGGTAGCTGGTAGCTAGGAGGTACGGTAACTCTAACAGTGACTCGACAGGGGCGGCTTTCAATCAGTAAGCATTCCAGTAGAGCCGCCTCGGCTACGTGGCACGGAGCGCAGTCACGCTGCTAAAGCTGGCTTCGGGCATGTCTGGACGCGAGGACCTTGAAAGACCTTCTACTTCGAGCGCGCATGATGCTGAATCCGAGCCCGATCAACCTCCAAGTGACGGCGGATTCGCCCGGAGCGACGATGTCTCTACGGGCGGTTCTACAGACGACGAAGAAGAGCATCAGGGAGCCACCGCCTCCAGTGAGCTAGTGACGGACGATAGCGAGGAAGATGGCGGTAGAGATCGCGAAGCAACCCTGTTCGCACAGTCACAGCAGGCCCCTCCACAGCAGCTGCAGTGGACTAAAGAGAACAGCGATGTCTTGGATCTTGTCTCGTCGCTCTCGCAACAACGGGCTGCAGATCTCAGCTTCCATCTTTACAACGCTCACTCTCTGAAGAGGCGGTTACGCGACCCGTCGAGGTATGGAAGAGGCTTGCCTTGGGCGGCCAAGGACTCCTGGATAGGCGGTCTCAGACCCGGCGATGAAGCCGGTGAAGGCTCTGGATATCCACTCCAATCATGGACGGCCTGGCCGACGCCTCCCGACGCTGTACCCAGAGGAGGAGAGGTCACTGGCTGGCACGAGGAGGGCGGAGACGAGAAGTGGACCTTCAAGCAGGAAGTTTCTGACAGTCCAAGCCACGACCTCGAAGACATCTTGACAGCTCAGATAGCAAAGGCGGCAAAAGAACGGCTCAACGGCAGGCAATGGAGGGATGATGCAGAGGAAATCCTTGAGACAGATCTCGCGGAGGAGCATGGAGTATCAACGGAAGACAGCGCAAAACAACGTCGACAACGGAGGTCAACGGACGACGCGGAGGGTGGCCACCGTGTCTTGCGGCCAAACGGATCAAGTAAAGCTCTTAGACCGGTTGTGCTCGCCGACGTCGACGAGGTTGACGAGATTCTTCGCCCTACAGTGCGGCATCTCCTCACGAAACTCGACAATCTGCTTATGGATATGCATCGGTCACGTCAAGTCTACTTGACTTCGAGTAACAAAGCTTTCGATACCGGGGATAAACAGCCTCCGGAAACAAAGGAAGACAACGGCGGCGAGGAGAAGCCGAGCATGGAACCACCGCCAAGGAAGAAACAGCGAGGGCGTCCGAGAAAGTACGGCGAGCCACTGGAGGGAGAGAGCTATTGGGCGATGCGGCGTCGCATCCTCAAGGAACAGGGGCTGTCCAAAAGGCCAGGTCGCAAGGGCGCACCCAATACAGGGATCACGGAAGTGGATTTCTCTACACCGTCGCAGCCTACGCTCCAAACGAGTCAGGTTTCCCAGGAGAAAGGCACGCCGGGACCAACGGCGCGACAAGAGATACGCCAACGTCGGCTCGGGCTCCGTGACTGGAGCGAAGTGCTCGGGTTTGCCTCCATGACCGGCTGGGATCCGGACGTTGTGTCTCGGGCAGCCGAGCGCTGCTCGAGGCTGTTTGGCGAACAGATGAATTTCCGAACCTTGACGGAGGAGAGTGCGACTTACCCTCGGAAACGTGCCCGGGGCGATCATGACATGGACCATCGCAGAATGATGTCTTTGAGCGAGACCCCCTAGTCCAATGGATTCGACCGCCAGCTCTGTGGTTCGTTGTGCGTTCTAGATATACCGTGGAACATCAACGACAAGCAGTGGTCCTCGATCGGAATCGGCGCCCTCGGAGACCTTTGCTGCCGCAGGAGCGCGAGTGGTCATTTACCGGATAAGTCTTGCAGCAATGAGAATTTCCAGAGACGCAGAAGTACCCCGTGTCGCCCCCGTATCGGATTGGCCGGCATTCTCGACGGAGCTTTGCCCGCGGACAGCTCAAGTCCTGGATGCGCGAGCCTACTCAACGTCTGCGGATTTATCGGATTCGAAGAAGCCCCAGGCTGACCGACGAAGTGATGCTGCGGCGGCTTTGCGGAGTCACAGATCTACCCGCGGACGGCGACCCCGGGCCGAAGTTTCTGTTTCTGCAACGCCGAGACTACCGCTAACGGCAGCTGGGCTTCGACGTTGCATTCCGCGGAACCGGTGACGCGGGTACATGATCCGGGATCGCTGACTCATCGACGAGGCTGGACACGGCCGTCTGAGTCATCCGCACCTTGGGGGGCTCATAAAGCTTCTGCAACCGCTCCTTCTTTACGTACTTGAAGTTCAGGACCACTGTTTTCGCAGCTACGACCGAGCATACCATCAACCCCAGAAGTACCGCTCCATCCCCGGAGAAAACAATCCACCCCAAACAACAGATCTACGAGGGAGACCGGGAGACGACCAGCGCAGATGAAGAATCCGGAATCGTACCAAAAGGCCAAGCCCTCCAGATCATCTGCCTCAATCCTCTGCGGAGCGCTGTCCTCGACCAACGCCTCCAAGGCCGCTTCGAAGCCAGCGTCCAATGCCGCTTCTCCCTCGGGGCCAGACGCCCCGAAGCGAAGGCCTAAGCTGCGGCCGGCGCTCGACGTGCTGAACCGGTTGCGCTGGGACGAGGCGTACACGGACGACGACTTTACCATCGGCTACGAGGACCGGTTCACAGGCGTCGTGGAGGTGCCGATGGGCAGTTGGAAGCAGGAGCAGACGGACGAGGAGTTCATCCCGCAGCATCGCATCCTGTATTTCCGGCGCAGCGCCGACGACGTCCACCTGTGGGACAAGAAGGAGCGGATCGATCGTGTCTTTGGGAGCGGCATCGTCGGCAGGCGAGACGAGCACACTGACGAGGGCGAGGACGACGAGAAAGACACCGCGGTACAGGATGGGCATGAGCGGCTTTCAGGGGACGAGAACAGGGCTCGCGTTGATGGCGATGACGATGGCGATGGTGTTCCTGCTCAGGGGGCCGATGTCGATCATGTCGATCATGTCGATGCTTAGCATGAGCGGGAGTGGAGGTGGAGACGATGAGGAGCAGAAGACCGACAGCCAGTGAGAAGTGCTGAGACGGGCGGCGGCGATGAAGGCAAGGCTCTACGAGCGCCGACGAGCGACATGGTCAGCACGACCAAGAGCATGCAAGCGCCGACAGTGGAGGAGAAGAGAAGATGGGTGCATCGTAGTCCCCATATTCTTCTCGGGAGTAACGTCTTGAGCTCCTCTGTCACCCTGCTTTCCTCTGTGTATCCTAGACGGGAGATTCTAGACGGGAGGTTCTAGACGGGAGGTTCTAGACGGGAGGTTCTAGACACAGGAGCTCTAATGGACCTGGGAGGTCCACAACCACAACATGAATGCATGTCACTGAGGATGTGATGGGTGATGGGTGATGGATAACCGGGGTGACGTGGCAAGATGGGATAAGAACTGCACCGGACAGGATAGTGCTGGATAGGACAGAACAGGATAGTGCTGGATTGATTGATTGATTGATTGAATTCCTACGCCGTTCTAGCGCTAGTGTATCTAGGCTATGCCGGGTCAGCTATAGAATTAGGCTAGGAAAACTCCAAAGAGTGAAAAACCTCTCCCTGCAGCACCTAAGGCAGTGCTATCCTATCGAGTAATCTGTGGAACATGGGGGGTGACTGGCTAGTAGCCAGTCTCCAGCTGCTCCTGAGCCCAGGAGAACTGGGGAAGGACACTGTGGCGTAGGATCCACGAGGTGAGGGCGGCGGCGGGCCGCGGGCGCGATATCATCGCCTGATAGTCAGTAGTAGCAGCCGCAGTGTATAAGCTGCGGCGTACTCGCTGCAGCCGTGGGCAGTCTAGGATGACGTGCTTGGCCGTCTCCCACTGTGCCCCACAGCTGCAGGCAGGCGTCGGAAAGCCAGGGACTCGACGCTTGCAAAGAAAGGCAGCTAGCCCGACCTTACCTGTAAAGTCTGACCCCCCCTCGCGGCCACCCCCCCCTCACGGCCACCCTAAGCGACTATTTTTACGACATCAACTTTTCTACAGAATTTTTGGCTGACACTGTGTTTTATTGTCTAGAGAAGATACTGCGAGCACATCTGATCAAACTCGACCTCCTGATTCTGCCTGGCTACCGTGTCGACTGGATTTACAGCCTGGTACCGCTCCCTGGTGGCCTCAAGTGCTGGGATCTTGACAAAGCGATCGTTCGGGTTGGGGTGGACTTTCTGACGCTTCGGTGGACGTAATGTCTCGATCTCAAGTTCTAGGTAGTCAATCCGACGTTGCTGCAGCTCGACCTCGTGGTTTTGGCGGTCCAGGCGCTTTCCAACCGACCGAAAGAGAGCCCTGGCTGAGGGGTCTCTCATGCCAATTTTGTCCATGGATTCTCGGAGTTGACAATGCCCCTTTGGTGTTGGGAATACCAGCTGCGATGCTTGGGATGTGTTCTCGGGATGCTCAGGTTCCATTTGCGGGGTCCTAGGGCGTGCCTGGACTTCTGCTGGCTGTGGTGGATCCTCCGCAATAACAAATCTGCTCTGCAATGCCTTCTGACAGCTTGGTGGCCGTAACCCGGTACGGTATGTCGCCACCCAGCAACAACGTTTGAGCTGCTGAAAGCCTTCTTCCGTGCCTTCTGGTACAGAATTAGGAACATGGGCTTCCCAATAGCTCTGGCAGCTGATCTTTTGATGAAATCATCAAGGAATGTCCGGTACGCCTGCTTCAGACTTGAAAACACACCAACATCAAGAGGCTGGAGGACATGGGAGGCGTGAGCTGGCAGGTACAGCAGGTGGATGTTGTTGTAGTAGCAGGTGTACTGGAATGCATCAGTCTCATGGCTAACATGGCCATCTAGAACAAGTAATCGTGTTTCTTTGCCAGGACCTGCCCCAGATTGAGGGATAAAGCAGTTTTCCAGCCAACCCTGAGCAATACCACAGTCAATGAAGCCATTGTCCTGTGCCTCGAAGTGCCATCCCTGCATTCCAGACTGATCATCAGGAAACCACTGTCTCTGTACAGACTTCCCCTTGAAAATAACAAGAGGATCAATGCACTGTCCAGTGGCGTTGATGCACTCAATAATTGTAGTCCATGTACGACAGGTAGGAGTACTCAGACACTCAGTCTTTTTCTCCCGCCCTGTCAAGACCTTTCCAGAGTAGGCCATGCCTTCCATGAGGCCTGTCTCATCCATGTTGTACCGGAACTGGGGTGCGATACTTGAGATCTTTGGATGTGCCATCATCTCAAAAAACAGCTTTATATTAGCTTCTGAGGCACCATTCTTCCTGATCTGATCAAGCGGAACTGCTTTCAGAGACTTAACCTCTGGGTTCCGTCGCAAGAAGTTCTCAATCCAA
Organism: Lichina pygmaea; assembly: GCA_963422465.1. Taxonomy (NCBI): domain Eukaryota; kingdom Fungi; phylum Ascomycota; class Lichinomycetes; order Lichinales; family Lichinaceae; genus Lichina; species Lichina pygmaea. The sequence goes on from OY730173.1 coordinate 1,232,038, forward strand.
TGCTTTCCCAGAGGTTTATCATCCCCTCCAGCTTTGAGCAGTTTCTCAGCGAAATGAGCAAGCTGTTGATGCCGGGGTGCAAAGCCTAGCGAGGCTCGGAGGACCCAGTCTCGCAGACTGGATTCCTGGTCTAGGGAGGGCCTTTGGCAACTCTGGTTGAAGACTGATCACGCGTCTCGCCCACGCAATTGGGCTCGGAGGGTGGTGCGAGGGATCCCCCAGGTTTTGGCGGCAGAAGCAACTGGCATTCCATTAGAAGTAGCTGACAGCGCGTTCTGAAGGTCCTCGGTCGTGTACGAAGGCATGCTGAATCAATTGAGCCACTTAGAAATCTGGATACTTGATTTTTGGAGATGCTACGACATGTTGTTGATGGAAGAGTCGCGTGGATTTGTCGCTTGGTAGGGTGGCCGTGAGGGGGGGTACGACCTTACGTATCTGCGTTAAGATACTGCTCTGCGCTTTGGAGAGGCCGGCTCGAAGCCGGAGAGTCGCCCGGTATGGCATCTTATCCGGCTTCCAATTATCACCACCTCCAGGGTCTGGGTCGAGCAGTTGCACTTGCGGTTGGGGCCCCCCGTGGAGCTCGTGCCATCGTTCCCAGCACCATTGTTCCGCCAGCAGATGGGCTTGCCAAACTGTCCGTGGGGGAGTGCCCGGGGGCGGGGTGGCTGCGGGGTGGCTGTCGGCCCACGGGGGCAGGCCAATGCAGCCCTTGGTGGACTCCAGTGCCCGCTGGGGCCAGATGATTGATTTGGCCCAGCGGTGCCGCGCTTGACCAGGTGAGATGTAGGCTCGACGGCGTCGGCCCGGGCGCTGGGCAAGTTGGCGCTTGAGTCGCTCGCAGGCCTCCTGGATCTCCGCCTGGACTCCGGAGGCTTCCATCCTGGCGCGTGCCTGCAGTTGTAGCCGTGCCATGTGAGCCCGGAGTGGTGGGACTGCCGCCTCGCTCTCCAGTTGTTTCCGGCTGGTAGCCCTGAAGCCACCGGTGACTGATCGAAGGCAGCGTTGTTGCTGTCGTTCCAGGGCATCGCCAATCCAGTGTCGGTGCGCTGGCCTCAGGAGGCCGTCCAACGGGGTCCACACCGTCGCTCCGTAGGTGATAACCGGGCGCACCACTGTGTTGTAGACCAGCCTTGCTTTGTCAAAGGTGGCTCCCCAGGTGGACCCCGTGATGGCGGAGAGGGCTCGGCTCTGCTGAGTCGCCCGTTCCACCGTGTGTTTCACGTGAGGTCCCCAGCGGCCACAGTCGTACTATGCCAGAACATAGTGTAGAGTTGGCACCCCCCCACAGGGTCTCTACCACGCTTTCCCACAGTCCCAAGGTCTCTTGCACTCCACCGTACGTGCTCACCCCTGGGATCCTGCTTCGGAGCGCTGGGTCACCAGTCCAGAGCCCACGCTCCAACTGTAGTTTGCTCCCTGAGCTCGTTGTTTGCAGCCTAAGCCTGCACTCCGTACGAACCGGCATGCGCATCCGTCCTCTCGGGCCATATAGACAGTCTCGTAGTAGGCCCAGGCCCTACCTCCGTCACTGCCATTATATGCCACGCCTCGTAGTTGTTAACTGTTTCGCGTTACCTTCGCAGATCTCTCGTACGAAGGCCGACCATGCCTCGCAGGCCTTACGGACCCTGCAGGCCGTGCCAGCACCTGCAGGGCCGCCTTTCCAGCCCACTAACCAAGTAGGGAGGAGTTCTCCTTGGTCCGCTGTCGCCTGTGGGGCCCGGGTTGCACCTGTTGGCCCACTGGATAACCCAGTCCCCTGGCCCCAGATTGTGGATCGTACGAAGAGACTTCGTGGCAAGGCCTTAGGCAAAACCATCAAGCCAGCACTTTGGCTATCACACGGCCCTTAGGCACTGGAGCGGCGACGTCTCCTCGTACGACCACTCTCCTTCTTTAACAGGTGGTCCCCGTTCGATTAACAACGCCGCGGTGCCAAGGCCACTCCCCCCCTAGCAGATCCTCACGCGTTAGCTGGAGACTCTGCTAGGAGGGTGACGTGACGAGAACTCCTCTCGACTACTCCAGAGGTGCCCTATCAGACGCCTAGACTTCACATCCACCAGCTGTGGGGCTGGCTTCGGGCCGTAGCGTACACGGTAGTCGTCTGTCGGGTGGTTTTCATCTCCCAAGCTTGGTCGCAGTCCCCTGTTCTGCTGTAGCTGTTTCACGGGGGCGTCCAGGGTGCCTGCGCGACACCTCCGGTGGCCCGTCGCTCCGCAACACCAGCAGCTCGACCGGTGACTCGATTAGCTCTCGGTGCAGCGACTACGAGCAGCCTGGGAAGCCGCCCGCCATCGACTGCCCCGAGGTTCCCAGCCTGCACCACGTGGAGGTTCGAGTCGTTGCAGGCCGATAGTGCTAGATAGGACAGAACAGGATAGGGTAAGACAGGGTAACACAGAGTAAGTAACGCAAGACTGACAAGCTGTGAGATGCTATCAATAATGTTGATGATGATGATGCCATGGCATGTTATATATTGTACAGTCAAATAGACTAGACTAGACAAGACAAGACAAGGAGAGAGAATAAGATAAAGACAAGAAGAAGATAGGATGACACGACATCTCATCAAGATGCTGATGAGATCACAAGACATGTCATGTCAGATGACACTGTTGATGAAGTATATATGAGAGGGCACGGGACGACAGGACAGGACAAGACAGGAGAGGAGAGGACAGGGAACCCCCTGACCCAAGTCGCGGAGTATGCAAGCAACATGCCAGCAACATGCACCAAGGTAAGTTTCCGTCTTCTGCGAGATGGGGACGTGGAGAGGTGAGCAAGGAGGGAGGGAGGAGAGAGGGAGGGGGGGGGGGGGGGGGGGGAAGAAGGCAGAGAAGACGGAGGAGAATGGGAAAGGGGATTAGAGGGATGGATGGATGAGAGCGGACGGTACGGGTAAAAGACAGCGGGAGAGAGCATCGAAGGGACATGGACAAGAGCACCAAAAAGACGATGGGAGAGAGTACCGTACGGAAGAGACGATGGGGAGAGAACATGAAAAGAGAGCGTTGGAAAAAAGACAAATGGAAGAGCGAGAGAAAAGAGACGAGGGGAGCAGCGTGAGAAGAGATGACGGGAGAGGAGAGCATAGAGAGAGAACATTGGAAAGAGACGATGGAAAAGAGAGTGAGTGGATCTGAAGAACATGTATATCACTTTCCCCACCGTCGTAGCGCGATGGAAAGTGATGCACAGATGAACGGAGATACTGCTCTCGGATGTGCTGCTCTCTACGGTAACATAGGGATATGTTATCCTGTACCGGTACGGTACCGGTACTCACACATCCAAGGACACGCTACTCGCGAATACAAGGACACATTGCCCTTGACGCGGTGCTCTCGAACGCAAGAACACGCTACTCTCGACATGCTGCTCTCGAACAGAAGGACGCGCTGCTTCCGACGCTGTTGCGGTGGCAGGCAGGGCCAGGGCGGAGCCTGGCTTAGTCAACACGGTACCGTAGTGTTGGTCAGCTAGATACGAGTAGGGGCCCATATAGCGCTCGAGTCCGAGAGGCCTTCAATCGACAACCTTCTTCTCCCCTCTGAGCAGGCCGATGCCTTTTGAGTTGTGCCAGACGCGCTGCTCGCGACCACAGGGACATGCTATTCGCGAACACAAGGACACGCTACTCTGGAATAGAAGATGAAGCAAAACACGCGGATAGAGCAAAGTTTGGTGTGGGGACGTCATTGATCGGCGCATCATCATTATCACCATCATCGTCGTCTTCGTCGCCGTCGTCGTCACGTCCTTCGTCTTCTTTCAGCCGAGAAAGAAAGGGGCCCCGGGGGAAAGAGGAAGAACAAAAAAGGACAAAAAAGATTGGAGAGAAGAATTTTTTTTGTTAAAAACTAAACGAAAGAGCGATAAAAGGACGAGACATCATCGATGAGTAAAAGTGACGTGATCGTAGAACAGCGGCCAAGGCACATCGTCGGTGACAAAGAGATCGACGACGCGCGGCCGCTGGCCGGCGCGCTCGCACGTGCCTTCGTACGCGAGCGTCATGGGCGTCAGGGGCGACGAGAGCGAAAAGGGCAGGCGGTCCGGGGCCAGCCAGCTGAGCGGCACGGGCGAGGCAAAGGACCAGGGGTCGTCGGCCGGGACCTGGTACGTTTCGAGCAGCTCCGACGACAGGGGCGGGCCGTGCAGCATGGCCTTGCGCCGCTGCTTCGCGAGACGCGGCGTCAGCGGTCGTTGCGCGACGAGCTCGATGAGGTCCTTGACCAGCCGGCGCGGCTCGAGCCTGGAGAAGTGGCGGCTGTTTTGGGAGGTGAGCACGTGCATGCGCTTCAGCGTCTTGATGTGCCGCGGCAGCTCCAGCAGGAAGCGCGACTCCCAGCGCAGTGTGGGCGGCACCGTCAACGGCTTGAGCACGCGGAGGCGCCGCAACGCCAGCGTCACCGACACCAGCGTCAGCGGCGGCGCGCCCCAGAACATCGACGGCCGCGGCGCCTGCATCACCGGCGCCTCGATCCGGCTCCGCAGGTACACCCGGCCGTCTGTGCCCAGCGCCTGGGCGAGCAGCGTGACGGACTGGATCGCCCGACGTTTCTGCGGTCGAAGCACCGCCAGGCCCAGACGCAGCCGGCTCAGGTTCCTGACGCGCCACTGCATCTTCTCGAACGCGAGCACGCACGTCTCGTGGTGGATCTGACGGCACGCGAGAAGGAATCGAAGCCGAAGGCAGTGCGGCACGCTGTCGTTGAGGCTCTCAGATTCGATCAGGAAGTCGAAGACGAGGTTGCGCACCTCGGCCGGAAGGGCCATGAGCCGGCTACGGCCACCGGAGCCGGCTCTGTTCGCTCTTCCGATCCGTAGGCGTGACAGGCTAGACATGGCTCGATGCGGCGAGACCCCGATCCTTCGCACGACTTTGCGGACGGGGCTTGTCCTTGACGGCTTCGCCCCATCCGACGCCGACATGTGGTCGACGTCGGTCGAGGCCAGGAAAGGCGAGCGGGGCCGGGGACTGCAATCCCGGCGAGCTCCTCGATGGCTGTTCGAGGCAATTGGCGACGCCTGCGGACTTGCGAGCCTTAGGGGAGGAAGGATACAAGTACTCCGTTCGGTTGCCGCCTGACACGGCGGCAGCATGCCAGCCAGATCCAACGAGGTGCTCTGCGCCCAGACATGTAGCCGGACTCCAGAAGGCACAAGGTCGCCGCCTACTTCTCAGCACACCAACGTGCAGGTTGATCCGGAAGGCATGTATCGGGCTGGGAGTCGTGCGGCGAGATTGATCCAGCCTTGGTCCGTATCAGTCGTGTTCTCTGCACCCTGGTCTCTCGTCTGGCCGAGTCACCTAGCCGTCTCCGAGTCAGTGACAGCCGGTGACGCTGGTTCGACCGAGTCCGGTACGGTACGGAAGTACATACGTACGGTAGCTGTCAGAGAAAATCGAATGGAGAGGTGTCTTGGGGCGTTTCGTTGGGCTGAGCTTTCCATGAAGACAGGCTCATCAGCACCAATCATCCTCGTCTTCCGACGGCGAACTACGGATTCTGCTTGGTGTCCACTCATCTCTCGGGCACTCTGACAAGGCTGCCGTTGAACTGGAGCCGAGCCGAGCCGAGTCGAGGATGCCTGCACAGGGTGACGGGTGGACTCGGTAGGTAGACCAAGCACGTGCTACCCGCGCTCAGGGAGCATCTACTGTTCCGTACTGTACGTACCACTTACCTACATAACGACGGAAGTACGTACTCGTAGGCGACTCGTAGAATGTTAGCGTGAGACTTTGGTTGAGCCGCATAATTAGCTATATTGAGCAAAAGTTTTGAGACTGTCCAATATTTGGTCAAGAGGCTTTTGCACACATGTGATGAAAGGCTTTTGCTTACTGCAGCTTATAATGCGGCTTAAAAAAAGTCACGCGCTAACATTATAAGAGTCGTCTACGAGTATACATTCTGTGGACTACGAGTAGTGGGGCTCTGTTGACCAGCGCCCTTCTTCCTCTACCGAGTACCGTAGTGTACGACGGTACAGTCAAGTCTGCCTACGCCCCTACAGTGCGTACGTACGAGGTACAGCCTTCCGGTTGCTGTCGTCATAAGTAATGTGACAAACTCGATAATTATCTTTGATGTGTGCCATCACATATCTATTGACCGTAGTCGGCTAATGAAAGTACCTTTTGTATGAGGCCGTACGACGACTTGTGTTGTTCAACTGTACTCGTACTCCGCAACGGCCATTGTGGCCGTCACGGTCACGTTCCAAGTCATGTGATAGGCACAATGTTCATCGAACATCGCGACCTGACCTGGCCTTCACCATCCTTCCGACGTTCGACAAATTTTCGATCAGTCCGATGTCCGAGGACTCTCCGCCCATTGCATTGAGAACAGCCACCCAACTCCGATGTTCGACGCATTTCCGACATTTGCGCTAGAAATAAGAGTACGTACGGAAGTACGGCCGTAGCTCCGGCTCAATGGCTCACCTCCGACGTTCGACAAACATCTGCACATGCACAACAGTTGGTCGACCATCCCAATCGAACGAGCGGCCTTAGACCTGGATCACATGTATCGCAACTCCATTTTCGCTCGTCACCAATCACTACCTGTACATAAGTACAACCATACTCGTACTCGTAGGTACAGAAGCCTTACCAGTACTTCCCAAAGAAGTCCCCGGTATCTATGTACGTACCGGCGGTACAAGTGGTGTACGGGAGTACTGTACATGCGTGCAGGGAGCATGGAGGTAGAGGGCCCGAGTCAAGAATCAGTCTAACAGCAAGTCTGTGACAGCCTTGCAGTCCTCTGTGTCTGATCCCAGCATGGACAAGCCCAGTTCATCAACGTGTGTCTTGCGCAGAGTACAACACATGTGTAGAACAACAACAACAACACTTTTGTGAAGCACTGTTTTGTGACCTGCTATCAACCAGCAATCACAGAGACGTGCGACTTCAACGCTCTAGAGTAGTCTGCCTCAAGATCATTCACGACGGTAGCTCTAACACCCTTCCCACGGGGTCATGACACTCACAAGAACAAGTAGAAAGCCAGGCCGACGGCGGGTACTATACAGTGATACCAAATGACCCAAGGATATCCAAAGAATACAAAGACGAGACGCGATGGCGTCGAACGCCTGCTGTAGACCCCACGGACCCGTTTCCGCGCCAGATCCCTTCTCGATCCCACGCATGCAGACGGGCGTCGTCATGGCCACTTCCACGGCCAATGCTCCATCTGCAGCCTGGCCGCGTCACAGCTCCGTCTTGCTGATGACCGCCAGCGTCTCCGTTACTTCGATCGGCCGCTCGTGACGACGGACGATCCTCCTCGTTGCCGAGGGGTGCATGGCAACACCGTCGTCTGCCGCATCAACGTCGCTGGCATCACCCTTCACCTTGTCGCCTTCCGCCCCGTGATCGCTGGCGACCCCACCGGCGGTGCCGTCTCCCTTCGTGAACTGACCGCCGGCACCGGTCGCGAAGTAACCCTCGAGGTCCATCCACTCGGCCACAAACGCTGTCGTCAGGCGGGCCCAGTCCTCGACGGTGTCAACGTCGAGATGTTCCCCGTCGTCTTCCAGATGGTGCCATACCGCCGGAAACGGATGGGGGATCAGATGCAGCACCTCGACGCCACGCTCCATGAACGGGACGTGGTCGTCCTGAACCACGCCGTATATTGAGCCCCGGTGGTCGCCGGAGCTTTCGAAGAGGTGCGAATCGGGCAGGAAGACCGGCTCCTTTGCCGGCTCTCCCCTCCTCGCTCGCGAAGGATGGTTGGGGGACGACTTGAAAGAAGAAAGCCCACGAAGGCGCTCCTCGAGGCTGGCCAGATTCTGATAGGCCCAATGCGTCGTCCGGAAGTAGGATGGCACCGACGGCGTGGGGCCACCGAGGAGGTCGAGAAGTACAAACAGCGTGATCGAGTCCAGTCGGGTGCTGAAGGTCGACAGGGTCGGGTGAAAGGCGCTGTCCCAGGTCTCCGCCAAAGATTTGGCCCCGTACAACGAGTCCGAGTCGGTCCAGGTGAGAAAGGCCTCCTCGCCGTCGAAGAGGATGACCTGGACGCCCTTCTCGTCGTCGGCCAGAGACGTGCTGTGACCGTCCGCCTGCATGGCGGCCCACTTCTTCGAAAGGGCCTTGTCGACGCTCCGGACGGCATGCAGGATCATGGCGCACGGCGCCGCGCTGTCGGTGGCGCCGATGAACCCGTTCGGCGTGCGCTTGCTGTCGTAATGGGCGGCCAGGGTCAGCCTGCCGACCTCGCCGACCTCGGTCCATGGCGGATCCCGGGTCGCGATGAGATTGACAAAGGGGATGTCCCTGCTGCCCGTCGCCGGCGTCTTCGAGCTCGAGTTCTGAAACTCGAGGCGCCAGTCGGGCAGGGTCGACTCGAAGAACGAGACGAAATGCCGCAGCACGGCCAACGATCCAGCGCTGCCGGGTACGCGAGGCCGCAGGATCGGCGCGAGCAGAGCGCCATCATGGATGTCGAAGTCGGATCCGGGGTCCGGGAGGTGCCTGAGCGTCTCGTTGGAGAGCGGCGTGTAGGCTCGACTCGTCCGGGCCGAGAAGATGGCGATGACGGCGGTGATGCTGACTAGGACCCGGACGAGCCAGGGAAGGGTGGGTCGGGGCGAGCGCATCATGCATGATGGTCTACAGCCTGACCGATACCCTAGAGCAATTCGAACCTCGTACGCCCATCACAGCCACGGCAGTAATTACTCTGTAATTCCGGTCGCATCCCGTTTGGGTCGATGTTCCTGCCATATGGGAGGAAGCATCTGGTTAGGAGCGCCGCGAGCGCCTCCGTCACCGGACGAGCGCCTACGTATGACTAAGCCACGGCATACTCGCATGATGTTGTCCACTGGTCACGTGAAATCTAGTCATCATGTGGATATCACGTGAGAATGACTTGATCATGTCAATGAACAACCCCAAAAGTCATACGTACGTAAACTTACTCCGTATTTACATACATACCAAAAAATCAAAAGATGGAATCGAACAGTCAGATCATGTTCTGGGCGAGATTTGAATTCGCGATCTTGAGGTCTACGTCATTAGCACACTCTGGCGCCATAGTCAGCATGCCACTGGGCCACCAAGTCGAGCGTGCTGGCCAGCGGAGCTTAGTAAGAGATTGTACGTATGTACAAAGGTAGATACTACTTAGGTGTTTACGTACGTATGGAAGTACTCGTACCGGTAGTTACGTACTTAGGTATCGTATGGAGTACTGCCGTAGGTTGGTATACTTAAGATGAGCGGTGGCCATCTCCCGACTGGGAGGAAAGTAGTTACTGTACATACGCACTTATGTCCTGCTTTGTAGCCCTGCTCCGAACCTGCAGCCCTTCGCATTGTGAGAGGCAGTGTCTTGAACCGTCGGATCTGTCCAGTACTACCGTACGAAACGGACCAAGACATAACTGCAAACAACAGTACGAGTATTGTTTCCGCGGAGCTCTAGGTCTGATTCACGCAAAAGCTGTACCGAGCCAAGCACCACTGTAGACAAGAATCCAAAGGCGGTGGTGATATGTGAAAGATGAACGGCGGTCGAGTGCAAGGGGGAGCAGCAGATGTACGATATATGAGAGGAGCCACGAGACACTAGGGTACAGCAGGTTGGGTGGAGGAGCAAAGGAGGCGAAGGCGCTGCAGACAGGATCTGATCGAGCAGCCATGATCAAAGCCCACCAAGTCCTTGACCTGCCTTCGTATTTTTGGGACGCGCGGCTATCACTTGCTGAAGATCAAAGAGCGTCGATGGCCTTCATCAGCACTTGCAAGGCCCTCTCGTCCGCGCCGTGCGCGCCCTTGAGAGCCCAGGCCACGTCGCTCTGGAGGCCCAGCGGTATGTAACAGGCGGTCCTGGCCTTCTCTAGGCTGCTCTTCAACCGGCTCGTGTGCTCCCACTCCTTGGCTGCAATCTCGGCCCGGTCGATCACCTTGCTGGGAATGCCGCACATGGCGGCGCAGTGCATGCCGAAGGAGCCCTCGGCGACCCCGTCCTCCAGCTTGTAGAGGAAGGTGACCCGTCGGTTCTCGTCGTCGACGTGGATCTGCATCCGCTTCGGTGCGATCTCGGGGTGTCCTTCGAACTCGGCCGCCAGGGAATGGTAGTGGGTCGCGAAGAAGCCCGTGCAGCCAATGTGCGTGGCGACGTGATGAAGAACGGCCTGCGCGACCGCGACCCTACATGAAAAGTAGTTGGCACGTAGCACGTGGCACGTCGAGACCCAAAGGACGGGGAGAGAGGGAAAGTGGACGTACCCATCATAGGAGCTCGTGCCCCGACCGAGTTCGTCGAGAATGACCAGCGAACGCGGTGTCGCCTCGGACAGGATCTTCTTCGTCTCGGAGAGCTCGACGAAGAACGTGCTCTGCGCAGCAAAGATGTTGTCGTTGGCTCCGAGCCGAGACATGATCCGGTCCACCGGGGTCATACGGGCCGACGTGCAAGGGACGTAGCATCCGATCTGGGCCATGATCACGGCGACGCAAGTCTGGGGCGGAGGCGGGTCAGCAACCTCGGGCGGGGACGGATGTGCGAGCAGAACGTACCATCCGAAGGATCGTAGATTTGCCCGCCGCGTTGGCACCGGTCAGGAGCGTCATGTTCGCCCTTTCCCCGCCGAGCACGACGTCGTTGGGGATGAAGTCCGACACCGTCGGCAGCATACACGGATGCCGCAGCTCTTCGAACTCGAGCACGCCGCGGTCGCCGTCGACGAACTCCGGCCGGCACCGAGGCATGCCCAGGTTCGTAGACGCCTTGGCCAGGCTGATGAGACAGTCGAGCTGTGCGACGATCTTGACGGCCGCGAGCCAGGTCGCAATGTCCTCGGCGAACCGGGAGAAGAATCTGCCCCCGACCTCCTTCACGATCTGGGCGTGCGTCTCCTGCGCTTCCTGCAATTTTCGGACGAGCGCGCGCAACTCGGGGCTGTAGTAGCGTTTGACCTTCTGCGTCGCCGACATCTGGTCCCAGTTTCTCGGGACGCTCTTGACCTTGGTGGGCACCTCCAGCTGGTAGATCTCCTTGCCGTTGTCCCGGTAGACGATCGCCGTCGACCCGAGTTCGCGACGGTACTTCTTGAGCAGGCTGTCGAGGTCGGCGAGGATCTGCTCGATCCGATCCTGACTCTCGTCGAAGTCGGTCTCGACGCCGCGCTCCGGCACGAGGAGGCCCTCCTCCTTCGCCTTGACGCGGTCGAACGCCGACTTCCAGCGATCCAGCGACGAACGCAGGTCCGGCATCGAGGCGACCAGCTGTCCGACCACGCCGTCTCCGGAGCCCACGTCCGCCAGAGAGCCCATGGTGAACTCGACCTGCTCGAAGCCTTCGAGGACCTTCAAGAAGTCTTGCGCCTTGCAGCTCCCGGCGTGGATCCTCGAGGTCATCCGCTCGAGGTCGGGGAGCCTGGTGAGCTCGGACGTGAAGCGATCGAGAACCACGGTGTCGGCGTTGAGCGAATCGACGGCATCCAATCGCGCGTTGACCCTGTTCGGGTCCACAAGGGGATGGCATACCCACCGCCTGAACATACGCTTACCAAAGGGTGTGATGCATCTGTTGAGGAGCGAGCACAGCGTTCCGGCGGTGCCTCCATCAACGGTGTTGGCGAGAATCTGGGAAATGTTAGGGAGGACGAGTGTCGACAAGGAAAGGGGCTTGATACGAACTTCGAGATTGATCAACGTCTGGCCATCGAGCACGAGGCTAGTGGCCTTCTGGATCGGATCGTACCAGTTGAAGTTACCCTGGGTGATCAAGTCTCGCTCGATTTTCAGCTGTCGATCCTCGTCAGTGTCGACTTCCAGCGGTCAGGGGAGCCTCGAACGAACGGACCGTTCTCAGGTAATGCAGCAGAGCCCCAAAAGCGGACATGAGAAGCTCCTTGCTTCTCGCCTCGCGAAGCACTCTGGGCCAAGCCTCGATGTCGTCACGATCCTCCGAGGTGAAGTACGCGCTGGCATCCAGGTCGCGACGTGCGACGTCAGCGGTCCAGAACTCCGGGCCGGACTTGAGATGGTTCCATATCGTGGTAGGGCCGGTGTTGTTCTTCAAGATGCGCAGGGCTTTGACCGACGTGCACGACTTTTCCAGCAGCAGCTCCTGGGGCCGGATCTGAGCGACGAACGTCTCCAGCTTGGTCATATCGGCATCGTCCTCGAACTCGGCGAGGTTGAACTCGCCCGTGGCGGTGTCGACGAAGGCAGCGCCGAACGCGGGCAGTCCGGCCACGGTTGCTTCCTTGATGGCCACGCAGTATGTGGAGAAGTCATCCTGCAGCATCGACCCGTCCACGAGAGTGCCCCCCGTCAACACCTGCGAGAGCTCGCGTCGGATGATCTTGTCCGGACCGCCAGACTTTGCGCCAGGTTTCCCGTTACGTTCTCGCATCTCCTTGCCGAGCGCAGTCTCCGACTGGTCCACCCGAGCGACCTTGAACCCCTTGGCCACAAACTGGCTGACCCAGTGGCCGAGCGACGATTCGGGGACACCGACCATGCGCATGTTGACCCTGTCGGTGAGCTTCAAGTCGAACAGTTGATGCCCGATGGTAGCGTCGTTCTCGTACAGCTCGTAGAACTTGCCCTTCTTGAAGAAGACGATGGTGTCCCATAGCTTCTGTTTTATCTCCCAGTACTGCTTCTCGAAGGGCGAAAACTTGTCCCATGCGAGCGGGGGGATGTATACGGTCCGAGGATCGTAGTCCGCATGGCCAGGCGGATTGCGATCAAGATCGGTAATTTTGGCAAGCCAGGGGTAGCGCTGCTCGGGTTCCGAGGCGTGAGCCTTCAGCTTCGGTCTCTTGCCATCCGTCGGTGCTCTCTTCGTCATGGCGTTGACGGCTGCGGCCGATCGAGGCTGAAGCGGCTGTGGATTGTCCGGATCGTACGTCCATTGCCTGGCTGTCGACTCAGACCGCTCCTGTGGGTCGGGCTGAGCTTCCACGGCGGGCGACGTTGGAACCAGCGCTGGTAATCTCTCCCGAGAATCTGCAGTGCGCTTGCGGCTCTTCTTTGGCTGCGGCTCTTCATCGGAGTCATCAGGAACGATGAAATCTTCCATATCTACATCCATGTCAATACAGAAACCAATCACAGCAAGGAGCAGCGTTGAATCAGAAGTGGCCGCAAGGCCTTCATCCCCCCCGGAGTTTTCGAGAGGCTCACGTTGCTAGAGACGTCGTGGGCAGACAAACAACATCAAGCCGAGGCGGCCGTGTTTGCGATACCATGATAAGAACGAGAGGGAATGCTGGACTCACCATCATCAAGCTGGCCGAGATCACCGTCGTCCACGAAGTCGTCGGAGTCATCCTCGTGAACAACCCGCTGTCGCTTCGAAGCCGTCCGTCGGTTCGCGTGAGGCGCAGGAAACACCTCTCCCTCGGCGCAGTCTTCATCATCGGATTCGGCGTAGTTGATAGCCCTTTTCCCCTAAAAGCAGGTTGTATCAGTATACTTAGAAGCCGCGCAGGCGAGAAGAAGTCGATGTGCATACCTTTCGTGTGGGGCTGCCCAGCGAGCTCGCAGCAGAAGATGCCGTGGCTGTCGTCTGCCCTCGAAGACCATTGCTATTCACGTTCGGGGTCACCGGTGAAGGCAGCTGTTTGTCCAACGAGTCACGCCCGGAGCCGGTGGCTCGAGTCTCAGGCAGCCCGACCCCCTCTAGAGCGTCGCTGCTGGGGGCTGGTGTCAACCCCTGCTTCTTTCTCCCTCTGCTTGCTACCTTGATGCCTCCTGCCATCCCATTGGGCGCTGTCGACGGCGACGAGTCCTTCCGGTGTCCATTGGGCGATTGGCCGGGCAGTATCGTAGTCTTCTTCTGAAAGAAGCCGACGATGGACCGCTGGCCCTGGGCCGCAGACTTGGAGGAGGACATGATGACTCGTCCCAGACTCGATGACTTTGATATGAGCTCACGTAGACTCCGCCGCTTCACAGAGCTAGGCGATGTCCCAGCGCGAAGTTGTTGCCCGGTAACGAACTGGGAAGGGTGACTGGGGAGGACGTGACGGAGCTCGATCTACTCGTACGGGCGCGTTCGCCCGTGCGTTAGCTTCGGCGCGTTGGTCAGTGACTTGACGCGCTAAGCGAGCGGGGAACTCCGACGTGTTGACAGGACTGGGTCTTAGTCATCTGGATCGAGGGGGACTCTTGACACATGTTTTACTCAGCTCGTGTTTCCGAAGTACCGCAGGGTATGCTGTACCTCCGTAAGAGCGTGGTAAATGGACCTCTCGCCATACCAGCACAGCTCCTAGTGGAAAGGCAGAGTAGAAGGCTAGCTCACGAGATACAGTCCACTCTCTCTATAACGATACTCTTTATAACGATACTCTCTCTATAACGATAGCTTCTCAACACCCCAACAGTTTCTCACCCAATTATCGTTATTTTTCTCTTATAACGATATCGTTAGCCTTTACCGGTATCGCTTAGTCACCATATATATCGTTATAGAAAGAGAAGGCTGAGACTGTAGTTTTGAGCGCTTGTTCATCAAGATGCCACCAAAGAAGAGGGTGGCGTTCATTGGGATCGAGAAAATTGCCCTTCGTTGCCGTAAGAAGGAGAATCCACTCGCAACACAGAAGGAGTTGGCAGTCTGGTTTGAGAATGAGTTTAAAAAGCCTACTGTATCGCACAGAATTCCGTCAGGTATGCTCCAACACCTCCGCCTTCATGAAGAGCAATCAGACAATGGCAATAAGCAGCTGATAGATCAGCTCTACCGACACGAGCGTGTTGTTAAGGCAAGGAGGGTTAAGGGGCTTCATCAACGTACCCTGACAAGCTTTTACAAATTGTGAACAAAGTGGACGGATAATCATATTAGTCACGTGCTTTCCCATATAACGACACTCTTGCTATAACGATACTCAACCAATGGAACGACGCTAGCGTTATAAGGAGAGTGGACTGTACTGAACCGGGCCATGGTACCGTATCGTTTACAGGTAGACAAGGATCTGTACAAATGCACACATGCATATCTGGACGACATTGGAGAGGATGGGCATCCCTGCGTCCCAGGGACATTTTCGTACAATGTGCGCTCGCCTTGAGCTAATCATCGTGATGGGACCCTTCTGGTCGGTGGCCATCCTTGAGCTCGAGAGCTTCCTAAGCTTGGCCGGCTGCGTCGGCGGTCTTGAGAGTAGCCGCTTCCATCGTTGCTGTGCGTGCTCCCGCCCGAGGGTTCCCGTGGCGCTGCCGCCTTCAGGAGCCTCACCTGGTATCCAGATTTCGCCAGCCTGCTCGCGCCCGAGACGCTTTCAGCGCCCCTGTTCTCTGCTTCGCCGTCAAGGCCCGTTGTATCATCCGCCCTTCCAGCCCTCTCGGCCTTCTGGGTCTTTGTTTTCTGCCACAATGGCGCGTCGAGACCTAGACGGTCGTACTCTTCGTCGCTCACAATCTTGACGATTTTCACTTTCCACTTCCCCACTCTAAGGATCAGAAGGTTTCCATCGATGACGTATTCTTTCATCTCATCGGCCGTCCACGCTTCGATCGGGGTAAAGCTCAAGGTATCCGTCATTCCTCCGCGTCCGCTCGGCAGGCTGCCCACATAAGCGCCCCGGTGCTGCAGCAGTCGACTGGCTTCGCTTCGTGAGCTTACCAAGCCCGCGCTGTACAAGACCCGAGCAGGTGGGCAATCGTACACGAGCGACGCTGGGAGGATGGTGTTGTGAGCAGGCATTGGTTCAGACTGGGGATGCCCAGCCGCGGCGGCAGCCTGTGACGCATCGTCGCTGGTCGGCTCTGAAACTGGCCGGGTGAATAGCGAGCGATGCTGAGTCTCGGCCTTTTGAGCTTCCTCGCGGCCGTGGACAAGGGCCACAACTTCCCGTGCCAATGCGTGTTGTGCTCTCCGCTGCGACGGATCTTTCATGTGCTCGGTCACGACCGACTCGATTTGAGACAGGGGCAAGAAAGTGAAGAGCTTCAGGTATCGCGAGACCTCGGCGTCGGGCAGGCGTAGGAAGAACTGGGGCAGGGTCAGCGACGGCCCGGACTAGAGAAAGTTTGTCGAGGATTGGAGAAAAGACCTGGTAGAAGTCAAATGCGCTCATCATCTCGGGGCTGAGCCAGACAGCATTGCCGGCGCTCTTGCCAAACTTTTCTCCCGCAGCCGTCGTGAGCAGCGGGACGGTGAAGCCGCAGGGTTCCAACAGAGGATCGCTCTTGTCTTGTCTTAGGTCCGGGTCCGGGTGATTCTTTTTGATGTACTTGAGGGCGTCGATTCCAGCCAAGATGTTGCCGTACTGATCAGCACCTCCGATCTGCATCTGAATGCGCCTCGACCGGTACAGGTGCCACCAGTCCCAGGCTTGCAGCAACGGATAGGTGAACTCGGCAAAGGACATGCCCTCTCCTTGCTCCATTCGACGTCGCACGCTATAACGCGGTTGGCAAATGGCCACATTAGCTCTCCCGGTCGGCCGAAGCCAGCTGTCGCCGGCGGATGGCTTCACTCACGTTTCCTTTCCCAGCATCGTGCCTATTCGGGCTCCGGGCCCGAGGATCTGCAGAAATTCGAGGATGGAGAGCTTGTTGAGCCACTCGTTATTGTTGACGAGAGCTCTCTTCCAGGCCCACTCCCACATGTACCCGTGCGTACGAGCGTGTAGCTCGACGTTGGCCCACAGGCGCTTCAGCTGATAATGCATGCTTGCCAGGTTCGCCTTCCGTATGTGGCTTTCTGTTTTCGGTCGGGTATGTAGTCGATCGGTTGGGTCCCCAATCTTGACCGTCGCGGCGCCGAGCTTGTTATATCACATCAGTCGTCGTCGACGTTGTCGAGGAGCCTCTGCGGAGCGGGAATCGACCATACCACGGTCGCCGTGTTGAAGCCATGAATGAACATCCAGAAGAGCGGCATCAGAGTGAGCAAGTTCCCGAGATGTATGGAGGGCGCCGTAGGGTCAACCCCAACGTAGGCTCCAATTCGCTTCGACGTCATAAGGTCGTCCAGGGAGTCGCGATTGCTGCAACGAGGGATCATCTCAGCTGCGCCAACGCCAATGCACAGAAGGACGTCTCCTTACCCAGCTATAGCTTGAATGAAGCCGCGCTCCTCCAGGATGCTCAGCATGCTCTTCTTTTGCCCTCGTCGGATGATCTGGGCCTGCTCCTGCCATTGCTCCTCGGCCTGATACGTTTTTGCCAAGAACCCCTGCGAAATGCTTCGCCGAAGGCCAGGACGGCTGGGGTGCACGCTTTGAAGCCGGTGTAAGCATCTCCAGCAAGCGCCATGGCGAAGGTCGCGCATTCGGAGACCGGTTGCCTTGGGCGACGTGTGGTGGCAGATACTGGGGTATTGAGCACCAAGCAGCTGATTTTGGCGATGCTAGTAGTCGGAGCTACCCGTGCCATGGGGGGTATTGCCCTCCCCCCCCACTGCCGTAATACGTACGGGTACGTATTACCTCGTACATATGTACTTCAGTACTCCGTAGCGCCCATAGCTTTCCAGGTGAGTACTGTACCAGTGCATACGTACCATACCGTACCGTACCTATGTACTCGTACTGTAAAGAAGCGCGTTCAGCGCCCAAAAAGGCTGCTAAGCAGCGCGGCTACCCGTATCGCGCCCTGGGATGAAAGATCCCATGACTGTGTTGATTCTACGTTGCGTACAAAAAGCTTCTCGTGCAATCTCACTCTAGACTCCCTGATACCTGCCGGCTCCCCACCATCGGTTCTACCGACCTCGGTTTCGTACGGTGGCGAGATCATATCTTCGAAGCCAAGCTGCCTCACCTTAAGGTCGAACTGACTCTTGGGAAACCACGACTAGATCCACAACCGTTTGCGCTGTTCGTACGCTAGAAGATGCCGCCTGGCAAGGAGCAGTCCAAAAATGCACAATCCAGTAACTCTGGAATCGTTACACTGGAGACTGGAGAACGGCATATACCGGCGTCTCGACGAGCTGATGGCTCGAAACGACCGGAGATAAAAGTTCGACCGGGATACAAACCTCCGGAAGATGTGAAGGCATACAAGAATCGGACGGCCGAGGCCTGGAGAACTAGAGGCGCAGGTGGTGTACCCGGTGCGGCGACAATTGAAGAAGGGGAATTAGAGGCTGCCGGAAGTAAGGCGAGCAACAAAAACGCCAAGAGGAAAGAAGCCCGGAAGAAGGCCAAGGCTGCAGCGGGAGCATCGAATGGAGAAGAAACATCTACGGAGGTGAACAGACAGGGCGCCGCAGCTGGAAAGGCCGATGAACCTCTTGAGCAGGGCGATCAGCGGCACGAGTCGCCTCATTCCCAACCGCGCATGAACGAAACTGAAGCCGAGACCGATAAGCTAGTGAAGAAGCTGCAGAAGAAACTACGGCAGGCAAAAGACCTTAAAGAGAAACAGGAGGTTGGGGCAAAACTTCAGCGGGAGCAAGTCGAGAAGGTTGCCGGCATCGAGGACTTGATTCGCCAGCTCGATGACCTGGGCTTTGATCCAGACGGAACGCGGTTCGACTGACAGAACACGAGAATGGAAAGGCCGATCGACTACGAGCATTGGTAATTTGGTTTAGAGGTCGTTCGCCTTTGGTCGATGGTGTTCGCCGCTATTGGCTCGAAGGATTGTCCGTGGGATTCGAGGCCACGGGTGACGCGTCGGGGTAACGAAGCTATCGACGCTGGAGAGCGTGACACATTGCTGAAAGCGTTGTCACAAGGCCTTGCGGCTGGGCTGGAGTGCCGTCTACGGATTGCATACCCGCCATGTTGGCCCTAAACTCGCAGCAGAGACTCACGACGTCGCTGTCGAACTGTTACTTGCCAGAGAGCTCTATGTGCGGCTGGCTTACCACTGTTTCGGCCTCAACATCTACCACACACGGTATCAGCTGTTCCCAATTCACTCAGTCGACAGTGACAGTCCAGAAGACCCTTCGCCACTGCCGATGACGGATGGTTCAAAAAGTTCTTCTACAGTTCTTTCGTGGGATAAGAACGTAGTCAATTGATGATGTCGGTTGCTGGAGCTGCAACTCTACATTTGCGGAGCTCCTTTCACAGGGCCAAGGCGCGAAGGTGTCGCTTTCTGAAGGCCTTTCGGCGCGACGAGACCAACAGCCGGCTTGCTCCGGCGCTGCTGTGGTCTGCGAAGCTACATCCTTATTTGCACGTCATCTAGCCTACATCCCGGTAGAGCCTCTGCTTCCTACTTTCTAGCTTTGGATAGCTTGAGCAATACATGGCGTACTTCTAGAGCCAAGTCACATGCTGGTATTAGGCGATTCAATTTCCGTCAATGGGCGACTCGGAAGAGCCACGATAAAGATCATCATCAAGAGCTACCTTTCTTACTTTCAAGAATCGTTCGTTCCGGCGAAAATCCTATCAGCTTCTGTCTTGCGTCTCGAATCGTTGAGAATTTCCATCCTTGGCCAGCTCATTATCAGCAAATATAATTTGCTGTATGCTACTCAGAGGAGGACACCTCTCCGAAGTTTGATGGCGGGAAGATGAAAACTTCCCGGATCGTCATGGAAGAAGTCTAAACACTACTGTTCATTTTAAACGCTGAACCTTCTTCACAAGCAAGGGTACTTTTATGGAATACTGTTGGGCTTGCTAATAAAGAACATCAAATGCTGGAGTGTTGCCGGTATGCTTTAGCGCAGACCCGTCCCCCGAAAGATGCATGTGGCTGCTAACAGTTGAAATTTGCGAGATCATGGACGTTATGACTTGGATGGGCCTTATGAGAATACTTGGAGCAGGTTCCAGCCACCAGCAAGCCAGCAGAAGACCAACTGAGATCGAGCTCCTCGTCTTAAAACAAGGGAAGCTACCGCTGGTAGTAAAGGACATTTTTTTTGGTTGCGAGAGGGGAGCGGGAGGGGGGGAGAGGGGAAAGGGAGGAGGATGCTTCCTTGCTGAGTAAAGTTTCCTATCCACAGATTGATTGGCAAAGTCTAACCATTTGCAAGGTTGGATCTGTCTGATGTTAACACAAGTATGGACACCGACTCTCGCACAGAGATTTCATTAGTTTAACTCCCCCTGTACAGTATTCTCGCGTTCGATTGTCTTTTGGGTTCTTCTGCTATTCGCAATGGCTACCCCTCAGGTCCTCAGGGCCACGAATAATCCGGGGGAAGCCAGTATCAGTCTTGAAGACGTCGTCTCGGGGGAACAGAAAGATGCCAACAGCGGCACAAAGAATGTTCTGGATGTACGCAGCAGCCGTTCTCTTCTACTCGTGACTGTTTCGTTGACTCCAAAACAGAAGTTCCTCGGCACCAAGTCCACTGTCGCCTTTGCGTTCAACCTCCAAGCTTCCTGGGAGTCGGCCGCCATCACTCTGCAGACTTCACTCCTCAATGGAGGTCCGACCTCGATGGTCTACGGGCTTATGTTGTCCGGCGTCGGATCAACGGCGCTTGCGGCGTCGTTCGGAGAGCTGGCTTCCATGTATGCGTGCCGCAAGCTTTGGATTTGGCCTTGCTCATGTCTCAAAGGGACCCTGTTGTAGGAGCGCAGTATAGATGGACCGCGCGCCTTGCCCCATCATTGGGCCCACCGGCGTTCTGGGGTCTGCTTCAGGGTGAGCCTACGAGCTGTGTTCGTATTGTACTATAGCTGACCTGCAAAGGATGGTTGACCGTACGGCGAGAAACCCCACGCACTCGTTCTTGTACTCTGTTGACTTTGGCAGGTTTTCGCCTGGCTTGCTGGATGCACCTCCATGCCCTTCATTTTGGCAAGGATGATTCAAGGTCTCATCGTGTTCAACCACAGCGCATATGAACCACAAGGCTGGCATGGTAGCCTGATGACCTGCTTATTGCTGTTGATTGCGGCAACATGGAACGTCTACGCAAGGAGATTGCTTGCTGCGTCGGAGTTCATCGGCGGCGTATGTCATGTCTCATTCTTCATCTGCACCGTCGCAACAATACTTGCCTTGGGCAAGCACAGCTCCGCCGAATTTGTCTTCACTCGTGGAGTTCACCACTTAAGCGGTTGGACCAATCCTGGGGTTTCGTGGTGCATTGGCCTGCTGGGCTCCTGCTTCCCGCTCACCGGTTAGTCTGGTTCATTCGTGTGCTCTGGACAGTATGCTCTTGCAAGTACTAAGTTCAGCTAGGCTTCGATGGAATCATCCACATGAGTACGTTTCTAGAAATCCCAGGTGTTCTAGCCTTTGTCGACTAGCAGGCATTTCAGGTTTTTGGTTGACGGTCGTATAGCCGAGGAGGTGAAAGATGCCCCAAGAAGAGTTCCGCGGAGCATTTTGGTTGGTCTGGTCCTCAACTGCGGACTCCAATTTAGCTTCATCATCGCTGTGCTCTTCATTATCACCGATGTTGAGAAGGTTCTGAAGTCTCCCACTCAATATGCTATTATTGAGATATACTACCAGGCAACCGGTTCAAAGGTAGCCACCAACATCCTGATGACGATGCTGATGTTGATCGTGCTTCTGTCATCGCTGAATATCATGGCCTCCTCGTCCCGGCTGGTGCGAGCCTTTGCAAGAGATGGAGGCCTCCCTTTTCCAAACTTCTTTGACCGCGTACGTTTGTCGACCCATTGTTTATCCAACCACCGCACACTGACCAGTCGTCACGCAGATCAACCCTAGGCTGAAAGTACCCCTCAACTCGATCGCCTTGGTCTGTGTGGTCTCTTGTCTACTGACGGTGATCAACGTCTTCTCGACCACGGCGTTCCACGCAATAGTGTCTCTGACGACGATAGCGTTGTACATCTCGTACATCGTTCCGATCGTGCTGCTACTGTTGAGGAAGTTCGAGGGCAGACATCCGCAATACGGCCCCTTCAATCTGGGACGCTGGGGTATTCCCATCAATCTCTTCGCCGTCGTTTACGGAGTTTTCATCTGCGTCTGGCTGCCCTTTCCGTCAAGGCGACCGATCACATGGCAGAACATGAATTATGCTGGGCCCGTCATGGCGATTGTCATAACCCTGGCTCTGTTGGACTGGTTTTGGAAGGGCCGTAAGAGATTCATGGTTGCGGAAAGGAAGACTGTGGACTAGGATGCCTCGTCGTACTGATGATTCGCTCTACCATATCACTAGAACTGTCAGATTGTTGGGCAATAGAGCACCTGGCAACTACAGGGCAACTGTCTCAAGAGAGAGCCTACCCCATCCCTTTCCCCCCCTTTCTTTTTCCTTTACCTAAGCCTGATATGACTAAGCTCATACTGCGCAGCTTCCGCCGCCTGCGCCACCACAGGAAGGTTTAGGCTACAATCTGCCCTGTCATTGCACAGGTACTTTCGTACGTATGTACTTACGTACCTCATCAATATGAGTTTGGTGAAAAATTGCTGTCGTGAGGAAGCCACAGATCATCCGTCTCAGGTTCTCGTCTCTACGCTGAAGATGGCACCAAGAATTTGGGATTTGAGTCCAGGAACAACCTGGCCGAGCATGGAACTCGCAAGGAAGGCAGTGAGAGACACCTGCATCGGCAACGGAGAGTCTTTTCGAGTCCACAAAGCCACTGCCAGTCTCTGGGTGGCTGTATGTCGAGAGTCAAGCTGCTCTTTCCGCATCCGCATCAACTGCCGACGAGGATCAGCGCAGATCAGCATCAGCAGACCTCATGTCTGTCCACCAGATGTCCATGCAGGGTGGCGGGAGTCCTCCTCTGTCGAAATGCTGCAGCAGCACTATCGGGAAGCTGTCGCAGACGACAGGAGTATCACGGCGCAGCAAATCCAGACCAACGAGCTCCTTGCCAACGGCAACCAAATCTCGTACAAGCAGGCATGGCGTGCCCGTACCGCAATCCTTGAC
The DNA here is from genome assembly GCA_963422465.1 of Lichina pygmaea. NCBI lineage: Eukaryota > Fungi > Ascomycota > Lichinomycetes > Lichinales > Lichinaceae > Lichina > Lichina pygmaea. The sequence continues at coordinate 1,254,852 of OY730173.1, forward strand.
AACCTAAAGGGCCCTGAAGAGAAGTCGACCGTCCGAAGACGCCGCGGGCGTCCGAGGACAGTCCGAGCTGGGGGAGATCGTGCTGTTACAAGGGTCTTTCATTGTGCTCTATGTGGGCAGCCAGGCCACACTCGACGGACTTGTCAGACCACTTGACTGAGTGGTGCAGGGGCCAGGGGAAGTTGGGGAAGTCGGTGGAACGAAGATGCTGCAGCGCGATGATTCATTGGTTGATTGACTAGCAAGATCTGTCTCCCATACGTACGTATGTATTGTACGAACGCTGAGGCGCAAGCGCGGCAAGGGTCTGGCCGAGGAAGAGGGGTCGGGGAATGATACGCACAACTGGGGTCTAGCCGAGGAATCGTCCAGTACATCTAAGCACAACGGTCGATCAGCATGTCATCGAGGTGCTTGCACGTCTTGGATTTCTAGCTAGTTGTTGCCTCTTTTTGCGGACAAGGGTCCTTGATACTACGCTCTTTCGGCAATGACGACTTCTGGCGATGCTCCGAATATGTCTGATCAGGGCGGACCTCGCACTCTCAGAATAGCGTGTCGTCCGCCACTCGGCTCGACCTCCGTCTTTCCTAAATCCGTGAACGAGGTAGCATCTCAACCGGTGTAGATCTTGCACGGACGCTGACTGCTCTGCTGTGTGCAGATTACCTGGACCGTGTTGCTCGTATGTCAGCCCTCAGCTGTCTTGGATGCTTTGGAGGTTGTGGTATGGCACAACGCCAAGTGCACCGATCAATGGGAAACCCTCGAGCTAGCTGCTCCCAAGCAGCCGCCGATTGTGAGAGACGCCGTCACATTGCTTTGCATCACCACGCCGATAGCCTAACTTGTCTTAGGACCTTTCGCTCTGCGACGGGAATGCGTGTACCACACGCTCTTTCGAGGGGAGTGTCAAGACATCTCCTGCCGGGAATGGACCGGTTCGTTTCACGGTCAAGTACCGGGTCAGGCTCTCGAACGAGTGGAAATGGGTCAATGAAGAGCTTGGGGCCAAAAACGGCGAACTGATTTTGCAGAATCATTCCCCGGATCCAGCTGAGCTCGATAGCTGTACTGGCGCCCCAGATAGCATCGACGATGCGGAAAGCCTTGGAAGATATATGAAGAATCTCAACACGGCAATCAAAGTGGAACGCAAATCGAGTCAGGTCCCGAATACCAAGCTATGGTGTCTGAGCACGCCAGCTAAGGGCGCAAATGGAACCCTCTCGGGGTATACTTCCATCGAAGTGGGAGAACCGTCGTCCTTCTCTAGATGGTTTGCTCTTGTCCGCCTGTGGTCTCCATGGCTCTCGCCGGAGCATGGTCGTTCACACTTTTCTCCGAAAAGAGATGTTGTGCTTTGTTCCTTCCTCCGCTACGATGGCTTCCATCTGGCTTTCCTTGCCATTAGTGGGATCGATGATACTATGTCGGTGCTGAAATCAGACTCGAGGGGAAACTTGGTGATCGATGCTCGCAACGATAGTCCCGGTGCCGCTACAGCCACTATATTGGTTTCGCTTGGACCAGATCATGAACGCGCCGTAGCAGCGCTCGCGTACCATGCCAGAGGGCTAGTGCAACGAGATCTACCAACAGCGACGGAGGTCTTTTCCGAGGACAAGTCCGAGGGCGGAATGAACCCTTTGTGGACGCAGAAATGGTACGATGGGTTGACGTACTGCACCTGGAATAGCTTAGGGCAGCGGCTATCGGAGGACTTGATCTTGGACGCTCTGGAGACGCTGAAGCAAAACGACATCAAAGGTCTGAATTAATCGTGCGCTAGGAAAGCTATAGGCTGACATCTGGGTAGTCAGCAATGTTATCATCGACGACAACTGGCAGACCTTGGTGACTAGCCCTCTCCACTTGATAAGACGGCCCATTGACTTTTTCAGGACCAGTATGAGGGATCTCAATATGGACGAAGGTGGATGGAGTTTGAGGCAAACAAGAAAGGCTTTCCCAAGGGTCTCAAGCGCACCGTCAGCCTTCTGCGAGAGAGGAATCCACATATTCGTAACGTTTCTGTTTGGCATGCTCTGGTATGCGAGACACGCCTCCCGTTGTTGCAAACAACGACGCTGACCCAAATCTTCAAGCTCGGGTACTGGGGAGGCATTGCGCCAGACGGTCCGATCGCCTCGGAGTATCGGACGATCGATGTGACCATGACATTTTCATCGAAGAATCCAGGAGGGATCATGTGTGCGGTACACCCAGACGATGTGAAGCGTTTCTATGAGGACTTCTACAGGTACTCAGCTTCCCGTCGTTTACTTGCCGTTGGCAGCCTAACCTGATGTTAACAGGTTCCTGAGTGATGCCGGTATTACGTCTGTCAAGGCTGATGCGCAATTCTTCCTGGACGAGGTTGTGGATGCAACCCAGCGACGGAGTATCATCAAGGCCTACCAGGATGCCTGGACTGAGAGCCGGCTAAGGTGGTTCTCTGACCGACAAGTCTCCTGTATAGCTCCCATAACTTTTACCCCTGGACGCCTCGCTGAAATATCCTTAGGCATGTCGCAAGTCCCCCACATCATTTTCCACTCCCAGCTCCCCACTGCTACGCCGCCTATTCTCCTTCGCAATTCTGACGGTAAGTCTTCTTATAGAGCTGGGCGTATCAGATTCTGACGCCCTGAGTAGACTACTTTCCCAACGAACCAGACAGCCACGCTTGGCACATATTCTGTAATGCGCACAATTCGATTCTGACCCAGCATCTCAACGTACTGCCGGACTGGGACATGTTCCAGACGTCACACCCGTGGGCATTTTACCATGCAGCAGGCCGCTGTCTCTCGGGTGGGCAGATCTCGATCACTGATCGGCCAGGTGAACATGACTTGGAGATCATCAAGCAGATAACCGCCCAGTCGATTTACGGGCAGACAGTGATTCTCCGACCGGACGTCGTCGGCAGGACAATCGACGCTTACACAAGCTATGATGAAGAAGCGATGCTGAAGATCAGCACCTTTGCTGGGAGGCACAAGACGGGCGTCGGTATCTTAGGGCTATTCAATCGCACTGCCAAGGCTCTCGCCGGCCTCATCGCCCTTGAGGAGTTTCCTGGATCGATCGTCGGCGAGGAGTATGTAGTGCGCGTACACCCAACAGGTCTCGTCAGCCCTGTCCGGAAAGCAGAACGTCCGTCCCCTCTCCTCTCAGTGACGCTCCCAGCCAAGGGATGCCTTATTCTATCTGCCTTTCATGTTCAACGTGTAATCGTGAAAAGACAAACGGAGTCAGCGTCTCGAGAGACCCTCAGATTCGCCAACATGGGCCTTTTGGGGAAGATAACTGGTGCTGCTGCAATTGTTGGGACCAAGATGACCACTCACAGACCAGATCGGATCGGGCTTACCGCCACGGTGAAAGCGCTGGGGACTCTAGGTCAGTATCTTCTGTTCCATCTCTCGTCCTGAAGCAACCTAGTCTTCTCTACGATTGTCGCCCTTGGTCATACTCCCGATTCGCGAAGAGTGCGCTCCCAAGCAGCTGCTAGCTACGCCGAGGCAGGAAGGAGCCACCGCTGACCAAGGCTCTGTCATCAAGGCATCTTCATCTCGACCACGACGACATCAGTATCAATCGAGAAAGACGTCCTGATCATGGTCAACGGCATTGCGGTACCGCTCCACACGGTTCACAAAGCTCCCGTGGCTCGGAGTCTACAAACCGCCTCTGCACCAGCCAGTGCTCTTGCCGCTGGCTCTTCTGCAGAGGATCCACAGGGAGTTGAAGAAGAAGGTTTCGTCCTCGTCGAGCGCGACCCTCAAGACACGCCTGACCGGCAAGGCTTAGACCTGTCGAGCACGGGCGAGACTTTTGTCCTGGAAATCGACATCGAGGCCGCCTGGCGCGAGCTCCGGCTCGAACCGGGCTGGAGCAACCAAGTCGTTGTCGAGGTGATTGTGTACGTCTGATATACAAGTCCGTCTGCAGCTTTCGCTCCACGTACATAGCGTGATACCGTACAGTGCTGTATTCCGCCCAAACCAAAGCTCCGATCACGGTGACGTACTTACCCTGAGGAACTCGGAGGAAGTACTGTACGGTAAGGCTCCGCCGCGGCGGAGAGCGACGTTTTTTTTTTTCGTGTCTGGCAGAGAGCTACGACGAGGAGGACGAGGACGAGGACGAGGACGAGGAAGAAGAGAGAGAGGAAGGAGGGTGCCCTGTCGCTATCAGAGATCGTCGTACGTAGCTGAACACCTTTTCTCTCTCTACGAAGAGCTTTCTCCATACCAGCACGGTGTACATACGTACTTCCGCATATCTACCGTGAAAACAGCTCAACATGATCATCAGCTTTCTTTCCCCTTGCACCGATTTTTCCCCTTTGGCCAAAAAAAACCCCCACCCCCCTAAGACAAGCTACTTATATTTCTCTCCTCGGGATCTTCACCACGCTTCTTCCCAACCTCCCCAAAACACTTTTTCTACTCAGAGCTCTCGTTCCCTGGTTCATGTCTTTGGGAAGAGTTGACCGGTTCAACCTGCCGGGCCCCCTCTCCTCCCCTTGTGCGCCTGCTTGGCTGGTATGTAGCTCTGCAAGATGCAAGATGAGAGAGGGATGGCGCTCGGCACGTCTCGTCCGGGTGAGTGGTTTCTTACTGTGGTGGATGGAGGAAGGGGGGGGGGGGGGGGGGGGGGGGGGGGGGAGAAACTAAACGTTCCTATCGAAGAGAAAAGAAATCCGAGCGGATGCGCCGCTTGAGTGCCAGAACGGACGACCACGCCAGCCAGCCAACCTATCAATTAACAATGAATGAACAAATCAAGCAAGCAGACAATGAAGCAGAGACGTAAAGTAGCAACCAAGATCCTTCTGGCCAAAAGAATCTCTTCTCGCCATCCTAATCTTCACTTCGTCAATCCATGTATTCAAATTAGAAATTATCTTCCCTGAAGAGACCCACTATGTAGCCATGCCCCCCAACGTGACGGCCTTGACGACCTGGTATTCCTCGATGCCGTATCGACTGCCCTCGCGGCCAAAGCCGCTTTGTTTCACGCCGCCGAATCTGAGGAGATGAGATGGCGTTAGGTGGGGTGGTGATTCGCTGCTTTTCGCTGCGTGAAGAGGTTGGGGGCTTTGTACATGATGTGGAGCTGTGGGATGTGATGAGATGAGGGAATTTGGCGGGTTTGCGGGACGTAATGGAGATGTGGTTGGGGAGTACCGAGACAGGAGCCAATGCTTGAAGAGAGATGAAATGGGTCGAGATAGGAATCTGGAGTTGGAAAGGAGACTGGAGATGATGGGGAGCAGTCTTGAGAAGTACGGGGATGGAAGCCAGCTAAGAGCATGCGGAGAAAAACTCACGGAGAAGCGGGATCGCTGATCAGCCCCGTGTTCACGCCCACCATGCCCACCTCCAGCGCCTCAGCCACGCGCCAGACACGTGCGAGGTCTTGACTGTAGAGATACGCGGCCAAGCCGACCTCGGAGCGATTTGCCAAGCGGACGACCTCGGCCTCGTCGTCGAACGAGAACAAGCCTGCGACGGGCCCGAAGGTCTCTTCGCCTGCGAGCTCCATATCCGACCGCATATCGGTGATGACTGTAGGCTGGAAGAAGTTCGGCCCGAGCTCCGGCAGGGACGAACCGCCGACGATGATGCTCGCGCCTTTGGATCGGGCGTCGTCCACGTGCCGTTGTACTTTGCTGACGGCTCGGTCGTGGATCAGTGGGCCGTGCGTGACGCCCTCCTGAAAACCTGGTCCGACCCTGAAATGCTTCTTCAGGCAATCGGCGAGGCGCTGAGCGAAGGCGTCATAGATGCCTCTCTGCACGTAGATCCGGTTCGCGCAGACGCAGGTCTGGCCCGAAGAACGGAACTTGCTGGCGATTGCTCCCTCGATAGCCTTGTCCAGATCGGCGTCGTCGAAGACGATGAACGGCGCGTTGCCACCGAGCTCAAACGATACTTTCTTCAACGTCTTGGCGCATTGTCCCATCAACAGTCGCCCCACGTTGGTGGAGCCCGTGAAGGACACTTTCTTGACCGTGTCGCTGTCCGTCAGGGTGGAGCCGACCTCGGCCGTATTCTCGAGCGCGGTCACGATGTTCACGACACCCTTGGGGACACCCGCTCGACGAGCCAGCGCAGCCAGCGCAAGGGATGTGAAAGGCGTCTCCCCAGGTGACTTCGCCACCACCGTACAGCCCGCAGCCAACGCCGGACCAATCTTTCTCGTGATCATCGCGGCAGGGAAATTCCATCTGCACGGTGGCGCGTGTAAGTTTTTGGCGGACCTAGCGGCTCCTGAACATCCGCACGAGGTGTACCCAAGCTACGCTTACGGTGAGATCAACCCACATACACCAATGGGCTGCTTCAGCGTGACGATGCGATTCCCCGGGGCCGTGGCGGGGATGACATCTCCGTAGGCACGAGGGGCCTCCTCGCCGAACCACTCGAAGAAACCGGCTGCGTACGCAACCTCGCCCCTGGCATCAGCCGCGGGCTTGCCGTTCTCCCAGGTGATCAGCGTTGCCAGGTCGTCGGCGTTTTCGGCCATCAGTTGGTACCATCTTTGCAGAATCCGACCGCGTTCCCTGCCGGTCAGGTTGCGGAAAGAACGGAATGCCGTCGCGGCAGCAGCGATCGCATTCTCGGTATCGGATTTATCGAACTCCGGGCAGGTGCCTATCAGTCGTCCGGAGGCTGGGTCTGTCGATCCTTGCCATCAGGGCATAGCTTCCCCATGCGCGGCCAGGTCACTTGGATACCTTTGACCTCAAAGGTCTTGCCGGATCTCGCGTCGACCCACTCTCCATCGACGTAGCTCTGTTGCTTGAAGAGTGACGGGTCTTTCAGCTGGCCAGCAGTTAGCAAGCTCAGTTTCAGGAACGAGTAGGGGTCCACGATTGCAGCAGACCTCGGGCACCTTAGGCGACGTGACCAGATATCTTTTCACAGAGGGCAAGATTTGTGATGGAGAAACGTAACATCCAGTCCGAGCTTTCTTCCGGTAGGGCGAGCGACGGACTAAGGCCCAAAGCATGATCAAAGACGCCGACGTGTTTACAGTGCAATATACAGGTCGCAGACCTCGGCAGGCCCATTACGACGTCGCACGGTACTTTGCAAATCGTCCAAAAGCACGTGACAAATGTCGTGACATCAGCACCAGTATTCAAGGCCTTCTCTGCTCAAGGGACGGACGTGGGCAGTAGGTAATTAGAAGGACGACTATTGAGCAAATCAAGAACACTCCGTTTATCTGAAAAGACCGTGTATTTGATTTGCCATCCGGCAGACATGGATACCTCACATTATCCCCACGTGGGGTCCAGTCTTTTTACGACCAACATCGCAGACTGCTGAGGGTACCTAGCATTTGGTGATGTAGAGGCCGATTCTGCAGCAGAGAAGTTAGCGAACGACAGACGACGACCAGCATGGAATGAAGACTCACGGCGGCTGGTTGAAGTTCTGAAAGTACTCGAGACGGGCATCGTCAGGAGAGGCCAGCTTCAAGCCGATCCTCTGTCCCGCTGGACAGTCGAAACTTGCGATGCTGTATGCATTTCCAGGGGCCACAGTCCTCGTGCCATAATCGTCCTGCACGTCCGGAGCATTCTCGTAGGTGGTAGCGGCATCCACGGGGGACGTCAACCGCCCGAAGCTGATACGACCAGTCCCCGAGATTCCTGGCCCCCCTGGCACGTTGGGGAACAAGAAGACGAGACTGCATGTCTTGCCAGCATCACCGGGCGGGATATCGAAGTTGAAGGTCGTGGAAAGCGTCGATGAGATCCGGCCGTTGAAAGATGTACCGAGAGCCCTATCCGGACTCGCCGAGTCGATCGGGACAATCAAATGTGGAAACTCAAACGGCCCGTCGAGCGAGGCACGGCATTGTTTCCGAGGCAGCGCTGACTTGCTCGAGGGCGGAGGCTTCGGCGCGGACGATGGAGAGCAGGCCGGTCTGCATCCATCGGCAATGAGGCTGGTGAGACTGCATGAACTTCCGATTTGCTGGGGAGAGATGACGTAGGAACCTCGTTCGGCGGTAGGACAGGCCCACACTTGGTCGTTCTCATCCCAACTGACCACGCCATCGCAGGCCACTGAGAAAGGAGAGCCCTCCCGAGAGCCAAGGCTGCATGTGAAGTCACCAACAAATGCTAGCGAGATTCTCAGCTGCTGCAGACACACAAAGGGGGGCTTAGCCATATTCAGACTGACGATCCAACAAGCAACGTCTTCCACTGTCGTCGGCGAGAACACCTCCGTCGAGACAGTACGAATTCTGCGGAAAGCCGCCGCGGATACGGCTCTCTCCCTCTGGGGTTTGCCCAACCGGCCCGGAGACGCTACCGGACGCTGAGAGGCGAAAGCAGCAGGTGTTCTGCCGAGCAATGAGAGCCTCAGCGCCGAGTACCAGGGCGCAGAGCCAGGCCAACAAGATTGCCTTCATCGTGACGATTCCGAAGTAGCAGATTTGATCGAGCTAGTAAAGTGATGATGTCCGTGTATGTGCAGCTGAAGCAGGATGGAGTGATGGTAATCGTTCGATGGTGAGAGATGGACAAAGGAGAGAGCCCCTATTTATGTCTGTGCGGATCGCACTAAAGCCTGCCGTGACCTTTTTTTGCGCTTTGGTGATTAGTCGTCGACGACTAATCAGCCGTCACCCGGCTGTTCAGCCGAACTGTAAGGGCGAGGTGCTTGAAAGACAAATATGGGTCCTGTATGAAGCCGCAGTGTCGCCATGCTGCGAGCCGAGCCATTCTATCAACATTCTGTTGATAGCAATCCTGCCGGCCCCTTGCTCTGGTCCCTGTTATAGAATGTTCTATAGCAGTTTCACTGGACATGCCAGTCTGAAGAGCATGATGCTCTCCAACAGTTATGATAGCACTCGATACACTGATCAGTGCGGATTGCACACATTACGTTATGATATCGACAAGATATCATAAACTCCAAGGATGATCCATTGACACTGCTGGGTCATGACAAGCCATACGGTACCCTACTACTGCTACGGGTACCGTGACTGTAGCATACACGTGACTGATATCACGTGATAGCTGACCTAGAGCAGGATGGTGAAAAAACTTACGTACGTATCTACTGTACGTACATGCTGCTCGCCATGTCTTACGTCAACACTTGGACATTGTTTCGTCCATTTCATCTACAAGGATCCAGACAAGCTGCCATGTAGCAACTGTACGGTACCGTACGGGTAATGCCTGGCCCCACAGTCCGACTGCTACAGGCCGACTACTTTCAATAGCAACATACGGTTCCACGAACAATGCCGAAAGTGATTCTGCAACAGCCTCAAGATCATGATGCGGACGTATGCATCGACGACGGCGGAAAAGTGTGCTGGCAGCCCTCTTCGTCGCGACGTCACAGGCTCAGATGCTGCCTTCCTCGTACGGTAACGTAAGGCGAGAGACAGCAGGATGCGAGTGGGGATGGCCTATGCAGCTCCTCTCTACGGAGGTACAAGTAGCCGGGAACTATTTTAGGATTTAGGATAAAAACAACTCTGCAAGGCCCAGGCGCTCGATGAGACATCATGACCGGGAGCCATCTGCCCTTGTGACCGGAGCAGCGTCGTCCGAATGATGAAATGTGGACCTCGAAGGAACATCCTACGGTTCCTGCTAGGTTCCGGACGACGAAATGCGAGCTCTATCATGGAGAAGTTTGTCTAGTCGAAGACCATGGATCTTCGATCCCGGACATGCCGGGGAACGACATTCAAAGAGAAAAGATATTGGTTCCCAGAATAGCTGCCAAAAACAAGGGCCTCGATTCACCGCGCGCGTGAGGAACCTCCAACTTGAGACCATTGCGATCGGAGCACCAACTATCCCTTCCCAGGTAGGAAGAATGAGCAATGATGGGTCTGGACGGGCCGGCACGCCATCGCACTCGTCGAGGTCTCCTCCTTGTGGTCTGTCTCCTCTGGCTGCCTCGATGAGACGCCCGGTAGGGCTTTAGAGGATAGATTAAAAAAGAGAACGAAAGTGTAAGAAACCGGCGGGCAAGCTCCAGGAACACATTTCTGCCCGCCACTCTTATACTCCAAGCAGCCATCAGACGAGAACGCTCCGCGAACAGACGTAGTTGACGCTGGATAATCCAGTGTATGCAATGTACCGTAGGTATCCGATACTACACCTTTCTAGAAATCGACGGAGGACCCAGTTCACACTGAGGCCGAACATCAAGCAGTCAAGTAACATTGAAGAGGAAGTCCTTCCTCAAAATCCGAAAATAAGTAAGGCCTCGTCGGGGTCAACCAGTGGATACAGTAATCCGCCACGAGGTATCACGCTCAATGGAGCTAAGCAGTGGGACTTTAGGTACAGGTCGGGAATCAACCCACGTACTCCAAGACGATGCTCGAAGAAGAGGACCAGCAAAAGTACAGAGGGAGATGTCAGGAATTGGGCGCTCAAGGAGAAACCTGAGGGCCGTCTTCAACCTCGAGTCGTTTATTGGCCGTCCGGGTGCGAGGTCTCGAGTTTGTAGGTGTCTGGGTCGATCATCTTCCCCCCAGTCAGTTCCTCTCCAATACGCATGAGCCGCTTCTCCGTGATGGCGACGTAGCTCTCGTCGTTCTCCTTGAAGCCTTGTCCTTCCCGGCGGAGCTCGTTGAGCATGTCGTGCGTCGTTGGCGGTGGACCCTGACTCCAGATGTTTCGGGGCTCCTCGTCGCCCCACTCCTTCGGTCTCGGCACGAAGACCTTGTCGATTTCGTTGTTGAGCTGCTCCTCCGTCGTGATGAAGTACCGTGCGTTGATGTACAGCTCGTGCAGGGCCCTCTGCCGCTTGCTGCTTTGCTTCGCCATCGTCGCCGCCACGTTTGCTCTCTTCTCCGCAATCCGGGCCTCCCGGTGAGGGTCTGGTAAGATGCCCACCTTCACCTTTTGCATCGCTTGCGTGACCGAAGGCAGAGTCAGCCGCTCGTCTTCACGCTGCTCCCGGTACAGAGCTTCCTGTCGTTCGGCCCGCTTCCGCGCACTGCGGATTGCGGCCTCCCTTTGCGTCGTGTCTCTGCGGCGTTGCAGCTCAACCAAGCCTTCTCGGAGATTTCGTCTTCGGGTGGCCGCCATGCGCCTCCTCCATTCGCTTCGTTCAAGGTGCTTCGCCTTGACCATGCCGATTGGACCGACGGCTTTCCACTTCCGCTCCTTGTCCGCCGACTTCTGCGGCTCACGCGTCACGGCGCCGAGGTACTGAGCATTTCCCTTGTCCGGGGCCCTCGGAGGAAAAATCTCCCGGGGTACCGGGAGGAAGCCTTTGACATGTTTTTTTGGAGGATAGCTAGGCTGAGGTGGCTGAGGTACTGGAATAAACCGTGGTGACTCGGGGGCAATGGTGTAAGCTCGTGATGTTGTCGAGAAGGAGTCGTGGGTCACTTTGCAGAAACGGCAGGGCAGTTGTCCTTTAGAGGTGGAACGGAGCAACGACAGAGTCCTGGTAGGTGCTAGTCTCGAAGACATTTTAGCTGCCTCATCAAAGCCTTCGCAGATGGACGATGTTTGAGTACCCGTACGGGGGTAGATGGATGCTGCAAATTGCGGTTGCTGGTGATTATGTTGGATGAAGTTTGACCGAGCCCGCACGATATTCGCATGTCGAGCCGGCTAGCGGATCGGTTAAACCTGCATGCTTTCTGCTCAAACCTATTACGTAAGGAACCACAATCACGACCAATCAGTAAAATAGCAAGCACAAGCACGATCGTGAAGGACCACGAAGAAAATGGGTACAAGAAAGAAAGAAGCCAGTCGACGAGAGTCTCAGGGAGTTGGGAAAAATGGCACAGCTAACGTCAAGGTCAAGGGGGAGAACTTTTATAGGTGAGCTCTTTGTAGTGATCTTCACAGCTCCCGCGCAATCGAGCAGGCCTTGGAATTGGTGGGCACATGACTGACCTGGCTCTACCATATCCAGAGATGCCAAGAAGCTCAAGACCCTGCGCATGTACAAGGATGGTCGAGCGCAGCGTGACACTGCTGGCAAGGTCGTCAAGGCAGCCTCTTTCCAATCACGGGAAACGCCCAACGCCCGGATCGAGCCAAATAGAAAGTGGTTTGGCAACACCAGAGTCATCGGGCAGGACGCATTAGACACATTCCGGCAAGCAATGGCTGAACGATCCTCGGATCCATACCAGGTTCTGCTGAAAACCAACAAGATACCGCTCAGCCTGATCAGAGATGGAGCTGGCAAAAATGGTCTTAAGGAGCATCAGGCGAAGATGACAGTTGAGGCTGCGCCGTTCGCAGATACTTTCGGACCCAAAGCTCAGCGGAAGAGAGTGAAGATTGGCGTCAGCAGCCTCGAGGATCTTGCCGGAGAGGCCGACAAGGCCAGCGGTTCGTATCTGGAGATGGTTGAGCCGCCACCGGAAGAGAGCGCGGACGCTGGGCAAGACCGGACAGACGTTTCTGCCACGGCTCTCGATGAGGCTACGCCTACCGCTCGGGAGCCAATTTTCTCCAAGGGTCAAAGCAAGCGGATATGGAACGAGCTATACAAAGTCATCGACGCCTCGGACGTGGTGATTCACGTTCTGGATGCGCGAGATCCTCTTGGAACCCGGTGTCGAAGTGTGGAGAAGTACATCAAGGACGAAGCACCGCATAAGCATTTGGTATTCGTCCTAAACAAGTGTGACTTGGTACCTACAAAGATTGCTGTAAGTCACACTCTCTTCCGCCTGACTCTGGATTGAATTGTCTGGCGCGTCCAATGCGCCCTCTCCAATATTCAGTCAAGACTCCTTCCTGCATCTCGGTGCAATTTCTCGGTGGAAGAAGTCTGTTACGTTGTTGGTAGATCAAGCTTGCCCCCGCCGCTTGGAGTCACCTTGGCTCCAGCAGATGCGTTCTCGTTTTGAGTTCCGTCACCAGGGGTGCAGCGCGTCTCGATCCGAGTAGAGGGCTGTCTGCACAACATGTGCCCGGTGACTCTCCTCTTAGTATCGTCTTGCACATCTTCTTTGTGTGATGATCAAGACATGATGATCTCTACAGGACTAATCAATGCCAACAGGCATCATGGGTACGGACTTTATCAAAGGAGTATCCGACTCTGGCTTTTCATGCATCCCTCACCAACTCGTTTGGGAAGGGTTCCCTCATCCAGCTGCTCCGACAGTTTTCGTCTCTCCACTCCAATCGAAAGCAGATCTCCGTCGGCTTCATCGGTTACCCTAACACGGGGAAGTCGTCCATCATCAACACCGTCCGCAAGAAGAAGGTCTGCAACGTCGCACCGATACCTGGCGAGACCAAGGTGTGGCAGTACATCACCCTCATGAAGCGAATATACCTGATCGACTGTCCCGGAGTGGTGCCTCCGAGCACGACCGACTCTGATGAAGATATCCTCCTGCGGGGAGTTGTCCGTGTGGAGAATATCGAGTACCCGGGGCAGTACATCGATGCGGTGCTCCGAAGATGCAAGCCGCAACACATCCAGCGGACGTACGGCGTGCAGGGATGCAGCTCCGCGACAGAGCTGCTCGAGGCACTGGCCAAGAGAGGCGGGCGCCTGTTGAAAGGTGGCGAGGCCGACGTGGACGGTGTCGCGAAGATGGTTCTCAATGACTTTCTGCGCGGCAAGCTACCGTGGTTTACGATGCCGCCTACAAGCGGTGGGACGGAGGCAGCCCAATCAGAAGGTCGTAGTGGCAGGTTGGGCGAGATGAGCCGAAAACGCAAACTGGAGGATCCTCGGGCGCAAGAGGAGCGTGCGGATGCCGTCTGCAGCGACGCCGAAGGCCATCCTAACGAGAGTGACAGTGAGTCTGAGGGGTTTGACGATCAGGAGGCGTTCGTGGGTGATGATGGTGATGACGATGACGATGACGACGATGATGGGTCATCAGAGGGTGGTGGTGTCCCCTTGGAGTATCATGGATAGTCACATAATGATTCTAGGAAGGCACCGCACCGCTAGCCAAAGTTCGTCTTTGGCCAGTGATGTTGTAGCCCCGCTATCAAAGCAAGCAAGGGCTAATCAATGTCAGGACCATACGGACACCATGAAGCAACGTCTTTAAGTCGTCAGCCATGTCGGATCCATCTTCAATCAGCGCTTTAAGTCGGCAACCAGGCAACCTGCCATCTCGTCCGACGAAGGCATCCTGTACAAGCATCTATGTACCAGCCCCTGATGCTCACTTTACCGCTCGATTACCTCTAGAGCAGGCGCTTAGTCTGCATTGCTTAGTCATCCATGTACCGGTTAGTCAGCTAGCTTAGTCAACAGGGCTTACGTGGCTACCGATATAAAGGCCCCGAGTGTCGCGACTTTCCACAGCGAACATCAATGCTGTTCCAGCAGATAGCCGCTTCTTCTCCCCTCTCTGAGCAGGCCGATGCCTTCGTAGCTCCAGCAGATGCGGTACGATATGTAAGTACGTACGTACCTCCGTACAGTACTCGATTCCCGTGATTAGTGGAGGAATCACTCGATCGGATGCATTCTGCCACGCCTTGCCTGCGTCACACCACCGTTTGAGCATCAGGCTTGGCGTCAATATCTACATACGGAAGGACACGCAGAAAAAGGGCTGTGGGACTCGGTGTATCCACCCTACAATAGGCATGGATCTACATACGTACACCGCCCAACTACTATTCGAGGACTCTATTGCGACAAGGCTCGCTACGAGGACTGCATGAACAGGCCCAATACTCGATAGCTCTGCACACATCTCCTAGTCTCCTGGTTCAGTGAGAATCCCACAATGTTCTACTGTAGCCAGGAATCAAGGAGTCTTGCTCAGAACTAGGAAAAACATTCTTCCGGAGGCGCCTAGTCATCAGCCTTGTGGTGTCTACCTCGTACGTATGTACTTCCGTACCGAGGCCCGCGCCAAAATTATTCGGAAAGATTTCAATGCGAGTGGCAAAAGTTGTGAGACTATCCTGCAATTCCCCTCCCAGTTGTTATCATCATTCTTGTTCTTGTCCACCACCCCATCACCCCTATAGTTTGACAGAGGTCTTGAAGTCTGAAGTCCTCAAGCATCTTCTTATAAAGCTCAGTCTCCTTCGCACTCTGAGCTGTCACTATTCTCATCACTGTTGTTGTTCTTGTCCACAGAGTTTGTGACTGGATGGTACATACGTAGCCACAGTCTTACATGACTTGACTTGGCGGATTTGATAGATTGTGCTGAAAGAAAGGTCTGCGACATTACTGATATGCTTCACAGGTACACCTTCTTCAAGAAGAGCAAGCACACATACTTTCTGTGCGATGCTGATGCTTTTGTTAGTTCTGGTTGATTGGTGGTATGGGGTCGGGTGAGGTGGCTTTTGGTGGTGGGGATAGTCTCATCACTTTTTGGTGAGATTCCGAATAACTATGTCGTCTGCTCCCGTACATACGTAGAGCTGGCCTCATACAGGGTGTGTGTGGCCGCAAAGTACGTAACGTACGTACGAGGTATGTACTGAGTACGTTACGTACATACATACGTATTGCTGTACCCGTGCCGACAGGGGGCAATCCCTCCCTTAGTACGGAGTACATACGTACCCGCATGTCAAGGGATGACAAAACAGTGGCGGAGAAAGATTTTTCCGGGCCTAGCGCCCGGGCTATACGAAGGAGCTTGATTGTGCGATTCTCATCCGAACTACGGATTCCGTAGAAGGCTAGGAACTACATGCGGAGCTTGATATTCACTCCGTTCGTGTAGTTGTCCGATGTCCTCTCTCGTAGTGAGCCCCATCAGAGTTGTGTCTGAGTAGTTGTAGTCCTCGGTAGATCCATGCCTATTGTGGGCTGGCTCCGCCGTGTCCCTCAGTTCTTTTTCTTGTGTCCAACCCCGCAGTGGCGGGCACGGGTAGTACGCTACGTACGTACAGTACGTAATCAGCGGGCAAATCTGACTAGGGCTGACGAAGGACGGAGTACATACTTCCGTACGAAGGGTACTGTTCGTCCGTACAGCCACAAGGCGCGACCTAAGCCAAACAGTCAATCGTATGTAACACTACTCAGAGAGGTACGCCTGATCACGTGCCGTGACAAGGCACCATCCTTCAATAGCCGGGTCAGAAGTGATGACCAAGCGCCTAAGGAAGTGCTGGTATTGCTCTGCTACTGTGAGCGCTGTGAGTAGCTACCGCGATGGCACTAAGTGTGCTGGCACAGGCTGGCACAGGCTGGCTCTTCTACCTCAGAGAGAGACATCATGAGTTCTGTTTCTCGTCAAAAATATGGCCTTGCATGACGAAGCTGTGTTCAGCTCCGTTCAGCTCCATTCAGCTCTTGGTCGGAAACCAAGCACGCTAAGCGAGGTTGGGGTCAATCGAGGCTGTCCGAATGACGGTGACATGCAATATCGAATGCTGTTGCGCATCGGCAGATCGCTATCGCATGAGTGAAACTCGCAAAAAACAAATGAAGTCGCAGGCCCCTAGGGCTCAGCTTCGAGAGGTCTATGTTGAAGCTTGATGGTATAAGAAGCTGGTGGACACGGTGGGGTAGCGGACGACATCCTGTGCTGTCTCTGGCTCTTGTCCTCGAACTCTTGGTTGAGCATTGCCAGTCTGTCTCGTGCTGGGCCTTTCGTCGGCCTATTATACGAGAGCTTGGTCACTGCCTGCTCCACGTGACATGAGAAGATGCATACACTGAATCATGAAGCGCTCCGGATCCATGTTGGAGAACCTCTTTCAATTCCCCCCCCCCGTCTTTGCCTCCGAAATCCGCGAGAACTCTTGACTGATTAGTACGATGTCCCGTCAGACGTCCCCTCAATCCCCAAAAGGGTTCGGACATACAATCGAGAAAGCAGCCGACCAACCTGTTCTGTACGTAGCAGATGACCCTCCGATGCTGGGTACATATGTAGCCCTATGTGACCATGCGCTTACGTCTCGTACAGCGTCGACAACCCATTACGACATCAGACGCGCGCGGAAGCTCGGGCCAATGCCAAACGTTTCCACGAGCGACATGAGCTTGGAAAAGTGGTTGACGAGGACGTCTTCGTGCGAGCCGCACTTGTCGCGATGGACCCGGATGCCTACCCAGAGGTCGAAGGATTGACGGCGATAGAACGGCAGGCCTTGGACGCAGAACAGTTCAACAGCTTCTGGCAGAACATGAAGTCCTTGACGAAAGAATTCCGGCTTCTGCTGCTTACCTGCTGCATAGCGGCCGTCGTCCAGTAAGCTGTTCCTCTCGAGGCTGTTTGGCTACGTGGGTTGCTCATGTTGACTTGTGCTTGTCAGAGGATGGGATCAGAGCTCCATCAACGGTAGGAGGAAGCCGCAGTCGTTGGTTCGGTTATTCAGCCGGAGAATTGCCATTTTGGACTCTCTGGCGCTTCACGATTATCTCATCTTCTTTTTCGTTGCGTCTCCCTGATTGATAGTTGATGTACGAGCTCGATACCGTTGAAGTCTATTTCTGATGCAGTACGTATGTATACAGGCGCGAATTTGGGCTGGCCTAGAGAATTTGGATTGGACCCAGATTTCCAGCACCCCAATGCCGAAGCGGATGATATCTGGATCTTTGGCCTGGTCAACAGCGCGGTCTGGTTTTCCGCGGCGTTTCTGTGAGTCGAAAACTTCCAGCCAGATGTTAAGGAGCTAACGACTGCTCTCAGAGGTTGCTGGCTAACGGATCCGTTGAACGAATATCTCTTTGGACGGTGAGTTTTTCAAACACCTCTAGTCCCTTTCGACCATCTACGACCCCCTTCTCCAAGCTGACTTATAACCAAACTTTTCTAGTCGGGGCGCCATCTTCATCGCTGGTCTGTTCAGTTTTGCAACTGTAATTGGCGCAGCCTTCACACGTAGCTGGTGAGGCTCTATCGGTGCTCGTCTTGTCATCCAACTCAGAAGATCTCCTGTTTCCGAGAGCTAACTCGTCGCCACAAAGGCAAACCTACTTTGTCTGTCGCCTGCTCCTTGGTGTCGGGATTGGGGCGAAGTCATCCATAGTCCCGGTCTACCTGGCAGAGTCTGCAAACAGCAACATTCGGGGTGAGTGTGCAATGGCCAGGAAGATTGCTAGTCTGTCACGACTCTTACTCTGTACAGGCAGCCTTGTGATCTCCTGGCAGCTCTTTGTCGCGCTAGGTTTAGCCCTTGGCCATGCGGCAAATCTCGTGGTATTTGGTAGTTGGCGATGGCAAGTTGCGGCGGCATTCATCCCCGCCGTTCCCCTTCTCGTCCTGGTGCCGTTTTGCTATGGTAAGCGATCATTGCAACAAGCTCGTCTGGTGCCTTTCGTCAAGCCTAGCTCGCCGACGCACTTCTCGCTCACGATCTCCAGAGTCTCCACGCTGGCTGTTGAAGAAAGGCAAATTCGCCAAAGCATACGAGTCCCTCCATCACACCCGGCAAACCCCCCTTCAGGCGTGTCGTGATCTCTACCATATGCATGCCCATATGCAGAGTGAGACTAGGTACTTTATGAGAAATGCCTCCGGCGGCCAGACCAGGAGTGCTCAACCTGCCGAAGGTGTTGTCGACTCCGACGAGTTTCAGGATCAAGTCAGCCATAGTAGCTATACAAGACGTTTCCTGCAACTGTTCACGCAGCCCCGGATTCGTCGGGCAACTACAGCGGCATGTATTGTCATGATCGCGCAGCAGTTGTGCGGGGTAAGTGCCTCTTTCCGACAGATGATACCCCTCGCTCATTTTTCACGTGTTATAGATAAACATTCTGGCATTTTTATCATCAACGGTTGTGGAGGACGTTATCAGATCTGGAAGAGCTGCATCGAGTGCAGAAAGATTGACCGACGCCGAGTTGAACGTCGCCGGTTATCAAGCTCTTTGGGTGAGCTTCGGAATTGCGGTAACAAATTTTCTGTAAGTCTTGGTCACGTCAACCGCCAGCGAACGACGGAGATATACTGATGATTGACTTGTAGTTTCACCTTCTTCGCGTGGAAGACCATCGATACAAAGGTAAGAGATGCCATGCATCACGGCTGTCCGAGGCTGTTTCACAGATGTCTACTTGCTGCGTGACCTGCCCTTGACTGTTGATACACCTGTCATGAAGCGGAGATGACCGTACTGACCATAAAACAGGGCCGTCGATTTCTTCTTAATCTCTCATTTCCAAACATGGCCTGGACAATTCTCGCCGCCGGGCTGTGCTTCCTGATATCCCCTGAGATGGAAGAATTGCGGCTGGGTCTTGTCGTGTTCTTCTTGCTGCTATTAACTATAGCCTACGCGCCAGGGGAGGGGCCGGTTACTTTCACATTGGCCAGCGAGGTCTTCCCTCTTATCAACAGAGAGGTTGGCATGAGCTTCGCGGTAAATCAGGGGATCTGTACACGAAAGCCTCTATGCTCATAGCTTGCAGGTATTCTGGAACTTCCTCGGCGCCGGTATACTGGCACTGACTGTGCCCTGGCTGGCGTACGCGTTAAAGCCCACTGGTCTCCTAGGGCTATTTGCGTACGTGCCGCCCCGACCGTTATTCGGTATTGCGGACTGACTGTTGTTTAGCTGCCTCAATCTTGTCTCGTGGTTACTGGTGTTCCTTTTTGTTCCCGAGACGGCAGGTGTCAGTTTGGAGGAGCTCAACTATATCTGTAAGATCTTTATCGTGTTCCGAGGCCGAAGCAGATGACGCCTGACACGATGCAATGCAGTCGAGGTCTCGACCAAAAAGCACATGCAGTACCGAATCGACGTGGTCAAGTGGGGCTTCAATAGGTACCTACGCCGTCGTGACACCCCACAACCAGATCCGCTATACATATGGAGCAAAGACCAGCAGAAGGATCAGGGGCGTCGGCGCCGGCGCCGTCAGAGCTCAGGTGACAGAGGAGCAGGAGTGTGTGCGTAGGCGTCGTGAGGGGCAAGGTACCTTCCATCTGATACGATGACAAGACTACGAATTTGTTGATGGCGTGGGTACGGTATGGGATTTTACACTTTGGGATTGTACACTTGAAGCTTTGTTCCTCCCTCTATCATGCCTGAGATGTATTTGGCTGAAAGATTGAGATTGAACGTGGGCTGTTCGATAGGTATCGGTGAGCCAATAATCTCGATCTCTACCGCCCATCTTTATAGTAGCGCTGGTGGTTCGAATTTACGCCGAGCGTCCCTGAAGAGGCTGTGACATTAGACCGACCTGTCGAAGGTTGGACGTGGTCAAATATTTGCTGATATGTCCTACTCATAAGCGCCTCGATCATGTTCGATTCTCCTGTCGAGAACCATCCTTTGCTTCCACGTTGTCTGAGCATGTTCGCACAGCTTGTCAACCTCACGGGGCGTGAAGGGCAGTAAAAGCGCTCTTACATTTGCGTACGGAGATACGTAGCCGTACCGTGTACTCGTATAGTAGTGTGATGACAGGGCAAATTCAAGGTACGCACGACTTTAAGCCTTCTTGGTATGGCGCAGGTGGCGCGGGCGGGTGGCGCTCGGATCGGTACTTGTACCCATACGTACTCTACGTATTACGTACTCCGTACTTCTGTACGGAAGTACGTATCTTCGTTCGCAATGTATTGCGAGGTCGGTAATTGTGCGAGTCTTATTACTTTTGACACTCGCACCTCTAAACGTCCTGATGGTAGTGAGGCTTGAGGTCTGGCAGGGAGACCGCACTGCCTGCTAATACTATGATATCTCCTGGTATTCATTCCCTCCTTCCAGCTCAATGATCTTCTTGATAGCGTGAGGGATTCATGTGATCTAACACTGGATCTCACTTTGTGGAAGCTTATTCCAGCACCTGAGCCACACTTCTTCCGCCTGCACCCAACACATCAAAGAACCACCCCTTGTTATTACAGACTTTATCCATAGCTAGCATAGCTCCACTTCTGGCTGACCAGTCTTTGGTACATCTTGCACATACTCTGCCATGATCTGCTTAGAGACTGATAGATCAAATCTTTACTCTTAAGCTTTCTTGCGAAGTTGTGTGATTTGTGACTTAGACATCCCAGTAATATTGGTGATTTCAGTATAAGGCTTACCTTCCTCAGCCAGGGTAAGAGCCTGGACTCAGTCTGCAACAGTATAGTTCTTTGTCTTCAGTATTTTGTGGGTGGTGGAGTGGAGATGTTGAGCATGAAGTTCAAGGATCAGCTTTCTACTGTACTACCGGTATGATTTAGCCGAAAAGTCGTGAGACTCCTACTATTACCGACCTCGCAATACATTGCGAACGAACATACGTACCACGTACTTCGTACGTAGTATGTAACGGAGCCAATAAGGCTGTGGCTGAGTTGTCTCGCTGGTCTTGTCTGGGGCGGCGCTGGTACGGGACGGTACCAGCAACCTACCCGTGCCATGGGGGATTATACCCCCCCCATGGCGCTGGTACCTCGTACTCGTAAGGCTGGCCGATGGTATTACCATACCGAACGGGGAAGCTCCACGAACCGATGGGATGTCGTGCGTTCTGACGCAAATCCGTCCGTGTCCTCTGATCGCCAATCTCTGCCAGTCTGGAGGGAGAAGCGTACGATGCCGCAGCGGCGAGCGACTTTCGATACCTTTTGAGTGCCAGTGAATCCCCCCCTGAGCGCCATGGCTGAACCCTTTCAGGTGGCCGCAAGCGTCGTCGCCGTCGCCGAAACTGCGCTACGGCTCTACTGCAACCTGTCGAGCTTCGTGGAACGGGTGCGCGTCGCGGACCACCATGCGAAAGATCTCGTCGACTCTGCCGACAGTTTCCGGCTGATGCTCTTCAACATACACCAAGTCGTCCGGCTGAGGAGGATTCAGGCGAAAAGGAGAGAGCCAGACTCCGACGAGCGCATGATATTCCTCGGCATCGACAGATCCCTCTCCGGTTGGTCGGACAGTCTCAGCGAGTTCAAGGAACAGATTCTGAAGGTGAAGACGAGGGCCGAGTCGTGCGACCCAGTGGACTGGGTGGGCAAGACCCTCATCCAACTCCGACTAGATCGCAAAGCGCAGGTGATTGGCGGGCTGAAGGACTCGATCAAGATGCACATGAACGAGCTGCAGTTGATGTTGTACTGTCTCGATGTGTAAGTTGGAAGCGTGTTTGTATCAGGTCCCTGTCAAGCGGGGGCTGACGGACGCGTGCAGCCTGCGGCAGGAGGAAGCCAGCTCCCATCTACATGAGCGCATCGGGCGGTTGGAAGAACTCGCATCGGGTATCAGCAAAGGCCTCGATTCACGTAACGGCTCCGGCGTTGTCGATCTGGGATACTACAACCGTACCACCGTGAAGTCAATGGAGGAATGCCTCACGGTAGCGTACACGGTCCGGCAGAAGGTGGCAACACAGGCTGCCGAGAGCACGCCCATGAGGGAACCGCTCGAGGCTTTGTCAGAGCGAAGCTCTTTGGCCATTCACGTGGAGAACGAACAGCCGGACCACCCACCAGCAGATGACCGCAGTGCCGGGAGCGCGACAGCGGATGAGGACGGGGAATCAGACGAGTCCGCTACCGCTGCTCCCGCCGGGACTTGGGATGATGATGTTTCAGACGACGACCCGGAGCCAGGATTCGACGACTCCATCCCTTCCGAAGTGTTGGACGCTCTTTTCAAAAATTTCGAACGGCATGTCGACAACGAGACCAGGGCTGGCCGTCATGCTCGCGCAGAAGAGCTTCAGAGGAGGGCCATCGAATACGCGACGACGGCAAACGAGCTGTGCGGCACAGAGCGTCAGGTAGATAAGATGCAGAGAAATCTTGCACGCATACTCCGTGCCCGTGGCATGCTGGACGAATCGGCAGCGATATCTCTTGATCTGTTGCGCCCCAGACGACCAAGTGCGGCGACGGAGACGAAGAGAGAAAGGACGTCACAGCGACGCCTGACACCCGAGTCGCGCATGGAGCGCGCCATGGACTACTACAATGCCGCCAAGGTCCACTTTCAGATGCTGCGCTCCCAGAAGGAAAGGAACCCGAGAACATGGAGGCTCTGTGAAAAGTATGCCAAAAGGTCGTTCATCCTGCTACTCGGGACACGCAATGAGAAGGAGAGCGAGTTCACTACCCTGGTGCGATTTCTGGTCGAGGCATACACGAGCGAAGGCCACGCCGTAGAAGCGGAAACGTATGCGACGCTCTACCTCGGAAAGGGTGGATCGGCCGCCTCGTTGGCGCCTCCAAGATCGCCCTCTGGTGCGATCTTCTTGGTCGACTCAGCGTCCCCGCCTCTCCTCTTTCCGCCGGTGGATCTCATCAATTCTCGCGACTCTGGTGGCATGACTCCCCTCATCGCTGCGGTACTGGAAGGCAACCGCAAAAGGGTTGACGGCTACCTCGAGTACGGCGCCGACGTGGAGTTGAGCTGTCGAAACGGCCGGACGCCCCTGTTGCATGCGGTGGATCGTGCGGATGAGGCTCTGATCATCAAGCTAAAGGCTTGGCAGGCCGACATTGAAGCCCAAAGCCATGGCATGACCATATTGCACCACGCCATCGCGCAAGGGAGTGTCGGCACGGTCGAAATTCTATTGGATCTGCGAGCGGATGTCGAGGCGATGAATGCAAAGGGACAGACTCCTCTGATACATGCTGTCCAGCTGAACCGTGCGGACATGGTCCATGTGCTATGCAGCAAGGAGGTACCTAAACGGGCCAGCCTCGATGCCAGATACGGCGATGGCTGGACCGCTCTACATCTTGCTGCCAAGAACAGCCAAGGCGCCAAGGTTGCGGAGAAGCTTCTGATGTGCGGAGCGAAACTCAACGAAAGAAGCAGCACCAGGCAGACACCGCTTCATTGCGCCGTGAGCCACGGAAACGAGGCTTTGGTGGAGCTCTTGTTGCAAGACTGCTGGGACTCTGACATCGAAGCGAAAGACAGTTCCCAGAGGACGCCGTTCGTCCTGGCGGCGAAGCTGGCCAAGTATGCCGTGGCCAAACAGCTGATACAGAAAGGCGCGAAGGTCGACCGGGCTGCTCTCCCGAAACAGCTTCCACGTTACATCGAGCAGCTGGTGAAGGACTCGGAGCACGCACAGAAGAAGTCGGCCAAAAAGGCATCGACGTTCTCGAGCAGACCAAGGCAGAGCCAGGAGTCGAGATCGTCTTCATCGCGGTCGGCGTCGATCTCGAGCCTTCTTGCAAGCTCTCTATCGCTATCGCGCAGCAGAAGTCAAAGCCACGAAGCCGCGGAACAAGTTCTACCAGAGGGCCGAATGCGGAGGGACGACTGACAAACCGAAGCGTCGCCAGTTAGCCGCAGCGGACACTGATGCAATATTCGAGGTCTTTTGCCGCCGCACAGAGGAAGTGTTCTAGACTTTTCATCTCGCTCCTCCTCCACTCACGCAATGCACGAGGGCGGTCCATCAAGGACGCCAGAAAAAGGGCCCAGGAACTGCAGCGACATTCAATCCGTCCTGGTCAGAGCCTGTCGTTTCGTCACCAATGACGGGCGAAGATGGGCCTTGCCCGTTCGTCAAGAAGCCGAAAAGGCGGGAGCTCTTCAGAGCGCGCCAAGAAGCATCGACCGACACATACACACGTAAGACACACCAAAATGTGTCTCTTGCATCACAAACAGACGGGTAGGCTGACAGCTCAGGGTCCGAAGGAAAATGGTTCTAGAAGAGATTTCTCCGAGCACCCAGCCAGATGAAAAAAACTCTTTCTGTTCGGGGACGGGCGTTCGAGGAAGAAAGAAGGCAGAGGACCCCCTTTCAAACCCACAGCCGGCGCTCGTTTTCGAAGCTCGCGAGATTGGAGACGCTGGCTGCGGCGGCCCCCCACCCAACCACCGCCTTCGGCCTCTCTTCGATACGGCCCTGGGTGTCGGATCGGCCGCTCACTTCGGATGCTTTCAGCCGGGGGGTCGCTAGCCGATGGGCCGCCTGGTGTTCGACTCCTTGTGTGAGAGAAAGAGAGGGAGAGAGAGAGAGGAGGCACCCCAGGGAAAAGAAAGAGAAGGGGGGAAAGAGAAGGGGGGGCAAGGTGTAGATATGTCATCACAATAGTAAGCCGTAGATGTATCAAAGCAAATCAAATTATTCATCTTCTGTCCACCCCCCTCACTTACTTGAAAAAGAACCATGTCGAGCGATAAAACCGACGTTCTGTCGGCGAAGCTATACCACGATGTAAAGGCACACATAGACGCAGCAGACACCTCGGGAGACCTCTACTCAGGAGACAGTCCAACTTTTGAACTGTTGAAAAGAGTGGTGGAGTTCCTGGGATCGCTCGACAAGATCTCCGACGCGATCGCGAACACGAACCTGAACTCGGAGGCGACGCGCAGGAGGCGCGACAACACAGCGGCGCCGCAGGGCCCGCAGCAGCAGCAGCAGAACCAAGAAATTGGCAAGGAAATACTGACAGTTCTAGGGAGAGTCGAGGCCCGGCTGGGCGAGCTGGAGAAAGGTCAACCAGCAGCAGGCAAGCAAGGATTCAGGACCTACGCAGAGGCCGCACAGCAGACACACAGAGGACCGCCAGCAGACACTGAGGCAAGGCACCATAAAGTGGTGCTAGTCAAGGTCAAGGATTCAGTGGAAGCAGGACACCTACGACGGGCGTCATGCGGAGAGCTGAAGGAACAGATCAACCGCTTCAGGAGTACAGGTGCCAGAGCGGTACTGGAGGTACAACAACTACCCAGCGGCGACTACACACTCCACACCTCCACGGTTGCGGCAAAGAACAAGCTGGAGCAATCAACAGAGTGGCTGGCCAGTATTGGGAAGTCTGCGGAGGTGTCCCGACAAGTCTACTCCGTGCTGGTCCACGGAGTCAGGACCAAGTCCATCGATGCAGAGAAACAACAACAAGTGATTGATGCCCTCACTCGGCAGAATCGTACCCTACACCCAGGACTCGTGGTTGTGAGAGTGGCATGGCCTCGGGCCGCACAAGGGAAGGACTACTCATCGCTAGTGGTGGATACGTACAAGCCAGCAGCAGCAAACCGGATACTCGACAAGGGCCTGGTCGAAGGAGACATGTGAGATCTACCATCGCAACCTACGATTACGGCAATGTCACAAGTGCCAGCGATACAGCCATGTCGCAACGGCGTGCCACGACTTGCAGTGCTGCACCCATTGCTCCGGCCAACACGACACCCGACAGTGCAGTCTCAGAGGATCCAGCCCGGGCCCGCTGTGGCACCTGGTCATCAGCGAGGGCACAAGGGCTGGGACAAAAGCTGTGTCACCCGTGATCGGGAGTTGAACCACCTCACTGCTGCAAGAATGGCAGCACCCAGGCAGTTCCTGGTACCACGGGTGGAGGTATCACCATCACCGGTATCCACAGCCACCCCATAGCCTCCGCATGTCGACAATAGCAATGGCAGCGGCATCAACACCGGCAACAGCAACAGCAATGGCAACAGAGACAACACTGGCGGCACCCAACCACTGCCACCCCCTGTGCGGGCCCCGGGTGAGAAATGCTCACGCAGCAGCGATGGCGATGGTGAGAACAATACCCCCAGCAGCAGCAACAGCAACAGCAACAGCAACAGCAACAGCAACAGCAACA
Source organism: Lichina pygmaea (assembly GCA_963422465.1). Taxonomy (NCBI): domain Eukaryota; kingdom Fungi; phylum Ascomycota; class Lichinomycetes; order Lichinales; family Lichinaceae; genus Lichina; species Lichina pygmaea. Next base: position 1,281,342 of record OY730173.1, read on the forward strand.
GCAACAGCAACAGCAACAGCAACAGCAACAGCAACACCGCCCTTCTAAAGGGCCGGAAGCGACGGGGACTTGCGAGGGCTCAGCTAACCGACCAGCGCACGATTATAATGTCACAGTTACACACCATCGCAGCATCAGCACCCTCCACAGCAGCCCCAGCAACACCAGCAACAGCAACACCGCCCCCCCCCCCCCCCCCCCCCCCCCCCCCCGACACCATCACTCCCTGAATAGGGGGTCTTGAGGTTCTGCTGCTACAGACCTTCTTTTGTGTTCTATTGTTTCCCCAGCAGTTTACTGCCTTCTGAGGTGTGTGGGACAATGAGGTTTTTTTGCTCTTTGGGCCCTGGAGCCCAGAGATCTCTTGACCTCACAGTTCTAGGGCCCAGAGGTTTTCCTTGTTATACAGCTACAAAGTGTTCCCGGCATAGTCTAGCCAGTAGCTAGTTCTGAAACGGAGTAGGAAATCCATACCATACCCTCACTTACTTTCCCCCCCCCCCTCCTTCTCTCTCACCATCTCTTTATCATCCCCACCCCGGCTTATCCAACCCACCGCCTCGAACTCAGGAACAACCTCGACCACGGCCCTAGATGCGCGTACGGACCAGCATCGTCATCGTCGTCCTCTCTGCCGCTGCTGCTGCTGTTGATGTCCGCTGCTGCCGTGCCGGTCCGACCCATCACCGCTCGATTCCCGCCGGCGTCTCGCAGGATCATGCGTTCCGGGTGCGGCATCATGGCGAGGACGCGGCCGTCGGCGGAACGCACGCCGGCGATGCCGCTGCCGGAGCCGTTGGGGTTCGACGGGTATGACTCTGTTGGTGCGTGGCTCGTCGGATCGATGTACCTGATCGCGACACAGCCGGCGCTCGGTGCTGTCGCCGTCGTGCTGGCTTGCGAGGGAGGAGACGAGGCGGATGATGATGATGGTGGTGGTGGTGGTGATTGTGGTGGAGCAGAGCGGAAGACGGCTTTGCCTTCGGCGTGGGCGACTGCGACGGGTAACCGGCTCCCATGCATGCCGTGGAAAAAGATGCACGGAGGAGGAGGACTTACTGAAGACGACGAGTCGGGCAACGACGGTGCCGTCTGGTCGCTGACCTCAACCATGCAGAGACGCGCCTCGTACTGCTCGCTCTCGTTGCCTTCAAAGACAGGCCAGTCGTCCGTGCCGGGGATGAGCTCCGTCAGACGGGCCAGGAACTGCGCGCCGTTGCAGACCCCCAGGGTAAACGTATCCTTGCGCTCGAAGAAGGCCTGGAACTCCTGACGCGCGTTGCTGTGGAGCAAGACCGACTTGGCCCAGCCACGTCCGGCACCGAGCACGTCGCCGTACGAAAATCCACCGCAGGCAGCCAGGCCGGTGAAGGTCGCCAGCGAGACACGCTCGCCGATGATGTCGGTCATGTGCACGTCGATGGCAGCAAAGCCGGCCTGGTCAAAGGCGAAGGCCATCTCGGCATGCCCGTTGATGCCCTGTTCTCGAAGGATGGCGACACGAGGTCTGCGAGTGAAGATCGACGATATCGTCGACGTGAGCGGCATGATGTTTTCCGACGGCTTGAAAGTAAGGCGGGAATTCAGTCCCCGGTCCAGGTCGTCGTCGATCGCTGCGTACTCTGCGTCGGCGCAGGCTGGATTGTCGCGTAGGCGCTGCAGCGCGTACGACGTGTGCGACCAGCGTTGCTGCAGATAGGCTCTGCTCTGCCGATACACCGTCGTCAGACCGTGTTGGATGACCAGCTCCTGCCTCTCCCCCCTCGACGCTCTCGGAACCGTCCCGATACGCTTGATCAGCCCCGGCGGCGGACCGCACGTGGCAAAGCAGCGGTGAAACTCGGTTTGGTCCTCCTTGCGCACTTGGAACACGCCGCCGAGCTCCTCGTTGAAGAGCGCCTCGACGACGTCAGGCGTGCTGGTGCTCTTGGCCAGATGGTCGAGCATGACGACGAGCCCGCAGCGACCGGCAAACATCATCTCCACGAGAGTCGTAAAGAGACCACCGTCGGATCGATCGTGATACGCCAGCACGATGCCCGCTTCGTGAAGCTGCTGAACCGCGTCGAAGAAGTCTTTGAGCAAGCTCGCGTCCCGCACGTCCGGTGCTTCATCGCCGACCTCTCCGTACACCTGTGCCAGAGCCGATCCTCCGAGCGCTCGCCTCCCGTCCGCGAGATCGACAAAGAGCAGAATCGACTCCCCTACGTCCTCGAAGCGACGTAGTGTGGGGGTCCACGTCCGCGCCACGCTCGAGACGGGTGCAAAGGCCGAGACGACGAGCGACAGCGGCGCCGTCACCTCGGTCTTCTCCTTCGAGTCGGCGTCTTCCCACCGCATCTTCATGGACATGGAGTCCTTTCCGACGGGGATGCTAATGCCGAGCCGGGGGCAGAGCCCTAGAGCGACCGCCTCAACGGCCTCGTAGAGAGCAGCTCCTTCGCCCGGATGACCACTGGCGGCCATCCAGTTGGCCGAGAGCCGCACCCGTTCGAGCCGGTCCGTAATGTCGGCCGCGGCGAGGTTGGTCAACGCCTCGGCGATGGCCATACGTGCCGAAGCGGCGGGGGAGATCAGCGCCAACGTCGGTCTCTCGCCCATGGCCATGGCCTCGCCGGTTGCGATGCCCGGCATCAGAGCCGTCGCGGTCACCGACACGTCTGCCACAGGCACCTGCCAGGGCCCCGCCATCTGGTCCTGCACGACCAGGCCGCCGACGGTCCGATCGCCAATGGTGATCAGGAAGGCCTTCGATCCGACAGCCGGCAGAGTCAAGACGCGGTCAACGGCGTCTTGGAGCAAGCCGTCGTGGGGCGTCCCCGGAAGGTACGTGACAAGGCTGCTGTCGAAGCGTGCCAGACTTGGCCTTCTCGAGCCGACCGTCCTCGACATGCGCGGCGGACGACCAAACAGCACGGACATTGGCAAGTCGACCGGCTTCGGGAAATCGGCGGAGTCTCTGTCCGTGACGATGAGCCGGTTCTTGGCTTCCGGGCCGCCGACCGCTCGTCCAACGACGGAGTACCCGCACCGCTCTCGTCGTGCAATCTTCCGGAAGGTAGGCAGACCATCCTCGCCGACAATCAGAACGTATCGCTCCTGCGCCTCACAGCACCAGATCTGAAGCGGGCTCAGACCACGGTCCGCGCTCTCAATCTCCCTGAGCTCGAACTTGGCGCCCAGGCCAGCGTCATGGACGAGCTCTGGCAGCGCGTTGGAGAGACCACCGGCGCCGACATCGTGGATGAGTTGGATTGGATTCTGCTCACCAAGAGCGGTGCAGGCGTCAATCACCATCTGCGTGCGTCGCTGCATCTCGGGGTTGCCCCGCTGTACGCTGGCAAAGTCCAGATCGACCAAGCCTTCTCCCGACGTCAGGCTCGACGATGCGCCACCGCCAAGCCCGATGAGCATAGCCGGGCCGCCGAGGACGACGACGTGCGCACCGGGTCGGACAACGCGGGCATCCTTGATCGCGTTCTGAGGCCGCACCGTGCCGACGCCACCGGCGATCATTATCGGTTTATGGTAGCCGCGCAGCTCTCGCGCGTCTCCACCGACCCCAGTCTCGGTGAGAAGGGTGCGGAGGTAGCCGGCCGTGCACGGCCGTCCGAACTCGTTGTTGAAGGCAGCCGCCCCGACAGGCGCCTCGAGAACGATGTCCAGACTGCTGGCGATGTGGTTCGGCCTTCCCACGTCGAGCTCCCAAGGGCGTCGATGACCGGGGATCAGCAGATCCGAGACGCTAAAGCCTGCCAGCCCTGCCTTGGGTTTCGAACCTCGTCCAACGGCGCCCTCGTCTCGAATCTCGCCACCAGACCCGGTAGCCGCGCCTGGATAGGGGGAGACCGCAGTCGGATGATTATGCGTCTCGACCTTGCCTAGGAAGTGCACCACCTCGCGCTGCCGAGTCCATCTGCCCGTAGCTTGGGATGGTTCCCATAGACAGGCCGGCGGACCATGAAAGACCGCTGCGTTGTCACTGTAGGCGCTCAAGGTATGGTCCGGGTTCCGCTGATGCGTGCTCTTGATCATTCCGAAGAGACTATGGGGCTTCTTGACACCGTCAACGACCCACTCGGCGTTGAACTGTTTGTGTCGACAGTGCTCCGAGTTGACCTGTGCGAACATGAACAGCTCCACGTCTGTGGGATCGCGCACCAGCTGTCCGGCTGGCCCAAAGACGTCCTCAAGATACTGCATCTCCGCCGGATCGAGAGCGAGACCCAGGCTGACGTTGGCTTCTCGAAGCGCGTCCCTAGGCGGCTGTGTCCGACCGTGCATGTCTACCGTACGCGCCGGCGCCGCGTCATGTCTCATGAAGAGCACGGAGAGATCAGGGGGATGGGTTCCTATGGTCTGGCAACCCAACAACGTCAATGCTCGCTATCAAGGTCGTCGAAGCAGGCACTGACCTGGGTCATCCGGTCGTGAAGGACATCAGCGAACGACATGTCATGTTCGCGGCTTCGTTCTGGAAGCCCCTTCACGGCGATGACCATGCCTCGCTCGATCCTCTTGACCTCGGATCCCAGGCCAGAGACGACGGCAATGCTGGTGGCTTTGGAACTCCATGGCGAGATGGTACCGGGTCGGGGAGTCACATAAAACACCTGGGTCCTCGGGGACGATGATGGCGAGCCTGGTCCAGCAACGGCAGCAAGAAGCTCCTGATAGCATTCGTCATCGACGTCGAGCTGCGCGTCACCGTAGTCCAGCAACTGTCTCAACGTCTCCTGGGACTCGTCGGGGATTCCTTCGTCAACCTCGACATAGTGCAGCCACACGGCGCGAACGGCCTCGACGCCCAGCAAGCGCTGGAGATTGGCGGCGCGAAAGCTGGAGAAAGCGCTGGAGCCGGCCAAAGAGATCCATCGCGTCATGCTCGTGATGACATCAAGACCATAGACTCGCCAGCCTTTGCCTCTGTCAAAGCTCTGGGTTGGGATAGAGTGGATAGGTCGCGCGAAGGCCTACTTCGCCAAGGTGGTGGGGTCAAGTGGGGCAGATTGAACGCCGAAGGACTACTTCCCGTTTTCGTACTTCGGAAGGTACGGTCAGGAACACCGGTACGTACGTACGTACGTACGTAGGGTTGCGATCCTGAAGCTGGATCGGGTGTCGAGCTGTGATCCTGCTGGATGATCGAATGACCCTTTGCCCACTCTTGGGGTTGGCCTTACAAGGGGGAAGCTGTTTGTGTGGAGGCGGGCGCCTCGAGGCTCCGCGCCACTTGGTCGCCGGGGTGGGGGCGATTTGATTCCAGGGGTCAGAAGGCCTAGACTTAGGGCTGCTGTAGCCACGTCAGCCACGCCGGCCTCGGGGTGCGACACCCGAGTCCTGTCGCTAAATTTGTGTTACTGATTTTCACTTCCCAGGACTTATGAAGTCAGCCAGAAGGTCGTAAGAGTCAGGGCCTTCCCTCCTAAAGTTTAGTGACCACTTGTGCCGCGGTAGGCACACCAGGGCCTCGCTATCTGCGATTGCTCTCATAAATTTCTACCTCGATGCGAGCCTCGGCATCTCCCGACGGGGTACGGAATACCGGAACTTGCCGTAGGTAAGTTATGCTTAGTCAGGGAGACTGACAAAGCAGGTGGTCTGTGCTTTCAACGCCCGAACGCGTTTCAATTGGGAGCCGCATGTCGCGGGCGACACGGAAAGAGCATCGGCCGACACCGAAGAGCAGAAGATCCGACATCCTCATAAAGAAATGCACGATCAATCACCGTCGTCTGCTACCGCTACCGCATCGTGGGCCTTCTCTTCCAGGATCAATCTGCTGCTAAAACCAAGACTGCTGTGTGTATGTACCTAGGGCACTGTACGTAACGTACAAGGGCCAGCCTCGCGACGTCTGCAGCAGCCGGGCCTGCGTTGCTGCTCTCCTCGCGAGCCGCACCTTCGCAATTGGCCCCAGGCCATGTCCAGCCACACCAAGAGTCCTTCACCTTCCGGCGGAGTCAAAGGCTTGGTGGGAAAGTTCGAGATCCGCCAAGAGACGACGTCGTCAAGGGGACCGAGTCCGATCCCGAGAAGCCGGCTGTCCAGCAACTCTTCTTCGGTGCACAACATGGCTCCGGTCCGAAGCAGCTTCGTCGCCGTGGACCCCAGCAGACCGAAGCAGTCGGATTGCGAGAGCTCTGCCCCTGGCGAAACCGCCGAGAGCACGGCCCGTGAACGGAGAGAGAGCTTCGGCACCAACGAGGCCTCGGACGCGGAAGCCTTATCCGAGATGAAGAAAAACATTGCTCGGGAAGTGGAGAGTCGAGGGCGAAGTGGGGGTTCCGAGCTGGTGTCAGAGGTCGCTGTGGTCACATCGGCGATCGAGCGCGAGGCGACCCCATCGGGCGAGGCGGGGGAGGAGAAGAAGAAGACGTCGGCCAAGGCGGCAGCCCAGCGACGCTCACGAACGACGCAGAGCGCCGATGACGACGTCTCCGCGCCTTCGACGTCCGTCGCAGCCACGGATGTTCAAGACTCAGCTGATACCCCGGAGACGCCGCCTAAGACTGACGTTGCCACCGTCCCAAGCACGTCGCCAACCCCAGGCAACGCGAATCATGTCAGGCCGACCACGCCGACGCCACCTCTCGACGCTGACAAGACAGCCGCCAAAGATGCTCCAGCGGAGCAAAACTCAGATCTGCCCCCAGACTCGGCTGGAGATACCGACGAGCTCCAAGCTACCGGCAAGCCTGGCCACCAGAACATGGTCACTCGCGTGAAGAAGCCTTACCTCGAAGGGCGACCGGCTGCAGGATCCAGACGTGAGACGCCATCCAGCGCGGTGTCCAAAGCAAGCTCGGCTGCCAGTCGACCCAATGCCGCCTCCGGACCCGGCCCCCACAGGGCTCGATCGGTCCCGCACAGCGAAGCGTCCAAGGCCGCCGGTGCGGCGAGATCTCCCCCGACGTGCGCTCGCTCGCAGGTCAAGCGCCCAGACCAACGTTCCATCAGACCCGCGGCCAGCAAGACCGCAAAGGACAAACCTCAAGGGGGAACTCCGCCTCGGGCAGCCGCGGCGCGTCCACCGCCACCCACGTCCGCAGGCCAGGCGGCTCATCCGCGGTCAAGAGCCACCACCGGGTCCAGCAAGGAGCAGCCACGGCCCACAGCAGGTGCTGCATCCAAGAAGCGCGCCTCGAACCTGGCTCCCGCGGCGCCTCTGGCGGCCAAGCCATCAGGCGCAAACGGCACCGCCTCGCGTAGGGTGAGCGGTGTCAGCGCGCCGGGCAACGTCCGGCGTCAGCCATCCACCCGCCACGAGACCAAGCCGGCAGCCTCGAAGGCCGCGGCGTCCAAAGGTGCCGGAAAGGGCCGGGACGTCGGTCGTCCTGCCGGTGCGTCTCGGTCGGCCCAGGACGTCCGGAGCACGAAAGCGGTCACGAAGCCGGTCAGCGAAGGCTTCCTCGCCCGCATGATGCGACCGACGGCGGCCTCGGCCAACAAGGCTTCCGAGAAGGCACCGACGCCGTCGCCGGCGCCATCGAAGGCATCGCTCGCTCGTACGAAGAGCCTGTCGGACCGCACGAAGGGCCCTGAGCACGAGCAGAACGGCAAGCCGCACGATCCGAAGAAGCAAGAGCCCAGGGTCAAGGCCGAGCCCAAGGACGACGCCGGCGAGGCCGATCACGCCGACGGGGCCACGGGCTCCGCCGAACGGTCGACGCTGCCGGACGAGCCATCGCTCACCGGAGCTGGCCACGAGCCCGAGGGCCACGACGCTGGCACCGACGGCGCCGAGCCCATCGCGACCTGAGCGGTGAACTGCGCGCCTCGGGAACCTATCGACTCTTCATCTCGATTACAACTATGAAAGCCTCGATCTTCTCGATGCCGGGTGCTTTTCATCGGTTGATGCTTCTCCCTTGGTTGCGGCATGAGGGGAAGCGTACTGTAGGCGAACGAACAGCGTTGTAGGAGAGAACAATGTGAAGCCGATCCATCCTCGAGCGGGATCTTCTTGCTTCGATGCGTATTCTATCTTTGCTCTGTGCCTCGGAGACGGACTGCCACTTCCAGCACCGACGCCTTTCCGACCGCCGAGCGGTCACTGCTATGTACACGCATGACGATCCTTCACGCTGCGTGCCCGATGAGAGTCGAAGATGGTCGAGGGCCGAAACCGGCCACCGGCCGACGGCCGACCCTAGAGGGCTCGACAGAGCAACATGCCCCCTAGCTTCCGGTCCACGCACTCCCTCAACTCCATGACGCCGCGGTCCGTCGACAGGAAGATACACTCTCCCGGCTGCCTCATGCCCCTGACGTAGTCGGCGTCCTTGCCCCGGGCCAGCTGACCGAGGCCGTGCCTGTCCATCCAGGTGCGCCGCGTCGGCTTCGAGATGAGGCTCATCCTGCTCAGGACGGGCTGGTTGTTCCAGTACTTCATGCCGAGCCAGAGCCGGCGCGACGCGACGTTGGCCTGCGTCACCGGCTCCGGCGGCGTCTCGGGCTCGATCGAGGTCGGGCTCAGCATGGCGGGGGGCTCGGGCCCGGCCCTGACGACGTACGACACGAAGCCGGACGCTTGCAGACACAGCATCAGCTGGTGGATCAGGTTCGACGACGGCACCGACGTGAAGCCGAGGCGCGCCTTGGACACGTTCTGAAGGTGCGAGCACACGTGCCCGAGGTTGACTAGCGACATCGTCGGCGCTCCCTGTCTACCCGGAAGAGAGGCATCACGTCGACATGGTCTCCTGCTGCAGACGTCGACTTCTCGTCAGTGACTCCACCGTCCAGAAGCACCCCAAATACCCTGCTAGTGATCGGGAAGCATACTTGCGGTGGCAGCCTGGTTTCGTCGGGTCCGATGTATGTCGTCGTAGACGTTGAAGATTCACTGCTGGTGGGTCGAGGTGAGCCTTACAAAGCAAGGGGCAAATCCCGGCACCGAGCTCTGTCCTTCTCTCACAAGAAACAAGACGACGTTTCACTGTCACTTGCGCATGATATGGTACCATTAATTTCGTTAGCTTCTATAGTTATACCGTACATACGTACCGTATACATAATCAGATGCGACGCCATGCCGCTCAGAACCACACCGGCGACACCAACATCGTATCTCCTACTTGCTCGTCATGGCTCTGCGAAAGGGAGAAGAGATTGCGCTGTCGGTGTGAGTTCCTCTCGGCGAACCGCGACACGGAATCTTGGCTAACGTCCCGCCAAAGCTTCGCCGACGTCCACTACTTCTTCTCGCCGCCAGGCGCAAAGCCGCTTCACCACCGATTCGACAAGCGTTCGTATGTCTATGTCTTGCGTGATCCCAGTCAGGGCCAGGGTCGGCTGGAGATTGCCAACAACGCCGGCACGCCCGACCAGGATGCCGTCTCTGGAAGTCGGTGGTCCTTTCGTCGCCATCTCGCCTTCGCCGGCTGACACGAGTCTTAGCTCTGCGGGCGGTTCAGCTAGAGCATTCCGACGCGCAACCAACGCTCTGTACGGTTCTAGTCGGTGGAGCCGCTCACGGAGCGGCCGATGCATCCGATGCCGGTCGACCTGATGGTCGAGAGTGGCATCTCGCGGCGCCGGACTACCGCAACGAAGGGAAATACATCTTCAAACTCCACGCGATCGATATCTACTTCTGGGCGAAGGAGGACGCCGCTCGGTTCGTGGAGTGGGCTACGAGGATACTCTCGGCGTCGCAGGGCAATCGAGCAGACGAGCGACGGCCGATGCGGACCCATCAAGGGTCCACCAGCTCCGTCGTGCAGAGGCTGGAACATCTGGCCGTCTCTGGATCTGGTCTGAAGCCTGGCTCGCACGGCAGCGGCGCGTCACAGCACCAGGACGTCAGTCCCGTCGTGTCGGGCACGGCGCCACCATCCGGGCCGCACGGGACAACAGGCCAGCCAGCGGAGCAGCCGGCCGATCACACCCCAATAGCGTACAACCCGGCCGCCCCCGCGGCTCCGGAGCCGATCAAGCACCGCGAGAAGACTCCGCCGCCGGTCGACGCCGAAGATGGTACGAGCTTGCAGCATGGGCTGGCTCAAGACAGCGGTCGCCCGTACCCCGCAGCCACGAGCCATCAGGCCCACGGCTTCCCCCCTCCACCGCCCAATCTCGCTCAACAACCGTCGTTTTCCGGACCACCCCAACAGCAGCCTTCGTACTCGTCGGCAGGCGCGATAAGCTCGCCGTATCAGACGGCCCAGCCGTCGCCGTCGCCGTCGGCCGGGCCATACTCGCCGCCTCCGCAACAAGTCTCCTTCTCGCCGTTCCCCTCCCAGGTCCCCGGCCCGCCGACGACCAGCGCGCCGCAGGGTGCTTATGGCCAGCTGTCGCCGTCCACAGGGCCCTACAATCCGACTCAGGGGACGCCCGGTTCGGTGGCGGGTCCTTTCACGCCGCCTCCGAACGCGGCCCCTTACGGCTCTCCTCCGCCTGCGGCTCCGAGCTATGGCCACGCAGGGCAACCGTATCCGCCCCACTCCGTATCGCCGGGCCTCGGCCAAGTGGCCTCACCATACAGTTCTACGTCCCCGCCGCCGCCGTCTCACCAGCCCGGCACGCAAGACGGCGGTTATGCACTGGCGTACGCCTCTCAGGCTTCGCAGCAGCAGCACCAGCAGCACCAGCACCCGCAATCATATGACCAACATCAGCCGCAGTCAGGATACCCCGGATCCGTTGCAGCTCCAGTGACGCAGGCTCCTTCCGGCCAACACCCCTATGGCGGCTACCAGGGCTTCCAGCAGTACGGGCAACCGCCGATACAGCAGCAGCAGCAGCAACAGCAACACCCAGGCGGCATACACCAACAAGCATATTTTCCTTCGCAAGCGGACATGGCCGGCGACGGCGGCTCGATGAACCGTCCTCAGCCTCCTACGTCCTCGACCAGACTCAACGACGGGGCCTCGAAGATCGAGAAGGGCGTGGGCAAGTTTTTCAAGAGGTTGGAGAAGAAGATTGGTTAGCAAGCTCGGGTTGGAGTGGAAGGACTGACTGAGAGAGAGAGAGAGAGAGAGAGAGAGTGTGTGTGTGTGTGTGTGTGTGAAGGAGAGGGAGGGAGGAAGGGAGAGGGGGTTAATGTCATGTCAATAGCTGTCCTGTCTTTCGCGAACAATCTTGCAACGTATTTAGCTTAGCACATGCGATCTTCATCTTCTGCTCCGCACAGCACGTCCCTAGAGCCGGTGTGAACCACCTTCTTGTACTACAGTGTCACGGACAGGATCACGTGCCCTACGAGTACTTCCCGTACAGTACCTTACTATCTAGCCAGCACTGTCGTCTCCGTGACCAGGCTGATACTGTACAGTGGACATCAGGGGAGGGGAGGGGGGGGGTCCATGTTGCTTACGTGTACATACGTACAGTTCTGTATGGGGGCAAGGACAAGAGGATGACAGTTGGCCGCCGGCCTTTCCGGGGCTCCTGCCACAGGGATCCGAAATAATGTCATACCGGTACGTACTGTACGAGGTGGGCGACGGATATAATGTTACGGCGGTACATAGATACTCTTAGTAAGCTGAGAAATACTGAGACCCTAGCTCACCCGGGAAAATTTACGGTAGATGTCTCAAGGTTTCTGACAATGCGGCTCTGCAACCAACTCTTGCCTGTACCGGTACTCTTGTAACGTTATATCCGTCACCCACCTCGTACGACGCACACACACACACATCTCTACGAGTAGACTGCTGTGCTGTATTCCGTACGGAGTACATAGGTACATACGTACGGAGGTACTCTTGATCGGACTCGGGTGAGAAAAATCAGTCTGCGCGCTCCCTTGCGAGGGCTACGGTAGGGATCACGGAAAGGGACGAAGATGATGCATGTGGTGATGGTGTATGTACGTACGTATGTGGTGGGTTCGGGGTGGCTGTCGAGTGGAACGAGTGACCCTTTTTTGCCTGCTTGAAGCTGTCCTGTACGACGACGACGACGTATGTGGACAAGTAGCCTAAGTCTTGAGTGGCGATCTTCTGCTCGTCGATGACCTGTTGGGTTTTTTGCGTACCGTAGTACGTATGGAAGCCCGTTGGACATCAGGGGATCGGGCCGTGCGGCGCTGGTGAGCCGATTGAAGCTAGACAGAGAGCAGTCTATGGAGGTAGTACGTACCTGTCCGCATACTACGTCATCATACCGAAGAGCTTAGGCTACGGGAAGCATCTCGCTCTCACGTGACTCGACCTCTTTTAGCGAACACTCTCTCCCCCACACATTTCAAGGCCACCCCTGTGTGCCCCCGCACACCACCATGCCCTTGTACTTAAGTACTGAGCTTACTATACTCGTATGTGCCCTGATCAGCAGAAGCTATAGACTTGATCCAATGGGGAAACCTCAGAGTTAATTAATCAGAACCGACAGCTTGATTGGAAACCCTACAATAAGCACTTTCTGTCCCCTGATGAGGTGGCCCTATCGCAGATGTTTCGGTACCACTGTTGCTACGTAAGCACGGAACTTACCCCGTGATACACTTCCATATCGTCGACTCCCAGGTCGCCTTTCTGATCTGTGTACGTACGAGTATGTCGATATCACAGTCAAAGAAACCGTTCCCCACTCTTATCCAGCACCTGCGGCCTCATGTCGTACAACAGATGCAGGATGAGAAGCAGATGGATGTTGGCAGCCAAAAACGAAGCCCTCGGTTCCAAAGGTCTCGGATGGCGCCGCTGCCGCCACCCAGGAACGGTCTCATCACATTCGATAGAGATGTGAGACTTTTGATCGGCGTTGCCTTCGGCCGGCGAGACGGAGCCCCGACGTGCCGGGTGATGGCTCAGCCCCGGCCAAGGCGCTGGCCACGCAGTGCGAGGCTGCCCGTCGCCTCGAACTCGCCCGAGGGAATCGGCGTCCGCCTCAGCTCACGTCGTCGACGCCCGCCATCGTCACTGTCCGACTCCTGTGGAGCAGAGCAAGGGATCAATTCCGAGTATCCCGTCGGCTCCGCGCGCGCAACAATAGCCGTCTGCGTCGGCGGTCAAGGCGGCCGCGACTGATGCGCTCGCGAGTAGGAGCCCGCGACAGAGCTCGGCCGCAGCCTTGGGCGTTGATGGATCGCTTGAACCGTCGCTCCACGGCGTCTGCGCACGCGACCTTGGTGGCTGTCCCGGAAGGACGGGCGTCGACCGTGAGATATCTGGCGCCCTTGCAAGGCCAGGATGCGGCTCCCCTCGGACTCGGCCGTGCTGCGGCGGCAGGCGGGTAACGGCAGGGGCTCGAGAAACAACGTTATCTTCACCGTACGTCTGTCTGTCTGCTTCGGCTCAGAGCCTCTCGAGGACTCTCGCTGATGGATTCCTCCGGCTAGGCCGTCATCTCTCTCCTGACCGTCGCCGTCCTGATCTTCCTGCTCTACCTCTCCATTCGCAGACTGCGGTACCATTACGCCGAGCCGCGATACGTCCCCACCGAGTATCTGAAGCGGAAGTGGAGGTCGTGGAGGCCGGCGGGAGCGGATGGAGGCCTGTACGGCAGAACGTCCTTGTCGCAGGCCGAGAGCAACGAAGTGGGTCCTGGAGGCAACGGGAGGGAGACGGAGAGCGCCGCAGAGCCTGGCGTGGACCGTCACGCGTCGCTTCGATCGATCGCTACCCTCCCGGCGTACAAGCCCACGGCGGGTGATTCGGAGCAGATCCTCGGCCGGGAGGGCGAACGAGCGGGGATCGATGTCGTCGTCGACTTCCCCGAGACGGCCGAGGAGGAGGAATCGCGTCGAGACGGCCACATGGAGACTCTGTATCAGATCCGCCAGGCGCGCCGAACCGAGAACGCCGAACGGGAGGACCGTCGACGGAGGAGACAAGAGGCGCGAGACCGGGGCGACACGGCAGCGCTGGATGCCATTCGCCTGGAGAGCCGGGTGGCCAGGGAGCAGCGTGCTCGAGCGGAGAGTGCGGCCAGCAACAGCAGCTTGCTGCCGTCGGCGGCGGCGGCGGCGGCGGCGGCGGCGGCGACGGCCGGCGGGATGAGCTCTGGCAGCAGCACCAGCCTGCCGCTGAGTGTTCTCACCGTCGAACATGCGACCCGGCTGGAGCGCGAACGGCGCATCTCCAGCGTCAGTTACGCCGACGTCGGTCTCGCCAGACACGACGGCACCCGTGTGCGGGCTTCCTCCGACTCGGAGAGACCGCTGCTCGACGGGGCCACGCCGATGGGTGTGGGCGGAGCCGGTTCCCGTCCGAGCTCGCCGTTCAACCCGGCCCGGGTGCGACCGCCCCAGGCGCCGTATCATCGACGGAACTCGTCCATGAACTCCCTGTCGACGAATGCGTCCGCGACTGGGCCCGGCGATCCGATCCTGCGTCCATCGCACTCGAGGAACATTTCGCTGACGACGACGACGACGACGACGACGACGACGACGACGACGACCATGAGCGACGTCGACCCGAGCGAAGCCAACAGACCGGTGTCGCCGCTACCCGCTTCTCTCTACTCGAACCCGGCGGTGCCGGTCGACGGAGACACGCCTCCGGCTCCACCGGGCTACGACGACTTGGTCCGCGGCGAATCTTCCGAGACCGCCCGCGACGAAGCTCCTCCGTACGAGATTGCCATAACGTCCGATCGCCCTGGTCCCGGCTCGTCACCAAGGCCCCGCGGTCCGCTCGAGCCAGCCGTCGAAAGAGCGCCCACGGTCAGGACCAGATCGGGTGCGCCGCAGATCTCTACCCTCCGCACCCTGCCGTCGATCGAGATCACCGAGGGCACCCCGGTGAACTCGCAACCAAGTTCTCCGATCCGACGCTAGTCTGTCGTCCAAAGACATTGACTCTCGAGACCACCCTGCTCTCCAACCAAAGACCATCACTCCCAACTCAGCAGAAAGGTGCTTCTAGCCCAAGCCATTCCAAATCATCATCATCATCATCATCATCATCAAAGCCTCTCGGGTCTGAACATACAGTACAGCACCCTCCATTCTTTCTCACCCGAAACCCGTCAATCATCCACGAATGTCTGTAACCTATATGTTCACGTGCTTGCTGTGACTACCTACCTCGTTGATTTTTATCTGAGCGGAGAAGCCCCGTTTCTTGCTTGCGATAAATCCTCCTTCTTCCCCTTTCTCTCGTTGCATGCGTTTGGACTTTGCAAGCCGCTGCATTGTTCTTTGATCATCTGTACAGTATGCATGTGTGTATGTACGAAAAAGTAGAACAGGCCATGGGTTCTTTGTGGAGTTGGACTTGGCTGCTCGACTTGTCATCATCATCATCGTTATCATCATCGTTGAAGATGGCTGACTGATACTTACAAACACCCTCCCCCCCCCCCCCTCCCCTTTTCCTTCACAATGGACTCCCCCGTTCTTGTTCACAGTCACATTTACCGCTCCTTGTCAAAAGAATGGCTGTGAAGAAAGAACTTGGAAGGAGGAACAGTAGCTGTGGATGGCGCGACGGAAGCCTCCGAGGCTGCGGCGGAAGCTGGTCAAGAAGTGTGTGTGGCATTCATGATCAATGGCCAACGGCCTTAATTACCTGTACCTATCGTACACCTCAGGTACCGTACTACACTGTATGATACTGCAGCGTACTACACCACACTACACTGTACCTCTGTACAGTACCCACAGTACGAGTACTTTGTACAATAGCGAGCGGCTCATAGACCAGGCACTCCAGGGTCACTTGCTACAGCATGACGTAGACACAACCACGACAAGACCATCATGTCAAGGTATTTGAACACAACCCAATGAAAGAACAAAAGATTTTGTTGGGAGAGAGGGGAGGGGATCTCTGAACAAGGTCTCTTCTGTTAGCAGGAAAGGATTGTGTAGGAAGAGAAGATTTCAGATGGCAAGTGAGAGAGAGAGAGAGAGAGAGAGAGAGAGAGAGAGAGAGAGAGAGAACCAATGGAGAGAGTGCAGAGTACAGTATTGTACATACCACCCGTACGTAGCCCATGATGATGATATGGTAATTTAACCCAAGGAATACTAGACACCAACAAAGGAATGGTATGATAGCTGTCATAAGAGATCTTATGATCCTGCAAATTGCAGAACACAAAGGCCGCCAACGACTTCTCTACCACGCACTCCGTACCGGTACCGTACGGCGCAAGAGTTATCAGTGTCAAAAAGGGGAGACACTGCTGCTGGAGCTACAAAGGCCTCGACCTGCTCAGAGAGAGGGGAGAAGAAGAAGGAGCTGTCGATTGAAGCCCACTCGAGTATGATAATGGGCCCTTATCTAGCTGACTAACACTACGGTACCGTACAGTACGGTACTGACTAAAGCCAGGCTCGGCCCTGGCCCTGCTTGTGGCCGCAATAGAGATACAGAAAGAAAAGACAGGACAAGACGACTGGATAGGACAGGACAGGACAGCATAGGACAGGACAGGATAGGATAGGACAGGATATAATAGGACAAGATGAGACAGGACAGGATATGACAGGACAGGACAAGACAAAGATAGCCGCTGTGGATACGCCAACATCATTACGAGTAGAGGTACAGTACCGTACACGAGATATCAAACATCAAGCATCAAGCATCACTTCTCCCCCTGTAGTAAAACACTTAGGAGGGCTTCTCCCAGTCCACCGGTCCAAAGATTGGTCTTCCCTTTCCTGCTGATCCTCTTGCTTGTCCCCCTCCCTGTCCTCCCCCACCTCCCACTCCGTCATCGTCATCATCTCCTCCTCCTCCTCCTCCTCCTCCTCCTCCTCCGTCACCATCACCATCACCTCCTCGTTCATGAGCATCGTTGTTCGATCGGGTTATTTCGCCAGGGCCGTCCTCTGAGATTGCAGCGGCGTCGTCGGTGCGACTCGCTCTGGCACGCCAATTCTCGTTGCGCCAATGGCTGCTTCCAGGAGTGCGAAGCGGCGTCGTGGCGCCGTCGACGCCTTGCCGTTCGCCGCTGCTGAGAAGCTTTTGGAGGGCGCCTCCTCCTGTCTTGCTGCCGCCCTTCTGCTGGCCGCGTCGGCCGCGTCGGGACGACATCAGCTCTTGCCACGAGCCTTGCTCGACGACGCGCCCTTGATCCAGCACTACGATCTTCTCCGCGATCTTCATCATCTCTTTGGAGTGCGTTATGATCAGGACCGCCATTCCGCTGTCGCCGCCGCCGCCGCCGCCGCCGCCGCCGTTCACGCTGTCGTTGAGAGCTGATCGCTTTGCCAGCCCGTCGGAGCCATCGACGGGTGTAGCGTTGGGGCTCGACCTGATCAGTTCGGTCACGGTGTCCCTGATCAGCTGTGCGTTCTCCGAGTCTAGCGAGCTGGTCGCTTCGTCCAGGATGAGCAGCTTGGGCTTGCGGACCAGGGCCCTGGCGATGGCGATCCGCTGTGCTTGGCCGCCTGACAAACCTTGTCCACCGTCGCCAATCACAGTGGCATAGCTGTGTGGCAGCGACATGATGAAGTCGTGAATGCCAGCTTGTTTAGCGGCGTCCGAGATCGAGTATGCTGTACAGTTTTCCGTCTTCCAGACTTCTGTCACGGCACTGTCATTATCCTTGCTGCCCGACCCGTCATCTGTCGAGGTGGGCAGGCCGTATGCGATATTTGCGGCAATGGTCGTGGGAAACAAAACCGGCTGCTGTGAAACGACTGCAATCTGAGATCGAATGCAGTAAATGTCGACCTCGGCGCCAGGCACGCCATTGTAAGTGATCGTGGAGCTGTTCGAAGGACTAATCGGCACCGGATAGAATCCAACCAAGAGGGACGCGACCGTGGATTTGCCGGACCCAGACGCACCGACAACGGCGATGCTAGAGTTGGCCGCGATTTCGAGATTGATCGAGCGTAACACGTCCTGGTCGATCCTCGAAGGGTATGCAAACGACAGGTCCCGGATTTCGACGGGTAACGGCGGGCTGACCTTTGTGGAGCCACTCCTCTCGTGAGAAGAGCAAGGAAGATGAGCAAGTCGCAACAGACGAGTAGCTGTATCCCGGCTGCTGTTTATCTGTGGGACTGGCACCCCGAAAGTCAGCGGGGATGCTCAATCTTGTGCGCTACGTACGACGGACATACTGAAGGACACGATGGAGTTGGCATTGGCGATGCTAAAGGTCAGCATCGTGAACACTGTCAATATGTCTGACGTGCTAAACTCGTTGCTTGACACGAGGACGGCGCCGTAGTAGAAGATGAGCGCTGCTTTGGAGTCAGCCATCGTAGTCCGTGAAACCTTCCAGCTCGCATACCGGTGATGAACAGGATGCCCGAGTCCGAGAGCCCGTAGAACAAGCCAGAATACGCCGACCGCTTGAGGCCGACTTTGAACGTCAGCGTCGTGGCTCGGGCGTACTTGTCCCGGAAGTGGGTCTCCAGCGTCAGTGCTCGAACGACTCTGATGTTCGAGAATGTCTCCGTGAAGATGGATCCTGCGGCCTCGGCAGCGTCGTTGCTTCGCCCTTCCCACTTGCCCGACACGAACTCGAACCCAGTCGTGACGGCGTACATGATCGGGGCCGATGCTATGCCGACCATGGTCAGTTTCCAACAGATGACAAGGCTCCAGATGACGGCCATGGCGGTCATGGCCACGGCCACGAAGACGAAGCCAGCAAAGCGGCCGACCAGATTACGCATCTCTTCGGCGTTGCGGTCGAGGCATTCGGATATCCTCGACACCGAGTTTCTATCCTTGTCGAACCAAGCTCGGGGCTGCTCCAAGACTCGTCGGAGCGCCTCGACTCGAACCCGGTCGATCCAGGCTTGGCCGCACGTCTCGAGGAGGTAGTGCATGCAGTAGCTTGCGACGGCATCGGCGATGGCAACTCCTAGAACCGACAGAGACCAGCGCAGAGCTTGCCTGGCACGGTCTTCCTTGAGAAAGAAGGTCGCCAGCAGCCTCGCGAACAGAAAGGAGAAAACCGGCGTCGCCGCGGCATGCAGCAGAGCAAAGAAGAAGCCAGAAACGAGGAGGACTCGGCCCCGACGATCAAGGTTCGGCCAAAGCGTGGATAGTATCCGTCTAAGAGACGCAATCCGTTCTGCTTCGGGCCTCTGTCTCCTCTTCTTGTGCTTTCGAAACCGCGACCACGACTGCGACTGCGTTGGCCCGGGGCTACCCAGGCCGGTCGGGTGGGCCGTTCGAGGTACTCGTTGCAGCAGACCAATGCGTCCGCTACGTGCCATTCGCCCGTTTCTCGTTGTCCGGCCCGACATCTCCACCATTTCCATCCCAAGCGGCGCCTGTAACCGCGGGGAGAGCGGCGAGGACAAGGGTGTCAGGGGCGACAGCTGACCCAGCGACGGACGACGTTCGTGCACGTTTACCGTCGGAGCAGAGAACGCAGTGGAGACGTAGAAGACGTTGCGAGGAAACTGAAGTTCCAGAGAATCGACCGAGCCCGACCTCTGTCTCCCGGAAAGAACGCCGGCGTCGGACTTCGATCTGAATGCGAAACGGCTTTTGACGGCTTCCGCACTCTCATCCTCTCCATCGGTGCTGATGGACTCTGCCCTCTTGTGCAACAGCGAGGAGAAAAGCCCCGTGGAGTTCTTCTCGAGTGCACCTTTGTATCCTTCCTGAACCACCCGGCCTTCATCGAAGACGTAAACGAAGTCATCCTCGTAGATCTGTGACACGTCGTGCGTTATGATGATGGTGGTCTTGCCGTGTCGCCATTCGCGAACGGCGTCCATCACGAGGGACCGGCCGATGTAGTCGAGCGCGCTCGTCGACTCGTCGAGTATCAGGACTGGCGTGTCTCGCAACCGGGCTCTAGCGAGGGCCACCCGTTGCCTCTGACCGCCGCTCAGAGACTTGCCCCCCGTGCCCACAGACGTGTCAAGGCCATCAGGAAGATCGTTGATTGTGGGATGGAGGAGGGCGAGCTGGGAAGCTAACCCGACGTCAGATTTGGTGACACCGTTTCCCGCGTTTCGTCCGAAGGCAATGTTCTGGAACAGGGTCTCGTTGAAGAGTATGCTCTCTTGCTGTACGAGCGTAACGTTCGTGCGCAGCCAACGCAGATCGAGCGTCTGAATTGCATGGCCGTCGATGGAGATGTCGCCGCTCCAGTTGGAGTAGTACCGCATGATCAGATTCCCCAGCGTGCTCTTCCCCGAGCCGCTGCCACCGACCACAAAAGTCATCTCGCCGGCGGGGAAGAATAAAGTAGCGTTGCGAAGCGCCGGTGGATCTGGTCGAGAAGGGTACGAGAAAGAGACCTTGTTCGAGTTAGCAGAAGCGCCGGTCATGCCCGTGCGCGTGCTGCTTACCCCACGTATGTCGATGTCTCCTTTGCACTGGCTTGGCAGCACACTTCCCACCATCTCGACGATTCTCCTGCCCCGCTCGACTCGCAGACGGACGGCTTGTAAGGTACCCCCAGCAGCCCTCCCCTTCTCAAGAACGAGCATCTGAGGTAGAATCTGCTCTACAGCCTGTGTGGCCATCAACGCAGCCCAGAAGGTAGTGAGAATCTGTCCAGGAGACTCCTTGCCGGGCCCGGTCAAGGTGCTGCCGTACCAGAAGCCTTGAACAAACATACCGAGCGTCACCAGACGGATGAACCCAATCTGGAAAGCATTCATGCGTGCTTGGAAGGAATAGCTCTGCGCAGCCTTTCTGATCTCCGCAGAGTACTCTCGGACCTCGCTGCTTTGGCCATTGAAACATTTGACGGTCTCGATGGCCGAAACAGCGTTGCTAGAGCTCTGCGCAGCTGCCGACAGGCTGTCCTCTTGTCTGTCGATGGCGGGCTGCGTCTTGGCTGACGTGTAGGAGAGAACGGCGGCGGCGAGAGGAAAGGTTGCGGTGATGACCAGGGTGAGCCTCCAAGAGTGGTAAAAGGCAACGCCCAAAGCTGCTACTGCCGTCACGGTGTATTGAACCAGAAAGCCGAGCGGCTGAGAAGTTGCCATCTGCAGGTCACGAATCTGGCTGCCGAACGTTATCGCCGCGCTCAGACCTGCAAGGAGATGAATGCCCGGTACCTTTGCAGTCGGGGTATCAAGGCACCAATGCCGTTCTTGCGCAAATCATACCACTCCAAGTCCTTCTGCATAAGGCCGTCAAAGAGCTTATCCCTGACCGTCTTTGCCTGAATCTCGCCGAAGACCAGCCAGAACATGAAGAAGCCGCCATTGAGCACCCAACTTCCGGCACCGACGCCGACGAGGGCGATGCAGTTGACCGCCACCTTCCTGACCAGGTCAGGTCCACCGATCTGGCCACCACCATAGTCGGTGAAGAGGTTGAACAGTCTGCCGAGAAATATGGAGACCGCCGGTATGACCACTCCAGAGACGATTGAGAAGATCAGAGCTATGACCAAGTTCAAGCAGTGCTTTTTGGTTGTGAAGTTGAAAAGTGCCCTCCAGGGAGCTCGTCTTGCTGGCTCGCTCTGACCAGACCCGCCGCCCCGGTCATCGTCCTCATCTACCTCCATGTACGCAAATGAGAGTGAGAGATTGCACTAGAGTGGCGTTAGCCGGGAAAGAGCACCTTTCCGCCTTGCTACAGGTCTGCGGAAAGAAAAAGGGTCGGGGTGCCAACGCCTGAGGTGCCGTTGCTGAGACGTGACATCCCCAATTGATAGCACATCGAACGGAATTACAAAGAGGAGAGATCTGAACATCAAACCCCGAAAAGGACCTCTCAAGGTCATCTGAAGCAAATGTATCTACATTCCAAAACATGTCTGAGTTCGTCGGGCAGGGATCATTTTCATTCAGGGCGCTTAGTATTGTTCTTCCGAAATAAGAAGAACAGGCGACAGAAATCGTACAGTTGGGAGGTGAAGAAAAAACAACAATGACTAGCATTATTGCGGCCTCGATATACTCTGACTTGCAGCGACGAGCCATGGCGCCGGACAAGTCACCTCGTGGCTCTTGTGGGGTGTGTAGATTAGAAGAGCCGTGATGGCCGGGATTGCTTAAGCGCGGATGAAGATAAGCTGTGTCCGTGGCATTTCAGACAAGCGGACAAAAGCTTTGTTCTCTGGCTGATAGCACAACAAGACGGAACTGGGCAAAATTTCCAGACTTCCTCACATCGATGTCGAAATCTTAAGACATAAGCCATCATATACAGTGATAAGGATGAGCCAGCCAAGCTTTTACCCAGTCGACATCTGCTCATTGGATCTGCTTCGACTACTCTTCTCGCGAAGGATCGCTTTTCCTCTCCTCGGGATGCTCCTCCTCGTATCTCCAGTCGTTCAAGCCTTGCCTGTTTCTGTAGATTGACGTTGATAAATTAGAATTCGACCCAGCTGATCTTCGGCTTCCAGGTGGTCGAACAAACCTCGCAATTTCAATGGCGTAGAATTGCATCCTTGGCACTGCGATCGACATAGCTCAGCCCGTTGCAGTACATTGGCACACCTTGGCGACCTACCAAAGATCGTCTCCTTCTCGCCGTATTCAAATCTGGGGTTGGTCCTGACAAGTGTTCCAAAGTTGTAGTCGTCGATCTTCTTTTCGTAGGCCATCATGAACTTCCTCCATCGCTCCTTGCCCGTCTTGCTCTTCATCTCGTCTTCATCGACAGTCTGTGCCGGGTCGAACTCTGGGAAGTCCCGCTTCAGATGCTCGTGAATCTCATCGTCCATCTTCGTCAACTTCAACTCCGAGCCTCGTCTGCTCCCTAGAATGTTCCAGTATGTTGCCATGTGCTGAACAGCTATTTTGTGCAGTCAGACTTGACAGATTCAAAGAACGGGAATCGAATCGGATCATCGCACCTTTGACCACGAACTGCTTCTCTATCTGTCATCGTAGTACCCACATTAGCCTCAAGGAAATCGATTTGCGAGCTGGTGACTTTTGCGGGCGCCCTACGTCCTCAAAGTTCTCGACCTTGTCGGGATCGACTTGAGCAGACCCTAGAGACATGTTTCCCTGCTAACTGTTGTCGAGGAGGTGATACAGCCGTCCCTTCGATGCTATGGATACTGAGGCGGTTTTCTTGATGAAGATCTAGGTAGCTGGCTCTGGTGGGGTTTCTTTCCATTACGTTTGCTCCTGGTCACGGGCCCATTGCGCTTGTTAGGTCTAGCTACCGCGTGGTTGAAGAGATGCCTAAGGTTACTGAGTAAGCAACTAAGTGATAGGCTTTTGTACCCCGCATGCTCACATGTTCGCTGCAATTGAGTGGCATCCTGAGGCCGAAACAGAATCCCTCGAGTGATGAAAACATGAGGGCCAGAGACATTGCAAGATATCCGACCTTCGTCGTTTGCGCTTCATCATCATTCGCCAGCAATCCATCTTCGTGATCTAATTCCACCGGGGTTTATATCATATTCTACATCTAGTAGAGCTAGTCTATCAAGGTACCATCAGATGCGTCACACTTTCAGTCCAAATCATCAGCTCTCGGCACGAGATCCGCCTCGCCTTGCGTGCCCTTCTGTTCGGCTTCAAAAGCTTCTTCTCTGGCAATATCTTCGAGGCTCAGAACCGTGAAGACTACGACGAAGTAGACTTGTCCTGTTGCTTTGTTCTTGAGAACGTAGCGGAGCTTGTGGGACCTATTCAGTAGGCCATATTTAGTCTGAGAAGCCGTGACAAGTCGGCTTGACGTCTGGAAATGTACGGAACCGGAACTTTTCTTGACTCACTTGACTTCTCTAGCATCCAAAAAGCTCAGAACAGGAATGGAAAAGCCAGGAAGTTTCAACGCAAAGGCTGAATCCCAATTAGTAGGCGGTCGGCTGAAATCCTTTTCAAACGGGGCTCGACAAAGAAAAGGCGTGGATGCTGATCATGACAAGCTCTGTGATTCTGGCGCAAGAACATACCATTAAAGTCAAGATAGGGGTTGAAGAAGTCCATTCTATACAGTCGGTCTGCTCCAAAGTCCAGACGTTTCCGATTGGCCTCGTCCAAGAAGAACTTCTTGCGAGCTCCAGCGTCCTTCGGTATGCCGATCCCGTCCCGGATTTCCTCCCCATCGTCCTCGGCACCTTCCTCGACGACTTCATGATCTGGCCAATGCCCAGCACCATTCTCAAGAGGCCGGAGCGATCTGGACTCCTTGCATACTCTTAGAACGTTGATACTGCTGAGGGCCGGGCCGTAGAGGTAGGGTTCATCGGCGTAAGGGTCGCCTTCGAGTCCAGGATCGATGATCCATTTAACGAGCTTGAACGCCTTTCCAAAGCCTGGCGGTAGACGATTGCGAATAGGCTCGTCAAAGTCGTTGCCGAAGACAAGGTCATTTCCAGGTATAGAAGCCTTTGGAAGAATATCAAACGATATGGAGTACAGGTCACTCTTGTGCAGTGGATGCTCGAAATATGGACATGTTTTGCGTGAGCCTTTGGGTAGGCCTGCTTTTGTCCGTCACCCGACGCTACCCCGATAGACGAAGGGAAGTGATAGGACTGTCCGCCATACCGCGATAGTTGCGAATTCGAACATGGAGGCTTGCTTCACCCCACCCCGAGGAGATGTGAAAAGGCTCGGCCGAGTTGACATTGACGCTTCCGTGCTCCGACTGATCGTACCCTGGACCGGCGCTGACTCGCAACAAGTACTTCTCCGCCATCGTTACTTGTCGTGGGCCTTGGAAGAATGTATTTCTCGCCTTCTACTTCATCCTCAACCCACAGGAGAACGGGTTTCGTATGCTGCACCCAAAGGACTGATTCTACCATCAGCAGATTCGAAGAAATTGAGAAGCATGCGACTGACTGGGTATCCAGATGTACCTGTATGGCTTCAGTCACTTGTCGACCTCGAGGGATGGCTTCAGCATAATGCGATGATGACGTCGACTGCCCTGCCCGAGTTTTAGCGGAAGATCTGATAAGATACCGCGCGCGACGAAGTACCGTGCCATGGGGGGTAGTTAACCCCCCCATGGCACGTTCGTTTGCGGGTGGTACTCGAGAAAAGTAACTAGTTAAGCGAACCACGTAAACAAAGCAATCCGCCGCGCCACTGAAGAGCTAGCCGAATCCGGGAAGAAGCGACAACCAATCGATCTGCATTGGTCAGCATTTCTGAAACGGATGGAGTCGCAATCAGGATAGCTTATCGCCCCGGCAATTGATGGGCCGTTTATGAGCAACCGTAGCCGTATTTACAAATTTCCATTTTAGGCCTAGTGGCCGTAGCTTGATGTTTACCCTATGTTCCGGCCTTGGTGAAGGCATTTCTAAACCGCGCTGGCCTCCATGTTGCTCAATCACAACAACAAAACCAACGACGTGGCACCATCCAGCTACGAACAAGGCCTCTCTCATTCAACGATACTTGCTCGAGAAGGAACTATGGCTGTCGATGAATCAATTGCCCTGGCCGCGGACGACAGGCCAATTGCGGTGCGGCGGAACCGCCGACTGTCGAAGGTAGTTGTGATGAAGGAGAAGAGCTCCGACGCTGAGATCCCTCGTCGACACGTCCATCGGAATGCATGCCAGGAAGCGGACACAACGACTACCTCCACGACAGTCACGCCTCGAAAGAAGCGTGTGAGGTTCTCGGAGCCTGGTCCTGAGATGGGCCCGACGACGTCCACCGGGTTGACGCCGGCACTTCGCCGTCACCGTCTGTTGGGCTCGCCGGGCAAGCCCGTCCGCTTCTCGGGGCGGCGGCAGTCCCTGCCTGGGAAATTGATATCGCCCCTCACGGAGGCCACCTCGACGCTTCAGTTCGCTCCTCTCCGACAAGTCATCGACAACCGTTCAAGGCGGCGACTCAGGAGAAATCACCTCAGCGAAGAAACCAACGCGATCGAGAAAGAGAAACGACTGGAAGAGCAGCTCCATCAGGAGGACATCACCTCGCTCCGCGAGCAGGTCGAAGAGAAAGACCGCTGGGTGAAAGAGCTGATGCAACGGCTCAAGGATGCTCAGTACACGAACGTGCAGTCGGCTGTCGGTCCTGACGCCGAGAGCAGTTTCGCAAGCTCAGGTGTGCGTCTTCGCGAAGAGGATTGCCGTGAGCAGCCATTGGAGGATCGGCAGACTGAAAACGGCGCCGCGAATGTGCACAACCCCGACGATCATCGGCCGGCAGAATATAACGCGGGGTCTGATGGCGAAAAAGCCAGTGACGACGGTGAAGCATGCACATCGAGAGGCACCACTCCCGAACGTTCGACGGCTTCGGCAGGTGTTCAGGTCGAGACCGAGGAGCTGTCGAGAGAAGGCTCTCAGGTGGAAGCTCTCAGGAAGGCCTTGGCACAAGTAACGTCGGAGCTGGAGATGACGCGCAGCACGCACCTTCGTATCTCCGCGAAGCTGCAAGGCCACCTGCAGGACTCGTCGTCGTCTCTCGACAGCGATCCCGACCTGGACACGGCTCTCAACATGGTCGTGACTTCTCTCGTGCTTGCGCAGACCCGCGCCGAGGATGCCGAAGCCAGCTTGGACGCTGTGTCTTCCGAGGTGGCCGCGCTCGGCTTCGCGGGCAGGAATGCAGAAGACATGCTTATCGCCATCAAGACGCAGTTTCGACAGGCGAGGTTGGAGCTGGAGCATCTCCAGCCTGGGGAGAACACCATCGGCTTCGACAACGAAAAACTCCTCGGCATGCTCGTCGAACGGGTCCAGGCTTTGCTTCGCAGGATCCGAGACGGCGCCGAGGAGCAAGCGAGCCAGCGCCAGGTCAACACCGTCCTCCAGAGACGATTGGACCTGGTCGACGCTCAGGCGAAATCGGCGGAGGCGAAGGCCGACGAGTTGGCGATCGACGTGGACGAGAAGGACCGGTCCATCAAGAAACTGCAGCGTGCCTTGGAAGGCTATCAAGCCGAGGTCAGGAGCCTCGAGAGCCTCGTGGACCGGCTCGAGGAGGACCACGCCAGACAAACGGAGCGGATGCAGAGAGGCATGGATGAGGCGGTCGCCGACCTCGAGATCAAGCTGGAAGCCGAGATGAAAAGCAAAGAAGAATCGATGATCGAAGCGCACGAGGAGAAGCGCGTGGCGGAGGATCTGCAGGCGAGGGTCGAGAAAGCCAAGGCGATCATCGAGCGAATGAACAGAGAAAAAGACACGCTGTCCGCCGCGAAGGACGTCATCATATCCCACCTCGAGGCCGAGGCCGACGAAAGAGACCGGGCTATCGTCGGATATCAGAGCCAGCTCGACACCGTCGGCCACGAGAAGCTTCTGCTCGCGTCATCGCTGAACGAGGCCCAAGCGTCGATCGGCACGCTCACCAACGACAAGACGGTCCTCGAGGCCCAGCTCGCCGTCGAGCTGGAAGAGGGCATGCGCGTCATGGAGGCGATGCAGTCCGAGCTCATGCGGTCTTTGGCGCGTGCCAACGAGTTGAAGAACAAGCATGCCGGCAGAAGCAGGGACGAATCCGCAAGCGTGTCGCTGCCGCCGACGCCCTGCAGTCTGAGGTTCGCCACTCCAAGAAAACGGAAGAGACGAGTCGACAGCGGTATCGGAGTGCTTGAAGAGGAGGACGAGGAAATGTTGGATGTTTGAATGAGAAGTGTCTGCGCTGGGTGTTGAGGTTGATATGGGCTTTCTGACTGTGCATGTTGTCGCTTGTTATGAAGGGTTCCCATCGACATGATTGTCGGCCTTGGACAGTTCCTCAGAACGATGTATGGCTTCTCTCAGCACTTTATAACGAGACAGGGCCTTCCGCATTTGTTCCCATTGACCACTTGACTTTATAAGCGAGCTTCCCTGCAATGCCAGAAATCTCGATTTAATGGCAGTGACGCACATGATTCGGCAAAATGTCATTTGTATTCTGTCAAGCGGCTGTGCAAACCCTCCCAGAATGTGATCCTCGTGTCGAGGCTTGTGGTGAGTGAGAGGTGTACCTGTACGAAAGTAGAAGGATGTAGAGTCGCCCAAAAAAGGCCACCAAGTTGGCTTACAGCGAGAAACAGCTGCTTCTCCTTGCAACTTTCATCGAGATTTGCAGATATCCGGCCTGACCTGCGCAGCTCGAAAAGACAGTCATCACGACACCTTGTTGCTCTATCGTCGTCGCTCAAAGAATCCGCTGGAGCCTATGATTGCCACACTCTGGTCCATGACCCACTCGCCGACCCCGAGGTAGCTGTCAATCCACCGTTTGACTTCTTTGCTCTCGGTGAGCTTGTCGCTTTGCAGACTGGGGCTGCCATGCCAGGTGATGCGAAACGGTTAGTGGAACGCAAGTACCCAAGTGAAACAGCGGATTCCAGAGGATGGCGCAAAATGGATCGAGGGCGTGGTCGTCCGCTGAAGGGCAAAGGGGCAGCTTACGTGAGTCCGGTCGATCGCTTGACGCCTGCTAGGAAGGCGGAGACTGTAGAATGGCAGATCAGCATGGTCTGAAGGCGATAAAGGTGATGCGACGCACTCACTGAGGACTGCATCAAAGGCATAATGGGTCAGTCTTCCGAGCTACATCGTCACAGCCAGACAATCAGCGTTCATCGCGTTGATGGGATCCATGCGGTAGGCGTTCAAGGCGCGAGAGAGATCTTACTACCATGGCCACGGTATGGCTTCAGGCGTCCGAGAGGAGGGTTTGACCTGGGATCACGATTGAAATAAGCTGAGGTCTGGTACGTATGTACAGTACGTATGCAGCGATGCAGCGTACGGTGTCCCGTTTCCGCGTTTGCGTCTCCGCCGGGTTGGGCGCTTCAGCACGTGATATGGTTATAAGGCTTACTCGTGCTGATATATCACGTGATCTATCTCTCTTACGTAAACATGGCCTACCGTAGCCTGCACCAATATCAGTACTCGTACTCCGTAGAGTATGATAAGCCAATCAGCGGTCTCTGGGCCCCGCCGTGCCCCCTTGCCCTCGGGCGGTAGCGGGGCACGTCGTCCCCACAAGATTTGAGACTTCGCTTCTCTTCTCCCAGGGACTTGACCATACACTCTGCTCTTCCCAAGCTAGATTGAGGAACATACCAGCTTGGACGAGACCAGGACGACAGATCAATCCTCTTATTGAACCACTCTTTCCGCAACACAGCTCAATGTCTTCAATCATGGAGCATCTCTCTAGCCGGACCAGGTACGAGTGGCTCGCTCAACTGAACACAGAGTATAGCCCGAAGACGGTCTATCGTCGGACCTCGATCATCGGTACCATTGGTGAGTCTCCTTCTACGGTTCGGCAGGCAGTCATCTCCGTCCGACACTCGCTATGGTGACGCGGCAAAGACGTTGAGATTCTGACCCACGGCGCAGGTCCCAAGACCAATTCAGTCGAGAAGATCAATCTGCTGCGCAAGGGTATCTCTGTCATCTGGCTGTAGCTGTCGTTGCACGAGCTGGACTGACGATATCAAGCTGGTCTGGCCATCGTTCGCATGAATTTTTCCCATGGGTCGTACGAGGTATGACAATACCGTTGCCCCGAATCTCCATGGGGGAAGCTTCCGTAATGCAAAGGTACTGATCGGCTCCTGCGACAGTATCATCAATCGGTCGTCAACAATGCGAAGCAAGCGGAGAAGGTCCAAGATGGTCGACCCCTGGCTGTGGCTCTTGACACGGTATGATCGACATGGACCCGGCCAAGGGGTGGAACTTATCGTCATGAACAGAAAGGGCCAGAGATCAGGACAGGCAACACCACCAACGATGCCGATATCCCCATCGCCGCCGGTACCGAGATGAACATCACAACGAACGACAAGTACGCAACCAGCAGTGACGACAAGAACATGTGAGTGTGCTTGGCCATCTATCCATCTAGAGGCTTCTTCGATTGGCGATCTCGACGATGGGTAGTAACCGCGGGGTGCCAGGTATGTGGACTACAAGAACATCACCAAGGTCATCGAAAAGGGTCGCATCATCTACGTCGACGACGGAGTCCTCTCGTTCGAGGTGCTCGACATCGTAGACGGTCAGACCATCAAGGTCCGCTGCCTGAACAACGGGAAGATCTCGTCCAAGAAGGGCGTCAATCTACCAAAGACGGACGTCGATCTCCCCGCTCTTTCGGAGAAGGACAAGAGTGACCTGCGGTTTGGGGTCAAGAACGGCGTCGACATGGTCTTCGCTTCCTTCATCCGGCGCGCGGATGACGTCAAGGCGATTCGCGAGGTGCTCGGGGAGGAAGGCAAAGACATCCAGATCATCTCCAAGATCGAGAATCAGCAAGGCGTCAACAACTTTGACGAGATTCTCGCCCTGACGGACGGCATCATGGTTGCGCGGGGCGACCTGGGCATCGAGATCCCACCTGCGCAGGTCTTCATCGCGCAGAAGATGATGATCGCCAAGTGCAACCTCGCGGGCAAACCGGCCATCTGCGCGACGCAGATGCTCGAGTCCATGACTTACAACCCGCGTCCGACGCGAGCGGAGGTCAGCGACGTCGGCAACGCCGTCTTGGACGGTGCCGACTGCGTCATGCTCTCGGGAGAGACGGCCAAGGGGAACTACCCCGTCGAGTCCGTGTCCATGATGCACGAGACCTGCTTGATCGCCGAGCTCGCCATTCCGTACGTGAGCACATTTGACGAGCTGAGGAGCCTGGCGCCCCGGCCGGTTGCCACTTCGGAGAACTGCGCCATGGCTGCCGTGAGCGCCAGCTTGGAGCAGAATGCCGGCGCCATACTGGTGCTCACGACGAGGTGAGCAGCGATTCGCCACCGTGGTCCCGGCCTACGCTGACTTTGAAAAGTGGAAGCACCGCTCGTCTCATCTCCAAGTATCGGCCGGTGTGTCCCATCATCATGGTCACTCGTAATTCACGGGCCTCGCGGGTATGTTTTCGTCCTTGACATTTCGCAACTTGTCTTCCCATCCCCACCACCTGCCTTCCCTCTTGACAGACGGCTTCTCTGCACGGGTTGTGCCACGCACTGACAAAACCTCGTTTCCTGCAAATCTGCAGTACTCCCACCTCTACCGCGGCGTGTACCCCTACCTGTTCCCGTCGGCGAAGCCGAACTACGAACATACAAACTGGCAGAAGGACGTCGACGCGCGTCTTACGTGGGGTATCTCGCAAGCCATCAGTCTCGGCGTCCTGAGCAAGGGCGACGTCGTCGTCTGCGTGCAAGGCTGGCGCGGCGGCATGGGCCACACCAACACCCTACGCATCGTGCCGGCTGAGGACGACCTGGGCCTCTCCTGGGAGTGAAGCGAGAGGATCGGATGGAAGCACGGTTGGGATATCTTCCGGCTATCGTTTTCTTCTTCTTCTTCTTCTTGGTAGTTATTTCCATGTAGGAATATCGAGTACGTATTTTCGACCTCGTAGATGAGAGAGTGAGTTTGGGTCTCTACCAACTCGTACCAAAGCGTGCAAGGTTCTACTCGTAAGTTACGGCATAGAGTACCTCCACACGCCGTATCCGTCTGTTTTTTTCCTCTTTGCTTCGCTCCGAGCTCACTCCGTCAAGTCTTCTCAACGACACAAACTGAGTAGATCAAGAAGATGGATTTTTTTTTGCATCTTCTATCTTGAATCTCCTTTCTTCAATCTTCTTTTTTGGAGTCTTCTTCCCTGGATCTTCTTTGGTTTTTTTTTTGCATTTTCTTTCTTGCCGGCGACTTGAATATGAATCTCCCAACCAGTATGGAGTACGGTGATCTCGTGGTTACCCATGGTAGTTGCTGTTCTGTACGGTACAGTAAACTACTGTACGTACTGTACTCTGAAGCATGATGAGTTCTAAGATCAGTGCACGTATGTACGTACGTACGGGAGCACTGGGGGTCTCACTTTGGCGACACTGGATGCATCGATAGTGGAATCATTGATAGTGGAATCATCGATGCTGGATGGGCGGGACGTTGGGTCTACTTATAGACTCCGGATCCATCGACACTGTGCATATTGACAGTGTATTTGTCGACGCTGGATCTACAGACCCTCAATGCACCAAGCCTGGATCCACTGACCCTGAATTTGCAGAGCCTGGATGCATAGAGCCTGAATCCACTGACACTGTACCCATTGACACTGCATCCGCAGAGCC
The DNA here is from genome assembly GCA_963422465.1 of Lichina pygmaea. Classification (NCBI taxonomy): domain Eukaryota; kingdom Fungi; phylum Ascomycota; class Lichinomycetes; order Lichinales; family Lichinaceae; genus Lichina; species Lichina pygmaea. The sequence goes on from OY730173.1 coordinate 1,313,174, forward strand.
TGGATCTACAAAGCCTGGACTCATTGACGCTGCATCGACTGACCCTTGATTCGCAGAGCTTGGATTCAATGACCTTGCACCCACCGAGCCTGGATTCACAGAGCCTAGAATCACGAACCCGGGATCCATCAGCGCTGGTATCTCCTGGCACTGTATTAATTGACACTGGATCCATCGATCATCAGTTCAAAGGATGACGATAGATGGCAAGGGAACCAGAAGCCCAAAGATAGAAAATAAAAAAGGGTGAAAATAGAAGCCTACAAGGCGAGCTGGAAGGATTAGAGGAAAGAGAAGAAAGAAGATGGAGAGAGGAGGGAGAGGGTAAGAGGGTAAGAGGAGGAGAGACAAGGAAGACAACCAAAGATCCCCCTCAGAGAAGCGAAAGCGATCGCTCCAAGAAATCATTAAAGGCTCTGATGGTCCGGAGGATGCCACCTCGATCAGGCCCATTGGAGCCGTCATCGACGTGGCCTGTATCGAGCCCTACCCATCGCTCGTCTTCTTCATAGTCATCGCCGTCGTCGTTGCGCCGTCTTGATCCTTCACGCTCATGCAGGTCCGGAAAGCTGAAATTCGGAGGGACACCGGCAGACAGGGCCGTCGTCGTCGTCGTCGTCATGTCGCCCGCGTACTTTGTGAGCCAGAGCTCGACGTTGTCAGCCTCGACGTCGTCGCCGTGCTCTTCGTTCTCGCGGCGCCTCCTGCCATCACCGCTGGCCGCGTCGGCGGCTCTCATCCGCCCTCTCTCGACGGCGAGCTCGACGTCGCGTAGCCCGCCGTTGACGAACTCGTGCTTTTTGGACGTCGTGTCCCTCTCGTGCGCGGTGCTTCTGACCTCGTCGATCTTCCGCGCAATCTCGTCCCTCTGCCGACGCAGGTGGATCAGATGATCCCCCAACGACTTCTTCTCGCGCGTCGCTTGCTTCAGACGTATTGCTAGGGCTTGGTTGGCGTCCAGACACTCGGTGAGCTGGAAGTTCCTCTGCTCGAGCTCGCGACCAAATGCCTCTATGGCTTTGATCTTTCGCTTCGTAAGCGCTTTATGTTGTCTGACCCGGCTTTCTGCGTCTGCTTCGTCGTGTCTATCTGCTTCCTCGGAATGCTGTGGAGGCGGTGCTTCCTGTAGCGATCGCATGTGCGCTTCTATAAGTTCCCGAAACAACTGGTTGGACACGTCCACGGCATTGACTCCTGGTCGACGGATGAATTTGGGCCCAGTTTGCAGATCGTCCTCCTCATCCTCGTCGTCTTCGTTTGTTTGCTGCTTCCCGGGATTCGATTCGTCAAAGTTGCTTGCGGGCTGTGCATCGATCATTCGGTACACCAGCACTTGGGCACCCTTCTTTCGGCTGATGTTGCGGGCAGCTTGCATCCTCAGAGCAGCACTGCGTCCCGGCGCCGGCTTCGGTCGGGTTGGATTTGTCAGAGAGCCAGACCGGGCCGATCTCTCAGGAGCACCACCCGGGCCGGAAGACACGGGTCTGTGTCCAAGCCGAGAAGCTGCTGGACCCTCTTCGGTTCTATGCCCTCCTCGGCGAGATCCGAGCCGAGAACTGGAGACAGACGAAGCTCGAGAAGCCCCAGAAGCGCTCCGATTCGTAGGTAAAGAATCTTGCAGCCCTATCTCATCTTCATCATCCTCCTGATCCTGATCCTGCTCGTATTGCTGCAGCTGCACGGAATTTTCAGACTGAGAGTGATCGTCTATAACTACTGTGTCCCGGATCAAAGCGGCTTCTCGAGAGAGGGTCTCGCGAAACTCGCTGAGAAAATCGTCCGCGTCACTTGGTGGCTGAGCGATGGCGCCGTCCCGAGTCAAATCGGGTTCAGGGGTTGACTGTATGCCAGCCAGATGAGCTTGAAAGTCGGTCCACTGCTGTGTTCTGTCTGTGGCACTTGGGACGAGACCGGTAGCTGCCGCTGGCTCAAGGCCGTCCCCTTGGTCCGCTCTGACGTCTTCCTGGCTAAATGAATGAACGAACCATTCAAGAGCCGGACGCGCTTGTCCATCACCAGTGTGCTGACTGGATAAGCCTTGGTCGGCGCGCCGATCATCTGGAACGCCGTTAACATCCTGGCGCGGCGTACTCTGTGAGACCCGATCGACGTGGGAAGACGATCCTCCGCGTCTCCGCTTGAGGCCAAGCGGAAGAGTCGCTGTAGAAGGAACAGCAATGTCGGGGGCACCTTCGGGGCGTGTTGCGTTTGACAGAGATTGGCCCAGCGCCGTAGGCGTTGCACTGGATTCTGGCTCTGAGGCTACGCGGTCCAGTCAGCTGGCGGATGCATAGAGGCACGAACAAGAGGTAGGGGGTGATGAGTGCCACCTTACACCCGACAGGATCACGAGCCTCGTAGGTGGCTAGGGACGTTTCAGCAAATCTTTCTGCCGTAGCCGAATCGCTCCTTCTCCTCTGTTTTGGCTCCTCTGCGACCAGTTCCCCCGTCTTTGACGGCCGTAGAACCAGCTGCCCTGGTAAGGGGGAGATCGGCTGTCTTGACGAGGCTGACGGCCTGGATGAGGTCGATGGGACTCGTCGAGCAGAAGGCCTCGGAGCCGACGGAGGCGGGAATGACAACGCAAAGTCGGCTTCTTTGATTTTATGCGAGCTGCGACAGGCATCAGTAGATGAACGCGAACGGCTCGAGGAACAGAATGGCCCTCACCCAGCCCCACGCTGGCGCATCATCATACGGTCATCCCGATCTGCATCGCGTCATTAGCATTCAGCATGCACGTGTCATCGCAATAAGATCGACTTGCCTTGAGCCATGATGCCGCAGTGCTAGGGCTCTGAGGTGCCTTGTGTTGAGTTGGATCTTGCCCCACGTCGCGACAGCCCAAGGGGAAACGCGATATTTTTGACGTGGCCGAACATGCGCGTGATTGGGTTTACTACGGCGCACATCGATCCCCCGGCGCTAGCCTTTTGAGAACTACCTACGAAGGACCCCCTAGGCGACATTTACCAGAAGGTCAGACCGGAGATGAGCTGGTTCTGGGGCAAGCCAAGGACGAGCCACGAAGATGGCAAAGACGATGCCGGCAAGGTTACAAGGGAAGGCGATCCGGTTCGGAAGCTGGACCCCAAGCTCAAGAACTACCTCGCAAACGAAGCACCATCAAACTACAATGCGCTGGCAACCTCGGAGCCGGCTTCACCGGCACTGCCGTACAGGAAACAGGCTCCTGTGAGTGCAACAAGTCAGCCATGGGCCGAAACCGGCGTACCCCAAAAGTCGCTGTATCAGGATGGCCGCTACAAGGAGCTGTGGAAGACGTACAAGCCGTTGGAAGAGATTGAGAATGCCACCAAGACGGACCAGGACCGATTGCTCGACATCGTGGCGGGGCTCAAGGAGAGGAAGACGCAGATCAGCCGGGCCGCGCTGGAGAATTGCTCGTTCGAACAGACCCTCGTCAGCGACTGCTTCAGCTTCGGAGGCTGGAAAAGTAGGATGACCATGTGTCGGGCGGAGAACAAGGCGTTTGAACGCTGTTATGTTACGCAGGCGGTGGGTACAAGACTCTTCAGCGCTCTCGATCCGCACATGTCTATAAATGCTGTGGCAAGGAACCCTGCTAACGGCCTCCTGTCCCATGGCACCAGAAATTTCTCAAAGCGTTAGGATATCTGTCCACGTACGAACGTCCTCCGGAAGTGGACGAGCAGATACAGATGCACGCGGACAAACTGTACCATCAGATGCTGAGACAAGAGCGAGCCATCGAAAAGGCTAGGGCCGAAGGCAAACCGCTTCCCACCCTCGAAGATCTGATACCAGCGAGCGCACTGTCGAGGGTCCCCTCTGCCATACATCCTTCCGTCATGACTCCCTCGGCCAATCTCGAGACGTCGTCCTCGAGCCCGTCCCAGGCTGCCTCCTCCGATCCAGACGGCAAGCACCTGCCGACTATAGCTTCGCCCAGCAGCGACCAAGCTCCTCCGCAGAAGCGGTACACCGTCCCAGACGAGTTCACGGAAGCGGCGCAAGCGGCGCTGGACGAGCGTCTGAAGAACGTGCCCGAATCCGAGAGGGAAGTGGAAGCCAAGGCCTTTGTGGCAGAGATAGCGTCGACGCAGCACACGCTGCAGCGCGTCAACGAGCATAGACGACAGCAGGAAGAAGGCATCGCGAGACGACGGGCGAAAGGGCAGGAGACGCTCTCGGACAAGATCATCACGATCTTTAGGTTCTGACATGCTGCTTATCGCGAGCTGGGTGCGTATGTTGGAGGAAGAGGAGGGGATTCATGTAGTGTGGGCTCACAGGATCCAGCAAGGTGGATGCTGGGTGAATGATTTCACGCCTCTATGGGGGTCTGGGCGGGGAGTTGGAAGATTTCCTCAACATGCTTAACTTGCCCAACTGTTCTCGTCGTCCATATGACCTCCAATTCCTGTACACAGATGGTTCCACGGACCATTCACTCTCTACGATTTCAATCAAGCTCCAGACTTTGACCTTGCCTCACAACTTGCTATTTACCATCTCCCTGGACTTTTCCAACAGTTTGAGAATCCGTCCAACAGAATACCTGTGTGGACGACCCGACGTCTGGCCTTCTGTTGAAAGCAGTCGCATCGGCACAGATCCTTGTCAAATTATGTCACGCTCTTTTCTTTCTTTCTTCAAAGGGCTGATCATGGACCACCCCCCCCCCCCCCCCCCCCCCCCCCCCTTTCCCCCTTTCCTCCTGGGCCCTGGCCCACCTGGTCGACAGAAAGATATTCGACGGAATATGCCCCCAGATACAGAGAGATGTTCGATGAAAATCTGGCCATCAACAAAGAGATATTTGACAAAACTCTGACCCTGAAGAGACCCGACCAAATAACCTGCATTGACGGAGTTCCTGCAAAATGGCTGCCAGAAGTGGAGGTTTCTGGCGCCACTTTTGGAGGCTTTTCCACATCCACCAAAGCTGGTTGCTTGTGACTTTTGACACACAGTCACAGCTACTACTGACTGTGACTACAGTAAAGGATTGTGACCACTGTATATCTTTTCACTAGAACCTATTTTGGACACTCCACACCACACCGTGGGTCATTTATGTATCTATGAATTCCTACACTATTCTAAAGCTAGCTAGGCTAGATTATGCTGGGGAGTCTGTGTAGTTGGTAAGTGTTAAGAGCCAGGTGTCAGGAGCAGCCGAGCTACCCCTGTCACCTGACCGCGCTTAGTCAGCTGCTTAGCTAGCAGCTCCTACATAGCGCACTTTTCGCTGAGGATTAGGATCCTCAGCGATCAATCTACGCATCCACCTGCAGGCGCCTGACGGCCCTGCCCCGACTCGGTCCCACAGCTCTACTAGAGACTCTCCAGGGCCCGAAGGATCTCCTCTGTTCCTCTGCCGCCACACTGCTGGCTAGAACCCTTGATAGGACGCCGCCCAGACTCTGCGAGGCAGCCGGCTCCTAACAATATTGCTCGCTCTTCCCCGGAAAGGGAGGCAGTCCGGCGGGAGAAAAGAGGAGAAGAGAACTATCACCCTATAGTGGTTCTGATTGCAGACGCATTAGGCTAACAAGGTGCTATTGCAAGTTCTCAGAGAGATGGCTACTAGCCAAAGTGCACTGGCATCCCAGAGCCATCGCAAAGGTGCAGAGAAGCAGTCTACCAAAAGGCCTTCTACGAAAATCGCCACGATGCCTCAACAAAAGCCGCCACAAAGGCGCACTGAAGCCGCTGCAAAAGCGCACCAAAACTGCGCTGAGCGCCCACTGCAAACGCTGCAAATCTCGACGAATACGCTAAGCCGAATGCGTGCCCGATACGAACCGAAGCGAGATGAGCACCGACCCTGCTACGCGCCGCGGCCGCGCAGGCGCCGTGCCGCGCAGGCGCCGTGCAGGGGGCCGCGCTGCAAAGCAGGCGGACGAGGGCTTGTGTGGCACTGAGGAGCCCCCCGCCCGACGCCGCGCTGCGAAGCAGGCGGGCCCCTAGGGCTTGTGTGGCTCTGAGGAGCCCCGGCCCAGCAGTGCCCTTCGGGCGCGCGGGCGCGCGAGGGTCTTGATGGAGCTGCTCTCGCACCCTGCGGGGGTGAGACAGGCAGGCTCCTAGGCTAGGGCGCCTCCTAGCAGGAGGGCCTAGTCCGAACGCACGCCGCGGCCGTGTGGGCACCGTACAAGGGGCCGCGCTGCGAAGCAGGCGGACGAGGGCTTGTGTGGCACTGAGGAGCCCCCTGCCCAACGCCGCGCTGTGAAGCAGGCGGGCCCCTAGGGCTTGTGTGACACTGAGGAGTCCCCTGCCCGACGGTGCACCACAGGCGCGCGGGTGCCTTGAAGGAGCTGCTTCGCGCCCGGCGGGGGCGAGGTGGGCGAACTCCTAGGGCGCGGTTGACTTTGAGAAGCCCCGGCCCGACCGCGCGCTGCGGGCGCGCGGGTACGCAGATGTCAAGGAGCTGCTTCGCGCCCGGCGGGGGCAAGGCGGGTGAGCTCCTAGGCTTGAGCGTCTCCTAGAAGGAGGGCGCAGCCTGAGTGCACACCACTGATGTGTGGGTGATGTGCAGAAGCCGCGCTGCAAAGCAGGCGGACTTCTAGAACTATAGCGTGATGCAGCGCATAGTGACCTGCAGGGCCTAGGTGCCATGCTGCAGAGTCAGCCTACATGGCGATGAGTCTACAGAGAGGCTTCAAGCTAGCTAGCAGACCTATAAGGTTGTGCTAAGCTGAATTGAACTACGTTACTAGCAAGGTTGCAGAACGTACAGAATCTTGGGGTAGCAAGCTCTAAAAGAGCCCGTGCAAACGCCAGTGGGGCTGCGACCCTATTGCTACCGAGTTGCTGGCAGAGTTCTGCAGCAACCACAACTACTATTTGGAAGTAGCAAGCAGGGCGAGACTAGAGACTACCTCTTAGCCAGAGAAGTCTCTAGCAGAGTCTAGCAAGCTACTCTGAAGAAGGGCCCGGCAGGGGTAGTAGTTGGAGAAAGGGAGTACACTCCCCACCCGCCAGGAGGCGGGTGCAGAGGGGGGGTGAGGGTGAGACTAGCTCTCACCCTAGCCACAGGTGCAAGCACAGAGGGTGAATGCCTGTGCCAGGTACTAGCTATAAGAGCGATGGAGGTGCCTATTAAGGACCTGATTGCTTGTGAGAAAAGAAGTCAATTAGCTATAGGCTAAGGCTATCGATTGACTGTGGGAAGTCGGCTGTTGTGTGCCTCCGAGGCCCCAGTCGCACAAGAGGGATCGACAGCTGCAAGCTGGAGATCGCCTAAGAAAGCAGTCAGTCAGCGACTGATCTGTTAAAGGGAGCCGACCGGCCGAAGGCCGAAGACTCACCTGCTGGCCACCGGTTGCGTGGCGCCTTCGAGGCCCCAGCCGCGGAGAGAGGGATCGACAGCTCGCTGCTGGAGATTGCCTAGAAAGCAGTCAGTTAGCTACTGATCTGCAACAGAGGGGTTGGGAGGCCAGAGGCCGAAAGCTTACCTGCTGAAAGTCGACTGTGCGGTGCTCTCAGAGCCCCAGTCGCGGAGGGAGGAGTCGACAGCTGCAAGCTGAAGACTGCCTATAAGATCAGTGAGCGACTGATCTGTTAAAGGGAGCCGACCGGCTGAAGACTGGGGACTCACTGCAAAGCCAACTGCGCAGCGCTCTCAGAGCCCCAGTCACAAAGAGAGAGATCTCCAGCTTGCTGCTGGAGATCACCTGAGAAGCAGTCAGCTGGTAGCTGGGCTGCAGAAGGGGGTCACAAGGCTACTGGCCAAGGACTCACCGAGCTGTCTGTGGAGCGCCTTCGGGGCTCTGGAACTGCAAGGAGTCGATAGGCTATATGCCGAAGACTGCCCTATTAGCTGCAACAGGAGGTCAAAAGCTAAAGGCTGAGACTTACCTGGCGGAATCGACACGGCGCCTTCGGGGCCTAGTCGCGGAGATGGAGTTGTTAGGCTGGATGCCGCAACTACCTAGTTAGCAGAAGCGACTGAGACAGACGATGATTTCTTGCCCACTGTTGATCATACCCCCCGGTGCCTCCTCCTACAATATTTACCAAAGTGAAATCCTTCTCTCTCTCTCTCTCTCTCTCATCCTCCGGGCATGCCCCCCATAAAGATCTTGTTTGTTCTGTCACTTGGGAACCACCTACCACATAGATTTCTCCTTTTGTTCCAGTTTCAGACAGAGAATTAGTATGAGATGAGGTTGACAGTCAGGTTGAGTACTCGCCGTACGTTGTACACCAGGACGATGCACCAGACGCGATCCACCAGAACCAATCCACCATGGACAATTCAACCAACCCACCAAAAAACACCAGAAAAAAAAAAGCGAGTCGAGAGTGTTCGACTGTGAACGCTACAGCGAGCAGCGGGAGAAGAAGATGAGTGTCACGACTGATAGATTGATTAGAGGAGAGCTAGCTAATCATCTATATGTAGACATGAAGCTGATGTTTGCCTTAGAGCGACAGAAGGCTCTAGAAGGCACGATGCGGATCCATGCAGGATCGACGGGAGACAACGTTGACGGGAGACAGCGGAGACGGCACTGGGCGGCTCCATGCCGGATCGGCTGCACTATGCGGCAGCGCTATGCGGCAGCAGCAGGATCAATGTCAAACAGAGAGGACCCAAGAAAAGCCCATAAAAACATCTTTCCGGAGGAAGATATTTAGCGACCAATTAATTAGTTCAACCAAGCTTCTATCCTTTCCCACCGTCGGAAAGAAAGAACGAAGAGGAAAGGAAAGAAAAGAAGAAGAAAAAAAAGGCAGTGGAGCAAAGCAGGGCTTTTTTAAAGAAAAGGAGCAGAGCAGGGCAGAACAGGTCTGGGCAGGGCCGGGCGGGGCAGGACTTGGGCTTATTCAAACGTGTGTATCGTATCGTACAGATGGGCGCTCTGCGAGGAAGATAAGGTAATTAATGTAAGCCGGGAGGGAGGGCTTGATCGAGTACTGTTGTAAGTGTGACTTTTACACCCTGTCATTCCCTTCCAGTTTCTCCGCCCCACCCTACCCTCCCTCCCTCACCATCCCCCCCTCACCATTCTACCCCATCACTCTCCCCCAACCCTTGAAAATCAAATGAGATAAGAGCGCAAACGGAACAGACCAACGCCCCCTCCCATCAAAAGTCCCCATCAAGGGTCAAAGAATCAAATCCATGCGCCACCCCTCTCCGGGTCAGCTTCTGCCGCAGTTGCTGCCGTAGCTCCTCCCGTAGCATCTGAGCCCCCACGGTATATCTATGACCCTGTCTGGCCCGTTCGAGGAAAGACCGATAGAGTAGGTAGTTGTTCGAAGCCGCCGATGGTGCCTTGCTGTTGGGCGCCGCCGCCGTGCGAAGGCCAGACTGAGGAGGAGGAAGAAGGATCGGACGGCGCTGGCGCTGGCGCCGGTGGTGGTGGTTGTTGTTGTGCTGGTTGTGGTGATGACGGCGAAGGAGCCGGCGGCAGCATGCTCTGCCGGAACGGGTTCGTGCTCGCTCCTGTTTGCTGAGGTGTGAGTGTATTGACAGAGGGCTGCTGGTACGCTTGCGATTGCGGTTGCGGTGGCGAGGGTAAGAGGGACCGTGAAAAGGGATTGGTGCTTTTTGGACGCGTCGACTGCGCGTGCAGCTCCACGGGCGCCTGCTGGAAGGTCTGGTTCGGCGCCGAGGAGAAGGCCGAGCCGGCCGTGTCCGACCCTCCAGGGCTCTGGCTGCGGTACTTCATCGTATCGACGAACCCAGACGTTTGCGGCTTTGAAAACGGGTTGGTGCTCTGTCGCCCCATGTGCAAGCTCACCGTGGCCGCGGCAGCTCCAAAGGATGCTTCCGAGTCGGCCGTGCCGGCCGGTCCGGTCGGCATCATCGACTGCCGAAACGGATTGACTGATTGTGTCGGTTGGCTGGCCACTTGAGGCGACTGGAAGCCGGTCGTCTGCAGCACGAACGGACTTTGCTGCGGGATACTTGGAAGCGTCGGGGCCATCGCAGTCGCTGCGGGTGTCTGCTGCGCTGGGCCGGAGAACCCGCCGAACCCTGTGGCGAGAGGGGCCGCGGAGTGCAACTGAGCCCCGAGCATCTCAAAGGCCACCTGCGATTGCTGCTGTTGCTGCTGCTGCTGCAGCAGCAGCAATGTGTCCATCTGGCTGGGCCCGAAAAGGGCCTGCTGAGGTGCGATTGCGTCCATGTTACCCGGCGGCAGCTGCTGCATCTGAAACGGGTTGGTTGGCTGGGCTTGAAGAGTCTGCGTCTGTGGCGAGCCCAAAGATTGCGCCATCGGCTGTTGATTCTGCTCGATGGACTCGAAAAAGTCAATTAGGTCAGGGTCGGGACCTTTGGCGCCCGGTTTCGGAGGCGCCACTGGCGCGGCCTTTGGTGAAGGGAATCTGTCCTCTCCCGCCGGCTTTGGCTGCGGCTTTGGCTGCGGCTTTGGCTGCGGCTGCGGCTGTGTCGGCTTCGATCTTTCCGTTGCTGATGGCACGCCCGAAACAGTCGTCTTGGCCTGGCTCTTCTTCGCCTCCCGTTGCGCGAGAAACTGCCGTCGATTGATCTCGAAGTCAGGATCCTGCGTGTACTCCTCCAGAGCGCCGGTTAGACTGGTTGGCGCATGCTTTAATCTGGGTACCTCCAGCCGCGTTGCGTGTTGGAACTGCCGCGCCACTTGCAGGTACTCGACCACCGCGTTCGTCTGCTTGGTGAAGGTTTTGTATATGGACAAGGCCCTCTCGGAGTCGTATCGGGACATCTCGAAGAAGTGTTCTGCTCGACGGGTTAGAAAGTCGCTAGCCGGCCTCCCCGCCGGTTGCGCCTCACCAAGAATGTTGATGACCCCTTCGTTCATCACGTAGAACAGAGCCAAGAGGTCTGTGACGAGCAGTCGGAAGGCCGTTAGGGTGATCTCGTTCTCGGGTTCGTCCGAGAGCACCTACACAGATCCATGTTGGCGATTAGCAAGGCCCGTGGCGCCCTCGTCCTGCGCGGATATCCCTTCTCCACGTACGTCGCATTTGCCCAGGGCTCCGATCTGCTGCTGCACCGCTTCTGTCTCCCTCAGGAGCCCTTTCTCGACGGACAGCTTCTTCAACCGGCCCTCGCCGGACCGCACATAGTCGACCTTGGTGTCGCGGAACGCGCGAGCCCGTTCCAGCAGGTACTGCGTGTAGTTCCGGATGTTGCGGCCCTGCACTTGGACTAGACACGTACGGTCCTGTCAGCGCGAACGGAACATCCATAGCTTCGACGGGCCACCCGAGCCACGTCGAGGATCGCTCTCGCTGACAGAGCTCACCTTCAGAGAAATTGCTGATCGCCAGCTTCCGCGGATTGGCAGCTATGTAGCGTAACGTGACATCCTGCTCGCCCTCCCGGATCATCAGGTGCACTATGATCAAGCCCTTGAAGACGATGGTCCAGGTCGAGTCGCGAAGGCGGTTCTGCATGGCGCGGAAGATCTCGGCCACGCCGGCTTCGCCGGTATGCGTTGCGACAAGGATATGCTCGACATACTTGGACTTTGGTGCCGCGAGCTGGTCGAAAGAGTTGGTGTCGTCAGCGGCCGACGTCGCAAGGGAAGAAAGGCACGTCGCAGACTCTGTCTCATACCTTGATCTTGGTGCCGCCTTTGACCGACTTCTCAAAGGAACTGGCCATCGAGTGGAGTGTAGGGAGGCACGCCCGGTGCCTACGTGACGTATGCGGGCCAAGCTCGACTTGCGCTGGGGCGGAGTTGATCGATCGTCGCCGAACGACCCTGGCGTGCCTGGCGAGCTCCTAGGAAGTGCGCCCCACACTCTCGAGTCGAGTCGCTGTCTACGACGACAAGATCGACGTGGGGCACGAGAACGAAGTAGGGATCAACGGCGGCGGACACTATCAAACAAGCATCATCGTCGCCGTCAAATGCGATCACCTCGTATCAGCCTGAATTGGTTTGTATTACTGAGCGACAACGCACCATGATGGGGCCGACGTAGGGAGAGGCGCAGCTTGTGCGAGCTAGGATTGGGAGGCTACGCGATGTACAACTGGATTCACCACGCCTGTCAACAAACAGGCGGCTTAAACCTTCGCCGGCTCCCGTCATGGCTGGAGTCTGTAGCATTAACAGTTGGGACAGATGTTGGTCAAAGCCGCGCGCAGTTGAAATCCTCATGATGTGCTGCTCATGCTGAACCTCCCGTCGGAGGGGCTACTACACGCTTGAGCCAGAGATAGCATGAGATTTTGAGATGTGAAAGGGTATCAATAGGTATATAATCAACGCATGGTTGCTGCGTCGGTTGGGCCAGTCGAGAGAAGCTCCCCGACGCTACCGACATGGCATCATCTCCAAGCCACCGGGAGCAAGCAGAGAACATGGCAGCCTCGCTTCGAGGCTGCAAGAACAGGCGTAATAAGTCGATCAGGATCTTGGGGCAGTGACTGGCTAGCACGACCATGCCAACAACTCCAGTCTCCCAGCTAGTTAACGGTCACGAAGCAGACGTTCCCTTCCAAGTCCGACGTATCAGAGATGCCTTCATCGCGTCCGTTGGTAGTAACAAGGTGAGAGCATGTGTCGAACGCCGAACTCATCCCACTCCCTGTGCGCGGCCCCCCGAAGCCCGAGAGACCCGCACCGCTTGAGCCCCCGTTCGCTTCCTCGAGGACGGACCCTGAGGAATTCGAGACGGGGGAGAGTGACGGGTCCACGGTAGGTTGAGAAACCTGGGGCGAGGGAGGGTACTGTCGTATAGTACACGCTAGGCTTTCATCATCCTAGTGGCCGTTAGCTGTCTGATCTCTGCCGACCATGCAAGATCACGCCGTTGACTTACTTGGTCAAAACTTGGAGGGATGAAGGGCGAAGGGGATCGAGAGGGACACGCGAAATATAAATGTGCGGAGGGAGAGCTGATTACATAATCACATACAGTACGTACGTACCAGTACGTCGCCATAGGGTCGTGGTTCACATAAGAGGGAGGTACATACAGTACGTATCTTAGCTCATGATTACTCATGGGATCTGTACCTACCTACTTCGTACCCAGGTACGGAGTACTTCAGTACACTACCGTACTTCGTACTGGTGAGTTCATCTGACTGCTTCCGAGCAGGAGACCATCCACAGAGGGCCGATGCAGCTCCGGTCTAGAGAGGCTCGTCGAAGCTACGCTGCCATCTCACGCCTCGTTCGGATCCGTTGCGCCACGCCATTTGGCAGCGAGAGAGATCTAGCCGTCAGGACCAACTGCTGCCGGAGACGTCAGATCGGTACAGACCGTCATGCCTCGGAAAAGGAGAAGCCCGCTGGAAGGACGAAAGGCTTCGTGGAGGACTTCAAACGGTCACGTACGGGGCTACTTTCCCTCGCTGCGGATTAAGCTGGAGCTTCGTTGCCATCGTGAGACGGAGGGTTTATCTGCTGACGAGCGGCATCTACTGGCAGTGACGTTCCCGCCGCCAACGCATGAGATTGAAGACATTGGCCGTCGCAAAGACCTGATCGGCGAGGTCGTGACGGTTCACGGATACCTGGGCGAGCGCAATGACATGTCCAAGGGGCTTTCGTTCCTCCCGGTCCTCAGCAAAGACCTGAGGTACAGCATACAGATTGTCTCCCTGGCACCCAAGAATACCAGCGGCGACGGAGATTGCTCGGCCCATGCGCGTCTCAAGTCCGTCGAGGCCAACAGCGCCGTCGCCGTCGGTGGTATTGTCAGGACACGCGCACCGGCCAAGACTGGTCCGCCCGGCACGACGATGGTCCAGGACGTTGAGATCGAGCTAAGGGATCTGTGGTGTCTGAACGAGTTCCCCAGGGACATTGTCCTGAGAGCCGAGACCAACTTCCCACCCGCGCAACGACACCTCCAGATCCGAGCGGAAAGGCACCTGCGGGACGCGCTCCTGTTTCGGGCCAGGGCCGCGCAGACGTGCCGTGACGAGCTAGGTCGACAGGCCTTTATGGAGATCGAGACGCCGACGCTGTTCAAGTCGACTCCCGAAGGCGCTCGCGAGTTCCTCGTGCCGACGCGGAACAAGGGATTGGCGTACGCGCTGCCTCAAAGCCCTCAGCAGTACAAGCAGATCCTGATGGCCAGCGGTGTCCCGAGATACTATCAGATGGCCCGCTGCTTCCGGGACGAGGATCTTCGAGCCGACCGACAGCCAGAGTTCACCCAGGTCAGTGTGCACCGCCGGCACGCGGAAGCGAGCCTTGACCCGGTGCCGCCGTGCTCAGATGCTCTGTAGCTAGATCTCGAGATGTCGTTTGCCACGGGAGAGGATGTCATGCGGTGCATCGAGACGCTCGTAAGGCGGCTGTGGAGAGATCTACTGAGGACCGATGATCTACCGGCGGAGTTCCCGAGAATGTCGTACGACGATGCCATGTCACGATACGGCTCCGACAAACCCTATCCGAAGCTGGGCATGGAGGTGAGTACCCACCATCCCTGCAGCGCCCCAGCGACAACAGTCGCCACAATACTCAACGAAGGGGACCCCCCGTAGATCTCGAGGATCGATCATCTCGTCCCAGCGGACCTCATCACCAAGATGACGCCGCTGTCAGATCCCATCATCGAGGTTCTGAGACTTCGCGTCTCGGAAGGCGCTCGGGCAGCCAGAGCTTTTGTCAACACTTTCATGGAGTCACCGCAGGCGAAGGCGTTCCTGGAACATCCGCATGGGGGTCCGGGGGTCTTTGTGGTCGACGCCGGTCAACCGCTGCAGGGTCTTCAGGCCTTTGGCTTCGACGCGGCTCAACGCCTGGAGGATGCCCTCGCGCTCGAGCACGGCGACGCTCTGGTCACGCAAGCGCGACCCAGAGCTCCGTTCGCCGGCGGCTCGACGGTGCTTGGAAACCTTCGACTGGCGCTGCATCAAGCTGCCGTCGCACAGGGCCTTTTGCCCGCCCCCGAGGGCTTTGATTTCCTCTGGGTCACCGACTTTCCGCTCTTCTCGCCAGCGACAGAGGCGGAGCCAGGTCAGGGCGGCACCGCGGGTCTCTGTTCGACTCACCATCCGTTTACGTCGCCCAGGTCTGCGCACGACGTCGACCTGCTGAGCACGGCGCCGACGCAAGCCAAGGCCGACCATTACGATCTCGTCCTCAACGGCGTCGAGCTTGGCGGCGGAAGCCGACGGATCCACGACGCACGCATGCAGGCGTTTGTCCTCAGGGAAGTCTTGAAGGTACGCGTCCGACACGCACCCGCGCGAGGAAACACTGGTCGTTGCAAGACGCTGATGCCGCTCGACCGTCGCAAAGATGCCGCGAGAACGGTTCGACGAGTTCTCACACCTCCTGGAAGTTCTGCGGGCGGGTTGTCCCCCCCATGCCGGGATCGCGCTGGGCTTTGACCGGTTAATCGCCGTCATGCTGGGCCGACGGTCGATCCGCGACGTCATCGCCTTTCCCAAGGGTGGAAAGGGAGACGATCCGTTGGTCAAGAGCCCTAGTCCGATGAGCAAGGCGGCCTTGGAGACGTATCATCTTCGCGTAGCCGAACGAGTCTAATTCAAGAATTTCAGAGAGCAGCTCGCGTCGACGTTCGGCGCCTCCATGACTCTCCCTTGCAGTAGTGGCGGCTGGGGCCAGCGGTGGTAGAATTGGGGGGAGGGATGTCATTTTCGTGGTCGTCATATTCTTGATACATGAACAATGAACAAAGACGCAACGATAAACGAAGAGGGTGCTGCTCGACACGGTGGCATCGTCTGATCGTCGACAAAGGGCTCAGCCAAGCTTGGCGTTGGAAAAATCCATCTCTGCAGACGCGGGTCGGTCAGTCGTGACGGTCTGCGAGTCTCCTGCGGCACGCCCACCTGGATGCTGCTCTTGGAATTTCCTGAGCATGTCCATCTTCTTGGACTCGTCGCTGGTGGGTTTGCCCAGCTCCTTCTGGCGCTGGTCGTACATCATCTTCTCGACCATGCCCCTCGTCTCGCCGTCGAGATCGCTGAGCTTGGAGCTCTCGGGCACGATCTTGGACGTGTCGATCTTCGGCGCCGTCGTCACGACGTGCGGCCACCACTCCATCTTGCTGACCTTGTCGAGGTGGATCGACACCTCCTTGTCGCCCGACGGAAGCGTCTCCAGGGTCCAGGCCGATTCGTCCACGTGGATATCGTTTGGGAGCTCACCCTAACCTCTCGACCGGCTTTAGCATTGTTCGAGGGACACTAGAAGTCAAGGCTTTTCCGTCGTCGTCCTCGTCGTCCTTGTCGTTGTCCTCGTCCTCGTCCCCATCCAGCACAAGAAAGGGGGGGGGGAAAAAAAAGGGAGAGTAGAGCGGGGGAGAAGAGGGAGTAAACAATACATCGACGATCGCCTCCTGTCCTCTGACGGCCACCCTCAGCTCCCTCTTCAGGAGCACGACCTCGACATCCCTCCCGCGTAGCTTTCCCGGCACGGGCACGCTGATGTCGACGTCCCCGATCGTCTGAGACCACTTGTAGGGTAAGGCGGCCTGCTCCGTCGCTTCCTGCTCGCGCAGTTCGGCATCGTTGCGCTCACGCTCGGACGGGGTGGGAGAAGAGGAGGACTTTGAAGGATTAGGAGGGGAGGACGGCATCGTTGGAAGCGTCACTGTTACTGGACTGTTACTGAGACTGTCACTGTAACGGAACGAACGATTGGGGGGGGGGGGGGTCTCTTCGGAGAGAGGGGGGGGAAGGGCGTGGAGGGGGGGTTGGTGGTGGTTGGCGACGGCGGCGGCGGCGGCTGCTTACGTACGAGGTACATAGTACGTACCGTATGGTACCTCGCATGATACGATACGAATGATCTGGAGACCACCAAGTACGATACGGTATCGAGCCGCATTTTGAGCCGCATTTTGAGCCGCATCTACTATCATACCGTACGAGTACGAAGTACAAGTCCTGAGAGAAGTCGAGCCAGTCGAACAGCGAGATGTCGTTAGCTCTCTACGTACCTCGACTTTTCCTGATCGGACCAGCGACGGTCCCTTACAAGCAACCTACGAACGACTCAGGATGCCGAGAATGCTTGTGGGGGCGAGACATGGAAGACCCCCGAGAGAGAGTGAGAGAGAGAGAGAGGGGGGGGGGATTTCCGGGTCATGATGAAGAGTTTAGGAGGATAATACGGTAGCACCGGATTAAAAAGGCTTTCCCGAATCAACAAACAGAACTCCCTCGTCGGGACGTGATCAGGGCTCCGCTGCGTATTAGAATAGAGATTTGTTCGAGTAAGACAGACCTTGAGAAAGCTGATACGGTGAGAGAGAGACAGAGGGAGAGTGGAAAGGTCGAGTCTTCAGAGTCGATGAGAGCAACCCTTTCACCCCCCGAAGAGTCTTACTCCAGCGCTATGCGCCTCGAACGCCGAAGCCAACACGTGTAGGCAAAGGGGAGGGAATATGAGACGGAGGTAGGCCTGGGGATGATGGCAACAGGACCGACGAGAGGATGGAGCATGCCCGAGGAGGGGGACACGCGCCGAGGCAGCCCATCACGACTTGACTCGCACGTGGCAGAGCACGCCCGACGAGCCTCTAGTCGGCCTCTCCGGATCCGTCCGAATAGTAGTCGAAATCTCGCGGCAGCTCCGCCTCCTCGACGCCTTCCTCGTCCTCGTCGACCGCCGTCAACACCCCGGCCGCTTCCGCCGCTCCCCCATCGCCTTCTCCGACCGGCGTCTGATGGGTGCTGTTCTCATCCGTATCCACGCGGCCGTCGACAGCCTCCGAGGCGGCGTTGCTCTCGGTGGGTCGCTTGGCTTTGAGCTCGAGCAGGTCCTTCGGCTCGGATGGCTGGGTGTCGATCAAGACGATGACGCCACCCGTTGGCTGCTCCTCGTGAGACGACAGACGGTCAGCGTGGGGGAGTGGTGCTTTTGGGTTTGGGAGCTTTTGGTTTCATCGGGGCAAGGGGGATGAAAGGGCCTCGGCGAGACCACGTACCTTCTTGACTGGTTCGTAGCGGCCTCCGGGAATTGTTATGTGCTTGAGCTGGGCCGGTAGAACCCTGGACATGTTCTCCATCTCGTAGCCGATCCGTTCCTTCTCCTTGTCTGTCCCTTTCTTCTTCGAGGCGTCGTCCCCGTCGGTGGTCTTGCCGTCGCCCGCTTCGGTGTTGGCGGTGGTGGTGGTGGCGGCGGCGGCGGCGGCGGCGGCGGCAGATTTCCCCTTGCCGTCGTCATCGTCGACACGGTCACCCTCGGCGTCTTCGTTGTCGTCTTCGACGACGTCGACATCCATCTTCTCGTCCGACGTCGGGCCATGTGCCGTCTTTGGCGTCGTCGGCGTCTGGTCATGGTCGAGGTCCATGCTCTCGCGCCGGAGCTGCCGCGTCTCCTCCTCCTTGCGCTGGGCGCGTCGCTTGGCCTGCATGGTCGTCGAGAGAACCGCCGTCGCCACCTTCTCCGGGGCCTCGTCCGCCTTGACCTCCTGCTCGGGTGGGTAGTCGAACAGGTTGGGTCGGGCGGCGCAGTGCATTCTGAGCCTCGGCACGTCGAGGCCCTGGTCGAGGCCGACGATCGACGTCGGCGTGAAGCTGAGCGACAGGAAGTGCGTGAGCGGGAACCAGTACCAGTACTGGCAGAAGACGGCCATGCCGACGACGGCGGCCACGTTCAGATTCCCCGTCTGGGTCTGCAGGCCGATGGTGCAGTTGCGGCCGCCGGCGTCGATGATGCCGAGCGCCAGGGCGCAGCCGAACTTGGCCATGGCGTCCTCGTGCCGATCGCCGATGATGCGCTGGAGCGTCTTGCGCACCGTCGCGACCTTGGGGTTCATGGCCTCGTTCTGCTCGACCAGAATCATCGACAGGGCAATGAGGGCGCCCTGGCGCACAAAGTCCATCGGGTCCTTGACCATCGGCTCGAGAAGGTCGATGGCCTCGTCCAGGCCCGTGCCGGCGCATGAGATGCCGAGAGCCATGGCGGCGCCGTAGCGCACGTGCGGGTTGTACGACTCCGAAAGCAGCTCCACCATGCCGGGCACGCTGCTCGGCTTGCGGAAGAGGATGAAGCCGAGGCTCATGACGGCGACGCGGCGGACGTCGTCGTTGACGTCGCTGACGGCGACGTGGAGCAGCCTGCGCACGGCCTTGTTGCTGCCGGTGCCGCAGTAGGCCATGGCGAGCATCATGATGCCGCCGTAGCGGAGCGTCGGGTCCGGGTCGTCGAGGAGGCCGCCGATGAGCTCGTCCGCCGCCTCCTGCCGGCCGAACATGATCAGGCCCATGCCGACGGCGAGACCGCGCACAATCTTCTCGTGCTGCGTCTCGTGCGCGTACCGGATCATGTCCTCGAGGGCCCGGGCGCTGCCGGTGCCGAGCATGACCAGGCCCATGGCCAGCCCGACCGCCTCGCCGTTGACGGCCGAGTCGGCGTACAGTCGGGACTTGAGCTCCTCGTAGATGTCGTCCGAGCCGGTGGCCATGCCGGCCACGCCCAGACCCAAGGCGCCGCCGTGCTGCACCACCTCGTCCTCGGCCTTCCGAAACTGGTCGCGGAGGTAGTCCAAGACTCGGGTGCCGTGGTTGGCGTAGATGAGGCCCAGCGCGTACAGCGACCCGCCCTGGCTGTAGACGGACCCGGCCACGACGGCGTCGCGGGGAAGGTAGGGTTCGAGAAGACGCCGGCCCTGGCCCAGGTTACCACGGTGGATCACCCCGAGTGCCGCCGTCGCCGTGAACTTGGACCAGTTGACGGCCTTGCCGAGCCACTCGAGGTTTTTGCGGAAGAAGACGTCGCTGGTGGTGCCAGCGTTCATGAAGGCGTTGGCGAAGCTGACGGCATTGTGGAAAATGGAGTTTCGCGCGTCGAGGCCGTCCTTGACGCGGTTCAAGATCGTGACGTCCGTATGGTTGTTCCGGAAGAGGAACTCGAGGTTCAGCTCGATGCTCTTCGTGCCCTTGAGAATGGCCCCGATGGTTGAATAGACCCGCACCCGTTCTTCCGGCATGTTGAGGGCAGAGTCCTCGCCACCGTCGACCCTGTTGGCCGCGTCGGCCTGCGGAACGACGACGACGACGGAGCCCCCGTCCGCTTCCCGCGGTTGTTCGCGCTCCTGGCCGGCGGACTCGGCGGCACCAGAGACGCCGGGCGCGGTCGACGACGCTGGCCTCGGCTCCGGAAGCGGGAGACCGTCACGCACCTTTGCTAGATACTCCTGGGTGCCGTTGTCGTAGAGATCGAAAGCAATCTGATACGCCATGGCCAAGGACGGCGCATCGCCGGTTTCGACCAATTGCCGCAAGATGCGTGATGCAAGCTCGTGTTCGTTAAGGTAGACGACGCACTTGGCGATGGCGAAGTAATCGGGCTTCGGAATGTGGGTAAGTAGGAGGTCGAGCACGAGTTTGAGGATCTAGAAGGGGAGATTCCAGAGTTAGAGCCATTATTCGTCCGAGGTAGACGTGCAGAGTGAGGGGCAGAAAGGAACAGATTTGGGGGGGGAAAGAGAGAGAGAGAGAGAGAGAGAGAGAGAGAGGGGGGGGAGGCTTTACCGCGTTGCGGAGACTGCGTTCTTGGACGACGGTCATGCACATGTCCAGGACATACTCCATCAGCTCGTCGCCTTTGCTGGGTGTACCCTCGGCGGGTCGCTTGCCGTTGCTCGTCTCTTTCCTGCCGTTGTTGTTCTTCTTCTTTTGCTTCTCCTCCGTCGTCATCTTCCTCTTCGACTCATCCTCCATCGCACGCAGTATTGCTCCCTTCAAGACGTCGAGATTTCGGGCCTCGATGGCGATACCGATGACCTGCCGGTACCGACCGTCACAGAAGCACTTCTCGAAGAGCTGATCGATGACTGCCTGAAGGTGATCCTCCATGCTCCTCTGCACGGACAAAGGCGCGTGGCTGCGACCACCGGCCGGGCCGCCGTTGGCAAGGGCCGGGTCGAACGCGGTCGCCGTTGATTCGCGAGACAGCAGCGACTTGGACGGCAATGTCGATTGAGTGAAGGGTGTGGTGGGCGAGGTGAGACTGGCCGACATGCTCGTTGCTCCATCGGCGTTCTGGGGAAAGGCCGTCATCAGCTCGGGCGGCAGATGCTCAGATAGGTCGGCCGGTGCTATCGAGCTGCGCCTCGCGGAGAGCGCGATATAGGTCTCGACGCATTTTGCTAACTCCCGCCGGGACAATCAGCTGTTGCTCGACGTTCTCTGGATGATTCAGAGAAGGGGCGTTCAAGGGCTGCGATCGCGCAGGCTTCACCAAGCTTACCTATGATCGTCTCCTCGAATTCTCCACCGCGGTCCAAGTCGAAGAGCTTGCCGGCTCCGAGCGCGAAGACCATGCTCTCGTTGTACTCCTGAAGGTGATAGTAGATCCGAGCGACCACCAACGCCGCCAGCGATCGTTCCGGGAAGGCTTCATCTTCGTAGAGTGCCTCGCTAAGAATGCCGGGGTAACAAAGGTCAGTCTGCGCTTGCTCTCAGGAACTCGAAGGTCCAGGCCGGAGAAGCGGTCGTCTCGTCCTCGAGAGCAACCAGGGCTCGCGAGCTCTGTTCTCTGGGGATAGACTTACAGCTGGTCTACCGAATCGGCCACCTCGGGCCAGAGCACGTCAACCTCGTCGTCCAACCTACGCAGCGCATAGGTTCGGAGCTGGGGGTCAGGCTCGGCGAGGAAGCCGACGAGGCCAGCCGCCGACGTCAAGCCCACCATATCTTCTCAACAAGGTCACACAAGCTCGATGACTGGTGTGAGCCCTGATTCAAAGAGGAAAACGGGGGGGGGGGGGGGGGGGGAGAGAGATCGTGGACAGGAACGAGCGTCGTCAGTTCAACTCCTGACGCTTTTGTCTGATCGAGTCTATCCACCAGTCTCTTTGGACCAAGAGATGAGTCTATTATCAGCACGGGTCGGAATCGACGAGGGTGGTTTGTATAAGAGGGAGGTAAAGGGAGACAGAAGCCGTCGGCGGTTCGGAAGACGGGCGGGCGTTTACTCGTACAGTCACCTGATGATGGATCAGGGATTGATCAGGCTGCCACGGCGGCGCAAGCGAGGAAAGAGCAGGACGAAAAGGTGAAGGAGGAGAATTCGATGACGGTCAAAAGGCCGAAGAAGGGAAAGAAAGGAAGATCGGGCCGGGGTATCTTCGAGAGTTGAATGTGGCTGCGGCTGCCAACGGCGACGTCAACGGCGACGATGGAGGTTTTTTTTGGGGGCCTGTCTCTCCGGAGGACGCGCCAAAACGCTGCCGCTTAGTCAGGCTTGGCCACCCGCTGACTCCTCGTATGTGTGCCTAAATGACACCGTCGCTTACTGTAGGGATGTACATCTGTACGGGAGTACCCCGTACCTTTGACCTGATTACTATGCGAGTCACGTGGCCTTCGGCCCGATCAGAGATGTACGAAGGTACCTTATACTAAAGTATCAGTACCAGTATAGAGCCGCAGTTTTGAGCCGCATCTACAAACAAGCGTACTGTACCACTACGTACTGTACGTACTATAATTAAAGCTTGTGCCAGCTATAGTAGGATGCGGCTCAAAATGAAGGATCGAGGGACGTTGGAGACGTTAATTTATTAGACTGATATGGGGTCGTGTAGGCAGCGTCAGGGAAGTTTCTATGGTCCGTACGTCATGCGAAGAATGACAAGATAGCGACTCGTCTTCTGACCCTCGCCCGGACAGGTCCCGCCGCCCTAGAGCCTACCATCAGCGGCCCTCGGGGCCTTGGCCGACGACCCTGGCAAGGGTCCGGACGTTGTCGATGAAGCCCTTCACTAGGTCTTCATATGGCCTGGTCTGACCGGTCTTGGCCAACAGACCGTTGGATCGAATCTTCTGGGCCGAGACCTCAATCTCCAATTCGTGCTCCTTCTCGGCTCGGACGGCGGAGGATGCGGACGGCGTCTGCGAAGGCGTCGTGAGAGCACGGAGCCTGGGTCAGCGCTTTGAGATCACTTTAGGGGTCTGAGGGGGGAAACAAAGGGAGAACGAGTCCCGATGGTATCATTCATTATGCGACGATCGTCTAAGGCAAGCAGGGCTAGGGTCGTCACGTGACACACCTCTTGCTGGACGGTCACCTGGGTCAAGTCGATCTGGTAAGCCAGATGCTTGTACGTCATGCGGTCCTTGCTTCGATTCGAGCTTCGACCGTTCTCGACCGCCTCGACCAGATCACCGACGTCGCCGTCGTAGGTGGTCTCGAGGCTGACGCTCACCCGCCAGTCGAAGGCGGTGCGAGGGCTGTAAACTTCGAGGTCGGCGAGACGGATCTTGACAATCTGCGCCAGCCGATTGCCCGTCTTCTGGTCGTGCGTCACACGTACGCGCGACCGATGCCTCTGGTTGACGTGCGGCCGGACCGACAGGGGTACAATCGGAGCGTGGGTCGGCGGAAGGTCGTAGAACCGATCGAGCTCGCGCGTGTGCACGTACTGCAGCGGGATCCGCGGCTTTTCGTTCGGCTGAGCTTGCTCCGGCCGAGCGTTGGACGAGACCACCGCCTTGTTCAAGTATTGATTGAGAGTGCGATGTTGCGCCTGTCGAGTTTCGTTGCCCGACTTTTAGCTATTCGAACAGAGACAGAGAGAGAGAGAGAGAGAGAGAGAGAGAGAGAGAGAGAGAGAGAGAGAGAGAGAGAGAGAGAGAGAGAGAGAGAGAGAGAGAGAGAGAGAGAGAGAGAGAAGGACACTCACTTCGGTCATGGAACTTCGAAACGAGGTGTGCCATGACGGATGGTCTTTGTTGAAGATGCACTCGGTCTGTACGGGCAAGCGAACGCGTTCGTTTGTGTTCCGATCGATGAGCTGGCCTAGTTTCGCCTCGATCTCAAGTTGTCCGGGGGCCGAGGGGGTGACGCCGACGTCCTTGCGGTCGACGACCTCGACGAACAAAAAGTCCATGATGGTTCGCGTCACCTCCTCGAAAGGAATCGTGTTGGTGATGCTGGGCTCCCACGGGCCCAGAGGATCGTCGTCGCAGTCTCCCGACGATGGCGGCAACCGGACCGGCCAGGCGACGGAAGCGGCGGGACCGTCTGTCGTCGACGGTGGGGCCGCCTGGCCGGTCCTCGCCGTGGCCGACCGCGACTCCGCCGGTACGTCCTTCCCTTCTTGCTTCGCCGCTGCGACCCCCCCGGCGGTCGGGACGTGTTTTGGCTGATGGCGCTTCGGTCTCCCTGGACCAAGGCCGGTGCCTCCGGTCGCGCTGCGGGCAAAGATGGGAGGCTCGTCGTACCGCGTCCTCTTCCTCACCGGCGCGTGTGGTGACGTGGAAGAAGCGGCGGCCGCGCCATCTTGCGACGGAACTTCCGGCTCGAGCTTCGTAGGGACGACGGGCAACGCGTGAGCGACGGGATCAGAAGGCGCGGACCGAGCCACGGAACTACCAGACGTCGAGGTCGGGGTCGCCGAACGGGGGCGGCCCGTCGTCGGTTGCTCGACGACGGGCTTTGGGCCTTCGCTCGGCCGCCGTTTCGAGCCAGGGGAGGAAGACCGCCGCCGCCGCCGCCGCCGCCGCCGCCGCGTCGCCGGGGCAACTTCAGGAGCAGCGTCGGCGTCGAGCTGGATCGGGTCGTAGAACGGCCGACCAGGTGCGCCGGCGGTCGGTGCCGGCGGGCTCTTGGCATGGACGCTTGGTACCCCGTTCGTCGCCGTTGAGGTCGTCGTCGAAGGCGGCGCTAGAGCCGGACCTGCACCCGAAAAACATCTGCCGTCAGTTCACTCCTACACGATCGTCGCTGCAAGCTCAACTCGCCTTCAGCTGGCATCTCACGTCGTCCGGCCTCGGCGATGGGTTCAAGCTTCCGCTTCGCCGGAGTCACCTGGCTGTTCCAGCGGTCGTCCGGCACGGCTTCGTGATGGGTGCTTGAATCGAGTAGTTTTGTCTTTGGGCTCACGCTGAGGCTTCTTTCTCGGGTTCTCTGCGTCAAGTAGTCTGAATCGTCGGCGGCTGCACCACTGCCATCGAGGCCGCGCGAGGAAGGTTGGGCACGTGATTCGCGGCTCCGTGCGTCGTCCACCGGCGGCGCATCGTACGCCTCTGACTTTGCCGACGTTTTCGAGGACGTCTCGTTCTCCGATTCCACGCCTACCGGACCTGAGAGGCTGGAGGAGGGATTCACCGACTGTGGCCAGGGCGGTGCCTGGGCATGGCCGTATCCCTTCGCTGGTAGGTGGTGGGATGGCACCTCGGCGGCCAGAGGGGTTCCTGGTCGCGCTTGATTCGGATGCGACTGGGGTTGTTGATATTGTTGTTGCTGAATTTGTTGCTGGGGCGGGGGTGGTGGTGGTGGTGGTGGTGGTGGCTGGTGGTGATGGTGGTGGTGGTGGTACTGATGCTGACGTTGATGTTGACGTTGGTGCTGATGTTGATGTTGATGCTGATGTTGATGCGATTGCGGTTGCGGTTGCGGTTGCGGATAAGGGTACCCTTGAGGCCGAGGTGAGCTTGGACTGTCCTGACCCGCGACAAGCGTTTGGCTGATGGGAGAAGGAACGCCTGTGGGGCTAGGCTGCGCGTGTCGCGGCGTGTAGTGCGCACCGGGATAGTAAGAGCTCGCCGACGTCGGTGCGGACGAAGACGAGGTGTTTGCGGACAGAGGCGCGTGTGGATGAGCGGTGGGCACCATCACGGAGGGGCTCTCCTTCGGATGGGCATAGTAGTGGGCTGCGCCGGCGCCCGTCGTCGAGACGTGCGGGGGAAAGGGACATTGATTGCTGGCCGCGGACGACGCCGGCGAAGCAGTCTGGTAGGGCGAATGCGCCGATGCGTAGGCCGTGAGAGTCCCCGGCGAGCGCAACTCGACGGCCAAAGGCGGCCTCGACGACATGCCCGTCTGCAGCGTCGGAGTCGGATGTACGTAATCGCGGGGCGAGCGGTGATCCAGGCCTGGATGGGGTCCCTGCTGCTCGCGCGACGGTACGTGCCTGGGTGGCGGTCGGTCCACCGCCGGAGCGTCGTCGTTGATGATGGAGCGGAGGTCCATGGCCGCGACTCTCGCCTCTGTTGCCCGAGGGGACACTCGACGGGGGGCCCTTTCGGAGATCTCCTGCGTCGCCGAACACTCTTCCCCGCGCTCAAGGGTCGCGGTATGCGGCGTCGATACAATTCTGGGGCGTACTTGACGATTTCCCCCGCCGGATCGGTGCTGCAGTCGTCTGGTTGCTTTGATTTTTCGCTCGTTTTACGGCATTGCTGTTCTCGCAGGTTGACACGGTTGGCTGGCGGAGGAGCCCCTTTCTCCACTGTACGGAGTACTCGTACGTACGTATATACCGTACGTGGGGAGTACATACGAGCGTATCGTGAAATCAGAGGGCTTCATAAATCCTATCCGGCCGTACCCCAAAAATCACCGGCCGTCCTCCGGTCGCCGTGAGATTTGTTTTGACTACCCACGAAGTTGAGCAGCATGATACCAGCGCCCATTGCATTTGCAGTGCCTGTTAGGGGGTCGAAGATTAGAAGGCCCTCGGAGCGGAAAAACATTACGGTACTCCGTAGACGCACAAAAGCGATTTCGCTTCCTAGCTAGCAACATCGCGGGATTCTTACTGAACCAGGGACTAGGCAGTTGTCTGATATCTCCTCGTAGTAAGCCCCGTCACAGCTGAGTGTAGCCGTATTGTACGTAGTCGGCTTGTCGTATGTGGATATTACTGGCCATTGTGTTTAGCGTCTTCCTGACTGTGCCTTGCTCAAGTACGGTACCACGGGACAGAGGGCTACTTGTGAGGATCGCTGTAATCACGCAACCACGCAACAACAAGACCGGCGATACGTACGCACAGAGTGTTCTGTATGGTACAGAGTAGACAACCACAAATTGATTGGGGCTACATCTTATGACAGCTGCCTTAGTATCTACTTGTCTGTGTAGCCCCGACAGTACTTTGAACTTGTTGCTGTATCGCTAGCTGTACTTTCTCACACCGTTTCTTCTCTTCCTCTATTTCCCCTGCACATTCTTGACGTACACAGATCAAGTGAATCATTTCAGTCGTCTAAGGCTTATTTTCGTGCAGGCTACTTACGTTCAGTACATGTCTGAGACGCGATTGAAGGAGTTGCACCTACTGTTCCCTGTACAGTCTACTGATGGTGGCTGGTTTGATATTTGCTCTTGAGCTGGCCAAGAGAAGCCTGTTGGTGGGCTGGAGGGTGGGTGATCCGACAATGTCAATCTGCTGTTAATGTTGAACAAAGTCTTGCTCTGGAGTTGTAGGCGGTGGTCCAGACAGGGAAGGGGCTATATATCACTGGAATCCAGCGACTTTGTTGTAGACAGTCTGGTAGCAGGCCTAGGAAAGACCTAGGTATAGCTACACTGTAACTCGAACAAGTTTCAATGATGGAGAAGATGGTGGAGTGGGTTGTCCGACTACGAAGAAGAAGCTCTCTGTATACCCTGCAAGCTGCGAGGGCTTCTACCTCATTGAACTTCTTGCTTCGTAACGCCTCCGGGTCTGGCCCCTTTCGACCTGACTACCTTCCAGACTCCGAGATCCTCGAGCCGACCTGGGCTCCGGTCTGGGTCGTGTCCAGCGCGCCCGTGACGCACTCTGCCTGCCCACTGTCGAAGGCTCTGCTGGGGCACACACCAGTCCAATCTTACTGCCGACAGTGTCTTCAATATAGCCTTGAACGACGTGATCATATCTCTTGTTATCAGTGTCGCTATAAAAAAGATCACCTCCTTCACATCAACAAGCTGACTGACTGTTGAGGACTATGCTCAACAGGAAGGTACCAGCGAGCTCTCCGTCAAGCACAGGGATGATCTGAGTGTTGTAACAAGATCATTTCACCCAGGCAGATCACCACGGACAAGCATGAACAACTTGCCTGAAATAAAACTGGAAGGGCTATCTATAGCGACCGCCACTTGTCATGCAGGATGTGCATCAGTCATCCTGAAATCTCTCATGAAAGAGGTGATAGTTGATATTGGAATAGAGGTCATGAGTATGAGAGTAGACCTTCTTGCTGTAGTAGATACCGTAAGGGAATGATCTCTGGTTGACTTGTATGGCCTAATGCTGCAACACTTATTCCTGTGAAGATCTCCCTGTTCGGTACGGTAGGGTTGTCAGCCAGGCAAGGAATTTCAATCTGTGATCGATGGACAATAAGTACTCACCTTTCAAATAGAATCATCTCTTCCACCATCAGTCCAAGCTGGCAAGAGACCACTAAGCTTATTGAAGGTCGCTTTGCTGAGGTTGACAATAAGTGGAGTGATGATTCAGACTTCATCAGATTATTCGTTCTCCCTGTACGTACAGTAAGTTCGTTCGCAATGGATTGCCGGGTCGGTAATTTTGCGTGTCTTATTACTTTTGACACTATCCAGCTATTTGGAGTCCTGACGGCAGTGACACTCGAGGTCTGCCAGGAGATCACACTGCTTGCTGATACCTTGAAGTCTCCAGATACTTCATTGTTCCCTCCCTCCAGCTTGATGATCTTCTGGATGGTGTGAGGGATCTGCTCAATCGAACACTAGATCTCGCTTTGTGGGAGCTTATCCCAGCACTTGAGCCATGCTTCTTCTGCTGGGCCTTGACATTTCAGAGAACCACTCTTTGTTGTCACCCACTTCACCCATGGCCAGCATGGCTCAATGGTGTTCAGATCTGGTGAGTTGCCTGGCCAGTCCAAGTACTCAAGGCCGTACTCTCCAAAAAGAGCAAGGTGATGTGGGGAAACATGAGGTGTTGCTCTGTTCTCTTGTATAATTGTCTTGGGTTAATCCTTCTAGCATTCCTGAGTGAAGAGTAGGAGCTTCTGGTGTAGGATGATCTTGCTGTATCGATACTAATCAATTCCTTCTTTGCCTTGTTGTACAACCTTACCTCTTTTGGCTGTGAAGTGCCATTGGGGTGTCTATCCTGCAGGCTTTGGTCCGAGATCACAATCTCCCTTGCAATTTCTGCTGCTGACATCTCTCAGGATTCATGGGTTGCTTGTACAAGCTCCAGCATCTGCTTCTCCTTCTCCTTGTCTATCACTTCAGGCCGGCCAGTCTTTGGTGCATCCTGCACATGTTCTGCTGTGATCTGCTTGGAGACTGATAGGTTGAATCCTTGCTCTCTGGCCTTTCTGCAGAGTTGTGTGATCTGCGACAAGGATATTCCAGTAATACTGCTGATTTCAGTATGAGACTCACCTTCTTCAGCCGGAGTAAGAGCCTGGACTCAGTCTGCAACAGTGTAGTTCTTCATCTTCAGCATTTTGTGGGTGAGTTGATCAAGTTAGTCAAGTCGGTCGAGTCGGTCGGTCGAGGATCAGCTTTCTACCGTGGTTTACCCGAAAATTCATGAGACCACCAAAAGTATTGAGCCGGCAATACTTTGCGAACGAACTTACGTACAAGCGCTGTATACGTAGTACTGAGTGACTGGTTGTCACAGACACGCTCAGCCCGGGACTCGGGAGCCGGAGCCTATCAGCCCGGCCTGAGCAGTGGCTCAGTACGTAAACTTAGGGCACGAGCTCTGGGGAAGCTCAACGGTGCAGTGTCACGACACAAGTCTGCGTACGCTAGTACGAGCTGTCAGCTGCTACTTTCATAAGTAATACGACTAGATTGAGGGGCTACGCCAGTAACAGCAAGCGGCTATGTATTGATTCTCCGGAGATACCCGAGGTAGATTTTGTATGGAAGCGTACGCAGACTTTTGTCGTGCCACTGTGTGGACGGTACTGTATCCCGTACCGTAGCCGGCCTCTTGCATATTGTTAGAAGAATCAGCTCAGCTCAGATCCACTGATAACAACCCTTAGGCTCATCGTTCAGGTGGCATAGCTAGGTATTCCCTAGGCTTTTCTAAGGCTCGCTGCCACTGGCCAAGGACAAACTTTTAGGACTTCTCTTGTGTGGAGTGGGAGTGGGGGAAGAGATTCTGACGACTTCGGGAAAGATTCCATCTCAGCCGGACACCGTACCGTACCGTAGTCTAAATACAACAATGCACGTGACCGGGGCGGGATCCGCTTGGTTTTGCTTGCCGTGAGAGCTGTGCTTGGCGCGTGGCACGTCCACGCGTGCGACCCCCTACATACGTACCACTCTGCGCTGGCACTCTACGTCGTTTGCTCCATCGTACAAGCACAAGCGCCATGTCGTGCAGGCTTGTAGATGGTCCCGGTTCCACGGCCGACGCGTCGTGGAACCATCTTCCGTCTGCCCCACACCAACCCATGCCGGGTCCTGCAGCCTAGCGTCCGGCCAGATATAGATAGGGCTGCAGCGAACCTTCTTCTGACGACGTCCAGCCCTGCCAGAGGCCGTCGCCGATGGATTGGAGCGAGCCAGGGTCCCGGAGGTCCCGAAGCTGGAGCCCTGGTAGAGCACTCCCGTCGGTTATATAACCACGGGCCACCTCCGCCCCGAATCTGCCTCGTAGGAGTCCGGTCCCGAATACGATCGTCATCCGCGATGATGAATCGAGATCGATCGAAGGCCGTCCGCCATGGGCCAGAGGAGCATCGACGCTGGGACAAACAGCGGCTTTCAGATCAGCACAATGGTGCCATTCGCACAAAGATGTCTGGGAGAGCGACAAATAATGTCGGTAAAACGGTGCGGATCCGACAAAGGATGCGAGTTCCGATGCAATCAAAGCAGACAGCTTTCTTGTCGCAGAAAGCTCAATGGCGTTGTCTGTATTTGTTATTCGTTGGCCCCTCCAACCATTTCCGCCACGGAGCCCCCCCAAGTTTGCGTCTGGCGTCAACGCCAGCTCCATGACAGCACAATGTGTGAACTGAGTCTGAAGGATGGCCATGTTCGCTCAGCGTGCTTGTGGATGCATTGTGCGGTGGGGGATTCCAGGTATCGGATTTAAAGGACAGGATGAAGGCAAGACATCATACCACCCTGCCTCGACCCCGCCTCAGATCAACAGGAAGCAATGTGCTGGGTCAGCAGCATCTTCCACAGGCCCTGTGGCCACTGGGGCCAGGACCGCAACATGTACCCGTGTGCCCGAGCATTGGGGTCGAACCTCGCGATCCGGTGCCCAGGCTCGCAGTCGCTGGGCACGACGACAGTGCAGGAGAAATGCCCCAACTGCGTCTACAGAGACGGCAACGGTGGATGGAGGCCATTCCGGCAGCTCTCGGACGAGAGGCTGCGATGCATCAACGAGCAGCTCAGGAGACGGTTTGCATGGTGGACCACGGTACCGACGACGCAAGACTTCTTGTACCGTGAGCGCCCCTCAGACCGGTCGTCAGACGATCGAAAAGGATCTTGATCGTTCTGACACGAAAGGTATTAGGTCGCGGATGGGTGGATAAACACGGTCAGCGGGATGCTCTGGACCGTCACAGACAGCGCTGGCGTAGGATCAACTAAATAGGAGAAAAAAGTTTTTCTTCCCCCGACAAGGACTCTCTTCTTGACAAGAAAATCAAGTAAGTATCCCACTCTCAAATTTCTTTTCCATAGGTGCTGACATCCTTCATATGGGCGATAGCATGGGTCCTTCTAATAATGGAAATGGGCGATGCCGGACAGTATCTCTCTCTCTCTCTCTCTCTACCATTCGCAGGACCGACGAGGCGTCCGCGCCCTCTTTGGAAAATCAAGATGTAAGTAGCATGCATCTTGCGGATGTACGTATGCCGCCAGCTTCTTGGAGGTAGCAAGAGAAGATCGCGGGGAAACACAGGGCACTGCCGGGAAAGACGAGGTTGGGACATGTTCAACCGTCGCAGAATTGACCGTCGCAGAGATGACCGGGGCCCCTCTGACCAACGTAGAAGTGGAACGCATCACCGTCAGACCCTACCGGTACATTGACCTACAGTAATTGATCAGTCATCATTCATTTCATCTTTTGGCCCTTCTCCACTTTTTTCCCCTCCCCCACTCTTCGTCGACCGAAGACGAGGTCTTTGTGATCGATTTCATTGTCCGTCATCTGTCTTGAGCCAACTACAAGGCTTTTGTCCATTCGCACGTAACGTACGTACAGTACAGTACGTTGTTCATTGTCGTTTCGAGCCCCGAGCTATTGCGGCCATTATGCAAGCAGAGGGGGGGGGGGGGGGGGCAAGGGGGTTGCTTAGTCAGCAGGGCTAGTCAGCTAGTCAGCGTAGCCAGAGACTCGAGCCGTCAATAGATCGGCTTTCGCCCCTCTGATGATTAGGGCCCAGTCTTACTGGTAGTAGTCGCGCCACACACGGGCCACAACAAATCTTTCCCCGTTGCCCATTAGTTACCTACCGTATAGCCCATTGCCCATTACTCGTCGGCCATTGCCCCATCACCCATCATCCATTCTGCATTCTCCATCGTCAATGTCCGTTGTCGATGATCCATCGAACAAGGTGTTTGGAAGGAAGATCATGCTCCACACGCATACTGTACTGTACGTACAGTACTAGATGTCCTCTTCTCAAGTGATGACTCGCATGGCTTGAGCGACCCGTTCAACTTGTTCGAGATTGGAGTGACCGGACGAAAGAATGGATGGTGGATGGATGTATGAATTGATGGACGAAAAGTGTGTACAGTGCATGTGTTCTGTACTCCCGAGAAGAAGAAAAAATTTACTCTGGGGACAAAGGTCACTTGTGGTCCGACTCGCTGCTGTACTTACTACTGTATGAGAACAAAATGTTTTCAGGTCTAGAGTATACAGTGCAAGACATAGGAGCACTGGGTATAAGGCTCTATATTGTTTTCTATCTCCCTCGCTCTCTCTCTCTCTCTCTCTCTCTTCGGCATGGTCCTCCAACATCGGTTTCGTGTCTGGCCGAGCGATCGAATGCGAAGGCGACTCCTGAAGCTGCGAGTCCCGAGTCTGCAAGACGAGGCCTTTTCTCCTCCAGGCCGACGGCGTCTCCACCCCATATTTATGGCCAACGAACCACCGGTCTAGGAGGCTTGGGCCGTTGAGAGCCTTTCTTGGGGGCGCGACGCAGCTGCCATATGTAGACGGTAAGCCGAGCATCGTCGACGAGTAATCGAGGTCAACGGCTCTTGGGAGACGCCATCTGATATCGAGCTTGCGTCGGTGGATCGAGTCGTCAACACGCAGGTACGTACGTACGTACGAGGCGTACTGTACTCCACGTACGAGTACGAAGTCTGGCGGCATGAGTTCCTGAGCGTGCTGGAGAGGCAGGTACACAGAGATTCTCCTTAGTTTTGCAAGATATCTGCTCTCACAAGACCGTTGCGAGCACGCATTTGCTCAAGTTCTTCTGATGCTGATGATGGGGGTCATCATATCCCGCCCAGCGAGAGCTCTGCTCATCACTCCTTTGGAGTTTCTTCCATTCGTCGAGATAGGCTTTCTTGTAGAGTACCAGATGCTCTCGATGGGATCCAGATCAGACGAACCCCGGGTCAACTGGAGATGCGAATTATCGCAAGAGATCTCTTCATTCTGGACAAAGGATCGGCATCTCTGAAGCCATGCATCGACTGATGTACCATCTTCTTGGTAGATGGTTTCCTTTCCACTCTTGTCTCATCGCTTCCCGGCCTTGTAGTAGCTACCAGCTTCCATCGCTTGCCGAAGAGGATCTGGAGAGCCAGACAAGCCAAAAGCTTGTGCAAGGTCTTTCCAAGAGAGAACGCGAGTCTTGGAGAGATCCTACAGAGAAGTATCACTACTTCAACATCAGCGTCCGATGGAACAGTTGGCCAAGACAATTTCCTTCAGTGTATCGCGAAGATTTGAACGCCAGGACGGATGCACCTGCCGCTCACCGCCACTCCAGCATTATCATGTGGGAGAAAGCACGAGACAGGTGACTCGAGAGGCCGGAAGATGGAACCCGGTTCGGAGGACCGAGGACCCGAACACTACCCCCGGAGACAGACATATTTCCATAGCGGGGGCGACTTGGGACTCGGTTTGACTGTTGATGATCTCCTAGAGATGAGGCTCGTCAGTACGCTCTTAGAGTTCTGGACCTGACGTCCTCGAACGTGTTCGCACAGTACCCCGTAGTACGTATGTACGAGGTGCGAGTACGTAACGTACGTGCGGTAAGGGTCGGGCCCCCGGCCGCCCCTCAACGGGCCGACCCCGTAGCGAATCTCAACGGACCGGCCAGTGCCCCGTACGAAGTACGTATACGTACGATGTAAGTAATCTGTACTTTAGATCGTCCGGAGAGGGTCACCAAGTCCAAGCTGACGGGACAGAGCTTGTGCAGGCGAGTCGTACTCGCGACAGTACGTACTCGTAGAGGATCCGCCACAATCATTTGGCTGAAAGCTACCATTAGCGATTCCGGCATCTCTGCGCACTGACCTCGTACGCGCTAGGCGCGCTTGGGCGGTTCGGTTCAGACCGCGGCGGTGCGGGGCACTTGAACTTATCGGATAGGTGATCTACAGTAGAAGACATCGTTGGGAGGCACTGGGACGAGGCCGTGCTGCTGTTGTAAAGAGGAATCGACAATGTCTGCTGATGTCAGGGTCTTGTGCGACTGACACGGCCTCGGAAGAGCCCCCTCACACCGTTGCTCAGGTAGCAGTCCTCTTGATCCACTAGACCGGAAGCCCCTATGACTTCCTCGTAGCATAATTTCGCCTCCAACAGCCACCTTCGTGCAGTCCCGGGCAGGCAACCCGAAGTCACGGGAGGCGTGACCCAACGCCCTCCGCGAAACAGATAGATGTTGGTGACGCTGCCTTCCATAACATGTCCTTTGGAGTTGATGAGGGCGACTTCTTGTGGGTCCTGGTAGGATGCAATCCCAACTCGGTCGCGCGCTGCCAAGTACATGTCCCGTTGTGTCGTCTTGAACCTGGTAAAAGAAGAGCCTTTGGTGGGTTCGGCGTCTGGAATGACAACGGTCCAAGGTCCAATGGCGTTTGCGTGGCTGCGGTCATAGGGCCCCGTCCTGGCAGCCACGTTTTCAGGTTGCGGGTCTTCTAGCCTCGACGGGTACAGACTCTGCAGAGACACGGGTGGAACAAGTCCCTTCTGGATCTCCATTCGTCCACTCTGGTCGAACAGCACCCGCACCTGTGGAAGGGGGCTTGAATTCAGTCGTGGGGTTCGAGCAAGAAAAGCAACGTTGGAAGGCCTACCTTCGATGGCGCCGACAGGTCAGCCTGATGCTGACCTGCATCGAGTTGTCTGAGAATCTCATCTTGCAGCCAGCGCAGGCCATTGGGTCCACGAAGCCGAGAAACCACAGCGGTCCAGTCAAAGTTCGTGGCGGCATCGATCAGTCTATCGCGGTGGTAGCAGAGCATGTACAGCGGGCATGAGACTCCGCTGTATCCTGATAGCTCGGCATTCTCTGCGCTCTCTAGCAGCAACGCATCGTAGCGGAGCGAAGTGAAGATTCGAAAATCGGCCATGCTAGACGGGTCACTTGCGCAATCGCTATCACCGGTGGCGTCTGCATGACGAGCACGATCAGGCTGCTTGTCAGCGTGCTGCGGCGTCGTCGGAGTATTGAAGAGGCTCCAGGTGTTGACGTAGGAGGAGGTCCCTGAATCGTGCGGAATGCAAGAGAGAATTTCTTCTCTGTCACGTGACCTGAGCTTTAGCATCGGGCCAGGAGGTCTCCCCCCCTTCTCCCTTCTTAACATGACGTAGTACGCACCATACTCGTAGTACGTACTGTACGAGGTACGTTGGTATGGAGCGCTGTGGAGGTACTTACTTCCGTACGTACAAAGTAGCGTACGGAAGCACTCCGTACTACCCTCGGTGCTCGTAAGTGATGTCTATTACCTAAGCATCCTAGTACGGTAGACTGCAGTACTTCCGTACGTAGAGCAACAGTTGCTGATTCTGTGCTCTGTTGGAGTCCACTTGGATTCTATTGTCTTTTCTCATTTGGCTCGAACTACGTATCGCTCATTTGTCTGCTTCTACGCGAGGAGACGCCGCTGCGTGCGGACTTGTCCCACAACAAGTCGCTAGGATTGGATCCATCGTTGACCTCGAAGATGGGGCCGGTTGGCTTCGCCACCAAAGTACGTGTCAAGGACAAATACAAGGTCGTTGGCTTCATCAGCAGCGGCACATATGGCCTGGTCTACAAAGCAGTTGGCAAGAACGGGCTGGCGGGGGAGTTTGCAATTAAGAAGTGAGCTCTACGGTCGTGTCTCTGGAACGGTCTTCTCAACGGGTGTAGAGCGCTCATGGCTCTGTCGTCGACAGATTCAAACCGGACAAAGAGGGCGAGGTGGTGCAATATACCGGTATCTCCCAGTCAGCCTGTCGTGAAATGGCCCTCTGTTCGGAGCTGTCCCATCCCAATCTCATCCACTTGATCGAGATCATCCTTGAGGACAAGTGCATCTTCATGGTGTTCGAGTACGCCGAACACGACCTGCTCCAGATCATCCATCACCACACCCAGCCGACCCGCCACCCCATTCCGGCGTCGACCATCAAGAGCGTTCTCTTCCAGCTGCTCAACGGCATTCTGTACTTGCACAGTAACTGGGTCTTGCACCGCGACCTGAAGCCCGCGAACATCATGGTCACCAGCGGCGGCCAGATCAAGATTGGCGATCTCGGCCTTGCGCGGGTCTTTCACAGACCGCTACATTCGCTGTACGCGGGTGACAAGGTGGTGGTCACCATCTGGTACCGCGCGCCGGAGCTCCTGCTGGGAAGCAAGCACTACACCCCGGCCGTTGACATGTGGGCCGTGGGCTGCATCTTCGCCGAGCTCCTCGGCCTCCGTCCGATCTTCAAGGGCGAGGAGGCCAAGATGGACGGGAAGAAGACGGTGCCGTTCCAGAGGAACCAGCTGCAGAAGATCGTCGAGATCCTCGGCATGCCCACCAAGGAGCGCTGGCCCTGTCTTATCCACCAACCGGAGTACGGCCAGCTGCAGTATCTCGCTTCGTCCGGAGGCGGCCCGCTCAGGACGACATCCTCGCTCGAGAAGTGGTACTGGGCTACCTTGCGCGGCCAACGTAGCCACTCCTCGATGACGTCCAGCTCGCTCGGCCAGGAGGGATACGATCTGCTCTCGCAGCTCCTCGTCTACGACTCGGAGAAGCGAATCACGGCGGCCGAAGCTCTGCGGCACCCTTACTTCACCGCCAGCGGGGAAAGGGTCAGCGGCGATTGCTTCGACGGCCTCGATTCGCAGTATCCGCATCGCAGGGTGACACAGGAGGACCACGACAGCCTCGCCGGGACCAAGCGTGGTGGTCTACCGGACGACACCCTGCCCGGGCGACCGGCCAAGCGGCCCAAAGAGGGCTGATCACGGCATCCGTGACCCAAGGGAAACTGGGCAGCAAGGGAGCCATACCCTCTCGAAATCGGCAGAGGCATGGGCACCCTCGATTTGTCTAGCGAAAAGTAAAACCCAGGGTACGCCAATTCTAGTACGACGACGCCAGGACTCTTCCACCTCGAGGTCGTCGTCGAGCGGCACCAGCGCCGACCTGATCAAGCACATTCCGGGCGTCCCCACACCCTTTCCGCGTTCGGTCCGAGGACGGCCTCAGATGAACGGAGGCCGCAACGGGAAGGCCAGCGACAGCACCGGGCTCGTCGTGCCTCATATACCCAATCGCACCGGGAGAATTGGTCTTGGCCCAAGACGGGATCCAGAGCCACTACCAGTGCTGGGGCGTCTGAGCAGATAGTGGAACATCGAAGTGAAGGCGCTAGCAAAGGGGTGTCCGCGGTGACCATTGTTCGGGTCTTGCTTGTGCTGGAGCCTGCGTTGTGCCACCCACTTTTTGGACAACCATTTTCCCGCTTGAACTTCAGCAAAACACCGATCGCGTACGTTCAACGACAGTGGATCGTCTCTCGATTCTATCGAGGTCTACAGAACAGCAGCCAAGGGTCAGCCATCGTCTTCTTCTTCCAGGGAGTGGATCTTGGCCGCTCGAAGAACAACGTACGACACCCACCGTGACGGAGATGCAATTCAAGTACGCATCAAACTCCCGAGACGGTATGCCCCATTGCTTGACGGCACGATTCCACTGTTCGTCGTAGCGGGCCGCATAATCCTCCATCTCGTCTGCGTGGATGATCAGTTCTGGTTGATCTCCAGGCAATCTCATCGATCTGGATGGACGTACCATCTGATATGGGTCTCGCCTCGGCTCCAAGACTCACCACGGCCAAGAGGACGAGAAGGGGGAGAATGAACATCTTGAGGAAATGGAACCGGAGACCTCGACCGGTGTGGTGGCAACCTGTCATCCAAATGTCCGTCTCGACGGTAGGAGAGGTTGAGGGAGACTCTTGGTGCGATCAAGACAACAAAGGTCCGGTCACAAGAAATGGGATGGGATGGGTTGCAGCAAGACCCTTATACTGCTCATGGCATCGTGCGAGACATTCATCACGCCACTCGCTTCGCTCTACTTCCCAAGCAAGAGCACTGTTCATCCTCACGGAGGCAATGGCAGAAACGACGCGCGGGGCAGCCAACGACGTACTGTATCACCATCCACGGCGCCTTCGCTCGTACTCACCGCGGGGAATTTGTCAAGTCTTACGCCCAGACCGCTCACGACTCGGAGAGAAGTACCGACCATCTCGGATCCCACTGGTGGGATGGTCTATAATTTCACTTGACACGTCTCCGCGTGGGATCTCCGACGCGCCAAAGTGCAGCGTGCAGGCGCAAGCCCCACTCTGATTCTCGAGTATTCTCTCGTCTCGACACACATGTCTACACACGAAGAGGAGATGCTCATCATGTCTCAATATAACGTTGGGGACGATGCTGCACAGGGGTTCATACTGTACTGTACGGACCTGTGGGGGGGGGGGAGCGGTCTCCTCTGCGCTTGCTGTACGGCAGGCGTCGGCTCGCCGCGCCAAAGAGATTCGGGCTGGCTGGGCTAAGGCTCGGATGGACTACAGTAGAGCTCGGAAGGTCTAAAGCTCGGATAGCGCTTAGCCGGGAATGAGCTCGGATGGGATATGGGACAGGGATTCGACAGGGATCAGTTGGGCTCGGATCGAGATGGCTGAGCCAACCTGGGGTCGATGCTGAAGCGGGTGTCCGACTGGGGGTCGACGTGGGAAGGGGGTGGGACCGTACCCTCGGCAGCCTCGTACGACGTTGTCGAGGCCGTCGAGGGGTATGACGGAGATGAGATTGAGGGATATAGCATTAGTAATAACTTGGTCAGCATGTCTTTCATATCGTGAGCGAGCGAGTATCCGACTTCAGATCTGACTTGTAGGTGTTCTCGATGATGGCCGTTCCACAGCAGACTTTTTTTGCTTGTATTTCGCTACCGTACCTGACATTGTTGTTTCCGCCATCGCGAAACCAAACGATCGAGCTCAACCTCCCGCAAATCGGCGGGGGTGAAGGAATCAAAACCCATTACGCGTGCCCATGGGGGGGCAATACCCCCCTCCTCCCGCCCCTTCGGTACGTCCGGAACACCCCCTCCTCCGTAGGGGGTGTCTATCACCGGTACGATACTATCACCGGTCCAATACATTTTCTGGATAGAGTCAACTGCAATGTATATAACTCCACACCACAACCACTGAATAGAAATGTAAGTGGCTTATTTGATTCACCTGCTTCTGCACTATAATCTCTGAAGTTGTAGGCCTTTTCTCAAGCCATGGTAGTGGAAGAACTATAAACCAAGAAGGAGTGATGAAACGTACACATATCTGAGAGAAGTGAAGCGAGCAACTCGAGTTTCTATGGTAGCTAAGGTAGTTACAGTAGCTACAGCAGCTACTCAACAACGCCAGCAAAATCAAGAAAGGCTTGTAGCCTCAGGGATGATGGTAAAAGAGCAGGAGAATCAGATGGGCACATAAAAATCATGGGTCGTCTGTCTGGTTGCGGAGTTATAAGTGTTATAAAATTGATGTTGCTGGGAATCTATCCTTGAGCGACAACTACTGTAACTTCTCAGTAATGCCACAAAAATCTGGAGAAGCCTAGATCTTCACATATTGTAGAAGAGATGTAGAGGAATCAAACTAGCCACTTACATTTCTATTTAGTTGCTTTGTTGTGGAGTTATGTATATTGCAGTTAACTCTATCCAGAAAATGTGTTGGACCGGTGATAGTATCGTACCGGGGATAGACACCCCCTACGGAGGAGGGGGTGTTCCGGACGTACCGAAGGGGCGGGAGGAGGGGGGTATTGCCCCCCCATGGGCACGGGTACGTACCTGACAGATAACAGCTGTACTGTACGTACGATCCCAGTGGCTCCGTACAGTACCTGAGACCATGGTGGCCAGGTATATGTAGCGTACGTGAGGTACGTGAGGTACCTTACGTATGTACAGTACAGTAAGTACAGAGTACCGGTACGGAGTACAGCATCAGAACAATCATGAGAGCTTTTCGGTTATCCACCACGGTGCCAGATCCTCCGTGACCTTACGCCGATGCCTGCTTGTTATTGCTTTGGGGGAGAGAGAAGGGAAGGGGGGGGGGGTCTCAGAGGCAGTGGGAGGGGTCTCGAGGTATGGGATCGATGGCGTGGATGGGTGATACTCCTCCAGGCTCATCTACTTGTGCAGTACCTACGTACCTTACCAACGTAGACAGCAGTACAGAAGTAGATAGGTTGATCAGCTTGGGTTGGAGAGTTGAGCTTGATTGCTCACAACTGGATGGTACCTGCCTTGTAATTCGTTACGTACGTACGTACCGAGTTGTGGGTCCACAAGAATGGCTGATACTTTTCCGCTCTCGGTAGTTGTGAGAAGCTCACAGGGTAGAGCGGATGAGTGATAAAAGTCCTGAGGTGATACCATGTATCAGGCTTTTCTCTACGGGAGTACGCATGGAGTGTACTGTACATGCAAACGTACGCCTGGGAATGTTGTTGTAGCTGCAAACACTTGCGGTATCACAAATGATCGTATACCGTAGGAGGTCAGAGCTCCAAAATCTCCGGGCTTACACTCCGCTCCAGAGGGGTTGTTACATGATCTATCTCAAGAACTTTTGTCCTTGACATGCCCTTTTCCGTTGAGATCTCATATTTACTGAGAACAACGGAAGTACTGTACACTCTACTTGCTCATATGGAAGCGGCTCGTACGTACGTACGTTACGTACAATCCCACTCATGGATCACCAATTCTGCCATCCACTCCAAAAGTGCTGTCTGCCATCCGTTCCCACAGATATACATCACCGACAGTGCGTAGCGTACTTACGTACGACTCAACGGAAGAAGACGAGATCGCACACGACCTAGCCAAGGCACCAGGGCATGTCATGGAGGCCGCCCCTGTCTCGGCACAGCGTGCACAGACACACCGACCATGGCTCTTCCCTGAGCTGATGCCTGGCGGTAACGTGGTCGGACCAGACTACTGATATTACCCGGATTCGAAGCTACTTTTCTTTTTGAAAAAAAAGAGAGACGTACTGTACCCTACGCAGCTAGTGCCGAGCTACTGTAGGGGAGGGTAAATCTCCTCACGGCTTCCCTCGGCACCGGTAAGTGCCCAATTACAGTAGCTTTACGCGTGCTAGGGTAAGTTAAAGCCTGGGTTGTACTGTACAATTAGCGTCCGGGCCCTGTTCAGCGGGTCTTCCGCCCCCCCCCCCCCCCCCAAACCAAAAAAAACAACAACAAACACGGACATTCCCTCATCGGGTCGGCCGTGGAGCCTTACGCACGCCGATACACTACCTCGTACAGTACAGTAGCCTTGGGCCCAAACTCCGATTGAGTTAGCACTGATCAATCAGTTGGTAACTGGCTGAGGCTGGGGCGGAGGCAGGGTAAAAACTTATCAGATCCTTTCGCTTCACCTTCCCGAAACCAAAAGTCTTTCTCCGTCCCTTTCCTCGACCTCGACGGGACGACGTCTGGAGTGATTTTGGCTTTGCCGACATACAAAGCGAAAAAGAACAATCTCATGATTGTTTTTGTTTCGTGATACGGCTACGGCTACGGCTGCTGCTACGGCTACTGCTACTGCTACTACGGCTATGAGCATGGCTATGAGCGTGACTATGAGCACGGCCGTGGGCATGGCTATGAGCGCGGCTATGACTATGGCTATGGCTATGGCCATGGCCATGGCAACTAGGACTACGCGGCCGTTCTGCTAACCTGTCCACTTACTGAAGATCACTGGTGATAGAACTGCAAAGGATTGGAGAGGAGGAAGGAGAAGAAAGAAATGAATGTGTCCAGTGGAATCTGGTCGTTTCTCAAGGTCTAACTTGTTCGATTGTGCTCCCAAGTGCTGACTAGGGGGGCAAAAACATAGGAAAGGGTTTCGGTCTGGGAGCTATTCCACCGACCACGTCAACCTAGCGTGGCCGAGCATCGAGGGGGGAGAAGAGAAGGAACGATGTTTGCGATATCGGTTGGCCTGCCCGCAGCGCCATCTCGACTCGCTGCCGAAGCCATAGACTTACTGGACAAAATCCTCGGCGGTACCGTCAGAGGTACCGGACATGGAATTCATGAGCTCGTCCCAGGTGGGGGCCTCGGGCACCGTCGGGCAGTGGATGGTCATGTAGTACCGCCGAGCTTCCTCGAGCAAGGTCTTCCGCTTGTTCTCGGCCTCGGCGTCGACATAGACGGGCTGGCGGTTATCGAGGAAGCGGTACTTGTTGTAGAAGTGGGCGCCATCCATGCCGCCGACGCGCGGCCTCCTGTTGTGCAACGGGCGCCTGTATTCGGCGCAGCGCTCCATGTCGCCGTGGAACTCCTTGAGGTACCTGAGCGCGTCGCCGGAGAGGATCTTCCTGGGTTCGTCCTGGCTCTCGAGGAGCTGGGCGAGGTAGCCGTGGTACTTGAGGTACTCCCTGCGGAGGTCTCCGAGTTGCTTCTCTAGCTCCGTCAGCACGCTGGAGAGTTCGTTCTTGCCCTCGCGGCCGACAACCTGCCTCCTCGCCGCCTTCAACGCGTCCGCCTCCTCCTGCGCCACCGACAGCTCGTGCGTCGCCTTGGTCATCTTGGTCTGGAGCTGCTCCAGGATCTGCGGCTCGCAATTGGTGCAGAACGAGTCCTTCTCCGTCCGCGTCGCCGTCAGACAGATATCGCGCTCCAGCTCGTGCCCGCACACGGTGCGCGCGCCGAGCCAGTAATGTCCGCACCGCAGATAGACGATGAGTTCGCGTTGGCACATTGTTGCTGTCGACGTTGATGTGTCGCTGTAGGGCGATGGTCTTGCTATCCAAATCCGGTGGGTAGCGTCTGTCGGTGTTGGTGTGTCGTTGTAGGGTGATAGATATAACCAGATATGGTGGGCAGCGCGCTCGATATATATATAGTCGTGGGTCCATCACTCTTCTCCATCGTGCTAGGATTGTTCATTCAAATGTTTCTTGACAGACATGGTCACTGTGCCGAACTTTTTTCGACTGCTGTTCCATCTGTATTCTTTGTTGCTCTCCTTGTCCCATGTACTGTCACTGCTCCAGCATTGTCCCATGTCGTAGAAGACTCCACCTACTGTTGGTGTCAGCTAGATGTTGATAATGCCCTTTGTTGTTGCTCTCTCCATACCTGGTACCGGTAGTCTCATCGTTGCAGCATCGTTCATGTCTCAGAAGACTCTACCTACAACTGATGTCAGCTAGATGGTCATTCTGCCCAATATCTTGACGAATGTTGGCCAGTTTCAAGCCTGGGATTTGTCCTCTGCTCTAATATACAAAGGTAGACAGTTGCTCCACTGGGGCGTAGCCTGTACAGTGTCACGACACAAGTCTGCGTACACCGGTACAACCCATCAGATGCTATCTTCTTAAGTAATGTGACAGAATCAGAGTTATAGCGACAGCAGCAAGTTGATGATGTATTGATCCTCCGGACTAACCCGAGGTAGATTTTGTATGAAGTTGTACGCAGACTTGTGTCGTGCCACTGTATCCATCAAACAGTCTAGAACAAAGGAGAGCGTTCCCGGGACTGCCCGATTCCGGTACCCGTAGCTTCCGGGCCCACCCGCTCCCGTGACTCCTCTAGACTACGGATCGGTCGACAAATACTAAAGTACTTGACTACAGTACTGAACCTCAACTCACTACCGGTAATGTTCTGCCGCAAGTGTCCCAAGAAACAAGTGGTTCGTAGACTAGTTATCGTATCCATATACAGTACAACTGCCGATTCGTCACCGTCATTCTCTTTTGGTCTCGTCTCGCCAGCGACGTCCAGCGTTGCTGACACAGAAAGGCAGAATGGTCTCGAGTAGCCCTATCCAGCATTGATTGTTGGCTCCCAATCCATCTCGTCATCCAAAGTCTCCGGAGGGAT
This sequence comes from Lichina pygmaea, assembly GCA_963422465.1. NCBI lineage: Eukaryota > Fungi > Ascomycota > Lichinomycetes > Lichinales > Lichinaceae > Lichina > Lichina pygmaea. The sequence continues at coordinate 1,357,239 of OY730173.1, forward strand.
CAAGACCTTGCACTGCTGGGAGTACACCTGCAGATTCCTGATAACATCGCGCGTGCGCATGTACATGCCATATGCAATCTCCGCGGTGGGCTGCGTCACCATGTAGATGTAGTTGCCACCTGCCGTCGCTGGCGCTGCGGCCGTCTCCACCATAGGGGGGACAGGCTGGGCGCTGGCCGTATTCATATCGCGACAGTTACTGCACGAGCCCGAACCCGAATGGCTGAGGACAGGCCGTTCGAACTGGGGGCCCTTTACAGGTGTGGCCCTACCCCAACAACCACCGCCATGGAATCCGTTTTGGCATTGCGGAGGCCCACAGAAGGGGGCGCCGTTTTTGAAGCCGTTGCCGAAGCCGATGTTAAACCTACTTTGCTGGTGTTGCTGGTTCCACGTCTGGTCCTTAGGACCGCGGTTTTGCTTGTTCGACTGCCATTGCTGACTGTTTCGGAATTGCGGTTGGCTGAGGTACACATTCCTCCCATTGCTTTTATTGCCATTATTGTTGTTGCTTTGGTGACGACGACCTGCATCGTTGTGACCAACGTGACTGTTCCAGATGGGGATGTCTCGGTTGTAGTTGTTCCAGTTGGAGTTGATCGGGTTGGAACCGTTCTGATAGTGGTTGATGTGGTCGAAGTTGCTCTGGCTGGAGCGGGGACTATCCTGGTAATTTCCTGCGTTCTTGTTCCTGTTTCGTCGCCCCATTGCTTCTCCACTTCGGTACGTTAAGTTATGCTGTTCAAGTAGGAATTTGAGTAGATGCTGTCGATGGGGACGATCTTCCAGCCTGGCAAGAGCGTAACTTTCTTATAGACGATATCGGTTCTTTGTTGAGCTGCATTTCTTTGGAAGACGGTCTCCTTGTCAGCTTCATCGGGCGTTCGACAATGCTGTTGTATTGTCGGACTGCATTGTTCGTTGACGCCGTTATGTTTTTGTTGTCCGGAACGACGGATGGCCAGAACAAAGCTGCTAGATCTCATATGTCGGTGCTCCTGTCTCGCCTTGGATCAAACAGGTGGCGAAGCCGAGCTAACTGTGCTCAAGCTAGAGCGTATGCTCATTGCATTGTACTATCACTCTTGCCCTTCTTGTCACCTCGCTCGGTCTCGCTGTCCTCGGCGACGAGATGGGTGTGGACTCGGCGGATGCCCAACCGGGGTGCTCGACAGAGCCGGCAAGAGACGTGACGACGGCCGAACATCTTGATCAGTGTATCAGGATCGATGTCTGCAAGGGCTTGTTGAAGAGGCCTCTGAGACTTGGGACAGTATCTCTTCAGAGCTCATGGTGTTCGAGCATGAAACAGGAGGAAGAAGGAAGCAAAAGTGAAACGGGCAAGATGACTGCTTGGTTGACACCATGGTTGTCAACCGGGCTCCGTTGCCTAGGATGAAAGAAAGAACGCACTCAGGATCAAGCTCTTTTGGCGTCTGAGACTCATGTAGGGGTACGGAAAACTGAGTTTTATTCAACGACGCATCGAACCCGTCTGTCTCTGAATCTCTTCAAGAAGTTCTCCTCTTCTTGTTTCGCAGCCCAGTCCTGGAATGCTCCTTGCCCCTTCGGCAAGGTTCACACCTGATTGGGGGCTCTGTGAATGTTGCCTTCCATAGAAAAGGCTTATTACGCAGGTACGGAGTTGTGTCAGCGTCACTCAAGGGAAGCACGATGGCAATATTGCCGGTGGAGATGGTCCACGGGGATGTCATTGATCATGACACCGAGCATCATCACATCTTGAAGACCAGAATGGCAGTCGGCTGAGTCAGCCCCGCGAGCACGGATACATACTGTACGGTACTTACGTACCGTACGTACGTAACGTACTTGGCACATGCTCAACTTTGCCAGCGAACGGATTCCGATCTCTTCCGAGCTCTTTCCGTCGGCTTCCCCACATCCCCTCCTTTTTCTTTTGTACGAGTAGTCTTGCGCGACGTGCACGCGACATCCTAGTCGACCGTCGGGAGAGCCCATCTGTCGATCAGAATCCAGAGCAAGTAGCGATGCTCGAGCCGTGCGACAAAGCCTCTCTCATTGTCTTGATTTCCGCTTCGTCGTCTTCTGTCAGTCGCCTCACTTGTCCTCGAAAGGGCGTCCGTCCGTAAGGTCTGCACAATGAGCTCAACGCCGTCTCGCAACGGGCTCGTGATGCAGCCCGAAGAGACCCGCATATGCGTGGTCATGGTGGGATTGCCTGCCCGTGGCAAGAGCTTCATAGCCCAGAAGGGTCTGTTTTCCGATGAGCTTGGGCGCACACGGCCTTCGATCGCGCCTCTTGCTGCTCTCCACAGGGCTGATGGGACAGTTCTTGCTGGTCGGTAGTCGTTCGGTATCTTGCATGGCTCTCGATCGAAGCGCGCGCCTTCAATGTCGGGTCTTATCGTCGCGCCGACAAGCCGCGGCCGACGGCGGACTTCTTCGACACGTCGAACCCGGAGGGCGAGCGGCTTCGTCGCGCCGCCGCCGAGGCTGCCGTCAGCGACATGTTCCGCTGGTTCCGTGAGGGCAACGGCGTGATCGCCATCCTCGACGCCACCAACTCGACAAAGGCCCGTCGCCGCTGGATATGCGACCGCTGCACGGCCGAGAACATAGAGACCATCTTCGTCGAGTCCAAGTGCGACGACGAGAACGTGATCATGTCGAACATCCTTGAGGTCAAGACCACGAGCCCGGACTACAAGGGTTTCGATCCCGAGGTGGCGGCCCAGGACTTCCGCAACCGCATTCGGAACTACGAGAAGGTCTACCAGACCATCGACGAGGACGAGAAGCATCTGACGTACGTCAAGCTCATCAACGTCGGCAGCCAGATCGTGATCAACCGCATTCAGGACTACCTGCAGAGCCGTGTCGTGTACTACCTCATGAACCTGCACATCCGGCCCCGGGCCATCTGGCTTTCGCGCGTTCGTGGCATCTCCGTCGTCCTTGCTGCCCGGGCCTGGAGAGCTCGAAACTGACGATGGCGCTGCAGCACGGGGAGTCGCAGTACAACCTCCAAGGCCTGATCGGAGGCGATGCCGACCTGTCTCCGCGCGGCGAGGCCTACGCCCGTGCGCTGCCGGTCCTGGTGGCGTCTTCGGTCGGCGACGACCGCCGTCTTACCATCTGGACCTCGACCCTGCAGCGGACGATCCAGACGGCCCGGTTCCTGCCGGCGCAGCACCAGCGACTGGAATGGAAGGCCCTGGACGAACTGGACTCGGGCATGTGCGACGGCCTCACGTACGAAGAGATTGAGCAGCGCTACCCGGACGACTTCAAGGCCCGGGATAACGACAAGTACAACTACCGCTACCGCGGCGGCGAGTCCTACCGCGACCTCGTCATCCGGCTCGAGCCCATCATCATGGAGCTCGAGCGAGGCGAAGACATTCTCATCGTCACGCACCAGGCGGTCCTGCGCTGCATCTACGCTTACTTCATGAACATACCGCAGGAGCAGTCTCCTTGGATGGAGGTTCCCTTGCACACGCTCATCAGGCTCACGCCCAAGGCGTACTACACCCTGGAGGACCGCCTCCGAGCCGACATTCCAGCCGTCAGCACCTTTCGGGCCCGTGGCGCTTCGACCAAGCTCTCTTGACCCGCTCCGAGACCTTTTCCCAGGGTCTGGGGCTCTCCGCCAGTCGCGCATCGTGCGCCGACCACGTTGGTGTCACATCAGCCGGCACGTGCCTTTTCTTCCAAGAACACATACGTGTAGGATCACTGCGAACCTGACCGGGTCAAACGCATCCAAGAAGCAAGTCATATATACAGTAGCTTGCCCCTGGTGCCAAAAACAAAATTTATCTTACTGTTTTTTTGTTCAAGCAAAACACCTTTGTCCCATCGCGATGATTGTGAGTGTTGACTTCGTTCCCACGTGAGTATGTCCAAGCCACCTACAGTATTCCCCAACTCTCACACAAGGTGAAACTTGATCCACCGGCGTCACAACCATCATTGTCTTCCTATCGTACGAGTGATGTGGTCTTTGTACATGACTACTAGAGATCTGTAGTCTTGTTGTCGTGTATGTATATGTGTGTGCGTGTATGTGTGTGTGTGTATGTGTGTGTGTGTATGTGT